>CM063178.1:57676808-58926808 GCA_031835075.1 Saguinus oedipus | reverse complement strand
TGTGGCGATTCCTCAAGGACCTAGAAATAGAAATTCCATTTGACCCAGCAATCCCATTACTGGGTATCTATCCAAAAGACTATAAATCGTTCTACTATAAGGACACATGCACACGAATGTTCATTGCAGCACTGTTTACAATAGCAAAGACCTGGAACCAACCCAAATGCCCATCGATGATAGACTGGACTGGGAAAATGTGGCACATCTACACCATGGAATATTATGCAGCAATCAAAAATGATGAGTTTGTGTCCTTTGTAAGGACATGGATGAATCTGGAGAACATCATTCTCAGCAAACTGACACAAGAACAGAAAAAGAAATACCGCATATACTCTCATAGGTGGGTGAGAAAAATGAGAACACATGGACACAGAGAGGCGGTCTACTATACACTGGGGACTGTTGGGGGAAATGGGGGAGGGACAGCGAGGGGGGGCTGGGGGGGATAGCCTGGGGATGAATACCAAGTGTGGGTGAAGGGGAGGAAAGCAGCAAAGCACACTGCCATGTGTGTACCTATGCAACTATCTTGCTCGTTCTGCACATGTACCCCCAAACCTATAATGCAATAAAAATTAAAAAAAAAAAAATTTAAAAAAAAAAGAGTAACAGAAGAAAAAAGAGAGAGAGAGAAAAAAAGAAACTGAGTAATAGTTAAGACACTTACACAAGATCACAAAGGAAGTAACAGGAAGAGCAAGGGTGCAACCCTGGTGAGTCTGACTCTAGGAGGCATGCTAATAACTGTAGCCATTGTTTTCCTTGCTGACCTGTGAGGTACTGTGTGACAAAGAGCTGCAATCCTTACTCCAGCAATGGAAGGCCAGAGAAGAAGCTCAGCTCTCGCATCTATCTCCCTAAAAGGGAGATGATTCATGTATCATGAATCCTCAGCTAACAAGAAATTATATTACTCATAGTTCCTTATATCAACCCCAGAGTTTGCAATATTTGAATTCTGCTCCACTGAAGAGGTGGTGGCAGCTGATAAAAGGAACAAACATCAAGCTAAAAATCTATAGGTTGGTAAAAGAAAGTGAATGTTCTAAGAGACCTCTCTCCAGATGAAAAGTGACCTGCAATGTAGACATAGGTAGTCCCAGAAACTAGCACACATTTTAGTCATCTTACTTTGGATCTGTAAATGTTGCTTCCAACTGATGACGTCTGACATGTCAAGGCATTCTTGACAGTTCTTGGGATCTTTATATTCTCTATTTAATCTATTCCCATTCTGATATTATTTCCTTTCTTCTACTAACTTTTAGTGTAGTTTGTCCCTTTTCTAGTTTCTTGAGGCATAATGTTAGACTGTTGAGATGTTTTGTCTCTTTTAATTTATGCATTAACTTTTGGATTAGATTATCTTTAAGCTGCTTTAAATCTTTTTTGTTTTGTTTTGTTTTGTTTTGTTTTTGAGACAGAGTTTCGCTCTTGTTACCCAGGCTGGAGTGCAATGGCGCAATCTCGGCTCACCACAACCTCCGCCTCCTGGGTTCAGGCATTTCTCCTGCCTCAGCCTCCTGAGTAGCTGGGATTACAGGCACGCACCACCATGCCCAGCTAATTTTTTGTACTTTTGGTAGAGACGGGGTTTCACCATGTTGACCAGGATGGCCTCGATCTCTTGACCTTGTGATCCACCTGCCTCGGCCTCCCAAAGTGCTGGGATTACAGGCGTGAGCCACCGCGCCTGGCCTGAAGATATGTTAAGAATCTCCTTTGATTCCTTCTTTGACCTCTAGGTTGTTCAAGTGCATGTTTAATTTGCACATATTTTGAATTTCCCAAAATTCCTCCTGTATTGATTTCTTGTTTCATATCACTGTGGTCTGAAGTGATACTAAGTATGATTTTAATCTTCTTAAACTTGTTAAGACTTGTTTTGTGGCCTAATATATGGTCTATCCCAGAGATTATTCCATGTGAACTAGAGAAAAACATGTATCCTGCTGATGTTAGAAGAAAAGTTTGATATCTATCTGTTAGGTCTATTTGGTCTAAAGTGCAATTCAAGTCTAGTATTTCTTTATTAATTTTCTCTCTGGTTAATCTATTCATTGCTGAAAATGGTATATTGAAGTTCCCTACCATAACCACATGGCTACCCATTTCTTCTTTCCTGTTTATTAGTATTTGCTCTATGTATTTAGGTGCTTCAGTGTAAATGTTATATTTACAATTGGTATGTCCTCTTTATGAATTGACCCTTTTATCATCAAATAATGACCTTCTTTGTCTCTAATGAAAGTTTTTTTTTTACTTAAAGCCTGTTTTATCTGATGTATTAGTAAATATAGCCATCCCTACTTACTCTCAATTATCATTTTCATGAAGTTTCTTCTTCCATCCCTTTCCTCTCAGCCTATGTGTGTCCTTGGAGCTAAAGTTTCTTGTTGACAGAACACAGTTAGATCATGTTTTTTAAATCCATGCAACAACCATTCTATTTCTCTTGATTGAATAATTTAATTCATTTACATTCAGGGTTATTATTGACAAGTAAAATCTTACTACTGTCATTTTGTTATTTGATTTTTGGTTATTTTGTAGCTCATTTGTTCCTTTCTCTCTTATTGCCAACCTTCATAATTTGAGAATTTTCTGTAGTGCTAAGCTGTGATTCTTTACCCTTTATCATTTGTATGTCTGTTGTGATATTTTCTTTTATGGTTACCATGAAACTTGCATAAAATATCTTATAGTTATAACAAGCTGTCTTCAGCTGATTACAACTTAACTGCTGTCACATACAAAAACTCTAGACTTACTCTTCCCCTACAATCTGTGTTTTTGATGTCACAATTTACATATTTTTATACTGTGTATTTCTTAACAACTTATTGTAGCTTTAGTTATTTTGGACTATTTTGCCTTTTAATCTTTGCACTAGAGATATGAATGATTTATATAACACCATTCCAGTATTACAGTATTCTAGATTTGTCTTTGCATTTACTTCTGACAGTGAGTTTTATACTCTCATATGTATTCATAATAATTATTCTCCTTTCTTTTATGCTTAAAAACCACTATATACTTACATCTTATTTGTTAATAATTTAGATTGAAATGGTACTATATGGTCAACATTTACATTTTTGTATGCATGGATTTTTACATTTTTATGTACCTAAACATATTTATGTTTAAAATGTGTTCACCACCTTGAACAATTTTTAAAAGTTTGATACTGAAAATATATCCCCAAACACAGATATTGTAATTTGTTCTTTATATTTCCCTAAATATTTTACATTTATTCTCATATATTTTTAGGTTTTATTTTTTCTGCTTAGAATGTGGCTCGTGCTCTTGTTGGACTATCAAACCTATTTATTTTCAAAATGTGCTTTTGTTATAATGTCTACTAGGGAAGTTCTCCGATTCTCTCCCTGCAGACCCTGTTTTCATTAACTTTGTTTTTTGTGGGTTTTTTGTTTGTTTGTTTTAGAGATGGGATTGCCCTCTGTTGAACAGGCTGGAGTGCAGTGGCACAATCATAGCTCACTGAAGGCTTGAAATTCTAGGCTCAAGTGATCCTCCTACCTTAGCCTCCTGAGTAGCTGAGATTACAGGCATGCACCACCACACTCAGCTAACATCTCTAGCTTTAATAATCTCTCTGCTAGTGCTACTTGTATATCTTAAATGTTCTTTAAACAAGGACAATTCCTTAAAACAATATGTTCTTGTATGTTCTTGCACATTTTCACACCATGTTGAAATGTATCTTTTTCTTTATGGTTTTCTTCAACCTGTGAGATTCTTGAGGCTAGGAGCTTGTTGGTCATCACTGTGATTAATTTCTGTTCCCCCAGGGTCAGAGGATATTACTATATACATGGTAGGCACACAGCAAAGATGCACTTACAGGCATATTCATTCCTTATCTGGCATCTTACCTTCTCCTGAGGGTAGACAACCACTATATTAAAATCTGACCACTTGTCCATCAGGGCTTTAGCTTGAATGGGTTTCCCCTACTCACGTTAAAGACAGTCCTATAAAACTATAGCATTTCAATGATGTGAAAGAGTCAGCACATTACAAAGGGACTGCCAAATGCCATCTGTTTGACCAGGACAAGGCTTATTTATATAAAATTCGGGTAGATAATTGGTAAGACATCTAGTTCAAATAGTCTTCAGGTTTTATTTTACTACCCCAAGTGCAAAGAAACTTTTGGGCCAAACCAAGAGAGTATTATATAAATACAGATAAATATCCAGATGAATATAATAAATTAATGAATGTTATTCACTCTTACATTGTAGAATGTAGTGTTACATCATTTTATTTTTCCATTTATACACAATTTTATGAACAATGAAATTGACTAATATATATTGGTTTAACATCTACATTCCCCTACACTGTACTATGGACATATTTCCATATCAATAAACACAAATTTATATAATCTTATTTAATTGCTACATAATATCCACTATGTGAAAGGGCTCTAATTCAATATCCTACTTTTCATTCCCAGTCATTTCCACTTTTTTCTGATTTTAAAGCTTAAGTTAACTTTTCAAGGAATACTTTTTGCATAAATATTTGCAAATTTAGATGAAGAATTTTTTTTATATTATAAATTTTAGATGAATAATTATGAGTCAAATGTCAACTGCCATTTAAAGATTTTTTTCTTTTCATGTAATACAAATTACTTTCTGGGAAGGGTAAGTGAACTCTAGCTTATTTAATAAGTAGACACAGAGCATAACATGAAGAGCATAAGGTTTGGCGCTTGCTTAGGAATATTATAAATTGGGCAATCTGTTTAACTTTCTCTTCAAGCATTTGTTAAAGCATGGGTGTCACTAAGGGGATCACTGAAGAAGCAGAGAAAGACATCCTCTGAAGTGGAAGAGGCCTGTGGTTATGGGAAGAGAAAATATAGCAGTGCACAGCATGGTTCTTGGGACATAAGTGCAGTTAGGAACACGTTGCCTCAGCAGACAGGAAAGAAGACACCAAAGACCAAGGACCAATGGGATGAATATTTCAATGACCAAGGCTCACACCTCACCCTGTGCTTCCCCATTCAAAAAGTAAAGTATTATGCAATTCCTACCAGATTTCATTGTGGTAACAATAATAAATACATTATCCTCATGCTGCCCCAATGAGTCTAGATGTGTGAATCATATGTCAGAGTAAGGAGAGAGAGAAGAAGGCAGTTTGTTGTTGTTGTTGTTGTAGTTGTCGATACGGAGTCTTACTCTATCACCCAGGCTAGAATGCAATGGTGTCATCTGGGCTTTACCTACCAGGTTTCTGTCTCTTGGGTTCAAGCAACTCATCTGCCTCAGCCTCCTGAGGAGCTGGGATTACAGGTGTGTGCCACCATGCCCAGCTAGTTTTTGTATAAATTTTTTTTAGTAGAGATGGGGTTTCACCATGTTGGCCAGGCTGGTCTCAAACTCCTGACCTCAGGTGATCCACCTGCCTCAACCTCCCAAAGTGCTAGGATTACAAGTGTGAGCCACTGCACCTGACAGGGAGGTTAATTTGGACTTTACTGTTTATGTGAAATGTTTAAAATTTTTGTCACCAACAAGGCTCAACATAAAAATTAAGTGTAGTTTTTAAAAAAATAAAGAGGTTGGTCACACTTTTATAAACATTGGATTGTGGGACCAATGACATTGGTGTACACTAGATAAAAATAAATGAAATCACTCCTTCTTCCTATGCTCATAGTAGCATAACTAATCCAGAACATGGTGGTCCAGGCAGCCACTACAAATGGAATAAGTTAGAGTTGACATGTCATAGAAAACTATTTAGTATCTACTATTTGTAGATATATGTGGGCTCTTTTTCAGGGCATAGTACATGAAACTTTCTCCTACTGGAGACTATAGCAAGTATTGAATGGGAGTATCTCCCAAAAGTACTGGACTTTCTGGTATTATTCATTTTATATGCATGAACACTGAAAGCCAAAGAGTTGTTTAACTTTTGCAATGTTACCCAACCAACAGTGAATCTGTTAGGTCAAGACTGTCTGACTTTAGATCCTGTGCCCTTGACAGCTGCTTTGCTGTAACTCAATTCAGGAGGCTCTGTAACTTGGGGTTACACTCAGCTCCTATGGCTTAGCCCATACAGGACTCCTATAAAAGGTGTCAGAGCGCCAGGAAAAGGTAACAAAAGGTAAAATAGTATGCAATTCCTACCAGATTTCTCATCAGCATGAGTAATAACCCTACTAAGTACATTGTCTTGATGCTACCCTGATGAGTCCAGATACGTGAGTTATTAATAAAAGAACATGTAAGCTCACATGACTCTTTACCTAAGGTTATTTGCTGGGCGGTGCTATCATAAATGGTGCTGATTTTGAATTTTGAATTTCAGTTGTACATTTCTAGTATATATAAGTACAATTGATTTTTATATATGGACCTTGAATATTGTGACCTTGCTAAACTTACTAATTATATCCACGAGATTTTTTGGTAGATTCCTTGTGATTTTCTGCATTAGACAATCATGTCATCTTATATATTATTTTATTATTTTCTTTCCAGTAGGTGTGTCTTTTATTTCTTTTTCTTGTCTTTTACACTGGTTAGGACATTCAGTACCACATTGAACAGGAAAGGAACAGTGGGTATTTTTGCCTTGTTACTGATCTTAGAGGGAATACTCACTCTTTAATTATTTAATATAATATTAGGTATAGATTTTTATTGTATGCTTTGCATCAGGTAGAAGAAATGCCCTTCTATTCCCAGCTGGCTGCTACAATTTGAGTGTGCCTATCTCCCAGAAGTTCATGTGTTATAAACTTAATTTCCAGTGTAATCATGTTGGGAGGTGAGGCCTAATAAGAGGTGATTGGGTGATGAGGGCTGTATTCTCATGAATGCATGAATGTTGTTATCACTCCCTTGCCCTTTCCTGCTTCTGCTCTTTCCCCAGGATATGATGCAGTCAGAAGGTCCTCACCAGATTCCAGGTCCTTAATATTGGACTCACTGGCCTGAAGAACCATGAGCTAAGTAATTTTTATTTATTATAAATTACCCAGTCTGTGGTATTCTGTTTTAGCAACAGAAATGAACTGACACTTGCTGAGAGTTTTATGTTTATCAGGAATATTACATTTTATCAAACATTTTTGGCCCCTATTTATAAAGAATTTTTTCTTTTCTTCTTTGGTCTTTAATTAAAGTGTTGAATGTTGAACTCACTTGCTTTCTCAGATCAGGTGCTCAATGAATGCTTCTTCTCTTTTCCACCTTTTAATTAGGTAGTTAATAATCCTTTGTTCCCTAATATTGTTTTACTCTCACCTTTAGGGACTCAGGGAGGTACTACCTCGAGGACTTCTCTAGCATCTGCAACATATGGGGACTCTGCAATTGGAACATCTTGGCAAATACCTTCACTAAACAGAGAGTCAAAAATCATCAAGGAAGGGAAGAGCTGGAAGACGCACACGCACAACAGGCAGTTCTAGTTAATGGCCTGGCCTCCAGTTCCGCTATTTTATTGGTACCCTGTTCAGTAAACTTCTCACAAACTGCAAGCAAAAATAAGGCTGGTGGAAAGTACAGGTGGCTCTTTCAGAAGTTATTTTAATATCATTTTTAAAACTTTAAAAAATTCTTAAAAAAATTTTTATCACCCAGAATTCCAATAATTAAAGATGCATTGAGATTTACCAATACATTCTCTAAGTATGCATGAGCATCTTTTGAAATTAGGTTTCCATCCATGACAAGCCTGACTGTGCCACTCAGAAGCTGTATGACATTTAATAAGTTACTTACTTCCTCAGTGCCTTGGTTTCCACATCTGTAAATGGCAATGACTTAATACCTATCATATAGAGTAGTTGAAACAATGGAAGAAATCAAGACCCATAAGGTGCTGAAAACAGCATCTGAGACATAGTAAGCATTAGACGAATGATTATGATTATTAATCCTGTTTTTATTATTGCCATTGGGAGAAGGAACAGTTAACCCACACTGCCATCCAAAACGTCTCTTGGGTGACTTTTCTTCGGCACAACAACTTGCTGTAGACTTGACACAAACTGAAAAATATTAAGACTAATCTTTGTAATTTGACATATGGTAAAGGAATAATGTTTCAAGTATTTTAGTGAGGCCTAATAAGGGGTGATTGGGTGATGAGGGCTCCTCTCTTATGAATGAATGAATGGTATTACTCCCTTGCCCTTTTCTGCTTCTGCTCTTTCCCCTCCATATGTGTCAGCTGTTTTAATTATTGTTAGAATTATCCCTTAAATAAACCACAAATTTTTTTGCTACTAAAGTCTCATCCTCCAAAAAAGAAAAAGAAAACAAAAACTTTTCTTATGAGCCCTTCTACAGAAGACGTTAAAATGATGTAGTGCAATATTTGCAAAGTTGATTATGTGTTAAAACATTCTGAGAATTAAAATACGTATACAGTGTGTGTGTGTGTATGTATGTATATATATGTGTATATATATATATATATATATTTATTTTTATTTTTTGTTGCATTTTAGGTTTTGGGGTACATGTGCAGAACGTGCAAGATAGTTGCATAGGTACACACATGGCAGTGTGTTTTTCTGCCTTCCTCCCCCTCACCCACATTTGGCATTTCTCCCCAGGCTATCCCTCCCCATCTCCCCTCCCCACTGTCCCTCCCCTATTCCCCCCAATAGACCCCAGTGTGTAGTACTCCCTTCCCTGTGTCCATGTGTTCTCATTTTTCCTCACCCGCCTATGAGTGAGAATATGTGGTATTTCATTTTGTGTTCTTGTGTCAGTTTGCTGAGAATGATGTACTCCAGATTCATCCATGTCCTTACAAAGGACACAAACTCATCATTTTTGATTGCTGCATAATATTCCATGGTGTATATGTGCCACATTTTTGAAGCCTGCTTCTAGTGTTTTCTAGTTAGAAGACCTTGAGACAGTATGCAGTCTATAAATCTGTATTCTAAAAAAGCTATCCAAATTCTTTGTGTTATTATTCAGCTTTTTTGAGTCATAATTTAGATACAATACAATTCACCAACTTTAAGTGGACAATTTTATGAGCTTGGATAAAACATATGTTTGTGGCCACTAGCACCATAATTATCATGTGGACCATTTCCAACACTCCAAAAACCATGTGTTCCTTTGTAATCAATCCCCTTTTCAGACATCCAGCCCCACCTCACTTAGGACTCACAGATGTCCTCCTTGTTTATTTATGACAAGGCCAAACACAGATGCTCTAAAGTCCCAATATGCCTCAGAAATGATTAACTGAGCTGCTTATCGCCACTGATACATGAGAAATCAATGCAGATTTACCAAATTTTGTGTAATTTGGTCAGTCTTCTCTCCTTTCCCCAGGCCAAATCAGCACAGAACCCCTACTTAGGAGCCTCTACCAAGAATATATTGAAGTCAGGATAAAACATTCATCCTACATCCGCACGCTGGGTTCTCCCTAGCCGTGTTTATCCCCCCGTCGTAAACCGTTAACTAAATTGTTCATCATCACTGATCCATAAGAACAAAGTGCTTGTTAACTAACTTGACCTAACTTTAGTTAACCTTCTCTCCACCCTATGGGACCCTGAACTGTGACCCACCTCAGCCAGAGCCAACAATGACCTGCAGAAAGAGCCTCCTTACTGCAAACAAAAGGCACTGCATAAACCGTGCTTACTCTTCACTGTATAAGAACAGGTCTTTCCTTCCTGACCTTTTAGATGTTTGATCCTATGGTCTGAGTTCTCCCTATTGAAACTGTCTCCCTCTTCCTTTGCAGAAGGCTTTTTCTCTTTTCTTACAACATTCTTTTAAATAAAATGTCTCTTTGCCTAAATCTGGAGTTGCTTTTATTTACAAATGCTTTGGTATGGCTTTGTTATAAGTTAAATTGACCTTTGGTATAGCTTTGTTATAAGTTCAACTGACCTAACCTGGAAATCTGAATATCAATGTATTTACTCATTCATTTATTTAGTAAGTCTTGGCTGAGAACTTACTGTGGTGACTTTGTAAGGTGTCACCTTGCCAAGACTGAACAACATTTCCTGAAATTCTCTTCCCTGTACACTTCCAGTTAGGGTGGGCCACAAGAGAGATTTTTGTGGGAGATATGGCGGGATAAATTGAAGAAGCAGCCATTTTATCATAACTCACCTCTTGACACAAATCAGTGACTGGGCTGGCAAGTGCTTGCTTCACTGTGCCCAGGATTCTCCTTCAGCTTCTCTGTCATCTGGGACAAGTGTGTGTGTTCAGCTCCATAATGAAGGGACATGAGATGACACCCATACTACTAAGGCTGGAGTCACAAGAACTGATTCAGTCAGTGTCTGTGAGCTCCAGCTTGTGTTGTGGGTTGTTTCGGCTTGTTCTTGCTCTCTCTCACTTTAAATTCATTTTCTCTTCCTATCTGCCTTCCTTGTATACTTCAATCTCTGTTATCACATGGGGAGAAACAGCCTTATAGAAACCGCTTAACCAGAAGACACAACTGCATGAGATCACATTGCTATAACACATCTATTTCTACTTCTCTATTGGACCCTGACTGATACACTTATCCTCATTAACTCTGAGAGCAACAGTGAGCTTCGAATAAACTACGATAGCTGTGTTGCCTATTCTCTAAGAACCCATGATCTCAAAAGGAAAATAAAGCATTCCCATAACTAAAAAGTATTACACAGAAAGAACTAAATTATTTTTACATGTGCTATAGACTTCGTAACTAGGAAGCACATGCCTCAGCCTCCTGAGTAGCTGGGATTACAGGTGTGTGCCACCATGCCCAGATAACTTTTGAATTTTGTTTTTTTAGTAGTGATGGGGTTTCACCATGTTGGCCAAGCTGGTCTGAAACTCCTGACCTCAAGTGATGCCCTGCTTCAACCTCCCAAAGTGCTAGGATTACAAGTGTGAGCCACTGCACCTGACAGGGAGGTTAATTTGGACTTTACTGTTTATATGAAATGTTTAAAATTTTTATCATCAACAATGCTCAATATAGAAATTAAATGCAGTTTTAGAAAAAATAGAGAGGTTGGTCACACTTTTATAAACATTGGATTGTGGGACCAATGACATTGGTGTACACTAGATAAAAATAAATGAAATCACTCCTTCTTCCTATGCTCATAGTAGCATAACTAATCCAGAACATGGTGGTCGAGGCAGCCACTACAAATGGAATGAATTAGAGTTGACATGTCATAAAAACTATTTAGTATCTACTATTTGTAGATATATGTGGGCTCTTTTTCAGGGCATAGTACATGAAGCTTTCTCCTACCTGAGACTATAGCAAGTATTGAATGGGAGTATCTCCCAAAAGTACTGGACTTTCTGGTATTATTCATTTTATATGCATGAACACTGAAAGTCATAGAGTTGTTTAACTTTTGCAATGTTACCCAGCAAACAGTGAATCTGTTAGGTCAAGACAGTCTGACTTTAGATCCTGTGCCCTTGACAGCTGCTTTGCTGTAACTCAAGTCAGGAGGATCTGTAACTTGGGGTTGCACTCAGCTCCTATGGCTTAGCCCATACATGATTCCTATAAAAGGTGTCAGAGCACCAGGAAAAGGGAACAAAAGGTAAAATAGTATGCAATTCCTACCAGATTTCTCATCAGCATGATCAGTGTAATAACCCTACTAAGTACATTGTCTTCATGCTACCCTGATGAGTCCAGATACGTGAGTTATCAATAAAAAATCATGTAAGCTCACATGACTCTTTACCTAAGGTTATTTGCTGGGTGGTGCTATCATAAATGGTGCTGATTTTGAATTTAGAATTTCAGTTGTACATTTCTAGTATATATAAGTACAATTGATTTTTATATATGGACCTTGAATATTGTGACCTTGCTAAACTTACTAATTATATCCACGAGATTTTTTGGTAGATTCCTTGTGATTTTCTGCATTAGACAATCATGTCATCTTATATATTATTTTATTATTTTCTTTCCAGTAGGTGTGTCTTTTATTTCTTTTTCTTGTCTTTTGTACTGGTTAGAACATTCACTACCACATTGAATAGGAAAGGAAAAGTGGGTATTTTTGCCTTGTTACTGATCTTAGAGGGAATACTCACTCTTTAATTATTTAATATAATATTAGGTATAGATTTTTATTGTATGCTTTGCATCAGGTAGAAGAAATGCCCTTCTATTCCCAGCTGGCTGCTACAATTTGAGTGTGCCTATCTCCCAGAAGTTCATGTGTTATAAACTTAATTTCTGCTGTAACCATGTTGGGAGGTGAGGCCTAATAAGAGATGATTGGGTGATGAGGGCTCTATTCTCATGAATGCATGAATGTTGTTATCACTCCCTTGCCCTTTCCTGCTTCTGTTCTTTCCCCAGGATATGATGCAGTCAGAAGGTCCTCACCAGATTCCAGGTCCTTAATATTGGACTCACTGGCCTGAAGAACCATGAGCTAAGTAATTTTTATTTATTATAAATTACCCAGTCTGTGGTATTCTGTTTTAGCAACAGAAATGAACTGACACTTGCTGAGAGTTTTATGTTTATCAGGAATATTACATTTTATCAAACATTTTTGGCACCTGTTTATAAAGGATCTTTTCTTTTCTTCTTTAGTCTTAATGAAGTGTTGAATGTTGAACTCACTTGCTTTCTCAGATCAGGTGCTCAGTGAATGCTTCTTCTCTTTTCCACCTTTTAATTAGGTAGTTAATAGTCCTTTGTTCCCTAATGTTGTTTTACTCTCATCTTTAGGGACTCAGGGAGGCACTACCTCAAGGACTTCTCTAGCGTCTGCAGCATATGGGGACTCTGCAAAAAATGAGACAAATACCTTCACTAAACAGAGAATCAAAAATCATCAAGGAAGGGAAGAGCTGGAAGACGCACACGCACAACAGGCAGTTCTAGTTAATGGACTGGCCTCCAGTCCCGCTATTTTTTTGGTACCCCGTTCGGTAAACTTCTCACAAACTGCAAGCAAAAATAAGGCTGGTGGAAAGTACAGGTGCCTCTTTCAGAAGTTATTTTAATATCATTTTTTAAACTTTTAAAAATTCTTAAGAAATGTTTATCACCCAGAATTCCAATAATTAAAGATGCATTGAGATTTACCAATACATTCTCTAAGTATGAATGAGCATCTTTTGAGATTAGGTTTCCATCCATGACAAGCCTGACTGTGCCACTTAGAAGCTGTATGACATTGAATAAGTTAGTACTTCCTCAGTGCCTTGGTTTTCTCATCTATAAATGGCAATGACTTAATATGTATCACATAGAGTAGCTGAGAAAATAGAAGAAATCAGGACCCATAAGGTGCTGAAAACGGCATTTGGGACATAGTAAGCATTAGATGAATGATTATGATTATTAATCCTGTCTTTATTATTGCCATTGGGAGAAGCAACAAAATCTATTGGGTGACTTTTCTTCTGCACAACAACTTGCTGTAGACTTGACATAAACTGAAAAATATTAAGAGTAATCTTTGTAATTTGACATATGGTAAAGGAAGTAATGTTTCAAATATTTAGTAGAATAATTTAGTGAGGCCTAATAAGGGGTGATTGGGTGATGAGGGCTCCTCTCTTATGAATGAATGAATGTTATTACTCCCTTGCCCTTTTCTGCTTCTGCTCTTTCCTTTCAATATGTGTCAGCTGTTTTAATTATTGTTAGAATTATCCCTTAAATAAACCATATGTTTTACTGCTACTAGAGTCTCATCCTCCAAAAAAGAAAAGGAAGACAAAACTTTTCTTGAGCCCTTACATAGAAGAGGTTAAAATGATGTAGTGCAATATTTGCAAACTTAATTATGTGTTAAAATATTCTGAGGGTTAAAATATGTATACAGTGTGTGTGTGTGTGTGTGTGTGTGTGTGTGTGTGTGTATACATAAAACATATATATGTTTTAATGCTGCTTCTACTATTTTCTATTTAGAAGACCTTGAGACAGTATGCAGTCTATAAATCTGTATTCTAAAAAAGCTGTCCAAATTCTTTGTGTTATTGTTCAGCTTTTTTGAGTTATAATTTAGATACAAAGAACTTCACCAACTTTAAGTGGACAATTTTATGAGATTTGATAAAACATATGTTTGTGGTCACTGGCACCAAAATTATCATATGGACCATTTCCAACACTCCAAAACCATGTGTTCTTTTGTAATCAATCCCCTTTTCAGACATCCAGCCCCACCTCACTTAGGAGTCACGGATGTCCTCCTTGTTTATTTATGACAAGGCCAAACACAGATGCTCTAAAGTCCCAATATGCCTCAGAAATGATTAACTGAACTGCTTATCGCCACTGATACATGAGAAATCAATGCAGATTTACCAACTTTTGTGTAATTTGGTCATTTTTCTCTTTTTTCCCCAGGCCAAATCAGCATAGAACCCCTCCTTAAGAGCCCCTACCAAGAATATATTGAAGTCAGGATAAAACATTCATCCTACATCCGCACGCTGGGTTCTCCCTAGCCCTGTTTATTATAAACCATTAACTAAATTGTTCATCCTCACTGATCCATTAGAACAAAGTGCTTGTTAACTAACTTGACCTAACTTTAGTTAACCTTCTCTCCACCCTATGGGACCCTGAACTGTGACCCACCTCAGCCAGAGCCAACAATGACCTGCAGAAAGAGCCTCCTTACTGCAAACAAAAGACATAAACTGTGCTTACTCTTCACTGTATAAGAACAGGTCTTTCCTTCCTGACCTTTTAGATGTTTGATCCTGTGGTCTGAGTTCTCCCTATTGAAACTGTCTCCCTCTCCCTATTGCAGAAGGCTTTTTCTCTTCTCTTACAACACTCTTTTAAATAAAATGTCTCCTTACCTAGATCTGGAGTTGTTTTATTTACAACTGCTTTGGTATAGTTTTATTATAAGTTAAATTGACCTTTGGTATAGCTGTGTTATAAGTTCAATTGTCCTAAACTGGAAATCTGAATATCAACAAGTTTACTCATTCATTTATTTAGTAAGTCTTGACTGAGAACTTACTGTGGTGACTTTGTAAGGTGTCACCTTGCCAAGACTGAACATTTTCTGATATTCTCTTCCCTGTACACTTCCAGTTAGGGTGGGCCACAAGAGAGATTTTTGTGGGAGATTTGAAGGGCAAAATTGAAGAAGCAACCATTTTATCATAACTCACCTCTTGACACAAATCAGTGACTGGGCTGGCAAGTGCTTGCTACACTGTGCCCAGGATTCTCTTTCAGCTTTTCTGTCATCTGGGACAAGTGTGTGTGTTCAGCCCATAATGAAGGGACATGAGATGACACCCATACTACTAAGGCTGGAGTCACAAGAACTGATTCAGTCGGTCTCTGTGAGCTCCAGCTTGTGCTGTGGGTTGCTTCAGCTTGTTCTTGCTCTCTCCCACTTTAAATTCATTTTCTCTTCCTATCTGCCTTCCTTGTATACTTCAATCTCTGTTATCACATGGGGAGAAACAGCCTTATAGAAACTGCTTAACCAGAATACACAGCAGCATGAGATCACACTGCTATAACACATCTCCTATTTCTACTTCTCTATTTGGACCCTGACTGATACACTCACCCTCATTAACTCTGAGAGCAACTGTGAGCTTCGAATGAACTATGATAGCCGTGTCTCCTATTCTCTAAGAACCCATGATCTCCAAAGGGAAATAAAGCATACACATAACTAAAAAGTATTAAACAGAAAGAACTAAATTATTTTTTACATGTGCTATAGACTTCGTAACTAGGAAGCACATGCCTCAGCCTCCTGAAGCTGGGATTACAGGTGTGTGCCACCATGTCCAGCTAACTTTTGTATTTTTGTTTTTTAGTAGAGATAGGGTTTCACCATGTTGCCCAGACTGGTCTCAAACTCCTGACCTCAAGTGATCCACCTGCCTCAACCTCCCAAAGTGCTAGGATTACAAGTGTGAGCCACTGCACCTGGTAGGGAGGTAAATTTGGTCTTTACTGTTTATATGGAATGCTTAAAATTTTTGTCATCAATGAGGCTCAATATAAAAATTAAATGTAGTTTTAGAAAAAATAAAGAGGTTTGTCACACTTTTATAAACATTGGATTGTGGGACCAATGACATTGGTGTACACTAGATAAAAATAAATGAAATCATTCCTCCTACCTATGCTCATAGTAGCATAACTAATCCAGAACATGGTGGTCCAGGCAGCCACTACAAATGGAATGAATTAGAGTTGACATGTCATAGAAAACTATTTAGTATCTACTATTTGGAGACATATATGGGTTCTTTTTTCAGGCCATAGTACATGAAGCTGTCTCCTGCCTGAGTCTATACCAAGTATTGAATGGGAATATCTACAAAAAGCACTTGACTTTCTGGTATTATTCATTTTATATGCATGAACACTGAAAGTCAAAGAGTTGTTTAACTTTTGCAATGTTACCCAGCAAACAGTGAATCTGTTAGGTGAAGGCAGTCTGACTTTAGATCCTGTGCCCTTGACAGCTGCTTTGCTCTGTCTCAAGTCAGGAGGATTTGTAAATTGCGGTTACGCTGAGTTCGTATGGCTTAGCCCATACCTGATCTCTTTAAAAGATGTCAGAGCACCAGGGAAAGGTAACAAAAGTTAAAATATGCAAAAGTTAAAGTATGCAATTCCTACCAGATTTCTCATCAGCATGATCAGTGTAACAACCGTATTACGTACATCATCTTCATGCTTCCTTGATGAGTCCAGATATGAGAATCATTAAAAAAAGGACATGCAAGCTCACGTGACTCTCTGCCTAAGGCTTTTTGCTGGTCGGTGCTATCATAAATGGTGCTGGTTTTGAATTTTGAATTTCAGTTGTGCATTGCTAGTATATCTAAGTACAATTGATTTTGATATATGGACCTTGAATATTGTGACCTTGCTAAACTTACTAATTATATCTACAAGATTTTTTGGTAGATTCCTTGTGATTTTCTGCATTAGACAATCATGTCATCTTATTTATTATTTTATTATTTTCTTTCCAGTAGGTGTGTCTTTTATTACTTTCTCTTGTCTTTTGTACTGGTTAGGACATTCAGTACCACATTGAATACGAAAGGAACAGTGGGTATTTTTGCCTTGTTACTGATCTTAGAGCGAATACTCACTCTTTAATTATTTAATATGATATTAGGTATAGATTTTTATTATATGCTTTGCATCAGGTAGAAGAAATGCCCTTCTATTCCCAGCTGGCTGCTACAGTTTGAGTGTGCATATCTCCCAGAAGTTCATGTGTTGTAAACTTAATTTCCAGTGTAACCATGTTGGGAGGTGAGGCCTAATAAGAGGTGATTGGGTGATGAGGGCTCTATTCTCATGAATGCATGAATGTTGTTATCACTCCCTTGCCCTTTCCTGCTTCTGTTCTTTCCCCAGGATATGATGCAGTCAGAAGGTCCTCACCAGATTCCAGGTCCTTAATATTAAACTCACTGGCCTGAAGACCCATGAGCTAAGTAATTTTTATTTATTATAAATTACCCAGTCTGTGGTATTCTGTTTTAGCAACAGAAATAAACTGACACTTGCTGAGAGTTTTATGTTTATCAGGAATATTACATTTTATCAAACATTTTTGGCCCCTATTTTTAAAGAATTTTTTCTTTTCTTCTTTGGTCTTTAATTAAAGTGTTGAATGTTGAACTCACTTGCTTTCTCAGATCAGGTGCTCAGTGAATGCTTCTTCTCTTTTCCACCTTTTAATTAGGTAGTTAATAGTCCTTTGTTCCCTAATATTGATTTACTCTTACCTTTAGGGACTCAGGGAGGTACTACCTCAAGGATTTCTCTAGCATCTGCAGCATATGGGGACTCTGCAAAAACCGAGGCAAATACCTTCACTAAACAGAGAATAAAAAATCATCAAGGAAGGGAAGAGCTGGAAGACGCACACGCACAACAGGCAGTTCTAGTTAATGGCCTGGCCTCCAGTCCCGCTATTTATTGGTACCCTGTTCAGTAAACTTCTCACAAACTGCAAGCAAAAATAAGGCTGGTGGAAAGTACAGGTGGCTCTTTCAGAAGTTAGTTTAATATCAAAAACTCAAACAGATTTACAGGAAAAAAAAATCAAGCCCATTCAAAAATGGGCAAAGGATATGAACAAACACTTTACAAAAGAAGACATACATGAGGCCAACAAACACATGAAAAAATGCTCATCATCACTGGTCATTAGAGAGATGCAAATCAAAACCACATTGAGATACCATCTCACGCCAGTTAGAATGGCGATCATTAAAAAATCTGGAGACAGCAGATGCTGGAGAGGATGTGGAGAAATAGGAACACTCTTACACTGTTGGTGGGAGTGTAAATTAGTTCAACCATTGTGGAAGACAGTGTGGCGATTCCTCAGGGACCTAGAAATAGAAATTCTATTTGACCCAGCAATCCCATTACTGGGTATATATCCAAAGGACTATAAATCGTTCTACTATAAGGACACATGCACACGGATGTTCATTGCAGCACTGTTTACAATAGCAAAGAACTGGAACCAACCCAAATGCCCATCGATGATAGACTGGACTGGGAAAATGTGGCACATATACACCATGGAATATTATGCAGCAATCAAAAATGATGAGTTTGTGTCCTTTGTAAGGACATGGATGAATCTGGAGAATATCATTCTCAGCAAACTGACACAAGAACAGAAAAAGAAATACCGCATATACTCACTCATAGGTGGGTGAGAAAAATGAGAACACATGGACACAGAGAGGGTGTTTACTACACACTGTGGTCTATTGGGGGGAATGGGGGAGGGACAGTGGGGGGGTCTAGGGAGGGATAGCCTGGGGATGAATGCCAAGTGTGGGTGAAGGGGAGGAAGGCAGCAAAGCACACTGCCATGTGTGTACCTATGCAACTGTCTTGCACGTTCTGCACATGTACCCCAAAACCTATAATGCAATACAAATTAAAAAAAAGAGAGAGAAAAAAAACTTCTAAAAGTTCTTTAAAAATTTTTTATCACCCAGAATTCCAATAATTAAAGATGCATTGAGATTTACCAATACATTCTCTAAGTATGCATGAGCATCTTTTAAAATTAGGTTTCCATCCGTGACAAGCCTGACTGTGCCACTCAGAAGCTATATGACATCGAATAAGTTACTTATTTCCTCAGTGCCTTGGTTTCTGCATCTGTAAATGGCAATGACTTAATACTTATCGTATAGAGTAGTTGAAACAATGGAAGAAATCAAGACCCATAAGGTGCTGAAAACAGTATCTGGGACATAGTAAGCATTAGATGAATGATTATGATTATGAATACTGTTTTTATTATTGCCATTGGGAGAAGCAACAGTTAACCCACATTGCCATCCAAAATGTCTATTGGGTGACTTTTCTTCTGCACAACAACTTGCTGTAGACTTGACACTAACTGAAAAATATTAAGAGTTTGACATATGGTAAAGGAATTAATGTTTCAAGTATTTAGTAAAATAATTTAGTGAGGCCTAATAAGGGGTGATTGGGTGATGAGGGCTCCTCTCTTATGAATAAATAAATGGTATTACTCCCTTGCCCTTTTCTGCTTCTGCTCTTTCCCCTCAATATATGTCAGCTGTTTTAATTATTGTTAGAATTATCCCTTAAATAAACCACAAAACTTTTTGCTACTAAAGTTTCATCCTCCAAAAAAGAAAAAGAAAACAAAAACTTTTCTTATGAGCCCTTATATAGAAGATGTTAAAATGATGTAGTGCAATATTTGCAAAGTTGATTATGTGTTCAAACATTCTGAGGATTAAAATACGTATACAGTGTGTGTGTGTATGTATGTATATATATGTGTATATATATATATTTATTTTTATTTTTTATTGCATTTTAGGTTTTGGGGTACATGTGCAGAACGTGCAAGATAGTTGCATAGGTACACACATGGCAGTGTGTTTTTCTGCCTTCCTCCCCCTCACCCACATTTGGCATTTCTCCCCAGGCTATCCCTCCCCAACTCCCCTCCCCGCTGTCCCTCCCCTATTCCCCCCAATAGACCCCAGTGTGTAGTACTCCCTTCCCTGTGTCCATGTGTTCTCATTTTTCCTCACCCGCCTATGAGTGAGAATATGTGGTATTTCACTTTGTGTTCTTGCATCAGTTTGCTGAGAATGATGTTCTCCAGATTCATCCATGTCCTTACAAAGGATACAAACTCATCATTTTTGATTGCTGCATAATATTCCATGGTGTATATGTGCCACATTTTTGAAGGCTGCTTCTAGTATTTTCTATTTAGAAGACCTTGAGACAGTATGCAGTCTATAAATCTGTATTCTAAAATAGCTGTCCAAATTCTTTGTGTTATTGTTCAGCTTTTTTGAGTCATAATTTAGATACAATACAATTCACCAACTTTAAGTGGACAATTTTATGAGATTGGATAAAACATATGTTTGTGGTTACTAGCACCAAAATTATCACGTGGACCATATCCAACACTCCAAAAACCATGTATTCCTTTGTAATCAATCCCCTTTTCAGACATCCAGCCCCACCTGACTTAGGACTCACGAATGTCCTCCTTGTTTATTTATGACAAGGCCAAACACAGATGCTCTAAAGTCCCAATATGCCTCAGAAATGATTAACTGAACTGCTTCTCGCCACTGATACATGAGAAATCAATGCAGATTTACCAAATTTTGTGTAATTTTGTCAGTCTTCTCTCCTTTCCCCAGGCCAAATCAGCATGGAACCCCTACTTAGGAACCTCCACCAAGAATATATTGAAGTCAGGATAAAACATTCATCCTACATCCGCACGCTGGGTTCTCCCTAGCCCTGTTTATTCCCCCCTCGTAAACCGTTAACTAAATTGTTCATCATCACTGATCCATAAGAACAAAGTGCTTGTTAACTAACTTAACCTAACTTTAGTTAACCTTCTCTCCACCCTATGGGACCCTGAACTGTGACCCACCTCAGCCAGAGCCAACAATGACCTGCAGAAAGAGCCTCCTTACTGCAAACAAAAGGCACTGCATAAACCGTGCTTACTCTTCACTGTATAAGAACAGGTCTTTCCTTCCTGACCTTTTAGATGTTTGATCCTATGGTCTGAGTTCTCCCTATTGAAACTGTCTCCCTCTCCCTTTTGCAGAAGGCTTTTTCTCTTTTCTTACAACATTCTTTTAAATAAAATGTCTCTTTGCCTAAATCTGGAGTTGTTTTTATTTACAAATGCTTTGGTATAGCTTTGTTATAAGATAAATTGAACTATGGTATAGCTTTGTTATAAGTTCAGTTGACCTAACCTGGAAATCTGAATATCAACATAATTACTCATTCATTTATTTAGTAAGTCTTGACTGAGAACTTACTGTGGTGACTTTGTAAGGTGTCACCTTGCCAAGACTGAACAACATTTCCTGAAATTCTCTTCCCTGTACACTTCCAGTTAGGGTGGGCCACAAGAGAGATTTTTGTGGGAGATTTGGAGGGCAAAATTGAAGAAGCAGCCATTTTATCATAACTCACCTCTTGACACAAATCAGTGACTGGGCTGGCAAGTGCTTGCTTCGCTGTGCCCAGGATTCTCTTTCAGCTTCTGTGTCATCTGGGACAAGTGTGTGTGTTCAGCTCCATAATGAAGGGACATGAGATGACACCCATACTACTAAGGCTGGAGTCACAAGAACTGATTCAGTCAGTCTCTCTGTGAGCTCCAGCTTGTGTTGTGGGTTGTTTCCACTTGTTCTTGCTCTCTCTCACTTTAAATTCGTTTTCTCTTCCTATCTGCCTTCCTTGTATACTTCAATCTCTTTTATCACATGGGGAGAAACAACCTTATAGAAACCGCTTAACCAGAATACACAGCAGCATGAGATCACACTGCTATAACACGTCTGTTTCTACTTTTCTATTCAACCCTGACTGATACACTTACCTTCATTAACTCTGAGAGCAACTGTGAGATTCGAATAAACTACGATAGCTGTGTTGCCTATTCTCTAAGAACCCATGATCTCAAAAGGAAAATAAAGCATTCCCGTAACTAAAAAGTATTACACAGAAAGAACTAAATTATTTTTTACATGTGCTATAGACTTCGTAACTAGGAAGCACATGCCTCAGCCTCCTGAGTAGCTGGGATTACAGGTGTGTGCCACCATGCCCAGATAACTTTTGTATTTTTTTTTTTAAAGTAGAGGTGGGGTTTCACCATGTTGGCCAAGCTGGTCTCAAACTCCTGACCTCAAGTGATGCCCTGCTTCAACCTCCCAAAGTGCTAGGATTACAAGTGTGAGCCACTGCACCTGACAGGGAGGTTAATTTGGACTTTACTGTTTATATGAAATGTTTAAAATTTTTGTCATCAACAACGCTCAATATAGAAATTAAATGCAGTTTTAAAAAAAATAAAGAGGTTGGTCACACTTTTATAAACATTGGATTGTGGGACCAATGACACTGGTGTACACTAGATAAAAATAAATGAAATCACTCCTTCTTCCTATGCTCATAGTAGCATAACTAATCCAGAACATGGTGGTCCAGGCAGCCACTACAAATGGAATGAATTAGAGTTGACATGTCATAGAAAACTATTTAGTATCTACTATTTGTGGATATATGTGGGCTCTTTTTCAGGGCATAGTACATGAAACTTTCTCCTGCCGGAGACTATAGCAAGTATTGAATGGAAGTATCTCCCAAAAGTACTGGACTTTCTGGTATTATTCATTTTATATGCATGAACACTGAAAGTCAAAGAGTTGTTTAACTTTTGCAATGTTACCCAGCAAACAATGAATCTGTTAGGTGAAGGCAGTCTGACTTTAGATCCTGTGCCCTTGACAGCTGCTTTGCTGTAACTCAAGTCAGGAGGATCTGTAACTTGGGGTTACACTCAGCTCCTATGACTTAGCCCATACATGATTCCTATAAAAGCTGTCAGAACACCAGGAAAAGGGAACAAAAGGTAAAATAGTATGCAATTCCTACCAGATTTCTCATCAGCATGATCAGTGTAATAACCCTACTAAGTACATTGTCTTCATGCTACCCTGATGAGTCCAGATACGTGAGTTATTAATAAAAAATTATGTAAGCTCACATGACTCTTTACCTAAGGTTATTTGCTGGGCAGTGCTATCATAAATGGTGCTGATTTTGAATTTTGAATTTCAGTTGTACATTTCTAGTATATATAAGTACAATTGATTTTTATATATGGACCTTGAATATTGTGACCTTGCTAAACTTACTAATTATATCCATGAGATTTTTTTGGTAGATTCCTTGTGATTTTCTGCATTAGACAATCATGTCATCTTATTTATTATTTTATTATTTTCTTTCCAGTAGGTGTGTGTTTTATTTCTTTTTCTTATCTTTTGTACTGGTTAGGACATGCAGTACCACATTGAACAGGAAAGGAACAGTGGGTATTTTTGCCTTGTTACTGATCTTA
This sequence comes from Saguinus oedipus, assembly GCA_031835075.1. Taxonomy (NCBI): domain Eukaryota; kingdom Metazoa; phylum Chordata; class Mammalia; order Primates; family Cebidae; genus Saguinus; species Saguinus oedipus. Next base: position 58,903,335 of record CM063178.1, on the reverse strand, counting down.
GAGGGAATACTCACTCTTTAATTATTTAATATGATATTAGGTATAGATTTTTATTGTATGCTTTGCATCAGGTAGAAGAAATGCCCTTCTATTCCCAGCTGGCTGCTACAGTTTGAGTGTGCCTATCTCCCAGAAGTTCATGTGTTATAAACTTAATTTCCAGTGTAACCATGTTGGGAGGTGAGGCCTAATAAGAGGTGATTGGGTGATGAGGGCTGTATTCTCATGAATGCATGAATGTTGTTTTCACTCCCTTGCCCTTTCCTGCTTCTGCTCTTTCCCCCGGATATGATGCAATCAGAAGGTCCTCACCAGATTCCAGGTCCTTAATATTGGACTCACTGGCCTGAAGATCCACGAGGTAAATAATTTCTATTTATTATAAATTACCCAGTCTATGGTATTCTGTTTTGGCAACAGAAAATGAACCGACGACTGCAGAGAGTTTTATATTTATCAGGAATATTACATTTTATCAAACATTTTTGGCACCTACTTATAAAGGATCTTTTCTTCTTTAGTCTTTAATTAAGTGTTGAATGTTGAACTCCCTTGCTTTCTAAGAACAGGTGCTCAGTGAATGCTTCTTCTCTTTTCCACCTTTTAATTAGGTAGTTAATAGTCCTTTGTTCCCTAATGTTGTTTTACTCTCATCTTTAGGGACTCAGGGAGGCACTACCTCGAGGACTTCTCTAGCATCTGCAGCATATGGGGACTCTGCAAAAAACGAGACAAATACCTTCACTAAACAGAGAATCAAAAATCATCAAGGAAGGGAAGAGCTGGAAGACGCACACGCACAACAGGCAGTTCTAGTTAATGGCCTGGCCTCCAGTCCTGCTATTTTATTGAAACCCTATTCCGTAAACTTCTCACAAACTGCAAGCAAAAATAACTCTGGTGGAATGTACAGGTGCCTCTTTCAGAAGTTATTTTAATATCTTTTTTTAAACTTTTAAAAATTCTTTAATCCATCTGGAGTTAATTGTAGTCTAACGTGTCAGGAAGGGGTCCAGTTTCTGCTTTCTGCACAAAGCTAGCCAGTTTTCCCAACAATATTTATGAAACAGGGAATCCTTTCCCCATTGCTTGTTTTTGTTGATCTAACACCATAAAAACCCTAGAAGAAAATCTAGGCAAAACCATTCAGGACATAGGCGTAGGCAAAGACTTCTTAACTAAAACTCCAAAAACATTGGCAACAAGAGCCAAAATAGACAAATGGGACTTAATCAAACTCCACAGCTTCTGTACAGCAAAAGAAACTGTCATTAGAGTGAATTGGCAACCAACAGAATGGGAAAAAATTTTGCAGTTTACCCATCTGACAAAGGGCTGATATCCAGAATTTACAAAGAACTCAAACAGATTTACAAGAAAAAAAAAACAAGCCCATTCAAAAGTGGGCAAAATATATGAACAGACACTTTACAAAAGAAGACATACATGAGGCCAGCAATCATATGAAAAAATGCTCATTATCCTGGTCATTAGAGAAATGCAAATCAAAACTACATTGAGAGACCATCTCACGCCAGTTAGAATGGTGATCATTAAAAAAACTGGAGACAACAGATGCTGGAGAGGATGTGGAGAAATAGGAACACTTTTTTTTTTTTAATTTTTATTGCATTATAGGTTTGGGGTACATGTGCAGAACGTGCAAGATAGTTGCATAGGTACACACATGGCAGTGTGTTTTGCTGCCTTCCTCCCCTTCACCCACACTTGGTATTCATCCCCAGGCTATCCCCCCCAGGCCCTCCCGCTGTCCCTCCCCCATTTTCCCCAACAGTCCCCAGTGTATAGTAGACCGCCTCTCTGTGTCCATGTGTTCTCATTTTTCTCACCCACCTATGAGTGAGTATATGCAGTATTTCTTTTTCTGTTCTTGTGTCAGTTTGCTGAGAATGATGTTCTCCAGATTCATCCATGTCCTTACAAGGGACACAAACTCATCATTTTTGATTGCTGCATAATATTCCATGGTGTATATGTGCCATATTTTTCCAGTCCAGTCTATCATCGATGGGCATTCGGGTTGGTTCCAGGTCTTTGCTATTGTAAACAGTGCTGCAATGAACATTCGTGTGCATGTGTCCTTATAGTAGAACGATTTATAGTCTTTTGGATAGATACCCAGTAATGGGATTGCTGGGTCAAATGGAATTTCTATTTCTAGGTCCCTGAGGAATCGCCACACTGTCTTCCACAATGGTTGAACTAATTTAAACTCCCACCAACAGTGTAAGAGTGTTCCTATTTCTCCACATCCTCTCCAGCATCTGCTGTCTCCAGATTTTTTAATGATCGCCATTCTAACTGGTGTGAGATGATATCTCAATGTGGTTTTGATTTGCATCTCTCTAATGACCAATGATGATGAGCACTTTTTCATATGTTTGTTGGCCTCATGTATGTCTTCCTTTGTAAAGTTTCTGTTCATATCCTTTGCCCATTTTTGAATGGGCTTGTTTGTTTTTTTTCTGTAAATCTGTTTGAGTTCTTTGTAAATTCTGGATATCAGCCCTTTGTCAGATGTGTAAAGTGCAAAGATTTTTTCCCATTCTGATGGTTGCACTGCTGGTGGGAGTTTAAATTAGTTCAACCATTGTGGAAGACAGTGTGGCGATTCCTCAAGAACCTAGAAATAGAAATTGCATTTGACCCAGCAATCCCATTACTTGGTATATATCCAAAGGATAATAATTGTTCCACTATAATGACACATGCACACGAATGTTCATTGCAGCACTGTTTACAATAGCAAATACCTAGAACCAACCCAAATGCTCATCGATGATAGACTGGACAGGGAAAATGTGGCATATATACACCATGGAATATTATGCAGCCATCAAAAAAAGATGAGTTCGTGTCCTTTATAGGGACACGGATGAACCTTGAGACCATCATTCTCAGCAAACTGACCCAAGAACAGAAAATGAAATACCGCATGTTCTCACTCATAGGAGGGTGTTGAACAATGAGAACGCATGGACACAGGGAGGGGAGCACTACACACTGGGGTCTGTTGAGGGGAATAGGGGAGGGACTGCAGGGGGTGGGGAGTTGGAGACAGATAGCATGGGGAGAAATGCCAGATAGAGGTGAAGGGGAGGAAGGCAGCAAACCACACTGCCACATTTGTACCTATGCAACTATCTTCCATATTTTTCACATGTATCCCAAAACCTAAAATGCAATTTAAAAAGACTTTTAAAAATTCATAGGAAATTTTTATATCACCCAGAATTCCAATAATTAAAGATGCATTGAGATTTACAAATACATTCTCTAAGTATGCATGAGCATCTTTTGAGATTAGGTTTCCATTAATGACAAGCCTGACTGTGCCACTTAGAACCTTTATGCCACTGAATAAGTTACTTACTTCCTCAGTGTCTTGGTTTCCTCATCTGTAAATGGCAATAACTTAATATCCATCGCATAGAGTAGTTGAGACAATGAAATAAATCAAGACCCATAAGGTGCTGAAAACGGCATCCAGGACATAGTAAGCATTAGATGAATGATTATGATTATTAATCCTGTTTTTATTATTGCCATTGGGAAAAGCAACAGTTAACCCATACTGCCATTCAAAACGTCTATTGGGTGACTTTTCTTCTGCACAACAACTTGCTGTAGACTTGACATAAACTGAAAAATATTAAGAGTAATCTTTGTAATATGACCTATGGTAAAGGAATTAATGTTTCAAGTATTTAGTAGAATAATTTAGTGAGGCCTAATAAGGGGTGATTGGGTGATAAAGGTTCCTCTCTTACGAATGAATGAATGGTATTACTCCCTTGCTCTTTTCTGCTTCTGGTCTTTCCCCTCAATATGTGTCAGCTGTTTTAATTATTGTTAGAATTATCCCTTAAATAAACCATATGTTTTATTGCTACTAGAGTCTCATATTCCAAAAAAGAAAAGTAAGACAAAACTTTTCTTGAGCCCTTACATAGAAGACGTTAAAATGATGTAGCACAATATTTGCAAACTTGATTATGTGTTAAAACATTCTGAGGATTAAAACACGTATACTGTGTGTGTATATCTATATCTATATGTATATGTATATATTTTAAGCCTGCTTCTACTATTTTCTATTTAGAAGACCTTGAGACAGTATGCAGTCTATAAATCTGTATTCTAAAAAAGCTGTCCAAATTCTTTCTGTTATTGTTCAGCTTTTTTGAGTCATAATTTAGATACACTGAAATTCACCAACTTTAAGTGGACAATTTTATGAGATTTGATAAAACATATGTTTGTGGTCACTGGCACCAACATTATCATATGGACCATTTCCAACACTCCAAAACCATGTGTTCCTTTGTAATCAATCCCCTTTTCAGACATCCAGCCCCACCTGACTTAGGACTCACAGATGTCCTCCTTGTTTGTTTATGACAAGGCCAAACACAGATGCTCTAAAGTCCCAATTTGCCTCAGAAATGATTAGCTGAACTGCTTATCACCACTGATAAATGGGAAGTCAATGCATATTTACCAACTTTTGTGTAATTCGGTCATTTTTCTCTTTTTTTCCCAGGCCAAATCAGCATAGAACCCCTCCTTAAGAGCCCCTACCAAGAATATATTGAAGTCAGGATAAAATATTCCTCCTACATCTGCATGCTGGGTTCTCCCTAGCCCTGTTTATTCCCCCCTCGTAAACCGTTAACTAAATTGTTCATCCTCACTGATCCATAAGAACAAAGTGCTTGTTAACTAACTTGACCTAACTTTAGTTAACCTTCTCTCCACCCTATGGGACCCTGAACTGTGACCCACCTCAGCCAGAGCCAACAATGACCTGCAGAAAGAACCTCCTTACTGCAAACAAAAGGCACTGCATAAACCGTGCTTACTCTTCACTGTATAAGAACAGGTCTTTCCTTCCTGACCTTTTAGATGTTTGATCCTGTGGTCTGAGTTCTCCCTATTGAAACTATCTCCCTCTCCCTTTTGCAGAAGGCTTTTTCTCCCCTCTTACAACACTCTTTAAATAAAATGTCTCCTTACCTAAATCTGGAGTTGTTTTTATTTAAAAATACTTTGGTGTAGTTTTGTTATAAGTTAAATTGACCTTTGGTATAGCTGTGTTATAAGTTAAATTGACCTAACCTGGAAATCTGAGTATCAATATATTTACTCATTCATTTATTTAGTAAGTCTTGACTGAGAATTTCCTGTGGTGACTTTGTAAGGTGTCACCTTGCCAAGACTGAACAACATTTCCTGAAATTCTCTACGCTTATACGAGTGGGCCACAAGAGAGATTTTTGTGGGAGATTTGGAGAGCAAAATTGAAGAAGCAGCCATTTTTTCGTAACTCACCTCTTGACACAAATCAGTGACTGGGCTGGCAAGTCCTTGCTTCACTGTCCCCAGGATTCTCCTTCAGCTTCTCTGTCATCTGGGACAAGTGTGTGTGTTCAGCTCCATAATGGAGAGACATGAGAAGACACCCACACTACTAAGGCTGGAGTCACAAGAACTGATTCAGTCGGTCTCTGTGAGCTCCAGCTTGTGCTGTGGGTTGTTTCAGCTTGTTCTTGCTCTCTCCCACTTTAAATTCATTTTCTCTTCCTATCTGCCTTCCTTGTATACTTCAATCTCTGTTATCACATGGGGAAAAACAGCCTTATAGAAACTGCTTAACCAGCAGACACAGCAGCATGAGATCACACTGCTATAACACATCTCCTATTTCTACTTCTCTATTTGGACCCTGACTGATACACTTACCCTCATTAACTCTGAGAGCAACTGTGAGCTTCGAATAAACTACGATAGCTGTGTTGCCTATTCTCTAAGAACCCATGATCTGAAAAGGGAAATAAAGCATACACATAACTAAAAGGTATAACCTAGAAAGAACTCAGTTATTTTTCATATGTGCTATGGACTTCATGATATTTTGAAGCAACTTTTTTGATGTAGAGCATTTTCATGTCATCGAAAATATGTCACAATTCTTATTATCAAGTGATACTTAAAACTGATGGTCTCATTCTATCCCCCATTCTCACTTCTTCTGGAACCTTGCCTTATCTCTAAATCTAATGTGTATATTTTATACTAAGTAATATAGGGTTGCATATCCACATTTTGTTTTATTGTATCAAATTGAAGTTATAGAAATAATTGGATCATAACATACTGACTAAAATGGTGAACAGGGTTGTTTAGACATGGATCATACATACTGAATCATAACAATTGGAGAATACTGACTAAAACAGTGAATGGTGAGACAAGGTTGGCTCATGCCTTTAATTCTAGCACTTTGGGAGACTGAGGCAGGAGGATCACCTGGGCCCAGGAGTTGAGACTAGCCCTGGCAACATAGAAAGACTCTGTCTCCACAAGAAAGAAAAAATTAGCCAGGCTACTCAGGAGGCTGAGGTGAGAGGATTGTTTGATCCTGGGAGGTTGAGGTTGCAGTGAGCTGTGGTCATGCCACTCCACTCCAATTTGGACAATAGAGTGAAATCCTGTCTCAAATACATAAAAATGGTGGGCAAATGACAATAAGTGTCTATCTAAGCTCTGTGAGATTTCACAAGAGCGAGATATTCCTTCTAAGTGGAGGCCTATAGGGTTTTTAAAAGAGGTTGCACCCAAACTGGTCATTGGAAAAAGGTTGGTGTTAGAGAATAAGACAGTTGCTACATTCTTGGGAAGCACTGGTGATATGGTCTGACTATGTCTTCTCCCAAATGTCATCTTGAATTATAGCTCCCATAATTCTCATGTGTTGTGGGAGGGACCCAGTGGGAGATAATTAAATCATGGGCAGTTCCCCCATACTGGCCTAATAGTAGTAAATAAGTCTCATGAGATCTGATGGATTTTTTAAGGGGAAACCCCTTTCATTCGGCTGTCTCATTCTTTCTTATCTGCCACCATGTTAAGACATGCCTTTTCCTTTCTGCCATGATTTTGAGGCCTACCCAGCCACATGGGTAAGTCCATTACACCATTACACCTCTTTTTTAAAATAAATTACCCCGTCTCAGATATGTCTTTATCAGCAGCATAAGAACAGACTACTACAGTAAATTGCTACCAGGAGTGAGGTGCTGCTGGGAAGAAATCTGAAAATATGAAAGCAACTTTGGAATTGGTTAACAGGCAGAGAATGGAACAATTTGGATGGCTCAGTACACAGAAAAATGTGGGAAAGTTTGGAACTTCCCAGAGACTTTTTAAATGGCTTTGACCAAAATGCTGGTAATAATATTGAAAATGAAATCCAGGCTGAGGTGGTCTCAGATGGAGATGAGAAACCTGTTGGGAACTGACATAAAGATGAATCCTGCTATGTTTTAGCAAAGAGACTGGTGGGATTTTGCTGCTGCCCTAGAGATTTGTGGAACTTTGAATTTGAGGGACATGATTTAGGGTATCTGAAGGAAGAAATTTCTAAGCACCAAAGCATTCAAGAGGTGACTTGGGTGCTCTTAAAAGCATGAAGTTTTAAAAGGGAAATGGAGCATAGACGTTTGGAAAATATGCAGACTAACTGCAATTAGGATCAGGAAAGCAGAAAGTAGCAAAGAAATCAATGAATGCAATGAGTTTCTCCTTTTATATGCAATAAAAAGAAGAAACTCATTTTCTGAGAAAAAATTCAAGCTAGCTTCAGAAATTTGCATAAATAACAAGGAGTCAAATGTTAATCACCAAGATAACGGGGAAAATGTCTCCAGGACATGTCAGAAATGTTTTCAGTAGCCTTTCCTATCACAGGACCAGAGACCTAGGATGAAAAAATTGTTTTGTGGGCAGGGCCCAGGTCCCTGACTTTGTGTGGCCTAGGGACTTGGTGCCCTGCATCCCAGCCACTGCAGCTATGGATAAAAGGGATGAAAGTACAACTCATTTCATGGCTTCTAAGGGTGAAAGCCCCAAGCATTGCCAGCTTTCATGTGTTAAGCCAGTGGGTACACAGAAGTTAAGAACTGAGATTTGGGAACCTCTGCCTAGATTTCATAGGATATGTGGAAATGCCTGGATGTCCAGCCAGAAGTTTGATGTGGGGAAAGGGCCCTCATGGAGAACCTTGGCTAGGGCAGTGTGGAATGGAAATGTGGCGTTGAAGCCCCCACACAGAGGCACCACTGGAGCACTGCTTAGTGAACCTGTGAGAAGGGAGCCATTGTCCTCCAGACCCCAGAAAGGTAGATCCACTGACAGCTCACACTGTGTGCCTGGAAGAGCCACAAACACTCAACACTAGTTTGTGAAAGCAGCTATGAGGGAGGCTACTCTGTAAAGCTACAAGGGTAGAGATGTCCAAGACCTTGGGAGCTCCCCTCTTACATCAGCATGACCTGGATGTGAGACATGGAGACAAAAGAGATCATTTTGGAGTTTTAAAATTTGACTGCTTCACTGGATTTTGGACTTGCATGGAGCCTGTAGCCCCTCTGCTTTGGTCAGTTTCTCCTGTTTGGAATGGCTGTGCCCCCGTTGTATCTACAAATTAACTAGCTTGCTTTTGATTTTACAGGCTCATAGGTGGAAGGGACTTGCATGGTTTCAGATAAGACTTTGGACTGTGGACTCTTTAATTAATGCTGAAATGAGTTAAGACTTTGGGAGACTGTTAGCAAGGCAGGATTGGTTTTGAAATGTGAGAACACGAGATTTGGGAGGGGTTACGGATGGAATAATATGGTTTGGCTGTGCCCCCACCCAAATCTCATTTTGAATTGTAGCTCTCATAATTTCCATGTGTTGTGGGAGGGATCTGGAGGGAGATAATTGAATCACGAGGGCATTTTCCCCCTTATTGTTCTCCTGGTAGTGAATAAGTCTCACGAGATCTGAAGGTTTTAAAAGGGAAACTCTTTCACTTGGCTCTCTCATTTTCTCGTCTGTCACCGTGTCAGACATGGCTTTTGCTTTCTGCCATGATTTTGATGTCTCTCCAGCCACATGGAATTGTGAGTACACTAAACTTTTTTTTTACTCCTTTCCCAAAATCTACTCAAATGCCAGTATTTCCCCAACTGACTCCCTTTGTGATTTCTCAGTACAAGTAGAATAAATAATTCTCTTTTCTGCTCTCTCCTAGAACTGTTTACATATTGCAATCACAAAACTTGTTACAATGGATGACAGTTTGCCTTCTAGATTGTTAATTCCTCTAGAAAAATTATTAAATTATTTATTATTTTATTTTCAATAAAAATAACCATTTATTTAGTCATTCCACTTATTGATTGTAAGGATTAATTAATTCATTCATTAAGGAAGTGATGGTCTCAATGTTTGTGTTTCTTCAAAATTTATATGTTGAAATCCTCACCCCCAAGGATTTGGTATTATGAGGTGGAGCATTTGGGGATTATGTCGTGAGGCTGCCTGCTCTATCATGTGGAGACACCAAAAGAAGGTACCATCTGTTAATCAAGGAAACAACCCTCACCAGACATAGAATCTGCTAGCATCTTGATCTTAGACTTTCTAACATCCAGAACTGTCACAAATACATTCTTCTTGTTTGTAAGCAACCTAGTTTATGGTATTTTGTTATAGCAGCACAAATGGACTAAGATAAAGTACCTATTGAAGGCCAATCATACGTTGAACATGGAAATTTTTCAGGACTTTCTTTGAAAAAAAGACTCAGACAAAAATACAGATAGCTGTGTCAAGTCTCAGACAGCCTCAAGATATTATACACATAACATTTCTAAAGGCTAATTTGACATTTCAGTTAGACACATCCCAGAAGAAGATTAAAGAAATAAGAAAATTAAGAGTTTAGTGTCACACCAACATCTATTTTTTTTTTGACTTTTGAATTATGGATGTGGTGAAAGGGAACACTTATACTGTTGGTAGGAATATAAATGAGCAAAACCACTATGGAAAATAATACAGAGATTCCTTAAAGAACTAAAAATAGACCTATTATTAAATCCAGTAATCCCACTACTGTGTATCTACCCAAACAAAAATAAGTCATTATATGAAAAAGACACTTGTACTTGCATATAGATAGCAGCACAATTCACAATTGAAAGAATATGGAACCATTCTAAGTGCCCATCAACCAACAAATGGGTAAAGAAGATGTGGTATATAAACACCATGAAATATTACTCAGCCACAAAAAAAGAATGAAATAATGTCTTTTGCAGCAACTTGGATGGAGCTGGAGACCATTATTCTAAGTGAAGTGACTTAATAATGGAAAACCAAATACCATATATTCTCACTTATAAGTGAGAGCTAATATATGAGGAAGCAAAAACATACAGAGCAACATAATGGACTATGGGGACTTGTGGGAGAGGTTGAGAAGGCAGTGAGAAGTAACAGACAACACACTGGGTGCAGTATACACTGTTCAGGTAATGGGTGCATGAAAATCTCAGAATCCACTACTAAAAATCTCATCCATGTAACCAAAAACCACCTGTACCCCAAAAACTATTGAAATAAAAAAATAAAAAATATATGAAACAAAAAAATTTAATGTCCAATTACAGTGAATATAATAGTAGCATATTGCCAAGCATGTTTGGTACAACTCTGCACATATACACACACAAACTGAAAACACAACTATGATGTCCAACAAATGCAGTTGAATATAAAGTGAGGAGATTCAAAGAAGCTGGCACACTTTGGGGGGTTTCAAGCATTGGCAATGGGCAAAGTCTTATAGAAGGCATTTTGAAACCTTTGACACAGTCATTTCAGTACTGAAATTTATGCAAAGAAAACAATTTTGCTGAAGAAAATGATTTATGAAAAATTTTGTAAAGCAATATTAGCTATAGGTAAGTGCTGAACACAATTGCAATGTCTCTCTACAGATAATTTACCTAAATAATGATTTGTCATTATTTTACTACTTTAAGCTCATTAACATGACCAAGACATGTTTGTTGACATATGAGAGAGTATTAAAAGGAACATGAAGAAGGTCAAAAAAGATGTCATGAATTTTAATTAGATATTTAGTCTTTTGTATATACATTAATATATATACTCTCTATATAAAGATAAACTTTAGAAGGAAATACCAAATAATTTTATGGTCTGTTATAATATTCTAAATTCTGTAATATAGATTAGATTCTTAAAATTACATTTTTATGGTTTTAAATTAATAATTAATTTTCTTTGTATTCTAGTCCCAATACAACAATCTACCTACTCCCTTTGTGACTTTATACAGGATACTTAACTTCCCTGAATATTGCATAATATGTGTACATGCTGAGTTTAGTAAATGTCATCTGAACCAATATACTCCTTTCCATGGGCAGTCACCCACCTACAAATGGCAAGCTCCCAAGTCTCCTCAGATTTATTTAACAATTCAAAGCAATACCTGGCTGCATTTAGTCAAAAATTTCTCACAGATCTAGCATACTTTTCTCTATATGGTAGGTGGCTGATATATGTTTTTTCAAATAAAAGAGTTTCCTTTTCACTCAGTATAATTCAACCTAAATGAGAATTCTTTAAGAAATTCTTATTTACTGATGGAATTCGTGAATGCAAAGAAGGGAATAACAGATGATGGGGCCTACTTGAGGATGGAGGGTGGGAAGACAGAGAGAAGCTGAAAAAATGACTGTTGCGTACCAGAGTAAGTACCTGGGTATGAAATAATTTGTTCAATAAACACCCATGACATAAGTTTACCTAGGTAACAAACCTGAACATGTACCCCCCAAACCCAAAATAACAGTTTTAGAAAAGCAATTTTTATTCACATCCAACAGGAATACTTTGATTCATTTTACTTCAGTGGGAGAGCAAAAGGAGATGAGGAGTCCCAGAACAGTAAGTCTCCTTTTTTCTCACCTGTCAAGCTCTCTTCTCAGGCACCCTCTGCAGAGATAAAAGCTAAGAAAAGAGGCAGAAGTCTATTCCAGAAGATGAAATGTATACTCTGAGTATAGTGGTCTTAAAACATTTGTTTTGATTTGTTTTCTCCAGAGACTGCTGAGCTCAAGTTTTTAAAAGAACACATACACCAAGCTCAGCAAACTTCTGGCATCTGAATGTGAGATTAAGCCCCTCACTCTATGTTCCACATTCTGGAAGATGGCTCTGTGATATCAACAGCTTGGCAGGGTGCATTTTGAAGCTCTTTCTCCAGAAAGCTGAACTGCTTTCTATTCCCAAAGGTCCTGACTTTAATCAGAAACTCTGAGCTGTTGAACTAACAGGCCAAGAGCTGGTATGTGGATGGGTTTCTAAGGCAATATCAATTTTGTTCCCTCTGCTTTTACAGGCACATGCAGAAGAAGAAAAAGCAGCTATGGTTAAGATTCAGTGTTGAGAACTGAAACTCTTTTCCTTTTTTTCTTCTTTTTTATTTTTTTAAATGCCTTTTTAAAAATTGTACTTTAGGTTCTGAGGTACATGTGTAGATCACACAGGGTTGTTGCATAGGTACATACTTGGCCAGATGGTTTGTTGCCTCCATCACCCCATCATCTATATCTGGCATTTCTCCCCACGTTATCCCTCCCCACCCTCCCCACACTCCACTGTCCCTCCCCTGTCCCCCCGCAACTGGCCCCAGTGTGTGACCCTCCCCTCAATGTGTCCATGTGTTCTCATTGTTCAACACCCACCTATGAGTGAGAATATATGGTGTTTGATTTTCTGTTCTTGTGTTAGTTTGCTGAGAAGGATGGTTTCCACATTCATCCATTTCCCTACAAAGGACACAAACTCATCATTTTTTATGGCTAAATGGTATTCCATAGTATATATGTGCCACATTAACTTTGTCTGGTCTGTCATTGATGGGCATTTGGGTTGGTTCCAGGTCTTTGCTATTGTAAACAGTGCCGCAATGATAATACATGTGCATGTGTCTTTATAATAGAACGATTTATAATCCTTTGGGTATATACCCAGTAATGAGATTGCTGGGTCAAATGGAATTTCTATTTCTAGGTCATTGAGGAATAACCACACTGTCTTCCACAATAGTTGAACTAATTTACACTCCCACCAACAGTGTAAAATATTCCTGTTTGTCCACATCCTCTCCAGCATCTGTTGTCTCCAGACTTTTTAATGAATGCCATCCTAACTGGTGTGAGATGGTATCTCAATGTGGTTTTGATTTGCATTACTCTAATGACCAGTGATGATGAGCATTTTTTCATATGTCTGTTGGCCTCATATAGGTCTTCTTTAGAAAACTGGCTGTTCATGTCCTTTGCTCACTTTTGAATGGGTTTGTTTGGTTATTGATTTTTATAAATCTGTTTTAGTTCTTTGTAAATTATCGATTTAGCCCTTTGTCAGATGGGTAGATTGCAAAAGTTTTTTCACATTCTGTTAGCTGCCAGTTCACTCTAATGATTGTTTCTTTTGCTGTACAGAAGTTCTGAAGTTTAATTAGATCCCATTTATCTATTTTGACTTTTGTTGGCATTGCTTTAAGTGTTTTAGTCAGGAAGACTTGCCTATGCCTATGTCCTGAAAGGTCTTGCCTAGATTTTCTGCCAGGGTTTTGATGGTGTTAGGTCTTATGTTTAAGTCCTTAATCCATCTGGAGTTAATTTTAGTGTAAGGTGTCAGGAAGGGGTCCAGTTTCTGCTTTCTGCACATGGCTAGCCAGTTTTTCTAACACCATTTATTAAGTAGGGAATCCTTTCCCCATTGCTTGTTTTTATCAGGTTTGTCAAAGATCAAATGGTTGTAGATGTGTAGTATTGCTTCCAAGGACTCTGTTCTGTTCCATTAGTCTATATCTCTGTTTTGGTACCAGTACCATGCTGTTTTGATTACTGTAGCCTTGTAGTATAGTTTGAGGTCAGGCAGCGTGATGCCTCCAGCTCTGTTCTTTTTGTTTAAGATTATCTTGGCTATGTGGGCTCTCTTTTGGTTCCATATGAAGTTTAAAGTGTTTTTTTCCAGTTCTGTGAAGAAGGTCATTGATAGCTTGATGGGAATTACTCTGGGAAGTATGGCCATTTTCACAATATTGATTCCTAACTATGAGCATGGAATATTTTTCCATCTGTTTGTGTCCTCTCTTATTTCCTTGAGCAGTGGTTTGTAATTCCCCTTGAAGATGTCCTTTACATCCTTTGTTAGTTGTATTCCTAGGTATTTTATTCTCTTTGTAGCAATTGGGAATGGGAGTTCACTCTTGATTTGGCTCTCTGTTTGTCTGTTATTGGTGTGTAGAAATGCTTGTGATTTCTGCACATTGATTTTGTATACCGGGACTTTGCTGAAGTTGCCTATCAGTTTCAGGAGATTTTGGGCTGAGACAATGGGGTCTTCTAAATATACAATCATGTCATCTGCAAATAGAGACAATTTGACTTCCTCTTTTCCTAGTTAAATACGCTTCATTTCTTTTTTTTTCTTTCTTTTTTTTTTTTTTTTTTTGCCTGATTGCTCTGGCCAGAACTTCCAATACTATATTGAATAGGAGTGGTGAGAGAGGGCATCTTTGTGTAGTGTCAGATTTCAAAGGGAATGCTTCCAGTTTTTGCCTATTCAGTATGATGTTGGCTGTGTGTTTGTCATAAATAACTTCTATTGTTTTGAGATATGTTTCTTCCATACCTAGTTTCTTGAGAGATTTTACCATAAAGGGCTGCTGAATTTTGTTGAAGGTCTTCTCTGCATCTATTGAGATAATCATGTGGTTTTTGTCATTGGTTCTGTTTATGTGATGAATTACATTTACAGACTTGGCTGTATTGAATCGGCATTGCATCCCCAGGATGAAGCCTACTTGATCATGTTGGATTAGTTTTTTGATGTGCTGTTGCATTTTGCTTGCCGGTATTTTATTAAAGATCTTTGCGTCAATGTTCATCATGGATATTGGCCTGAAATTTTCTTTCTTTTTTTGTTGAATCTCTGCCAGGTTTTAGTATCAGGATGATGTTGGTCTCATAAAATGAGTTAGGGAGGATTCCCTTTGTACATCTGGTGGAGTTCGGCTGTAAACCCATTTGATTCTTCTCTCTCTTTTTTTATTAGTCTGGCTAATGATTTGTCTATTTTGCTGATCTTTTCAAAAAAACCAGCTCCTGGATTTTTTGAAGGTTTTTTTTTTTTGTCTCTATCTCCTTCAGTTCTGTTCTGATCTTAGTTATTTCTTATCTTCCTCTAGTTTTTGAGATTTTTTCTTTGTCTTGCTCCTCTAGCTCTTTTAATTTTGATAATAAGGTGTCAATTTTAGATCTTTCCTTGTTTCACCTATGGGCATTTATCCCTATAAATTTCCCTCTAGACACTGCTTTAAATGTATCCCAGAGATTGTGGTCCACTGCATCTTCATTCTCATTGTTTTTGAAGAACATCTTATTTTCCCCTTTATTTTATTGTTTATCCAGTTGTCATTCAGGGACAAGTTGTTCAATTTCTATGTAGTTGTGCAGTTTTGAGTGAGTTTTTAAATTCTGAGTTCTAATTTTATTGCACTGTGGTCTGAGGGACTGTTACAATTTCCATTCTTTTGCATTTGCTGAGGAGTGATTTACTTCCAATTACATAGTCAATTTTAGAATAAGTGTGATGTAGTGCTGAGAAGAACGTATATTCTAAGGATTAGGGGTGGAGAGTTTTGTAGATGTCTATTCCATTCACTTGGTCCAGATCTGTGTTCAATTCCTGGATATCCTTGTTGATATTCTGTCTTAGTGGAGTGTTTCCAGTGGAGTGTTAAAATCTCCCACTATTATTGTCTGGGAGTCTAAGTATCTTTGTAGGTTGTTAAGAACTTGCTTTATGTATCTGGGTGCTCCTGTATTGGGTGCATATATATTTAGGATAGTTAGCTGTTCTTGTTGTATTGATCCTTTTACTTATCTAATGCCCTTTTTTGTCTCTTTTGATCTTTGTTGGTTTAAAGTCTATTTTATCAGAGACTAGGATTGCAACCTCTGCTTTTTTCTGCTTTCCATTTGCTTGGTAAGTCTTCTTCCATCCCTTTATTTTGAGTCTATGTGTGTCTTTGCACATGAGATGGGTCTCCTGAATACAGCACACCAATTGTTCTTGACTTTTTATCCAGTTTGCCAGTCTGTGTCTTTTGATTGGGACACATAGTCCATTTACATTTAACATTAATATTGTTATGTGTGAATAACAATATTCACACATATTGATCCTGCCATTTTCTTACAGGTTGGATATTTTGCCCTTTGGTTGGCACAGTTTTTTCATTGCATTGTTGGTCTTTACCATTTTGTTCTTTTTTGCAGTGGCTGGTACTGGTTGTTCCTTTCCTTGTTTAGTGCTTCCTTCAAGAGCTCTTGTAAGGCAGGTCTGGTGGGAACAAAATCTCTCAGCAATTGCTTGTCCATAAAGGATTTTATTTCTCCTTCACTTTTGAAGCTTAGTTTGGCTGGATATGAAATTCTGGGTTGAAAGTTCTTTTCTTTAAGGATGTTGAATTTTGGCCCCCACTCTCTTCTGGGTCATAGAGTTTCTGCTGAGAGATCCACTGTGAGTCTGATGGGCTTCTCTTTGTGGGTGACCCATCCTTTCTTTCTGACTGCCTTTTCCCTTTGTTTCAACTCTGGTGAATCTGATGATTATGTGCCTTGGGGTTGCTCTTCTTGAGAAATATCTTTGTGGTGTTCCCTGTATTTTCTGTATTTGAATGTCAGCTTCCCTTACTAAGTTGTGAAGTTCTCCCAGATAATATCCTGAAGAGTGTTTTCGAGCTTGGATTCATTCTCCCCATCATCTTCCAGTACACCAGTCAAGCATAGATTAGGTCTTTACACATAATCCCATATTTCTTGGAGGCATTGTTCATTTCTTTTCACTCTTGTTTTCTTTTTTCTTACCTTCTTTTATTTCATTGATCTGATCTTCAATCTCTGATATTCTTTCTTCTGCTTGGTCGATTTGGCTATCGAAATTTGTGTATGCCTCTTGAAGTTCTTGTGCTGTGTTTTACAGCTCCATCAAGTCATTAATGTTTTCTCTAAGCTTGTTAATTGTAGTAAGCATTTTGTCTAACCTTTGCTCAAGGTTTTTAGCTTCTTTGCCTTAGGTTAGAACATGTTCCTTTAGCTCAGAGAAGTTTGTTATTACCCACCTTCTGAAGTCTGCTTCTGTCAGTTTGTCAAATTTGTTCTCCATCCTGCTTTGTTCCCTTGCTGGTGAGGAGTTGTAATCTCATGGTGGGGGAGAGGCATTTTAGTCTTTGATGGTTTTATACTTTTTGCTCTGGTTTCTTCCCATCTTCTTGGATTTATCTAGCTTTGATTTCAGGTATCTGCTTGGGGAGGTGGCCTTTCTTTGTCTGCCTGCAGAAGTGCTGCTGGGCTGCCATGGATTCACTGGAGCTGCTGCATAGATTTCCTGCATTTTTTGTTTACTCAGGAAGATTTGACCTGTCTCTGCAGTGGCAGCTTCCCTTCACCCCAACAAGCTTGAACATTCTTGTTCATGCTCTAACTGATGTGCTGGGTTCAGAACTCTCAGGTGACAGGGATTCAGCCTCCTGGGCTTTGTGGGGGAGAGATTCTCCCAGCCATTTGTCCTAATTCCCTGCTTTCATTTCCCTTTCTTTGTAGGGGGTGGGTAGCTCCATCCCATGGGCTTTCTTGGCATTAGTCAGTGCTTCCATCTATATCTGTACTGACAACCCTGGCACTGCTGGAGTTGCTGCTTGGCCCTGTTCAGGTAGCTCATGGGGGCTTTTCAGCCTGGCAAAGATAATCTGTTCTGTGGGTTGTGGGGGACTTGGGTGAAGTGCAGTATCCAAATGGAAGTCCCAGAGTGGGAGAGCCCCTGATCCTCTGGTTAGTTGCATGCACCTCCCTGATAGGGTAGTGCCCCACCCTGCTTCAGATTGCCTTCTTTGGGTCAAACCCACTGTCCAAACAGACTCACAAATTGAGCCTGGTACCTCATTTGGAACTGTGGAGACCACTCAGCTTCTGCATCTCTCTCACTGGAAGCTGCATTCTGGAGCTACCTCTATTCAGCCATCTTAGAACCCTCCCACTCCAGAACTCTTTCTTAAACATTGGTTAAGTATCTATTTAGAGAGACTAAAGAATTGAGGATCCTAAACATTTAGAATAAACTCAATGAACATCGAGCAGAAATAAACAAGAAGAGAGTGTGCAGTCTAGGAGTCCCAAGCCAGGATTTATGGCCAGCATTCAAGTGGAAGAGAAGCCCACACCTTCAGAGCACTGAATGGGAGCACAGCTGCAAAATAGAGAACTACAGAGGAGCCACCAGGATAACAGCTTATCTACCAGCCATTACACTTAAGCACTATCTGCTAGATTACAGCCCAAACTAGAATATGAAAAATACTTTGCTACTATACCTCTCTGTGAAGCCAAGGGCAAGAATTCAGCCACAAATAGGACCCTGCACAAAGCCTTAGCCCTCTGAAAATTCACAATTGAAGCCAACTGATTACACTCAAATTATGCCACAGTTAAAGGAACTCAGCCCATAAAACTGAGAAAAAAATTAGTGCAAGAACTCTGGCAACTCTAAAAGCCAGAGTTTCTTCTTCTTACTTTTAAATGATGACACTAGACTCCCAGCAATGATTCTTAACCAGAAAAAAAAAAGTGGCTGACTCCAGGTACTATGTCTCACGCCTGTAATCCCAGCACTTTGGGAGACTGAAGTGGGCAGATTGCTTGAGACTAGGAATTCAAGACCATCCTGGCCAACATGAGAAAACCCCATCTCTACAATAAAACACACACAAAATTAGCCAGGTATGGTGTCTTATAGCTGTGATCCCTGCTTCTTGAAAGACTGAGGTACAAGAATTTCTTGAACCCAGGAGGCAAAGGTTTCAGTGAGTTGAGATCGTGCCATTGCACCTGACAGAGCAAGACTCTGAAAGATTAGGCTTTCTGTCCTCACCAAATCTCTCTTGAATTGTAATCTCCATAATCCCAATAATCCCCATGTGTCAAGGGAGGGACCAGGTGAGGTAAATGAGCCATGGTTCTTGTGCTAGTGAGTGAATTCTCATGAGATCTTAAGGTTTTATAAGGGACTTTTCCCCCTT
This sequence comes from Saguinus oedipus, assembly GCA_031835075.1. Classification (NCBI taxonomy): domain Eukaryota; kingdom Metazoa; phylum Chordata; class Mammalia; order Primates; family Cebidae; genus Saguinus; species Saguinus oedipus. Next base: position 58,884,296 of record CM063178.1, on the reverse strand, counting down.
CACTCAGCATTTCTCCTTCCTGCTCCTTTGTGAAGAAGGTGCCTTGCTTCCTCTTCACCTTCTGCCATGATTGCCAAGTTTCCTGAGACCTCCCCAGCCATACTGAATCATGCGTCAATTAAACCTATTTCTTTTATAAATTATGCAGTCTCAGGTAGTTCTTTATAGCAGTAGGAAAATGGACTAATACACTCTGTCTCACAAAAAGAAATAAAGAAATGGCTAAAATCACAGACAGAATTTAGAGTCTAAATGGCAATGAAAGTCATTGAGATTCAAGAGAAAACTGAAAGCTGATCCAAGGAATCTAAGGAATCCAGTAAGAGAATTCAAGAAATAAAAAATGAAAGAGGTATTTTAAGAGAAAAACCACAACTGATCTGATAGAGCTGAAAAACACTACAAGAATTTCATAATACAATTGGAAGTATTAATAGCAGAATTGACCAAGCTGAGGAAAGAATCTCAGAGCTCAAAGATTGATTCTTTGACTCAACTTCATCAGAAAAAAATTTTTAAATGAACAAAACCTTTGATAAATATGGTATTATGTAAGGAGACCAAACCTAAGACTCATTGGCAACCTTAAAAAAGAGAGTAAGTTGCAAAACATTGTACATAAAAATCTCCTCAACCTAGCTAGAGGGGTTGACAAGCAAATTTAGGAAATTCAGAGAATCCCTGCAATATGCTATATAAGACGATCATCCTTGAAACACATAGTCATCAGATTTTCCAAGGTCAATGCACAATAAAACATATTAAAGGTAGCTAAAGAGAAGGGGCAGGTCATCTACCCACAAAGGGAACCCCATGAGGCCAGCAGCAAACTTTTCAGCAGAAACCCTACAAGACAGAAGAGATTGTGGGCCTATATTCAGCATTATTGAAGAAAATAAATTCCAACCAAGAATTTCCTATACAGCTAAACTAAGCTTCTTGAGCAAAGGAGAAATAAAATACTTTTCAGACAAGTAAATGCTAAAGGAATTTATTACCAGATCTGACTTGAAAGAAGTCCTTATGGAGGAAACAAAAGGCCATTACTGGTCACTGCCAAAACACACTGTAGTACATAGCTCACTGACACTGTAAAGGAACTACACAATCAAGCCTACATAACAACTAGTTAACAAAACAATAACAGAATCAAATCCACACATATCAATACTAATTTGAATATAAACAAGTTAAATGCCCATGCAGAATGGCAAGTTAGATAAAGAAGTAAGACCCAACTATATGTGGTCTTCAAAAGATTCATCTCATATACAATGACAATCATAGGCTCAAAGTTAAGAGATGAAAGAAGATCTAGCAAGCAAACAGAAGACAAACAAAAAAATAAGGGTTGCTCTTCTTATTTCAGTCAAAATAGATTTTAAACAAGCCATGATCAAAAGGACAAAGAAGGACATTGCATCATATTAAAGGGCTTAATTCAACAAGAAGACTTTAATAGTATACATATTACACATTTATAATATTAAATATATTTAATATTACATACTAAATATTACATACATGTATCTGTGTGTGCATATATATATATACAACACTGGAGCACCCAGATTTGCAAAACTTCTTAGAGACCTATGAAGAGACTCAGTTAACCAGCAAATAATAGTGGCATATTTCAACACCCCACTGACAGTATTAGACAAATAATTGAGGCAGAAAACTAACAAGGATATTCAGAATCTAAATTCAATGCTTGACCAAATAGACTTCACAGACATACATCTACAGAGCACACAACCCCAAATGAGAATATACAATCTTCTAATCTGCACATGGCACATACTCTAAAATTAACCACTTTCTCAATCATAAAGTAATTCTCAACAAATTCAAAAATACCAAAATCATACAAACCACATTATCAGACCACATCACAATAAAAATGGAAAACAATACCAAGAAGATCTCTTAAAACTATATGATTAAATGCAAATTAAATAACCTGCTCCTGAATGACTGCTGGGTAAACAATAAAATTTAGGTAGAAAGCAAATTTTTGAAACTAATAAAAATAAAGATACAACATACCGGAATCTCTGAGACACAGACAAAGCAGTGATAAGAGAAAAGTTTATAGCACTAATTACCTACATTAAAAAGTCAAAAAGCTTTCAAAATGATAATCTAACATCACACTCAGAGGAACTAGGAAAACAAGAGCCGAACCAAGCCCAAAGCTAGCAGAAGACAAGAAATGAACAAAACCCAAGCTGAACTAAACAAAATTGAGATGTGAAGAAAACACACAAAAGATCAATAAAACCAAAAGTTGGTTTATTGAAAGAATAAATAAGATTGATACATCACCAGCTAGGCCAATAAAACAAGAGATAAGAGCCAAATAAATGCAATCAGAAATGATGAAGGAGGACATTACCACTGATCCTATGGAAACACAAAAACCCTCAGATACTACTATGCACACCTCTATGCATACAGACTAGAAACCCTAAAATAAATAAATAAATAAATAAAAACTAGATAAATATCCTGGAAACATAAGCCTCCCAAGATTGAATTAGAAAAATGTTTAAACCATGCACAGAACAATAACAAGTTCCAAAACTGAATCAGTAATAAAAACTCTACCATATGAGTCTGTTCTTATGCTGCTGATAAAGACATACCCAAGACTGGGTCATTTATAAAGAAAAAGAGTCTAATGGATTCACAGTTTCACATGGCTAGGGTGGCCTCACAATCAATGCAGAAGGTGAAGGAGGAGCAAAAACACATCTTAAATGGTGGCAGGCAAGAGAGTATATGCAGAAGAGCTGCCCCGTATAAAACCACCAGATCTCATGAGACTTATTCACCATCAGGACAACACACACACACATGCATACAAACTCACAAAAAAAGAACATGATTCAAACCTCCCACGAGGTCCCTCCAAGGACATATGGGTGTTATGGGAGCTACAATTCAAAATGAGATTTGGGTGGGATGACAGAAAACCATATTATCCTGCCACTGGCTCCTCCCAAATCTCATGCCCTTGCATTTTAAAACCAATCATGCCTTCCCAACAGTCTTAACTTCCCCCAAAGTCTTAACTCATTTCAGCATTAACTCAAAGTCTACAGTCCAAAGTCTCATCTGAGACAAGGCAAGAACCTGCTTATGAGCCTGTAAAATTGAAAGCAAGTTATTTCCTTCCTACATACAATGGGGAATACAGTCATTGGATAAATAGACCAATTCCAAGTGGGAGAGATTGGCCAAAACAAAGGGACTACAGGCCTCATGCAAGTTCAGAATCCAATAGGGCAGTCTTTAAACTAAGTTTCCAAAATGATCTCCTTTAACACCATGTCTCACATCCAGATCATGCTGGGCGGCTCTGCCCCTGTGGCTTTGCAGGGTATAGCTCCCTATCTGGCTCCTTTTACAGGCTGGTATTAAGTGTCTGCAGCTTTTCCAGGTGCATGGTGCAAGCTGGCAGTGGATCTACCACTCTAGAGTCTGGAGGACAGTGGTCCTCTTTTCACAGCTCCACTTAGGCAGTGCCCTAGTGGGGACTCTGTGCGGGCTCCAACTTCACATTTCCTCTGCCCCACCAGAGGTTTTCTATGAGGGCTTTACCTCTGCAGCATGCCTCTGTCTGGACATCCAGGCATTTCCATGCATTCTCTGAAATCTAGGTGGCAGGTCCCAAACTTCCATCCTTGTCTTCTGTGTACCCAAAGGACCATGTGGAAGATGTTAAGGCTTGGGGCATGCACCCTCTGAAACCATGGCCCAAGCTATATATTGGCCCATTTTATTCACTGCTGGAATGTCTGGGATGCAGGGCACCAAGTCTCAAGGCTTCACACAGCAGGGGTCCCTAGACTTAGCCAAAGAAATCATTTTCCATCCTAGGCCTCTGGGCATGTGATGGGAGTGGCTACCATGAAGGTCTCTGATATTCCTGGAAACATTTTTCCATTGTCTTGGTAATTAACATTTGACTTCTCACTACTTGTGCAAATTTATGCTGTGGACTTGAATTTCTCCTCAGAAAATGGGTTCTTTTCTACTGCATCATTAGGTTGCACATTTTTCAAACTTGTACGATCTGCTTCCTTTTGAACACTTTGCCACTTATAAATTTCTTCTGCCAGATACCCTAAAATATCTCTCTCAAGTTTAAAGTGACACATATCTCTAGAGCTGGGGCAAAATGTCGCTAGTCTCTTTGCATAGCAAGAGTGACCTTTACTCCAGTTTCTATGAAGTTCCTCATGTCTATCTGAGACCACCTCAGCCTGGACTTTATTGTCCATATCACTATCAGCATTATGGTCAAAGCCATTCAACAAGTCTCTAGAAAGTTCCAAACTTTCTCACATTTTTCTATAGTCTTCTGCCTCCTCTAAACTGTTGCAACCTCTGCCTTTTACCCAGTTTCAAAGTCACTTCCACATTTTCAGGTATCTTTACAGCAGAACTCCACTCTACTGATACCAATTTACTATATTAGACTGTTCTCATGATGCTTATAAAGACATACCCATGACTTGGAAACTTATAAAGAAAAAGCAGTTTAATGGACTTACAATTCCACATGGCTGGGAAGGTCTCACAATCATGGCAGAAGGTGAAGGAAAAGCAAGGCACAACTTACATGGTGGCAGGCAAGCGAGGGTGTGCAGGGGAACTGCCCTTTAGAAATCCATCAGATGAGGGCCGGACATGGTGGCTCATGCTTGTAATCCCAGCACTTTGGGAGGCTGAGGCGGGTGGATCACGAGGTCAAGAGGTCGAGACCATCCTGGTCAACATGATGAAACCCCGTCTCTACTAAAAATACAAAAAATTAGCTGGGCACGGTGGTGCATGCCTGTAATCCCAGCTACTCAGGAGGCTGAGGCAGGAGAATTGCCTGAACCCAGGAGGCAGGCGGAGGTTGCGGTGAGCCGAGATTGCGCCATTGTACTCCAGCCTGGGTAACAAGAGTGAAACTCTGTCTCAAAAAAAAAAAAAAAAAAGAAAAAAAAAAGAAATCAATCAGATGTCATGAGAATTATCTACTCTCATGAGAACAGCACAGGAAAAACCCATCCCCATGATTCAATTACTTTTTACTTGTTCCCTCTCATGATGTGGAAATTATAAGAGCTACAATTCAAGATGAGATTTTGGTGGGGACACAGCCAAACCATACCCGCTACCATTCAGTAAAAGCCCTGGTTCAGATGAATTTACAGCAAAATTTTACCAGACATATGAAGAAGAGCTGTCCCAACTTAATTGAAATTATTCCTGAAAATTGAGTAGGAGGGACTCCTCCTTAACTCATTCTATGAGGTCAACATCATTCTGTAACAAAATCTGGCAGAGACATGACAAAAAAGAAAACTAAAGCCTAATATCCCTGATCAACATAGATGTAAAAATTCTCAACAAAATACTAGCAAACTGAATCCAGCAGCACGTCAAAATCTAATCCATCACAATCAGGTATGCTTTATCCTGTGATGCAAAGTTGGTTCAATGTACGCAAATAAATAAATGTGATTTATCATATAAATAGACCTAAAAACAAAAAGCACATGACCATCTCAATAGAAAAGACTGTCAACAAAATTTAACATTCTTCACGTTAAATACCCTCAACAAATTCAGCATTGAAGGAACATACTTCTGAATAATAAGAGCTATTTGTGACCGAGGTGACAGCCAACTTCAAGCCCCTCTCTGCTGAAAACATGAAAATTAGCTGGACATCATGGTTTGTGCCTGTAGTCTCAGCTACTAAGGAGGCTGCTTCATGAGAATTACTTGAACCCAGAAGGTGGAGATTACAGTGAGCTGAGATCATCCCACTGCACTCTAGCCTGCAGAACAGAGTGAGACTCCATCTCAAAAAAAATAAAAATAAAAAAAATTAAAGGGATCCAAATAGGAAGGAAGGAAGTCAAACTATCTCTCTTAAAATATGATATGATCTTATACTTAGAAAACTTCATAGCCTCTGCACAAAACCTCCTAGACCTGATAAACAACTTTCGCAAAGTTTTAGTATACAAAGTCAATGTATAAAACTTAGTAGCATTTTTTGAACACCAAAAATTTGCAGACTGACAGCCAAATAGAGAATGCAATTCCATTCACAATAGCCACTAAAAGAACAAAATACTTAGAAATACAGATAATCATGGAAGTGAAATATCTCTATAATGACAATCACAGAACACTGTTGAAAGAAATCAGAAATGACACAAAGAACTGCAAAAACATTCCATGCTCATGAATAGAAAGAATTAATCATTAAAATGGCCATACTGCCCAAAGCAATTTACAGATTCAATGCTATTGCTATCAAACTACCAATGACACTATATATATATATACATATATATATATGCATATACACACATAAATATGTCCATGAAATATCTATATATGTATCTGTATCTATATATCTATAGATATATATATCCAACACTGAAGTAACCAGCTATCAAGGCAAATATTGCTAGAGCCAAAGAAAGAAATGGACCTCAATACAAGAAAATGTTTGTGGACTTTAGCTCCCAACTTAGACAATTGGACTGATCATCTAGCCAGAAAATCAAGACACATTTGATTTAATCTGCTCTACAGACCAAGTGAACTTAAAGGATATTTGTAGATTATTTTGTTTAACATGCAGAATATACATTCTGCTCATTACCACACAGAACATTCTCTAGGATAGATTACCTGTTAGCCTGCAAAACAAGCCTCAACAAATTTTTATATATAGAAAGAGAAAAACAAAATGGAATAAAACTGGAAATTAACAAAAAGATAGACTTTGAAAAATGTACAAATACATGAAAATTAAACAACACATTCCTGAATGTTATGTGGGTCGATGAAAAAATTAAGATTAGAATAAAAACATTTGTTGAAACAAACAAATGAAAATTGAATCCTAACATACCAAAACCTAGGAATATCGTAGAAGTAGTGCTAAAAGAAAATTTATAGCAACAAACAATTAGATCCAAAAAGTAGAAAGGTTTCAAATGAAGAACCTGATAATGCATCTTAAAGAATTAAAAAAGCAAGAACAAAGAAAATTCAATAATGAGCAGAATTTATTTTTTAATGAGTTTTAATACAAAGAATTACCAAAACAAAAATTTGTGTCTTTCTGAAAGGATAAACAAAATTTTAAAACTTTTAGCTAGACTAATTTGAGAAAAACAGAAAAGAAAACAAATAAATATAATCATACATTTAAAAGGAAGCATAACAACTGGCACCACAGAGTTACAATGGATTTTAGAGACTACTATATGCCAGTAAGTTGGACAACCTAGAATAAATAAATAGATGAATTTCTGGACATATACAACCTACCAAGATTAGAGGTTTTTAGCATGCCTCAGCCATTTGGCAATAACAAGATAGTGAATCAAGATAAAATCTGTGGGCTTTAATTCAAGAAGGAAAATGGGACTTCATCAGAATTATGAAGAACATCTCTGATCCTGGAGGAAGAATGTGGGTAAACAGCCCTGTGGTGGTGTCCAACTGATAAAAGTGAGTGAAGATTTAGGACATGAGAGAGGTAGAGAGCTTCCCTCTGTGACTTACCTCTCCACTGAGACGAAGCAACCCAGGCTGAGGAAGAGCACTTCATTCCTCCCAAGCCCCGGAGTTAACTTGCAGAGAAGCTTAGAGACAGAGTGAGAGAAAGAAACTAGGAAAAGGTACAGGATTTTTTCAGACCCAAGACAAAGAGCAGGATGCCATTTTTAATATGGGCACTTATAAACTCAGCCATTCTTTGGTGACTCAGCAGCATAGCCACACAGGCAATCTCTGTCTGGACAGAGATTGAAGAGCCTACTCTGGAGTGTGTTAGAGGCCTCCACAGACAGAACTGTGAAAAGTACCTTTGCAGTAGGCCCTGGAGTTGTGCTCTCCCCTGTTGCAGGCCTGGTGAAGGATGAGAGCTGTCTCATCTTCATTTTCTCTTGGGTGATGAGATTTGCAGCCAGGGCCAGCTTGGTAACCTGGTGCTGGTCAGCATTTGTCATTTCTTGGTGCCCCAGTCTACTGCCCAAAGATCATGGTGCAATGAGGCCCTTTTCATTTCATACCCAGGCAGAAATCTAGGCATTCAGAACACCTGTGTTGTGGTTAATCCTGAGTGTCAATTGGATTGGATCAAAGGATATGAAGTATTGATCTTGGGTGTGTCTATGAGGGTGTTGCCAAAGGAGATTGACATTTGAGTCACTGGGCTAGGAAAGGCAGACCCACTCTTTATGTGGTTGGACACCTTCTAATCAACTGCCAGAATGGCCAGGATAAAGCAGCCAGAGAAATGAGAAGAGGTTAAACTGACCTAGCCTCCCAGCCTGCATCTTTCTCCTGTGCTGGACCCTTCCTGCCCTGAAGGGCACATTTAATTCAAGTTCTTCAGTTTTGGGACTCAGACTGGCTTTTCTTGCTCCTCAGCTTGCAAAGAGTGTATTGTGGGACCTCGTGATCATGTGAGTTAATACAATAAACTCCCCTTTATATATATAAAGAAGAATTTACTAAGTATATATATAAAAATCTATATATATAGTTTATTATATATACTACTACATGTATATGTAGTAGTATATGTATAGTTACGTATATAGTAGTATATATATGTAGTATATATATAGTATGTATATATAGGCATATATATTGTATATATATTACATATATATGTATATATATGTTAGTATATATATACATATATATGTGTATATATATAGTATGTATATATTAGTTATATATATATAACTAATCAGATACATATATATGTGTGTGTGTATATATATATATATCAATTAGTTCTGTCCAACTAGAGAACCCTGACTAATAAAACCTGATTGCATGGATCCACAGCCTGAGCTACCTCACTCTTCATGAATGTAGATCATGGATCAGTGGGGCTATTTCTGCTCCACGCTCAGGCAAATCTCCAGGTATTCAAAGCACCCCCATGCCTGAATCAGCAGCTTGAACCAGACAATTTTTTCCATGTCACAGTTCATGGTACAAAGGGTCCCTCTGTCCTGTACATGTAAACAGATCTCTAGGCATTTGGGTCACCCATTGACATTGAGTCTGAGTCATCACCTTTCTGTGAAGAGATCTGGGTGCAGGGCGGCCCTCTCTGTGACATACTCAGGCAGATATCCAGACTTCTGGAGCACCTGCTCACCCATAACAGAAGTGTGAGTCACCCCACCCCTCCTGTGCAAAGATCCTGGGGCAGGAAGGCCCTCTCCACTCCTTGCCCAGGCATATCTTTGGGCATTTGGAACACCCACTTACATGGACTAGCAGCTGGAACTGACCTAGCCTCCTTGTGTGGAGAACTGGGGTTGAAAGAGTTTCCTAGCTCCACATCTAGGCACAGTTCTGGGTGCTTAGTGGCTGCCCAATGAAGTCTCCCTTGATGCTAGTACTCTTGTCTGCAATTGGAGGACCTGTAGGTAGGTCAGCATCGTCAGGTCCTACTCACCTTGCCCCCTCCCCTACACAGGGCTAAGCAGGGATCTGAGCTCAGACCACTGTGCACTCCATGAATCAGCCTATTGCCTGAGGTAACAGAGAGCTTCTCCCAGTAAACAAGGACCAAGTACAATGTAAACCCTGCCACTTTCCTCCCAGGTGGCTCTTATCCATAAGCACCATCTACTGGCCTATTGGTCAAATTGCACAGCCCAATACAAAACACAAGGACACTGGGGACTGTTGGGGGGAATGGGGGAGGGACAGCGGGGGGGGCTGGGGGAGATAGCCTGGGGATGAATACCAAGTGTGGGTGAAGGGGAGGAAAGCAGCAAAGCACACTGCCATGTGTGTACCTATGCAACTATCTTGCTCGTTCTGCACATGTACCCCCAAACCTATAATGCAATAAAAATTAAAAAAAAAAAAATTGCAAAACCCTAAAGCAATGATACTATCCTTGAAATATTTTTATTTTTAAATGTTAATATTTTTTATTAAAATGTTAATTATATCAATTAAAAAAACACACACACAAGGACAATACAAAACATGTAGAAGCAAAGGGAAAAGATCCTATCCAGCATTCTCTACTGTTACACACCTTGGGTCGGGGAAGAAAGAAAGATACAATGATGTTATAGGGAAAGAAAAAAAGAAGTCCATGTAAAAATTATTATAAAAATTGTAAATGGCACTTTCTCCAGCTGAGAAGGAACCTGCATAAGAATTCTGGCACCATTTAAAAAAAAAGAGTGCACTGATACTACCAAAGGATCACACTAGTACTGCAGCAACGGTCACTAACCAAAATGGGAACTGAGAAGTAATACATAAATAATCGAAAACATAAATTGCAATGAAGCTCAACAAGATCCAAGATAAGGTTGAGAATCAATATAAAGAAATTTCTAAAGCAACCCAGAGAATAAATGAAGAGATAAATATCTTTTAAAAAGTCAATCAGAGAGTCCGCATTCAAAAAACTCACTTAAGGAACTTCAAAACACAATTAAACTCTTTATCAGTAGACTGCACCAAAGGAAAGAAAGAAATTCAGAGCTTGAAGACCAGTTTTTCAAACTAACCCAATAAGACAAAAATAAAGAAAAAAGAGTTTATAAAAATGAACAAAGTGTTCAAGAAATATGAGATTACATAAAATGACCAAACTTACAAGTTATTGGCATTCCTGAAAGAGAAGGAAAAAAGTAAACAACCCCAAAAACATATTTGAGGGAATAATTCAAGAAAATTTATTATCTTTGCTAGAGAGGTAGACATTCAGATACAAGAAATCCAGAAAACACCTGAGATTCTATACAAAATGAACATCACCAAGACATGGAGTCACCAGACAGTTCAACATTAACATGAAAGAAAAAGACATTCTAAATACAGCCGTAGAAAAGATAAGATTATTTACAAAGGGAACTCTGTCAGGCTAATGGCCAATTTCTCAACCAAAATCTCACAAGTCAGGAGAAACTGAGGCCCTATTTTCAGCATTCTTAGAAAAAAATAAATTCCAAAAAAGAACTTATATCTTGCCAAACAAAGCTTCATGTATTAAAAAAAGAAAGTCTCCTCTGGACAATCGAGCATTAAGGAAATTTATTACTGCTGGACTATCCTAACAAGAGATCATTAAGGGAGTTCTAAACATAGAAGTAAAAGAATGATACCTGCCATCAGAAAAACATACTTAAGTACATAGCTCACTGACCCTATAAAGCAACTACTCAAAAAAAAAACCTGCAAAGTAACCAGCTAACAGCTTTATGACATAATCCAAACCTTATATAATATCAACCTTGAATGTCAATAGTATACATGCCTTACTTAAAAGGCAGAGTGGCAAGCTGGATTGAAAAAAAAGACCCATCCATCTTCTGTCTTCAAAAAGAAATTACCTCATGTGTATCAAGACCCATAGGCTCAATGTAAAAATCTATTATGCAAATGGAAGACAAAAAAGAACAGGGGCTGCTATTCTTAGATAAAACAGATGTTAAACCAACAGTAAAAACAGACCAAACATTAGCAGTACATAATGATAAATGCTTCAATTCTATAAGACAAAACTGTCTTAAATATATAAGCAATCAGCATTGGAGCATGTACATTCATAGAACAGGTTCTTCTGGTCCTATGAAAAAAATTTGATAGCCACACAATAATACTAGGGAATTTCAACACCCCACTGACAGTATTAGATTACTGAGGTAGAAAACTAACAATAAAATTCTGGATATGAATTCCTCATTTTACCAATATGACCAATACACATCTGCATAATACTTTATCTGCATCAGTCTGTTCTTGTGTTGCTTTAAAGTAATACTTGAGGCTGAGTAATTTACAAAGAAAAGAGATTTAATTGGCTCATGGTTCTGCAGACTGTAAAAGCGTACCTGTAGCATCTGCTTTTGGTGAGGTCCTCAGAAAGCTTAAAATCATTATAGAAAGAAATAAAAGCTAGCATCTCCCATGGTGAGGACAGGAGCAAGAGAAAGAAGAGGGAGATACTGAAATGGCCTCATTGTCTGGGGTGATACCCAAGGTTTGTGGTCTCATGGCCATGGAGAAAAAGGACAGGGACACACAAAGAGTGACGTTTAAAAATTTTGCCTATTAAACTTCCACAAAGAGACCAAACATTAGCAGTACATAAGTTCCACAAAGAGTGGAAGTTTAATAGGCAAAATAAACAGAAAAGCTCTGTTCTGCATAGAGGAGTTCCAGAGAAATGGATTGCTGGATCTGTGGTGAAATGCATGGGATTTTATGAAAGAGCTAATGATAATATGGTGTCTGATTTACATAGGGCACAAAAAATTAGTTGAACCAGGTGTTTCATTTGCATAGCATATGCAAAACTGGTTATACTAGGTATGACATTTGCATAGGGCATGAATCTCTGGCCGCCCCCTCCCTAATCTTATTATGCAGGTGAGTTCTCTGTCTGAGCTCCACCATGTTGTCTATTTCTCTATTACTGTACACAAGGTAAGAAAAAAAGGGAAGGTGAAGCCTTTATGTTGAACATATCTGGCCCCCAGCTAGTTATTTTCTATTGGTGCAGCTGCCAGTATCCCCCCTGTGCAAGCTTCCATCCTGCTTATCTATGTTTGCAGCTTAATTTTTTTAGTCTGCTCTTTGTTAAAAATAATAATTTCTTGGGCTGATTTTTGTTAAAAGTTCTGCTGAGGGCTCTTTTATGATCCCTATCTGCCCAAATAATTTCTTTCTACCTCCCATATTATCTACCTCCTGTATTATCTCCCCACTCAGGAGTGGAAACCCTAACTGCTGTTAGAGTCACAATCCAACACCCCCCAACATAGAAAAGCACATTTTTAGAAGGTTGTGAAGTCTCATGTCCTATGAAGAGAAAATAGGGGGAGGAAAGGAGAAAACAACAAACAAACAAAAAATCCTAGAAAATCAATATAAGCCACATTACTCTGAAGCCCTTAAATCAGGAGGTGAGTATGAAAGTGGCTTATTTATGTAAATAAATTACTATTATTTTCTTCTGAAGATTAAATTGTCTAGCTTCAGTATGCAAAGCTTTACAAAAGCACAGCTTAGTTTTCAGTGACTCCAAATTATGAAAAATAGGGAAAAAGGGAAGGTAAGAAATTGAAAACGTTATTTTGAAAACTTGTAGCCAAAAACAAATTATAGTTCAGTCCAACCTGTAGAAAATAATAAAAATTGAAGAACATTAGACAAGACTATAATTTAACAACAGGTATACTATAGGTTTTGAAACATAATTTTTCTCTCTCCACTTTCCCATATTTACTAAAGATAAATTGTGGTAGGACTGGTTCACTTTATTATACTTGGCCTAATTGTTTGTATACAGTACAGCAAGAATAATTATTTTTATGTAGGCTTTTAAATTGGCATTGATGAAATTTTGTTCCATAGAAGAAACTTCAAATAACTCTTTTTGTAAGCTGAGCCCAGCCATGTGTTTGTGCCACCAAATACCTATGAGCTGGATGATCGTCTGCTCTTGAGGTTCCAGGATATATTTGGGGCTCCTGGATCCATAGAAAAGTGGCATTATTTCCTTACCCCAAGTCAGGAACTCTGTACAGGCCAGTTTTTCCAAGGGGCTTTTATTGGCTCCATAAGTCAAGTTTGATTTTTTAAAGAAAAGCACATTATTAGAATCAAAGCCTTGGTAAAATAACCAATTATCCAATTGTGTTCTGTTACAAATTAAAACAGATTCTTATTGCACTGATACAAATAACTGTATTGTCATAAGTTAAGAATTCTCACAAATAGTTTCCAAAATCTAGAGAAATCAGGTAGAGAGAAACAAATATGCTCCAAATTTTGTTCATAGGAGTATGCTTTACTCAATTGTTAAAAGCTGCAAATAGCTTAAAGGTTTTCTAGACTCTGAAAAACAAAGTTAAAAAGATTGCTTTAGTCTTTTATTAGTTCAGTTCACACAGTTAGCTCCTGTTCTGCTTGATATTCATGAAGATTTCAGCTCTCCATGAGAGTCCTAAAAGTTTTTTCTTCTATTCTAATCCCCAGAGTTATCAGAAACCTGCATTTAAGAACACCTGTTGGAGTTCTGTAGTTGATTATAAAATCACCTTCTAAAGCAGATCAAAGCAAGACAAAAATTGTCCATGGATGACAAAATATTTTAGGGCAGCAATAGTCAAAAACAACTGACAAGGAAATCTGTTATCTCTGGTGCACACAACAATTTAACAGAACAATTATAATTATTGCTAATAATGTACACTAAGTCATAGCAGAATTATGAGTTTCCATGATTTTTGAACACATTCCAATAACATATTTATACAAATACACCCTAAAAAACCCAAACACTAGTTCATATTTGACAATGTTTTCTGTATACATTTTATAGCAAATAAGCCAAATTATTTTATTTTTGGACTTCAGAGTACCTAATATTTGAAAGGATGAACTAAATCAGAAGAAAATTATTTATAATGTGATTTTACAAAGTTTGTCAAATATCACTTGATATCATAAATCATTGTAAAGTAAGTCATTCATTTGACAAAAGTGATAACTCAAAGATTTCATAAAAGGAAAAAACCTTTATTTTTGACATAGGAGACTTAATTTTTCAAATAATAAGCCCTAAGAAAGACACCATGAAGTCAATTAAGTTTGCTTTATAAAATTATATGAAAAATTTATAAAATTGTAATCTTGACCATAAGATATAACTTCCATAAGCCTTTTATAACCTTTAAAACCTTTATTTAGGAGTCAGTTAACACTTCAAGAAAACCCTGTTAATCTGACATAGGGGCCCATCTGCTGATCTTGCATCCATGTGTCTTTTATGTTAATGATTAATTTATAGAGAAACTAAACTTATTTTATCTCTCAAAATCAGCCATTACAATTTCACATGCTGATCTCTTTCACAATAGTCCCTGGGCCTGGAGAAGTTGAATAGCTTTAATTTCTGACCCTGTGTCTCAGGAATGCAGTTTATTTTGATTGGCATCTTTTGTGGGTCCTGAAGATGAGCCTTTATTTGCTGTCAGGGTTCAGGCTTTAGCAGGACTTGGTGTTAGTTTGAACTTTAGGAGTTAAAGCCCTGTAACTTTATATGAAAAGTACTTTAAAAGCACATACATAAAATATACCCAAACATAATAACCTTCATATAATTTTTTTCTTTTTTTTTCTTTTTCTTATTGCGTTTTAGGTTTTGGGGTACATGTGCAGAACATGCAAGATAGTTGCATAGGTACACACATGGCAGTGTGTTTTCTTCTAAGCAAACAAAAACTTATTATTAGTGGCATAGGAATTACTTTAATAAAATATAAAATCTGTTAAGCCAGTTCCCAAAAGACAAAACAAAAGACCCTCTGCAGTATAAAGAATATAATGTTGAAAGAAAATATTTCCTTCAGATCTTTCATAAAATTTTGTTAGCATCAGGCCACAACAAACTGAACTTGAGTGGAAAAAAACTTATATGAGCTGAAAATAAGTTGAAAGAAAGCATTATTATTTTCTGCCTTTTAAAAGAAGGGAGAAAATCAAAACTAGTGAGATGCAATAAAAATTGAACATTAGGTTAAAACAGTTAAAATATCTTATCATTTATTGAGAAAATCAATAACTTAAGGAAGTTTTATTGTTCTAATTAATTCTTTAGCGTATTAGTGATTTTTCTTCACATCAAATCCAGTATCTAGAAAGATCATTATATTTTCCCTTGAATTATACAAAACTGGATCATATAAAATTTTTATGAATTATTTTTTTATAACTTACACAAACCATTCATCACATGCTTGGACTTTCCTGTTTTTTCTGAACATCTCTCTCTTTTATTTATTTATTTATTTATTTGAATTTTTATTGCATTTTTGGTTTTCGGGTACATGTGCAGAACATGCAAGATAGTTGCATAGGTACACTCATGGTAGTGTGTTTTGCTGCCTTCCTCCCCTTCACCCACATTTGGAACTTCTCCCCAGGCTATCCCTCCCCAGCTACCCCCAGCTGTCCCTCCACTATTCCCTGCAATAGACCCCAGTGTGTAGTACCCCTCTCCCTGTGTCCAAGTGTCCTCATTTTTCTCACCCGCCTATGAGTGAGAATATGTGGTATTTCATTTTCTGTTCTTGTGTCAGTTTGCTGACAATGATGTTCTCCAGATTCATCCATGTCCTTACAAAGGACACAAACTCATCATTTTTGATTGCTGCATAATATTCCATGGTGTATATGTGCCACATTTTCCCAGTCCAGTCTATCATCATTGGGCATTTGGGTTGGTTCCAGTTCTTTGCTATTGTAAACAGTGCTGCAATGAACATTCGTGTGCATGTGTCCTTATAGTAGAACGATTTATAGTCCTTTGGATATATACCCAGTAATGGGATTGCTGGGTCAAATGGAATTTCTATTTCTAGGTCCCTGAGGAATGGCCACACTGTCTTCCACAATGGTTGAACCAATTTACACTCCCACCAACAGTGTAAGAGTGTTCCTATTTCTCTGCATCCTCTCCAGCATCTGTTGTCTCCAGATTTTTTAATGATCGCCATTCTAACTGGTGTGAGATGGTATCTCAATGTGGTTTTGATTTACATCTCTCTAATGACCAGTGATGATGAGCATTTTTTCATATGTTTGTTGGCCTCATGTATGTCTTCTTTTGTAAAGTGTCTGTTCATATCCTTTGCCCATTTTTGAATGGGCTTGTTTGTTTTTTTCCTGTAAATCTGCTTGAGTTCTTTGTAAATTCTGGATATCAGCCCTTTGTCAGATGGGTAAACTGCAAAGAGTTTTTCCTATTCTGTTGGTTGCCAATTCACTCTAGTGACTGTTTCTTTTGCCATGCAAAATCTGTGGAGTTTGATTAGGTCCCATTTGTCTATTTTGGCTTTTGTTGCCAATGCTTTTGGTGTTATGATCATGAAGTCCTTGCCTACTCCTATGTCCTGAATGGTTTTGCCTAGATTTTCTTCTAGGGTTTTTATGGTGCCAGGTCTTATGTTTAAGTCTTTAATCCAACTGAAGTTAATTTTAGTGTAAGGTGTCAGGAAGGGGTCCAGTTTCTGCTTTCTGCACATGGCTAGCCAGGTTTCCCAACACCATTTCTTAAACAGGGAATCCTTTCCCCATTGCTTGTTTTTGTCTGGTTTATCAAAGATTATATGGTTGTATATATGTTGTGTTGCTTCCAATGCCTCTGTTCTGTTCCATTGGTCTATATCTCTGTTTTGGTACCAGTACCATGCTGTTTTGATTACTGTAGCCTTGTAGTATAGGCATCACAGTGTGATGCCTCCCGCTGTGTTGTTTTTGCTTAGAATTGACTTGGCTATGCGGGCTCACTTTTGGTTCCATATGAAGTTCATGGTGGTTTTTTCCAGTTCTGTGAATAAATTCAATGGTAGCTTGATGAGGATAGCCTTGATTCTGTAAATTACTTTGGGCAGTATAGCCATTTTCACGATATTGATTCTTCCTAACCATGAACATAAAATGTTTCTCCATCTGTTTGTGTCCTCTCTTATTTCGTTGAGCAGTGGTTTGTAGTTTTCCTTGAAGAGGTCCCTTACATTTCTTGTAAGTTGTATTCCTAGGTATTTTATTCTCTTTGTAGCAATTGTGAATGGCAGTTCATTCTTGATTTGGTTCTCTTTAAGTCTGTTATTGGTGTATAGGAATGCTTGTGATTTTTGCACATTGATTTTATATCCTGAGACTTTGCTGAAGTTGCTTATCAGTTTCAGGAGTTTTTGGGCTGAGGTGATGGGGTCTTCTAGGTATACTATCATGTCGTCTGCAAATAGAAACCATTTAGCTTCCACTTTTCCTATTTGAATAGCCTTTATTTCTTTTTCTTGCCTGATTGCTCTGGCTAGAACTTCCAGTACTATGTTGAATAGGAGTGGTGAGAGAGGGCATCCTCCTCTAGTGCTGGATTTCAAAGGGAATGCTTGCAGTTTTTGCCCATTCAGTATGACATTGGCTGTTGGTTTGTCATAAATAGCTTTTATTGCTTTGAGATACATTCCATTAATAACGAGTTTATTGAGGGTTTTTAGCACAAAGGCTTGTTGAGTTTTGTCAAATGACTTCTCTGCATCAATTGAGATAATCATGTGTTTTATTTGGGGGGGGGTTCTGTTTATGTGGGTGCATTACGTTTATAGACTTGCATATGTTGAACCTGCCTTGCATCCCCAGGATGAATCCTACTTGATCATGATGGATAAGTTTTTTAATGTGCTGTGGCAATTGGTTTGCCAGTATTTTATTGAAGATTTTTGCATCTATGTTCATCATGGATATTGGCCTGAAGTTTTCTTTTCTTGTTGAGTCTCTGCCGGGTTTCAGTATCAGGATGATGTCAGTCTCATAAAATGACTTGGGAAGGTTTCCCTCTTTTTGAATTATTTGGAATAGTTTCAGAAGGAATGGTACTAGATCCTCTTTGTGTGTCTGGTAGAATTCAGCTGTGAACCCATCTGGACCTGGGCTTTTTTTGTGTGGTAGGCTCTTAATTGCTGCCTCAACTTCAGACCTTGTTATTGGTCTATTCATAGTTTTGGCTTCCTTCTGGTTTAGGCTTGAAAGGACACAGGTGTCCAGGAATTTATCCATTTCTTCCTGGTTTACTACTTTATGTGCACAAAATTGTTTGTAGTATTCTCTGATGATGGTTTGAATTTCTGTGGAATCTGTGGTGATTTCCCCTTTATCATTTTTTATTGCATCTATTTGGTTGTTCTCTCTTTTCTTTTTTATCAGTCTGGCTAGTGGTCTATTTTGTTGATCTTTTAAAAAAACCAGCCCTTGGATTTATTGATTTTTTGAAGGGTTTTTAGTGTCTCTATCTCCTTCAATTCTGCTCTGATCTTAGTTATTTCTTGTCTTCAGCTACGTTTTGAGTTTTTTTATCTTGCTCCTCTAGCTCTTTCAATTTTGATGATAGGGTGCCAATTTTGGATCTCTCCACTCTTCTCATATGGGCACCTATTGCTATATATTTTCCTCTAGATACTGCTTTAAATGTGTCCCAGAGATTCTGGTAAGTTGTGTCTTCGTTCTCGTTCGTTTTGAAGAACTTCTTTATTTCTGCCTTCATTTCATTGTTTATCCAATCAACAGTCAAGAGCCAGTTGTTCAGTTTCCATGAAGCTGTGCGGTTCTGAGTTAGTTTCTGAATTCTGAGTTCTAATTTGATTGCACTATGGCGTGAGAGACTGTTTGTTATGATTTCAGTTGTTTTGCATTTGCTGAGGAGTGCTTTACTTCTAATTATGTGGTCAATTTTGGAGTAGGTTTGATGTAGTGCTGAGAAGAATGTATATTCTGTGGATTTGGGGTGGAGAGTTCTGTAAATGTCTATCAGGTTTGCTTGTTCCAAGTCTGAGTTCAAGCCCTAAATATCCTTGTTAATTTTGTGTCTGGTTGATCTGTCTGATATTGACAGTGGAGTGTTAAAGTCTCCCACTATTATTGTATGGGAGTCTAAGTCTCTTTGTACATCATTAAGAACTTGCCTTATATATCTGGGTGCTCCTGTATTGGGTCCATATATATTTAGGATCGTTAGGTCTTCTTGTTGTATCGATCCTTTAACCATTATGTAATGATCTTCTTAGTCTCTCTTGATCTTTGTTGCTTTAAAGTCTATTTTATCAGAGATAAGAATTGCAACTCCTGCTTTTTTTTTTGCTCTCCATTTGCTTGGTAAATCTTCCTCCATCCCTTGATTTTGAGCCTTTGTGTATCCTTGCATGTGAGATGTGTTTCCTGGATACAGCACACCTATGGGTTTTGGTTTTTCATCCAATTTGCCAGTCTGTATCTTTTGATTGGTGCATTTAGCCCATTTACATTTAGGGTTAATATTGTTATGTGTGAATTTGATATTGCCATTTTGATGCTAGCTGGCTGTTTGCCTATTGGTTGATGCAAATTCTTCATTTTGTTGATGCTCTCTAGCATTTGGTATGTTTATAGAATGGCTGGTACTGGTTGTTCCTTTCTATGTATACTGCCTTTTTCAGGAGCTCTTGTAAAGCAGGCCTGGTGGTGACAAAATCTGTGAGTACTTGCTTATTGGCAAAAGATTTTATTCTTCCTTCACTTATGAAGCTCAGTTTGGCTGGATATGAAATTCTGGGTTGAAAGTTCTTTTCTTTAAGGATGTTGAATATTGGCCCGCACTCTCTTCTGGCTTGTAGAGTTTCTGCTGAGAAATCTGTGAGTCTGATGGGCTTCCTTTCATGGGTGACCCGACCTTTCTCTCTGGCTGCCCTTAGTATTTTCTCCTTCATTTCAACCCTGGTGAATCTGACGATTATGTGCCTTGGGATTGCTCTTCTTCCAGAATATCTTTGTGGTGTTCTCTGTATTTCCTGGACTTGAGTATTGGCCTGCCTTGCTAGGTTGGGGAAATTTTTCTGGATAATATCCTGAAGAGTATTTTCCAGCTTGGATTCATTCTCTTCATCACATTCTGGTACACCTATCAAACGTAGGTTAGGTGTCTTCACATAGTCCCACATTTCTTGGAGATTTTGTTCATTCCTTTTTGTGCTTTCTTCTCTAATCTTCGTTTCTCATTTCATTTTGTTGAGTTGATCTTCAAATTCTGATATTCTTTCTTCTGCTTGGTCAATATGGCTGTTGAAACTTGTGCATGCTTCACGAAGTTTTTGTGTTGTGTTTTTCAGCTCCTTCAATTCATTCATATTCCTCTCTAAGTTGTCCATTCTTATTATCATTTCCTCAAATCTTTTTTCAAATCTTTTTTCAAGGTTCTTAGTTTCTTTGCATTGATTTAGAACATGTTTTTTTAGTTCACTGAAGTTTCTCATTATCCACTTTCTGAAATCTGATTCCGTCATTTCGTCACACTCGTTCTCTGTCCAGCTTTGTTCCCTTGTTGGTAAGGAGTTTTGGTCCTTTGTAGGAGGTGAGGTGTTTTGGTTTTGGGTGTTTTCCTCCTTTTTGCGCTGGTTTATTCCCATCTTTGTGGATTTATCCACCTGTCGTATTAGTAGTTGCTGACTTTTTGATTGTGTCTCTGAGTGGACGCCCAGATTGTTGATGATGAAGTATTTCTGTTACTTAGTTTTCCTTCTAACAGTTTAGGCCCTCTGCTGTATGACTGCTGAGGTCCACTCCAGGCCCTGCTTGTCTGGGGTACACCTGTAGCAGCTGCGGAACAGTGAGGGATGTTAGCAGTTTCTTCTTCTGCTATCTTTGTCCCAGAATGATGCCCACCAAATGTCAGTCTGATTAGTCCTTTTTTGAGGTGACTCTTTGGATATACAGGGGTCAGGGAGCTGCTTGAGGAGACAGTCTGGACTTTCTGACAGTCTGTTGCACTGTCCTGCCCAGCTAGGAGGCAGTCTAGTCACTATTTGCCTGCTGAGGCCCCACCCTGCTGCCACAGGGTCCGCCCTGCTGCCACACTGCTCCACCCTACTGTGCTGTGCTCCACCCTGTTGGCAGAGTCTCTCTGTTATGGCAGGTTACCTCGGCAATGGCAGGCTGCTTCAGCAATGGGCGTGTACCTCAGTAGGGGCAGAATGCGTCCGTAGTAGTGGACGCCCCTCCCACACTGAGCTGCACCATCCTGGATTCAGGTGAGCCCGCAGTAAAACTCTCAACCCCGAGCGTTTTGAATCGCCATTTTGTTTGTCCCTGTGGGGGTGGGACCCGCCGAGCCTGATCACCTGGCTTTTTGCCTCAGAGTCCTTTCTCTCTCTCTTTTTTTTTTTAAAGTTGAATGGTTGACTTGCTCACAGGTGTTTCAGTCGCCTCCTGATAGGGCACTGGGATCTGTGTCATTTCCCGTGCTGTGGCCCACTGCACCAGCTCAAATCATGCTTCCCAGGAATCTCCTGGTCTGGCTCACTGTCCAAGTCCCATTTAATCAGATGGATATGTTAATCTGGCCTCCCAAATCTCAGATTGCCAGTTTAACAGGGCACCCAGACCAGTGAGTTTTGTGCTGGCTGCTGCTGCATCGCGGCACTGGCTGAAACGGCCGCACAAGCCAAAAGGGCTGTGCTGGTGTCCTGTGTCTCTCCTACACCCGGGAATTTCCTTGTTCTGTTGGCAACAAAGGTCCGTCTGAAAATGCGGCTAGGACTCACCCTCTGCACCTTCACTGAGAGCTGCAATCCTGAGTTGTTCCTACTGCACCATCTTGGAAATCCCCGAACATCTCTCTTTCATAAACAACCAGTCTTGTTCTAGGTATAAATTTACCTTACAAGATTTTTTCTGATATAAAATTATTTCTTTAAGCTTTCTTAACAAAATATATCTCCTTGTTTCCATGACTTTCTTTACATCTCTCATATTTTTGGGTTTATTTTACATTGTTTTTTTACATAACCTTATTTTAAATTTATTCACTGTGATAGAGGACTATATTTTATTTATTTATTTATTTATTTATTATTGTACTTTAGGTTCTGAGGTACATGTGCAGATCATGCAAGATGGTTGCACAGGTACACACATGGCAATGTGGCTTGCTGCCTCCATCTCCCTGTCACCTACATCTGGCATTTCTCCTCATGTTATAACTCGCCAACCTCCTCATCCCACTTCATTGTCCCTCCCTTGGCCCCCACCAACAGACCTGTGTGTGATGCTCCACTCCCTGTGTCCATGTGGTCTCATTGTGCATCACCCACCTATGAGTGAGAACATGTGCTGTTTGATTTTCTGTTCTTGTGTTAGTATGCTGAGAATTATAGTTTCCAGATTCACACATGTCCCTAGAAAGGACACAAGCTGATCGTTTTTTATGACTGCATAGTATTCCATCATGTATATGTGCCACATTTTCCTTATCCAGTTTATTGTCAATGGGCATTTGGGTTGGTTCCAGGTTTTTGCTATTGTAAACAGTGCTGCTATGAACATATGTGTGCATGTGTCTTTATGAGAGAATAATTTATAATCCTTTGGGTATATAACCAGTAATGGGACTGCTGGGTCAAATGGAATTTCTATTTCTAGGTCCTTGAGGAAGCACCACACTTTCCTCCACAATGGTTGAACTAGTTTACACTCCCACCAACAGTGTAAAAGTGTTCCTATTTCTCCACATCCTCTCCAGCATCTGTTGTCTCCAGGTTTTTTAATAATCACAATCTAACTGATGTGAGGTGGTATCTCAATGTGGTTTTTATTTGCATTTCTCTAATAATCAGTGATGGTGAGCATTTTTTCTTATGGTTGTTGGCCTCATATATGTCTTCTTTTTAAAAGTGTCTGTTCATATCCTTCTCCCAATTTTGGGTGGGTTTGTTTGTTTTTTTCTTGTAAATCTGTTTTAGTTCTTTGTAGATTCTGGATATTAGCCCCTTGTCAGATGGGTAGATTGCAAAAATTTTTTTACATTCTGTTGGTTGCTGGTTCACTCTATTGATTATTTCTTTTGCTGCACAGAATGTCTGGAGTTTAATTAGGTACCATTTGTCTATTTTGGCTTTTGTTGACAATGCTTTTGATGTTTTACTCTTGAAGTCTTTGCCTATGCCTATGTCCTGAATTGCCTTAACTAGGTTTTCATCTAGAGTTATTATGGCATTAGGTCTTATGTTTAAGTCTTTAATCCACATGGAGTTAATTTTAGTGTAAGGTGTGAGGAAGGGGTCCAGTTTCTGCTTTCTGCACATGGCTAACCAGTTTTTCCAACACCATTTATTCAACAGGAATCATTTCCCCATTGTTTGTTTTTGTCAGATTTGTCAAAGATCAGTTGGTTGTAGATATGTGACATTGCTTCCAGGTCCTCTGTTCTGTCCCATTGGTCTATATCTCTGTTTTGGTACCAGTACCATGCTGTTTTGATTACTGTAGCCTTGTAGTAGAGTTTGAAGTCAGGTAGCAAGATGTTTCTAGCTTTGTTCTTTTTGCTTAGGATTGTCTTTGCTATGTGGTCTCTCTTTTTGTTCCATATGAAGTTTAAGGTAGTTTTTTTCCAGTTCTGTGAACAAAGTCATTGGTAGCTTGATGGGGATAGCATTGAATCTGTAAATTACTTTGGGCAGTATGGCCATTTTTATGACATTGATTCTTCCTAACCATGAGCATGGAATGTTTTTCCATCTGTTTGTGTCCTCTCTTATTTCCTTGAGCATTGGTTTGTAGTTCTCCTTGAAAAGGTTCTTTACATCCTTTGTTAGTTGTATTCCTAGGTATTTTATTCTCTTTGTAGCAATTGTGAATGGCAGTTTGCTCATGATTTGGCTCTCTGTTTGTCTTTTATTGGTGTATAGAAATGCTTGTAATTTCTGCACATTGATTTTGTATCCTGAGACTTTGCTGAAGTTGCTTATCAGTTTTGGGGGATTCTGGACTGAGGTGATAAAGTTTTCTAAATATATAATAATGTCATCTGCAAAGAGAAAATTTGACTTCCTCTTTTCCTCATTGAATACCCTTTATTTTTCTTGTCTAATTGTCCTGGCTAGAACTCCCAATACTATATTGAATAGGAGTGGTGAGAGAGGGCATCCTTGTCTAGTACCAGATTTTAAAGGGAATGCTTCCAGTTTTTGCCCATTCATGTATGATAGTGGCATTGGGTTTGTTGTAAATAGCTTTTATTGTTTTGAGATATGTTCCTTTGATACCTAGTTAATTGAGAGTTTTTAGAATGAAGTGCTGTTGAATTTTTTGAAAGGCCTTCTCTGCATCTATTGAGATAAACATGTGGTTTTTGTCTTTGGTTCTGTTTATGTGGTGGATTATTTTTATAGACTTGTGTATGTTGAACCAAGCCTTGCATCCCTGGGATGAAGCCTACTGGATCGTGATGGATAAGTTTTTTGGTGTGCTGTTGTAATTGATTTGCCAGTACTTAATTGTAGATTTTTGCATCTATGTTCATCATGGATATTGGCCTGAAGTTTTCTTTTCTTGCTGAGTCTCTGCTGGGTGTTGGTATCAGGATGATGTTGGTGTCATAAAATAATTTGAGAAGGATTCTCTCTTTTTGTATTGTTTGGAATAGTTTCAGAAGGATGGTACCAGCTCCTCTTTGTACATCTGGTGGAATTTAGCTGTGAACCCATCTGGACCTGGACTTTTTTTGGTTGGTAGGCTATTAATTGCTGCCTCAACTTCAGCCCTTATTATTGGTCTATTCAAGGTTTTGACTTCTTCCTGGTTTTGGCTTGGGAGGGTGCAAATGTCCAGGAATTTATCCATTTCTTCCAGGTTTACTGGTTTATATGAATAAACTTGTTTGTAGTAATCTCTGATTGTAGTGTGTATTTCTGTGGAATCAGTGGTGATATCCCCTTTTTCATTTTTTATTGCATTATTTGATTATTCTCACTTTTCTTTTTTATTCATCTGGCTAGTGGTCTGTCTATTTTGTTGATCTTTTCAAAAAAAACCAGCTCCTGGATTTATTGATTTTTTGAAGGTTTTTTTTGTGTGTCTCTATCTCCTTCAGTTCTGCTCTGATCTTAGTTATTTCTTGTCTTCTGCTAGGTTTTGAGTTTTTTTGATCTTCCTCTTCTAGCTTTTTCAATTTTGATGATACAGTGTCAATTTTAGATCTTTCCTCTCTTCTCATGTGGGCATTTATTGCTATAAATTTCCCTCTAGATGCTGCTTTGAATACATCCCAGAGATTCAGGTACATTTTGTCTTTATTCTAGTTGGTTTCGAAGAACATCTTTATTTCTGCCTTCATTTCTTTATTTATCAAGTTGACATTCAGGAGCCAGTTGTTCAGTTTCCATGAAGCTGTGTGGTTTTGAGTTAGTTTCTTAATATGAGTTCTAATTTGATTGCACTGTGGTCTGAGAGACTGTTTGTTATGATTTCTGTTCTTTTGCATTTGCTGAGAAGTGATTTACTTCCAATTATGTTGTCAATTTTAGAGTAGGTGCAATGAGGTGCTGAGAAAAATGTATATTCTGTGGATTTGGGGTGAAGATTTCTGTAGATGTCTATTGGGTCCACTTTGTCCATATCTGAGTTCAAGTCCTGGATATCCTTGTCAATTATCTGTCTTGTTGTTCTGTCTAATATTGACAGTGGAGTGTTAATATCTCCTACTATTATTGTGTGGGAGTCTAAGTCTCTTTGAAGGTCATTCAGAATTTGCTTTATGTACCTGAGTGCTACTGTATTGGGTGCATAATTTTGGATCATTAGCTCTTCTTGATGCATTGATCCTTTTACCATTATTTAATGCCCTTCTTTGTCTCTTTTGATCTTTGTTGCTTTAAAGTCCATTTTATCAGAGACTAGGATTTCAACTCCCACTTTTTTTCTTTTCTTTTTTTTTTTTTGCTCTCCATTTGCTTGATAAATCTTCCTCCATCCCTTTATTTTGAGCCTATGTGTGTCCTTGTATGTGAGATGGATTTCTTGAATACAGCACATTGATGGGTCTTGACTTTTTATCCAATTTGCCAGTCTGTGTCTCTTGATTTCGGCATTTAGCCCATTTACATTTAAGGTTAATATTGTTATGTGTGAATTTGATCCTGCCATTTTGGTGCTAGCTGGATGTTTTGCACATTAGTTGACACATTTTTTTATTGTGTTGATGGTCTTTACCATTTGGTACATTTTGGGAGTGGCTGGTACTGGTTGTTCCTTTCCTTACTTAGTGCTTCTTTCAGGAGCTCTTTTAAGGCAGGCATGTTGGTGATGAAATCTGTCAGCAATTCCTTGTCCATAATGGATTTTTTTCCTCCTTCGCTTATGAAGCTTAGTTTGGCTGTATATAAAATTCTAGGTTGAGAGTTCTTTTCTTTAAGGATGTTGAATACTGGCCCCCACTCTCTTCTGGCTTGTAGGGTTTCTGCTAAGAGATCCACTGTGAGTCTGATGAGCTTGCCTTTGTGGGTAACCCAACCTTTCTCTCTGGCTGCCCTTACCATTTCTTCCTTCATTTCAACCCTGGTGAATCTGATGATTATGTACCTTGAGGTTGTTCTTCTTAGGAATATATCTGTGGTGTTCTCTATATTTCCTGGACTTGAATATTGGCCTGGCTTGCTAGGTTAGGGAAGTTCTCCTGGATAATATCCTGAAGAGTGTTTTCCAGCTTGGATTCATTCTCTCCATCACATTCAGGTACACCTATCAAATGTAGATTAGGTCTTTTCACATAATCCCATATTTTTTAGAGATTTTGTTCATTTCTTTTCATTCTTTTTTCTCTATTCTGGCCTTCTCATTTTATTTAATTGAATTGTTATTCAATCTCTGATGTCCTTTCTTCTGCTTGGTTCATTCAGCTGTTGAAACTTGTGTATGCCTCATGAAGTTCTTGTGCTGTGTTTTTCAGCTCCATCAAGTCATTTATGCTCTTCTCTAAGATGGTTGTTCTAGTTATCATTTCTTCCAACCTGTTTCCAAGATTCTTAGTTTCTTTACATTGGGTCAGAACATGGTCTTTTAACTCAGAGAAGTTTGTTATTACCCACCTTCTGAAGCCTGCTTCTGTCAATTTGTCAGATTCATTCTCTGTCTTTTTTTTGTTCCCTGATGGTGAGGAGTTGTGATCCCTGGGAGGAGAAGAGGTTTTCTGTTCTTTGATGGTTTCATCCTTTTTGCACTTTTTTTCCCCATCGTCATGGATTTATCTCACTTTAATCTCTGAAGTTGGTGGTTTCAGGAGGAGTCTCTGTGTGAACTTTTTTTTTCTATTGAGGTTGGAGCTGTATCTTTTTTGGCCTCTAGTGGGCGTTGCTGAGCTCTCTCAGGTTCGTAAGCTTGTTGGATGGGTGGTCCTTCCCTGGAGTTTGTTTGCAGATGAGATTGGCCCCGCTTTCCCAATAGCATCTCTCCCAGAGCTCAATCTTCCTGGTTTGGGTCAAGCTGGTGTATTTGATGGCAAGCTTTCTATCGAGCACTTCAGTTCGAGTTCTATGGAGGTGGGGCCTGGCAGGCCTTATGGTCTGTTTTCTTGCTTTCAACTCTGTCTCCCTCTGTGGGATGGTCCACTCAGCTAGCATTAGTCCAAAGTCCCACCCAGGTCCCTTCAACAACTTGTCAAGCCCAGCAGTTGCTACTTCTCAGATTTGCATTTACTATCCATGGCACCCCCCCATCTGGCAGGGCCCCCGTGGACTGTGGGTTGCAGGAGGGATGAGGCAAGCATAGGAGCCTAAACAGAGCACTGAGAGGGTTAAGTCCCCTGACCTTCCAAGCCAGCTGCATGTTTCAGTTCAGGACACACACCCCCATCTTGATTTGCCCCCCCGGGTGGCTCTCACCCTGCAGCTCCTTCTTTGGGCCCAATTCCAGTGCCCTATCAGTCCCACAGAAAAGAACCTGACATCTCATTCAGAACTCTGAAGTCCTCCAGCCCTCTGCATCTCATTTGCTGGGAGCTGTGTTCCAGCACTGGCTTCTCTCATCCATCTTGGCACCTGCCTCCATGCTACCTTTTTGCTAGCCAGACCAAACTGAAAGAGCAGTGGCTTTACTTCTGAAATAGCAGCAATTTGTCCTAACTGAAATATGATAATGAGACTTAAAAGGACTTTTTTAAAGGAACTCAAATGGTTAAAAGTCAGCTTAATGAAAAGGTAACATCCATGATGTGCATTTGTATGTATACATATGTGTGTGTTTGTATTTAAAAGGACGTCATGGTTTTGTTTTGCTTCTCTTGTAGGATCTTGTCTTTTTTTATATAAAAGTTTATTCTTCTCTGTTGACTGAATTCTATTTTCTTCATTAACTTTGGCTGTCTCTCCTTTCTCTTGCACCCTTTGATGCATGGGGAACCTCAATAGTTTATAATATCCTGGGGTTCCTTAAAGAAAATGAAGAAGGCACCAGACTCCATTTAGGGGAGAAACCTGTTTTTCCTTACATAACCCCTAGAATGCAAACAGACCAAAACAGAGACATAGACCAATGGAACAGATCAGAGTCTTCGGGAGCAACACCATACATCTACAATTATCTTATCTTTGACAAACCTGACAAAAACAAGCAATAGGGAAAGAATTCTCTGTTTAATAAATGGTGGTAGGAAAACTGGCTAGTAGTTTGCAGAAAGCAGAAACTGGACCACTTCCTGACACCTTACACTAAAATTAACTCCAGATGGATTAAACTAGTTCAACCATTGTGGAAGCTTCCTCAAGGAGATAGAAATAGAAATTCCATTTGACCCAGCAATCCCATTACTGGGGATATACTCAAAGGATTATAAATCATTCTATTATAAAGACACATGCACATGTATGTTCATAGTGGCACTGTTTACAATAGTGAAGACCTGGAAATGCCCATCAATGATAGACTGGACAAAAAATAATGTGGCACATACACACCATGGAATACTATGCAGCCATGAAAACCAGTGAGTTTGTGTCCTTTGCAGGGACATGGATGAATTTGGAAACCATCATTCTCAGCAAACTGACACAAGAATAGTACATCAAACACCACATGTTCTCACTCATAGGTGGGTGTCGAACAATGAGAACACATGGACACAGGGAAGGGAGCTTCACACACTGGGGTCTGTTGCAGGGGGCCAAGGGAGGGACAGCAGGGAGTGGGGAGTTTGGGGAGGGATAACATGGGGAGAAATACCAGATGTAGGTGATGGGGGGATAGAGGCAGCAAACCACATTGCCATGTGTGTACCTATGCAACAATCCTGCATGATCTGCATATGTACCTCAGAACCTAAAGTACAAAAAAAAAAAAAAAAATTAAGAAAAACAGAAACACTTGTCTCAGCTCTTAAATGGCTTACTTTTGTATATTGTTACCTTTATTTAGATGAAAATAGTTATTGCGACAGAGGTTATTCTTGGGTTTTTAAGAAAGAGAGTGTGGTCTAGACACTTAGAAGTGTCTTGCTAAAAAAACTATTTTTTAAAAAATTAAATTTTTTTTTTTAAATCATTACATGGTATAATCTCATAATAATTCTCCCTTTTTGGAGACCCAGGACTCAATGTGGGCTCAAGATATATCATTCCTATCTAAATAAAATTGATCTGATACAATCCTATGATAGATTTCTATAATTTTATGTTTGATTTGGCATCCTTCTTTAATCTCCCTCTAGTGCTACCAAACATTTTCTCTCTGTACCTTATGATTTAAATTTTGCTATTTGATTTTGACCTGACCTGTTTTATTTAATATACAAATTTAAGTCCATTTAGCTGAAAGCTGTCTAGGGTTGTGGAACAGGTCATCAAAAATTTGAAAGTCTAAGATAGGAAAAAAAAGGTTTTTATAAATCTATAAAATGTGCTTCTATTGGCATGCCTAATACCTCTATATATTTATGTGTTGCATATACAATTTTTCACTACTGAAAATATATAAAAGAGCTCTAATTAATTGACTTAAGAAAATAAGCCAAATTACTTTATCAGGAAAAAAATAAAAGACTAGTTAAATGCTTATTCAAGTTTATATAACTTAAGTAAAAGCTTTATTAAATAAGCTAGCTTTAAAATTATTGGTAAAGTAATATTGGAAATATCTTAAGAATTGCCAGCATACATTTTTGTTTGCAATTTATAATCAAGAAATTTTATACTTATCACGGACAAATACTATAAGATATCACAATTTGGCATAAGGCTTTAGGCAGTCTTGTCCTCAGGTAGTAAGTTTTGTTTTGGAAAATAACTGTTATTGTCTTTATCTCAAAGCTAAACTACAAACTAAGTTCCTCCCAAAGTTAATTTGGCATATACCCAGGAATAAACAAAGACAGCTTGGAGGTTAGAAGCAAGGTGGAATTAGTTAGGTCAAATCTGTTTTTACTGTCTCAGTTATAATTTTGCAGTGGTAGTTCCATAACTTTAAATACTGACAATCACAATTTTTATAAATAGCATAGATAAATGGTTAAAATAAAATAATGAGGTAAATGTAATAGAATAAATACTTGTAGAGAAACTCATCATAATTCAGAATCTAAAGTTATACTGAATTAATAATATGTATTTTATTATTTGGGTATCTTCCAATAAAGCTATATTAGTAAGAAACCATTTATTTCTTAAGAAAAAAAAGGTGTGCCCTTTTAAAAAAGGTGAACAATTTTTATGTAATTTAAAGCTTATTTAAAGGTCATGTATAAAACTAAGTAAAAGGAACCAGGAAATCAAAGAGATGTAAAGGAAGTTATAAAAATAAAGAGGTTTTTTTTGGTAGGAAATCTTAAAGGGAAACAATTTCACATGAGAAAGAATCTTGTACGATAAATTTAGTCTGAGAGTAAAACGACTGGTTGTTTAAAAAACAGGGATGTTCAGGACAAACAAGAAAGTTCCAGCATGTTATAAATAGTCTGTTTAAGTCACAATAAGAGGATTTATGAGAAAAAGAGAAACAAGAACTTTTTCTGTTTTTAATTATACTTTAAGTTCTGGGATACATGTGCAGAATGTGCAGGCTTTGTTATATAGACATACATGTTCCCTGGTGGTTTGCTGCACTCATCAACCCATCATCTACATTAGGTATTTCTCCTAATGTTTTTCCTTCCCTTGCCCCTGACCCCCCAACAGACACTGGGGTGCAATGTTCCCCTCCCTGTGTTCATGTGTTCTCATTGTTCAACTCCCATTTCAGTGAGAACATGTGGTGTTTTGATTTTCTGTTCCTGTGTTAAGTTTGCTCAGAATCATAGTTTCCAGCTTCATCCATGTCCCTGCAAAGGACATTAACTTATTCTTTTTTATGGGTACATAGTATTCCATGGTGCATATGTGCCACATTTTCTTCATGCAGTTTATCATTGATGGACATTTGGGTTGTTTCCAAGTCTGCTATTGTGAATAGTGCTGCAATAAACATATGTGTGCATCTATCTTTATGGTAGAATAATTTATCATTCTTTGGGTATATACTCAGTAATGGGATTGCTGGGTCAAATGGTATTTCTAATTCTAGATCTTTGAGGAATCTCACAATGGTTGAACTAATTTATACTACCCAAAACACTGTGAAGGTGTTTCTATTTCTCTACATCTTCTACAGCAGCTGTTGGAGTTTTTCATAATCACCATTCTAAGTGGTGTGAGATGGTATCTCATTATGGTTTTGATTTGCACTTCTCTAATGACCAGTGATGATGAGCTTTTTTTCATATATTTATTGTCCACCTAAATGTCTTTTTTTGAGAAGTGTTTGTTCATATCCTTCACCCACTTTTTTGATGGGGTTATTTGTTTTTCTCTTGTAAATTTGTTTAAGTTCCTTGTAGATTCTGGATATCACCCTTTGTCAAATGGATAGATTGCAAGAATTGTCTCACAATCTGTAGGTTGCCAGTTCTCTCTGATGATAGTTTCTTTTGCTGTGCAGAAGCTCTTTAGTTTAATTAGATCCCATTTGTAAATATCAGTTTTTGTTGTTATTGCTTTTGGTGTTTTAGTCATAAAGTATTTGTTCATGCCTATGTCCTGAGGGGTATTGCCTAAGTTTTCTTCTAGAATTTTGATAGTTTTAGGTATTCCATTTAAGTCTTTAATCCATCTTGAGTTAATATTTGTAAAAGGTGTAAGGAAGGGGTTCAGTTTGAGTTTTCTGCATATGGCTGGTCAGTTTTCCCAACACCATTTATTAAATAAGGAATCTTTGTGTCAGTTTGCTGAGAATGATGTTCTCCAGGTTCATCCATGTCCCTACTGACACAAGAACAGAAAATGAAATACCGCATATTCTCACTCATAGGTGGGTGATGAAAAATGAGAACCCATGGACACAGGGAAGGGAGTACTACACACTGGGGTCTATTGAGGGGAATAGGGGAGGGACAGCGGGGGTGGGTGGGGAGGGATAGCCTGGGGAGAAATACCAAACGTGGGTGAAGGGGAGGAAGGCAGCAAAACACACTGCCATGTATGTACCTATGCAACTATCTTGCATGTTCTGCACATGTACCCCAAAACGTAAAATGCAATAAAAATAAATAAATAAAAATAAAAAGGGAATCTTTTCCTAATTGCTTGTTTTTGTCAGGTTTTCAAAGATCAGATGGTTGTAGATGTGTGGAGTTATTTCTGAGGCTTCTGTAATGTTCTGTTGGTCTATGTTTCTGTTTTGGTACCAGTACCATGCTGTTTTTGTAACTATAGCCTTGAGTAAAATTTTAAGTCAGGTAGTGTGATGCCTCCAGCTTTGTTTTCTTTGCTTAGAATTGTCTTCACTATATGGACTCTTTTGGGGTTCCATATAAAATTTAAAGTAGTTTTTTTCTAATTCTGTGAAGAAAGTCAATGGTAGCTTGAAGGGGTAGCAGTGAATCTATAAATCACTTTGGACAATATGGCCTTTTTTCATGATATTGATTCTTCCTATCCATGAGCATGGAGTATTTTACCATTTGTTTGTGTACTCTCTTCTTTCCTTGAGCAGTGTTTTGTAGTTCTCCTTAAAGATGCCCTTTACATCCTTGTCAGTTTTATTGCTAGGTATTTTACTCTCTTTGCAACAATTGTGAATGGGAGTTGACTCATGATTTGGGTCTCTGTTTGTCTATTATTGGTGCATAGGAATGTTTGTGATTTTTGCACATTGATTTTGTATCCTGAGACTTTGCCGAATTTGCTTATTAGCTTAAGGAGATTTTGGGCTGAGACAATGGGATTTTCTAAATATAAAATCTTGTCAAATGTGGGTTAAGGGGAGGAAGGCAGCAAAACACACTGCCATATGTGTACCTATGCAACTATCTTGCACATTCTGCACATGTACCCCAAAACCTAAAATGCAATAAAAATTAAAAATAATAATAATAATAATAAAATCTTGTCATCTGCATTCCCCTCTTTCTAATTGAACATGCTTTATTTCTTTCTCTTGCCTCATTGGCCTGGCCAGAACTCCCAATACTATGTGGAATAGGAGTGGTGAGAGGACATTCTTGTCTCATGCTGGTTTTCAAAGGGAATGCTTTCAGGTTTTGCCCATTAAGTATGAAATTGGCTGTGAGTTTGTCATAAATAGCTCTGATTATTTTGAAATACATTCCATCAGTATGTAGTTTGTTTAATGTTTTTAGCATGAAGGGATGTTGAGTTTTATAGAAGGCCTTTTCTGCATTTATTGAGACAATCATGTGGTTTTCCTCATTAGTTTTGTTTATGTAATGGACTACATTTATTGATTTGTGTATGTTGAGCCAGCCTTGCATTCTGGGATGAAGCTGACTCAATCATGGTGGATAAGCTTTTTGGTGTGATGCTGAATTTGGTTTGTCAGTATTTTATTTAGGATTTTTGCACTGATGTTCATCAGTGATATAGGCCTGAAATTTTCTCTTTTTTTGTTGTGTCTCTGCCAGGTTTTGGTATCAAGATGATGCTGGCCTCATAAAATGTGTTGAGGGGAATCCCTCTTTTTCTATTGTTCAAAATAGTTTGAGAAGGAATGGAACCAGCTCCTCTTTGTACCTCTGGTAGAATTCAGCTGTGAATCCATCTGGTCCTGGACTTTTTTTGATTGATAGGCTATTAATTACTGCCTGAACTTGTTATTGGTGTATTCAGGGATTTGGCTGCTTCCTGGTTTAGTCTTGGGAGGGTGTATGCATTCAGGAATGTATCCATTCTTTCAATGTTTTCTAGTTTATTTATATAGAAGTGTTTATGGTATTCTCTGATGGTAATTTGTATTCTATGGGATCAGTGGTGATATCCCTTTTATCATTTTTTATTTTGTCTATTTGATTTTTCTCTCTTTTATTCTTCATTAGTCTGGCTATCTATTTTGTTAGTCTATTCAAAAACCCAGCTCCTAGATTCACTGAGTTTTTGAAGGTTTCTTTGTGTCTTTATATACTTTAGTTCTGCTCTGATCTTAGATATCTCTTATTTTTTGCTAGCTTTTTAATTTGTTTGCTCTTCCTTCTCTAGTTTTTTTAATTGTGATGTTAGGTCATCAATTTCAGATCTTTCCCACTTTCTCATGTGGGCACTTGGTGCTACAAATTTCCCTCTAAACACTTCTCTAGCTGTGTCCCAGAGATTCTGATATGTTGTGTCTTTCTTATCATTCATTTTAGAGAACTTATTTATTTCTGCCTTTATTTCCTTATTTGCATAGTAGTCATTCAGGAGAAAGTTGTTCAGTTTCCATGTAGTTGTGCTGTTTTGAGTCAGTTTTAAAAAACTTTCATATAATCAAGTTGTTACATTATTATTAAGTTTTGGTTTGCATCAGAAAAAAACTTAGAACTAATGTATTTTTTAAATTAAGGTTATTACATTCATTTGTCTCTCCACCTGTGCTTTTTTTCAAATTAATTTAGTTATTAAAACATTCATCAAAAGTATATATTTTTTATATTTTTAGTAGAGATGGGGTCTCACCACCTTGGTCAGGCTGGCCTTGAACTCCTGACCTCATATCATCCACCCTCCTCAGCCTCCCAAAGAGCTGGGACTACAGTCATCAGCCAATGAGAATTAGCTGAGCATGGTGGTACACCCCTGTAGTCACACCTAATTGTGGGGCTGAGGCAAGAGAATCACTTGAAACTGGGAGCCAGAATTCTCAGTGAGCTGAGATCAAAATGGGCAACAAGAGTGAAACTTCATCTCAAAAAAACCCAGTATATATCTTTTAAAACAATGTGAATCTACTTAACATCTATAACTATAAACTTCAAAATGGTTAAGATGATAAAAATAAAGGCATATACTACCCTAATTGGTGTACGATTAAAAAATTTAAACTATGTATGAACAACCAAGTCATTAATAGAATTGTGAAAAGTGTTCCTGTTTTCTAATATTAAGTTACATCTCTTTCTAAAAAGCTTCTGAAAATGCAAATGCATTAGAAAAACAAATGCAAATGTTAGTTTAATAACATGGAGTTCCTACTGTTGAATTGCAAAAAAGAAAGAAATGTAAATCAATATTAAGCCACCAATTAGTAGTCAGACATCCTTCTGTGTTAAAAATTTAGGTAAAATGTAAAAGATTTCAATATTACTTAGTAAAAATAAATACAGAAAGATTATATAAACATCCACATTTCAAGTTCATGCATATTCAGTAAATCACATATTTTGGCAAAAGACATAGCTATATCGTCTCTCTCTGGTTTTATCAGTGTGAAACATAATATAAATATAACATTTTAGTTTACCCATCATTTTGGAATTATTATCTTATCTCAAGCTTAACTAGAATACCGTAAGTTTCTTCTACTTGTAGGGTAGATTATCATTGCTAACATCATATATTTAAGAACAGAGATGTAAACCTATATATTTAATTAATGAGAGCTATAACAATCGATGTCTTTATATAAAACACTGCTAATTATGTGAGCCAATAGAATCACTTCACCTCTACTTTTTTTTTACACAGTGTGTCTGTTTAATTAATGTATTTTATTTTATTTCTGGATTTTTAGTTTTTATTTGTATGTGTCCCACCTTTTTTATGTTTCTTTTCTTTTACCTTAAGTTCTGGGATACATTGCAGAACGTGTAGGTTTTTTACACAGGTATACATGTGTCATAGTGGTTTGCTTCACCTACCATCCTGTCATCTATGTTTTAAGCCCCGCATGCATTAGGTATTTGTGCTGATGCTCTCCTTTCCCTTGCCCCCCAGCCCCTGACAATTCCCAGTGTGTGACATTCCCCTCCCTGTGTCCATGCGTTCTCATTGTTCAACTTCCACTTATGAGTGAGACCATGTGGTGTTTGTTTTTCTGTTTCTGTGTTAGTTTGCTGAGAATTATGGCTTCTAGCTTCATCCAGGTTCCTGCAAAGGACATGAACTTATTCTTTTTTATGGCTTCTGCATGCACTTTAAGGTACATGAACATTGCGTTACAGGGCTTTGAATCCTGGGTCTAAAAGGGATTTAAATTTAACAGCACACCAAGTCCTGCTAAATTTTAAAGAGTGACAGGAATTAAACCCCATCTTCAGTCCCAGTGGAAGATGCCAATCAAAATAAACTGCATTCCTGAGACACAGGGCCAGAAATTAAATCTGTTCAACTCCTCAAGGCCCAGGGGCTGTCATAGAAGAAGTGGACATGTGTAATTGTAAGGGCCAATTTTGGGAGATAAAATAAGTCCAGCTTCTCTATAAATTAATCATTAATGTGAAAGGCACATGGATGCAAGATCAGCATATGGGCCATTGTGTCAGATTAACAGGGTTTTCTTGAAGCATGTACTGACTCCTAAATAAAGGTTATAGTGCCTATATAATAGGCACATGGAAGTTATATCTTATGATCAAGATTAAAATTTTATACTTTATATAATTTTGAAAAACAAATTTAACTGGCTTCTAGCTGTTTTTATTAGGGCTTATTGTTTGGAAAATTAAGTCTCCTCTCTCAAAGATTGAAGGTTTTTACCTTTTTTATTAAAGTCCTTGAGTTATCACTTTGGTCAAATGAATGACCTATTTTACAATGATCTATGATATCAAGTGTTTTAAACCTTTGATATTTCATGAACTTTCCAAAATCAAATTTTAAATTGTTTTCTTCTGATCTAATTAATCCTTTAAGGTATTAGGTTTTCTAAAGTCCAAAAATAAAGTAACTTGGTTTCTTTGCTATAAAAATTATATAGGAAACATTGTCAAATATGAATAGTGTTTGGTGTTTTTGTTTGTTTGTTTGTTTGTTTGTTTTGTTGTTGTTGTTGTTTTGAGACAGCATCTCTCTCTGGGAGACTCTGGAGGGTGGAGTGCAGTGGGACGATCTCAGCTAACTGCAGCCTCCGCCTCCCAAGTTCAGGTGATTCTCCTGCCTCAGCCTCATGGAGAACTAGAACTACAGGCACTTGCCCCACACCTGGCTATTTTTTTGTATTTCTCATAGAGACAGAGTTTCACCATGTTAGCCAGGATGGTCTTGATCTCCTGACCTCATGATCTGCCTGCCTTGGCCTCTCAAAGTGCTGGCATTACAGGCATGAGCCACCATGCTGGGCCAAGTTTTTTTGACTGTATTTGTATAAATATGTTATTGGTATGTGTTCCAAAATCATGGGAAACTCATATAATTCTGCTATGACTTAGTGTACATTATCAGCAATAATTATAATTGTTACATCAAATTATTGTGTGCCACAGAGATAGCAGATTTCCTTGTCAATTGTGTTCTTGATTATGGCTGCCCTAAAACCTTCTGTTATCCACAGACAAGTTTTGTCTTGCTTTGATTCTCTTTAGAAGGTGATTTTATAATCAATTATAGAACTCCAACAGGTGTCCTTAAATGCAGGTTTCTGATAACTTTGGAGATTATAACATTAGAATAGAGAAAACAACTTTCATGACTCTCATGGAAAGCTGAAATGTTCATGAATATCAAGCAGTGCAGGAGTTAACTGTGTAAACTGAACTAATAGAAGCATAAAGCAATCTTTTTGTTTTGTTTTTGAGTCTAGAAAACTTCTAGGCTATTTGCAGCTTTTAACAACTGAGTCAAGTATATTCCTACGAACAGAATTTGAACCATATTTGTTTCTCTCTACCTGATTTCTCTAGTAACTATTTGTGAAAATTTTTAACTTATGACAATACAGTTATTTGCATAAGTGCAATAAGAATCTGTTCTCATTTGTAACAGGACACAATTGGAGAAACTGGTTATTTTACCAAGACTTTTACGGGAATTCAGTGTTTTCCTTTAAGGAATCAAATTTGACTTATAGAGCCAATAAAAGCCCCTTTGAAAAACTGGCCTCATATCTTTGTCTACATAGCCCCTGTACAGGGTTCCTGACTTGTGATGAGTAAAGAATAACACTTTTGGATAGGCCCAGAAGCCCCAAGTATATCTTGGAACTGCTAGAGGGGATTACCCAACTCATAGGTATTTGATGGCACAAATTCATGGCTGGGCTCAGCTTTAAAAAAGACTTATTTGAAGTTCCTTCTATGGAACAAAGTTTCACCAAAGCCAAATTAAAAGTCTATAAAAATTATTATTCTTGCTGTACTGTATACAAATAATTAGGCCAAGTATAATAAAGCAAACCAGTCTTACCATGATTTGCCTTTAGTAAATATGGGAAAGTGGAGAGAGAAAAATTGTGTTTCAAACCCTATAGTACACCTGTTTTTAGATTCTAGTCTTGCCTAATATTTTTCAAGTTTTATTATTTTCTATAGTTTGGACTGAAGTATAATTCTTCTTGTTTTCAAAATAATGTTTTGAAAATGGCTACTAGATTTCAAAATAATGTTTTCAATTTTTTTCCTTTTTTTCTCCTATATTTTTCTAATTTGGAGTCACTGAAAACTAAACTGTAATTTTGTAAAGCCCTGCACACTGAAACTAGAGAACTTAATCTTCAGAAAAAAAAAATAGCAACTTATTTACATAGATAAGCCACTTTCATACCTGCCTGCTGATGTATGAAGGGACTTCAGAGTAATGTGGCTTATATCAATTTTCCAGGACTGTTCTTTTGTTTGTTGTTGTTTTTCTCCTTTCCTCCTCCTATTTTCTCTTCCTAGGACATGAGACTTCACAACATTCTAAAAAAGAGTCTTTCTAATAATGTAGGACTTACCTGTCTAGGAATAAACCAACTGAGTCATGAGAGATGAGCCAAAACCAGAGAGTCACTTTTTTCTAAAATTATTTCTCCAAAAGATTTTTAACAAGGGAGGATATGTGAAAGGAAAATACCTTGGGCCTTCAAAATCACTAAAAGTCAAGCTGAGAACTGCTTAGAACAAACCTGCTTCCCATTCTATGCAAAGTCATCTTTCTCTTCACAGAGATAAATGCATATTTGATTGCTTCTTTTGGAGAGGTTAATCAGAAACTCAAAAGAATGAAACCATTTTTCTCTTATCTACCTATGACCTGGAAGCCTCTGCACACCAACAACCAATGCTTTCTTAATTTTTCCAAAAAGGCGTCTCAAAATTCTTTCTACCTTGGAGAAAGTTTCTAAAAGGTTAAGGAAGAAAAGCATAAAATGTTGGGAACTACAGAAGTGAGCAGGTTGCTTGTCTTCTTTCTCTAAGAGGGATGAGCCAATTTGGCACTAGCAGAACAGAGATGTGCTGAAGTTATAACAAAAAATAAAGAGAAAAGCTGATTCCAAAATGTTCTGTTAGTGCTTGGCCATCGGAAAACTAAAAGCAAAGCAAGTTCAGCTGAACATATTACTTTCTGCATTAAAAAAATACTCATCTTATTTCATTGGTTTATTGAGGACTTTTTGTCAAATATTGCGTAGTTACTGTGTTCGGTGGTATTATTT
Organism: Saguinus oedipus; assembly: GCA_031835075.1. Lineage (NCBI taxonomy): Eukaryota > Metazoa > Chordata > Mammalia > Primates > Cebidae > Saguinus > Saguinus oedipus. The sequence goes on along the minus strand of CM063178.1, from coordinate 58,844,036 downwards.
TAATCCAAGTAAAGTAAAATACACAAAAGAGAAATTTTGTCAGTTTTTGATATTTCCAGAAAAAGTATAATTCCTTCTCTGCTAACTTCTCTTCCACCCAAAGGGACACCAGGAGGTATGATTTGATACCGTATTTGGGCTACAAGACTTGCCATAACTGGCTGGGCCAGGAGTGGGCACCTGGCTGCTGGATTTAGAATAGTATAGTCATTGACGAAATTGGAGTTGTGACTAAGGAATTTAATTTTCTATCTGAGTGGGTCATATCAATGCCAGAAATGCAGACATTTAGAGCTGTAATTCAAAAGCCTGTATGCACAAATGGCCAATAAGCACATAAAAAGAACTTCAATATTATTAGTTATCAGGGAAATGCAAACCAAAACCATAATGAAATACCATTTTACACTTACAGAATGGCAAAAAAACATTTTTTTTGAAATGGAGTCTTATTCTTTCACCCAGGCTGGAGTGCCATGGTGCGATCTCAGCTCACTGCAATCTCTGCCTCCCATGTTTAAGCTATTCTCCTGCCTCAGCCTCCCAAGTAGCTGGGATTACAGGTGCATGCTTACATGCCCAGCTAATTTTTTGTATCTTTAGTAGAGGTGGGATTTCACCATGTTGGCCAGGCTGGTCTCAAACTCCTGACCTCGTGATCTGCCTGCTTCAGCCTCCCAAAGTGCTGGGATTATAGACATGAGCCACCATGCCTGGCCAGCTATATTTTTTAAGAGGACAACTTAACAGTTACTGACAAGGATGTAGAGTGAAAATGGAACTCTTGTGCTTTGCTGGAAGGAAGGTAAGAGTGCAACCACTATGGAAAACAGTTTGGCAGTTCCTCAAAACGTTAAACATAGAACTGCCATGTAATTCAGCAGCTTCACTCCAAGGCATACACCTCAAACAATTGAAAGTAGGGCCTCAAACACGTATTTGTATACCAACATTCATAGCAGTATTATTCACAATTGCCAAAAGGTGAAAACAACACAAATGTCCATCAACAAATGAATGGAAAAACAAAATATGGTGTATATATACAATAGAATATTATTCAGCCATCAAAAAGTTAAATTTTGATATATGCTCCAATATGAAGGGACCTTGATGACATTATGCTAAATGTAATAAATCCTATACAGAATGACATATACATATTGTACAAATCCACTTTTGTGACATGCCCAAAGTAGAGAAATTCATAGAGACCATAGAATAGAGGTTACCAGGACCTGGGAGGGAGGGGAGCATGAGGAGTTGTTTAATGGGTACAGAGTTTATGCTAGAAATGATAAAAAAGTTTTGAGTAAGGGTAATAGTGATGGCAACAGCTTCCCATCTAGAGCTGCCACTACCAAGACACAGACTGCAGTAGGGAGGCTGGGCAAGGGCTATAAAGCTCCATGGTGCACACAGGATTCCCCACCTTCCCTGGTTGCTGCTGCAGCTGCCCTGACACAGGTCAAGATAAGAGTCGCTGTGTTCTTAGGGGCCCGGGAAGGCACCCCTGCCTCCCAAAGGCTTCGAAGTTCCAGTTCCCACTGCCTGAATTTTCCCTACTGTCAGCGCCAGCTCCCATCTCCAAGGCATCCAGAGGCTGGAGCTGCACTCTCCCTGGAGCCAGGGGAGCAGGTACAAGTGGGAGCCCCGCCTCTTTTGTGTTGGCAGGGTGAGGTGATATGTACCTGCCACACTCCCAGGAGCAGGACCTGGATTTCTCTGCAGTCTGCACCTCTGAAACAATAGGAATGGTTATATAATATCGTGAATGTATTTAATACCACTGCATTGTACTTGCCGTGGTTAGATTAATAAATATCATGTTACATATATTTTACCTCTCTCTCTCTCTCTCTCTCTCTCTGTGTGTGTGTGTGTGTGTGTGTGTGTGTGTGTGTGTGTGTGTGTGTACTTTTTAAGCCTGTCTGTCCAAAGAAAACAAGCGTGGAGAAAAAGTGGCCCCAGAGTCCCTGGCATTTTCCATTTCCATAGTGGACCTGGAATATAGAAATGCTGACCAGACTTGGACTGAGAACATTTAAATTCCGAAAGTATGAGGTAATTTTGCTCAGGAAAAAGCATACACTTGTACACATATGGGGTGGCTGAATAATGCCTCTCCAAAAATATCAAGGTCCTAATTCCCAGAAGCTTTGAGTGTTATATTGCAAAAGAGATTTCACAGATGTGATTAAGTTAACAATCTTGAGATGGGGAAATTATCCTGGATTATCCAAGTTGGTCCTAAGTATGTGCAAATGACCTTCTAAGTGGGAGCCAGAGGGAGATTTGACTGCAGAAGAGAAGAAGGTGTATGATAGAGAAAATGTGTTCTCTTTCTGGGTCCACAAGGGGGCGCAGTTTCTAGGGCAAGAACTTCTCAGAGCCATACCCGCTCCCATCTCTCTCCATCTTGGAGATTTAACGGTTTATGTTTGAATTTCATGGGTGGGAAGAAACTAAGAGTCAATCACTCCAGTGGAAGTTCTAAGGAACTCCTTTCATTGGCCCAGGGGCTTAGAGAAGGTGGGAGTTCCTCCCAGGTTAAAAGTCCCCTTCTTCCACACCCCTTTGGGCTCCAGGTTTTGGATCCCCTTCCACCCTGGTGGAAGCCATCTTTCTCTCTCCTGGATTTCCCCTCTGGAGTTCCCTTCCACACTCTTCATGGAAGTTTTCTCTCTTCTCCTCCCTTTTTTTTTTCTCTTTTCTCTACCTAAATAAAATCACCTTTCTGCAACACATCTTGGGACTGGTATGTACAAGCTTACTGTGCACCCACAGTGGTCCCCTCTCTCATTCTTGAGATAGCAGAGACTAGGAACCTACAACATTCTATCGGGGGAGCAGTGCCTCCCCCTCCACCCCCCAAAAAACCTGGTTACATGATGATGATGAAATCAAAGAGATAAAAGATAATGTGATGCAGAGACACAACCTAAGGAGTGAGGACAGCCTCTGTGATCTGGAAAAGGCAAGGGAGTTGGTTAACCCTTATAGCCTCCAGAAGGAGATGTCCCTGCCAGCATGTTGGTTTTAGCCCCATAAATGCTATTCTGAACTTCTGTCATAAATATAACACATTGTGTTGCATTAAGTCATAATCTTTGTCATAATTTGTTATAATGACAATAGGAAACTAATACATCATAGACATAAAAATCATCTTGAAAATTTAAAGTTAACCTTTAAATTTGCAGCTCAACCTAGCAACACCTTGTGATGAAAAGCAAGTTAGAAAACCAAATTTTCACTGATGGCCACAAAATTTAATTTAGCAGAATATCTCAAAGCTCCTCAGAGGGTACTTAAAATAAAAAGCAATGATGCTTGAGGGCTTTTCAAAAATCCTTTGGAAAACTTCGTAGAAGTAAGGGAAGAATACAAGAAGAGACATTTTTCAAAGCAGACTTTTTATTTTAAAAATAAAGTCATAAAAGTGATTTTTTAATCAAATAATTTGTCTTCATTTAGGAAATTGTTGCCTTTAAAGAGTTATCTTGGCACTAATGATTGGCATTGGGTGATTTCAATTCTGAGATGTCTATTATCATAAAGGAAATTGTGAGACCAAAGGATTGAGCTTCTAATTTTCTGTAAGAATACGGAAGAGGAGGAGGGTAAAAATGTTAAGGTGAGCTTAAGTAATAGTAATACACAGATCCTGGAAAATCAGATGCCTTTTATGCTAATGTAGATCACGATGTTTGTGTTTGAATTAAATGTTTTTCTACTGATAAGAAAGATTTGAAATGGACAATGGATCCAATCAACAATATTTCTTGGGGGTGCATTTCCACTGATGCCAGCCACAAGGACAAATATTATACCCATTATTTTTCAGTGTCTGTAAGGTTTTCTCATTCACAACTGCCGCATGGATATAAAATGGGATATCTTTCTGAGAAAGATACTTTTCAAGATGGTAAAAAATTTGCAACATGTTCCCTTGGCATCTGTATTTGGGGATAGTATAACCCATTCTCACCTCACAGGACTGTTCCATCACAACCCAAGAGACAAGCTTCCCCTCTGGACCTAGCATACCATATCCTAGAAAATCCTGGAGGCAGCGTTCAATATATTTCAAGCTCCTCTCATTTTTCCCAAAGGCCCAGTGTTCATTTATAAGACCTGCATGTGAAGCATCTAAGAACATGTTTGAAAAGTTTCTTTTCCTGTGAAGAAAAAAAATTTGCATTTATTCAGCCAATATTTACCAAACACTGGAATTGCAAAAAAATAAATATAACACCATTCCTGTTCTTGAGGATCCTACTGCCTAGAGGAGATAATAGTTGCATAAAAAGTACCTTTTCTATTTCTACTTCAAAATGTTTCCCAATAATTGATGGGGGAACACTATGTATTTGATGGTATATTTCATAACAGAGAGATAGTACGACATATTAGAGAACATCTCAAAATGTCTCATCAAGTACTCTAAGGAAAAAAATGAACACATGTCCCTAAAAGACTGAGGATATAGGCCAGAAAATCCCTCCGCATGGCTGAATTTACATGAAACCATGTGTATTTTGAGTTCTGCTCGACAAAATCTGTAAATACACAAGATAGTATTTCATTCAACAGATATTCCAATAAAACATATTTTACAGGGAGATGAGAACAATGCTGATCTTACATCTTCATGTGTTCCTAAGTTCATCATCACATACATTTAGGGAATTACCAAAAATGCAGTTTAAGAAGCTGCAATATAGGAAAAAGAATACTAAATTTTTGGTGTTGACCATTGAGATTTTAATCCTGATTATTTTATTTTGGAAAAGTTATGTGAGACTTAGTTTTCTTGTTTGTAAACTTATGGTAATATTCTCTGTAAATATGGGGATGATGGAAGGGAGATCTCCAGGAAGTTTGCCTCTCTCCAGGGAGGAAGAGTTTTGAGAAGTTTGTCAGTTTCAGAGTCACTTCACTTTTGCCAGTGGGCAAGTCACTGAACAGTAAGTTTTCTATAGGTGATCTTCATTTTTGCTTTCTTCCGTGTCTGACCTGATCTTGGGCTTGCTTCCTGAAAAATCTCAAGTACCCTTTCCTGCACCCCCTCCTGTGGATAGCCAAACCTAGAATGGAAGATATCAGTATATCCATGTAGGTGTTGAAGAATCACCTTAGGGCAGGTACTTCATACCAAATTTTCAGAGTTATACTACTAAATATTATTTAATCCCCATTTATCATTTTCTCTGTGTATATGTTCCTCTTAAGAGTCTCATGGGAGGGGCTGGGCACAGTGGCTCATGCCTGTAATCCCAGCACTTTGGGAGGCCGAGGCAGGTGAATCATGAGGTCAAGAGATCGAGACCATCCTGGTCAACATGGTGAAACCCTGACTCTACTAAAAATACAAAAGATTAGCTGGGTATGGTGGCACATGCCTGTAATCCCAGCTACTCCAGAGGCTGAGGCAGGAGAATTGCCTGAACCCAGGAGGCCGAGGTTGCGGTGAGCCAAAATCACACCATTGCACTCCAGCCTGGGCAACAAGAGCAAAACTCTGTCTCAAAAAAAAAAAAAAAAAAAAAAAAAAGAGTCTCATGGGAACATTGGTGGGGCAAAGCAGGATTTGAACAGTGTTTACTTTTCTGGTTGACTCAAATGTATCTGTGAGTGTGTGTTTAGATTTGATTTAGTTTTTCAATTAGTAATATAATTATAAAGCATAAATGGATTATTAGAGGAAAGAAAATCTGTCTTCTTTCTCTGATCTCCTATTACTCATTTACTGTCTTTAGAAACAACCAGTAATGCCAATATATTTTGCACAACTTTCCAGTTATTCTACGCAATTTTAGATGTGTACTTACATTTGTTTATTGACACAAGTGGTAGCATACTATATACATTGTTCTGTCCACCTTATTTTTTACTTAGCAATTTGTTTTGGAAATCTTTTCTAATCTGTCATGTAGAGCTGCTTCATTCTTTTTAATTGCTGCATAGTATCCTAATATTTCAGTGTACCATAATAAATGTATCGATTTTCCCATTACTGTATGTTTAGGTTGTTTCATAAGTTGTGATATCACACATTAAATTCATGAAAGTCTTACTATCCAGTTTGGTAATACCATTCATTTAATATGCATATTCTTTGACTCAACAATTTCAATTCTAGTAATTCATCTTTCAGAAATATTTGTACAACTGTGCAATGATCTGTTTATGATGATATTCATTACAGAAGTTGCAGTAAAGTATGTGTACATGTAAAAATAAATAAAATAACTCATATAGAGCACTAAAAGCATGCATATTAGTGTCAAGAATATTTACATTTGGTAGAGGAACTCAAGTGGACAGATTTTACTTTTTAATTTATAAACTTATGTACTTTCTATAAGCATGTAGCATTTTGTAAGATATAAATAGTTTCAGTAAACATTTTTCAATGCCACCATGATGTCCATTTCCCTCTCAGAAGAACCCTTGTGAGCCCTAAGTGAGATAATGTGCATAAAGATGACATGGACACAGGGAGGGGAGCACTACACACTGGGGTCTATTGGGGGGAATAGGGGAGGGACAGTGGGGGGGAGCTGGGGAGGGATAGCAGGGGGGAGAAATGTGGGTGAAGGGGAGGAAGACAGCAAATCACACTGCCATGTGTGTACCTGTGCAACTATCATGCATGTCCTGCACATGTACCCCAAAACTTAAAATACAATAAAAAGAAAAAAAAAAGGTTCTGCACATGCTCAGCATACAGTTGCCAACATAACTCCCTTTCTTTACCCATGCAATTGTGTAACCAATCATAATTTAGTTTCAAGTCCTACACTTCCAAGTACAACCTTTGCCACAACTTAATAATTCTATCAAGTAATTTGGGAAGCAAAGGTAAAATCTCACTTGTTACTGTCATCCACTTCATGCATTTCAAATAACTCCATCTTGTCATTACTTGAAGTTTTGTGTTTCTTTAGTAATTCTGGTACGAAGAGCATGGTCTTCACATAATCCACCTGCACTGATTTTGAAGTTGCAACTTTTCTTATTGCTTCATCCAGGCCCTCCTGGCAACCTGGAAAGAAGAGAAAGACAAGTACTGCTTTATCCCTTCCATATCAGCTAAAACTAACCCATGGGTCTTTCTCTTTTAACTCAGACTAGTTACCTTGAATCTGGAAAGTTTGCTCCCAATTGATAACCTGGGAGCAGGACAAGACCTCCTCCAACTTGTCAGGAGCTTTGGTGAAGATGTGATAAGTATTGGTATAATGATCCTGGTCATCTTTCATCTCCTGATAAAACAAACATCAATCATATTTACATAGCACTACAATTTACAAAATGTTCTTGCATAGGTCTAGAGTGCTAGACATTCAATTCTTTAAAACATTTTCTGTTTTTCTGAGATAGGTGTAGAAAATGGCCTTGGAGTCCCTTCAAAAATAACTCACTGTTGATACACTGAAGATAGTTTCTTTCTTTTAGGGCACTAAAGTGAGCTGCCCTTGAGAGGGGGAATAAATAGCTCCATTGTCTAGAAAGAGAAGTGTACCTTTAGGTATATGTTAAGGATTTTTTTTTTTTTTTTTAGACAGAGTGTCACTTTCTCACCCAGGCTGGAGTGCAGTAGCATGATCTCAGCTCACTGCAATCTCTGCCTCCCTGGAGCAATTCTCCTGTCTCAGCCTCCTGAGTAGCTGGGACTAGAGGTGCCTGCCACCACACCTGGCCAATTTTTGTATTTTCACCATATTGGTAAGGCTTGTCTGCAATTCCTTACCTCAGGTGATCTGCCTGCCTCAGCCTCCCAAAGTGCTGGAATTACAAGCATGAGCCACCGCACCTGGCTTGTTAAGGATTTAAAAGAGAAGGTGCCTGAGGTATGGAAAGAAATATAAAGAACAGGGATCTTCCAAGATGGTGTCGTAGAGGCGACTCAGGATTGCAGATCTCAGTGAAGGCACAGAGGATGAGTCCTAGCCGCATTCTCGGACAAAACCTTTTGCCCACAGAAAGTTGAAAGTCCCAGGTGTGGGAGAGACACAGGACACCAGTGCAGTTGGCTCACAGGGCCGGTTGGGCCAGCACCACAGCGCAGCAGCACCAGGCACAAAACTCACTGGTCTGGGTGCCCTGTTAAACTGGCAATCTGAGATTTGGAAGGGCAGATTGGCATGTCCATCTGACTGAATGGGACTTGGACAATGAGCCAGACCAGGAGATTCCTGGGAAGCGTGATCTAAGCTGGTGCAGTGGGCAGCAGCACAGGAGATCACACGGATCCCAGTGCCCTATCGGCAGGCTACTGGGGTGCCAGTAAAAGTCAACCATTCAGCTTGGGGAGAGGAAGAGAGAGAGAGAGAGGATGGACTCTGAGGCAGGGAGCTGGGTGATTGGGCTTGGTGGGTCCCACCCTCACGGGGACAAGCAGGGCAGTGATTGGAGGTGCTCAGGGCTGAGAGTGTTGTTGCTGGCACAGTTGAATCTCTGATGGTGCAGCCCAGTGGGGGAGGGGCGTCTGCCACTATGGATGCAATCCACCCCTACTGAAGTACCGCCCAGTGCTGATGCAGCCTGCCATTGCTGAGGCAACCCGCCATAACAGAAAGACTCTGCCAGCAGGGTAGAGCACACCACAGCAGGATGGAGCCCTGTGGCAGCAGGGCAGACCCACACTAGCAGGGCAAAGCCTTAGCAAGGCAAATAGTGAATAGACTACCTCCTAGCTGGACAGGACAGTGCAACAGATACTCATAAAGAAAGCCCCAACTCCCTGAGACAGAGCATCTAAGGGGGAAAAAAGGGGGAGTTTTATGAGTTCTGTTGCAGCAGACATAAACACATCCTCCCAACAACCCTGAATGAACAACAGAGCTCACAGCTCAGCACTGGAGCTCCTATAAAGCACAGACCATATCCTCAAGCAGCTCCCTGACCCCTGTATATCCAAAGAGTCACCCTAAAAAAGGACTAATCAGACTGACATTTGGCAGGCATCATTCTAGAACAAAGATAGTAGAAGAAGAAACTGGTAGCATGCCTCACTGTTCCGCAGCTGCTACAGGTGTACCCCAGACAAGCAGGGCCTGGAGTGGACCTCAGCACTTGTACAGCAGAGGGGCTAGACCATTAGAAGGAAAACTAAGTAACAGAAATACTCATCATCAACAATCTGGGTGCCCACTCAAAGACTCAATTGAAAAATCAGCAACTACTAAGACAACAGGTGGATAAATCCATAAAGATGAAAAGGAACCAGCGCAAAAAGGAGGAAAACACCCAAAACCAAAACACCTCACCTCCTACAAAGGACCCAAACTCCTCACCAGCAAGGGAACAAAGCTGGACAGAGAAGGAGTATGACAAAATGATGGAATCAGACTTCAAAAAGTGGATAATGAGAAACTTCAGTGAGCTAAAAGAACATGTTCTAAATCAGTGCAAAGAAACTAAGAACCTTGAAAAAAAGATTTGAGGAAATGATAACAAGAATGGACAACTTAGAGAGGAATATGAATGAATTGAAGGAGCTGAAAAACACAACACGAGAACTTCGTGAAGCACGCACGAGTTTCAACAGCCGAACTGACCAAGCAGAAGAAAGAATATCAGAAGTCGAAGATCAACTCAATGAAATAAAATGAGAAACCAAGATTAGAGAAAATAGTGCAAAAAAAAAATAAAAAATCTCCAAGAAATGTGGGACTATGTGAAGAGACCCAACCTATGTTTGATAGGTGTACCAGAATGTGATGAAGAGAATGAATCCAAGCTGGAAAATACTCTTCAGGATATTATCCAGGAAAATTTCCCCAACCTAGAAAGGCAGGTCAACACTCAACTCCAGGAAATACAGAGAACACCACAAAGATACTCCGCAAGAAGAGCAACCCCAAGGCACATAATCGTCAGATTCACCAGAGTTGAAATGAAGGAGAAAATACAAAGGGCAGCCAGAGAGAAAGGTCAGGTTGCCCACAAAGGGAAGCCCATCAGACTCACAGTAGATCTCTCAGCAGAGACCCTACAAGCCAGAAGAGAGTGGGGGCCAATATTCAACATCCTTAAAGAAAAGAACTTTCAACCCAGAATCTCATATCCAGCCAAACTGAGCTTCATAAGTGAAGGAAGAATAAAATCTTTTGACAACAAGCAAGCACTCAGAGATTTTGTCCCCACCAGGCCTGCTTTACAAGAGCTCCTGAAAGAGGCACTACACATAGAAGGAAACAACTAGTATCAGCCATCCTAAAAGCATACCAAATGCTAAAGAGCATCAACAAAATGAAGAATGTACATGAACCAATGGGCAAAACAGCCAGCTAGCATCAAAATGGCAGTATCAAATTCACACATAACAATATTAACCCTAAATGTAAATGGGATAAATGCACCAATCAAAAGACACAGACTGGCAAATTGAATAAAAAACCAAAACCCATCGGTGTGCTGTATCCAGGAAACCCACCTCACACGCAAGGATACACAAAGGCTCAAAATAAATGGATGGAGGAAGATTTACCAAGCAAATGGAGAGCACAAAAAAGCAGGAGTTGAAATTCTCATCTCTGATAAAATAGACTTTAAAGCAACAAAGATCAAAAGGGACAAAAAAGGTCATTAAATAATGGTAAAAGGATCAATACAACAAGAAGAGCTAACAATTCTAAATATATATGGACCCAATGGAGGAGCATCCAGATATATAAGGCAAGTTCTTAATGACATACAAAGAGACTTTGACTCCCACACAATAATAGTGGGATATTTTAACACTCCACTGTCAATATCAGACAGATCAACCAGACAGAAAATTAACAAGGATATCCAGGACTTGAACTCAGACCTGGAACAAGCAAACCTGATAGACATTTACGGAACTCTCCACCCCCAAATCCACAGAATATACAGTCTTCTCGGCACCACATCACACCTACTCCAAAATTGACCACATAATTGGAAGTAAAGCACTCCTCAGCAAATGCAAAACAACTGAAATCATAACAAACAGTCTCTCAGACCATAGTACAATCAAGTTGGAACTCAGAATTCAGAAAATAACTCAGAACCGCACAGCTTCATGGAAACTGGACTGGCTCTTGAATGTTGATTGGATAAACAAAGAAATGAAGACAGAAATAAAGCAGTTCTTTGAAACCAACAAGAATGAAGACACAACGTACCAGAATCTCTGGGACACATTTAAAGCAGTCTGTAGAGGAAAATATATAGCAGTAAGTGCCCACATGAGAAGAGTGGAGAGATCCAAAATTGACACCCTATCATCAAAATTGAAAGAGCTAGAGGAGCAAGATCAAAAAAGCTCAAAACCTAGCCAAAGACAAGAAATAACTAAGATCAGAGCAGAACTGAAGGAGATAGAGACAAGAAAAACCCTTCAAAAAAATCAATAAATCCAAGAGCTGGTTTTTCAAAAAGATCAACAAAATAGACAGACCACTAGCCAGACTGATAAAAAAGAAAAGAGAGAACAACCAAATAGATGCAATAAAAAACGATAATGGGGAAATCACCACAGATTCCACAGAAATTCAAACCATCATCAGAGAATACTACAAACAACTCTATGCACGTAAACTAGTAAACCAGGAAGAAATGGATAAATTCCTGGACAGCTGTGTCCTCCCAAGCCGAAACCAGGAGGAAGCCAAAACTATGAATAGACCAATAACAAGGTCTGAAGTTGAGGTGGCAATTAAGAGCCTACCACACAAAAAAAGCCCTGGTCCAGATGGGTTCACAGCCGAATTCTACCAGAAACACAAAGAGGATCTGGTACCATTCCTTCTGAAACTCTTCCAAATAATTCAAAAAGAGGGAACCCTTCCCAAATCATTTTATGAGACCAACATCATCCTGATATCAAAACCCGGCAGAGACTCAACAAGAAAAGAAAACTTCAGGCCAATATCCATGATGAACATAGATGCAAAAATCTTCAATAAAATACTGGCAAACCGATAGCAACAGCACATTAAAAAACTTATCCATCATGATCAAGTAGGATTCATCCTGGGGATGCAAGGCTGGTTCAACATATGCAAGTCTATAAATGTAATTCACCACATAAATGGAAGCAAAAAGAAAAATCACATGATTATCTCAATTGATGCAGAGAATGCATTTGACAAAATTCAACAGCCCTTTATGCTAAAAACTCTCAATAAACTTGGTATTGATGGAACATATCTCAAAGTAATAAAAGCTATTTACGACAAACCAACAGCCAATATCATAATGAATGGGCAAAAACTGGAAGCATTCCCTTTGAAATCTGGCACTAGACAAGGATGCCCTCTCTCACCACTCCTATTCAACATAGTACTGGAAGTTCTAGCCAGAGCAATCAGGCAAGAAAAAGAAATAAAGCGTATTCAGATAGGAAAGGTGGAAGCCAAATTGTCTCTATTTGCAGACGACATGATAGTATACCTAGAAGACTCCATCACTTCAGCCCAAAAACTCCTGAAACTGATAAGCAACTTCAGCAAAGACTCAGGATATAAAATCAATGTGCAAAAATCACAAGCATTCCTATACACCAATAACAGACTTAAAGAGAACCAAATCAAGAACGAACTGCCATTCACAATTGCTACAAAGAAAATAAAACACAAGGAACATAAGGGACCTCTTTAAAGAAAACTACAAACCACTGCTCAACAAAATAAGAGAGGACACAAACAGATGGAGAAACATCCCATGTTCGTGGTTAGGAAGAATCAATATCATGAAAATGGCTATACTGCCCAAAGTAATTTACACAATTAATGCTATTCCCATCAAACTACCATTGAATTTCCTCACAGAACTGGAAAAAACCACCATGAACTTCATATGGAACCAAAAGAGAGCCCACATAGCCTAGTCAATTCTAAGCAAAAAGAATACAGCGGGAGATATCACACTACCAGACTTCCATCTATACTACAAGGCTACAGTATCCAAAACAGCATGGTACTGGTACCAAAACAGAGATATAGACGAATGGAAAATAACAGAGGCATCAGAGGCAACACAACATATCTACAACCATATAATCTTTGATAAACCTGACAAAAAGAAGCAATGGGGAAAGAATTCCCTGTTTAATAAATGGTGTTGGGAAAACTGGCTAGCCATGTGCAGAAAGCAGAAACTGGACCCCTTCCTGACACCTTACACTAAAATTAACTCCAGATGGATTAAAGACTTAAACATAAGACCTGACACCATAAAAACCCTAGAAGAAAATCTAGGCAAAACCATTCAGGACATAGAAGTAGGCAAGGACTTCATGAACAAAACACCAAAAGCATTGGCAACAAAAGCCAAAATAGACAAGTGGGACCTAATCAAACTCCACAGCTTCTGCATGGCAAAACGAACAGTCACTAGAGTGAATTGGCAACCATCAGAATGGGAAAAAATCTTTGCAGTTTACGCATCTGACAAAGGGCTGATATCCAGAATTTACAAAGAACTGAAACAGATTTACAGGAAACAAACAAACAAACCCATTCAAAAATGGGCAAAGGATATGAACAGACACCTTACAAAAGAAGACATTCATGAGGCCGACAAACACATAAAAAAATGCTCATCATCACTGGTCATTAGAGAGATGCAAATCAAAACCACATTGAGATACCACTTCACGCCAGTTAGAATGGTGATCATTAAAAAATCTGGAGACAACAGATTCTGGAGAGGATGTGGAGAAATAGGAACACTCTTACACTGTTGGTGGGAGTGTAAATTAGTTCAACCATTGTGGAAGACAGTGTGGCGATTCCTCAAGGACCTAGAAATAGAAATTCCATTTGACCCAGCAATCCCATTACTGGGTATATATCCAAAGGACTATAAATCGTTCTACTATAAGGACACATGCACACAAATGTTCATTGCAGCACTGTTTACAATAGCAAAGACCTGGAACCAACCCAAATGCCCATCCATGATAGACTGGACTGGGCAAATGTGGCACATATACACCATGGAATATTATGCAGCAATCAAAAATGGTAAGTTCGTGTCCTTTGTAAGGACATGAATGAATCTGGAGAACATCATTCTCAGCAAACTGACACAAGAACAGAAAAAGAAATACCGCATATTCTCACTCATAGGTGGGTGAGAAAAATGAGAACGCATGGACACAGGGAGGGGGTCTACTACACACTGGGGTCTATTGGGGGGAATGGAGGAGAGACAGTGGGGGGGCTGGGGAGGGATAGCCTGGGGATAAATGCCAAGTGTGGGTGAAGGGGAGGAAGGCAGAAAAACACACTGCCATGTGTGTACCTATGCAACTATCTTGCACGTTCTGCACATGTACCCCAAAACCTATAATGCAATAAAAAATTAAAAAATTAAAAAATATATAAATATAAAGAACAGGTTTGGCCAGGATGTGGGTTTTTGGCGAGGTGATACCTGAGTTAATCCTGTCCCAGTGCTCTGGGGCTGACTCAGTGATTGGTTCTTGGTGTGCATCTGACTAGATAAACTTTTGGAAAGAACTATCATTCCAGAGTTGGTGTAGTACCTAGAATAGACAGGTCAGTCTGCCTCCACATGCCTGCCTACCCTCTGCATTGACACATCCCCTTGGGAGTCCTTGCAGGTAAAAACACTTCTTAATCATTTTCAACCATAGAAATCTAGGTTGAGATATCTTGATGGAAAAGGTTGAACAGAATCCTAATTTTATTTATGCATCCTAGATTATTGATTACTGGATCTAATTTCAAGCATTATCTCTGCCCTATCTCCTCTCCCAAACAGCCTTTCCAAAACCTGCATACATCAACGGTATGAAGGTTCTTCTCACCACCCCTCAATATCAGTTCCCTCATTGCCATGCAGAAAACGTCTAGAGAGTAATTGCCCTCATATTGAGTAGCTGTTGCTCCTACCTGTTTCTGAGGCCGAGTAATGACCGTCTGGTAATCTGGCCAGGCATCTACCAGTACCTCCATTTTGAATGGGTTTTTATTTTTTATGTTGAAAATGGCACCATATACCTATAGTGCAACGGAACAAAACAGGAGGGGATCAGTTTTTCTCCAATATAGGGTCTTTTATGTGGCATGGGAAATAAGGACAAGAGGTCTAGGAGGACTTAGGATGAGGCCAGTGCTTCCAGGATGGTTCATTGGACTACTCATGGAGTTATGCTGCAAGAGGGCCTAATAAGCCACCACAAAAATCCAAGTTAATACATGAATCATTAGGAACTGGCTTCCCTGACATTCATTTATTTTTTTAATTAATGCCATTTTCTTACTTTCTTCTTTCTTTATTTCATAATATCATATTTATTTGGCATCTATTATGTATCAGGTCTGTGTTAAGCATGAAGAACTCAAAGGTGAATATGATATGGCCACAACCCTAAAGTTAAGTTTAGAAGAATAGAGAGTATATAGTTTAACCATCATAGAACAAAAAATCTGAGAGATAGTTGTATATGGTGGTTTAGGATCCCAAGGAAGAAAAGCACTACCTGTCTAGGAAGTGATGGGGAGACTTACATAAGAAGTAGTATCTGGACTGGGTCTTGATAAATAAGTAATATCTTTTTCTGGCAAAATAGAGAGTGAGAGCAAGTTATTACAAATAGGAGGAAAAGCACAAGTGAAATGTTTAAGAGTGTGGCAGATTATATCATGCCTACTGAACTGTGAGGGTCTCAATAGTTGTAGCATGTGGTATATGGCAGGAGAATGTTCAGAGGCAAAATAGAAAATACCAGAGAATTGTGCATTAAACCCTGTAACCCAATTAAACCTTGGAGATGGACTGCAAATTTGCTATGGCAAATTTTTTAAAAAGCGAGGGATATGATTCTATATGTGTCATGTAGCTGACTCTCATCACCTAATTGTTGAGATTGGAGACAAGGAGATATTTAAATTACCTTGAAGAGATGAGGAAGTACACCAGAGACAGCAGAAGGATAAATTTAAAAATGATTAAAAGGGGGGCCCAAAGTGGCTCCGGCCGGATGTCGTGGCGCTTGCGAAGGCGAGGCCAAGAGTTCAAGGCCAACCAACATCAGCAACCTTACAAGCTCTCATTGATTGGCAAAAAAAAAAAATAAATAAAATAAAATAAAAATAAAAATGATTAAAAGGAAGCAAAGTAGGTGATTGACTGTATATAGATATTAAGATCATCTTTGAACAGACTCTGACTTTAGACTTGCATTCCCATCTCTCCAGTAAGGTTCTGAACCCTAAATCTGTCCTCCTTTCAACTCAGCCCTCTCTCCTTTGATCTCCTTCTATTTCCTTACCTTTATAGATTCAGGGATGTTCTTTTCCAAGGATTTATACAGAATCTGCAGAATCTGAGGGTCATGAAGCACAAACATCTTATACAGCACTTCAGCTTCCTTTTCTCAAGAAGATGCTCTAAGGAAATAAACACATGAACAAAAATACTATAAGAGGTGTCCAGAAAGAAGAGGAAGGAGAAGTCACCAGGGACATCATACACTATTAGCAGTGACAGGCTTTAGAAATTATCCAGTCCAAACCTTTCAATTTACAAATGAAAACTAAAGCCCAGGGATGCAACTAGACCTCAGGGATTCTTAGTAATCTCCATAAAATTCCACTTAAAAAGTACCATAGCATATCTGGTAAACTAAATCTCCCATGCCCATTTGATTCAAATCAGGTCAAGAATACAGAGAGTGAATGCCTTCAGCTGTCCAGCTGCAAACGTCCAGCTGCCCCTCTGGAGGGCACCTCCACCTCCAAGCATTGAAACACTTGCTCTCATGTTGTCATAGCATGGGTAATATTTTCAGCTACCATGAAAAAATGTCATCATCTGGGGAAAAACTTGCAGGATATATTGTGTGTAGTCCTTTGTCTCCTAAGGGAAAAAAATATAGGAAGAAAAAATTGTTGATTAGGGGTGTTACCATCAAGTAGAAATTGGCAAGATCTAGGTGTTGGAATTATGCGTTATCAACCTTAAAAATAGAGCAAACTCTTTTATTCAGTAAGTCAGCATCTATTAACTCATCTCAAGAAAATAATAATAGATATGTTTTAAAATGTAAAAATTAAAAAATTTAGTGTAATATGATACTGTATATTAGATATAATACAAAATTCCTTATAAAGAAATTATCAAGTTAATGATGGTATATCCAGATAATAGATTACCAAACAGCTATCAAAATGATGTCTTTGAAGAGTGTTTCATGATGTAGGAAAATATCTGTGTCATAAAGTCAGGAAAATATGTGATGTAATCCCAAATTAATAAAATAAAGATGTATACATGAATGGTTATCTGTGTATATATGCATGTGCATATACCCACCTGAAAGGCTTTCTGAAACAAAGTGGCATATAAATAAGATATACATATGAACTTTTAAACTTTCTTTCAGTCATATACACATGGCTGAAAAATATATAATTATATAACGTATATTTACATTATATATCTGACCTCTCATATGATATTTGAAGGCAATATGTAAGAATGGCCGTATTTTCTAAAAACCAACTAATACAAAAATTTCTACACCATTTCAATGGCTTGCAAGGAAGCCATTAACATTTTTTGCAATCCTAGAAAACTCAGCACATATGATATCTATGTATGCATGTATATCTGTAAGTATATAGCCAGAATCAATACAAAAGGAAGCACAGTGGTTAACAACATGGGCTTTGGAATCAAACAAACCAAAACTCTAACACTGGCTCCTCTTCTGGCTACCTGGGTCACCTTAAGTAAGTCAGATTATTTGAGTTCTGACTCAGTTGCATTATCTATAAAATTGGGATAGTAATATTTACTTTGTAGGTTGTCATGAGGATTTCCTTACCACCAAAGATATGTGAAGTGTTCAGCACAGTGGTAAACTGTGTATATACAAGGTTCTGAAGGAAACTTTAAAGACCTTTAAATTCAATGAAAGTAACCATTCCACCAGACAGAAGCATAATTGAAGAAAACTGCAGCTTCAAGATGGACTATGTGTAACTTGCTTGAATAAATCTATTGACACAAAATAGACATTTGGAGGCAAACTGCAGATCTAGAACAGGTCACTGTGTTTCTGTCATTGTCTAGAATGATGGGTGCACTAACCAAATGGTACAGAGTTATGCCCATTCTGCAGGCTTTGGTAGCGTATTTCCCCAGAGGAGAGTAATCTCCTTGGTAAGTGGTACCATGTCTTATTCTTCTTTATTACTCAAGCATTAAGCACAGCACTTAGCATAGTGTAAACATTAATAAACTTTTGTTCAGTGAATGAACAAATAGAATCAGTGAAGGGTAGAAATGCTGTTTTTAGAACACTTTTCCTCAAAGACTGAACATCAAGCCTCTTTGCTCCAGGCATAAAGTTTCTGAGAAAAATGTGGCTGCTAACAGAAACTTTCAAAGCAGAAGAAAATGCCCAATATAGGGTTTTTTGCAATGAAAATTAGGTATATAACCTGCAGGAGATGCACAAAAATGTGGATTAAATAAAGGTTTTAAATGGGCTGTTGCCACTACCAATAGCACATGCTCTTCCACCTACTTCATTTTCACAGTCAGCTTTCCCCCATGTCAGGACACTGGTTTAGCTCCCACCAATGAGAGACACCTAGTTTCAACTCTCTCCAAGGTGCCAAGGCAGTTGAATCTTTATGGCTCAACCTAATCCAATAGTCCAATATAATATAATATATTCTTCAATACAGTATAATGGAGGATTATAAGAGAGTTACTATTGGATCAATTGTTGTTTAACAAAATCAGGAAGGAAGAGGATCCAGTAGAAGAGATAAAAAAGGTGGCTAGAAAAACAATGTGAAAAATAAGAACAGGATCTTAGAAGTCAAAATAGGAGAAACTTTCAAGGAAATAGTGACCAAAGCAGTCAAAGGCTGCTGAGAAGCTAAAAGAGATGAACACTAAAAATGGCAGTGCATTTTGGAGTGAGGAGTTGATTACTGACTTAGTAAGAGAAGTGGATGGGAGAAGAAACCAAGTTATGGGGGTTGGAGACTTAATGAAATGTGAGGAAGTGAAGGTAACTTTTTCAGAGAGCTTGATCAGGAAAGGAGGAAGAACACTAGAGTATCAAGGGGAAGAAGAGAGATACAAAAACTCAAGGAAAGCCATTTCTCTTATTAGATGAGAGTTAAGCATGCCTATACTAACTACAAGAGGTGAGATGTAAGTAACCGATAGGCCAATGTGTATAACAGGACACAAAAAGGTAACAGAAATTCATTGACCCCATATACAAAATGCCAACTACTATTAGAGTTTCTTCATGTTGATTAATTTATTTAATCATCAACCATAATTCTAAACATAGTTGTTAAAATTATTTTTGGACAGGAAGAATACCTCCTCCAGTGAGAAGTCAGAAAAATATTTTAGGATGGATGTAGATACAGGTTATGTATGTAGGTATACAGCAGGTCCTCAGATGGTGTCATTTTGTTCAATGTCTTTTCATTATAATGTTGAAGAGAAAAAAAATCAATTCCTGTCTGGACCACTGCCTATGTTCAGTTTGCATGTTCTCCTCATGTCTGCGTGGATTTTCTCTGGATAATCCTGTTTCTTCTCACGTCTCAAAAATGTGTACATTAGTTAATTGGCATGTCTAAATTGTCCCAGGATAAGTGAGTGTGTGTCTTTGTGTGTTTGTGCCCTGTGATGAAAGGGTGTCCAGTCCTCCAGTTCAGGGTGGATTCCTGCCTTGTGCTCTGAGCTACCAGGATAGGCTTCAGTCACTTGCACCCCTGAACCGGAATAGGCCAGGTGAAAAATGAATGAATAAATGAAACATTCATAATAAAACAAAAGTTCATAAAGTCTGTGATAATCATACAAGTGCATAACAATAAACAATGCTGTGCAGAAGGACTCAGCAAGCCCACCATATATGTGATTGATTTTTAACTTCATAGAGGCAAGAGGTGCTCCTTACAATGTTTTCTTTACAAACATTTATTTCTCAGTTTAGCCCACCACCACTGTGGTCACCATCACACACTGACTCACCAAAAATCAGTAAGTAGTTACCTTACTTGTTTTTATTAATATTTCTTAAATGTATATACAGCTTACATGTATTTCAAAGTTTTATATTAGAAGTGTTTGAGGTCTTTATTTATAAGTTTGGTGATGTTTTTGTGACCAGAAATATGCTGTGAGAACTTAATTCTCATTTATAATAATTAGCTTATCATGAAATTGGTTTTGTTTATGTTGTTTCATTTAAACTTCCAGTTTCCAAGAACCTCTCGACAATGTTAAGTGAGAACTCACTGTATATAAAATACACAGGGTTAGAAAAAAAGAGCAGAAAGTTGGTGAGTTATTTTTGAATATCTATATCCTGGAAGAGGTAAAATTTCTTCCCATTCCCCAAATTAGTTTTTGGAAGTGAATGGGTGAGGAAGTATGCCAAGAAAGTGTGGAGGAAAAGAAGTAGGATTTTATGGGAATTGTAGAAAAAGTAGACTAGAATTAGCAAGGACTGGCAAGCATGCTTAGGATCATGTAAAGATGGACACTACGATTTGGATGTGTTACTCAATAATATGTTGAGTTCAGCTCCCTGAGAGTAGAAGCAGAGAAAACAAATTAAAACAAACCAAGACTGGGTTTTTCAGGGCTGGAGTAGCAAAAAAGGATAAGGGACAAAGCATTTGAGAATATATAAATGAGAGATTGAAACTGACAAACTGTCACATCTAGGAGAAGAAAAAAAATAAAGTAGGTTGGAGATAAATAAAATGAGAAAATATAGGCAAAGCAATGGATGAAAATACTTGTTGAAGTCAAAGAATAGCAATGGTAATAGACAGGGGAAACTACTTACAAATGGGAGACCGGGGTCAGATATTAGACTATTAGAGGTTAAGATTTCAGAGATATTCCAAGGTAGATCAGTCTGGGATGTATGGCTGTTGGATTCAACTCAAAGTCAACAAAGTAGGAGCCAAGAAGGGAATGGGAGTTTCAGGTATCACAGGCATGAACAGGATGTAACAGAAGTTTGTTGGAGAGAAAAATTATGGTGTCAGGTGCCAGATGTTTTAATGAATTGAGAGAAATTTGGCAGAGGACAACAGAAAAGCATTGTTTCATTCGAGCCACATGACACAGAATGAAGAAGGAAGATTTTTCTATGCAAGCAAACAAATAATACTTTAGAAGTGAAATTGGAGGCAAGGAGAACACTGATTTTTTTATCCCACAATATTACTATGGAGATCTAGAGGGTGTCAGGGAAAGATATAAGCATATGGATAATTTACAATTCAAGGAAAACATTTGGACATTTTACAAATTCAAAAGCATACACACTGGCTATTTCTAAAGTATTTTTTGGCTTCAGGTACCTAAAAGGTTTTGAGGAATTTGTTCTCAACATTGACACCCTGATGAGTGCTCCTTCCAAAGGTTTGCAGGGGAAAAGAAATAAATTAACAAATACAAATGAGTTAGAGCAAGAATTATAATTAATTGAAGTGCTGAGGGGGAAAAAAAAAGACTGTTCTAAACAATTCTGCTTACCTGAAGTTTCTTCGTAGACCTGTAGGCACACCACCTGCTGCACTTGCTCAGTATGTCAATGGAAATGTTTCTGTAGCTAACACTCTGTGGACTCAGATACACTAAACTTCAATTGACTCACGTTGTCACTCCTTAGCATAAAGCTTCAAGAATTTTTGGGCTCCTGTAGATCAAACCAGACATTCTGTCCTTTGACTGGAAGTCAGAGGCTTTGTGGTCCAGAGGACAGAGAATGTGTTCTGCAGTGAGCGGCTTCTACAATGATAAGAAGTTTTACACCAGAAGCCTTGGATTTATACATAACCACTTATAGCTGAATGGCTATCCTAGAACATATTAAGTCAATTTTACATAGCACAGCTGCAGCCTTATTTCAATGATGACAGAGCAAACAAAGAGTTGGAAATTATGGTTTCAATGCAAAATACCTTGCCTAATACTTTCAAGCATTTGTGGCTTGGAAAACCCAAGAATGCCTCAAGGAAGTTACTGTAATAATGAGAACTGGGCTTCATATACCTTGTCCTCTGGTTGTCTAAAGTGGAGGAATAGGTAGGGGAATTATAAATGTAAGAAGAAAAAGCAATTACTGGAGACAAGATTAGGAGGGACTGGTATTAACTTTGTAGAGACACAGAGACAAAAATTGTTTTTCAATGTGTATTCCTCACATCATCTACTTCAAGATCAACTGGGATTGCTTGTTAACAATACAAGAACTTTTTCAGATCAGGTAAATCAGAGGCTCCCAGAGTGCCTGGCAATGTGTATCTTATAAAAAGAGTCTGATCTACATTAACATTTTGGAGACATTTAGATTGAAAAATGTGAAAACAGAAGTTATAAAATTTTTATGCTGGGTGCAGTGGATCACACCTGTAATATTAGCTACTTGGGAGGCTGAAGCAGGAAGATCGCTTGATAGCAGAACTCTGATATGAGCTTGGCAATCTAATGAAACCCCAGTCTTCAAAATTTTCTGTTTTTAATTAGCCAGGTATAGTGGCATGTGTTTATAGTCCCACCTACTCAGAAGACTAAGAAGGAAAGATTACTTGAACCCAGAAATTCAAGATCGCACTGAGCTGCAATTTCACCACTGTACTTCAGCCTGGGATACAGGGTGAGATACTATCTCTACTTAAAATATATATATATTTACCCACTTTCTGGAACTGAAAGCAACATCACAAATTTTAATTATTTATGACATGAGAAAAGCAAGAGTTATTTTTACACAAATAAGAAAGATGTTGCTGAGAAAAAAAAAGTCTTCCTGCAGGTTACAAAAATAACCAGTGGCATGGTCTGGAATATAAAGCCAAATATCGAATTATTTTAGTGACATTATGATTCTGCAGAGAGTAATTCCCTACACTTGGGTAGTTTATATCTTCTTACAAATGCAATAATCTACTCCAGATGACATATTAAAAATCCTCAATGAGGATTTAATATTATCTGTACATGTTTGCTATGTAAGGCATTGAGTTTTATAGTTTTAGTTACTCTACTTTTTGAACCAGAAGTAGTTCACAAAAATCTATCAAGGAATTTTTACATATTTATAATTGTAAATAATTAATTTGTTAAATTTATATCAAATTGTGTAGCATTATACAATAAATTAATTAATCATCCTTTTAGAAAAATGGTCCATTTCAACTAGTCAATACATATTTTTCATTCCACAACTGACAGCACACTGTAGATAGTTGAGAGAACACAATTTTTTATTCCATACTGAGTATTACATAATTAATTTCTTGAGCCATAAAATAGTTTATAAAGATAGTTTACATTGAGGAGGAGAAGCAAAGCAAGTTGGCAGAATAGAAGTGTCCACTAATCACCTCCCCACACCCCACAAGGCATCAAGTTAACAACTGCATATAAAACACAACTCCATGAGAACCAAAAATCAAGGTGAGCACTCATAGTACCTGGTTTTAACTTCATATCACTGAAAGAGGCACTGAAGAGATTTTAAAAAAAAGATAGTCCTGAGTTACCAACCCCTATCCCTAACAACCTCAGCAACAGTAGTATGGCATAGAGAGCATCTCCACACACAGGATGAGGAAGAACACAGCAATTATGAAGCATTGAACTCATTGCTGTCATGTTAGGAAGAAAGGAAAACTAGACCAAACGCAACTGACACCTGCCCACAGAGGCAGAGGGAACATTGAAACCACTCCTAACCAGAGGGGAATCACCAATCCCAGCAATAAGAATTTCAGTGCCTGAAAACCTCACCACAGAGGGCTTTAAGTGCTCTGAATCTCCAAGTAAATTTGAAAGGTAGTCTATACCATGAGGACTGCCACTCTTAGGTGAGTCCTAGTGCTGAATTAGGCCCAGAAATTGTGGACTGGGAGGACACTTGACATACTGAGACACCAGCTGGATCAGCCAAAGAAGTGTTTGTATCACCCCTCCCCTAACCCCAGGCTGCATAGCTCACAGCTTCAAAAAGAGACTCCTTTCTGCTTGAGAAATGGAGAAGGAAGAATGAGGAGGGCTTTGTCTTGTATTTTGGATACCAGCTCAGCCACAGCAGGATAAGGCACCAAACAGAGTTTTGAGGCCCTTGTTCAAGGCCTCAGCTCCCAGACAACATTTCTAGACACAGCCTGAGTCAGAAAGGAACCCTCTGCATTGAAGGAAAGGATCGAGTCCTCACAGCATTCCTCACCTGCTAACTGAAGATACCTTGAGCTCTAAATAACCAACAACAATACCCAGCTACTATTAATACATCAAGGACTTTGGGTAAGCATCTGAGACCAGTAGGTTTTAGGTGAGACTCAGCACATTTCTGGCTGTGGTGGCTATGGGGCAAGATTACTTCTGCTTTGGAAAAATGGAAGGAGAAGTAAAGAGACCTTTATCTTGCACCTTAGGTGCCAGCACAGCTACAGCATGATAGAGCACCAAGTGGGCTGTTGACATCCCTAATTCCAGGACTTAGCTCTTGAACAGCATTTTAGGACCTTCCCTGGGCCAGAAGGGGGCCACTGCCCTGAAGGGGGAGTCTCAGGCCAGGCAGCCTTTACAACTTGATTTAAAAGCCCTTAGGCCTTAAGAAAACACTGGTTGGCAGTCTGGCAACAAGTGGGTAGGGATGGTTATGGGGTGAGGCTCCTCTGCCTTTGGAAAGAGAAGGGAAGAATGGGAAGGACTTCATCTTGTGGTTTGAACGCCATCTCAGCTGCAATATACTAAAATAACAGGTAGCCTTCTGATGCTTTTGACTCTAGACACTGACTTCTGGACAGCCACTCTGTATCCACCTAGGGCCTAGAGGACCTCACTGCTCCAATGGGAAGGATGCAGCAGGTGGCTCACTTTGCCACCTGCTAATTGTAGAGCTCCAAAGCCTTTAGCAAACAAAGGCAGTAGCCAAAAAGTGGTTACAGCAGGCTTTGGGCAAGATGTAGTGCTGCGCAGGCCTCAGGTCTGATCTAGTGCAGTCATAAGGGTGGTGGCCACAAGAGTGCTTATGTCACTCCACCCCCAGTTTTAGGTAGCTCAGACCAGAGAGAGACTTTCTTTTGGAAAAAGTAAGTAAAGAAAACAGAAAAGTCTCCGCTTGGCAATCCAGAGAATTCTCCCATATCTTGTCTAAGTCCATTGAGGCAGTACGCTTATGAGTCTTCAAAAATCACAGTGTTGCTGGGCTTGGGATGCTCCCTAAAGTAGAGACAGCTTAAAACACAATACCTATGTTCTTTCAAATATCTGGAAAGCCTTCTCAACAAGGTTGGCTACAAATAAGCCCAGACAGTGAAGACTATAGCAAATACCTAACTATTCAGTGCTCAGACATGGAAGAATATCTACTAACATCAACACCATTGAGAGAAACATGACCTCACCAAATGAATTAAATAACTCACCAGTGATCAGTCCTGGAGAAATGGAGATATGTGACTTTTCAGACAGATAATTTGAAATAGCTGTGTTCATGAAACTCAAAGAAACTTAAGAGTACACAGAGAAGGAATTCAGAATTCTATCAGATAAATTTAACAAAGAGATTGAAATAGTTAAAAAGAAGCATAAATTCTGGAGATGAAAAATGCAATTGTCATACTGAAGAATGCATCAGGGTCCTTTAAGAGCAGAATTGACCAAGCAGAGAAAAGAATTCGTGAGCTTGAAGACAGGCTATGTAAAAATGCACCATCAAGGTATACAAAAGAAAAAAATTTAAAAACAATAAAGCACATCTACAGAATATAGAAAATAGCCTCAAAAGAAAAAATCTAAGAATGATTGGCCTTAAAGAAAAAGTACAGAAAGAGATAGGGGTAGAAAGTTTGTTTAAAGGGAAAATAACAGAGAACTTCCCCAAACTAGAGAAAGATATGAGTATCTGAATACAGAAAAGTTACAGAACACAAAGCAGATTTAACTGTAAGACTATCTCAAGGTATTTAAAATCAAACTCCCAAAGGTCAAGGAGAAAGAAACATAAAAGTAGCAAGAGAAAAAAATAAATAACATACAATGGAGATCCAATACATCTGATAGAATATTTTTCAGTGGAAACTTTATAGGCCAGAAGACAGTGAAATGACATATTTAAAGTGCTGAAAGAAAAAAAAAAACCAAAACCTTTTACCATAGAATATTAAATCTGGCAAAAAATATTCTTCAGACATGAAGGAGGAATACTTTCCCAGACAAGAGCTGAGGGATTTCATCAATATAGATCTACTACTGAAATGTTAAAGAAATAAAATAAAAGAGGATTAGAAAGAACAGAACATTCAGAAAGAAAAGAACATTAGTGAGCAATAAATAATCTCCAGAAGTTTTTTAACTCATTGGTAATAATAAATACACACAAAAAGACAGATTATAACACTGTAACTGTGGTGTATTAAATATTTTTATCCTAAGTAGAAAGACAAAATAATGAACCAATCAAAAATGGTAACTACAGCAACTTTTTAAGACACAGTCAGTATAATAAGATATAAATAGAAATAACAAAAAGTTTAAAAGTGGGGAGACAAAATTAAGGCATTGAATTTTTATTAGTTTTCTTTCTGCTTGTTTTTTTTTTTTTTTTTAGTTTTTATTGCATTTTAGGTTTTGGGGTACATGTGCAGAATGTGCAAGATAGTTGCATAGGTACACACATGGCAGTGTGTTTTGCTGCCTTCCTCCCCTTCACCCACACTTGGCATTCATCCCCAGGCTATCCCTCCCCAGCCCCTCCCACTGTCCCTCCCCCATTCCCCCCAATAGACCCCAGTGTGTAGTATACCCCCTCCCTGTGTCCATGTGTTCTCATTTTTCTCACCCACCTATGAGTGAGAATATGTGGTATTTCCTTTGCTGTTCTTGTGTCAGTTTGTTGAGAATGATGTTCTCCAGATTCATCCATGTCCTTACAAAGGTAATAAACTCGTCATTTTTGATTGCTGCATAATATTCCATGGTGTATATGTGCCACATTTTCCCTGTTCAGTCTATCATCGTTGGGCATTTGGGTTGGTTCCAGTTCTTTGCTATTGTAAACAGTGTTGCAATGAACATTCGTGTGCATGTGTCCTTATAGTAGAATGATTTATATTCCTTTGAATATATACCCAGTAAAGGGATTGCTGGGTCAAATGGAATTTCTATTTCTAGGTCCTTGAGGAATCGCCACTCTGCTTGTTTGTTTATGAAAATAGTGTCGAGTTGTTATCAGATTTAAATAATGGGTTATAAGGTAGTATTTGCAAACTTCCTGGTAACCTCAAACCAGAAAACATACAATGGATACACAAAAAAATTAAAAGAAAGAAACCAAATTATATCACTGGAGAAAATAGCCTTCACTACAAGAAGGCAGCAAGGTGAAAAAGAAGGAAGAGGAGATCAGAAACAGAAAACAAATAACAAAATGGCATGAGTAAGTCCTTACTAATAATAACATTGAATGTAAATGGACTAAACTCTCCAATCAAAAGACATAGAGTGGCTGAATGGATTAAAAAACAAGACCCATTGATCTATTGCCTACAAGAAACACACTTCACCTATAAAGACACACATAGACTAAAAATAAAGGAAAGGAAAAAGGTATTAATGACAATGGAAACTAAAGAAGAGCAGGAGTCACAATACTTATTTGAGACAAAATAGATTTCAAGACAAAAAACTATAAAAATAGACAAATAAGGTTACTACATATTGGTAACGGGGTCAATTCAGCAAGAGAATATGACAGTTTTAAATGTATATGCACCCCAAACTTGAGCACTCTGATATACAAAGGAAATATTATTAGAGCTAAAGAGAAAGATAGACCTGAATGCAATAATAGCTGGAGATTTCAAGACCCCACTTTCAGCATTGGACAAATCTTCCAGACAGAAAATCAACAAAGAAATATGAGACTTAGGGGAGATGTTCCAAGATGGCATCGTAGAGGCGACTCAGGATTGCAGCTCTTGGTAAAGGCGCAGAGGGTGAGTCCTAGCCACATTCTTGGATGGACCTTTCTTGCCCACAGAGCATTGAAAGTCCCAGGTGTGGGAGAGACATGGGATGCAAGCACAGCTGGCTCTCGTGGCCGGTTCGGCCGGTGCCATAGTGCAGCGGGACCCAGCACGAAACTCACTGGTTTGGGTGCCCTGTTAACCCCCCAATCTGAGATTTGGAAGGGCAGATTGGCATGTCCATCTGATTGAATGGGACTTGGACAATGAGCCAGACCAGGAGATTCCTGAGAAATGTGATCTGAGCTGGTGCAGTGGGCAGTGGCATGGGAGATCACATGGATCCCAGTGCCCTATCGGCAGGCTACTGGGGTGCCAGTGAGAGAGTCGACCATTCAGCTTGGGGAGAGGAAGAGAGAGAGAGAGAGAGAGGATGGAATCTGAGGCAGGGAGCTGGGTGATCGGGCTCAGCAGGTCCCACCCTCACGGGGACGGGCAGGGTGGCGATTGGAGGTGCTCAGGGCTGAGAGTTTTCCTGCCTAAGATGGTGCAGCCCAGTGGGGGAGGGGTGTCCACCACTACGGACGCAATCTGCCCCTACTGAAGTACTGCCCAGGGCTGACGCAGCCTGCCATTGCCAAGGCAATCTGCCATAACAGAGAGCACAGAACAGAGCCTTGCCGCAGCAGGGTGGACCCACACTAGCAGGGCAGAGCCCTGGCAGGCAAATAGTGAATAGACTGCCTCCTAGTGGGGCAGGACAGTGCAACAGATACTCATAAAGAAAGCCCCAACTCCCTGAGAAAGAGCATCTAAGGGGGAAAAAATGGGGGGGGGTTATGGGTTCTGTTGCAGCAGACATAAACACATCCTCCCAACAACTCTGAATGAACAACGGAGCTC
Organism: Saguinus oedipus; assembly: GCA_031835075.1. NCBI lineage: Eukaryota > Metazoa > Chordata > Mammalia > Primates > Cebidae > Saguinus > Saguinus oedipus. The sequence continues at coordinate 58,815,144 of CM063178.1, read as the reverse complement.
ACAGCTCAGCACTGGAGCTCCTATAAAGCACGGACCATCTCCTCAAGCAGCTCCCTGACCCCTGTATATCCAAAGAGTCACCCCAAAAAAGGACTAATCAGACTGACATTTGGCTGGCATCATTCTGGAACAAAGACAGCAGAAGAAGAAACTGATAGCATCCCTCACTGTTCCACAGCTGCTACAGGTGTACCCCAGAAAAGCAGGGCCTGGAGTGGACCTCAGCACTCATACAGCAGAAAAGCTAGACTGTTAGAAGGAAAACTAAGTAACAGAAATACTTCATCAACAGCAATCTCAGCGTCCACACAGAGACCCAATTGAAAAATCAGCAACTACTAAGATGACAGGTGGATAAATTCATAAAGATGGGAAGAAACCAGCGCAAAAAGGAGAAAAACAGCCAAAACCAAAACACCACACCTCCTATAAAGGACCAAAACTCCTCACCAGCAAGGGAACAAAGCTGGACAGAGAATGAGTGTGACAAAATGATGGAATCAGACTTCAGAAAGTGGATAATGAGAAACTTCAGTGACCTAAAAGAACATTTTCCAAATCAGTACAAAGAAACTAAGAACCTTGAAAAAAGATGTGAAAAAAGATTCGAGGAAATGATAACAAGAATGGACAACTTAGAGAGGAATATGAATGAATTGAAGGAGCTTAAAAACACAACACGAGAACTTCATGAAGCATGCACGAGTTTCAACAGCTGAATTGACCAAGCAGAAGAAAGAATATCAGAAGTTGAAGATCAACTCAATGAAATAAAATGAGAAACCAAGATTAAAGAAAAAAGCACAAAAAGGAATGAACAAAATCACCAAGAAATGTGGGACTATGTGAAGAGACCCAACCTATGTTTGATAGGTGTACCAGAATGTGATGAAGAGAATGAATCCAAGCTGGAAAATACTCTTCAGGATATTATCCAGGAAAATTTCCCCAACCTAGAAAGGCAGGTCAACACTCAACTCCAGGAAATACAGAGAACACCACAAAGATACTCCGCAAGAAGAGCAACCCCAAGGCACATAATCGTCAGATTCACCAGGGTTGAAATGAAGGAGAAAATACTAAGGGCAGCCAGAGAGAAAGGTCAGGTCACCCACAAAAGGAAGCCCATGAGACTCACAGCAGATCTCTTGGCAGAGACTCTACAAGCCAGAAGAGAGTGGGGTATTGATGGAACATATCTCAAAGTAATAAAAGCTATTTATGACAAACCAACAGCCAATATACTGAATGGGCAAAAACTGGAAGCATTCCCTTTGAAATCCGGCACAAGACAAGGATGCCCTCTCTCACCACTCCTATTCAACATAGTACTGGAAGTTCTAGCCAGAGCAATCAGGCAAGAAAAAGAAATAAAGCGTATTCAGATAGGAAAGGTGGAAGCCAAATTGTCTCTATTTGCAGATGACATGATAGTATACCTAGAAGACCCCATCACCTCAGCCCAAAAGCTCCTGCAACTGATAAGCAACTTCAGCAAAGTCTCAGGATATAAAATCAATGTGCAAAAATCACAAGCATTCCTATACACCAACAACAGACTTATAGAGAACCAAATCAAAAATGAACTGCCATTCACAATTGCTACAAAGGAAATAAAATACCTAGGAATACAACTCACAAGGAACATAAGGGACCTCTTTAAGAAAAACTACAAACCACTGCTCAACAAAATAAGAGAGGACACAAACAGATGGAGAAACATTCCATGTTCGTGGTTAGGAAGAATCAATATCATGAAAATGGCTATACTGCCCAAAGTAATTTACACAATCAATGCTATCCCCATCAAACTACCATTGAATTTCTTCACAGAACTGGAAAAAAAACACCATGAATTTCACATGGAACCAAAAAAGAGCCCATATAGCCATGTCAATTCTAAGCAAAAAGAACACAGCAGGAGGCATCACACTACCAGACTTCAAAGTATACTACAAGGCTACAGTAATCAAAACAGCATGGTACTAGTACTAAAACAGAGATATAGACCAATGGAACAGAATAGAAGCATCAGAGGCAACACAACATATCTACAACCATATAATTTTTGATAAACCAGACAAAAACAAGCAATGGGGAAAGGATTCCCTATTTAATAAATGGTGTTGGGAAAACTGGCTAGCCATGTGCAGAAAGCAGAAACTGGACCCCCTCCTGACACCTTACACTAAAATTAACTCCAGATGGATTAAAGACTTAAACGTAAGACCTGACACCATAAAAACCCTAGAGGAAAATAGGCAAAACCATTCAGGACATAGAAGTAGGCAAGGACTTCATGAACAAAACACCAAAAGCATTGGCAGCAAAAGCCAAAATAGACAAATGGGACCTAATAAAACTCCACAGCTTCTGCACGGCAAAACAAACAGTCACTAGAGTGAATTGGCAACCATCAGAATGGGAAAAAATCTTTGCAGTTTACACATCTGACAAAGGGCTGATACCCAGAACTGACAAAGAACTCAAACAGATTTACAGGAAAAAAAACCAAACAAGCCCATTCAAAAATGGGCAAAGGATATAAACAGACACTTTACAAAAGAAGACATACATGAGGCCAACAAACACATGAAAAAATGCTCATCATAACTGGTCATTAGAGAGATGCAAATCAAAACCACATTGAGATACCATCTCACGCCAGTTAGAATGGCGATCATTAACAAATCTGGAGACAGCAGATGCTGGAGAGGATGTGGAGAAATAGGAACACTCTTACACTGTTGGTGGGAGTGTAAATTAGTTCAACCATTGTGGAAGACAGTGTAGCGATTCCTCAGGGACCTAGAAATAGAAATTCCATTTGACCCAGCAATCCCATTACTGGGTATATATCCAAAGGACTATAAATCGTTCTACTATAAGGACACATGTACATGAATGTTCATTGCAGCACTGTTTACAATAGCAAAGACCTGGAACCAACCCAAATGCCCAATGATGATAGACTGGACTGGGAAAATGTGGCACATATACACCATGGAATATTATGCAGCAATCAAAAATGATGAGTTTGTGTCCTTTGTAAGGACATGGATGAATCTGGAGAACATCATTCTCAACAAACTGACACAAGAACAGAAAAAGAAATACCGCATATACTCACTCATATGTGGGTGAGAAAAATGAGAACACATGGACACAGAGAGGGGGTCTACTACACACTGGGGTCTATTGAAGGGAATGGGGGAGGGACAGTGGGAGGGGCTGGGGAAGGATAGCCTGGGGATGAATGCCAAGTGTGGGTGAAGGGGAGGAAGGCAGCAAAACACACTGCCATGTGTGTACCTATGCAACTATCTTGCACGTTCTGCACATGTACCCCAAAACCTATAATGCAATAAAAATTAAAAAAAAATATATCAGACTTAATCTGCACTATAGACCAAATAAATCTAATAGATATCTACAGAACATTTTATCCAAGAGCTTCAGAATACACATTCTCATCCTTAGTACATGAATCTTTCTCAATGATAGACCATATGTTTGATTACAAAACATATGGTCAAAAAATTGAAATAATATCAAAATCTTCTCTGACCATAATGTATTAAAGCTAGAAATTAATAACAGGGGTCAGCCCCAGTGGCTCAAACCTGTAATTCAAGCACTTTTGGAGGCTGAGGTGGGCAGATCACTTGAGGTCAGGAGTTAGAGACCAGCCTTGCCAACATGGTGAGAACCTGTTTCTGCTAAAAATACAAAAAGAAAAAAAAAACTAGCCAGATATGGTGGCACGCACCTGTAATCCGAGCTACTTGGGAAGCTGAGGCATGAGAATCACTTGAACCTGGGAAGAGGAAGTTCTGGTGAGCCAAGATCACCCCACCTCACTCTAGCCTGAGTGACAGAACAAGACTCCATCTCAAAAATAAATAAATAAATAAAAGAATTTAATAAAGAGGAATTTTGTAAACTATATAAATATATAAAAATTAAACAATATGTTCCTGAATAACCAGTGGGTTAATGCAGAAATTAAGAAAATAATTGAAACATTTCTTTTTTGTTTTTTTTGAGTTTTTTTCAGTATTTTTTCCTTTTTTTTTTTTAATTTTTATTGCATTATAGGTTTTGGGGTACATGTGCAGAATGTGCAAGATAGTTGCATAGGTACACACATGGCAGTGTGTTTTGCTGCCTTCCTCCCCTTCACCCACACTTGGTATTCATCCCCAGGCTATCCACCCCAGCCCCCCCCGCTGTGCCTCCCCCATTTCCCCCAACAGTCCCCAGTGTATAGTAGACTGCCTCTCTGTGTCCATGTGTTCTCATTTTTCTCACCCACCTATGAGTGAGTATATGCAGTATTTCTTTTTCTGTTCTTGTGTCAGTTTGCTGAGAATGATGTTCTCCAGATTCATCCATGTCCTTACAAAGGACACGAACTCATCATTTTTGATTGCTGCATAATATTCCATGGTGTATATGTGCCACATTTTTCCACTCCAGTCTATCATCGATGGGCATTTGGGTTGGTTCCAGGTCTTTGCTATTGTAAACAGTGCTGAAATGAACATTCGTGTGCATGTGTCCTTATAGTAGAACGATTTATAGTCCTTTGGATATATACCCAGTAATGGGATTGCTGGGTCAAATGGAATTTCTATTTCTAGGTCCCTGAGGAATTGCCACACTGTCTTCCACAATGGTTGAACTAATTTACACTCCCACCAACAGTGTAAGAGTGTTCCTATTTCTCCACATCCTCTCCAGCATCTGCTGTCTCCAGATTTTTTAATGATCGCCATTCTAACTGGTGTGAGATGATATCTCAATGTGGTTTTGACTTGCATCTCTCTAATGACCAATGATGATGAGCACTTTTTCATATGTTTGTTGGCCTCATGTATGTCTTCTTTTGTAAAGTTTCTGTTCATATCCTTTGCCCATTTTTGAATGGGCTTGTTTGTTTTTTTTCTGTAAATCTGTTTGAGTTCTTTGTAAATTCTGGATATCAGCCCTTTGTCAGATGTGTAAACTGCAAAGATTTTTTCCCATTCTGATGGTTGCCGATTCACTCTAGTGACTGTTTGTTTTGCTGTGCAGAAACTGTGGAGTTTGATTAGGTCCCATTTGTCTATTTTGGCTTTTGTTGTCAATGCTTTTGGTGTTTTGGTCTTGAAGTCCTTGCCTACTCCTATGTCCTGAACGGTTTTGCCTAGATTTTCTTCTAGGGTTTTTATGGTGTCAGATCTTACGTTTAAGTCTTTAATCCATCTGGAGTTAATTTTAGTGTAAGGTGTCAGGAAGGGGTCCAGTTTCTGCTTTCTGCACATGGCTAGCCAGTTTTCCCAACACCGTTTATTAAATAGGGAATCCTTTCCCCATTGCCAGTTTTTCTCTGGTTTATCAAAGATAATATGGTTGTAGATATGTTGTGTTGCCTCCGATGCTTCTGTTCTGTTCCATTGGTCTATATCTCTGTTTTGGTACCAGTACCATGCTGTTTTGATTACTGTAGCCTTGTAGTATAGTTTGAAGTCTGGTAGCGTGATGCCTCCCGCTGTGTTCCTTTTGCTTAGAATTGACATGGCTATGTGGGCTCTTTTTTGGTTCCATATGAAATTCATGGTGGTTTTTTCCAGTTCTGTAAAGAAATTCAATGGTAGTTTGATGGGGATAGCATTGAATGTGTAAATTACTTTGGGCAGTATAGCCATTTTCACGATATTGATTCTTTTTCTAACCACGAACATGGAATGTTTCTCCATCTGTTTGTGTCCTCTCTTATTTCGTTGAGCAGTTGTTTGTAGTTTTCCTTAAAGAGATCCCTTACATTCCTAGTGAGTTAAATTCCTAGGTATTTTATTTTCTTTGTAGCAATTGTGAATGGCAGTTCATTCTTAATTTGGTTCTCTTTAAGTCTGTTATTGGTGTATAGGAATGCTTGTGATTTTTGAACATTGATTTTATATCCTGAGACTTTGCTGAAGTTGCTTATCAGTTGCAGGAGCTTTTGGGCTGAGGTGATGGGTCTTCTAGGTATACTATCATGTCATTTGCAAATAGAGACAATTTGGCTTCCACCTTTCCTATTTGAATACCCCTTATTTCTTTTTCTTGCCTGATTGCTCTGGCTAGAACTTCCAGTACTATGTTGAATAGAAGTGGTGAGAGAGGGCATCCTTGTCTAATGCCGGATTTCAAAGGTAATGCTTCCAGTTTTTGCCCATTAAGTATGATATTGGCTGTTGGTTTGTCATAAATAGCTTTTATTACTTTGAGATATGTTCCATCAATATCAAGTTTATTGAGGGTTTTTAGCATAAAGTGCTGTTGAATTTTTTCAAATGCCTTCTCTGTGTCAATTGAGATGATCATGTGGTTTTTGTTTTTGCTTCTGTTTATGTGGTGAATTACGTTTATAGACTTGCGTATGTTGAACCAGCCTTGCATCCCCAGGATGATTCCTACTTGATCATGATGGATAAGTTTTTTAATGTGCTGTTGCAATTGATTTGCCAGTATTTTATTGAAGATTTTTGCATCTATGTTCATCATGGATATTGGGCTGAAGTTTTCTTTTCTTGTTGAGTCTCTGCCGGGTTTTGGTATCAGGATGATGTTGGTCTCATAAAATGATTTGGGAAGGGTTCCCTCTTTTTGGATTATTTGGAATAGTTTCAGAAAGAATGGTACCAGATCCTCTTTGTGTGTCTGGTAGAATTCAGCTGTGAACCCATCTGGACCTGGGCTTTTTTTGTGTGGTAGGCTCTTAATTGCTGCCTCAACTTCTGACCTTGTTATTGGTCTATTCATAGTTTTGGCTTCCTCCTGGTTTCAGCTTGGGAGGACACAGGTGTCCAGGAATTTATCCATTTCTTCCTGATTAACTAGTTTGTGTGCATAGAGTTGTTTGTAGTACTCTCTGATGGTGGTTTGAATTTCTGTGGAATCTGTGGTGATTTTCCCATTATCATTTTTTATTGCATCTATTTGGTTGTTCTCTCTTTTCTTTTTTATCAGTCTGGCTAGTGGTCTGTCTATTTTGTTGATATTTTCAAAAAACCAGCTCTTAGATTTATTGATTTTTTGAAGGGTTTTTCTTGTCTCTATCTCCTTCAGTTCTGCTCTGATCTTAGTTATTTCTTGTGTTCGGCTAGGTTTTGAGCTTTTTTGATCTTGCTTCTCTAGCTCTTTCAATTTTGATGATAGGGTGTCAATTTTGGATCTCTCCACTCTTCTCATGTGGGCACTTATTGCTATATATTTTCCTCTACAGACTGCTTTAAATGTGTCCCAGAGATTCTGGTACGTTGTGTCTTCATTCTCATTGGTTTCAAAGAACTTCTTTATTTCTGCCTTCATTTCATTGTTTATCCAATCAACATTCAAGAGCCAGTTGTTCGGTTTCCATGAAGCTGTGTGGTTCTGAGTTATTTTCTGAATTCTGAGTTCCAACTTGATTGCACTATGGTCTGAGAGACTGTTTGTTATGATTTCAGTTGTTTTGCATTTGCTGAGGAGTGCTTTACTTCCAATTATGTGGTCAATTTTGGAGTAGGTGTGATGTGGTGCTGAGAAGAATGTATATTCTGTGGATTTGGGGTGGAGAGTTCTGTAAATGTCTATCAGGTTTGCTTATTCCAGGTCTGAGTTCAAGTCCTGGATATCCTTGTTAATTTTCTGTCTGCTATTGACAGTGGAGTGTTAAAGTCTCCCACTATTATTGTGTGGGAGTCTAAATCTCTTTGTAAGTCATGAAGGACTTGCCTTATATATCTGTGTGCTCCTACATTGGGTTCATATATATTTAGAATCGTTAGCTCTTCTTGTTGTATCGATCCTTTTACCATTATGTAATGACCTTCTTTGTCCCTTTTGATCTTTGTTGCTTTAAAGTCTATTTTATCAGAGATGAGAATTGCAACTCCTGCTTTTGTTTGCTCTCCATTTGCTTGGTAAATCTTCCTCCATCCTTTTATTTTGAGCCTTTGTGTATCTTTGCGTGTGAGGTGGGTTTCCTGGATACAGCATACTGATGGGTTTTGTTTTTTTATCCAATTTGCCAGTCTGTGTCTTTTGATTGGTGCATTTAGCCCATTTACATTCAGGGTTAATATTGTTATGTGTGAATTTGATACTGCCATTTTGATGCTAGCTGGCTGTTTTGCCCATTGGTTCATGTACATTCTTCATTTTGTTGATGGTCTTTAGCATTTGGTATGCTTTTAGGATGGCTGGAACTGGTTGTTTCTTTCTATGTGTAGTGCCTCTTTCAGGAGCTCTTGTAAAGCAGGCCTAGTGGTGACAAAATCTCTGAGTACTTGCTTGTTCATGAAGGATTTTATTTTTCCTTCACTTATGAAGCTCAGTTTGGCTGGATATGAAATTCTGGGTTGAAAGCTCTTTTCTTTAAGGATGTTGAATATTGGCCCCCACTCTCTTCTGGCTTGTAGAGTCTCTGCCAAGAGATCTGCTGTGAGTCTGATGGGCTTCCCTTTGTGGGTGACCTGACCTTTCTCTCTGGCTGCCCTTAGTATTTTCTCCTTCGTTTCAACCCTGGTGAATCTGACGATTATGTGCCTTGGGGTTGCTCTTCTTGCGGAGTATCTTCGTGGTGTTCTCTGTATTTCCTGGAGTTGAGTGTTGACCTGCCTTTCTAGGTTGGGGAAATTTTCCTGGATAATATCCTGAAGAGTGTTTTCCAGCTTGGATTCATTCTCTTTGTCACATTCTGGTACACCTATCAAACGTAGGTTGGGTCTCTTCACATAGTCCCACATTTCTTGGAGATTTTGTTCATTCCTTTTTGTACTTTTTTCTTTAACCTTGGTTTCTCATTTTATTTCATTGAGTTGATCTTCAACTTCTGATATTCTTTCTTCTGCTTGGTCAATTCAGCTGTTGAAACTTGTGCATGCTTCGTGAAGTTCTCGTGTTGTGTTTTTCAGCTCCTTCAATTCATTCATATTCCTCTCTAAGTTGTCCATTCTTGTTATCAATTCCTCGTATCTTTTTTCAAATCTTTTCTCAAGGTTCTTAGTTTCTTTGCACTGGTTTAGTACATGTTCCTTTAGCTCACTGAAGTTTCTCATTATCCACTTTCTGAAGTCTGATTCCGTCATTTTGTCACATTCATTCTCCGTCCAGCTTTGTTCCCTTGCTGGTGAGGAGTTTTCGTCCTTTTTTGAATGTGAGGTGTTTTGGTTTTGGGCGCTTTCCTCCTTTTTGTGCTGGTTTCTTCCCATATTTATGGATTTATCTGCCTGTCATCTTAGTAGTTTCTGATTTTTCAATTGGGTCTCTGTGTGGACACTGAGATTGTTCATGATGAAGTATTTCTGTTACTTAGTTTTCCCTCTAATGGTCTACCCTCTCTGCTGTATGAGTGCTGAGGTCCACTCCAGGCCCTGCTTGTCTGGGGTATACCTGCAGCAGCTGCAGAACAGTGAGGGATGATACCAGTTTCTTCTTCTGCTGTCCTTGTTCCAGAATAATGCCAGCCAAATGTCAGTCTGATTAGTCCTTTTCTGGGGTGACTCCTTGGATATACAGGGGTCAGGGAGCTGCTTGAGGAGACAGTCTGTGCTTTATAGGAGCTCCAGTGCTGAGCTGTGAGCTCCGTTGTTCATTCAGCATTGTTGGGAGGTTGTCTATGTCTGCTGCTATGGAACTCATAAAACACCACCCTTTCCCCCCCCATTAGATGCTCTGTCTCAGGGAGTTGGGGCTTTCTTTATGAGTATCTGTTGCACTGTCCTGCCCCACTAGGCAGCAGTCTATTCACTATTTGCCTGCCAGGGCTCTGATCTGCTAGCATGGGTCCACCCTGTTGCTGCTGGGCTCCCTTCTGCTGTGGAGCACGGAGTCTCTCTGTTATGGCAGGTTGCCTCAGCAACGGCAGGTTGCGTCTGTCCTGGGTGGTACTTCAGTGGGGGTGGACTGCGTCAGCAATGGTGGATGCCCCTCTCTCACCAGGCTGAACCATCCTAGATGCTGGCAGCAAAACTCTCAGCCCCAAGCATCTCCAGTCGCTGCCCTGCTTGTCCCCGCGAGCGTGGGACCCACCGAGCCTGATCACCCATCTCCCTGCCTCAGAGTCCGTCCTCTCTCTCTCTCTCTTCCTCTCCCCAAGGTGAAAGGTCTACTCTCTCACTGGCACCCCAGTAGCCTGCCAATAGGGCACTGGGATCTGTGCAATCTCCCGTGCCGCTGCCCACTACCCCAGCTCAGATCAAGCTTCCAAGGAAACTCCTGGTCTGGCTCATTGTCCAAGTCCCGTTCAATCAGATGAACATGCCAATCTGCCCTTCCAAATCTCAGATTGCCAGTTTAACAGGGCACCCAGACCAGTGAGTTCCACGCCGGGTCCCACTGCGGCGCCGGCCGAAGAGGTGGCGGGAGCCGGCTGCGTTAGCTGGCTGTGCTAGCATCCCGTGTCTCTCCCACACCTGGGACTTTCAATGCTCCGTGGGCATAAAAGGAACATCTGAGAATGCAGCTAGGACTCACCCTCTGCGCCTTCACTGAGAGCTGCAATCCTAAGTCACCTCTATGACGCCATCTTGCCTCCTCCTCCCTGAAACATTTCTTAATGCAAATGATAATGGAAACACAACATTTAAAAACCTATGAGACATAGCAAAAGCAGTACTAAGAGGAAAGTTTATAGCTATAAATACCTAGATCAAGAAAGAAGAAAAACTTCAAATAAATAATCTAACAGTGCATTTTAAAGAATTAGAAAAGCAAGACCAAACCAAATCCAAAATTTGTAGAGCAAAAGACATAATAAAGATTAGAACAAAAAAAGATGAAATAGAAATGAAAAAAGTATAAAATAAATGAAATCAGAATGAAAAAGTATGAAAGTATTTCATCTTTAATGAAATAAAAAGACAGTCTTTTGAAAAGCTAAACAAAATTGACAAACTTTGAGCCAGACTAATTAAGAAAAAAGAGAGAAGATCCAAAAAATAAAATTAGAAATAAAAAAGAAGATGTTACAACTGATACTGCAGAAATTCAAAAGATCATTAGTAGTTACTCTGAGCAACTGTATACCAAAAATTGGAAAATCTAAAAGATATGGGCAAATTCTTAGACATATACAACCTGCCAAGATTGAACCAGGAAGAAATTCAAAACCTAAACAGACCAATAGCAAGAAACCAGATTGAAGCTATACTAAAGTCTCTCAGTAAAGAAAAGTCCAGGACTTAATAGCTTCACTGCTGAATTCTACCAGACATTTAAAGAATAGCATTCCTACTCAAACTGTTCTGAAAAATAGAGGAGAAGGCAGCAAACTGACACAGGAACAGAAAACCAAACACCACATGTTCTGACTCATAAGTGGGAGTTGAACAATGAGAGCACATGGGCACAGGGAGGGGAACATCATACACCAGGGCCTGATGAAGGGTGGAAGGCTAGGGGAGAAATAGCATTATGAGAAATACCTAGTGCAGTTGACAAGTTGATGGGTGCAGCAAACCACCATGGTTCATGTATATCTATGTAACAAACCTACACATTCTGCACATGTATCCCAGAACTTAAAGTACAATAATAAAAAAAAGATAAGCAATTCCAATGGGAAAAAGATTTTAAAAATAATAGAGGAGAAGGGAATACTTTCAAACTCATTCCATGAGGCAAATATCCTGATACCAAAACCAAAGATACACCAAAACACAGAAAACTACATTCCAATATCTCTGATGAATATTGATGCAAAAATCCTCATCAAAATACCAGCAAAAACTGATAAAAGGGGGCATCTTTGTTGTGTTCCAGATCTTGGAGAAAGGCTTTCAGTTTTTCCCCATTCAGTGCGATACTAGTTGTGGATCTGTTGTATATAGTTTTTATTCTGTTAAGGTATGTTTCTTCTATTCCTCGTTTGTTTAGAGGTTTTGTTACAAAGGGATGTTGAATCTTATCAAAAGCTTTTTCAGCATTCATTGAGATGATTAAAATGATTTTTTTCTTTTATTCTGTTGATATGATGTAACACATTGGTTGATTTGCATATTTTGAACTATCCTTGCATCCCAGGGATAGATATCACTTGTTCACCATGAATAATCTTTCTAATGTATTGTTGAATTTCATTTGCTAGTATTATGTTGAAGATTTTTGCATCAATATATATACCTAATATGTACCCACAAAAGTTTAAAATTAGAAAGAATTTTTAAAGAACCAAAAAAAGATATACAATTGAGTTGACCATCTTCCAAAGATCTGTATTATGTAATATTTGGACACTGCCAGAAACTCTAGACATGTAGGGGACATAATTACTAATGTGTGGTTCTTGGATGTATCTTCCTTACTTCTGTAGAACTATAGAAATAAATGGGTGATGAGTGGAAAAAGATTTGTCAGCTATGTTTTAACATAGAAGAGTTTAGAAACTCTTTAGAGTTGCTAAATCATCACAGGGGAGATGGCAAGCCATCTTGGAAAGTTAGACTGGAAAATCATGGTGGGGAAGAGAATGTCTGTTAGTGGGATACATACAAGAGATGATGGCCACCTGAGCTGGCATAATGGCCTATTGAGATGAGATGAGATCCACAGATTTGAGATAATTCAAAGGTAGAGTTTACACAATTTGGTTATTGATTAAGAAAGAGGGAGAAAGTTAACATCTAAGTTTCCAGATTGATCCACTAGAAGCATCAATAATCTTAATTCTTTGAATGAAAATAATATGTAAATTGGTAGCTGATATTTTGCTTGAAGTCTTTATTATATTTTCGTAACTGTAAAACCAAATGACTTTATATTTATGAATGTGCTTACTTTTGACAGAACTTTCATAGGCTCACTTCTTCTAAACTCAGTTCCTTTAACCTTTCCATGAGACTGTATGTTTTCAACAACAGATTCTGCAGTAGGAGCTATTAGATGCCCATCCCCATCTCCACTTTTCCTTTGTGATTCAGGAAGAATAATTTGCTATTTACCAGGGAGGTCTTTTAAAGCTTCTATGGACATTCAATTGGAAGACACTGAAAATGTAACTAACAGAAATTCAATGATGTTTCCAAGTTGTCTGACTATAGGTTTTGAATAATAACGACCCACATTTATTGAGAAATTAAAAATATGTCAGGTACATTCTAACTTCTTAGTATATTGTTTCATTTGGTTCTCACACAACTCTATGAAGTAATCATTACTATTATCCAGATTTTATAGAGAAGAAAATTGAAATATGGATAGGGTAAACAGTTTGCTCAAAATTACACAAGAATAAATAGCCAAGCCGGGATTAAGGACCCAGAACCTTTGCCAAGAGCTCTCAAGTGAGATGTACAGACAAATATTCTTCTTCTAATTGCTATCAGCTATTTGAGACCATATTACTTGCCAGTTTCCTTGTTGATGTGGAAGCCTCTTTAATCCTTAACTACTTCCCTAAAGGCTCTGTCTCCAAATCCAGTCACACTGGGGGAGGCCTTCAACATGTGAATTTTTAGGGAACACAATAACACAATATAGTCCTTAATAGCTGTTCTCTGTTTCCAAGCTGAATGCTAAGGTCTTTCCTCAATAATGGATTCTTTTTTGCTTCAGACAGCCAGAGAATTGCTTGTAACCAACAATGTTAATGGGCAAAGTATCTCTACATGATAGCAACAAATTTGGTATTCGTTTATTGGTGTTCCTTTGATTTGTAAATGTAATCAAGAACCATCTAGTCATTTATTCAAACAGTTTTACCACTGCCATTTAACCACCTGTGTTACTTTAGATAAGTTCATCTAAATAACAGTTTCTTTATTTACAAAATATAGACAATTATACTGACTCCAAGATTTTTTAAAGGATTTTGGGCTATATGAATATATATAATTATTAAATATCCTGACAAATACAATTGACCCTTGAACATCATAGGTGTGAATTGTACGGGTCCACTTTCAGGTGGATATTTTTCAATAAATAGTCAACCCTTCATAATGGTAGGTTCCACATCCGCAACAAAATACAGATAAAAAATACGGTGTTTGCAGGATTCAAAACCTGTGTACACAGACGACAGACTTCCTATATGCAGGTTTCATAGAGCCAAAGGCAGGACTTGAGTATGAGTGGATTTCAGTATCATTGAAGGGTCCTAGAACCAATTCCTCCAGGATGCTGAGAGATGATAGTAGTATCAACTTGCAGTATCATATGTTTGGGTGGGCTCTGATACCTGTTAGAAAATGACAGCAGGGAGAAAAAGAAATTACTATTTAATATTTGGTTTTCAAAACTGGGACTGTGAAACAAAGCTATTTCTTTTTTTTGTATGTAAAATTTTTTTAAATGATTAACTGTGAATGAAAATTGTATGTATTTATTGAGTACAACATGGTGTTTTAAAATATGTATACATTGTAAAATGGCACACTAAAGCTAATTAATATATACTTTATCTCATATACTTTATATGTTTTGGTGAGAACACTTACAATGTATTCTCATCACAATTTTCATAAAACAATACTTTAAAATATAGTCACCATGCTGTACAATAGATTCATTGGACTGCTCCTACTGTCTAACTGAAATTAGGCATACGGTGACCATCTCCCCAAGCCCTACCCACTCCTCCAACCTCTAATAACCACCATTATACTCTCTGCTTCTATGAATTTAACTTTTCAGATTTCACACATAAGTTAGATAATGTGGTATTCATCCTTCTGTGCCTGTTTATTTCACTTAACGTAATGTACTCCAAGTTCATCTATGTGCTTTCAAATGACAGAATTTCCTTCTTTTTAAAAGCTAAATAGTATTTTGTTGTGCATATATACCACATTTTTAATGGTTTATAAATCTGTTGATAGACACTTAGGTTGATTCTATGTCTTGGATATTGTTAATAATTCTGCAGTGTACATGAAAGTGCTGATATCTCTTTAACTTACAGGTATAGCTCAGAGATATTGAGGGTTCAGCTCCAGATCACCACAGTAAAGTGAATATTTCAGTAAAGTAAGTCACATGAAGTTTATGGTTTCACAGTGCATATAAGAGTTATTTTATTATTTTTAATTTTTATTATACTTTAAATTCTGGAGTACGTGTGCAGAACATGCAGGTTTCTTAAATAAGTATACATGTGCCATGGTGGTTTTCTGCATCCATGACTCTGTCATCTCCACTAAGTATTTCTCCTAATGCTATTCCTCCTCTGTCCCCCCAAACCCTGTCATCCCTCCCCTAGCCCTCCACCTCCTGACAGGCTCTGGTGTGTGATGTTCTCTTCTCTGTGTCCATGTGTTCTCATTGTTCAACATCCACTTATGAGTGAGAACATGTTGTGTTTGGTTTTCTGTTCTTACATTGGTTTGCTGAGAATTATGATTTCCAGCATTATCCATGCCCCTGCAAAAGACATGGACTCATCCTTTTTTATAGCTTCATAGTACTCCATGGTGTATATTTGCCACATTTTCTGTATCCTGTCTATCATTGATGGGCATTTGGGTTGGTTCCAACTCTACTATTGTGAATAGTGCTGCAGTAAACATACATATGCACATGTCTTTATAATAGAATGCTTTATAATCCTTTGGGTATATACCCAGTAATGAGATTTCTGGGTCAAATGGTATTTCTATATCTAGATCCTTGAGAAATCACCACAACTGTCTTCCACAATGCTTGAACTTACTTACCCTCCCACCAACAGTGTAAAAGCATTCCTATTCCTCCTCTCCAGCATCTGTCATCTCCTAATTTTTTAATGATCACCATTCTAAATGGCATGAGTTGGTACCTCAAT
This sequence comes from Saguinus oedipus, assembly GCA_031835075.1. Taxonomy (NCBI): domain Eukaryota; kingdom Metazoa; phylum Chordata; class Mammalia; order Primates; family Cebidae; genus Saguinus; species Saguinus oedipus. The sequence goes on along the minus strand of CM063178.1, from coordinate 58,799,375 downwards.
ATGGTTTTGATTTGCATTTCTCTAATGAACCAGTGATGATGAGCTTTTTTTCTATGTTTGTTGGCTGGATAAATGTCTTCTTTTGAGAAGTGTCTGTTCATACCCTTTGCCCACTTTTTGATGAGGTTGTTTTTCTTTCTTGCAAATTTGTTTAAGTTCTTTGTAGATTCTGGATATTGGCCCTTTGTCAGATGAGTAGATTGCAACATTTTTTCCCATTCTGTTGGTTGTCTGTTCACTCTAATCATTCTGTCTTTTGCTGTACAGAAGCTCTTAAGTTTAATTAGGTCCCATTTGTCTATTTTGGTTTTTGTTGCCATTGCCTTTGGTGTTTCAGTCATGAAATCCTTGCCTATGCCTATGTCTTGAATGGTATTACCTAGGTTTTCTTCTGGGTTTTATGGTGTTAGGACTTATTTTTAAATCTTTAATCCATCTGGAGTTAATTTTTGTATAAGGTGTAAAATAAGTGATCCAGATTCAGCTTTCTGCACATGGCTAGCCAGTTTTCCCAACACCATTTATTAAATAGGGAATCATTTCCCCATTGCTTGTTTTTGTCAGACTTGTCAAAGATCAGATAGTTGTAGATGTGTGGCACTATTTCTGAGGCCTCTGTTCTGTTCCATTGGTCTATATCTTGGTTTTGGTACCAATACCATGCTGTTTTGATTACTGTAGCCTTGTAGTATAGTTTGAAGTCAGGTAGTGTGATGCCCCCAGCTTTTTTTTTTCCTTAGGATTGACTTGGCTATGCAGCCTCCTTTTTGGTTCCACATGAAATCTAAGGAGGCCTTTTCCAATTCTGAGAAGAAAGTCAATGGTAGCCTGATGGGGATAGCATTGAATGTATACATTACTTTAAGCAGTATTGCCATTTTCATGATATTGATTCTTCCTAAATATGAGCATGGAATGTTTTTCCATCTGTTTGTATTTTCTCTTATTTCCTTGAGCAGTGGTTTGTAGTTTTCCTTGAAGAGGTCCTTCACATTCCTTCTTAGTTGTATTCCTAGGTATTTTAGTCTTTTTGCAGCAATTGTGAATGAGAGTTCACTCATGATTTGACTCTTTCTTTGTCTATTACTTGTATATAGGAATGCCTGTGATTTTTGCACATTGATTTTGTATCTTTAGACTGCTGAAGTTGCTTATCAGCTTAAGAAGATTTTGGACTGAGATTATGGGGTCTTCTAAATATACATCATGTCATCTGCAAACAGAGACAATTTGACTTCTTCTTTTCCTAACTGCATATTCTTTATTTCTTTTTCTTGCTTTATTGCCCTGGCCAAAACATCCAATACTAGATTGAATAGGAGTGGTAAGAGAGGGCATTCTTGTAATGACCTACAAAGAGACTTAGACTCCCACACAATAATAGTGGGAGACTTTAACACTCCACTGTCAACATTAGACACATCAATGAGACAGAAAATCAACAAGGATATCCAGGACTTGAATGCAGAACTGGAACAAGAGGGCCTACTAGACATCTACAGAACTCCCCACCCCACAGCCACTGGTATACATTCTTCTCAACACCACATTGCACTTACTCTAAAATTCACATAATCGGAATTAAATCACTCCTCAGCAAATGAAAAAATAAATGGAAATCATAACAAACAGTTTCTCACAATGACAGTGCAATCAAATTATATCTCAGGATTAAGAAACTAACTCAAAACCACACAACTTCATAGAAATTGAACAACTGGCTCCTGAATGTTGACTGGATAAACAATGAAATGAAAGCAAAAATAAAGACGTTCTTCCAAACCAAAGAGAACAAGGACACAACACTACCAGAATCTCTGGGACACATTTAAAGGAATGTCTAGAGGAAAATGTATAGCAATAAATGCCCACATGAGAAACAAGGAAAGATCTAAAATCGACACCCTATCATAAATACTGAAAGAGCTAGAGGAGCAAGATCAAAAAAACTCAAAAGCTAGCAGAAAACAAGAAATAACTAAGATCAGAGCAGAATTGAAGGAGATAGAGACACAAAAAAACCTTCAAAAAATCAATAAATTCAGGAGCTGGTTTTTCAAAAAGATCAACAAAATAAACAGACTACTAGCAAGATTAATAAAAAGGAAAAGAGAGAATAAACAAATAGATGCAATAAAAAACAATAAAGATTATATCACCACCAATCCCACAAAAAGAAAAACTATCATCAGAGATTACTACAAACAATGCTATGTACATAAACCAATAAACCCAGACAAAATGGATAAATTCATGGACACTTGCACCCTCCCAAAACTAAACCAGGAAGTTGAAACCCTGAATAGACCAATAACAAGGGCTGAAGTTGAGGCAGCAGTTAATAGCCTACCAACCAAAAAAAGGCCAGGTCCAGATGGGTTTGCAGCTGAATTCTACCAGACGTACAATGAGGAGCTGGTACTAATCCTTCTGAAACTATTCCAAACAATACAAAAAGAGGGAATTCTTCCTAACTCATTTTATGAGGCCAACATCATCCTGATACCAAAACCCAGCAGAAACTCAACAAGAAAAGAAAACTTCAGGCCAATCTCCATGATGAATATAGATGCAAAATTCTTCAATGAAATACTGGCAAACCAATTGCAACAGCACATCAAAAAGCTTATCCATCAGGATCAAGTAGGCTTCATCCAGGGGATGCAAGGCTGGTTCAACAAACACATGTCCGTAAACATAATCCACCACATAAGTAGAATCAAACACAAAAACCACATGATTATCTCAATAGATGCAGAGAAGGCCTTCAACAAAATTCAACAGCCTTTTAGGCTAAAAACTCTTAATAAACTAGGTATCGATGGAACATATCACAAAATAATAAAAGCTATTCACAACAAACCCAATGCCAATATACTGAATGGGCAAAAACTGGAAGCTTTCCCTTTGAAATCTAGCATTAGACAAGAATGCCCTCTCTCCACTCTTATTCAATATAGTACTGGAAGTTTTAGCCAGAGTAGTCAGGCAAGAAAAAGAAATAAAGGTATTCAATTAGGAAAGGAGGGAGTCGAATAGTCTCTATTTGCAGATGACATGACTGTATATTTAGAAGACCTTATCAGCTCAGCCCAAACTCTCCTGAAACTGTTAAGGAACTTCAGCAAAGTCTCAGGATACAAAATCAATGTGAGAGATCACAAGCATTCCTATACCCCAATAACAGACAAACAGAGAGCCAAATCAAGAAAGAACTCCCATTCACAATTGCTTCAAGAAAAGTAAAATACCTTGAAATACAACTAACAAAGGAGGTAAAGGACCTCTTCAAGGAGAACTACAAACCACCACTCAAGGAAATAAGAGAGGACACAAACAGATGGAAAAACATTCCATGCTCGTGGTTAGGCAGAATCAATGTCATAAAAATGGCCATACTTTCCAAAGTAATTTATAGATTTAATGTTATCCCCATCAAACTACCAATGACCTTCTTCACAGAACTGGAAAAAACCACCTTAAACTTCATATGGAACCAAAAGAGAGCCCACATAGCAAAGACAATACTAAGTAAAACGAACAAAGCTGGCAGCATCACGCTGCTGGACTTCAAGCTATACTACAAGGCAACATTAATCAAAACAGCATGGTACTGGTACCAAAACAGATATATAGACCAATGGAACAGAACAGAGGCCTCTGGAGCAACACCACAAATCTACAACCATCTAATCTTTGACAAACCTGGCAAAAACAAACAGTGGGGAAAGGATCCCCTGTTTAATAAATAGTGTTGGGAAAACTGGCTAGCAGTGAGCAGAAAGCAGAAACTGGACCCCTTCCTGACACCTTACATTGAAATTAACTCCAAATGGATTAAAGACTTAAACATAAGACCTAATACCATAAAAACCCTAGAAGAAAACCTAGCAAAACCATTCAGGACATAGGCATAGGCATAGGCAAGGATTTCATAACTAAAACACCAAAAGAAATGGCAACAAAAGCCAAAATAGACAAATGGGACCTAATTAAACTTCAGAGCTTTTGACAGCAAAAGAAACCACCATTATAGCCAACAGGCAACCAATAGAATGGGAAAAAATTTTTGCAATCTACCCATCTAACAAAGGGCTAATATCCAGAATCTACAAAGAACTGAAACAGATTGACAAGAAACAAACAAACCCATCCAAAAGTGGGTGAAGGACATGAACAGATACTTTTCAAAAGAAGACATATATGAAGCCAACAAACATAAGAAAAAATGTTCATTATCACTGGTCATTAGAGAAATACAAATCAAAACCACATTGAGATACCTTCTCATGCCAGTTAGAATGGCAATCATTAAAATATCTGGAGACAACAGATGCCAGAGAGGATGTGGAGAAACAGGAACACTTGTGCACTGTTGGGAGTGTAAATTAGTTCAACCATTGTGGAAGACAGTGTGCTGATTACTCAAGGGTCTAGAAGTAGAAATTCTATTTGACCCAGCAATCCCATTACTGGATATATATCCAAAGGACTAAATCATTCTATTGTAAATATGCATGTGCATATTTACAATAGAAAAGACCTGGAAGCAATCCAAATGCCCATCAATGATAGACTGGACAAAGAAAATGTGGCACATATACACCATGGAATACTATGCAGTCATAAAAAACAATGAGTTTGTGTCCTTTGCAGGGATATGGATGAACCTGGAAACCATCATTCTCAGCAAACTGACACAAGAACAGAAAATCAAACACAGCATGTTCTCACTCATAGGCAGGAATTGAACAATGAGAACACTTGGACCCAAAGAGGGAAGCATCACACATTGGGGTCCGTTGAGGGGGGCTATGGAAGGGATAGTGGGAGGGAGGGTAGGGGAGGGATAACATGGGGAGAAATGTCAGGTATAGGTGATGGGGTGCTGATGGCAGCAAACCACCTTGCCATGAATGTACCTATGCAACAGTCTTGCATGATCTGCACATGTACCCCAGAATCTAAAGTACAATAAAAAAAATAAATTAAATTAAAAATAAATAAATACTTTAATGCTAAAAAAATGCTAATGATCATCTGAGCTTTCAAAGAGTTGCAACCGTTTTGCTGGTGCAAGGTCTTATTTCAGTGTTGATGGCTGCTGACAATGTTGGGACTTACTGAAGGTTAATGTAGCTAAGGCAATTTCTTAAAATAAGACGACAATTAAGTCTGCTGCATTGATTAACTCTTCCTTTCACAAAAGATTTGTCTGTAGTATGTAATGCTGTTTGGTATCATTTTACTCACAGTAAAACTTCATTCAAAATTGGAATCAATCCTTTCAACCCTTGCTACTGCTTCATCAGTTAGGTTTATGTAACGTTAGAAATCCTTTGTACTATCTTGCAAGTTCTGCACATGTACCCCAAAACCTAAAATGCAATAAAAACTAAAAGAAAAGAAAAGAAAAGAAAAGAAATCCTTTGTTGTAATTTCAGCAATGTTCACAGCATCTTCACCAGGAGTAGTTCCCAGTTTAAGAGACCACTTTCTTGGCTCATCTATAAGAAGCAATGTCTTATCCATTCAGGTTTTATCATAAGGTGCAGCAATTCTGAAGATCTTCAGACTCTACTTCTAATTTTTCTTCTCTTGTTATTTCCACCACATCTGCAGTTACCTCCTCCATTAGAATCTTGAACACTTCAAAGTTATCTGCAAGGATTAGAACCAATTTCTTCCTAATTCCTGTTAATGTTGATATCTTCATGTCCTCCCATGAATCATGAATGTTTTTAATGGCATGTGGAATGAAAAATCCTTCCCAGAGGTTTTCAATTTACTTGCTCTGATCCATCAGAGAAATCACAATCTATTGCAGCTATAGCCTTACAGAATGTATTTCTTAAATAATAAGACTTGAAAGTTGAAATTACTCCTTGATCTATGAACTGCAGAATGAATGTATGTTAGCAAGCATGAAAGAATAATTAATGTCCTTGTACATCTACATCACAGCTCTTGAATAAATAGGTGCATTGTCAATGAGCAGTAATATTACAAAATTTTTTTTTCCTGAGCAATAGGCTTAAAATATTCAGTAAACCATGCTGTAAATAGATGGTGGTGTAATCTAGGCTTTGTTCTTCCACTTATAGAGCACAGGCAAAATATATTTAGCATAATTCTTAAGGGCCTGGGATTTTTTTAAATGGTAAGTGAGCATTGGCTTCAACTTAAAGTCACCAGCTGCACAAACTCCTAATGAAAAAGTCAGCATGTCCTTTGCAGCTTTGAAATTAGGCATTGACTTCCCCTTTCCAGCTCTGCAAGTCCTAGATGGCATTTTCTTCCAATAGAAACCAGTAACATCTACATGGGAAATTTGTTGTTTGGTGTAGCCACCTTTATCAATTATCTTAGCTAGATCTTCTGGATAAACCTGCTACAGTTACTACATCAGCACTCGCTACTTCCCTTTGCACTTTTATGTTTTGCAAATGGGCTGGGCACAGTGGCTGATGCCTGTAATCCCAGCACGTTGGTAGGCTGAGGTGGGTGGATCACCTGAGGTACTATTTTAGCTGTTTTGGAGAACCACAAACTGTGCCCATATAAGATAGCAAATTTAATTCATAAATGTTGTGTGCGTTCTGACTGCCTCACCTACCGACTCTTCCCAGACTCTCTCCCTCTCCTCCAGCCTCCCTATTCCTGAAGACACAACATTTAAATTGGGCCAATTATTAACCATACAATGGTCTATAAGTATTCAAGTGAATGGAAGAGTTAGAAGTCTTTGGAGTTGGAGAGCTGCCTGACCAAAGTGGTGAAACTCTGTCTCCACTAAACATACAAAAAAAAAGTCAACCAGATGTGGTAGTGGGCACCTGTAATCTCAGCTATTTGGGAGGCTGAGGGAGGAGAATTGCTTGAGCCCGGGAGGTGGAAGTGGCAGTGAGCCCAGATTGCCGTGCCACTGTACTCCAGTCTGAGCAACAAAGTGAAACTCTGGCAAAAATGAAAGGAAGGAAGGAAGGAAGGAAGGAAGGAAGGAAGGAAGGAAGGAAGGAAGGAAGGAAGGAAGGAAGGGAGGGAGGGAGGGAGGGAGGGAGGGAGGGAGGGAGGGAGGGAGGAAAAGAAAATGGCTTCTTTCCTTAAACCTCTGCTAGCTTTCAACTTTTTTCTGCAGCTTCCTCACCTCTCTTAGCCTTCAAATAAGTTAAAAGTTAGAGCCTTGCTCTGGATTAAGCTTTGCTTTTTGAATGTTTTGGCTAGTTGAATTTTCTATCCAGAGCACTAAAACTTGCTCCAAAACAGCAATAAGGTTATTTTCCTTTCTTATCATTTATGTGTTCACTGGATTATCACTTTTAATTTCCTTCAAAGACTTTTCCTTGCATTCACAACTTGGCTAATTGTTTGGTATAAAAGGCATAGCTTTCTGACTATCGTGGCTTTTGACTTGACTTCCTCACTATGCTTAATCATTTTAGCTTTTTGCGTAAAATGAAAGACTTCTAACTCTTCCATTCACTTGAATACTTACAGATCATCGTATGGTTAATAATTGGCATAACTTAAATGTTGTGTCTTCAGGAATAGGGAGGCTGGAGGAGAGGGAGAGAATCTGGGAAGAGTCAGTCAGAACACACAGAACATTTTTGAATTAAATTTGCTATCTTATATGGGCACAGTTTGTGGTTCTCCAAAACAGCTAAAATAGTACCATCAAAGATGTGATCACATATCACCTTAACAGACACAATAATAAAGAAAAAGTCTGAATATTTCAGGAATTACCAAAATGTAACACAGACAGGAAGGGAACACATCTGTTGGAAAAAATTGTGCCAAATAGACTTGCCTGATGCAGGGTTGGCACAAACTTCCTATTTGTAAAACTACAGTACCTGTGAAGTACGATAAACTGAAGTGAAATAAAATGAGGTGTGCCTGTACTAATTTCATCTTCTTTAAACATATATGCAGTTGGGATTGCTGGATCGTATGATAGTTCTATTTGCAGCCTTTTGAGGAACCTCTGCAGTGTTTTGTATCCTGGCTGTACTGATTTACATTCCCACAAATAGTGCCACAAGGGTTCTCATTTCCTCACATCCTCTCCAGTAGTTGTTGTCTTTCATCCTCTTGATAATTGCAATTCCAACAGGTGTGAGGGGATATTGTGGTTTTAATTTCCTTTTTCTTGATAATGAGTACTGTTGAGCATTAAAAAAAAAAAAAAAAAAAAAAAAAAACCCTGTTGGTTCTTTTTATGTCTTCTTTTGAGAAATATCTATCAGGTTGGTGGTAGGGAGCTAGCAGCAGCTGGCTGGGGAGGGGGTGTCCGCGCACCACAGAGTGCTATGCTGGGTGATTCTGGCACTAGGAACAGCTTCCTCCTCATCCCACCGCATAGACCTGGAGAAGCCCCTCTCATCCTTCTCACTCATCTCCCTGGGGCGAGGTGAGCAAGCTGAGCTGCCCCCTGCATGGAGCCCAGAGCCAGGACCCCTACCACTAGTGCTGCAGAGTGAGCTTCACTTCCTTTCCAGGGCACACCCATGAGCCACTACCCCAGGTTGTGCTGATGACTTATTGCTGTTCCTCCAAAACAGTAATAAGGCTTTTGCTTTTTTATCATTCGTGTTTTCACTGGACTAACAGCTTTAATTTCCTTCAGAATTTTTTTCCTGCACTAAAATCTATCTTTGTATTGATATCCTGGCTCCAGACTCCCAAACTTGCTTTTTTTATCATTCATGTTTTCACTGGACTAGCACTTTTAATTTCCTTTAGAATTTTTTCCTTACACCAAAATCTGTCTTTGTATTGACATCCTGGCTCCAGACTTTCCAAACCCAGATAAGCAGTGACCATTCAGCATACCCAAGATCCCTTTCTCGCTGTTGCCTCTGTCCTGACTTACCTCCTGCCCTCATTCCCTACTCTTTCCCCCTCCTCAACAAAACAAGCAAAACAATCAAATAAACAAAAACGACCTTACTCAAGGAATTAGATAGGTGAAGAATGATAGATCACATTGGAGGTTGGGATTAAAAACATACACAAAAATTAAAAAGTTAAAATGCATTATTTTCTCTATACTGGCTAAGACTATTGCTCTGCATTATCATTTTAATATCCTGTGTCTGTGTGAATGTAGTGTGGGTTTGAGTAGCATTGTGTGTGAGTGCCTCCACAAATACCTTCTAGCGCAGCCCCTCAGTTTAAAGAAGAAAGGGGTTGGAGGGAAACTACACAAAGCTTTCAGTTCCTTTACCTAATGAGCATTGTTCTAAAAACTGTAGATGAGCCTACTTTGGGAACAGCCCCTCTTTCCCTATGTTTATTCTTAGGGCACACCTTCAGCCACCCCATGCCCAATGTATCTCTTTCCCCAGTGAGGATTCGTTAGCTAGAAATTTAACTCTTTTCTGCAACTTTAAACTTAGATTATGCTTTGTTATACATTTTATACCCTTCTTCTGTCAAAGATGCATAAGTAAGATTTTTTTTAAAAGTTATTGGATTAAATAAGCCCTTCTCTTTCCACTTGTCTCTGGGGAATGTAAGCTGATGGTTCTTAAGATGTTGAATTTTGTTTACTATCCACTGTTCTTTAGCCAGAATTCTCTAGTGACCTAAAGCAATGTGACTGAAGACCAGGTTTTAAATTATGCATTGAAAAGTTGCCTTATATTTTAAAAAGAAAAAAATTACCCGATTTATATTATGCCAGATGCAGCAACATGAAGTCCTAATATATTCTTGTCAGTTGTTTTCCTGCTTATTGTGAACACCGGTACTTTCGTGTCCCTGAGCCCTCAGGAGTACTTACAGCTTCTGGTGCAATGTCTTCTCCCAAAGTGTTGGCCACCATTTCACCCAAGGCCCTCTTCCAATTCTTGCTTTTCTGAGTCAGATTTAGAGAGCACCACTGTCTCCCCTTATCCCTTATTTCATCTCCAAACCAGATATTCTTGCTGTATTTTTCTTCTCACTACCTCTCTCTGATAGGTGAGCTGCCAGATACCAATTTGGGAGCTTTAAGTCAAACAACCTCAAACCCATTTCTTCCTGTGTAGGGGTGCAAGTCTCTGAAGCGCTCACTCCCACCTGTAGTCTGTGTAGAAAACGTAGCATAATCCCCCTGCCCCAAAACTGCCATTGCCTTTGGTGTGAGGTGTTCCTTGTTTCCTAGTTTAACTTGAGTCCCTCACTCTGCTAGCCAATCCCCATCCAGCAATAAGGATCCAAGCCCCAGTCCCCTATTCACACTCTCTGTCTCCATTCCACGCTACCCTAGGGAATACCTGGATTCTCCACTTTGACCACATACTGTAGTATTCATTCTCTATCTCTCTCATCTTCTCACCTGTGGTGGTTTATGGGTATGATAAAGTTTTTAAGATTGTTATAAACTAGTAAAAAGAAAACAACAACAGCAACAACAACAAAAAAAACTCAGAGAGAAAGATCTTTTCAGGGTCTTTGCCCATTTTAATTTGGATTATTTGTTTTCTTACTATTAAGTTTCTTATTATTTTCAATATTAACCCCTTATCAGATGTATGGTTTGTGAATATTTTCTTCCATTCCATAGGTTGCCTCTCCACCCTGTCGATTATTTCCTTTGCTGCATAGAAACTTTTTTAGTTTGATGTAATCCCATTTGTCTCTCTTGGCCTTCATTATCTATGCTTTATGGATTCTATCCAAAAATCATTGCCCCAACTAATATCAGGAAGGTTTTCTCCTATGTTTTTTTCTAGTGGTTTTGCAGTCTCAGTTGTTAACATTTAAGTCTTTAAATCATTTTGGGTTGATTTTTGTACCTGGTGTGAGATAAGGTCTAATTTCAATTTTCTGCATGTGGATAGACAGTTTTTTCAACACCATTTATTAAAAAGACTGTTCATTCCCCATTATGTGCTTTTGTCAACTTTGTCAAAATTGATAATCTAAAATGCATGTGTTTATTTCTGGACTTTCTATTCTGTTCCATTGCTCCATGTTTCTGTTTTAATGCCAGTACTATCCTGTTTTGATTACTATGGCTTCATAGTACATTTTGAAGTTAGATAGTGTGATATCTCCAGCTTTGTTCTTTGTTGCTCATGATTGCTTTTGTTCTTAGGGATCTTTTGTGATTATATATACTTTTTTTGGTGTTTTATATTTCTTTGAAGAATGTCATTGGTATTTAGGTAGGAATTGCATTGAATCTGTAAATCACTTTGGCCATTATTGTCATTTTGACAGTATTAACTCTCCCAATCTACAGATAAGGAATATCTTTTTATTTATTGGTGTTTTCTTCATTTTTTAATTTATGTTTCATAATATTCTCTATAAAAGTCTTTTACCACCTTGTTTAAGTTTACTCCTAAGTATTTATTTTTTGTAGATATTGTGAACAGGATTATGTTCTTTTTCAGGTCTTTCATTGTTAGTGTATAGAATCTACTGATTTTTGTATGTTAATTTTGTATCTAGTCACATTACTGAATTTGTTTACTAGTTTTAACCTAGTTTGCTAAAGTCTTTAGGATTTTTTACATATAAGACCATGCTGTCTGCAAACAGGGACATATTTAGCTATTTCATTTCCAATTTGGATGCTTTTTATTTCTTTCCCTTGCCTAATTACTCTGAGTAGAACTTCCATTAACACATTGAATAGAAGTAGTGACAGCGAGCATCCTTGTCTTGTCCTTAGTCTTAGAAAAAGCTTTTAACTCTTCACCATTAAGTGAGATGTTAGCTGTGGGTTTATCATATATGGTCTTTATTGTATGAGCTACATTCCTTCTATACCTAATTCGTTGAGAGTTCATAATCATGAAACGATGGTGAACTTTATCAAATGCTTTCTCTGCATCTATCAAGTGATCATACGGATTTTGTTCTTTATTCTGTTAATGTGGCATTTCACATTTATAGATCTGTATGTTGAACTATCTTTGCATACCTACCTTAAAGCTCACTTTATAGTGACAATCTTTTTGACATACTGTTGAGATTAGTTTGCTAGTGTTAATATTTTATTGATGCACCTATGTTCATCAGTGCTATTGCCTATAATTTTAATTTGTTGAGGTGTTCCTATCTTTGTTACCAGGATTATGCTAGCCTTGTAAATAACTTTGGAAGTATTATCTCTTTTTCAATTTTTTGGAAGGGTTTTAGAAGGAGTGGCATTAGTTCTTCTTTAAATGTTTGGTGGAATTCAGCAGTGAAGCCATAACTTCCTGGGATTTTCTTTAATTAAATATTTTTTATGACCAATTTAACCTCCTTACTCATTATTGGTCTGTTCAGATTTTCAATTTCTTCATCTAGGTGGGTTTTATGTATCTAGGAATGTACACATTTATTCTAGATTATCTACATATAATTCTTCATTATAGTCTCTTCTTAAAATTGACAAACCCTTATCCAGACTAAGGAGAAAAAGAGAAAAAATGATTTTTCTGGTTAAGGTTTGTCTGGTAAAGGTTTGTCAATTTTATCTTTTAAATGACCAAATTTCAGGTTTGTTGTATTTTTATTGTTTTTACAGTTTGTATTTAATTTAACAGCTCTGATCTTTATTTTTTCCTTCATTCTATTAATTTTGGGCTTAGTTTTTTCTTTTTATAGTTTCTTGAGATGTAACATTAGGTTATTTAAGATCTTTCTTCTTCTTTAATGGAAATGTTTTGAAGTATCTTACAAGTTTTGGTATGTTGGGGTTCCATTTTTGCTGGTCTCCACATATTTTTAAATTTCCATTTTAATTTCCTCTTTAATCTATCTGTTGTTCAGAAGTGTGCAATTTAATTTTCATGTTTGTGAATTTTCCAAAAATTCTCCTGTTATTAATTTCTAGTTTCATGCCATTTTGATCTGGAATGATCATTGATATGATTTCAAGCTTCTTAGATTTATTACTATTTGCTTTGTGTTCTAACATTTGTCCTCTAGCATTTCCTGTAAAACCACTCTGGTGGTGATAAACTCCTTTGATTTTTGTTTGCCTGGCAGAGTTTTTAATCTCTCCATTCTTCACAAAACACAGCTTTTTTTGGGGGGAACAGTATTTTTGGTTGACACTTTTTTCCTATAGAACATTGAATAATATCATTCCACTCTCTCAGCCCATAAGTTTCTGCTGATGAAGCTGCTATTAGCCTTATTGGGACTCTGTCATATGTTATTTGCTTCTTTTCTCCTTTTGTTTTCAGAATCATCTTTTTATTTGATTTTTGACAGTTTAATTAAAATATATTTCTGACTAGATTGAATCTTATCAAACACCTTTAATGTTCCTATACCTGTATATTTTTCTTTCCCCAGATTTGGAAAGTATTCTGTATTATTTCATCAGATAAACTTTCTTTCCCTATCTGTTTCTCTCCTCTTTGTGGGACACACATGATGTGTAAATTGGTTCTCTTAATGATGTTCCATAATTCCCATAAGATTTCTTGACTTTTTTCTCATTTTTTTTCCTTTTGTGTCTCTGACTCAGTAATATCAAATGACATGCATTGATTCTTTATTCTACTTGATCAACTCTACTTTCGAATTTTTCAGTTCAACCATTGTGTCCTTTACATCCAGAATTTGTTGTTGTTGTTTTTTATGATTTCTCTCTCTTTGTTGAACTTTCAATTTTGTTCTTGTATTATTTTTCTGATTCTTTTTAATCATCTATCTGTGTTCTCTTGTAGCTCACTGAACTTTTTTAAGACAATTATTTTAAATTCATTATCAGACAGTTCATAAACCTTTATTTCTTTAGGGTCAGCTATTGGTGTTTCTTTCTTTTTTTTTTTTTCCTTTGGTGGTATTGTTTTTCTCAGATTGTTCTTGATTTTTAGGCTGGCCATCCATTGTTATCTGCACATTTGAAAAGCAAGAAATTTATTGCAGTCCCTGCATACTGGCTTTATCTGGAAAACCCCTTTCCCAGTCATCCAGCAATTCTTGGTAGGGTGTCTATTGTGGTCTGCAGGTAAACTTGTTGCTGAAGTCCTCAGGCAGGCTGGCCTGGTGCCTGTGTCAGCAGGTGGTAGGCCTGGTTTCTGGATCTGTACAGTTGGCCCTGAAGCCTGGATCTACTGGGGTAGATCTTTTCATTGGGTATGTGGGGATGAACATAAAGCCTATGTCTATAGGGGTATGCATAGAGCCTGTACTAATAGGTGCTGGACTGAAGCCTGGGTCCATAGGGGCTGCCATGGCTCTGAGGTGGGCATCGAGACTATGTCTGCAGGAAATGGCCAGCCAGGTTCTGGAATGGGCCTAGTATCTGGATCTCCTGGAATGAGCTTGGAGTCTGAGTCCATGGAGACTGGCCCGGTACTGGTGCAGGATTGGAGCCTGAATCTGGAGAAATGGGCCTGGGATCTTGGTAGATGGGAGCTGACCTGGAGCCTGAGACTTCAGAGATGCTCCTAGAGCCTTGGTCGATGATGACCAGCTTAGCATCAGGGTCTACTGAAGTTGGCCTGTACCCTGGGTCTGACAGAGCACAACTGGGCCCTAAGTTTATTGGATCATGGGTCACAAAAACCAGCCTGGATCCTGAAGCTGACCTAGGGCTGGGGTCGGGGGGGGCCAGTCTAGAGCCTGAGACCATAGGTGCTAGACTGGTGCCTGGAGCCACAGGCACTGGTCTAGAACCTGGGGAATGACCTGGAGAGTCTGAGTGTGAGTTCTGGCCTAGAACGTAGGTCATCAGAGGCTGGCATGGAGACTAGGTCCACAAAGGCTGGTCTGGGTCCTAGGGCTATAGTAACTAGATTGGAACCTAGGTCCAAAGAAGCAGTCCTAGATACTGGGTCTGTAGGCACCAGTCCAATACTGGAGTCAATTGTGTTGAGCCTGGACCCTCGGTCTACTGGAGCATGGGACCATAGGAACTGGCCTGGACAGTGGGGTGGCAGAAAGTAGCCTAGCCTTATAGGAAGGCCTGGAGGCTGTATCTGCAGATGCTTGCCAGATACTTAGCTAAAGGGTAGAGCTAGGGATGCTAACCTGGAAATGGGGTTGGCCTGAATTCTGGATTTGTGAGAGCCAACCTAGTTCTGGGCTAGTCTGGAACCTAGGGTAGACTTGGAGTCTGTGACCACAGGGGCTAGCCTGGTGCTAGGCAGTCCTAGAGCCTTTATCCACAGGAGGTTGGATCTATGGATACTGGCCTGGTGACTAGAGTTATAGGGGCCAGCCTGGTCCTGGAGCTAGTCTGAAACCTGGACTTATGGAGGCCAGCCTGGTCCTGGAAGCAGTCTGGAGTCTGGAGTCTCTGGCGCTGGCCTGGTCCCAGGAACAGTCTGATACCTAGGGCTCTGGGGTAGACTTAGCATTAGGATATATCCAGAAACCAAGTCCACCAGGAAAGACTGGATCCTGGGCTGTGGGATCTGGTCTGGCTCAGTCTGCAGGTACTGGCCTGGAGTTTGGGGCCATATGGGCATACCTATTACTGGATTTTACTGAAGTAGCCTCTGTGTTGGGGTCCAAGGCAAAGTTAAGTGCCAAATTCCCTTTTCTTCTTCCACACAAAGGTTGTCTCTGTCTGTGCTTTGCTGCCTGATATTGTGGGAGGGGTGACACAGTAGTGTAAAATTGTTCTTCCTATGCTCTTCAATTCATCTTTTTTTATTCCTCTGCTACACTAAGATTCTGTAATCTTTCACCTGGTTTCCTTACCTCTTGTGAAGGTATTTTTGTGCACAGATAGTTATTTAAGTTGATGTTTCTGTGCAAGAATAAGTGCTAGAAAGTTCCATTCTGACATTTTGCTGATGTCCAATTTTACAGCATCCAATCAGATTTCTGTATAATGATTTTAAAAGTGCCTCAGCAGCATCAGGGTCAGGTATTCTGAGAGTGATGGCAGATCTTATGTTAAATGATCTTATCAAACACATACATATATACACACAATAATAATAAAGCAGACAAAACTTTTGGAGGTGATAAATATATTTATGGCATACACTGTGGTCGTGGTTTCATGAGTATGTATTCATCTCTACATTCATCAGGTTTTATACATTAAACACATACAGCTTTTATATGTGAATTATACCTCAAAAAAGTAGTTCTACAAAAAAAAAGAAAGTTAAAGACAATAGAAGAAAAATACTTGTTGGGCTCTTTCTCCATGAAGTATGACTTGTATATCAGATTTCTGATGGTTATTGAATCTTCCAGATTTTCTTATCATAAGTATATAAGACAAATAATATGCTGGGCTAGAAAAGACAAAAATACATATTTGAGGATGGATTTTCCCCTAACATAATAGGACTTGTTGTTCAAGTTACTAAAGCCAGTACCAGGCTAGAGGGAGAAAAAAGTTTCCAGATCAAATATTTGTGTAAATTAATTCAACTAAAGTCTCAAGTAGAAGAGACTTATTATGAGATACTTGGAGCCACAATATTCAAAATTCATCACAAAGTGGGAACCAGCACCCTACAAAACAAAGAACAATGGCTTGGGTTCAGAACATCTGGGTTCTGGTCTCAGTTTTGCACATGCAATCATGTGTCCACTTTCCAGGACTTATTTTCTTGAGACTAGACAATCTCTGATAAACCTCCTGTCCAATTCTCCTCTCTTACAGGAAGTTAGGCAGGTGCTCAGATCAGACTTTCAGTCACAAAAGATGAAGGAAGAAGGCATCGGGTGTCTTTCTTAACCACAGTTTTAGGACATGGATTTAGAGAATGCATGCATTCACAGGAATTAAGCAAATAATAAAAGCTGGATTTGAGGTAGAAAAATAGGAAACAGAAGATGAAAGAATCAGGGAAGATAATATTTAGGAGCAATGAAGAGTCCCCTATTGCTTTGTAGTATAGCCAAAATTTTTATTTTTCTCTTCTTTAGACTCTAAGAGGACTAGAGCACATGAGAGGGTTTTAGAGCTTTAAAATATTCTAGGTTGCCCCAAGCCGAGAAAGCATGTCCCACATCTTCCCAATTCCCTGATCTAGCTAAAACCATATACCACTTCCTGATTTCTCAGGAGGCATTGAAACTTCATCACCAACCCAGAACAGCTCCAGAAACCCCCATCCTTTTCTGGGATTTATTCAAATTGGTGCTATCAGTCTTTTTGATCCAAAAGAACCTGTGTTTATTTGGCTCTTCTATGCCTTGCCACCAGCCACCAGTCACTTAAAACATCTTTCCTTTGCTACAGAGAGGTGCAACCATATCTAAAGTCACCATCAATTCAAGGTCCTCTAACTGGATGAGCAACCCCTTCCTGAGTTCAGATGTGCAGAATCTGCTCAATCACCAAAGCTCCTGAATTAAGAGTTAGGGTTCTCCTTTGGACCATCAAGATGAACTTCATTAGGAATTCTGAGATAAAGCAAGTATTTCAGGGGAACATCAGGTCCCAGTGTCCACCTGTCATCTCAGAAGCCAGTAAAGAAAACTTTTTCCCTAGAAAGACTTCTGGTATAAAAAATGTTCCCAAGATTTGAGAGTATGAGAGTCTCTTGGTGAGTTCCCTGGTGAACAGAAATCAGGAATGTGCTGCTATACAGAAGAGATGTACAAGCATCTAGATACTGCCTCAAGGTAACTTTGAAAGAATTTTATATTATAACGTGGATTGGGATAGAGTGATTCTTTGACTTTTCTGTCTCTCTGAAGTCCTTCAAAAGATGTTGCAAAGGCAAGGTTCCTCAGAATCCCTAGGAAGCTTTCAGATTTTATGAATAGGTGCCCACAGCTATCAGATGTCTTCCTAAGATGGCTGCTGCATCCTAATTTCACACTGATAAAGGTTAATGAAGGACATTGATATGAAAGAAGCATCCTAGAGACTCTTGACACATTGTGAGAATATGCAGAGGGTGGGGCTGCACCACCCTCCCACAGACACTCAGCCACACAGTCCCCATTCCCTGCCATGAGCAAGAGTTTCAGAGCCTCATAGGGGTGCCTATGCAGACTTGAGGCAGATTGGACCTAGCACTGGCGCTGGAATTGAAATCTACCCTGTAGTCCCATAGATCGTTTTCTTTTGTATGAACATAGAAATTGACTTTTCTGGTCTTGAAGCTTGAAACTTCTATTTATTTTATATGAATTTCTTCCTTAGTAAAGGACTCCTAGATCCTCAAAAAGTATCAAAGAACTAAAACCAGGAGCATTGCAGAGAGACTAGGGGAGCACTTGCAATTTTTAATAGGATGGTCAAAGGAGGCCTCATTGAGCAGGTGGCTTTTAGGTGAAGACTTAGAGAAGGAAATCGAGTTTTCCATAGGTCTAATGAGAAAACAGAATGCAGGCAGAAGAAAAAGAACAGCCAAGTGCCAAAGCAGAGAGGCTAAAGAGAGTGAGGTTGGGGATGTGACTGGAGGGATATCAGGGAGGTGACTGGAGGCTAAGTCATGGAGAACTTAAAGGGCTGTTATAAGGAATTTATATCTCTTTCTCTGAATGATATTGGGAGTTACTGCAGGAGTTGCACAAAGGAATGACAAAATCTGGCTTTTGTTTTAAAAGGAGCATTCTGGTTTTCCATTGAGAAAAGACTAAAGACTTTCTCCACCCAGAAAAGACTGCCAAGAACTGTGAAGCATCTAAAAGTTTACCCTACTTGGTGCACAGTTTCATAAATGCTGGCAGATGACACAAGCCTCCTGAGTCAAAGACAGGATTTTATGACTCATTCAACAGGCAGAATTATTGCTGTGTTTGTGTCAGTCCTTCTTGCTCCACAAGTCCTACAGAGGAAATACAGAAAGGCAGATTAATGTTGCAATGCAATAGATGTGTTTTGCAGTCAAGGAGCCTGAATTAAGGGAACCTAGATGTTTTATAATGAACTCCAAGCAAACTTGTCTGAACTTTGCTCCAGAGGGAGACATTGTCTTTCTTACAATGAACAGTAAGCAAACCTGCCCTCTGCCTCAGAAGAGAGCAATATCTCCAGCTTCCAAGCTGTCCTTTTTTCAAACATCTTGAAAAGAGAGGAGCAAAGGCTGTCAATGTCTCTGCTCATAAAACATGCAGAAATGTGAGAGGCCATGAAGAATTTTCCCCCAACCAGAATTAGCAGGATGTCATAATGGATTTGATGTAAAGTGAGAGGGGAAAAGACACTTAAAAATAAATCCAATAGTTTTTATTCAAACAGGTGAAAAGAAGGAGTTGCCATCAACTAAGTTGAGAAAGACTATAGGTGAACTAGGCTGGGTGGAGAGGGTGGATAAGGAGTTTGATCTAGGACATAATGAGTTTGAAATGGCAATTGGATGGCATCCAAGAGATGTCAACCAGGCCATTAGATATATGTCCTGAGTTTGGAAAAGAGTTTGAGTAATAATATAAACTATTAGTCATTGGCATGTAGATTTGCTTTTAAAGCCATGGGACCAATTGGGATCACCAGGGAGTAAGTGTGGAGGGCCAATGATTAAAATCTGAAGTAATCCAAAATTAGGAAATGTGAGAGAAAAGAAGGTCCACAGAAGAGACTGAGAAGGAGTAATCAATGAAGTTAAAGGAAAACCAAGAGAGTGTGTTGTCTTGGAAACCGAGTGAAGAAATTCCATTCAAAAATAATCTATTCAGATGAAGAGCAATAATGGACCATTGGATTTAATAACATAGAGACCATTGATGGCTTTAAAAAGTGTTTCAGTAGAATGATAGTGGCAAAAACCCAATTAGATAAGATTAGGAGGGGGATTGGTGACAGCATGTATAGACAATCCTTTCAGTGAATTTTGCCACAAAGTGTTAAAGCAAACTAAATACAGCCCGAAAAGGACTCTGTACTTCTACATTTGAGTCCTTGTAGGTGAACTGTAACCTAGCTTAGTAGACAAAATTGAAAACCTAATTTAGTAGTGTGCACCTGGAAGAGTGCTTGAGCGTTGGCCAATCCCAGCAGCCATACTTCAACCACTCATAGAATGCTGAATGTTAAAACTTTGTTCAAATAAGGCAAACGCCCAGTTGTAACCAATCTCACTGTTTCTTTACCTCACTTCCCGTCCTATATGTCACTTTACCTTTTTTTGTCTATAAATTTGTTTTGACCTCAAGGCACCCATGGAGCCTCTGTGAATCTGCTGTGATTCTGGGGGCTGCCGGATTCACGAATTGTTCATTGCTCAATTAAACTCCTTTAAATTTAACTCAGCTGAAGTTTTTCTTTAATCAGGTGTCAGAAGCAGGATCTGAAGTGGAGTTTCTGGTAATCCCCAAGAGTGCTGAGTAAACACAGAAGGTACCTGCAGGATTCTCTTGTGCCCACTGATCTCTCAGAGCAGTTGAGGCTCACAGGTAAGCTCCCACTCACATTTCGCAACTTCACACATTTGTGTTTTGAGCTCTCGGAGTTTCTTTCAGCAAATTTCTGATTCAGAATGGGTTTGGAGTTGCAACAGAAACTGGATTGAGTCCAGTTAGACATGAATTTGATCTGGGAATTGACTGGCTTGGATCCACTTAGGGGCCTCTTACATCTGACTGGGTCAGAAAAGAACTGGTAGTAACCAGTAATGTTGCAGGAGTTATAACATTTCGCTTTTGAAAATTCACAGGGATTTTTGTGATTTATGCCTTTGTTTCATTTTTCTTATGCACCGAGGTAGGAAAAATCTTAACTTAATCAAGAGAACCTGAGAGTAAAGCCAATATTTTAGGTAAAAGTGGAATCCTTAATTTCCAGAAAAGAGTTCCTTCTAGGCTACACATTAGGCCTGGGAGGCAGCAAAGTCTTACAGAAACAGCAAAATCTTACTAAAGATAACTTACAGTGCAACATTCTGAATGAATAACAATGCACTGAAGTATATTTTAAAAACAGGGCTCTCAATAAAGTCCCATTTGGCTAAGAAAGGGTTTGGCACTATGGAATGTCAACTGCTATTCTCTTTGGAATAATCTGCCTTGTGCTCTTTGTTGACAGCTGTGGGTGATGTTGAGGTGCATGGCAACACATTCAAGCTTATGTACAAGGCATTTGAGGTCAGGCATGGAAGAATACTGAAGCAATCTGTGTATGTATTTGTGCATGAGAATGAAACTCCATGACCCTGAAAACAGGACAGGGAGTGGAGTGTGTGGTGTGATAAGAAACACTGAAAAGAGCCTCCTGAGAATGTGGTTTGAGTGTTGTCACAAGTGCCTCAGTAACCGACCTCAAATGGTCGTCTAGTGGATGTTTGTAGTTAATAGTTGGCACCATTCTCAGAATTGCTTCCCACCCTGCTCAGCTGGAATTGTCTGACAACTCATTCTTGGCATTCACTGCAAACTATACACTTTGCAGGTGATTGGATTGGGCATGCACAGAATGGTGGACATGGGGAGATTTTTCCTCCCCACTAAAAAAAAAAAAAAAAGGAAAACTTGATAGCTGGAAAAAAAGAAAGAAAAATAGCATTTCTTCTGTTTTCATAATTCTTATCTTTAAGTATGGTTCCATTTCCTTCCATTTTTTTTCAAACTTGCATAAAAATAAAAATATGTCAATGGTACTAAAGAAAATTCTGAAATAGGAAATAAATCACACATACTTTCACCACCCAAAAACAATTTGTATGTTTATTCCCTTTGAGTCCTTGTCCACATGCATACACATTTTTGATAGATATGTACAAGTTACTTTTCGTTTTTACCCATTACTTATTATAATTGCTTTTCTACAGTCTTCACAGTGACTACTGACTGACTGTGTGCTACTCATATTTACTGTCATTCACAAAGTTATTATTTTTCTTCAGTGGACTTTAAACTTATTTTCCATATAAAATGGAAAATTATTCCAGTTAAAGAATGAAATTCTGACACATGATACAACATAAGTGAACCTTGAAAACATTACGCTAAGTGAAATAAGCCAGACCCCCAAAGGACAAATACTGTAGGATTCCCTTTATGTGAAGTACCTAGAATAGGCAAATTCCTAGAAACATAAAGTAAAATAAAAGTTACCAGGGGCTAGGAAGAGAAGGAATTAGTAACTGTGTTTTAATGGGTACAGTTTATGTTTGGGATGACAAAAACGTTCTGGAAATGGATAGTGGTAATGCTTGTAGAGCATTGTGAATATACATAATGCTGCTGAGTTGTACCCTTAAAAAATAGTTAAATGGTAAGTTTTCCATTTTGTGTACTTTAAAATAACTTTTTAAAAGAGTGTGGGGAGGGGTCTACCCAGGCTTTTAGCAGGTTCCTGATTTAGAAAAGAAATGTTGATGGTAAGAATATGGGTAGAGAAAAATTTTGGGGGGTAGATGTTAGAAGCTGAGGCCAGGGTGGGGTCATAAGAACAATATTAAATACAAGGACAAAGGGACTCTGAACTAAGGCCATTGAGAGGGGATGGAGTAGGGAATGGATAGGAGAGGTATTTGGGACAAAGATGTGGCAGCTGATAGGTGTAGGGGTTGTTCGCATGTATTAGCCCAGGCTACAGTGTTCTCAGGACAAATAAAATACAAGTTGTTTTTTTTGTTTTGTTTTGTTTTGTTTTGCAAGTAGTGATACAGCATGGTAAATCTTGAATTAAAACTTCTAAAATCTTGACCAAAAGTTCAAAAGAGAAGACCATAGTAAAACACATGGGTAAGGGCAGTTTTAGTTAAATCAGGTGAAAAACAGAGCAAAAGAAGCACTTGGAGGTGGGGGAAGAAGGACCAGCTTTTTTGACAGCTATAAGAACAGCAGAGTCATACACGAGATAAGCTCATGTCATAGATCCAGTTCTATTTACTAAAAGTTCCTTGAGTATTCAAATGTTCTGAAATTGTAAGCTCTTGCAAAAGGATGCTTTTGTTTAAACATTGCTTCATCTAGCTACAGAACATAGTTTAACTTTGAGGTCTTTGACCCCAGAGAAGACAAAATCTGTTTCACCTTGCCTATTATTTAACATATATTGGGAACTATTTCACCTTCATGGATACAAAATTTCAAACATCTGTATTAACTAATTTGCTAATGACTGTTTCAAATAACTGATATGTGGGTTCTTTCTCTTACATTAATTAACTTTGTAAGTTCTTTACATTTTTTTATTATTTTTACATCATTGGATATAATTGCTAAATCTATACATGACAAGTGGATTAATATGAAATCAATTTAAAAAATAACATATGTTAAATATTGTTCTCACTTTATGTCAGGTATAATGCTGCATATTTTATATGTATTACATTGTGTAATCTCATTACTCTGGAAATTTCTAATTTCCAGTTCCAAAGTGGCGAGAAAACACTTAGAGGTTCTGATTGGTTAAGCAAGTTAACAAAGAAGTAGGAGGCAGAACTAAAATTTGAAACCAGCCTAAGCTTTGAACCTGTCAGTTGTGATGATAACCTTCTCCAAGTTATTGGTAAATTATTGGCACGTTTCTAAGAATTCTGAATGTTACTTCAACAGAAGTTTATAGATCGGTGTCAAAATTTTTCCATGTTTTCTTTTTTGCAATGAAACTGGAACAACTTCCAAAATGGCCATAGGTCTGAAATATTTAGCCCTAAGAAATTAAATAAAATCTTTGTCAATTTCTGCTCTTAAGTTTTCCAGTCACAACTGTTCTGAATGAATAACAATGCACTGATATTTTCTATTCCAGATGAAAGACTTCTCAGGCATCTGATGACCAAAATACAGGGAAATGGTTATGATGATGGTGGTGGTAGAGTGTTCTACTACAGGCATTGGGAACCTCACAGAACTCTTAATATTCACGTTTAATTCGTTCCACCAGAGAGGCAGGGCATGGGTTTTGGAGCCATTCATATATGGTTTCAAAATCTGACTCTGGCGTTTATCTCTGTAAGAACTTGAGAAATGTTCTTAGTCTCTCTGAGCTTTGGTGTATTCAGAATGAGGATGCTACTAACAGTACATCATTGAGTGCTATTTGAATGGAGATGGATAAAGTGCATCTTAAATTCATTTAGTCCCTCAACATTTTCCCTTCACTTCTTATCATTTCAGAGTTTCTTCTTGAAGGACTCAAGGACTGAAGCATCCCACAAAATGATCCTACTGAATAATTCCCAGAAGCTGCTGGCCCTATACAAATCCTTGGCTAGGAGCATCCCTGAGTCCCTGAAGGTCGGGGAATAGTGGGAGGTCAGGCTATGGGAGTAGGGGTGTTGAGGATGAGAAAATAGCAGGCTCGTGATTCTGGTCCTTCCTGACTTTCTGCAGAGGGTTGAAGCTGGGAAACAGGATGAGGTTGGGGATGAAGGAGGCATGTCAAGATCTGCTATTTTTCCTTGGGAAGAGGCAGCTAGGCCCACTCTGCAGGTTTTGTCATTCATTTGGAGAGGTGGTGGAGAATGGTGGCTACAGGCATAGTGTTGGAGCTAGACTGAATGGATATGCATTCGTAGGCTGCCATTTTCTAGTCGCATGGCTTCGTGCATGTTTCTTTACCTTTCTATGCCTTTACCTTTGATCTTTTCATCAATGAAATGGGAATAATATTATCACCTACTTCTTAAAATTGTTGTAGACCCTAAATAAATCCACACAATGTAAGTGTTAAGAGCACTGCCAAGTGCCCAGCTAGTGCACAGTAGCTCTTTGGTATCACAAAGACACCTACTTGTGAGTTCTGCCTGCTTGCTGGTGACTTCACATCCATCAGTATTGTCCTGGAGACGCTGCTCATTTCACTGTCACTGACTTTGTCCCAGTACCATCTCTCAACCTCCGTTTTTCTCTTCCTCTTCACATCCAAATCCCCATCTCTGGACATCTTAACCTCTCCTAGTCCTTTGCATCCCTCCTTCAGGTGTATGGCTCTGTGTATCACATCAATCACGGGAACCCCTTCAACCTGGAGGTGCTGGTGGACTCCTGGCCCGAGTATCGGATGGTTATTATCCGGCCTCAAAAACAGGTATGCATACAGACAGGGACTGGTGGAGCCAGGCAGGTACAAAGGTCCTGAGGAACTGACCAGTTCAGACACTACAGCTGCTTATAGGGTGAAAGGAAATGTGAGTATTTTAAAACACTTCTTCAGTACTTGGCACCATGCATGAGTGTCACGTGTTCCCACCCTTCCTGTAAAGCACAGGATTCATCTGGGAAGGAGGGTGGAGGGGGAAGAAGAAGAAAAGATCAAGGCTGACACTCACAGATTAAGGTGACTTTGAGGTGGCAGGGATCACCTGCAGGGTCTGAAAAGAGGCCAATTTACAGAGAAAGTTGGGTGTCTGAGATATCAGAACAGTGACTTAGAAACAAAAGCCAAAGCAGAAGTCTACTAGTAAAAATTACCTCTCAGACCTGGGCATGGTATCTTATACTTGTAATCCCAGCACTTTGGGAGGCCAAGGCAGGAGGATCACTTGAGGCCAAGAGTTAGAGACCAGCCTGTGCAAATAGTGAGACCTCATCTCTACAAAAGATAAACAAAATTACCAGGGTGTGGTGGCGCATGCCTATAGTCCTAACTACTCAGGAGGCTGAGGCGGGAGAATGGTTTGAGCCCCAGAAGGTCAAGGCTGCAGTGAGCCAAGATCATGCCACTGTATTCCAGCCTGGGCAACAGGGTTAGACCCTGTTTTTTTTTTTTTTTTTTTTTTTTTTTTCATTGTTTCTCAGGAACCAGGGAAGTGTCTCATAACTATTGTGTATCAACTATGTGGAAGCACTTCTCTTGTTAGTGAATGTCACCATCAGAACAATCTTACGAAGTGAGCATTAATATCTCCAACTTAGAGATAAGGAAATGACACTGAGAAATATTAAGTCATGTAGCTGCTGGATACCAGATATTAAAGCACTGCCAAATCTGAATTCAAGTTCAGTGAACTCTGCCAGTTTTACTAGTTTTACTACACCTATTTACTAGGTAAATAGTAAATAGGCCCACAGGCCTTTCTCTGAGTTTCATCATCTGTAAAAATGGGAAAAGTAAGAGGACCTTCTTCAGAGGATTACTCAAGGTTTAAATGAGATACTGTATGTCAAAGACAGTACACAGCACCTAATTGTAGATCATATTTATCATAATTAGCCATATTGGCTGAGGACATCCACAAGGAATAAATAAGCTGAAATATTAATACAAACCTAGGTCTATTTTTTGCCCTAAAGACTTCCCCTTTGTCTGTGTGTGTGTTTCATGCACATCTAGTCAGGGAACTAAAGCCTTATTGCCAGCCTAGCTTCATGCCGGTATAGACGCCAAGTCCACAAATAATAAGAAGCCACCCCAGGTCAAGACTAGTTTCCAAAGTGGGTAAGGATTGGGATGCAGAAAGTGGCAAAGTGGCCCTAGCTTGAGGAACAAAGGGGTAAAGGGGGTGGGAACCAGGCTGAGCCTAACACCTTCCCTAGGGATGTTCTTTTGATCTTCTGGCTTCCTGAAAATTTGGAATGGAAGATTAGTGCTTAGTTTATTAAATTCCACGTTCCAATTTCTTCAAAGTGTGATATGCTAAATAACTGTAGGAGGTCAAATATTTCTTTTTACTTCAGTAACTTTGTAGTTATTATGTGTATTTTAGCAATGTAACTACAGCATTAAACCATGACTATATATATATATATATATATATATATATATATATATATATATATATGCATTGCTTGAACAAGGCTAGTTTTTATAAAATGAGTCAATAAACAAAAATACTAAAATATAAAAGTTCCACAGCACACATATATGAACAAAAAAATGGAAAGAATGAAATATGATGCAATTTACTTGGAAACACATTCACCTAGTCTGATTCCACAGCATACCATGTTTCTTTCAGTATTGAAAGTCAATTTGATTTTGAACAAGAATTTTTTTTAAAGGAATATAAAACTATTAACCACTGTTCACCAGTATTTACAATAAAGTAAACAATATACAGTTGGATAACATTCTGATTACTACAAAGTTGTTTTTCCTGGCTTTTGTTGAACCAGTAAAGCAAGTAACTGAAAGACAGCCTACATGTAAGGAATGAGTTGGAGTAAAGAAAACACATGGAGGTCAATAGGTTAGATTACAAAAGGTCGTTCATACATTTCTATCAGCAGGTCATTCCCCCATCCATATGCAGAAACTAGACAAGTGCTAGTGTGTTTTAATTAGCTAAACAAAACTAAGTTAAATGAACATTTAAATATCTGCTGGCAGGCCATTCCTTAACAAACTGTTGAAATCCCTGTTGCTACATTGACTAAAAGGTCATGATTCATGGAACATCTAAGACTTGGTTCATAGAAACCTAATCAGATAGAGATGTTGGCGGTTTATGAACAAGAATTTTTTAGGGTGGAATGCAGGAGAATTTATCTAGAAAAAAATTAATATTTTCTTTGTTGGTTTTTAATGAAAAAGATAATATGTGATGATTATACAAGTGGAAAAACCCAACATGATTTGAAGAAGTTAATAACCTCTCACTTCCTCCTCTCCTTCTTTTCTACCCTTTCGGGTAATCAGTGTCTTTGCCTAAATTAACACACAAAGGGATATTCACTGATGATCTCTTCTGTCATCACTTTTTAATTTGCCTTTAACATATGGACATCCCTTCGGGTGAATCAGTACAGTACTAACATATTCATTTTAATAATTGTGGTATTCCATAGAGTCAGTGCAATGCTATTTAGTCAGTCATTCTCCTGCTACTGGGTTCAAATTTTTTATAGCACTTTGCCACTACAAACAATGCTTCAGTAAACATCCTTGTACACATGTCTTTACATCCTGGAAACTTTCCTTAATACAATTGATTTCCAAAAGGGATATCTCCAAGTCAGAGTTTATCTTTTTCTAAATAGGCATTTCCAGATTACCTTCCCAAAGGGTTCTACAATTTTATTTCCATTAGCAATATATGGAAGAATTCCATATTCCCACCAGCACTGGATGTTATCCCTCTTTTAATTTATGACAAACTGCTGGGTGAAAAATGGCATCTTATTGTAGATTTACTTTGCATTTCCCTGACTAGTGACATTGAACATATTATATTTTCATGTGTTTATTAGTCATTTGGGGTTTACTTCTAAACTCTTTATACAGTTTGACCATTTTTACACTGGGGTTTTGCATCATTCTTAACAATCTGTAAGTGTTGTGGATACTAGGAATACTAATACAATGGGTATGCTACAAATTTGTTGCCCAATTTAGAATTATTTTTTATTTTATTGATGGAGATTTTGACGTGAAGAAATTTTTAATTTCAATGTAATCAAACTAATCAAATATATTATCTTTTTCACTATGACTTCTTAGGTTTTGTTGCTTTTTTATTAATAATCAGGAAGATTTTTCCTACTCCAAGATCATACAAATGTTTTCTTATTTTGTCTTACAGTAAGTTAATTTTTACTTTTGACATTTCAATCTTAATTCTATTTGAAATATATTTTTGAATAGCATGAATTACCATTTTTTTATATTTTTCTTCCTTATGGCTGGCTAATTATGTTAGTATTATTTATGAAATATGGCTTCCCACTACTGAAACATGTGTCTATTTTGTCATATAACATGTTTATATATTTTCATATCTATTTCAGTACTTGTTTCTAGTCTTTTCTTACTCTATTTCAGTGGTTTTGTGGCAAATTTTAATATCTAATAAAGCAAATCACCCTCCACCAATCTTTTTCTTACTTTCCTATTTCTAATAGACTTAAGAACTATATGAACATAGACCAATTTTTCCAGTTCCTCCCCAACTACCCCAACTAACTGTTGTAATTGTGATTGGTATTGGAGTGGGCTTTTTAGACAATTGTGGAAGGATTGATATTTTGTGATTTTGGGGATAATTTTTTTAGACAATTGTGGAAGGATTCTAAATCTTTTCATTTAGAAATATGGTCTTTTCTCATTTTGTTCAGTTTCTGTTCTATGCCATCGGTAAAATTTTAGTGTTTTCCTGTGGTAAACTACATGATTTTTCATTAAGTTTACCCTCAGGTATTTTATACTATTTGTTAAGCCTATTGAATTATTTTTCCGTTTCTATTTCTGAGCATTATTATTTTGTTATTGCTTTTTATTTGCATTCTTTATTTCCAAATATGTTCACACTATTCTTTAAAATCCTGTTTGTTTGTGTGGGGTGTTATTTGTTGTTGTTTTTTGTTTTGTTTTTTGTCAAAGTCTCTTGGATTTTCTACAAACAAAGTAATTTGCTTCTTCTTTGCCAATATTTGTATGGCTTTTTGGTTTCTTGCCTTACTGCATAATGTACAACCTAAGAAAACAATACCAACTAACAATAATATTTCTACCCTTGTCTCATCCCTGATTTTAATAAAATGGCTATAACAGCTTACATTTGGAATTACATTTGATTCTGTCTTTACAAGTTTAGAGCATTTTCCTTTTGTCCCTGCTTTCACAGAACTTATATTTAGAATGGAGGGTAAATTTTGTTATTTCATCTTTTTATTTTCTTTTTTGTAATTTATATACTCGTAGGTAATTTTCCCTCCTTTAGTTTATTACACTAAAAGCTCTTCCAATCAAAGCCATTCTGGCTTTTCTGAAACAAGCTGTTCATGTTCACATTCTTTTGATATACTACTGAATATTTTATTCAGAATTGTTACATCTGTCTTCATAAAGGAATATGGTCAATAACTCTCTTTTTGTTATTTCTTTACCAGATTTGGCATTGGGATCTTTTCATCTATTACCAAAGTCTACTATTAACATTATGTGTTTGTTTTTGGCTTATATATAACTTGAGTGTAAAATAATCTTATTTTGGCTACTTTTTATTTTTTTTTAATTTCAACTTTCCTTTTAGATACAGGGGGCACATGTGCAGATTTGTTACATGGGAATATTGCATGATGCTGAGTCTTGAAGTACAGACAGATCCCATCACCCTGGTACTGAGCATAGTACCCAATAAGTAGTTTTCTAACCCAGCCCCTTTTCCTCTAGTAGTCTACAGTGTCTGTTTCTCCCACATTTATGCCCATGTGTGCTCAATGCTTAGCCTCAGTTATGAGTGAGAACATGTGATATTTGGTTCTCTGTTCTAGCATTAATTTGCTTAGGATTATTGCACTGTGGAAAGTAGTCTGGAAATTTCTTAGAGAACTTAAAACAGAGTTACCATTCGACCCAAAAAAGCCATTACTAGGTAAATACTCAAAAGAAAATGAATCATTCTACAAAAATGACACATGCACTTGTGTGTTCATTGCTATGCTGTTTACAATAGCCAAGACATGGAATGAACCCAGGTGGCCATCAATGGTAGATTGGATAAAGAAACATATATTCCTATGGAATACTACCCTGCAAACAGAAAAGAATAAAATCATGTCCTTTGTTTGTTTTTTCTTTTAACTGTTTTTTTAAATTGCATTTTAGGTTTTGGGGTACATGTGAAGAACATGCAAGATTGTTGCATAGGTACACACATGGCAATGTGATTTGCTGCCTTCCTCCCCATCACCTATATCTGGTATTTCTCCCCATGCTATCTCTCCCCAACTCCCCACCCCCCATTGTCCCTCCCCTATTTCCCCCCGACAGACCCCAGTGTGTGAAGCTCCTCTCCCTGTCTCCATGTGTTCTCATTGTTCAACACTCAACTATGAGTGAGAACATGCAGTGTTTGATTTTCTGTTCTTGTGTCAGTTTGCTGAGAATGATGGTTTCCAGGTTCATTGCAGCACTGTTTACAGTAGCAAAGACCTGGAACCAACCCAAATGCCCATCGATGATAGACTTAACAGGAAAAATGTGGCACATATACACCATGGAATAGTATGCAGCCATCAAAAACGATGAGTTCGTGTCTTTTGTAGGGACATGGATGAACCTAGAAAATCATGTCCTTTGTAGCAACATGGATATGTTGCCACAATCCTTGTCTACTTTCTAAATGTTATATGTTTAATTTCATTCTGACATTTTCTATTAGTTTGTTGAGGTTTTCTAGTTTTTGAAAGTCAGTTTTGATAGTTTATTCTTGAGGGATAACATTCATTTCTTTTATCAGTAAATATGTTGCCGTAGGGTAGCATATACTCTTCTATAATTCTTTTGTTCTTTTCTCTGTTTCCATTCTCATTTCTCACATTCTGTGCTTTTTGTTTGTTTGTTTTCTCTTCCTCTTGTATTTCCTTAAAAAGACTTACCAGCAGTTTCTCTTTCTCTCTCTCTTTTGCCATTTAAAAAGTGAACTTTTGGCTTTATATATCCTTTGCACTATGTCTTGTTCTCCATTTCATTATTTATAGCTTTCATTTTTATAAATTGTTCCATTTGTTTTATTCTAGTTTACTTTGATATTTTTATAATTCTTTGGATATGTACTTGGCTATTTTTGGTCATTCTTTTAAAATTGGGTCTTTTAAAACATCTACTATTTTAAATTTACTGAGGTTTTGGTTTTGGCCATATTCAGGAACTTGCATTTATAAAACACCTCCAAATTCTTGAAGGTTTCTTTAAAATTAGTTACATTATTTTCTGCTTTACTCTTTAACAATACAACTTCCAACATACTATTAATACACTCACTGCTAAAACTCTCACATTTATTGTTTATATTTCCCCTCAGAAACAGGTGCTTATCTTCCCATGAAGTTTGTGGCTTGTCAGAATGGGATCACAAGTCTCTTTCTTTCAAACCCATGAGTCTAACACCACATAAATTACCCAGAGTGCTACCAAAAATTCAGTTACTTCATTCTATTTTGTGGGCTTCTGGCTGTAAAGACAGCATCACTCTTCAAATAGAGTGATATCCTATATCCTTGGGAAAAGGCAATGTCTTGTTAATGTTTACATTCACTAAATATATTATACTGCCCAAGCCCTGGCCATTGTAGATTCTAGGATACTATAGATTCTACGTGTCTGGTGAAACAGTAGGCACTAAAACTTACAGAAATCACCGTTGAATTTGTTCACGTTTAAGGACTTAATCCTAGCAACACAGACTCGGTAGAACCCAGAATGTGTCCCACACATTACATGGGACACAGTATATATAACAAAGGGATACGTGTGGCACAGGAGGTGAGAGAAGCATGGAGAAAAGCAACTGTTGCATTCTTTTGATCCTGCTGGGGGCTTGGTGACGCTATAAATAGGATAAGGTAAGTGTGCAGTTGAGTGGGTAGGGAGAAAGCTGAGGCATCTCAAGGCCTGGTGGAGGGTGACTCATTTCATCCTGTCTTTGTTCTGTATCTGATAATCAGGTTGATAGCCAGTACCTGTCAGTGAAATATTTAACAACCTCCAGTTACATAGGCAAGAGGTCGGCAGTAACTTATCGGCCTAGGTTTTATTATCCATGTCCCCAACTGCAGCCATTGTTGGCCACTGTTAAAATTGTTTTAAATTTAATTTTTCTAATAATTGCCATCAGTGAGAGGTGTAGAAAAAGTTCAAAGGAATGACCTGAACTTTCACCATCCTATACAGGAGATGAATGATGACATGGATTTATACACAAATGTATATCGTATATTCTCCAAAGAGCCTCAAAAATCACAAGAAGTTCTGAAAAATTGCGAGATCATAAACTGGAAACAGATACTCCAAATCCAAGGTGAGGAGTCTGAAGAAATGGGCAAGCAGCAGTGCTTCTCAAATTGAGTCTTCAACTGATAGCATTAGCATCACCTGAGAGCTCATTAGAAATGTAAATTCACAGAGACTCTGGGGGCTGGGAGAGGTAGAGCAATCTGTGTTGTGACAAGGACTGTAGCTGATTGTGGGGTAAACTCAAGTCTGTAAACCGCTAAGCATTGAGGTATTAATCAGGTGGGAGCAGTGTAAATAGAAAACTCCATGTCTGACAATACTGCTCTATTGTCTTTCTTCCCAGGTTTTCAAGAAAGTTTAGGTGAGGGGATAAGAGGGGCTGCATTTTCAAAGTCAGTGAAGGTAGAGCATTCAAGAGCAATCCTCTTTATTACGGAAGATATCCTGAACCTCAATTCCACCAATAAAAAGTTTGGAAGCTGGGCTGAGACAGGCCACCCAGTTGTTGAATTTGAGAGGTACAAAATACATGTGCTGATCATTTATAATTGCTCTTCCTTGTACATTTTCGTAATTCACATAAATCAGTTTTGGAGTGAAGACAGGATGAATTCATACCTTGGGATGAATAAAGGTTTTCAATGGTCAAAATTCACAACTTTGCAATGGTGGGTCTTTAAACAAGAAGAGTGCCTGTAGTTTCAGGCACTCCCAGAAACTACAGGAGTGGGGATGAAAGTTTTTGTCTTTCTTTTTGTTTTCTACAGCGAAACTCCTGATTTTAAGTATGCTCAGCTGGATGTCTCTTATTCTGGGCTGGTAAATGACAGGTGGAGGCGAGGGAAGAATGAAAGGAGCCTGCGTTATATCAAGCGCTGCATAGAAGCCCTGCCAACAGCCTGTGTGCTGGGCCCAGAGGGGGTCCCTGTCTCATGGGTAACCATGGACCCTTCTTGTGAATTAGGAATGGCGTACAGCATGGAAAGGTACCGAAAGAAAGGCAAGATGAGACAGACAATGGTGCAATTCATGAAATATCTGCGTCAGAATAATATTCCATTTTACCTCTCTGTGCTGGAATTTAATGAAGACTCCCGTAGATCTGTGAAGCAAAATGGTTTCTTTGAGGCCGCCTGTGAGTGGCACCAATGGACCTGCTACCCACAGATCTAGTTCCATTTTAGACAATGAAGCTGCTTAGCAATCTTGGGCAAGCCATCTTGGAATATTAAAGCAGACACCACAGAATAGCTTTCTTCACTTACAAATGTTTGTTTGGTATTTATGATGTGCTAGGAACTCTTATCACATTGAGACTTGATGTTAAAAGACACTGCCATACTCTTGAGGAGCTTACAATCCAAGCAAGAGGCAGGGAAGGGTATAGTCTTTAAATATGCATAAGCGTTGTGAGAAGGATGAGGTTACCAGCAAACATGTAACTAGAAAGCCAGGCTCAGTCCTTACCTCTGGGAATTAGAACTCTTTATGAAACTTGGTTGATATAATCTACTATCTGGAAGATAAATGAAGGACTTTAATAAAATTGGTCAATAGAATATTCCTAATCTATATGGATACTTTATTGTAAATAAATACCCCTGCTATTTACAGATTTATGAGGCAATGGCTACACTAAAGAATGGAATCAGTCTCTTAGTTTAGTGACTAGAAAAGTATAAAAGGTGAAGCCTAAGACAAATGGCTTTCCTGGGCTACGTTTCATCATTGTTATGCAGAAAAGGAAATCCAGAGAATCAAGTCTGCTGGACTTTAGGCCTCTGCTATGGAAATGACATTTGTTGTGCCTCCTTTCTCACTTCCACATCATTAGGGAAGCACAGCATAGGGCAAAGTGTTGCCTGTGAGTCTTGTTATAAGTTCAGCCTTTGGTGTTTGTACCATGGCTATCTTAAGGGTATGATCAGGGGTCAGGGGCATTCCAGGGAGAAGTGACCACGGAGATGAGGACTGGAGAGTGAGTAGGAGTGAGCCAGACAAGAAAAAGCAGAAAACTCAGATGATGGAAAGGACATGTGCCATGCACTATCATAAGAACTTTCTAATTGAACACTTACATTACAAAATCCCTGATCTTAAAAAAAAATACACTTCATGATCAAAATGTGGCCTCTTTTGGCTCCCCTCTGCCATCCTAACATTTGAACTTGGATTACTATGAACACTGAAGCTATAGCAAAAAAATAAATTAAAAAGACATTTTCATTTTTTCTAATAGTCTAGATTTAAAAAAGAAATCTTAATAGAATTGGCTTTAAGAGTAAAGTCTATCAGTATTAACCCACACCTATCCTCATCTCTCCATAAAAAATAAACCTCCACAAAATTGAATGTTTATATTTGATGCGATTTTAAAGTGTGCAATTCCAGTAGTTAAAGAATTGTATAGGTCATGGAGCTTTTTTAAAAAACTCCAGTTCATCTTAGAAGGCTGTGGTAGATCTGTTATAGCTTAGTATGAACCAATCCAATCAGATTTCTAAACTCCTAAGATCTGGCTGATTTGTTTCATTGACTGAAATGAAAGCATGGTCTGAGAAAGAAGGGAAACATTTCCCTTAGGATTTCAAAGGGTGAAAAATTTTTACATAAAAAACAAACTTGGGAACTTGGGGTAATATGAAAACAGCTATATTTTGGCACTCAAGATGCAAAAGCCAATATACATGATGAAAGAAGACAAAGCAAATAAAAGTTGCCTATTTCAAAATAGTGCCTCAGGCAGCTCCTGTATACAGAAGAGGATGTTTATCCAGGATCTGGGGCTCAGGTCACTTTAGCACAGTTTCCCTCCTCTGCTCCTTCCCTAAATGCAAGCCAGATTCCCTTATCTAGCCCTTTGTGGCCCTGTTAAGAGAGTGATTTCCAAACCTTATCATGAACTTGGATTAAAGAAGCAACAAGGAAGCATAAGAAAGAGGAAGAAGGATTTCTTAAGTGTCACAAATAAGTCCGAATTTATCAATAAACACAAAAATGAATGGGGCAATTTTCTTATTAAAATATGTTTTTCATATTGAGTTCAAAACAAAGTCCAAGAATCTGCTGTGGTTGCCATAGCAAAAATCATAGACTGAGTGGCTTATACAACAGAAATTGATGTCTCACTCTTCCAGAAACTGGGAAGGGAAATGACAAGGCTCTGGCAAGGTAGAGTTCATTCTCCATCCTCTTTTCTCAGCTTGCTGATGGCTGCTTTTTCTCTCTGCCCTCACACGGTGGAGACAGAAGAGAGCTCAGACTCTCTTCCTTTTCAAAGAAGGACTTAATTCCATCATGGGGGCTCTATCCTCATGACTTCAATTACTTCTCAAAGGCCCACCTCCAAACACATTGAGAGTTTGGGCTTCAACATATGAATCTGGGGGTCACAGTCAGTACATAAGAAAGCATCTCTGAAATAAACAACACACAAGGGTTAAAAAAGAAAAAAGATATGCTAAAGCAATGTTAAACTGAAAAGCAAAGTAATAATATCAATGTGAGGCAAAATAGAACTTAAGATGAACATCTGCTAAATACAGAATTCTCCCACAAGATAGGTCATGAATCTTCCTCACAACACAACACAATACAACTACAGAATAATGTATGGCAAAAGCTGACAGTGGTACAAAAAGAAATCGGCAAATCCACAGTCACAGTGGGAACTCAGAACACTTCCCTCAGAAAGCAACAGATGATGCAGATAAAAAGTAAAGACAATTTGACAAAATGCCATCACAACTTGTTATTTTGGGTGATGTTGGGGTTATCTGCTTATTGTGTATTTGAGAACTTGTGTTCCTCTGTTTGTCAAACTGACCAGCAGGGGTTGCTGGGAAGGGAACAATCCATCTAGAAAGTGCTGGCAACTTGTCTCTAAGTTTAGAGGCTCTTGGTCCCCATCATGATCATCACCTATCAGGGGCAAGCACTGCTGATAATAGAGCTAAAAAGAAATTATTTAGGCAATTAGGTAAAAAAAATCCTCGTTAAGGTTTTTCTTTTTATAAAAAAAAGCCCCATATAATTTCTTTTCTAACAAAAAATATCAAGCTGTAAGGATAGATAAGCAAGCTAAAAGCTTGCATATATGAGTGCTGGCACCTATGCCAAGAGAAAAGGGATGCCTGAAAGCCAGGCATATTCAACATGGAAGTTACCTCTGTTCTTTGTCTTCACATGTGCAAGCAACATGGCTCCAGCCAGGGAGAGACTCCATCTGAATAATAAAAGGTTAGGGTGGGATGGCCAGCCTCTTTATGCATCATGTAAATAGCACACCTGGTACAACCAATCCTCTGAGCCCTATGTAAATCAGACACTGCCTCCTCAAGCTCATCTATAAAACCAACTGCATCTGGCCCCAAACCCAGAAACCCACTCAAGCACCCTTCCTCTGCACGAGGAAGCTCTCTCTTCTTTCTCTTGCCTATTAAACTTCCTCTCTTAAACACACTCCTTTTGTGTTCACATCTTCACTTTCCTTAGTGCGAGACAACAAACCTCTGGCATTTCCCCAGACAAATGATGCTGCTTCACTGCCATCTCTAGCCCAAGTGCCAAAAATGACCACTTGGGCCTGATAAGTCCCATGCTGCTTAGGACAAGCAAAGACATGAGCATGGAGTGGGGACAGGTTTATTAGAAAGGCTGCAGTAAAAGGATATCCCAGGCAACTTTCCACTTTTCTGTCATTTTCAAACTTTTTTTATTTAATTTTTAAAATTTTGGATTGCATTATAGGTTTTGGGGTACATGTGCAGAACGTGCAAGATAGTTGCATAGGTACACACATGGCAGTGTGTTTTGCTGCCTTCCTCCCCTTCACCCACACTTGGCATTATTCCCCAGGCTATCCCTCCCCGGCCCCCCCCCGCTGTCCCTCCCCCATTCCCCCCAATAGACCCCAGTGTGTAGTAGACCCCCTCCCTGTGTCCATGTGTTCTCATTTTTCTCACCCGCCTATGAGTGAGTATATGCGGTATTTCTTTTCTGTTCTTGTGTCAGTTTGCTGAGAATGATGTTCTCCAGATTCATCCATGTCCTTACAAAGGACACAAACTCATCATTTTTGATTGCTGCATAATATTCCATGGTGTATATGTGCCACATTTTCCCAGTCCAGTCTATCATCGTTGGGCATTTGGGTTGGTTCCAGTTCTTTGCTATTGTAAACAGTGCTGCAATGAACATTCGTGTGCATGTGTCCTTATAGTAGAACGATTTATAGTTCTTTGGATATATACTCAGTAATGGGATTGCTGGGTCAAATGGAATTTCTATTTCTAGGTCCGTGAGGAATCGCCACACTGTCTTCCACAATGGTTGAACTAATTTACACTCCCACCAACAGTGTAAGAGTGTTCCTATTTCTCCACATCCTCTCCAGCATCTGCTGTCTCCAGATTTTTTAATGATCGCCATTCTAACTGGCGTGAGATGGTATCTCAATGTGGTTTTGATTTGCATCTCTCTAAGGACCAGTGATGATGAGCATTTTTTCATGTGTTTGTTGGCCTCATGTATGTCTTCTTTTGTAAAGTGTCTGTTCATATCCTTTGTCCATTTTTGAATGGGCTTGTTTTTTTTTTTTTTTTCCTGGAAATCTGTTTGAGTTCTTTGTAAATTCTGGATATCAGCTTTTTGTCAGATGCGTAAACTGCAAAGATTTTTTTCCCATTCTGATGGTTGCTGATTCACTCTAGTGACTGTTTCTTTTGCCGTGCACAAGCTGTGGAGTTTGATTAGGTCCCATTTGCCTATTTTGGCTTTTGTTGCCAAAACTTTTGGTGTTTTGATCATGAAGTGCTTGCCTACTCCTATGTCCTGAATGGTTTTGCCTAGATTTTCTTCTAGGGTTTTTATGGTGTCAGGTCTTATGTTTAAGTCTTTAATCCATCTGGAGTTAATTTTAGTGTAAGGTGTCAGGAAGGGGTCCAGTTTCTGCTTTCTGCACATGGCTAGCCAGTTTTCCCAACACCATTTATTAAACAGGGAATCCTTTCCCCATTGCTAGTTTTTGTCTGGTTTATCAAAGATTATATGGTTGTAGATATTCTGTGTTGCCTCCGATGCCTCTGTTCTGTTCCATTGCTCTATATCTCTGTTTTGGTACCAGTACTATGCTGTTTTAATTACTGTAGCCTTGTAGTATAGTTTGAAGTCTGGTAGTGTGATGCCTCCCGCTGTGTTCTTTTTGCTTAGAATTGACTTGGCTATGCAGGCTCACTTTTGGTTCCATATGAAGTTCATGGTGGTTCTTTCCAGTTCTGTGAAGAAATTCAATGGTAGTTTGATGGGGATAGCATTGATTGTGTAAATTACTTTGGGCAGTATAGCCATTTTCATGATATTGATTCTTCCTAACCACGAACATGGAATGTTTCTCCATCTGTTTGTGTCCTCTCTTATTTCGTTGAGCAGTGGTTTGTAGTTTTTCTTAAAGAGGTCCCTTATGTTCCTTGTGAGTTGTATTCCTAGGTATTTTATTTCCTTTGTACCAATTGTGAATGGCAGTTCGTTCTTGATTTGGTTCTCTTTAAGTCTGTTATTGGTGTATAGGAATGCTTGTGATTTTTGAACATTGATTTTATATCCTGAGACTTTACTGAAGTTGCTTATCAGTTTCAGGAGCTTTTGGGCTGAGGTGATTGGATTTTCTAGGTATACTATCATGTCGTCTGCAAATAGAGACAATTTGGCTTCCACCTTTCCTATCTGAATACCCTTTATTTCTTTTTCTTGCCTGATTGCTCTGGCTAGAACTTCCAGTACTATGTTGAATAGGAGTGGTGAGAGAGGGCATCCTTGTCTAGTGCTGGATTTCAAAGGGAATGCTTCCAGTTTTTGCCCATTCATTATGATATTGGCTGTTGGTTTGTCATAAATAGTTTTTATTACTTTGAGATATGTTCCATCAATACCAAGTTTATTGAGGGCTTTTAGCATAAAGGGCTCTTGAATTTTGTCAAATGCCTTCTCTGTGTCAATTGAGATAATCATATGGTTTTTGTTTTTGCTTCCGTTTATCTGATGAATTACATTTATAGACTTGCGTATGTTGAACCAGCCTTGCATCCCCAGGATGAATCCTACTTGATCATGATGGATAAGTTTTTTAATGTGCTGTTGCAATCGGTTTGCCAGTATTTTATTGAAGATTTTTGCATCTATGTTCATCATGGATAATGGCTTGAAGTTTTCTTTTCTTGTTGAGTCTCTGCCGGGTTTTGGTATCAGGATGATGTTGGTCTCATAAAATGATTTGGGAAGGGTTCCCTCTTTTTGAATTATTTGGAATAGTTTCAGAAGGAATGGTACCAGCTCCTCTTTGTGTGTCTGGTAGAATTCTGCTGTGAATTCATATGGACCTGGGCTTTTTTTGTGTGGTAGGCTCTTAATTGCAGCCTCAACTTCAGACCTTGTTATTGGTCTATTCACAGTTTCGGCTTCCTCCTGGTTTCAGCTTGGGAGGACACAGGCGTCTAGGAATTTATCCATTTCTTTATGGTTTACTAGTTTATGTGCATAGAGTTGTTTGTAGTATTCTCTGATGATGGTTTGAATTTCTGTGGAATCTGTGGTGATTTCCTCATTATCGTTTTTTATTGCATCTATTTGGTTGTTCTCTCTTTTTTTTTTTTATCAGTCTGGCTAGTGGCCTGTCTATTTTGTTGATCTTTTCGAAAAACCAGCTCTTGGATTTATTGATTTTTTGAAGGGTTTTTCTTGTCTCTATCTCCTTCAGTTCTGCTCTGATCTTAGTTATTTCTTGTCTTTGGCTAGGTTTTGAGCTTTTTTGATCTTGCTCCTCTAGCTCTTTCAATTTTGATGATAGGGTGTCAATTTTGGATCTCTCCACTCTTCTCATGTGGGCACTTATTGCTATATATTTTCCTCTACAGACTGCTTTAAATGTGTCCCAGAGATTCTGGTACATTGTGTCTTCGTTCTCGTTGGTTTTGAAGAACTTCTTTATTTCTGCCTTCATTTCATTGTTTATCCAATCAACATTCAAGAGCCAGTTGTTCAGTTTCCATGAAGCTGTGCGGTTCTGAGTTATTTTCTGAATTCTGAGTTCCAACTTGATTGCACTATGGTCTGAGAGACTGTTTGTTATGATTTCAGTTGTTTTGCATTTGCTGAGGAGTGCTTTACTTTCAATTATGTGGTCAGTTTTGGAGTAGGTGTGATGTGGTGCTGAGAAGAATGTATATTCTGTGGATTTGGGGTGGAGAGTTCTGTAAATGTCTATCAGGTTTGCTTGTTCCAGGTCTGAGTTCAAGTCCTGGATATCCTTGTTAATTTTCTGTCTGGTTGATCTGTCTGCTATTGACAGTGGAGTGTTAAAGTCTCCCGCTATTATTGTGTGGGAGTCTAAGTCTCTTTGTAAGTCATTAAGAACTTGCCTTATATATCTGGTTGCTCCTGCATTGGGTCCATATATATTTAGAATCGTTAGCTCTTCTTGTTGTATCGATCCTTTTACCATTATGTAATGACCTTCTTTGTCCCTTTTGATCTTTGTTGCTTTAAAGTCTATTTTATCAGAGATGAGAACTGCAAATCCTGCTTTTTTCTGCTTTCCATTTGCTTGGTAAATCTTCCTCCATCCCTTTATTTTGAGCCTTTGTGTATCCTTGTGTGTGAGGTGGGTTTCCCGGATTCAGCACACCGATGGGTTTTGCTTTTTTATCCAATTTGCCAGTCTGTGTCTTTTGATTGGTGCGTTTAGCCCATTTACATTTAGGGTTAATATTGTTATGTGTGAATTTGATATTGCCATTTTGATGCTAGCTGGCTGTTTTGCCCATTGGTTCATGTAGATTCTTCATTTTGTTGATGCTCTTTAGCATTTGGTATGCTTTTAGGATGGCTGGTACTGGTTGTTTCTTTCCATGTGTAGTGCCTCTTTCAGGAGCTCTTGTAAAGCAGGCCTAGTGGTGACAAAATCTCTGAGTACTTGCCTGTTCATGAAGGATTTTATTTTTCCTTCACTTATGAAGCTCAGTTTGGCTGGATATGAAATTCTGGGTTGAAAGTTCTTTTCTTTAAAGATGTTGAATATTGGCCCCCACTCTCTTCTGGCTTGTAGAGTCTCTGCCAAGAGATCTGCTGTGAGTCTGATGGGCTTCCCTTTGTGGGTGTCCTGACCTTTCTCTCTGGCTGCCCTTAATATTTTCTCCTTCATTTCAACCCTGGTGAATTTGACGATTATGTGCCTTGGGGTTGCTCTTCTTGTGGAGTATCTCTGCGGTGTTCTCTGTATTTCCTGGAGTTGAGTATTGACCTGTCTTGCTAGGTTGGGGAAATTTTCCTGGATAATATCCTGAAGAGTGTTTTCCAGCTTGGATTCATTCTCTTCATCACTTTCTGGTACACCTATCAAACATAGGTTAGGTGTCTTCACATAGTCCCACATTTCTTGGAGATTTTGTTTATTCCTTTCTGTGCTTTTTTCTTTAATCTTGGGTTCTCATTTTATTTCATTGAGTTGATCTTTGACTTCTGATATTCTTTCTTCTGCTTGGTCAATTCGGCTGTTGAAACTTGTGCATGCTTCGCAAAGTTCTCATGTTGTGTTTTTCAGCTCCTCCAATTCATTCATATTCCTCTCTAAGTTGTCCATTCTTGTTATCATTTCCTCGAATCCTTTTTCAAATCTTTTTTCAAGGTTCTTAGTTTCTTTGCACTGATTTAGAACATGTTCTTTTAGCTCACTGAAGTTTCTCATTATCCACTTTCTGAAGTCTGATTACATCATTTCGTCACACTCATTCTCCGTCCAGCTTTGTTCCATTGCTGGTGAGGAGTTTTGGTCCTTTGTAGGAGGTGAGGTGTTTTGGTTTCGGGTGTTTTCCTCCTTTTTGCGCTGGTTTCTTCCCATCTTTATGGATTTATCCACCTGTCGTCTTATTAGTTGCTGATTTTTCAATTGGGTCTCTGTGTGGATGCCCAGATTGTTGATGATGAAGTATTTCTGTTACTTAGTTTTCCTTCTAATGGTCTAGCCCCTCTGCTGTATGAGTGCTGAGATCCACTCCAGGCCCTGCTTGTCTGGGGTACACCTGTAGCAGCTGAGGAACAGTGAGGGATGCTACCAGTTTCTTCTTCTGCTATCTTTGTTCCAGAATGATGCCCGCCAAATGTCAGTCTGATTAGTCCTTTTTTGGGGTGACTCTTTGGATATACAGGGGTCAGGGAGCTGCTTAGGAGATAGTCTGTGCTTTGTAGGAGCTCCAGTGCTGTGCTGTGAGCTCCGTTGTTCATTCAGGGCTGTTGGGAGGATGTGTTTATGTCTGCTGCAACAGAACTCATAAACCCCCCCCCTTTTTTCCCCCCTTAGATGCTCTGTCTCAGGGAGCTGGGGCTTTCTTTATGAGTATCTGTTGTACTGTCCTGCCCAGCTAGGAGGCAGTCTATTCACTATTTGCCTGCCGGGGCTCTGCCCTGCTAGCATGGGTCCTACCTGCTGCGGGAGGTCTCCATTCTGCTGTGAAGTGCTCCGCCCTGCTGGTGGGGTCTCTCTGTTATGGCAGGTTGCCTTGGCAACAGCAGGCTGCGTCAGCCCTGGGTGGTACTTCAGTAGGGGCAGATTGCGTCCGTAGTGGTGGACGCCCCTCCCCCACTGGGCTGCACCGTCCTAGATGCTGGCAGCAAAACTCTTAGCCCCGAGTGCCTCCAATCGCGCCCTGCTTGTCCCTGTGAGGGTGGGACCCGCCGAGCCCGATCACCCAGCTCCCTGCCTCAGAGTCCGTCCTCTCTCTCTTTCCTTCTTCCTCTCCCCAAGCTGAACGGTTGACTCTCTCACTGGCGCCCCAGTAGCCTGCTGATAGGGCACTGGGATCCGTGCAATCTCCAGTGCCACTGCCCACTGCACCGGCTCAGATCATGTTTCCCAGGAATCTCCTGGTCTGGCTCATTGTCCAAGTCCCATTCAATCAGATGGACATGCCAATCTGCCCTTCCAAATCTCAGATTGCCGGTTTAACAGGGCACCCGGACC
The DNA here is from genome assembly GCA_031835075.1 of Saguinus oedipus. Lineage (NCBI taxonomy): Eukaryota > Metazoa > Chordata > Mammalia > Primates > Cebidae > Saguinus > Saguinus oedipus. Next base: position 58,755,930 of record CM063178.1, on the reverse strand, counting down.
AGTGAGTTTTGTGCCGGGTGCCACTGTGGTGCGGCGCCGGCTGAACCGGCCCCGCGAGCCAGCTGCACTAGCATCCCATGTCTGTCCCACACCTGGGACTTTCAACGTTCTGTGGGCAAAAAACGTCCATCCAAGAATGCGGCTAGGACTCACCCTCTGTGCCTTCACTGAGAGCTGCGATCCTGAGTCACCTCTACAACGCCATCTTCGGGTTTGATTTCTTCAAACTTTTTTTTTAAAGACAGAGTCTTGCTCAGTTGCCAGGCTGGAGTGCAGTGGCACAATCTTGGCTCACTGCAACCCTCACCTCCCGGGATCAAGCGATTCACCTGCCTCAGCCTCCTGAGTACCTGGGACTACAGGCTCATGCCACCACACCCAGCCAATTTTTTGTATTTTTAGTAGAGACAGGGTTTCACTGTGAAACCCAGGCTGATCTTGATCTCCTGACCTTGTGATCTGCCTGCCTTGGCCTCCCAAAGTGCAGGGATTACAGGCATGAGCCACTGCGCCCCGACTGTCATTTTCAAACTTAAAGGCGTGTTTTTTTTTTTTTTAACAGTTTCTATTTCTGGCCCAAAGACTGCTCTTTGTTTTCCTGCTATGACATATTTATTGTTTGTTCTAAAGACTTTTCCAACATTTCACAGGAGCTAAGAAGACAGATATGTGCTTGGTCCACACCTTGATCCCCTCTGCACCCAGAATTCTCCTTATTCTTTCTCTCAGGAAGATTCCACCCCTCCTATTCTGCCAGTTCCCTCATATTTGCCTCATACAGTTAGCTGCCCTTGCAGGCAAATGAACCAGGGCAGTTCTGATTTACAATGGACACCAACTCCTCTAAAGTAACATCTGAGTCTTGGGATTTGCATATGAATCTTCCCTTGACATAGCAAACAGTCTTTCCTTTTTACCTTCACTAAAGGCATCCACTCGGGAGAATGGACAGCACTAAAATTCCACAGATTTCAAAACCAAACCTGGTATGCTTTTCTACAGTCCTCAGAATGAAGAAGAGAAAGTAGGTTAGAAGGGATGATTTCCTCCTTCCTCACCCTGAAGGAGCTCCTATTTTTAAAGGGAAGAATTGGGGACAGCTCAGAAGAAAACCTTGCAAATCAAGCCTTGCCATGCCAGCACAAAAAAGGTAACCTGTGTGCCCAGGGGCGACATTTTTAAATTTTAGTAATGATGTCTAGTGTCACCCTTATGGATAACAAAAATATTTTAAAACCTATAGGAGCGCCAACCTTTCAGAACCGTGTGTCTTCCCAGGGGCCTACCAAGGCCTACGTGACACCTCACTAGCAGCCTACAGGCAATCTCCAAAGGCTCCCACCTGCCCCACCCAACACACATACACACACGCACACACATGTACACACACAAACCTCTGCTATCTTTTGGCCTTAGATCTCACCTAACTTTATTCTAAATCTTAATCTTCCTGTGGCCCCAAACTCATGTGTTGTAGGGCCTTGGTAATCTCTTTATAAGCATATTCCCTGATTTACTAAAAACTATTTATGACACATATAAGGTAAAACTTTTCAGGCCAGATTAGCATTTTTCTTACTACAATTACAAACACTGAACTTCTTAGTTGCTGGGAAAATATATTGAAAAGGAATTATTATGCTTGTATAGTCATAGATTATCTCTGGAAAAGTAATGAGTGTCTAGAGAATGAGTGAAAATGTTTTCCCCATGTACATTTTTTTCTTTTGAAAAGTATATCCTGTGTATATTCAAAAGATAATGTTTTTTAAAAGGGGAAATTGCCTCCACTGTGGACTCTTATTAGTTCACTTATCCATTAAGTTCTCTTACTAACATACTCATTCATCATATTCCCTTATTAACTTTTTATTCAATCACTAGTATTTGTTTCTAGTGCTCATAACAGAACACAAGTTTCTTCACTATCATATAAAATAAAGTACCAGCTATTCTCTGTTTCCTCCTGTACTGCAATAAGGTATCTTCCAATAGATTCATTTCCCCATTCTGCTTCCTTCTCATGTCCAGATGATTGTGCTAAGTAAGACCAAATGCTTTTATTCGTCTACCCCTCATCCCCCAGAGCCTAGTCCCTAGGTGTTTTAGTTCCAGATGTCATAGAAGTTCCCTTGCAGTGTGTCACATCTATTTAAAGAATCCTTCTTTAAAATTTTTATTGCACATTCCCAGAGATCCTATCATTGTACCTTTAGAATTAACTCTCTACGTAAAATTTGCCAGAAGTTTTTTGCTACCACTGTTTCCTCTCCTTTTTATCTGAGATCTCTGTTCCTATTTGATTAGTTAAAATTCTTTCTCCAATATTTTCTGCATGTAAATATGCTACTGATATAATGATATAATATCTGAAGACTCCCAAATCCACAAATATCTTTCTTTGACCCTCACAAGAATATAATTTCTGAAGTCTTATAAATCCACAAATATTTTTCTTTACCCTTACGGGACTGATGCCTTATGTCCCCACATTTTAGGCTGACCAAATTTAAATTTCATACATAAGGAAACTGAGGTGCAAAGAAAGATGGTAACCTTGAACCTTCATTCAAGGTCACAAAGCTAGTAAGAAGTGGATGACTAGTGATGAGGGTTTCGGGTTGAGATTAACAACCAAAATCAGAGGATAAAGTAGGGTTTAACCCAACTTCAAGTTCATAAAATAAATGGACATTCCCTGATCTTCCCTCCACTCCCATCCCCCCCGCCAGGGGATTTCAGGATGTACTGGGCAAAGCTTTCTCCCTTCATCCCCAACGGTTTCTCAGGCAGTGAGGAGTGCCAAGAACTCCTCTCTTCCCCTCTTGAAGCTTACATTCTGGGGCAGGGAGAGAGAAACTAAACCAAAAATTTAAAAACCAGTAAACATATTTCCTATAAAGCAAGATGTAGTATATGAAAAACAACACATGATACTGGGACAGAAGATGATGGAGGGAGAAAAAACAAATAAATGGGAAAAGAGACCTCAGACAGGAGCAGATATAAAGGAGAGGAAACAGGAAGGGGTCAGGACAGGCCTCCCTAAAAGCCTGGCGTTTGACAGAGAGTTGCAGAAAGAAGGAAGAGAGCCAAGCACATACCCAGGGCGTAGTGTTCTAGTCTGAGGAAGCACTCCAGGAAGCACCCAAGAGACTCCACTAGGGTGAACAAAGGACATACTTGGACCACCATTTGGATTCATCTTCATCTAAAAATAGGAAGTTAAGTGTGCCTAATATTTAATTATTTAATATATTGATTACAATAGAATATACATGTACATAGTTGATGCTCAATGTGTTAAAAATTAGGTATGTAAAATTAAAGCTCAGAGATTACTCTTGCCTATGGCAGAGCTCCTGAAAGGCAAGGATAGATTTCACCCATCTCTGTATCTTCAGAATCCATCAAATTATGTGGAACAAAATAGGTATCAGTAGTATATTTGGAGGAAAGATTGAAACTATGCTGAGCTCAGGAATTCTGTGTAAATCTTTTTTTAAAAATCTCTTCTACTTTACAGCAGAGTCCCTTTTCTTTTGTATTTTTAGTGGCAACTAGTCCCACGCCTTGCAGATAAGCCCTAAGAAATGAATGGGCGAATGAATGCGTGGACAGCGGGATGGATCAGTGAGTGAGGAGGAGTGATTCTCAGGACCTGCAGGTGTTGAAATCCTGCCAAAGCAATCTCTGCAAAGTAAAAGACCGTAGGCTTTGGCGTCTGATATGAGTTAAAATTATCCAAGAACTGTCCTTGGGCAACTTAGTTGAGGTTTTCTAATATGTAAAACAGAAAATGAATTAAGTAGAAAGATGATTGAGACAAACCTATGAAAGATGCCAAAGCACGATGCCTGGTATTGAGGGACGCTGCACACCTGTTATCTCTTCACCCGTACTCCCGCCAGGCAGCTCCCCGCTGTCAGCGCCAGAAATAGCCGCCAAGAGAACGAAAAGCGCAACGCTGGCTTTACCGCGCAACGCTGGCTTTACCCCGCAACGCTGGCTTTACCCCGCAACGCTTTTAAAAACTCCAAAACCCAGTGTGACAGGAGGTAGGTTTGCCTAGAGACAGGTGAGGAAGCCTTAGTTAAATGAGAGGGAGGTGAATTTACAAAGAAGGTTAAGCCACTGCGAGCGGAGGCAATCTTGGACTAACAGGTGTATCTTCAGCTAGCACATGTCTCGACATCTCCCACACCCATCCCTGCATTTAGCGCCACAAACGCAGCCTCCAAAAAGAATTGGAAGCTTGAGAGTCGGAGAACGGAAGATTGAGCTACCATTGGCCTTAATGGATGTCAATCTCCCGCCGCTTTCTTCCCCGCCCCCTTGCCGCTCCCTATTCCGGTAAACTCGTTCTCTGTTGCCATCTGCTGGCAGCCTGCGGTACTACACCAAACGCGCAACTGCACCTTCGCCTGCCCTGAATACTTGCAAACCGCGGGCTGGGCGGAGTTTTTAAGGGCGCAGCTCGCTTGCCCTGAGTGGTGCTAAAAGGCGACTGCCGGTGCAGATCTCATTCCCACAAGATGCAAGTAAAGAAGCACCGCGGACGCCCGGGAAGGGTCACAGAGAGACAGGCAGGGCGGTTGACCAGCTGATGGGACTTGTTTATGAGAAATACAAATTACCAAGCCACAGTCCATCCAGTGGTATCAAAACAGGATCTCTACAAATGGAGCTCAGCGATCTGTGTCTTGACCAGCTCACAATAGGATTTTCATGCATCATAAACTTTGCCTGTGTTTCTCAGGCAGTTTTGTTGATGCCCGGATTCGTTAAAAGCTGCTTACTGAGCCTCACCCCAGACCTAGTGAACTTAAATATATTGGGGGTCCCAGAATCCCCATTTCAAAAGCAAATAAACCTATCCAAGTGATAGGTTTGAACTTTAAAGTACAGAGAATCACAAACTGGCAGACCTCTTTAATTTACAAATAGGGAATGGAGACCACCCCCCTCCACCACCACAAGAGGGAAAGAAATTTGCCCAAGGTCTCTCTGCAAGATCCTAATGAAACGTGAGGCTCTAGGGTTAAAATCTTATTTGATACGCTTTCCCTCCCCCCTCCCCCCCAGCTGGTCATGTGGCCTCTGGCAAACTATCCTGTTCTAATCTGTGAAATGGGAGCAACAGTCACACCTACCCCAACGGGTGACTGAAAATATCAAATGGGACCAAAATGAATCAACTATCAAACACCACCCCACTGGAAGTAGAGGTTCTACTAAATCTTGATCACCCTACCCCCATCCATCTCCTAGAACAACTGTATGAAGGTGGAGATGAAGCCACTTAGCCACATGTTGGTCCCAAACCACGTCCACATTCACCCACAGCTCAATGAATATTTCTTTTCTTGGCAAGAGAGAAGGGCTCCTTGGAACCTCTGGAGTCCGGGGTGGGGGATGTTATCCTCCTCATGAGTGCACTGTCTTCCTAAGATAGGATGGACTGTGGGGTCTATATGGGAAAAGTTAGCTGCCAGGGCTTCAAGGCTGGCTCCTAAGCAGTTGCTGGAGGCTTAGAGACCGCACTCCACCTCTCTCTCAAATATGGGGCAGCTTATTAGCAGGAGTGAGTGAGGTGAGCCCACTATGAACCCATAGGAGGAGAGGAAAAGACCATCCTGTCTAAGCTTTTACATACCCCATTGCAAGCTCCAGAATGTGGTGCCCAGGCCCTTATCTCTAACCCATCCCTAGAAGCCAGTTCTCCTCAGCCCTTCCTGCCACTTCTGCCATTGTACATCCAGACAATTCCCCTCTTCTCTTCTATCAAACTCCTACTCATCTCTCATCCATCAAATCCAAATTTAAATCTCATTCTTTGTGACATACTCTCAGGATAGAGGTAGTGGTGCCTTCCTCTGTATTCCAAGAACACGTTGTTTGCAACTCTAAATACAGAAATCAGCCTACTGTTAAGCTTCAGGTGCATCTTTTAGGGGTTCAAGAAGGAATCGCTCTCCAAAAACACTGGGCTTGTTCCCTAACTTCACCAGACCTCACCTTAGCGCTTCATCCATTCCCACCTCTCCCAGCCATGTAAGAGGCCTTTTCTTCTTTATGGGTTTGACAACCACCAGTTACTTGCCCAAAAGTATTCCTGTCATATTTATGATAAATTCCAGCCAAGAAGATGCTTTGTGCCAAGGTAATGTTCCTTTTTAGTGCAAGCATTTTGTCCCCAGGGATGTTAGACAACCTCAGCAGCCACATATAAGCATTAACTGAAAGTGAGGCTTCCTTCGTGGCTCAAAAGGTTCCCTGAGCATCCCTACTCAGTCACTGATGTCAAATTGCAGTGAGATTGCATCAAAGCTCTCAGAGCACAGCTGCAAAGGGAAAAGCAAAGCTGAGCTGTACTCTGAACCTATAGCTTTAGGAAGTTAGTTTCTCTCTGAGGGTCCGTTTTATACTTAAGGAAGAAATGGAAGACTACTACCAAACAGTTTACTTATTCCAATCATGTGATCAGTTGCTACTCCCGTGAGGAGCAAATAAAGAAGAGGTAGACACATAGTTATTCCTAGGCTCAAGAAGCAGGGAAGCTCTGGAATTGGTGTGCAGCATGTGCTGCATGGAGCACCATTCCAAAGGAACAAGAGAGGTCCAGTAGGAGGTAAAATACAGAGCACTTAAGTCACAGGGAGTCTGGGAAACAAGGCAGGCTTTTGTATTTATTATTTGCTGCAGTACCTCTCTGCGAACTTTCTTCTCCCTTTTAATTTTCCCTGTACTTTAATTATATTTCTGAGACTTGGCATGGTGGCTCAAGCCTGTAATCCCAGCACTTTGGGAGGCAGAGACTGGCAGAACACCTAAGGTCAGGAGTACGAGACCAGCCTGGCCAACATAGTGAAACCCCATCTCTATTTAAAATACAAAAATTAGCCAGGTGTGGTGGCAGGCACCTGTAACCTCAGCTGCTAAGGAGGCTGTGGCATGAGAATAGCTTGAACCCAGGAGGCAGAGGTTGTAGTGAGCTCAGATTATGCCACTACACTCCAGCCTGAGCAATACAGCAAGACTTTGTCTCAAAAAAAAAAAAAAAAAAACTTCTCAGTTAATGGCCAACATTGTTACCATCGTAAATCCCAGTTTCCCTAGCTTTGTCCTTCCACGTATCTTTTATTTTTACCTATGTTCTTCTCACCCAGGTTTGGCCTCTTGCCCCTTCTTAAGCCTCTCTGGGCATCATGTGTTGAATGTCCACTTCCCTCCTTATTTTTCAGTTGGCGTGCATTAGCATCTCCAAGTCAACACGTCAAAAGCAGAATTACTGATACACACACACACCACTCCTGGCACACACAGCGTCTTCTTCCTCAGACTTCCCCATGTCAGTTAACAGAGACTTTATCCTTCTAGTTGCTCAAGCCAAGAACCCAGGAATCATTGCTGAGCCCTCTTTTTCTCTTATTTATGGAACACCCCAGCCATAAGCAAATTCCATGGGTTCACTCTCCAAAATAAATATGGAATCCAGCCATGTCTAACACCTCCACCATTACCATCTGAGTCCAGGCTTCGACATCATTGCCATCCTGGGATAGAATCTTAGCTGCCTCTCCCTTCCACATCTCCTCTTCTCCTCCTAGAGTTTGTCCCACACACAGCTGCCAGAGTGATTTTTAAAGATACATCAGGGTATATTACTCCCTTGCTTCAAATCCTCCATTTAAGATAAATTTGATATTTATAACAAAATCCAGACTTTTTCATATGGCTGACCAGGTGCTTCATGCTAATAGAATGTGCACAGCTTCTCCCAAAGGAGTGCTTTTTTGCCAGGGCAAATTCTCTATCTCCAGTGATGTTGGGTAATTTCCACAACAGCATTCCCTGCCACCTTTTGCTTTTCATAGCTTTTTTCCTCCAGATTATGCAATGAAAGGAAATCAAGTCTCCTTGTGTAGCAGGAGCGGCAGCGAGAAACAGAGCTCCCAGACACCAAATGGAGAAGGAAGAAGTCTTTATTACAGCTGGGAGCTGAGAAATAATTTGTCCAAATTCAGCTCATCTAACAAAGGAAGGTTCTGCCTTTATATAGGCTTATACTTTAGATATTACACGTGTAAGAATCTTGGGTTTACAGCCTTAGAAATCACATATGAAAACGGTTTTGGTTTACAGCTTCAGGAATCACATGTGAAAGGGTTTCGGTTTATAGTTTTAGGACTCACATGTGAAAAGGACTCACATGCTTCGGGTTTGATCTTGTTTTAAGTAAAAACAGTGTCTTCGGGAGAGTTTCCCCCAGACCAAGCCCACCACCTACAGGAAGGTGAATCAGGAGGCGACAGTCAGCCTTTTCTTCTATTGAAATGCAGTGTGTCAGTCAAAGGGGAAGTTGATCCCAGATGCCTGGGTCTCCTTCCTCACTTGTGCAATGATTTACTCTTCGATAGATGTTGGTGCCAGTCACGTGTACCACTTTTAGATGATTCCAGAATAACAGCGATTTGAGAGAGTTGTCGTTAAGTTTTCCCTTCTCTTTTTCTGTTCGATATTATTTTTACAATTATACTTACAAAGTTTGCTCTTTCCAAACACCGCAAGACCCATGTAATTTAAGCAGTGATTTTAGGGAATCTCTGTATATTTGACATTAAGTTCAGAAACATGCTCATGATATTCCATCAAAACCCTCAACTTTTACGTAAACATCTGTCCTTCTACCAGTTACAAAATAATTGTCACCATCACCCCTTAATCAACCATCTTCTCCCCTTCTTTGACCAGCTTCTCAAAAATAACACCCAATACTGAAGGCATCTCCTTCTATTCAGGTTCTTAGACAGTAAGACCTTCTGTTCTTACAGTAAGTAGAACAGTAAGATGTTTTCTCAAGCCCGATGCAAAGCATTTCTTTGATCATCAGTTTAGGGATGCCCGGCTTTGGAGTCTTCATCCGGAGGGCAAAATTCTGCACTCAGTAATGCGTATCCTAGGAACCAGGCCTAAGCACTGGTGGCCGCTTCCTTGTCCAAGATGGCATTGTCCGTGTTCGCCAGCACCTCCGAGAAGTTGGCTCATATGCGGTCAGGCCAAGTCCATCCAGATGTCACGCAGACGTGGGTGCAGCCTGCTTTGAGACCTGCAGTCTGCTGGAGGCTGAGCCTCTGCATCATCCGGGTGTAGCTCTCTCTGCGGCGGCCGCCAGATCCCACCTGGATGCTCGTCCCGCCACCGCCCCCACCCCGCAGCTGCAGAACTGCAGGAACCGCCAAACACCTTGGCGGGCTATGCCCTGCAGCTCCCGCGGTCTCGCTGCTCCTGCTCACAATCAAACAGCAGGGAGACTGTGAAACCGACAGGCGCCTCCCATTCCCGCCCAGCTGCCGCGCTGCTCCTCCTCGCCCTTCACTAGGAGACGAGGGACGCCGCTGAGCGGGAAGGAGCAGGGCAGCGATTGCTCCTCCTCATCCTCCACTAGGAGACAAGGGACGCCGATGAGCGGGAAGGAGCAGGACAGTGACTGCTCCTCCTCGTCCTCCACTAGGAGACAAGGGACGCCGCTGAGCGGGAAGGAGCAGGGCAGTGATTGCGTAGTTTATCCTGGGAGGCGGGAGCGGGCGGTGGACTGACTGGTGCTGGGGAGGGGATCGCTGGGGCATATAGATGGGTCATCCGGACAAATAGGGAGCTTGGGCGGGTGGGCGCGCAGTCCTCTCGGCCCCGCCTTCCGACCCACCAGTGCGCGGGCAGGCTGGCTCTGTCAATCCTTCCAGTCGCTTCGGTCACTGTCTAGAGCCAGCCAATTGCCTTCCAAAGTGGATGAGAGATGAGTCATTTCCAATGAGAGAAAACAGCCTCCAGACACTCTTCGCCCATTGGCCAGCGAGAGTGTGGATTCCCAGGCGAGCAAGGGCGCTCCTCCAGGCAGGAAAAGTTGGGCTGAGAGCGACTCCAGCAGTCTTCTTAGCACCTGCTGGGATCCGTCCGGACACGGGCGCGTGCACTGTCTGGACAGACTCTCCGGTTCTGTGAGTGGTTTTTCTGGTCCTGGGTCGGACCTGGAGTTCTTAGGGGGTGGCTGGCAGGGGCAATAGGCAGAAGGACCTCAGCCCAAAGTCAAAGAGGTTTTGGATGGGGAACTGGGCAGCCCTGCCTGTTGTGGTAATTCCCTTCCCTCCCCTCAGCTTCAAAGGCCAAGAATTTTACTCCTGAAAAGATACTTGGGGATCCTTTGGGTTTTCCTGAAGCTCAAGAGAGTCGTTTGATCCCGGTGGGTCCTTTCCCTGTCTTGTGCCCTTCGCACCCATAGAAAGAGACCAGGTTCGGTTAATCAGAGCAGAAACTTTATTCACTGATCAAGCAATTGAGAAGGGGAGCTCCTGCTCAAAGTGCCTTTTCCCCCCGGGGTGTAGTGAGGGGGTGCTTTTTAAGGTCTTCTAGGGCACGTAGGTGGAGGCTGAGGGCAAGGATTCCTGGAAAGAGATGGGGCTTTCCAGGAAGAGCTGAGTGTGGCAGTCTCGTGCTTTCTATTGCCCCACCACCACCACCACCATCACCAGTACTTGTGCCTTTCCTTCTGGGGCAGAGATTTCGTATGGTAATTAGCAATGATTCAGGTTAGGGTAGCGCTGCTGAGCTCCTTGCCCATCTTGCAGCCCGGTGGTTAGTGACATCCAGCCTTTATTTCTGTAAGCAAGCATAGCTGCAAGCACAGGTTACCTTCCTAGGTTGAGGCTTTAGGAAACCACTGAGGTCATGCTGTGGTGACACAGGCAGTTGTTGAAACAACGTGGTGTGCATTTGAGGCGGGGATTGTGGGGTGAGGCAGGTAAAAATGCAGATTCCATAACTGTACCCCGACATACTGAATCAGAGTCTGTGAGGGTGGGATCTGGAATCCTTTTTAAAAAGCTCAGAGGAACCAATTCACAAGAACAATAAAAGTTTGATCTGAGCCAGACTCCTTAATCTAGATATGAGGAAACGGGGATTCCCTAAAAGGGGTACAGGGAGAGGGTTGGAGGAAAGTTATAATAGTTTTAGGGTGGTTCTTTCATGGGAAAGAACTTGAGAAGTTTTCTCAGCGGATGCTCTAATCAGTACGCAGCTGAATACTTTAGGTGAACCCTCTTCATATATCCGGAGTTCTCTCTCTGTTCAGGTGTCCCTCCAGGTCTATGGTCTGAGACTTCCTGTCACTTTGGTCTCTCAGCTTTGTCTTCTCAAATCTGGAATTTCAACTAGCTTTGCCTTGCTGCCCTTCCTTGTGACAGTGGCCTGGAGACTCCCTCAAGGTAGTCTGCTAGAGTAGATTATAGGACACATTTCATGATTTAACTGCATGATTTCCAGTTCCTTGTAAACCATTGTTTCATATATTTTGCTCTGTTTTGTTTTGTTTTCAGAACAGGGTGAAATCCAGTCCCTGTTACTCCGTTTTAGCCAGAAATTCAAGGTAATGACTTTTAATGTTCCTGACTACTAGTTCTATCATCTCTCTCACTTCTGGATCTGTCTCTACTCGCTGATGCTTCTAGTCATTAGGGTCATATTTTTCCACTTTTTAAATGCTTGCCGGTTTTTGACTAGATATCAAGCTTTGTTAATTTCACAACTTTGGGTGCCAGAAATTTTTACATTCCTATCAAACTTCTTGACCTTTGTTCTAGTATATTGTTATTTTATATGGAAACCATTTTATACTTTTAAAGCTTGCTTTTATTTGTTGGGTGGGACCAGGACTAGGACTAAGTTTGTCCCACTTTGGAAGTAATACCTTTCGGAGTACTCTGCCTGATACTTCATGAATTATGAAGTTGTCTAGTCAGAATTTGGGAACTGAAACTTCAGTCCTGTATGAGCCTCAGAAATTGCTGCATCTGCTCCTTTTGGGGAATTGTTCTCCTGCTCCTTTTCAACAGTTTCATTACACTCATGCATTGGCCAAGCTGAAATCTCAAGGGATACCCACGACAGACTCTGTTACTCTGTGCTCCTGTGGTTCTTCTCCCTAGTTCTCTGCCATACAAGCTCCAGTCATCTTGGCCTCCTAAAACTCCCAGCTTGTCTTCTCAACTCAGGGAAACTGCTAGATTCTGCCTGTTTCCCCTCCCTGAGATGTGCCTTGGAAACTCCACACAGTAAGCTAGATAGCCACAGGGCTTACCTCATATGGCTTCTTTCTCAGATATCAGAGACGAGGTCCCACGCTACCTGATGTCCAGGGTTTGAAAGTTGTTATTTCATAGATCTTGTCTTTTTTGCTTTTTTTTAGACATTTCAGGTGGCAGAATAAATTCAATCCTTGGTTCTCCACCCTTGTCCACTAGTAGCAGTGGAGTTAGTTATATTCTGTTTGAACTCATGAATTCCATGAAGACTGAAGAGAACGAGTCACTTATTGCTACAGAAGGTGACCAGAGTACTAGACCTGAAGTTTCAAAGGTATATCTACTTTTTTACAACTCCTCACTGGAGTGGTAGTCTAACCATAGTGCCATATGAGGTTCACGGAGATAAGTTCATAAAGAATGATACTTATAAGCCCTTCCCTTGGGTTCTTTAAAATATATTTGGGGAGCTCATACACATAAGTGCTTGTGGAAAGCAAAATGAGTTAATAATGCTAAACATGCCTTTAGTTAATCAACAAGATGATGACTAACAAACAATATAGACACATCATGGAGAGTATAGACAGGAAAAATAATTAGCTAATGTTTACTGAGGAAACACTATGTGCCTGGAATTGTGTCCCATCATATGGATTATCTCATTTAACCCTTAATAAAACTATACAGTAGGTATTAATATCATCCTTATTTTACAAAAGAAGAAACTGAAGCTCAACTTGTTTGTAGTTGCAGGAGTAATAGACTGCAGAGCAAGAATCTGAAGGTAGGCGGTCAGACTACAGAGACTGGTTTTTGAACCATACTGTTTTGCTCAAAATATATAAAATGATAATACTAAATTGAGACATGAACAAGTGATTTTAGAATACAGAGAAAATAATTCTTATTTAGACTTAGGAAATTATAGCAGTGTCATATGAGAAAGATCTTATTGAATAAATAAACCTAAAATTGTCAAACTCAGATGTAGAAGTGGTTGTCGAGGCTGGGAAGAGAGGAAAATGGAGGTATTAGTCAAGAGGTACAAAGTTTACTTACACAAGGTGGTAAGTTCTAGGGATCTGTACAGCATGGTGCTTATAGTTAATAATATTGTACACTTAAATTCTTGCTAAAATGATAGATCTTATGCTAAGTATTCTTATTACAAAAATAATAAATGAGGGCAAGAAGAGACTTTTGGAGGTGATAGATTGATGGCATAGATTGTGGTAATAATGTATCTCCACACTCATCAAGTTCCATACATTAATTAATGCATTATTAATTATGCATTTAGTATGTCTAAAACTAATTTTTTTAAAAAAACAATGAACAACATTTCACTAGTGTATCAAGGATGAAGGAATGGCCTGAGCAAAGTCATGTATACATGAAAGCATATTTGAAGAACAGGATAGCTGCATTTGATGGTATATAAGGATAATTCAAGAATGTGGTAGGCAAGTAATGCTTTCTTTTTCTTTCTTTCTTTTTTTTTTTTTTTTGAGACGGAGTTTCGCTCTTGTTACCCAGGCTGGAGTGCAATGCCATGATCTCGGCTCACCGCAACCTCCGCCTCCTGGGTTCAGGCAATTCTCCTGCCTCAGCCTCCAGAGTAGCTGGGATTACAGGCACGCACCACCATGCTCAGCTATTTTTTTGTATTTTTAGTTGAGACAGGGTTTCACTATGTTGACCAGGATGGTCTTGATCTCTTGACCTCGTGATCCATCCACCTCGGCCTCCCAAAGTGCTGGGATTACAGGCATGAGCCACTGCGCCCGGCCAAGTAATGCTTTCTATACTGGTAAGGTAGTGTTGTGCCAAGATCACAGTAGGCTTTGTATCAATAAGATCTTTTCGTATTGCCAGTAAAAATATTTTCTAATGGTGAAACAAATAGATTCATTACTTCACATGAGTGGACATTCCAGAATTCAGCTGAGCTCTTAATTCAGTGGTATACATTTTCTTCAAGGACTTGTTTGTGGGTTTTGTCTCTGTGTTCTGCTTTTCATGTTATACACTGGCTGGCTTTCTGCATAGTGACAAATAGAGCTGCAGTAATATCAGATGCTTTACTCTCCCAATAATGAGTCTATCCTGGTTTCCTGAGGAATCTTCTCCTTGCGATCTAATTGTCTCAAGTAGCTCACCCATTCCTGCACAAAACCATGTGACTATGAGGGCACTTACAGATATTCTTAAGCTGCCATGAATTCATTTCCATACCTGTATGGCTCCTAAAAAGTGAGAGAGAGGTAGAATAGCTCTTTGGAAAATAGCTGCAGTATCTTTTACTTCTTTGAATTCCATGTGTAGGCTCTGGATTTTCTTCTGTAAATAAAGGAGATGTGTTTACAGACTTTATTCCTGTATTGTTTAGGAGTTATTCAATTCACTTTAAACTTTGTTGAGTATTAATGTTAAAGTGCTTAGGGCTATTTTTATTCAAGAGAATTGCCACTAATCACATGTGATTATTTAATTTAAATTCAACTTAACTAAAATCAAATAATGAAAAAGGTGAATAATACAAATTCTCAGTTGCACTAATCACATGTCAGGTACTTAAGAACTACATGGAGCTATGGTATCAGACAGTACAGATGTAGAACATGTCATCAATGCAGAAATTCTGTTGGGCAGTACTAGTCTAGGGCATCCAATTATAGAAAAGAACTAGAGTGTTAAACTGCCAAACGACTTGTGGAGAAGGAATGAAAGGGAAAAATCAAAATAAAGGAGGCAACGAAGCAAAGGAGTATACATTTAGAAAAAGTAGAAGATACAAAATGATAGAAATGTACACAAAAAACCCCAAACCCAAATTATTCAAAAGACTTTAACTTTTACTGTTTCTTTTAAATTTATTTATTTCATATACAGTAAAATTCAGTCTTTTTGGTATACAGCTCAATGACTTATGACAAACAGCTGCAGTCATGTAATCATGACCATAATTAAGAAGCAAAGCAGTTCCATCACCCTAAATAATCCCTTGTGTGGTTTCATTACTCTAAATAATTCTCTGTAATCCCCACTTATCCCTTTTCACTCCAGTCCCTGGCAACCGCTCATCTGTTCATTACTCTAGTGTTGCCGTTTCCAGAACATCATGTAAATGGAACACACACTGAATCATACCCATTTGAGTCTGGCTTCTTAGAACATTCTATTTAAGATTCATGGGTGTTGTTGCATGCATTGATAGTTTTTTTTGTTTTATATCTGAGTAGCTTTCCACTGTGTGAGTGTATCAAAATCTGTTTAGCCACTCACTCACTGAAGAACATTTGAATTGTTTCCAGTTTGGGGACTTTGTAAATAAAGCTGTTATGAACATTTGCATAACGGTTTTCATATGAAAATTGGTTTTCATTTCTCTTGGATTTACCTAGCAATAGAATTGCTGTCATGGAAAGTGAATGTTTCACCTTTAAAAGAAATTGTCAAAATGTTTTTAAAATGGCCATATGATTTTGCATCCTCACTACCAATGTGTGAGAGTTCCAGTTGGTTCACGTACTTATCAACATGAAATTTTTCTAATTTATTCATTCTCACAGGTAGGTGCTGGCATCTTTTTGTGGTATTAATTTGCATTTTACTAATGACTAATGATTTCAGCAGGTTTTCATGTTCTTATATCATCCACATCTTCTTTGGTGAAGTGTCTATTAAAATATTGTGTCCATTTTTATACTGGTTAGTTATTGCTGAGTTTTGAGAGGGATTTACATATTTTGGCAATAAGTCCTTTGTCATTGCTTTTCTCATAACATTTGCGATATTTGTTGACATTTTATCTCTCTGTGGGTTGTCTTTTCATCCTCTTAGTACTGTTTTGGAAGGGAAAAGTTTTCAATTTTGATGAAGTTCACTTTATATATATTTCTCTTTGTGGATCATGCTTTTGTTTTTTACATAAAAGAACTTTGCTAAATCTAAGATCACAAAAAACATTTCTAAGTTTCCTTCCAGAAGTTTTATAGTTTTTGTTTTAAGTCTATGACTGATTTTAAGTTTGTGTTTGTGTGTGTGGTGCAATATCTGGATCAAAGTTTATGTGTTTGTACAAATTGTGTTTTAATTGTGTAAAAAAATTAACTCAATTGTGGATGATTAGCATCTTCACAACAGTAAATCTTCCAATCTTGAACAAGGTACACTCTCCATTTATTTTGGTCTTGTTAAATTTCTTTTGCTATGGGGCATCTGGGAGAATAGCAAACCTGGTGGATGAAGGCAGGGTAGGGAGTAGGGGGTTGAAGGGGCAAGGTGACTGGTGCACTACTCTTTCCAAGGCCACCAGACAAGGCGAGAACTAGAAAGATCAGAAGTACAGGGCACGAGTGGCAGAGGTTAGTCATCCTAGCATCATGCAGCTTTAAGATTTTCCACTGAACTGTGAGTGGCTCCTCCTAGCAGACTTTCTGCTATTACCTCTAGGTCTCTGGAGTGTGTCTGTACTGTCTGGCTCCTTTGACTAGAAACCCTTACTTCCTCCACCCTCCCTAAATTCCTCAAAGGAGAGACCTCCAGCACTGGAATGTCTCCCCAGAAAATGTTCTGCACAGATGAAGTCATTTCTCCATCAGGGGCCCCCAGACCAAGAGCCCCCTGCAAAGTGGATAGTCAAGATCAGAAGTTATTGGGACTTATGTACGCCAGATTCGACAGTCTGCCAGGAACTTTATACACATCTTATGGGAGTCTCACCATACCAGGAGGGAAATGTTTTCCAATTTGACAGAAAACAGAGGAGAGATATTTATTCAGAATGCATCAGAATGCTAACTGAACCCTCAGTTAGCAAAGTTTATTGACCAGCTCCTACTTTAGGGACTGGGCATGTGAAAGGGGACAGAGTCCCAGCTCTCTCAACATCACTTTTCAAAGAGGGAAACACATGATTAAGGAAACAGACAAATAGAAAACGTTTAGTTACTGGATCAAGAACATACAAAGGTAATAGAAAGGGGCGAGTGTGTGGCTGGAAGTGCTACTCTGGTTGGGGAAGTGGAGAGGCCCCTGAAGAGGCCCTGCAAACACCCAAGGGAAGGCCAGACAGAATGGTGGGTGCAGAAGCCCTGAGATTGGCTAGGGTTTCCTGTCCAGGGCCTGAGTGTACAGTATAGCTGGGACCAAGGAGAGAGGAGCTGAGCAGCAGGAGACAGGGCAGAGAGAGGGGTGGGCAAGGGCTAAAACACTCCACCTTCATGGGACTTGGAAAAGAGGGGATGGGAAGATACTTAAAGGGACAGAGGAGTTGAAAGTAAAGGCTGTTCCACAGGCATCCAGGCTAAAGAGGAGAGGACCTGGAGTGGCCTGAGGCTGGGAGTTGGAGGGGCAGAGAGGAAGGAGATGGAATGGATGAGAGTTATGAAGGAAAAGAGAGCTGAAGAAGATAGGGCTTAAACTGGCAGCCAGAGAGGGAGCAGAAATGAAAAGTGGGTTTTGACCCTAAAACACAAACACTTTAGCACCGACAGGAACTTTGCCTTTTTCTTTGTTTTCTCTCATTGGCCAGGACAGTAATCACTTCGTTCATTTATTCAGTGAACATTTCTTGCAAACCTACATGTGTGGTATGTCATAGGCACCAAGGATATACCAGTGAATACAGTGATATCCTTGTTCTCTTGGAGCTTACACTATAGAGGGAAAAATAAATTGCGCGCGCGTGTGTGTGTGTGTGCATGCACATGTGCCTGTGAGTTTTGATATGGGCAGAAGGGCAAAAAGAAAGGAAGAAGCTGTTTTGGAAATGGTCATAGTCAGCTTCTCTGCTAAGGTGGTATCTGAGACTTCAACTGAGTGAGGTGTTGAGTCTTAGATGGAAATATCTTGAGGAAGAACATTGAAGACAGAGAAAGCAGAAAGTACAAAGGTTCAGAGGTGAGAGGGTACTTGTTGACTGACCAATAGATCTAGGGCTTGTTGATTTTCATATGATAATCAGTACCTGTGTCCCTTTGATTAGACTTGGAACTCTCTAAGGAACATGCCTCAGTTTTCCTCATCAGACAGGAATGATCAGAGGGTTGGGATGGGGGCCACTTTTCTCTCTTTCTTTATGCTATTCCTCTTTCCCCAACCCTGGTCAGACTTAGAAGTGGGGGTAAGGTAAAGACAAGAGTTGAGTCTGTTACAATCTGGAGAAAAGGTAGAGAAAGTCAAGGAATAGGAAGGTTTGGTGCTAAGGCCACCACTCATACCCATGATGTTTCTGCTTTTAACACCTGGAGGTCCTATCCTATTATCCAGTTTCCCATCCATCACACTAAAACTCCCTACTTCCTGTCTTAGCAGTCACAAGATCTTAGGCTCCTATGCAGTAGAAATTGACACAAAGCCAAGCGAGTTTCCCAGACAAGGCTTTATTAGGGGCTTATGCTTGAATACAAGGGAGACATTATAAGAGTTCTCCAGATGGCCCCCAAAGGAAAGATCTTTCTGATGTTTTAAGAGAGGTGACATGAAAAGCATCAGCTATGTTAATATCATGACATGTGTTGGGTGGAGTGTCGAGTATGCAGGCGCAGTGAGAATTCATGTTAGTACTTATATCACATGATGAAAACATGGTGAATAAGTAAGTCCCTCCCTGGGTGAGGATTTTCATTTTATAATGAGGCAAGGGGTAAAGATTAGTCATTCTTCTAATCCTGTGTGCTCACAGGTGATAGGGTTAATGTCCTTGAATGAGAGTTATGGTAGAATGCTTCTTCTGTATTTTTTTGAAAGAAAAAAGAGAAAGAGAAAGGGGGAGAGAGAACAGGAGTCTTGCTCTATTGCCCAGGCTGGAATGCAAACCAAAAATAGGCATTAAAAACTCTTTTATACCAATAATTGTGCTTAACAGTGATGACAGGAAAGAATAAGGGAAGAAAATAACAAACATCCAAGCAATATTTCATTTAATTCTGTGAAATGCTATGCAAATGCTGAAGAGTGATTTACTTCCAATTATGTGGTCACTTTCTTTTTTTTTAATTTTTATTGCATTTTAGGTTTTGGGGTACATGTTCAGAACGTGCAAGATAGTTGCATAGGTACACACATTGCAGTGTGTTTTGCTGCCTTCCTCCCCTTAACCCACATTTGGCATTTCTCCCCAGGCTATCCCTCCCACTATCAAAATAGGTATAATGTGATACTGAGGAAAATGTATGTTCTGTGGACCTGGGGTGAAGAATTACATAAATATTCACTGAGTTTACTTGTTCCAGGTCTGAGTTCAAATCATAGATGTCCCTGTTAATTTTCTATCTCATTGATCCATCGAATATCGACAATTTGGTGTCAAAGTCTAGCGCTATTATTGTGCGGGAGTCCAAGTCTCTTTATAAGTCATTAAGAAGTTGTCTTATGTATCTGGGTGTTCCTGTGTTTGGTGCATATATATTTATGATCATTGACTCCTGTTTTTGCATTGGTCCTTTTACCATTATGTAGTGTCCTTCTTTGCTTCTTTTAGTCTTTGTTGCTATTAAAGTCTATTTTGTCAGAGATGAAAGTTACAACTCCTTTTTTTTTTTTTTTTTTTGGCTCTCCATTTGATTGGTAAGTCTTCCACCAACCCTTTGTTTTGAGTCTTTGTATGTCCTTGCTTATGAGATGGATCTGAATACAAACCGATGGGTTTTGACTTTTTATTCAATTTGCCTGTCTGTGTCTTTGATTGGGGCATTTAATCCATTTCACTTTAGGATTAATATTGAGATTTGTGAGTTTAATATTGTCATTTAATGCTAGCTGGCTATTTTGCCCATTAGTTGATATAGATTCTTCATTATGGAGATACTCTTTACCTTTTGGTAAGTTTTTGGGATGACTGATACTGGTTGTTCCTTTCTGTGTATAGTGCTTCTTTCAGAAGCTCTTGTAAAACAGGCCTGGTGGTGATAAAATCTCTGAGTGCTTGGTTGTTCATGAAAATTTTTATTTTTCCTTCATTTGTGAAGCTTAATTTGGATGGATATGAAATTCTGGGTTGAAAATTATTTTCTTTTTTTAGGATACTGAATATTGACCCCCACTCTCTCCTAGTTTGTAGGGTTTCAGCTGAGAGATCTGCTGTGAGTCTAATAGGCTTCCCTTTATGGGTAACCTGACCTTTCTCTCTAGCTGCCCTTAGAATTTTCACCTTTATTTCAACCCTAGTGAATCTAACAATTATGTGTCTTGGGGTTGCTCTACTTGAGGAATATCTTTGTGGTGTTCTCTGTATTACCTGGAGTTGAGTATTGTCCTGCCTTGCTAGGTTGGGAAAGTTTTCCTGGATAATATCCTGAAGAATATTTTCCAGCTTGGATTCATTCTCTTCATGACATTCAGATACACCTATCAAACGTGAATTAGGTCTTTTCACATAGTCCCATATTTCTTGGAGACTTCGCTTATTCCTTTTTACTCTTTCTTCTCTAATCTTGTCTTCTCATTTCATTTCATTAAGTTGGTCTTCGCCCTCTGATATCTTTTCCTTTGCTTGATCAATTCAACTGTTAAAACCTGTGCATACTTTGTGGAGTTCTCGTATTGTATTCTTCAGTTCCATTAATTCACTTATATTCCTCTCTAGATTGTCTATTCTTGTTAGGATTTCATGAAACCTTTTTTCAGGATTCTTAGTTTCTTTACATTGGGCTAGAACATGTTCTTTTAACTCACAGAAGTTTCTTATTATCCACCTTCTGAAGCCTAATTCTGATACTGGAACACACTTGTTCTCCATCAGGCCTTGTTCCCTTGTTGATGAGGAGCTGTGATCCCCTGTAGAGGGAGAGGCATTCTGATTTGGGGTATTCTCATCCTTTTTACACTGGTTCCTTTCCATCATTGTAAGTTTATCCACCTGTCGTCTTTGTAATTACAGACTTACAAATTAGGTCTCTGAGTGAATGTCCAACTTGTTGATTCCCAGCGCCAGAATCTGAGCAACCCACTGCACTGGCTAAAACAGCAGTGTTAAGATTTGTGGTGCTTTTCTGCCCGGGGATCTTTGGTCTTGCTTCCTTTTTAAGTCCCTTTCTCAATCAGCTTAACTGGCAACTCTGCCTTCCCGGAGCTCCAAACGTCGACCCAAAGGGGGTCCAGTCCTGTTTACTCTGCACCAAGAACCGCCACGCCAGGGTGCCAGCAAAACCGCTTGCCAGCCACAAGAGTCGCGCTGGCGACCCATGGGGCTCCTCTGCCAGGAATATCCTGGTCCGTGAGCAACAAAAATTCGTCTGAAAGTGTGGCATCCTCTCATTCTCTGCACTTTCACTGGGAGCTACAATCCTGAGCTGCTAGTAATCAGCCATCTTGGATCTCTCTCCCCAGAATCCTTCTTATCTTAGTTTCTTTAAGGTCTGCCAGTCAGTGGGGAAGGCAGCAGTGGAAGGGCAAGGTCTGGTAGTCAGTGGGTGTGGAAAAATGCATTATTGGGGGTGGAGGCAGAGTCCCATTCCTACTCTGTCTCACTAGGATATTTACCTCCTGGTGCAGTCTTTGCCTCTCTGGCTATCCTGCCGGGGTTGGGAGTAATCTCACTGTGTGAGTGCTGTGGATGTGGTCAATTCCAGCTCTACTCCAAGGCCTCAAGACTGAGGAGATACCTAGGAGACTCCAGAATCTTAGAATCTCAGCTCTGATTCCACCTAGACTCTGGCTCATGTCCTGGGCCTTAGTCACTTCCTCCTTATTGTTCCTCAGTCTTTTCTGTTTCTCTAGCTATCTTGCTGTCAGAACATGTTGCTCTAAATTCTGCTGATTCAAAACTTCTGTTCTTACCAACAAAGCATAACAGGCATCTCCAAATATGCCTGTTCACACATGAACTCTTAGAAGGCATACAGTGAGTGCAGATTACCCAATCTGATAATTTATTCTTATTTTAAGTCTAGATACTTCCCTCCTGGTGAATTGAAATGGTGCATCCCAGAAGGTCCTTCCCACAGAGCATTCTAGGTCTCAGTGAAGGGATCTTCAACAGAGCCAGGTCCTCCTTTCCCATGTGAGCCCCTCTTCTGGGTCCCAGAGCTATACAGGAAAGAGTGACTGGCTTCTGGGACTCCTGCCTGAGGAGAAGGCAGTTGGGAGACATCAAGGGAAGGCCTCAGAGTAAAGAGGAGCTAAGCTAGCTGGGGCTGGCCAGCTGCTCTTTGCCTTCTACTCATGGGTTCTCAAGGCCTGGCCCCTAGGCCAGGAGGATCAACACAAACTGAAACTTCACCCCAGACATACTCAGTCACATCCTCTGGGTTAAGCCCCAGCAATCTATGTTTCAAGAAACTCCCGGGTGATTCTGATGCAGAATGGTGATGGGAACTCAGACCCAGACTGGGACTATGAGGCAGGTTGAGTCCTAGCTGTCCAGTAGACACTGAATTTGAGAGGCCATGGACAAAGCCCTTCCATTTCTACATTTGTCAAGCCCTAGGATGTTTGCCAGGTCTCTGAAGCAGTGACAGAATCAGGTGAACATCTCAATGGGAGACGCACAGACAATTGTAACCTTCCCTCTTTCTCACTCTAGAGGGAAAACAAATTAAGTGCAGTTGCTTTGAATGTCTTTGGGTAAAGTCACAGGGAATCTGCCTGCCTTTCTGAATGAGCCAGATAATTTGATTTACCCTGTTTAGTTAGAGATCTTGCTATACCTTAAGCAGAAAACCTACTACCACTACCACATACTTCCCCACAACCTTGGAAAGGAAGAGACGTTTTAGTTGTAATTTTCTATCCCTAGACCCTCCTCCCTCTTCCACTCTTTTTTGGCATGGGGACTTTTCTATACTGCCTCCTTCAGAACTCAGGTCCCCTGAAAGTGTAGAAAGAACAATTACATTTTGTTCAGTATATTTGCTTTTTAGATAGATTCTGAAGAGATTAGGTGGAGGCCAGGTTTCTACATCCTCCTTTACAGATACAAGTATGATTACCCCAAAAGTTTTCACTTCCTTCACACTTACCAAGGGTCCCCATAAGAGCCTGGACTTTCACATATATTATCTCACTTACCAACCACAGCTCAGATATGTTAAACAAGTTGCCCAAGGTCACACAGTGGGTGGTAAATATAGCAGAGCCTAGATGTGTGCTTCCTCCCTCTGGACTTTACCACCTCTCACAGAGGCTTCACAGGGTAACATGGGACTGACACTGAATCCTGAGGCCACTTAGTACCTTGTTCTGGCCTTCAAGGAATCTGCACTCCGGGCAAAGCCTTCCTCAAGGTTTGGGAGTGAAGGAGTGGCTCCCCAATCCTCCTGTCACCAGTGGAGGTTCTTGACTACAAGTTGTCCTGGTTCTTGGCATTTTAAAGAAGGAATTTATATATATATATAAAAAGCAACAAAAGAATGAAACAACAAAAGCATAGATTTATTGAAATGAAAGTACCAAGGCTCAAAAGCACTGGTTACAGAATTTTCTGGGGTTTAAATACCATCTAGAGGCTTTTCATTGGTTACTTTGTTTAACCCTATGTAAATGAAGTAGTGGTCCACAGCCAGTTTGATTGGTTGCAGGAGGGGAGCAGCCAGAGGTACTTTCCATTTTTCATCTGCAATGCAGTGGAAAGCAGGAACTGGGGCCATGATTTGCAAAGGGAGTAGCCTCTGATTCTTTCGTTACTTGATTGTGGAGACGTGGGATTTTCCTTTTGATTCAGTTCTAGGAAGTGAGAGTGAATCATCCTTAGGTTTCCTGCCTCCAGATCCTGTTCTTCTGCCTCACTCCTTCAGTCCTGGGGCATCCTTCTCCTTGCCAGCCTGTTCCTTCCCTTGGCACCCAGGTTATTTAATTTTCTATGATATTTTTTAGGACAAAACTCTTGCACATCTTGTTAAGTTTTCTACATAGATTACCTGTCATCTGTGAATTATGATAATTGTATTAATTTCTTTCTGATTCAGATATCTTTTATTTATTTCTTTTTTTAATTGCCCTGGCTTAAACTTCCAGCAGAATTGTGACTAGAATCTGCCAGAGCAGACAGTCTTGCCATTTTTTTAGTCTTGGGAATGCATTCAAACCTATACCATTAAATATGATGTTACCTGTAAGTTTTTCATAAATGTTCTTCATGAGATTGAAGAAGTTCCCTTTTATTCCTAGGTTGCAGGTATTCTTATTAGAAATAGATCTTAAGTTTACCAAATGCTGTTTATGTGTCTATTGAGATGATTCTATGTATATAGAGAAATTTTAATTATTCTAAATGGCTTATTACAGTAACATAGTTTTAAAAAGTTAAACCAACCTTGAATTCCTGGCATCTACCTATTAGTTCTTGCATTTATGCTTATAATGGCATGTAATCTTTTCTTGTAATGTTTTCTGTATATTATGGAGATACTTTTCCCTATTGTTCAGGCAATATTCTTTTCAGTATTGTACTCAATGCCCCAGGAATTATGATGTTTACCCTATGTCTGGTGGGAACAACAACTATTCCCAGCCCTGTAAGAGCTCCAGGGATTGTTCCTTCTAATCTTTTTAGGTAGATGGTTTCCCTGACTTAGTTGATTTCCTCACATGCATATGCTGATCACTACTCATCTGAAGATTCTTGGGGACCTTCTTCTGCCCTTGGAAATCTAAGCCCATTGGCTTCCCAGAACTCAGTCCCTTTTCCTCAATTCATTTACTACTGAGCTTTGCCTGGATCTTTTTCCCTGCATGATGGCCTAGAGCTTCTCTGCAGACAGTATGCTAGGCAGTCATAGAGTTTGCATCTTTTTTTTTTTTCTGTTTCTCAAGGATCACTGTCCTTCCTTGACTAATGATCAATGTCTTGGAAACCATTTTGTTTATTTTGTCTATTTTGCCAGGTCTTTCAGGCAGGAGTGTAAATTAGTTCTATGTTATTCCATGGTGACCAGAGTAGAAGCTCAGGATGCTGCTTTTTAAATTTTTTCAAGAGGCTTTAATTTTAATTAGTGGAAACTATGGGCTATAATGGGCTTACTTTACCATGGCTGCCCCTATGAATATCAAATATATAAATATAAATATACCAGAAGCTTTCTAAGCTAGATTAAGGGCATCTTCAAAAATCTCACAGGGAACATCATGTTAAATAATGAATCATTATAAGTATTTCCTTTACAATGAAGGAAAATAGAGGAGTGCTCACTATTGTTGCCTTTATTTAGCTGGTTAAAATTTATTTTAGCCAATGCAATGCAATAAGAAAAATTGGTAAAAGATAAGTTTTGATGATTGAAAAGATGAGAACAAAGCATATTCATGAAATATCCACAGCTGATATCATGATCTATTTTTGAAATCCAAAAGATTTATAGATAAAATATTAGAATGATTGTAATGTAGCAAATTGGCTAGTTTAACATTGATATTTACAAAACGATGGATTTAGCTTAGTAAGCAATATCAGAAAATGTGGTACCCCAAAATTATTTTATAATACCTAGAGAAATATTTACCTAGGATTAAATGTAAAAATGAATTGTTAACCATTTATGGAGAAAATTATTTTGTCGAAGACATGAAAAGGAAACATAAATCAATGTCAAGATATACTAATGAGTAGGAAAACTCAAAATTAAAACAGTGTTTGGTAAATATATGGAAAAATATACCAATTCAAACAGAGCAGAGAGAGTAGAGACAGACTCACAAATTATATGAAAATGTATTTGTATTAGTTTATGCTATGGCATGAATCTTTGCATCCTCCACAATTCATATGTTTAAATCCTAATCTCCATGATGATGGCATTATGAGATGGGGCTTTGGTGGGTGATTAGATCATGAGGGCTCTACATCATGTATTTTGTTACAAAATCCAGACTAGACAGTCTCTTAGGAGTAATAAAGTACCACAGACTGTATGGCTTAAACAACAAAAATGCATAGTCTCATGTTTCTGGAGGTTCAAAGTCCAAGGTCCAGATGTCAGCAGAGTTGGTGACCTGTTAGGGCTGTGAGGGAAAGATCTGTTCCAGGACTCTCTCCTTGGCTTGTAGTTGGCCATGTTTTTCCTATGGCTCTTTACATCATCTTCCCTCTGTGTGTCTCTGTCTCTATGTCTAAATTTCCCCCTTTTTAAGGAAATTAGGGGTATTGGATTAGGGGCCCATCCTGCTGCAGTGTGACCTCACCTTAACTAAGTATATTAACAAGAACTGTATAGCCAAATAAGGCCACATTTTCAGGTAGTAGGGGTTAGGATTATAACGTGAATTTTGAGGGGACACAGTTCAACCTGTAACAGTCTTATGTGGCAAAACTGGCAGTACAGATCAGTAAAGAAAGAATGAACAATGCAGTCAATATTGCTGTAGTAATTAGTTATCCACATGCAAAAAATAGAAAGTGATACTTACTTCAAGCTATATACAAAAAATAATTCCAGATTAAAAACTAGAATGGTAAAAGCAAACCTTTACAATTTTTAGAAAAAAAAGACTATGAAAAGTGTTCTAATGACATAAAAAGATAAGTAAATTTGACAACATTAAAATTAACAACTCTTGTTTTTTATGACACCTGAGAATGAAAAATCAAGAAGAAACTCAGAATATGTTTAACACAAACGATGAATAAGCAATTTGTGTCTACAATATTTAAAGTACTTCCAGAATCAATAATAAAAAGAAAAATAATCCAGTAGAGAAATGAACAAAATACATAAACAAGCCATTGTAGAGACTGAAGCGTGAAAAAGGATTCAATCCCTTTAGTAACTAGGAAACTACTGTTTAAACCCTCAGTAAGATGATATTCACACCAACAACATTGGGAAGCATTAAAATATGGATAATACCAAGCTTTGATAAAGACATAGAATAATGAGAACTCTCATTTCTCACTGGTGGGAGTGCAGGGTGGAACAACATTGTAAAATAATATGGCAATATATATTAAACCATTTTGTAAAATAATATGGCAAATATATTATAATAAAGGGGATTACACAGTTTCTCTTCTTGCTCTCCTATTGCCTCATGTTTTCAAATATTTATGGCTCAAATCTATTTCTGAAGTTGAGCAGTTCTATTTCTAAGTGTATTGAGAGACACCCTGGCACACATGCACCAGGAAACATATTCGAGAATATCATAGCAAAACTTGCCACTGCTTTTAGTAGAAAAACCCCAGAAATAACAGAAATGTGCATAAACAGTTGATTTCTTCAGTGAATTCTCTCTAAATGTAAAGGTTGATACAGAACTTCATCAACTAGGATGAACCTCAAAAAAGTGGTGCAAATCACAGAACACATTCAGCTGGATGTGTTTATATAAAATTGAAACAAGCAAAATGAAACAATGTATACCCTTTATCTCTTATATGCTGTGTTTTTAAGAAACTATAAACATATTACATATGCAAAAGTAGTGGTGACACCTTATATTTCATATAATAAACATCCATGTATCTTCTTCCCAACTTAAAAAGTAACACACTACAAATCATTAGAGGCATAGTGTGTCTCTCCTTCATCTTATCTCCCTTTCTCATTCTTATGGATAACCACTAAATCTGAATTTGTTTTAAACCTATCATTGTCTTACACTTATTTAGGGGCATATACATATATAGTAAAAGCTGAGGACTATTCACAGGATAATAGCTTGGGTCCTCAAATGGGTAATGACACCATTATCAGATTCAGGAACACAGGAAGAGGGACACAATTAAATTTGTAACTCTGGTTTTGAAGGGATTAACAGTGAAATGTCTCTGATATATCCAAGAGTAGATGTCAAAGAGGCAACGAAATATTAATGTCTGGAGCTTAGGTGACAGGTCAGTGTTACAGAGATAGATTTGGGCAATAAATATTTGAAAACATGAGGTGATAGGAGAGCACAAAGACAAAACGGAAATCACTGTTCCTAAAAGCTAGGCTTATTCCCTTGCACCTACCTACTAAATGATCCAAGCCCAGCTGTCCCTCCTGATTTTACTCTCCAGACTTATTCCTCTATTCATATAGACTAGATCCAGTACTTCAGGCTTCACAATGATTTCCTTCTAAGTTATGTTGATTCCTGTCATATAATATTTTTTACATATAATATTTTTCACCAAAATATATTTTCTTACTACTATCAAAACCATTGACAGAACAGCAACTAAACAGATTTTAATGGGAATTTTTGAAAGGTGATGTTTCAAATATCCAAAAGATAAATTAAGTCCAACTTTACTAGTAAGTGAATAAATGTGCATTCTAAAAACATTCAAATTAGATAGAATTTCATCTATCAATTGATAAACATTTAAAACGGAAACACTCAAATCATTTTAAGGAATTAATCATAGGATTGAGGTTGGTCTCCTTGAGCAGCTGGAGAGAAGGGACAGGGTGAATTGATACAATTCTCTGGGAGGCGGAATATATGTTGCAAAATATTTTTATATCCTTAGTTGCAGTATTTCCACTGCTGGGAATATGACCTAGGGAAATATTCAGATGTGCAGACAAAAAAAAGTCATATTTGTAGAAAGTTTTGTCATAGTTAGACTAAAATATTTAGAAATAATCTAAATTTTCAGCACTGAAAGAATAGATTACAAATTATTATACAGTGAAATATTCTACAGCCCCTCAATTTGTGGTTTTAAAGGTTGCTTAATGACACAAAGTAGTGACAGATTGCTTAATGAAAAATAAACTCATACACAACATAGTATTTAAGAATCATAAGATTTAGATCTGCATATGAACCAATATAGGGCCATTTCTGATCCATTTCTAGTGGGTATAAAGTAGGAGTCCAACTCATTTCTTTGTATCTGGATATACAGTTATTCTAGCAGCATTTGTTACAAAGATGATTACTTCCCCCATTAAGTGATCTTAGAACCATTGTGGAAAATCAGAGTTCTACTTTTAAAAACAAAAAACAAAATCAAGGTATACAGGTGAAAATATAAAATAAATGTACAATGAGTATCTCTGGTAATAGAACAATGATTGATTTTTTTCTCCATTATTTGTTAACCATTATATTATCAAATTCTTATTCATAATAGCCATTAGTTCTGACATTAGAAAAAATATGAAACATTATTAAAGGTGATTCTTTTTAATCTCTTTAATTTTTCTTTTTAAGGATACTGTGATAAAGCAGACATGTGCTGACACACCTGTTGATCATTGTCTATCTGGCATAAGAGAATGTAGCAGCACCTTAAAGCTTAAAAGTGACGTCAACAAGCATGAAACAGCCCTGGAAATTCAGAATCCAAATTTGAACAATAGAGAATGTTGTTTCACCTTCACTTTGAATGAAAACTCCAGAAAATTAGACCATAGTGTGTTTACAGCATATGGTAAAGCCAGTGAGAGTATCAACTCAGCTCTGAGTGCTAATGAGCATTTCAGTGAAAGGATGAAGAATCATTGTAATGAGGAATCATTATAATAAGAACATTATTGTTTATGAAGAAAAAACAATAGATGGACATATAAATTTAGGAATGCCTCTCAAGTGCCTGCCTATTGATTCTCATTTTAAAATTACAATTGGTAAAACAAAAGAGTAGTGAAGAAGATGGACACATATTAGTCAATGTGAAAATCCAAACATGGAATGCATTCTTTTTTATGTTGTTGCTATTGGAAGGACAATAAAGAAGATTGTTAAGATCAAGGAACTTCATGAAAAAGGAAGTAAACTTTGTATTTATGCCTTGAAGGGTGAGGCTATGCAAGAAACCTTATGCAAGGATGGCCAATTTTGGTCTGACATAGATGGATTTAAATGGAAACTAATGGAAGGTCATAAGAAAATTTATGGAATACAGTCCATTGTGGATGAACTATCTGGAAAAGTATTAGAAATGGACATTTCAAAAAAAGAAACATTACAAAAGAAAGGCATCCATAAAAAAGTTAAACAGAATGAAAATACCACTGATGAAATTAATCACCAGAGTCTGGTTCACAAACAAGAGAAAGATGGAGAGACTGAAGATGTAGAACACAGCAGAGAGAAAATTCTCCCACCTCAGAATCTAGGGCATGGTATTAAAGGTACAACTTGCCAGACAATTCCCAGGATTAGAATGTATTACATTTATAGTTTGGGCAGAAAATATAGGAAAATAACCTCACAAGTTAAGCAGAGGCCGCATCTGGGTAGGCAGTATGCTATTGATCTGGATGTCCAAAAGGAGGCAACTAACCTCTTAAAGAATTTGCAAATGTTGAATGAAACCATAGTGCTTCAGTATCCAAATTTTAAAGAGGAAGCACAGTGGGTGAGAAAATATTTTTGGGAAGAATGGATCTTTCGCCATTTAAGCAATTCAACATATATAAAAAGTTCTTTGGAAAAATTACGGCAAATTCTATTTCAGTTGCAACCTGTGAACAACTTACTTATCTTAGCAAGTCAGTTGGGTTCCTGGAATGGGATAATAATGGAAACACAGGCAATGCTACTTGCTTTGTCTTCAATGGTGGTTATATTTTCACCTGTTAACATGTTGTACTTATGGTGGGTAGAAACACAGATCAAAGTTTGTGGCCACACATAATTAGCCAATGTGCAAAGGTAACCTTCACTTACAAAGAGTTCAGCCCTACTGGTGACAACTGGTTTTTTATTGAGCCATGGCTTAAAATGTCTGATGAAACTCTAGATTATGCCATTTTGAAACTAAATGAAAATGGAAATGCATTTCCTCCAGGCCTATGGTGACAAATTTCTCCTAAACCATCTACTGGGTTGATTTATTTAATTGGTCATCCCAAAGGCCAGATCAAGAAAATAGATGGTTGTGCTGTGATTCCTGTAAATGAACGATTGGAAAAATATCTATATCATTGTCAAGAGGAATGGGTAGATCTCCATGGTACCAACAGTAATGTATGCCCTATATTTACCCAATGAAGTTTCCTATCAGAGGTTTGGAACACGCAAATGCTTGGTATGATACTTGTTTCTCTGATGGAGCCTCAGGCTCCCCCATGTTCAATGCATCTCGAAAATTAGTTGCTTTGCATACCATTGGGCATTTTTATAAACAAGGATATAATATGTATGCCCTTATTGAATTTGGTTATTCTATGGATTCTATTCTTTGTGATATTAAAGAGACAAATGAGAGCTTGTATAATTTCTTAAATGATGAGAAACTTGAACAATGAAGAGAAAAATAAACAAGAATCATCACTTCAAGATCATCAGATTGAACCTATGGAATGTTAGAAAAAAGATGCTGTCTTCAAGAAAATATGCCAATAATTTTTGGCAAAGATTTCATGACAAAGACACCTAAAGCAATTTCAACAAAACTAAAAATTGGCAAATGATAGAGAATTAAAGCTACTGCAGAGCAAAAGAAACTATCAACAGGGTAACCACACAACTTACAGAATGAGAGAAAACATTTGCGAACTAAGCATCCAGTAAAGATCTAATATTCAGAATTAGGAACTTAAATAGATTCACAAGCAAAAAACAAGAAACCTCATTAAAAAGTGGGTAAAGGGGCCGGGAGTGGTGGCTCATGCCTATAATCCCAGCACTTTGGGAGGCCGAGGCAGGTGGATCACGAGGTCAAGAGATCGAGACCATCATGGTCAACAAGGTGAAACCCCGTCTCTACTAAAAATACAAAAAATTAGCTGGGCATGGTGGTGCGTGCCTGTAGTCCCAGCTACTCGGGAGGCTGAGGCAGGAGAATTACTTGAACCCAGAAGGCGGAGGTTGTGGTGAGCCGAGATCGTGCCATTGCACTCCAGTCTGGGTAACAACAGCGAAACTCTGTCTCAAAAAAAAATAAAAAAATAAAAATAAAATAAAATAAAAAAGTGGGTAAAGAACATGAACAGACACTTTTCAAAAGAGGACATACATGTGGCCAACAAATATATGAAAAAATACCAAATATCATTAGTCATTAGAGAAATGCAAACTGGCAAAATGTCATCACACTAATCAGAATGGCTGTTATTAACATGTAAAAAAATAACAGATGCTGGCATGGTTGCAGAGAAAGAGGAATGCTTACACACCGCTAGTGGAAATGTAAATTAGTTCAGCTATTGTAGAAAGCAGTTTTATGATTTCTCAAGGAACTTAAAACAGCTACCATTCAACTCAGCAGTCTCATTCCTGAGTATATAACCAAAGGCATATAAAACGTTCTACCTTAAAGACACATGCACATATATGTTCATTGCAGCACTATTCACAATAGCAAAGACATGGAATCAACCTAAATGCCCATCAGTGGTAGATGGGATAAAGAAAATGTGACACATATACACCATATCATAGTACACTAGCCAGAGCAATCAAGCAAGAAAAAGAAATAAGGGTATTCAATTAGGAAAGGAGGAAGTCAAACTGTCTCTATTTGCAGATGACATGATTGTATATCTAGAAGACCCCATCCCCTCAGCCCAAAATCTTCTCAAACTGATAAGCAACTTCAGCAAACTCTCAGGATACAAAACCAATGTGCAGAAATCACAAGCATTCCTATATACCAATAACAGACAAACAATGAGCTAAATCAAGAGCGAACTCCCATTCACAATTGTTACAAAGAGAATAAAATACCTAAGAACACAACTAACAAAGGATGTAAAGGAACTCTTTAAGGAGAACTACAAACCACTGCTCAATGAAATAAGAGAGGACATAAACAGATTGAAAAACATTTCATGCTTATGGTTAGGAACAATTAATATCATGAAAATGGCCATACTGCCCAAAATAATCTATAGATTCAATGCTATCCCCATCAAGCTACCAATCACCTTCTTCACCTGGAAAAAAACACTTTAAACTTCATATGAAATCACAAGAGAGCCATCATAGCCAAGACAATCGTAAGTAAAAAGAACAAAACTGGAGGCATCATACTGCTGGACTTCAAAGACTACAGTAATCAAAACAGCATAGTACTGGTACCAAAATAGACATATAGACTAATGGAACAGAACAGAGACCCCAGAAGAAACACCATACATCTACAACCATCTGATCTTTAACAAACCCAGCAAAAACAAGCAATGGGGAAAGGACTCCATGTTTCATAAATGATGTTGGAAAAACTGACTAGCAATGTGCAGAAAGCAGAAACTGGACCCCTTCTTGACAGCTTACACTAAAATTAAACTCCAGATGGATTACATATTTAAACATAAGACCTAACCCCATAAAAACACTAGAAGAAAACATAGGCAAAACCATCCAGGACATAGGCATAGACAATGACTTCATGACTAAAACACCAAAAGCAATGGCAATAAAAGCCAAGATAGACAGATACAGGATCTACTTGAGGGTGGAGGATGGGAGGAGGGTGAAGAATTAAAAACTACCTGTGGGGTACTATGCTTATTATCTGGGCG
The DNA here is from genome assembly GCA_031835075.1 of Saguinus oedipus. Taxonomy (NCBI): domain Eukaryota; kingdom Metazoa; phylum Chordata; class Mammalia; order Primates; family Cebidae; genus Saguinus; species Saguinus oedipus. The sequence goes on along the minus strand of CM063178.1, from coordinate 58,722,503 downwards.
ATGAAATAATCTGAACACCAAACCTTGGTGACATGCAATTTACCTTTATAACAAAATTGCACATGGACTTTTGAACCTAAATAAAAGTTTAATATATATATTAACTTATATATATATATATAATGCCAATAATTGAGAGTATTGAGGGCTGTTTTCTTTAATGAAATTTCCTGATTAGAAAACTGTTAGATAATTATGTGGATGTGCAAAACATGTACTAGAGCTCAAATACTAATTTTATCTCGGCCTTTTAAAATTTTTAAACAAATCTCATGCCTCACTTCAAATGGTTAGCTCACTTTTACACTTAAAAATAATTTGTTGATTTTAATCGCAAGATGGCGTCATAAAAGTGACTCAGGATTGCAGCTCTCAGTGAAGGCGCAGAGGGTGAGTCCTAGCCGCATTCTCGGATGGACCTTTTTTGCCCACAGAGCGTTGAAAGTCCCAGGTGTGGGAGAGACACGGGACACTAGTAAAGCTGGCTAACGCAGCCGGCTTGCGCAGCCACTTCGGCCGGCACCGCAGCAGGACCCGGCATGGAACTCACTGGTCTGGGTGCCCTGTTAAACCGGCAATCTGAGATTTGGAAGGGCAGATTGGCATGTCCATCTGATTGAACGGGACTTGGACAGTGAGCCAGACCAGGAGTTTCCTGGGAAGCGTGATCTGAGCCGGTGCAGTGGGCAGCAGCACGGGAGATCACACGGATCCCAGTGCCCTATCAGCAGGCTACTGGGGCACCAGTGAGAGAGTCGACCTTTCAGCTTGCAGAGAGGGAGAGAGAGAGAGAGAGGACGGACTCTGAGGCAGGGAGCTGGGTGATCGGGCTCAGAGGGTCCCACCCTCACGGGGACAAGCAGGGCGGTGACTGGGGGCGCTTGGGGCTGAGACTTTTGCTGCTGGCATCTAGGATGGTGCAGCCCGGTGAGGGAGGGGCGTCCACCATTACTGACGCAATCCGCCCCTACCGAAGTACCGCCCGGGGCTGACGCAGCCTGCCATTGCTGAGGCAACCTGCCATAACAGAGAGACTCTGCCAGGAGGGGGGAGCGCTCCACAGCAGAAGGGAGCCCAGCAGCAACAGGGCGGAACTGCGCTAGCAGGTGAGAGCCCCGGCAGGCAAATAGTGAATAGACTGCCTCCTAGTGGGGCAGGACAGTGCAACAGATACTCATAAAGAAAGCCCCAACTCCCTGAGACAGAGCATCTAAGGGGAAAAAAAAAGGGTGGTGTTTTATGAGTTCTATTGCAGCAGACATAAACAACCTTCCAACAACTCTGAATGAACAACGGAGCTCACAGCTCAGCACTGGAGCTCCTATAAAGCACAGACCGTCTCCTTAAGCAGCTCCCTGACCCCTGTATATCCAAAGAGTCACCCCAAAAAAGGACTACTCAGACTGACATTTGGCGGGCATCATTCTGGAACAAAGACAGCAGAAGAAGAAACTGGTATCATCCCTCACTGTTCCACAGCTGCTACAGGTATACTTCAGACAAGCAGGGCCTGGAGTGGACCTCAGCACTCATACAGCAGAGGGGCTAGACCATTGGAAGGAAAACTAAGTAACAGAAATACTTCATCATCAACAATCTCAGCATCCACACAGAGACCCAATTGAAAAATCAGCAACTACTAAGACGACAGGTGGATAAATCCACAAAGATGGGAAGAAACCAGCGCAAAAAGGAGGAAAACACCCGAAACCAAAACACCTTACCTCCTACAAAGGACCAAAACTCCTCACCAGCAAGGAAACAAAGCTGGACAGAGAAGGAGTGTGACGAAATGATGGAATCAGACTTCAGAAAGTGGATAATGAGAAAATTCATTGAGCTAAAAGAACATGTTCTAAATCAGTGCAAAGAAACTAAGAACCTTGAAAAAAGATTTAAAAAAAGATTCGAGGAATTGATAACAAGAATGGACAACTTAGAGAGGAATATGAATGAATTGAAGGACCTGGAAAACACAACACGAGAACTTCGTGAAGCATGCACAAGTTTCAACAGCCGAATTGACCAAGCAGAAGAAAGAATATCAGAAGTTGAAGATCAACTCAATGAAATAAAACGTGAAACCAAGATTAAAGAAAAAAGCACAAAAAGGAATGAGCAAAATCTCCAAGAAATGTGGGACTATGTGAAGAGACCCAACCTACGTTTGATAGGTGTACCAGAATGTGATGAAGAGAATGAATCCAAGTCAGAAAACACTCTTCAGGATATTATCCAGGAAAATTTCCCCAACCTAGCAAGACAGGTCAATACTCAACTCCAGGAAATACAGAGAACACCACAAAGATACTCCGCAAGAAGAGCAACCGCAAGGCACATAATCGTCAGATTCACCAGGGTTGAAATGAAGGAGAAAATACTAAGGGCACCCAGAGAGAAACGTCGGGTCACCCACAAAGGGAAGCCCATCAGACTCATAGCAGATCTCTCGGCAGAGACTCTACAAGCCGAAGAGAGTGGGGTCCAATATTCAACATCCTTAAAGAAAAGAACTTTCAACCCAGAATTTCATATCCAGCCAAACTGAGCTTCATAAGTGAAGGAAAAATAAAATCCTTCATGAACAAACAAGTACTCAGAGATTTTGTCACCACTAGGCCTGCTTTACAAGAGCTCATGAAAGAGGCACTACACATAGAAAGAAACAACCAGTATCAGCCATCCTAAAAGCATACCAAATGCTAAAGACCATCAACAAAATGAAGAATCTACATGAACCAACGGGCAAAACAGCCAGCTAGCATCAAAATGGCAGTATCAAATTCACACATAACAATATTAACCCTAAATGTAAATGGGCTAAATGCACCAATCAAAAGACACAGACTGGCAAATTGGATAAAAAACCAAAACCCATCGGTGTGCTGTATCCAGGAAACCCACCTCACACACAAAGACACACAAAGGCTCAAAATAAAAGGATGGAGGAAGATTTACCAAGAAAATGGAGAGCAAACAAAAGCAGGAGTTGCAATTCTCGTCTCTGATAAAATAGACTTTAAAGCAACAAAGATCAAAAGGGACAAAGAAGGTCATTACATAATGGTAAAAGGATCGATACAACAAGAAGAGCTAACGATTCTAAATATATATGGACCCAATGCAGGAGCAACCAGATATATAAGGCAAGTTCTTAATGACTTACAAAGAGACTTAGACTCCCACACAATAATAGTGGGAGACTTTAACACTCCACTGTCAATAGCAGACAGATCAACCAGACAGAAAATTAACAAGGATATCCAGGACTTGAACTCAGACCTGGAACAAGCAAACCTGATAGACATTTACAGAACTCTCCACCCCAAATCCACACAATATACATTCTTCTCAGCACCACATCACACCTACTCCAAAATTGACCACATAATTGGAAGTAAAGCACTCCTCAGCAAATGCAAAACAACTGAAATCATAACAAACAGTCTCTCAGACCATAGTGCAATCAAGTTAGAACTCAGAATTCAGAAAATAATTCAGAACTGCACAGCTTCATGGAAACTGAACAACTGGCTCTTGAATGTTGATTGGATAAACAATGAAATGAAGGCAGAAATAAAGAAGTTCTTCGAAACCAATGAGAATGAAGACACAACGTACCAGAATCTCTGGGACACATTTAAAGCAGTCTGTAGAGGAAAATATATAGCAATAAGTGCCCACATGAGAAGAGTGGAGAGATCCAAAATTGACACCCTATCGTCAAAATTGAAAGAGCTAGAGGAGCAAGATCAAAAAAGCTCAAAACCTAGCCGAAGACAAGAAATAACTAAGATCAGAGCAGAACTGAAGGAGATAGAGACAAGAAAAACCCTTCAAAAAATCAATAAATCTAAGAGCTGGTTTTTCGAAAAGATTAACAAAATAGACCACTAGCCAGACTGATAAAAAAAAAAAAAGAGAGAGAGAGAACAACCAAATAGATGCAATAAAAAACAATAATGGGGAAATCACCACAGATTCCACAGAAATTCAAACCATCATCAGAGAATACTACAAACAACTCTATGCACATAAACTAGTAAATCAGGAAGAAATGGATAAATTCCTGGACGCCTGTGTCCTCCCAAGGCTAATCCAGGAGGAAGCCGAAACTATGAATAGACCAATAAAAAGGTCTGAATTTGAGGCAGCAATTAAGAGCCTACCACACAAAAAAAGCCCAGGTCCAGATGGGTTCACAGCTGAATTCTACCAGACACACAAAGAGGATCTGGTACCATTCCTTCTGAAACTATTCCAAAGAATCCAAAAAGAGGGAACCCTTCCCAAATCATTTTATGAGACCAACATCATCCTGATACCAAAACCTGGCAGAGACTCAACAAGAAAAGAAAACTTCAGGCCAATATCCATGATGAACATAGATGCAAAAATCTTCAATAAAATACTGCCAAACTGATTGCAACAGCACATTAAAAAACTTATCCATCATGATCAAGTAGGATTCATCCCGGGGATGCAAGGCTGCTTCAACATACACAAGTCTATAAATGTAATTCACCACATAAACAAAAGCAAAAACAAAAACCACATGATTATCTCAATGGATGCAGAGAAGGCCTTTGACAAAATTCAACAGGCCTTTATGCTAAAAACTCTCAATAAACTAGGTATTGATGGAATGTATTTCAAAATAATAAAAGCTACTTACAACAAACCCACAGCCAATATGATACTGAATGGGCAAAAACTGGAAGCATTTCTTTTGAAATCTGGCAAGGATGCTCTCTCTCACCGCTCCTATTCAATATAGTATTGGAAGTTCTAGCCAGAGCAATCAGGCAAGGAAAAGAAAAAAATGGCATTCAATTAGGAAAGGAGGAAGTCAAATTGTCTCTATTTGCAGATGACATGACTGTGTATTTAGAAGACCCCATTGTCTCAGCCCAAAATCTCCTGAAACTGATAAGCAACTTCAGCAAAGTCTCAGGATACAAAATCAATGTGCAAAAATCACAAGCATTCCTATACACCAATAGCAGACTTAAAGAGAACCAAATGAAGAACGAGCTGCCATTCATAATTGCTACAAAGAGAATAAAATGCCTAGAAAACAACTAACAAAGGATGTAAAGGACCATTTCAAGGAGAATTACAAACCACTGCTCAAGGAAATAAGAGAGGACACAAACAAATGGAGAAACATTCCATGCTCATGGTTAGGAAGCATCGGTATCGTGAAAATGGCCATAGTGCCCAAAGTGATTTACAGATTCAACACTATCCCCATCAAGCTACCAATGACCTGCTTCACAGAACTGGAAAAAAACACCTTAAACTTCATATGGAACCAAAGGAGAGCCTGCATAACCAAGTCAATTTTAAGCAAAAAGAACAAAGCTGGAGGCATCACACTACCTGACTTCAAACTATACTACAAGGCTACAGTAATCAAAACAGCATGATACTGGTACAAAAATAGAGATATAGACCAATGGAACAGAACAGAGGCCTCAGAGGCAATGCAACACATCTACAACCATCTGATTTTTGACAAACCTCACAAAAACAAGCAATGGGGAAAGGAGTCCCTGTTTAATAAATGGTGTTGGGAAAACTGGCTAGCTATGTGCAGTAAGGAGAAACTGGACCACTTCCTGACACCTTACACTAAAATGAACTCCCGATGGGTTAAACATTTAAACATAAAACCTAACACCATCAAAACCCTACAAGAAAATCTAGGCAAAACCATTCAGGACATAGGCATAGGCAAGGACTTCAGGACTAAAACACAAAAAGCATTGACAACAAAAGCCAAAATAGACAAATGGGACCTAACGAAACTCCACAGCTTCTGCACAGCAAAAGAAACAGTCATTAGAGTGAATCAGCAACCAACAGAATGGGAAAAAATTGTTGCAATCTACCCATCTGACAAAGGGCTAATCTCCAGAATCTACAAAGAACTAAAACAGATTTACAAGAAAAAAACAAGCCCATTCAAAAGTGGGCAAAGGATATGAACAGACACTTTATAAAAGAAGACATATATGAGGCCAACAAACATATGAAAAAATGCTCATCATCACTGGTCATTAGAGAAATGCAAATCAAAACTACATTGAGATACCATCTCACACCAGTTAGAATGGCAATCATTAAAAAATCTGGAGACAACAGATACTGGAGAGGATGTGGAGAAATAGGAACATTTATACAGTGTTGGTGGGAGTGTAAATTAGTTCAACCATTATGGAAGACAGTGTGGTGATTCTTCAAGGACCCAGAAATAGAAATTTCATTTGACCCAGCAATCCCATTCCTGGGTACATAGCCAAAGGATTATAAATCATTCTATTATAAAGACACATGCACACAAATGTTCATTTCGGCACTGTTTACAATAGCAAAGACTTGGAACCAACCAAAATGCCCATCGATGATAGACTGGACAGGGAAAATGTGGCACATATACACCATGGAATACTATGCAGCCATCAAAAATGATGAGTTTGTGTCCTTTGTAGGGACATGGATGAACCTGGAAACCATCATTCTCAGCAAACTGACACAAGAACAGAAAATCAAACAGCACATGTTCTCGCTCATAGGTGGGTGTTGAACAATGAGAACACATGGACACAGGGAGGGAGCATCACACACTAGGGTCTGTGGGGTGGGGAGTAGGGGAGGGACAGTGGGGGGTGGGGAGTTGGGGAGGGATAACATAGGGAGAAATGCCAGATATAGGTGATGAAGAGGAAGGTGGCAAACCACACTGCCATGTGTGAACCTTTGCAACAGTCTCACATGTTCTTCACATGTACCCCAAAACCTAAAATGCAATTAAAAAAAAAGTTACTACAAAAGTAATCATCAGAAAGTTTTATATATAATGACAATGGCACTTTTAACTTGATCATATATCTTGATTTAGCATACAGGTATTGGTTTTCAGTGGCTTTCAATTATTAGGAATAAGTTATGGCAACAAAAAAAGGAAATCTGTGTAGAATATAATGAACCTGGAATTTTTGGTTGTATATGTATAGGTATACATACCTATACATATATATACACACACACACACACACACACACACACACACACACACACACATATACATATACATATACATATACATATACATATACATATACTATATATATATGGAGAGAGAGAGAGAAGGAGGGAGGGAGAGAGAGAGAGAAGGAGAGAGAGAGAGATAGCAGTAATGGCTTTTAAAATAAACTCAATTAATAATAGAAAACAAAACATCTTCATGCATATCATAATCTTTTTTCTACAACAAAGCCTTGTTTTAAAAATGTGCATAAGGTTATATACTTTTATGTATTTTATATAATTTCTTAAAGATACATTATCAAATTAATATTTTCTAGCTGGAGTACCATATTCAAGGGTGATAGTAAACACTCCAAACACACTAACTGTTACAAAATAATTATGTCTATGTGTATTATTTTGTTTTCCATAATAAAAGTAATCATAAATGATATGAATTATTGATTAAATTTAATGTTTATAGACTATAAATCTATGAAAAGCCACAAGAGCATTATTTTTACATAGTTTTCAAGAAGTCAAATAACAGTGTAAATTTTGAGTATAATAACAGAATTCATCTCTGTAGCAGAATTACAAATACAGAGATTATAAATACAAATGATACGCCATTAAGTCCATTCTGCTTTTAACTGTGCAACTATTTACAGCCACAGGCAGGAATAAAAAGGTGTATATAGATGTGGAAGAAAATTAATCTATGCTGTTACCTTTATATTTGAACTTGCATGTAAAAAGTAATTTCAAGAAGGGGTTTTCCCAAATAACCACTAACAAACAAGCAAGCGGAAACACAAGAAAAAAAAAAAAAAAACTACTTACTGACAGTGACTTATGTGTGAAGGAAAAATCCCTTTGCAGTTAATGTTGGGAAAAGTGTGTCCCCTGTAGATTTAGTGTAAGAATTAAGAAACTGGCCAGGCACTGTCGTTCATGCTTGCAATCCTGAACAAGCATGAGGGGGAGGTCGAGGAGAACAGAATGCCAGAACTCAGGAGTTTAAGACCAGCCTGAGCAATATGGCCAAACCCTGTAGCTACTAAAAATAAAAAAAAATTTTAAAGTTAGCCTAGCTGGGCATGGTGGTGCATGCCTGTAGTCCCAGATACTCAGGAAGCTCAGGCATGAGAAACGCTTGAATGTAAGGGATGGAGGTTTCAGTGAGCCAAGATTATGCCACTTCACCCCAGCCTGGGTGACAGAGCTAGAATCTGTGAAAGAAAAGGAAAGAAGGAAAGATGGATGGATGGAAGGAAGGAAGGAAGGAAGGAAGGAAGGAAGGAAGGGAGGGAGGGAGGGAGGGAGGGAGGGAGGGAGGGAGGGAGGGAGGGAGGGAGGGAAACAGAAAGAAAGAAAGAAAGAAAGAAAGAAAGAAAGAAAGAAAGAAAGAAAGAAAGAAAGAGGGAGGGAGGGAGGGAAGGAAGGAAGAAAGGCAGAAAGAACAGGAAGAGTGAGTGAGCCTGTTTAATGAAGCATTGACACAGAACCCAGGCTATGATTATAGAATAGGACTTTCATAGTAATTGTAAGAATTCTGGTCCTTAGAAGACAAAAGTTAAATTTAACAAAAAAGTTTAATGTCAAAATCACTTTTTAAAACTTGTTTGTAGTCTTTAGAATGTGAACTTTATTTGGCTTAGATTTTACAAAGCTATATTTTGTAACTGAAATCGACACTTCATTTTTACCTGAAATTAGTAGAAAAAACAATAGCCAAAGTTTACTACAGAGAAATAAATGTCAATATTAGCTTTTTTTTTGAAAAGGTAGGGAACTTTAATTCGTAATACAAGTTTAAAAAATAGCAAAGGTGTGGGATAATGAAGAAAAATATGTGACGGTAATTTTTTCATCCAAAAAAGGGTTATGTTCCTATTACCTGAAGTCAAAATGTGTTTCACTGCAAATATACATAAAGATTAAGAATTGTTATTTTATGCCATTTCTCCAATAAGTCAACATATAACTTATCAAGCCATAAATGTTTTTAAAAGAAATATAATTAAAATTATACAAAATGTTATAAAAATTTCAGAAAGAATGGTGATATCTTGGTACATAGTAGGTTTAGTTGCACAGATATTAGGCAGAGGAACATATTTTATATCTTCTATAATAATAACTTTTTATTCTCTCCTTGTGCACTAATATTTCAATATATCAAAATCATCTGAATAACCTTTCTAGTAAATCTCAACTTTGTAGATTGAAAATTTTTTTTTAATTTTATTTAAGTTTAGTGGTTCATGTGCAGGTTTTTTATGTAGGTAAACTCGTGTCCTGGGGATTTAATGTACAGATCATTTCACCACCAAGGTGTTAAGCCTGGTACCCATTAGTTATTTTTACTGATCCTCTCCTTCCTCCCACCCTCCACTCTCCAAAAGCCCCCAGTGTCTGTTGTTCCATGTGTTATCATCATTTAGCTCCCACTTATAAGTGATAACGTGAATAATGGCCTCTAGCTCCATCCATGTCCCTGCATAGGACATGATCTCATTATTTGTTATGACTGTGTAGTATTCAATGGTATAATCAGTTTTCTTATCTTTCTTTGTTTTTTGTTTTGTTTTGTTTTTCTGACAAGGTTTTGCTCGTTGCCCAGGCTGGAGTGCAATGGCATGATCTTGACTCACTGCAACCTCCGCCTCCTGTGTTCAAGTGATTCTCCTGCCTCAGCCTCCCGAATAGCTGGGATTACAGCATGCACCACCATGCTGGGAGTAATTTTGTATTTTTAGTAGAGACACGGTTTCTCCATGTTGGTCAGGCTGGTCTCAAACTCCTGGCCTCAGGTGATCCACCCACATCAGCCTCCCAAAGTGCTCGAATTACAGATGAGAGCCACCGTGCCTAGTCCGTACTCAGTTTTCTTTATCCAGTCTACTACTGATCGGCATTTAGGTTGATTCTTTGCTATTGTGAACAGTGCTGCAAGGAACATATGTGTTCATGTGTCTTTATGACAGAATGATTTATAGTCCTTCGGGAACACACCCAGTCACGGGATTGCTGGGTTGAATGGTAGTTCTGTTTTTAGGTTTTTGAGGAATTGCCGAATTGTTCTCCACAATGGTTGAACTAATTTACACTCCCACTAAGTGTATAAGCATTCTTTTTGGAAACAAATTTTATCAGTATCTTCAATTCTTTTTTTTTTTTTTAATTTTAAATTTTTATTGCATTTTAGGTTTTGGGGTACATGTTCAGAACGTGCAAGATAGTTGCATAGGTACACACATGGCAGTGTGTTTTGCTGCCTTCCTCCCTTTAACACTCATGTTTTAGAAAGTGTTAAACCTATTGTCCTTTAAACCACTATTTGCATACACATTGAAATGTAAAACAGGCAAAAGAGAAAGAAGGAAGAAAGGAGGGAGGGAGGAAGGGAGAAAAGAGAGAGATGGAAAGAAAGATGAAAGAGAGAAAGAAGAAAGAAAGAATGAAAAAGAGAGAAAGATGAAAAAAGAAAGAAGGAAAGAAAGTGAGAAAGAAGAATGAAAGAAAAAGGAAAGAGAGAGAGAAAGAAAGAAAAGAAAAGGAAGAAAGAAAGAGTAACTCATCTGTCAGGAAGGTCAATGGCATGATCCGTTCCCCACCGAGTCTCAGACGCCTGCACTAGTGACTTTTAGGGACTTTCCCCTCCAGTCCCTTGGGATCCAGCACTTCAGTCAGAGAATAGAACTCACCTGCCTAATGGCTCGTCTGGCCAATGGACAGAAAAATACTGGAGTTTGTCTTCTCTCGTTAGACAGCAACCCACCTACCGCGGAAGCGGATTGGCTGCGCTGGGGACACCTGTCGGCGTGCTTATATAAAAGAGTGATTGGGGCGGCGAGGCCGAGGGAGTGCGCCAACTTCACTCAGCCACAGCGCTCCTCCTTGACGCCGCGAGCAGGACCCTGTCTCACTGGCCCCGCTGCCCAAGGCCGTCCTTGCCTGCTTCTATTATCCCGGTTTGCCCAGTCCCGAGTATTGGGAAGGGAAGTCGGCGGTAGGTTGGGCTGGGCAGGCCTGGGGAGGGAGCGGAAAATCTAAACTCAGGAGTGGGAGGAGCTGGGACGCTGGCGGCAGAGCCACTGAGGCAGCTTTCTCGAGGGGAGCGGAGATGGAAGTCGGGGTGCAGGAATGTGGCTGTCCCAGCCTGTAAATCATGGCTGTGGGGTAGGCGCTGAGGTACCAGGCTAGGATCTCTACTGCAGCACACAGGAGGCGCTGAGGCTAGTTGGGTGAGTGGGGAGATTCAGGCACTTCCCAGGGGGCCGCATGCCAACCAGGTGGAATAGGCCCTGCGACCAGGACAATCACGAAGAAGCCGCGGATGCAGGAGGAGTAAACACCCTTGTCATAAATCGATTCTCCAGATGTTCATCAATATGTGCAGATGCTCATCAATATGTGCAGATGCTTATGGCAGTGATGAAGAAGATGATATGGGCCCTAGGAATATGCATCTCGAAGCTTGTAAGGTTGACCGACAGGAGGGAGAGACAGACCTAGAGTCAGGTTTAGCAAATTTATTTCAACCTTCCAGGCTGCCTCACCACAGGTAGGGAAGGCAGCAGCCTGGCTTACAGACTGTAGGGGTTCTACAGGGGGGTTGCAGGTAGCTGGGTGCTATTCTAAGAAAAACTGCATCTTGGTTCTCAGGGGCTGACATTCTGCTTAATCAGGTCAACATCCTGGGTTCGAGAGCCAGGTGTGACCATGTCCTTGTAAACAGGCTCCCTGTTTACAAGTTTTGAGGCTGTTTTTGGTGAGAGTGGCTTAGCATGGAGAACGGGAGGGGGTCTATGGGCTTGCCTTGATGTGACCCTAACATTCCAGTCTTTTGCTACATATGTAAAAGGAGATTACATGCTACTGAATGGGGACATTTGTGAGGTGAAGCTGGCCTGTAAGTTGGTAGTCTTGGACATCATCACATCTTATATTGTGCGGGGGTAAAAGCCTGTGTTTGCTTCTGTAGAAACTGGATGAGAAGAGGCAAGGGCCAAAGACTAAGAGAAGGAGGAGAGTTATGGCAGGACCAAGGAGGCAGTAGCCAGAGGGCCCAAGAGCTGAGAGAAGAAGCAGGCAGGGGGACCAAGCGGAAGAATTGTTATCTCTTATTTTCTGGGTTTGTCTTTGAGCCTTTTGATAGCATTTTGTACTAACCTAGATTCACTGAGGTAGAAACAGCATTGTTTATTTAAAAATAATAGTTTTAAATTGTTTATTTAAAAGCACAGACTTCCTTTTTCCGCAGTGAGGAGGTCTAGGCCTCTGCGGTTTTTGTAGGGTGGTTGCTGCTAAAGAGTGTAGTTGGTTTTGGAGGTGAGTGATAGAAATTGCTAGTTTGTTTTGTTTTTGGTTTTTTTTAGTGATGATTGGAAGCTTTGGGAGAGCGACTAGCAATATGATAATGAGGTTCTTAGGCTTCCTGCTTCTAACCTGACATCGGTTGTGACCTAAGGGCTACTAATAAGGGAATGAATTCTACTTTGAGTGGGGGATGGGTGTGTAGAGTAGCAGGGACAGGGAGTTCTTGGTTTGGAGGGACAAGGTTAATGTTGCAGGTAAGGTAGACTAGAGTGCAAATACCTGTCTAGTTGGTAGGGAGACAGAAGTAGGTTGCAGATCTGCAGAGGAAGAAGATAAGATGTCTGTGGTGTTAATGTAAACAGACAAGTGGATTGAGAATAGGTGTTGGAGTGTTTAGGTTCCTTGTTTGGAGGGACTTGGTCCAGCTTTAGCAACCTAGAGTGAGAAGGAGGAGGAGGAGAGAGAGATCCCTTTGAGAGCTCATATCTGGGGAAGGGGTTTCCATGTTTAAGAGGCAGGACGGGAGGTCACAAGGAGGGGCTGGGTAAAGAGGCCGTTAGCTTCAGGGGAAACTGAATAATTTACCTGGCATGAAGTATGGGAAGAGGAATGGGAGATGGTTTGAGTTGAGCCACAGGCAGGGGGAGGGATAGTGCCTATGTGTATGTGTTGATTGGAAGAGGTGACACATAAAGGGGCTTGGTCAAGTTTGGGGGTATGTAGGATTGTGGGACTTTAGATGGCAGGATGAGGTAGTTTTTCATGCTCGTAATCGGCAGTATACGCAGAGAGAAGTTTGGTAGCTTTGTTAGCGAGGGCAGTGGGATAGTTTTTAGTGAGGGTCAGGGCTCTGTCTACAAAGTCAGAGCCTTTTTGGATGGCGTGTGAGAAGCGAATGGGAATATGGTCCTAGGGCTGAGAAACTGGGACAGCTGAGTAGGCAGTAGAGGAAAGGGAAAAACAGGTCCAGCAACAGGAAGCAAGTGTAGAGTTGGTTGGAGTGCAGTAACAGAGAGAGACTAAGAGATTGTTCGAGTCTTGTCGAAGTGAGAAGGGACTTTGAGAGCACAAAGACAGTGGGGCTATTAAAAGAGTTAAGAACTTGAGGAAGAATTGGAGTCTGTATTTGGGAGAAGGAGTTGATAGGGATTGTATGGGGAGATGGCCTCTTTTAGAGAGTCTATGAGGTGGCCGATAGAGTCCTGTGGATACTCAAACTCTCCTTGCAGATGAGCAAGGAATAGGTGAGTTAAGACTTTTTTTGTTGTTTTTTATTCCTGTGAGAATAGGGAGAGAGGAGAGGACTTTTAATGTTTGGTATGCTATGGGGAAAGGCTGGTCCTCTTAGCTGATATTCCAGGATAAGAGGAGAGTGGAGGGCCCCTTGGGAGGAAGTGACAGAGCATACATGTCAGTCTGAGGTTATGTCTTTTAGTGTAGTAAATAGGTGGGGGCAGAGAAGTAAGGGCAAAGGAGAAGGTACAGGAGGCGTGCACTGATAGGGAAGGATTGGTGAAGAGATGTTAGAATGTTCTTGGTTTGTTCTTGAAGGAGGTTAAGTTTTTGATTTTTGACGATCCAGTTTTCTTGGGAGGAGGCTTTTTGTTGTAACAATGAAGATTTTTCGGTGGGGGAATACTGGGGTTGGATTGTGGGGGTGATGAGGAGGAGAGAGGCAGGGGCAGAGGGAAGGGAGGCTTCTTTTGCTGCCTGGTCAGCTTTTCTGTTTTTTGGGTTTTTTTTTTTTTTTTTTTTTGAGATTTCATCTTATCCTGTTTGGTGTCCTTGGCAGTGTCCTCCCTGCTTTAGCTGGGAGGTGTGCAGCTTGGAGGAGTTGGCAAATAAGGGAACCTTTAGTGATGGGGTTCCTGCCTAGAATGGGAATAGGACAGCAAAGCATGATAAGGAAAGAGTGTGAAAAAATGGTATTAGATAGGGAATAAGTGAGGGTTTTGGTGGCACGTGGTGCGAGATAAGTTCATCAGCCTCCACAACCGAGATGTGTGAGGGTGGAGTTGGTCCTTAAAATTCAGGTAAAGCTGAATAGGTGGCCTTGGTATTGATTTAAAAAGAGATTCGCTTACCTGCTGCTAATAGAGTTACCCTAGGCTCTGATACAATAATGGCAGATGGAGCCTGGGGTCCTGGGCCCCATTAGTCTGCAGCAGCCAAACCATGGAGCTGTGGGAGTGCAAGTGATTTTTTACCTTATGTCTTGGTGAAGGGGTTGCAAGTTGGAGGTACAGGCTTTTCTGTCTGTCTGTTGAGAGGACAGTCAGACTTCTAGTGACCTGTGTGCTGGCAGATGGAGCAAGGGCTTTTTGGCGCCCATGGATTGGGACATGCCTAATGGCCTTCCTTGCTGCACTTGAAACATGCCCTCGGAGGTGCACTGATATCAGGTACTTTGTGCCCCTGGGTGCCACAGCCAGGCTGTTTAGGTTGGCTAATGGCTGCTGCTAGAAGCTGGTATTTAGCACGATCTCTTGGGGCCTTGTCTGTTGTACTTTGTTTATCCCTGTTGTTGAAGACCTTGAAGGCCAGATTAAGGAGGTCTTGTTGTGGGGTTTGAGGGCTGTCTTCAGCCTTTTTAAGTTTGTCCAGAACATCTGGAGCAGACTGGGAGATAAAATGAGTTTTAAGAATTATGGTGCCTTCTCAAGGGCAGAATCAACAAGGATGTATTTTTGGAGGGCCTCTGTAAGGCAGGAAAGAAACTGGGCAGGATTTTCCTCTGCCTTTTGGGAAATTTCCTTGAGTTTTTCAAAATTCACAGCCTTATGGGAAGCTCAGTTAAGGCCTGCAACAAGGCAAGTAATTATCTGGTTACAGAACGCTTGGCCTGGATCTGTGGGCTGGTATTCTTAGGCTAGCTCTTCCCAGTGGATGGTGGCAGCTTATAGGGGCTTAGCAGGATCTTGCCGATGAAGATTGTGGGTATGTTCCTGGGCTGCAAGCCACACGAGGGAGAAGGGGACGTGGACACGGATGATCCTTTTGGCCTCTGCTACCTCCTAAAGGGGAAGCAAGGGAGCTGGTTGCTGGGCATGTTGGGCTTGAGAGTTGGTAGCGGGTGGAGACCAGGAGGACTCAGGGTCGGGATGGTTGGAGGGGTGGAGACCAGGAGGACTCAGGGTCGGGATGGTTGGAGAGAGAGGAGGAAAGGGGTAGGCCTGAAGCGGGGGCATACGGTGGAGGATTATGATGCTTCAGTGGGGGATTATGATGTTATCGAGAAGGAGGAAAGTTAAGGAAGAGGAGTCGTCAGCTGGGGCTGTGGAGTGTGGCAGGAGACGAGTCATTGGCTGGGGCTGTGGAGTGAGACAGGAGAATAGTCATTGGCTGGGGCTGTGGAGTGTGGCAGGAGAGGAGTCATTGGCTGGGGCTGTGGACTGTGGCAGGAGAGGAGTAGTCGGTTGGGGCTGTGGAGTGTGGCAGGAGAAGAGTCATTGGCTGGGGCTGTGGAGTGTGGCAGGAGAGGAGTCGTCGGCTGGGGCTGTGGAGTGTGGCAGGAGAAGAGTCATTTGGCGGGGGCTGTGGACTGTGGCAGGAGAGGAGTCGTCGGTTGGGGCTGTGGAATGTGGCAGGAGAAGAGTCATTGGCTGGGGCTGTGGAGTGTGGCAGGAGATGAGTCGTCGGCTGGGGCTGTGGGAGTGTGGAAGGAGAGGAGTGGTCGGCTGGGGCTGTGGAGTGTGGCAGGAGAGGAGTCATTGGCTGGGGCTGTGGAATGTGGCAGGAGAGGAGTGGTCGGCTGGGGCTATAACTGTGGTAGGAGAGGAGTCATTGGCAGGGGCTGTGGAGTGTGGAAGGAGAGGAGTGGTCGGCTGGGGCTGTGGAGTGTGACAGGAGAATAGTCATTGGCTGGGGCTGTGGAGTGTGGCAGGAGAGGAGTTTTCGGCTGGGGCCGTGGGAGTGTGGCAGGAGAGGAGTCGTCGGCTGGGGCTGTGGAGTGTGGCAGGAGAATAGTCATTGGCTGGGGCTGTGGAGTGTGGCAGGAGAGGAGTTTTCGGCTGGGGCTGTGGAGTGTGGCAGGAGAGGAGTTTTCGGCTGGGGCCGTGGGAGTGTGGCAGGAGAGGAGTGGTCGGCTGGGGCTGTGGAGTGTGGCAGGAGAGGAGTCGTCGGCTGGGGCTGTGGAGTGTGGCAGGAGAGGAGTCGTCGGCTGGGGCTGTGGAGTGTGGCAGGAGAGGATTTGTCGGCTGGGGCTGTGGGAGTGTGGCAGGAGAGGAGTCATTGGCTGGGGCTGTGCAGTGTGGCAGGAAACGAATTGTTGGCTGGGGCCACAGGGAGGGTGATGGGGTGAGTTGGGTTTGGGGCTGGCAAGAAGGATTTGGAAATCAATCAGGATTTGGAAACAGGACTGGCAGGGGGAAGGATGGCTGTGGAGAGTAGAGAAAGACTGAACATAAGGAATTTCAGATTATTTCCCATTGAGATGGCAAAAGTTGTTTAAGTTTCTAAGTATATTGAAATTAAAAGTGCCATTTTGGGGACATTGGGAGCCATTGTTTAATTTGTATTGAGGCCAAGCGGTATTGTAGTAAAAGATAAGCCTCTTAGGATGAACTTCCGAAAGGAGGCCGAGAGCATTAAGATTACACAGGAGACACCTTTGGGAGAGGTAGACTAAGAGGCTCCAATAGCGAATACAGGAGAAAGGTAGAGGAAGAAGAGACTGCTGATGACAAGGTTGGTGAGAGAGGGCATCCTCTGTCCTGCGGGCTTTGTCCAGAATAGAGGAGGTAGCCACATGTCAGGTATCTCTGAAAAGGAGGAACCAGAGTCCTGGAGGCCGGAAGAAGCCCTTGGCCCAGCGCTGGGTCTTTTGGGAAGGCAGAGACAGTCAAGGGTTCAGGGTAAACGACAAGAGTCTCTCTTACTCACCCTAGCTGAGGTTCTGATGGTGGATGAGGTTGCCAGCAATGAGAGAGTCGGAGATTCCTGGGTCTAGAAAGAGGTTCGGACTCAGGGGCTAGCCACAGAAGAAAGGAGAATGGCCAGCACCTACTCCCATCCTGGGTTTCAGCACCAAAATTTTGTTAGTTGAAGCCAGTGAAGGCAGCAGCCTGGCTTAAAGACTATGGGGGTTATATAGAGAGTTTGCAAGTAGCTGGGTGCTATTCTAAGAAAAACCGCATCTTGGTTCTCAGTGGCTGACGTTCTGCTTAATTGGGTCAACATCCTGGGTTCAAGAGCCTGGTGCAACCACATCCTGGAACCTAGGTTCCTGTTTACAAGGCTGGAGGCTGTTTTTGTTAGAAGCTGAGCTTAGCAAGGGAAAACGGGAGGGGCTCTATGGGCTTGCCTTGCTGTAACCCTAACTATTGGAGAAACCAGCTCCCAATACATCAACGTGGGTTTAAGATCTCTCAAAGTGATCGAGTGGTCGGTGAAAAGAAAGAGAGACAAGGAAAATGTTTTCCTTAAAGCTGGGCCCAGGGGAGACACCACATAATGCTACTCTGTGGATGTCTGATATTCCCCTGAAAACCTCGGTTTTTTTATTGTGCTCCTTCAATAGGGGTGGGGGAGCAAGGTTAAGGAAAGTTTCAGTGATAATTATACAAAAAGAATACATTTGCAAAAACTGGTGCACAAAAATCACAACGTGGTATTATAAAAGCAGAACAATGCCAAAATAATTTTCTGTGTGTCAGCATAGAAATCATACACAGTAGCAAGAATATAGGTTAAACATAAACTTACAATTATCAGCAAAACATATTGGGCTCACAGCTACAGGGGGAACAGGATCTGACACAGGACAACCAGCCTGACCACAAAAACCGCAAGAGGAGGGGCTTCCATGCAGGCCTGTAGGAGCAGTAGGAGAAGAAAGACTTTTATATCTTATCTCAACCACAGAGACCGACACGCCTCATGCATCTGTTCATAGGCTCTCTATAAGGGTCACATTCCCTTTCCAGGGCCCTAATCAACATGCCTTTCCTGGGTAATAAGCCTCTCCATTACACGTCCGTTTATAGGCTCTCTGCAACGACATGCCTATTACGTGCTGTTATCTCTCTCCGACAGTCAAGCTGTGTGGTTAGTCCCTTTCACAGAGTTCCAGTTTTTACCGGAACAGTTCTGCACAGCTAAAGTTACAAGTTGCTGCTCAGCAGAGCCAAAGTTATAAGTCACATCTCAGCATTTCACATTACCCTTCATTTTCTCAAATATAATCAATACAGTAAGTAACAAGCAGCACAAAGCAAAGTAACTCATTTCGGGGAAACCAAATCCTAAGAGAATTTACAGCTTAAAAATCAACAATGATCTCTTCTCGTTATTTCAGATAGCTTGTGTTTTGCCAGTTCTTCCAGAAGCTTGGGGTTGCTCTGTCACCACAGAGGGGTGCAGAGTATTCCCAGCACCTAACAAAGCTGATGATCAAAGAATATTGGAAGGGTTTTGCAAGGCAGCCTTCTGTTAAAGGACTTGTGTTCTGAGTGCCCCTGCCTTTCCGGGGGTCCACAGAAGCAAAAGAAAGGAGAGAGGGAGAAGGGGAGAGGTTCATGTGAGGTTTGGGCTGGAAGAGGCATGGCTGAATTAAAAGTGAAAGAAAGTAATTCGTTCACAGACAACCTTTCCCAAAAGGCAGGTGATTCAAATCCCTAGTCCCACCTGCTCCTCTGGAGCTCTGGAGCATTTGCTTCTTCAAATAAGAGTGCGACCTGCTTTGAGCGCTGGATTCCAAGCCAAGTGCTGGCAAGTCACACAGTGAGCCAGCACACAGGGCACTAGGGTTCTCCGAGGAGTGCGGGCGCTGGGCGGTGCAGCAGGCTGGAGTCCAGCTAAGAGGGGAAGGAGCTTGGTGTTCAGAAGCCAGGGACTGACAGCGCTGCCCATCTGGGAAGCCAGGAGGTCACAGGTTTTATTTCAGTGGTGCTGCAAGTGCCCATATGTGCCAGGCGAGTGAGGCGGCATGGTGGGATTGGAAGAGGCTTAGAGTTGGCCTCAATCCCTGCCCCTGCCCCTGCCCCTGCCCCTGCCCCTGGAAAGGCAGATAGGTGGGGTTGGGGTGGGGAGAAGCAGGAAAAAAGGGAGAGTGAAGGAGGGGAGGAGAGAGAGATGGGGGAGGAGAGAGAGACAGGGGAGGAGAGAGGAAAGGAAGGAGAGATTGAGAGACAGGAATTCCTAAGGGGAGCTGTCAGGTGGGCTGGACATGGGCCCCGGGACAGGCTGTGCTGCTTTATCCCTTTACTGTACGAAGTCATCCAAGTCCTTTAGATAAGTAGAACCTTGATCTCAAGTATAAAACATGGGTTGGAATAGGCTAGCTAATGGTGCTGTATATTTTGACATAGCCTGATTCATGCTGGATTCTGAAAACAATCTAGGGAGAGGAAGGATATTGGAGTGTTTTCTTAACCTCTTGCCCCTTTCCACCATGATTGCTCAAATATATGAAAAATTCATGTTTCCTCTGCCAGTTTGATGTTCCTTTTTTTTTTTTTTCTTGAGATGGAGTTTTGCTCTTGTTACCCAGGTTGGAATGCAATGGTGCGATCTCAGCTCACCACAACAGCTGCCTCCTGGGTTCAGACAATTCTCCTGCCTCAGCCTCCTGAGTAGCTGGGATTACAGGCACATGCCACCATGCCCAGCTAATTTTTGTATTTTTAGTAGAGACGGGGTTTCACCATGTTGACCAGGATGATCTCGATCTCTTGACCTTGTGATCCACCCGCCTCGGCCTCCCAAAGTGCTGGGATTACAGGCGTGAGCTTGATGTTCTTTTTTTAGTCTGTGTATATTAATCACTCCTAAAGCATCTGGATCCCTCTCAAACTTCATAAGATGAGACATCATTAACAGACACAGTGAATCCCCAGATTTTCCTAATAGTTGGGCAACAAGTTTCTGCATTTAAGGGTCTTGCAACTAGCCCAGTTCTGCAATTATATACTTTCTATTTTTGTTTTCCTAGGTTCTCTGCTATTTCAAGAGTACCCCTGTGGTAAGTGTATTGATATAGATAACATTTACATCACCTTTTTATTTTGCTAGATTATTTACTGGGCAACCTATCACATACATTTAAAACACTGGTATGTTATATATGTATGGAGAGAGAGAGAACCGGAGTCTCACTCTGTTGATCAGGCTGGATTGCAGTGGTGTGATCTCGGCTCACTGCAACCTCTGTCTCCTAGGTTCAAGCCATTCTCCTGCTTCAGCCTCCCAAGTAGCTGGGATTGCAGGAACCCACCGTGCTCCACTAATTTTTATATCCTTAGTAGAGACAGGTTTTCACCAAGTTGGCCAAGCTGGTCTCAAACTCCTGACCTCAAGTGACCCACCAGCCTTGGCCTCCCAAAGTTCTGGGATTATGGTCATAAACCATCATGCCTAACCCACGTTGTATTTCTAATATTCACAACGAGGTTAATTCCCATCTTCGGGTGAGGAAAATGAAGGAAGAATAGTTAATTCCAACGTCATGCAGCTAGTAAGTGGCTACCTAATATTTGAACTCAGACAGTCTTAAAAGTTCTAACGCTGTTTTGGCACTTCCACATTCCTTATCTTGTTTGGAATCATTGCTTCTTTTTACAGACAAGAAACTGAGGCCCAGAAAGGCTAAATGAATTTCCTTAATCGTTCATTGACAGCAAACTAGAAAGCCAGGACTCTTGCTCCATAGTGGAACAGTTACACGAGTAAACATAGCCTTTAGATAACTTCCGTTTGACAAGAAATACATGGGCTAGAACATAATACATTCAACAACAACATGAGGAAGTAACCCAGAAGGTCAGAAATTCTATAGAGACAATTACTCTGTTCTCTTCAACAAATCAATGCTTTTTCTAGAATAAAAGAGCCTTATAAGACATATAAAGGAAACTGAGTATCTCAGTTGAATCTTGGTGTGAAAAAACCAGTATTGTGATTATGTAAGAAAAAGTACTTAATTTTTAGAGATAGGAAGTGACCACTAGAGTTTAAATGTCATGATGTCTCTAGCTGTAACATAAATAATCTAGTAAAATAAAAGGATGGGGTAAGGGTAGCCAAACCCATGTCCAGCAACTCACACTTCAAAGCCAAACATGAAAGATGACAGTTGGTGGAATGAAAAGCAGGTTCCTTCACAGAGCGAGCCAGCAAACTGAGAATATGGCAGACTAGCATCCCAAAGTACCCTCTTAAGTGAGTACAAGATTCAGGCTCTTTATGTAAAAGGCACACGAAAGAGAAGGGAGTTACAATCAAGAGGTGACCATTGACTGCAGACGTCTGAGCACCATCACGGGTCAAAGAAGGTTGGGAATGTCTTTGTCCCCTGATGTTCCAATGAGCCCAAGCATTGATTCGTTGAAGAGAACAGATAAATTGTCTCTATAGAATGTCAATTTCCTGGGCTGCTTCTATGTGTTGTTATTTAACTTATGTTCTAGCCCCTGTATTTATTTTCAAATGGAAGATGCTATCTATTCTTTTCAAATGGAAGATTATATTTATTCCCCAGGTCACAGCACTCCTATAAATCTTTAACAATGCATAGTTGTTTACATACTTTCCCTTTAATCCCAGAGTTAGTTTTTAAAACTACATGACTGCTGTTTTTGCATGTTATCTCACTGCTCTAAAATTAACCTAGCCTCCATGCATAAATAGTTAAAGGGCCCTTGAACAAAAATATATTTATGTTAATTCCTTTACTGTTTCACTGTTAGATAAGTTGGCAAAAAAAAACCGAACAATTATTAACTCTATGTGATAGGTATATGGAGGTTCATTATACCATTCTCTTTTTTCTGTAATAAATTCTTCATAATAAAAAGTCTTGAAAGTATATTCTCTCAGTTTTATGACATTGAGTAAAGTTTAAGCTCCCTGGGTATTAGAGCTTTTTACCAGTTAAATGAAAGAATAATACCTATCTCCTAGAGTTGTAAGAATTACAAGGTAGTTGATGAAAAGCACGTAGAACGGGGTATAGTACACCACATGCCTACTCCATTTGTTTATTGAATGTATCCTTAGAAACTTATCTTTTTCAAGGGTGTAACATGTGCCAGACATTGTTTTAGACATTGAGGTACTAAGGACAGACATGGCTGCTGCTGTCAATGGTATTTATCTTTCTAGTGGTATTTATTACTATTGAAGATGTCACTATTTTTTTTTTAGGGAGACATCAGAGGAAAGATAGAAGGAAAATACCTCTTTAAACATAAAAACCTAAAGCAGCAACTAAGGTTTCTGACTATCATCCTGTGCACACTTTCCAGATTTCTTTTTAAAATCTCATTCCAAATTTCTTTCATGAGCTCTTTCCTCACCACTTCCCTGTAATTTTATCTTCTCTTGCCATCTTCATCTTAAACGGAGACCAGATTTTAACATCAATGTAACTAGAACACCTTTTTGAAATTTCCAACTGAAAATTATTCTGTAAGGTATTTTTACCTGCATTTGAATTCCATTTCCACCACATAACTCTGGCCTTCAGCTCATCCACCTTCCCTAAGCTATACTTTCCCCATCAGCAAAGTGTAGATATACCTAATTTGCCTGGTATCTATAAGAATTTACAACTAGAGATAAATTTCATAAAATGTTTAGTATAATTTTCATAAAGTGCCTGATATGCAGTGTTCTGGAAAAGAGAGCTTTTATTGTTGGGGTGATTATAGTTGGTGAATAAACTATTTGCTAAGGTAACATCTCCAGGGAGAGCAAGGCCGGAGCTCAAGGGGAAAGGTGGGACATAGGACATCAGCTTATCTTTTCCTCTGTACAATTAATGACAGCTTTGAAGATACTACTATAACTTGAAAATTTGAAATTAGTGTTTCAGCTGAACCACCCATTCATCTTCAAGCCATCATGAGCTGTAAGCAGAAGAGATCATGGGAAGATTCAGGCAACGAAAAACATAATATGAAAATTGACCACTATTTTTCTCCGGTATGTGTGTAAATTCTACTTATATCATACAGTCATCTCTTTGTATCCATGTGGGATTTGATCCAGGAACTCATTGGATACCAAAATCCATGAAGCCTCAAGTCGATTATATAACATGGCATAGTATTGCCATATAATGTGTCATATTCTCCTTCATACTTTAAATTATCTCTAGATTACTTATATTACCTAATGAAAGGTAAATGCTATGTAAAATGTTGGTATACTATATTGCTTACTGAATGATGACAAGAAAAAGTCTATACATGTTTAGTTCAGGCACACTAACTTTTTTCCCCTGAATATTTTCAATCTGTGGTTGGTTGAACCCGTAGATACAGAACCCATGGGTACTGAAGCCTGACTGTTTACCAATATTACCTGCTATCCTTGGCACTGGGATTTATAGTTACTCTTGCCAAGAAATTATCTTGTGTATTGGGAATATTAAATAAGATAAAATCATTCTTACTTATTTTATCCTTTCTATTTTGGGGATAGCATGGGGAAAGGAGTTGTAATACAAATCTTAGCTATATCAAAGCAGTCTTTTTTTTTGAGATGGAGTTTTGTTCTTGTTGCCCAGGCTGGAGTGCAATGGTGCAATCTCGGCTCACCATAACCTCCGCCTCCCGGGTTCAAGCAATTCTCCTGCCTCAGCCTCTGGAGTAGCTGGGATTATAGGCATGCACCACCACACCTGGGTAATGTTTTGTATTTTTAGTAGAGATGGGGTTTCATCATGTTGGTCGGGTTGGTCTCAAACCCCTGACCTCAGGTGATCTGCCTGCCTTGGCCTCCTAAAGTGCTAGTATTATAGGCATGAGCCACCGTACCCAGCCCAAACAGTCTTTAATAAAAAAACTATTATAATATTCCTTGAACAACAACAAAAAAATTCAGTACAATATGTTACAGTAAACTACGTAATAAACCAAAATTAATACTATTTCATAGCATGAAAACATACACCATTCCAAATATGGCCAATCTATTCAATTGTAATTATAACCTACATTTGAATACAGTTTATAAAACAATGATTTATGTATTTGTTCTTACCATAACCTCATTATGCAGTTAGGAAGGATTCTGACGGATCTTCAATTTGTTTACTGGAGGAGAGAGAGAAAGTGAGTCATTGCTTGAGGCAGGAATGAAGTGAAGACTTGGAGTTAAGTTTAATGACATGTAGTTGGGCCTTTTTCTACTGATTGGGCTCTGTTATCATATCAAACCATTGTATCTTTCCCTAAGTCTAAACTGCTCCTTGAATTTATCAAGAAAAAAGGTTGAGGAATGGTAAGCATTTGAGTGTGAAGCTTACAATTTCTCAACTTGTTTTCTTTTGTCCTGATTCTGGAAAACTAGAATATCCAAGTATCTAGAAAGTCTAAGGCAAACTTGGTTATGTTTTTCTCTGCCCTACTCCATGACAGAGCTAATTACTATATCCTGTTCCTCTTCCCCTTTCAGAAGGGTCTATATCTGCCTAAGAATCATTTAAATAAATAGGAAGTTTATTACAGTACTCCAATGGAGTGCATGACAAAAATGTTTCTGACAGCATTAAGCTGAAGGGATGCTCTATGAGAGTTTAGATGTTTGTCCAGGGTAAATCTGTATTACCTTAAGTTCCATTTATTCATTTATTTTTGATATGGAATATTAGTATAAAGAAAGAAAACAAATGTTAACATATTACGTGCTAGTCATTGTGCTAGGCATTGTGAAACAATGATGCTACACTTAATCTTTATAATATTTCTGGCCTTGTTATTCCCATTGGTAGTAAGGGGCATGGCTGGCACATGAACCCATATCTACCAGTACCCATGCCATGATGAATATGAGTTGGGGAAAATGTGTCTTTTAGACATACGAAACAGATACTCTAATTTTTCATCGTGTTTCTTCTATTTGATTGATCCTCTTTATTTAATTCCTCTCCCGACCTCCACCCCTGTTTCTTGTGATAATGCCCTGCAAAAATGACAATAACAAATACAAAATTTACAAAAAAGAATATATACACTAGTCCAATGAAAAAAAATTGTACTAGAAATTGCAATGTTGATACTTTATTTATTGATTATTATGTGGTCCTAGAAAAGACACCTATAAGAACTTTATGTATCTTAGTTTCTCCATCAAAAAGACAGAACCATCATGTTTGTTCCTCTTTATTTTATAAAATTTTGGGATTAGTTGATGTAATAGAGAAATAATTTCGGGTTTTCATGATATATGCTGGGTGAATAAAAGTATTTATTATTACAAATAACTATATTTTAACCAAATGATTAGTTAAATAATGATGATTTTGTTTAATACATATTGCCTATAATAAATTGTGGTAGCTTATTGCTGAAGTCAGTATTTCAAGAACAAATTTTTGGCTGTATTTTATCATTGTCCTCAGAAAATATAAAAATTATATAGCTGAAGATAATAAACAAGACCTGAATTAACACTATTTCAGATACTAGTGGACTTTGTTCTTTTTTTGAGATGGAGTTCTGCTTTTGTTGCCCAGGCTGGAGTGCAGTGGCGTGATCTCGGCTCACTGCAACCTCCACTTCTCAGGTTCAAGTGATTCTCCAGCCTCAGCCTCAGTAGCTGGGATTATAGGCACGTGCCACCACATCCCGCTAATTTTTGTATTTTTAACAGAGACAGGGTTTCACTATGTTGGTCAGGCTATCTTGAACTCCTGACCTCAGGTGATCCACCCACCTCAGCCTCCCGAAGTGCTGGGATTGTAGGCATGAGCCACCATGTCCAGCCACTAGTGGACTTTTAAGAATCTGTGGTTTTGATACACCTGGGAAAAACTTGTTTCTTCTCTCATTTTTTTTTTTTTTTTTTTTGAGACCAAGTTTTGCTCTTGTTACCAAGGCTGGAGTGCAATGGCACAATCTCGGCTCATGGCAACCTCCGCCTCCTGGCTTCAAGCAATTCTCCTGCGTCAGCCTCCCAAGTAGCTGGGACTACAGGCGCGCACCACAATGCCCAGCTAATTTTTTGTATTTTTAGTAGAGATGAGGTTTCACCACGTTGACCAGGATGGTCTCGATCTCTTGACCTCGTGATCCACCCACCTCACCCTCCCAAAGTGCTGGGATTATAGGTGTGAGCCACTGCGCTCAGCCCCTTCTCTCATATTTTTTGGAAAAAAAAAAATGCACTAGTGTAGTAGTATCAAGAGTTTATCTGACAGATGTTATAGGAAGCTCAGCTTTCATTTTGGTCCCAAGTCAAACACTGATTTAATTCTATTCACTGGCCCTCTTAGATTGGTTCTGAGTTTCTCATAGGAATTTTGTGAATTGCATACCTGAAAAGAGAAAAAAAAGACTAAGGTTGCAGTCAGAGTTTTAAAGTATCTAACATTTATTTTTAGGTCTCTAAAAAGCAAAAGACTAATCCCAGTACTTCTCAAACGAGGATGGTGTCTAGAGGCAGCCCAAGTGAAATAACTAATACCCAGGCTCAAAGATTCCATTCACCTAAGAAAAATCAAGAAGACCAGGTCATGCCCCCAAATAAGACAATACATGTTACCCTGGATGTAAACCACAAGAAAAACCAAAAAATGAAACATGTGCTCACACATAGTGAGAATGGTAGCTTATATACAGCTCTCAACACTCTCCAGGCTGTCAGAAAAGAGATAGAAACTCACCAAGGCCAAGAAATCCTTGTGCATGGAGCAGAAGGAATCGAAGGGTGCATAAACCTTGGAATGCCCCTCACTAGTTTTCCTGAAAGATGCCATGTGGTCATTACCTTTTACAAAAGTAAAAGTAAGCAGAAAGAAAATAACCAAGTATTTGGCCGGCATGTCAAGGCATCAACTGACTGTGTCAAATTCTACATTCATGCAATTGGAATTGGGAAGTATAAAAGAAAAATTGTTAAATGTGGGAAGCTTCACAAAAAGGGGTACAAACTCTGTGTCTATGCTTTCAAAGGAGAAACCATCAAGGATGCTCTGTGCAAGGATGGCAGATTTCGTTCCTTTCTAGAGAATGATGATTGGAAACTCATTGAAAACCATGACTCCATTTTGGAAAACACCCAACTAGTTGATGAATTAGAAGGCAAACTCTTCCAGGTTGAGGTTGACAACAGAATGGGCCCCAGTGAAGCAGGTCCTCAGAATCCGGAGTCAGAGAAAAGAAACAGCTGTGTTTTGAGAGAACAAATCATGTCTCAGTACCCCCGTTTTAAAAGAGAAAGTGAAAAAATCAGGGAAAACTTCAAGAAAAAGATGAAAGGAAAAAATGGGAAAACAGCATTTGAATTGGATAGAATAAACTTTGGGAAAGTAACAAAAAACTCTTATTCTGTTAAAGTACTGAAAGTTCTTGCACATCTCAGTGACTCGGTTGGGCACTTATTCTGGGACGGTGCAACTGCAGGTTGTGCCACCTGCTTTGTTTTTAAAGGATTGTTCATTTTAACTTGTCAGCATGTAATAAATCTCATTGTGGGAAAAAAAATAGAGCCAAGTAAGGGGGCAGACATAATTGGTCAATGTGTAAGGGTGACATTTCATTATGAAGAGCCACAAGAAAAGGAAATGAACTGCTTTTCCGTTGAACCTTGGTATGAGATATATAGTGAAGAGCTTGACTATGTTGTTCTGAAACTGAAGGAAAATGGACAACAGGTACCTATGGAACTATATAATGAAATTGCTCCTGTGCCACTTAGTGGGTTGATACATATTATTGGCCATCCAAATGGAGAAAAAAAGCAAACTGATGCTTGTGTTGTGATTCCTCAGGATCAGCGAGCAGAGGAATGTCAGGAACGTGTTAAGGCTAAAGAAGCAGCAAGTCCAGAGTATGTTCATATGTACACTCAAAGAAGTTTCCAGAAAATAGTTGCCAACCGTGATGTGATTACCTATGACACTGAGTTTTTCTTTGGGGCTTCTGGCTCCCCAGTGTTTGATGCAAAGGGTTCATTGGTGGCCATGCATGCTGCTGGCTTTGCTTATAAGTACCAAAATGAGACTTGTAGTATCATTGAGTTTGGCTCTACTATGGAATCCATCCTCTATGATATTAAGCTAAGATATAAACCATGGTATGAAGAAGTATTTGTAAGTCATCAGGATGTAGAAATGATAAGTGTTGAGGACTTATGAGAATTCAGTCTATTAGATTTAAAGGAATAGCTTATAGAGTTGTTATGTCATAGGCATTAATGATGGTTTTCTAAATTCCAAAAATGGTCAGTTTTATCAATAATAACACTATTGACCATTTCCTATCTGCCAGGCATTTCTCTAAGCACATGAAGAAATTAATCTTAACAAAACTATGAGATGGATCATAACTTGCCCTATTTTAAAATCAAGCAATGTGAAGAATAACAAGATTAAATAATAATCAGTTTTATCACACTGAAAGTCATCATATAGTCACTATTTTTCATCTTTCATATTTTTGTCTAAATTCACTAGCTACAGGGCAGGAATCAAACCTTGTTCATCTCATTGTTCTCTACATCTGACATAAGGCAAGTAAGTGCTCAGAAAAATGTACAGGGCACTCAGTAGCAAAAGTTGGGGCTGAGGTTAATGCTAACTTAGGAGCTAAATGCTTGATTAGGAATGATCTCAGAATCTTTTAGAACTTCCAATATCCTCGTATTACTGAAACCGTCAGAATATATGGGTCCCGAAATTCAGAAGATGGTAGTCATTTTTCCCATATGTGTGGGCTATTAAGGCAAGGGATATCCTAAACATCATATTACTTTATTTAGATTTCTTCTATTCCAATTATTTTTTTTTAATTTTTATTGCATTATAAGTTTTGGGGTACATGTGCAGAACGTGCAAGATAGTTGCATAGGTACACATATGGCAGTGTGTTTTGCTGCCTTCCTCCCCTTCACCCACACTTGGCATTCATCCCCAGGCTATCCCTCCCCAGCCGCCCCCCGCTGTCCCTCCCCCATTCCCCCCAATAGACCCCAGTGTATAGTAGACCACCTATCTGTGTCCATGTGTTCTCATTTTTCTCACCCACCTATGAGTGAGTATATGCGGTATTTCTTTTTCTGTTCTTGTGTCAGTTTGCTGAGAATGATGTTCTCCAGATTCATCCATGTCCTTACAAAGGACACAAACTCATCATTTTTGATTGCTGCATAATATTCCATGGTGTATATGTGCCACATTTTCCCAGTCCAGTCTATCATCATTGGGCATTTGGGTTGGTTCCAGTTCTTTGCTATTGTAAACAGTGCTGCAATGAACATTCGTGTGCATGTGTCCTTATAGTAGAACGATTTATAGTTCTTTGGATATATACCCAGTAATGGGATTGCTGGGTCAAATGGAATTTCTATTTCTAGGTCCCTGAGGAATCGCCACACTGTCTTCCACAATAGTTGAACTAATTTACACTCCCACCAACAGTGTAAGAGTGTTCCTATTTCTCCACATCCTCTCCAGCATCTGCTGTCTCCAGATTTTTTAATGATCGCCATTCTAACTGGTGTGAGATGGTATCTCAATGTGGTTTTGATCTGCATCTCTCTAATGACCAGTGATGATGAGCATTTTTTCATGTTTGTTGGCGTCATGTATATCTTCTTTTGTAAAGTGTCTGTTCATGTCCTTTGCCCACTTTTGAATGGGCTTGTTTTTTTCCTGTAAATCTGTTTGAGTTCTTTGTAAATTCTGGATATCAGCCCTTTGTCAGATGTGTAAACTGCAAAGATTTTTCCCATTCTGATGGTTGCCGATTCACTCTAGTGACTGTTTCTTTTGCCGTGCAGAAGCTGTGGAGTTTGATTAGGTCCCATTTGCCTATTTTGGCTTTTGTTGCCAATGCTTTTGGTGTTTTATTCATGAAGTCCTTGCCTACTCCTATGTCCTGAATGGTTTTGCCTAGATTTTCTTCTAGGGTATTTATGGTGTCAGGTCTTATGTTTAAGTCTTTAATCCATCTGGAGTTAATTTTAGTGTAAGGTGTCAGGAAGGAGTCCAGTTTCTGCTTTCTGCACATGGCTAGCCAGTTTTCCCAACACCATTTATTAAATAGGGAATCCTTTCCCCATTGCTTGTTTCTGTCAGGTTTATCAAAGATAATATGGTTGTAGATATGTTGTGTTGCCTCCGATGCTTCTGTTCTGTTCCATTGGTCTATATCTCTGTTTTGGTGCCAGTACCATGCTGTTTTGATTTCTGTAGCCTTGTAGTATACTTTGAAGTCTGGTAGTGTGATGCCTCCCGCTGTGTTCTTTTTGCTTAGAATTGACTTGGCTATGCAGGCTCTTTTTTGGTTCCATATGAAATTCATGGTGGTACTTTCAAGTTCTGTGAAGAAATTCAATGGTAGTTTGATGGGGATAGCATTGATTGTGTAAATTACTTTGGGCAGTATAGCCATTTTCACGATATTGATTCTTCCTAACCATGAACATGGAATGTTTCTCCATATGTTTGTGTCCTCTCTTATTTTGTTGAGTAGTGATTTGTAGTTTTCCTTAAAGAGGTTCCTTACATTCCTTGTGAGTTGTATTCCTAGGTATTTTATTTTCTTTGTAGCAATTGTGAATGGCAGTTCGTTCTTGATTTGGTTCTCTTTAAGTCTGTTATTGGTGTATAGGAATGCTTGTGATTTTTGCACATTGATTTTATATCCTGAGACTTTGCTGAAGTTGCTTATCAGTTGCAGGAGCTTTTGGGCTGAGGTGATGGGGTCTTCTAGGTATACTATAATGTCATCTGCAAATAGAGACAATTTGGCTTCCACCTTTCCTATTTGAATACCCTTTATTTCTTTTTCTTGCCTGATTGCTCTGGCTAGAACTTCCAGTACTATGTTGAATAGGAGTGGTGAGAGGGGGCATCCTTGTCTAGTGCCGGATTTCAAAGGGAATGCTTCCAGTTTTTGCCCATTAAGTATGATATTGGCTGTTGGTTTGTCATAAATACCTTTTATTACTTTGAGATATGTTCCATCAATACCAAGTTTATTGAGGGTTTTTAGCATAAAGGGCTGTTGAATTTTGTCAAATGCCTTCTCTGCGTCAATTGAGATAATCATGTGGTTTTTGTTTTTGCTTCTGTTTATGTGGTGAATTACATTTATAGACTTGCGTATGTTGAACCAGCCTTGCATCCCCGGGATGAATCCTACTTGATCATGATGGCTAAGTTTTTTAATGTGCTGTTGCAATCGGTTTGCCAGTATTTTATTGAAGATTTTTGCATCTGTGTTCATCAGGGATATTGGCCTGAAGTTTTCTTTTCTTGTTGAGTCTCTGCCGGGTTTTGGTATCAGGATGATGTTGGTCTCATAAAATGATTTGGGTACGGTTCCCTCTTTTTGGATTCTTTGGAATAGTTTTAGAAGGAATGGTACCAGATCCTCTTTGTGTGTCTGGTAGAATTCAGGAAACTCCTGGTCTAGCTCACTGTCCAAGTCCCGTTCAATCAGATGGACGCGCCAATCTGCCCTTCAAACTCTCAGATTGCCAGTTTAACAGGGCACCCAGACCAGTGAGTTCCGTGCTGGGTCCCGCTGTGGCGCCGGCCGAAGCAGCCACGCGAGCCGGCTGCGTTAGCCGGCTTTACTTTACTAGCATCCTGTGTCTCTCCCACACCTGGGACTTTCAACGCTCTGTGGGCTAAAAAGGTCTATCCAAGAATGCGGCTAGGACTCACCCTCTGTGCCGTCACTGAGAGCTGCAATCCTGAGTCGCTTCCACGACGCCATCTTGCCTCTTCCCTGATCTATTCCAATTATTAATGTTATTTATTTCTCATTGTTTTACTTCTTCACGGTATTGTGAAGACTATATAGATGATTCAGCCAAGCCTGCAAATCTCCCTCATCTGGAATTCCACTGGACCCAATCTGTTTTCCATTGCCAGTGCAATGCTACTAAAGCCATACAATATCAAGCACCCTCAGTCTAGGTCCAGTGACTATCACAGAAGAGGTGGGCATTTAAGATTGTAAGGGCTGGTTTCAAGGGGTGCAGTGTAGGAAGACAGCCTGTTGCATTGCAAGTGTGATGTCATCTTGAAGTGCAGCTGCCATGGTGACTGCTGTTTGACTCCTGCATACCAAGATATTCTGCAGCAATGTCTTTAAACAATGCCGGTAGTACAGATAACCCCTCATAAAGATGCTTAGCTAACCTCCCCAGTGGTCAAGGGTTTCACAAGAAAGTCTGAGATGTGACCAGCTACACGTTTTGCCAAAAAGGCTTGCTATGTAAAAGGTATTTTGGGGAGGGTGAGTGCTGCCATTTAGTGGTTGCTGGAAACATTGCTTCTGTTTGTAAGTTCCTATTAAATGTTTCTTTCTGAAAAACTAATTGTCAGCCTCTTTCTTTGGCCTCTCAGTTTCTTTGGTCTTTGAGGGTAGGTTTGCATAGACCTGCTCACCATGCAACACCCGGAGACCTTTAATGAAGAATGGTATTAGAAACCAAGATCTAGGTACTAGATATGCTCATTGCTACTGGGGTGTTATTTCTTTTATACCCTCACAGCTGACAGGGCAAAGAAATATATGTGAATATATTTACTCATGTATGTATGTGTACACATATGTGTATATGCCTTTCTTATCTGTAAATTCCACCTCCAAACACTGAGAAGCATGACGCCTGCCATCTCTCACACATTCACTTAATTGCTTAATCCACGTATACATACATAGCAGTGTCAGAATTGTTAACTTCTACCTCCATGGAAAACAACTTTATCAACTCGAATACAGTGTCTATGTGCAATTTCCGTGCTTGTAGTCTTACTCCATTCATACCCAAAGTTATTTCAGTCACCATCTTGTTTCTCACCTTCAGTGAGGTTGTTTTACATGCTTGTAATACAGTTATACATACATATAATAGTTAGATTCTCTTGTCACAGGGTGAATTCTTTCCTTTGACCCCTTGACCTCCTAAATGATACTTTAATGTGTACACGTTGATTCACTCTGTGCTGTAAAGTTCTGAGTTTTATTATACAGAATAGTTACATCACCCTAGAAATCTGTGCTTTACCTATGTAATCTTCTGCTCTCCCCTGAACTCCAGTAAAAAAGAAATCACTTATCTTTTTACTGTCTTAATATTGTTTTTGCATCTCCTAGAATGCTATATAATCAAATTCTGTTTATATATTTAGTACACTTTCCACATTTTTTTGTTGTTCGTCATTTTTCTGCTTAAATGGCCCCCATGCATAAAACTGAAGTTCAGTATAGTGTTCCCAAGGTGGCTGTGGTATGCCTTATAAAGGAAATGTTTGTGTTATATAAGCTGGATAAACTTTTCAGATATGAGTTATAGCATATTTGACTGTGAGTTGAATATTTTGGAATCAACAATACATATTAATAAGATGTCTTTTCAACCTAAACACACATAAAGCAAGTTTATTTACCAACTTTGATGAAAACGTTGTGACCAGAAGATAATAGGAATTCAACACCGTGTTACTCCTAAAGGCAATGCTTCAGTATTTGTTAATTCAGTATTTATGACATCTTTATAGACCATAACTACCAAAAGTAATAAGATTTGACTGTATCATTTCAAATATGGCTTGAAGTCTAATGCCTGTCTAATCACCACAGAGACTTAAATTTATGTGGCTTTACTGTTTATTAAGTAATTTATGACATATTATCTTAATACCTATCAGATAGACCAGATATTATTATACTTGTTTCCTGTGTGAGAAGGAAGTATCACTGAATTTTGGCCGAAATTGCTGGTACCTTGGAAAGACTGGGACTTGTCTTGAAATACGGCCTATTCTTTCTCCTAACTGAGCTGGTTCATTGGAACCAGACAGCACTGTGGCCATTCCTGCATCTAAAGTACACCCACCTTTGATCACTTAAGAAATATTATAAGCATTTCAGAATGTAGCAAAACCTTTTTCTGATTTTCTCTTGTCTTAGCTCTAAAGACCAGGTAGCTAGAAAATTCAACTTAGGTCTGGATTTATCACCACTCACTCCTCCAATTCCCAGTTACAGAGCTAGTCCAATATCCCATTCTACTCCATATCTCTCTCTGAAATGGGATAATGATCTGAACAAGGTTGTAGTGCGTTTCACTGTGCCTGACCCTAAGTGCAGGAACTATTGCCTGACCCGAAATGCAGGCACTATACTTACCATATATACCTGTAAATGAGGCTTTATTTGGACGTATTTAAATTAAGATTCAGGAGACAAGATCATCCTGCACTAACTGGTTGAGCTCTATATCCAGTAACGAGTGTCCTTATAAGTAAAGAAGAAACAGAGAGAAGAGACCCAGAAAGAAAGGCCATGTGAAGGTGGAGGCAGAGATTTGAGAGATACGTCTACAACCAGGGGTTGTCAAGGAATGCCAGAGGCCACCAGAAGCTAGGAAAGCAGCATGGAATAGGTTCTCCTCAAAACCTCCAGAAGGAACCAACCCTGGAAACATCTTGATTTCAGACTTCTGGTCTTCAGAACTGTGCTGTAAGAGAGTAGATTTCTGTAGTTTTAAGCCACCAAGTTTGGGGTAATTTGTTATGAACTAGATGAATTAAAATAATATATTCTCTTACAATTATGAGAGGACAGGTTTGTACAACCTGAAATCAAGGTGTTTTCAGGGCTGTGCTTTCTCCAGAAGGTGCAGTGGGGGTTAGGGTGAGGGAATTAAGGCCCCCCACTGACCTACCTGTTAATGAGTCTGAGTGGCCAGAGGTGTGATTGAAATAAGCCACCCAAATGATTCTGTGGTTGTTACTCATGTGACTCAGTCTCCTCTGGGCAGGAACAGGAAGGGATGTTCTCGTGACAATGTAGCAGCAAGCCCCACAATCCAACAGAAAAGCAATGTGGTTGTGGCCACTGAGTAAAGCATCGTAAAGTTAAGATACATGGTGTCAGCAATAAGAACCTTGATATCTGATATACAGCTTCAAGTGAACAAACACATTTGAAATGTATTGGTTGAATCCGAACCAGCCATTCAAAACTAAAAATGGATGTAGCCAATTTCTTTGCCTTTTGCCCCTCTTTAGCCCATCCCTTCCCTTTTGCCTCAACCTCAGCTGCTTTTGGAGAAAGATAATTAGAGATGCAACTGAGATCTCTCTGTCCTTAAATGGGACGATGGCCATGCATACCTGTGTGCATATGCCAGGGAACTTCAGGGAGTGAAGGGCTCTAGCTTATGGCTCTGTTGGCTTCAGGTGCCCAAGTCACCATTCTACCCTGTCCTGTAAAAGAACAAGATGTTGGGCACAGGAATGGCCAAAGGCACCAAGAACTAAAGAATGGAGCTGAGGCAGTTATGTGTAAGGGGTAGAAAGGGATCTCTGGCCAAATCTCATCTTGAACTTTAGCTCCTATAATCCCTACATGTCCTGGGAGGGACTCAGTGGGAGGTAATTGAATCATGGTGGCGGATTTTCCCCATGCTGTTTTAGTGACAGTGAATAAATCTTATGATATCTGACAGTTTTATAAAGGGAAGTTCCCCTGCACATGCTCCCTCTTGCCTGCTACCATGTAAGATGTGCCTTTGCACCTCCTTCATCTTCCACTATGATTGTGAGGCCTCCTTACCAATGTAGAAGTCTGAGTCCATTAAACACCTTTTTCTTTATAAATTACCCATTCTTGGATATTTCTTCATAGCAGTATGAAAATTGACTAATACAGTAAATTGGCATCATAGAGCGGGGTGCTGCTTTAAACATACATGAAAATGTGGAAGCAACTTTGGAACTGGGTAACAGGCAAAGGTTGGAAAAAAAAACTGAGGGCTCAGAAGATAGAAAACTGTGGGAAAGTTTGGAACTTCACAGAGACTTGTTGAGTTGAATGGCTTTGCCCAAAATGCTGATAGTGATATGGCAGTGAATTCTAGGCTAAGGTGGTCTCAGACGGAGATGAGGAACTTGTTGGACACTGAGGCAATGTCATTCTTGCTACACTTTAGCAGAGACTGGTGGCACTTCGCCTCTGCCCTAGAGATCTGTGGAACTTGAACTTGAGAAAGATGATTTAGGGTATCTGGTAGAAGAAATTTCTTAGTAGCAAAGCATTCAAGATGTGGCTTGGGTACACTTAAAAGCATTCGGTTTTAGTCATTCACAGAGATATGGTTTGTAATTGGAACTTAGGTTTAAAAGGGAAGTAGAGTGTAAAAGTTCAGAAAATTTCCAGTCTGGCAATGTGATAGAAAATAAAACCTCATTTTCTGAAGATAAATTCAAGCCAGCCACAGAAATTTGCATAAGTAACAAGGATGCAAATGTTAATCACCAATACAATGGGGAAAATGTCTCCAGAGCATGCCAGAGGTCTTCATGGCACAGCCTCCCATCACAGGCCCAGAGTCCTAGAAGGAAACAATGGTTTCATGGGCTGAACCCCGGGCCTTCCTGCTTTGTTCAGTCTTGGAGCTTGGTGCCATGTCCCAGCGTGGCTAAAGGGGGTCAAGTTATAGCTCAGACTGTTGATTCAGATGGTGCAAGTCCCAAACCTTGGTGGCTTATACATGCTATTGGGCCTGCAGGTGCACAGAAGTGAAGAACTGAGGTTTGGAAACCTCCACCTAGATTTCACAGGATGTATGGAATTCCTTGATGTCCAGACAGACATTTGCTGCAGGAATGAAGCCCTCATGGAGAACCTCTGCTAGGGCAGTACAGAAGGGAAATGCAGGGTGGCAGCCCCCACAGAAAGTCCCCCTGAGACACTGCCTAGTGTAGCAGTGAGAAGAGAGCCACCACCCTCCAGACGCCAGGATGGTAAATCCATCAACATGCTCTTTGAAAAGTGGCAGATACTCCATGCCAGTCTGTGAAAGCAGCCAGGAGGGGAGGTGTACCCTGCAAAGCCACAGGGCAGAGCTGCCCAAGATCATGGGAACCCACCTCTTGCATCAGTGTGACCTGGATGTGAGATATGGAGTCAAAGCTCATTTTGGAGCTTTAACTTTTAACTGCCCCTCTGGATATTGGAATTGCATGGGGCCTGTAGCCCCTTCATTCTGGCCAATTTATCCCATTTGGAATGGGTGTATTTACCCAAAGCTTGTATCCCCATTGTATTCAGGAAGTCACTGACTTGCTTTTGATTTTACAGGCTCATAGGTGGAAGGGACTTGCCTTGTCTTAGATGACACTTTGGACTTGGACTTTTGAGTTAATGCTGCAGTTATGTAAGACTTTGGGAGACTGTTGGAAAGGCCTGATTATGTTTTGAATAGGAAGGACAGGAGATTTGGGAGGGGCCAGAGGTGGAATGATATGGTTTGGCAGTGTCCCCATGCAAATCTCATGTTGAATTGTAGCTCCCATAATCCCCATGTGTCCGGGGAAGGACCCAGTGGGAGGTAATTGAATCATGGGGCGGGACTTTCCTGTGCTATTCTCATGATAGTGAATAAGTTGCATGAGATCTGATGGTTTCATAAGGGGCAGTTCCCCTGCACACTCTATTGCTTGCTACCATGTAAGACATGCTTTGCTCTTCCTTCACCTTCCACCATGATTGTGAGGCCTCCCTAGCCATGTGGAACTATGAGTACATTAAACCTCTTTCTTTATAAGTTACCCAGTCTTAGATACTTCTTCATAACAGTATGAAAATGAACTAATACAAGTTCAAAGTTCCACAGATCTCTAGGTCAGGGGTAAAACGCCTCCAGTCTCTTTGCTAAAGCATAACAAGAGTGACCTTTGCTCCAGTGTCAAGTAAGTTCCTCATCTCCATCTGAGAACCCCTCAGCCTGTACTTCGTTGTCCTTATCACTCTCAGCATCTTGGTCAAAACCATTCAGCAAGTCTCTAGGAAGTTCCACGCTTTCCCACCTCTCCCTGTCTTCTTCTGAGCCCTACAAACTGTTCCAAACACTTCCCATTACCCAGTCCCAAAGTTGCTTCCATAATTTCAAGTATCTTTGTAGCAGTGCCCCAAACTCCTGGTATTAGTCTGTTTTCACAGTGTTATGAAGAAATACCCAAACTTGGTAATTTATAAAGGAAAGAGGTTGAATTTACTCACAGTTCCAAATGGCTGGGAGGCCTCAGGAAACTTACAATCACTGAAAGGGGAAGCAAACATGTCCTTATTCACAGGGTGGCAGGAAAGAGAAGAGTGTAGTGGGAATAACCCCTTATAAAGCCATCAGATTTTATGAGAACTCACTCACTATCATGAGAACAGCATGGGGGAATCTTCCCGATAATCCAATCGCCTCCCACCAAGTTCTTACCTTGACACTTGGGGGTTATGGGGATTAAAATTCAAGATGAGATTTGGGTAGGGATGCAGACCCAAACCATATCAGTGTGGCTCTTTGGGGATCTTGACAATTTGGAAGAGATGGCTGAGTATCTGACCAGACATTTGAGTTAAGAGTCATGAAACTGAGGGAGGAAAAAGTTAAGAGTTTAGAACTTGTCAAGTAGTAGGCAACCTAGTAAACACCACAGAATTTTGGATGGGTAAAATGCTGTTGTACCCAAAGAATAAAAATATTCCAGAAATATCCCAACCTTCACAGGGACACAAGTCAATTTGAAATCATCTCAATCCTGATTACATTAATATAATCTAGGATTACTGGTAACTCCCACCCAGCTGCCTCCAAAAATTACTGGTAAAGTCTCTTTTGAAGAAAGTTTTATCACCCTGGGCGTCTAATTTTTCCTACAAGACAAAATTTGCTACAGAAAAATGAATGTAAATCTTGGACTTTTATAAAAAGGTACAGAACTTTTGCTGGCAAAATTAATCAAGAAAGACAGTAGAAATGTAGATTTAATGAGAAAAATGTGACAGTATTCTATCCAATACTAAAATGGGAGATACATATTTTAACTATAATTATGTACCTCTAAGCCCATTCAAGGGCTCACAGAACTCATTGAAGTGATGAGCCTTTTTTTTTTCATTACTTCCTGAATAGCAGAGCATTAGGTCCCACTCTCAGTATAAGACTCATTTTTTTTTTCTACCAGACCATGTGAACTGACATTTCTTGTTTTAGATTTTATTGAAACTAAAAGAAACAACTGTTCAACCAAAGGTAAAGTATAACTTTAACCAAAATTATATCTTTGGACATTTTCATAAAGCCATGGGTTTTCTTATTAAGTGCTGGAACCCAGTACTGCTCCTGCTACAACACACATTAAAGATTTCAAATCCCCTGATCCTACTATTGCAATTAAATCTCCACTGAGTTATGCATGGACGTGTTTAGTAGGGTATATCAGTTGCAAAAACTTATCTTTAAATAGCATGTAAATAAGGTGAGCCCTTCTAGTCTCCAATTCTGAAAGCCCTGTTATATCACTGCTTGAGCTTACCTGCTCTATGACCTGTGCCTCCATCTTTCTGAACCAAAGATGGGTCCCACAGGATGTACCAGACACACATGGTCTGGAGTGATTATAGTAAGATTCAGTTGCCATTTAAATGTTAGGTAAAATTCATCACTGGAATGTTCAGGAACTGGGCAGATACACCCTGGAATTTTATAACAGCAAATATATCTGAATTTGGAATCTATATCTCAAATGTTATCTGCTCTGTGACAGCATCCCTGAAGCCCTCTCTGTGCTACCACTGCAGCACGTTCACTGCTGTATTATGGTTGTAACTTCTTTTTTTTTTTTTTACTTCTACTCACCTACTAGATTGTGACTTGATGGTGAGGACAATGTTACATTCATCTTAGCAGTCCCAATGCTTGACACTATATCTGGCATGCTCAAAAAATTTCCTCCAAAAAGACTGAATAAAACTTTTAAAAGCATACCTTAGGTTTACAGGTCATAGACATAAATTACTGGAAGGTAACAGCTATCCCATAGGGCACATTAGAGAGATTGGTGTTCCAACAGCTACATAGAGTGGAGCCATACAAAACAGCTAAAGGTGAGGCCCTTCAGGTGGGGCTTCTCCAGTACTTTCTGTCTTTGCTGCATGATTGTTTCGGTCTGCATCCAACCTTGTAAAGTCAGCCAAGAATTTTTCCAACATTTTCTTTTTGGTTTTTTGTTGTTGTTGTTGTTGTTCTTCATTTTTTTTTTTCTTGAAGACAGAGTCTCACTCTGTCACCCAGGCTGAGGTGAAGTGGCGCAATCTTGGCTCACTGAAACTTCCATCTCCCAGGTTCAAGCGATTCTCATGCCTCAGCTTCCTGAGTAACTGGGGCTACAGGTGAGCACCACCACGCCCGGCTAGGCTAACTTTTTGTTTTTATTTTTGGTAGTGATGGGGTTTGGCCATATTGCCCAGACTGGCCTCAAACTCCTGAACTCAGGCAATCTGCCTGCCTCAGCTTCCCAACATGCTAGGATTACAGGCATGAACCACTGCGCCCAGCCAATTTCTTCATTCATAGGCTAAATCTGTGAGGGACGCACTTTTTCCAACATTAGCTGCAAAGGGTTGTTCCTCTGCACTTAAGTAAGTAGTAGTTTTTTTTTCTTTCTTTCTTTCTTTCTTGTGCTTTTGTTTTTATTTGGGAAACCCATTTCTTGGTAGTAAGAAATTACTTTTTACATGCAAGGTCAAACATGGGATGAATTTTCTTCCACACCTATATACACTTTTTTATTCCTGCCTCTGGCTGTAAATAGTTGCACAGTTAAAAGCAGAATGGACTTAATGGCGTATCATTTGTATTTATAATTCCTGTATTTGTAATTCTGCTACAGAGATGAATTCTGTTATTATACTCAAAATTTACACTGTTATTTGACTTCTTGAAAACTATGTAAAAATAATGCTCTTGTGGCTTTTCATAGGTTTATAGTCTATAAACATTAATTTTAATCAATTCATATCATTTATGATTAATTTTATTATGGGAAACAGATAACAATAAAACACATAAACATAATTATTTTGTGACAGATAGTGTGTTTGGAGTGTTTACTATCACCCTTGAATATGATACCCTGGCTGGAAAATATTGATTTGATAATGCAGCTTTAAGAAATTATATAAAATATATAAAAGTATATAAGCTTATACACATTTTTAAAAACAAGGCCTTGCTGTAGAAAAAAGATTATACTATGCATGAAGATGTTTTGTTTTCTATTATTATTTGAGTTTATTTTAAAAGCCATTGCTACTCTGTTTATATATATAAATAAAACGAGCCCTTCTAGTCTCCAATTCTGAAAGCCCTGTTATATATCACTGCTTGAGCTTACCTGACTGTGACCTGTGCTTCCATCCCTCTGAACCAAAGATGGGTGCCACAGATGTACCAGACACACAGTGGTTCTGAGTGGTTATAGTAAGATTTATTTGCCATCTAAATGTTAGGTAAAATTCATCGGTGGAATGTTCAGGAACTGGGCACATAGACCCTGGTGGTTTGCATATTTATATATATAAACATATAAACATATATTTATATATATAAACATATAAACATATACATAAATATATAAACATATATATAAATTATATAAACATATATATAAATTATATAAACATATATATATATACACACACACACACACACACACACACAGAGCAGCAGAATAATGGCCTCTAGCTCCATCCATGTCCCCGAATAGGACATAATCTCATTATTTTTTATGGCTGTATAGTATTCAATGGTATACTCAGTTTTCTTTATCCAGTTTACTATTAACAGGCATTTAGGCTGATTCTTTGCTGTTGTGAATATCAGGTCTCCGTATGCAGCCTGAAAGTCTGAAGTCCTGCTTGCCTTGGCTGATGGTCTCCCACCTCCCCCCACCTACATTCACCATTGTACCTGATCGCCCAGCAGAGTTTCCCCGGAGAATCCCTCCTCACCCAACCCTGCCATCTTAACTGTTCTTATGATAATGTGAACACCTCTCACCCATCCTTAACTGCTCTTCTGCCTCACCCCCACCCACCATTGTAACTGAACCTGTGGTCATGTATACTCCTTGCCCCTACCCCCACCACTGTAACTGATCTTACTCTGCAATATCCCCACTCCCCAAAAAACTACCCCAACCTATAAAGCCAATTCCCACCTTACCCACTTCGCCTGTCCTTTCTCGGATTCGGCCCGCTTGCACCCAAGCAAGAAATAAAACAGCCTTGTTGCCCACACAAAGCCTGTTTGGAAGATCTCTTTATTAAATGTATTTAATATTCAGTATTATTGGACGCGAATAACAGTGAACAGTGTTGCAAGGAACATACATGTTCATGTGTCTTTATGACAGAATGACTTATATTCCTTTGGGTATATACCCAGTCATGGGACTGCTGGGTTGAATGGTAATTCTGTTTTTAGGTCTTTGAGGAAATGCCACACTGTTTTCTACAATGGTTGAGCTAATTTACACTCCCACCAAGTGTATAAGCATTCCTTTTGGAAACAAATTTTATCAGTATATTCAATTCTTT
This sequence comes from Saguinus oedipus, assembly GCA_031835075.1. NCBI lineage: Eukaryota > Metazoa > Chordata > Mammalia > Primates > Cebidae > Saguinus > Saguinus oedipus. The sequence continues at coordinate 58,679,802 of CM063178.1, read as the reverse complement.
TTTTTTTTTTTCAGTATATTCAATTCTTAACACCCACGTTTTAGACTGTTAAGCCTATTGGCCTTTAGTCACTACTTCCTTACAAATTGAAATGTAAAACAGGCAAAAGAGAAAGAAGGAAGAAAGGAGGGAGGAGGGAGAAAAGAGAGAAAGGCACAAAGACAAAAAAAGGAGAGAGAGAAGGAAGGAAAGAAGGAAGGAAGGAAGGAAGGAAGGAAGGAAGGAAGGAAGGAAGGAAGGAAGGAAGGAAGGAAGGAGAGAAAATTGTCTCTGGGTAGAACTATTACTGCTACTGCTTGAATACTGGGTACTAGCTAAGACTACCCTTTCTGGATGTAGAATGCACAGATTTCAAAAGTGGGTCTCATAGAAAAAGTCTGCATTCAAATTTTTTAAGGTTACTCTAGCCAAAACCCAGAGAACCCACAGAAGACGAAGCAGTAATTTTAGCTTCTTTTGGTGTATCGTACAGGCATTTAAGGCTAATTCCTTCCTCCAAATTCCCATGTGTTTTGTAGGTACTAACAAACCTTTCAAACCTATTAGTTTATATACATCATATAGTCCTCTATCAATTGCATAAAAGTTGTCCCCTTTGTGACCCTGATCCCCTTCTCCAATACGCATCTACTCAGAATGCAGGTCTTTAAACAGCAGGCTGCCTTGCAAAACCTCTCCAACCTTCTTTGATATTCAGCTTTGAGATGCAAATTCCTAGAGCCCATACATCTTCTTCATTATACCATAAACGTCTGCACATATTGATGAACGTTTTGAAGAATCGATTTATGACAAGGGCGTTTACTCTTCCTGCTTCCGCGGCTTCTTCATGGTGGTCCTGATCGCAGGGTCTATCCCACCTCCTGGGCATGCCGCCCCTGGGAAGTGCCTGAATCTCCCCACTCACCCAACTAGCCTCAGCGCCTCCTGTGTGCTGCGGCCGAAGACGCGCTGCTGACAACAGCCTGGTGCCTCCGCGCCTCCTCCCCGGCCGTGATTTTTAGGAGGGGACAGCCACATTCCTGCGCCCCGACTTCCACCTCCGCTTCTCTCGCGCGCGAGACTCAAGCTGACACAGTGGCTCTGACGCCAGCGTCCCAGCTCCTCCCACTCCTGAGCTGCGATTTCCCGCTCCCTCTCCAGCCCTGCCCAGCCCTGCCCAGCCCAGCCCAACCTACCGGCGACTGGGACGCTTTCGCTTTCCAATACTCGGGACTGGAGGAACCCGGAGAACCAAAGCAGGCAAGGACCGCCGTGGGCAGCGGGGTCAGTGAGACAGGGTCCTGCTCGCGGCGTCAAGGAGGAGCGCTGTGGCTGGGTGAGGTTGGAGCTCTCCCTCGGCCTCGCCGCCCCAATCACTCTTTTATATAAGCACGCCGGCAGGTGTCCCCAGCGCAGCCAATCCGCTTCCGCAGTAGTTGAGTTGCTGTCTAAGGAGAGAGGACAAACTCCAGTATCTTTTAAGTCCATTGGCCAGACGAGCCATTCGGCAGGTGAGTTCCATTCTCCCACCGAAGCGCTGGATCTCACTGAACTAGAGGGGACAGTCCCTAAAAATCACGAGTGCAGGCTTCTGAGACTTGGTGGGAACGGACCCTCCTCTTAGGTGAGTTACTCTTTAGTTCTGGGGCTGACCTGGAATTTTGTACTGAACGTAGTGTGTAGATGTAGCTACCCGAGCCCCCCGGAACAGCCAGTCTCTCCGCTTTTCCAGCGGTCCATAGAAGCAAAAGAAAGGAAAGATGGCGGTTTAGGCGGGAAGAGACGTGGCTGATTTAAAAGTGAAAGAAAGTAACCAATTGGTTGGCAGACAACGGTTCCCAAAAGGCGGGCGATTCAAACTCCTAGCCCCACCTGCTCTGTTTCCCGCCAGCTGGAGCTCTGGAGCCTTTGCTTCCTCAAAGAGCGGAACCTGCTTTGAGCGCTGGATTCTAGGCCGAGTGCTGCCAAGGCGCGCAGTGAGCCAGCATACAGGGCGCTGGGGGTGCTTTGCAAGGTGCGGGCGCGGCCGCGGCGGGCTCAAGTCCAGGCTGGGAGGGGAAGGAGCCGGATGCCGGGAAGCCAGGGACTGACTGCGCCACCCATCTGAGGAGCCCGGAGAACACAGGTTTTATTTCGGTGGTGCTGCAAGTCCCCTTGAGTGCTGTGGGGAGTGGGGCGGTGCGGTGGGATTGGAAGAGGCTTAGAGTTAGCCTCAACCCCTGCCCCTGCCCCTGGAAAAGCAGAAAAGGTGGCGGGGTTGGGGTGGGGAGAAGCAGGAAGAGGAGGGTGAAGGAGGGGAGGACAGGGAGAGAAGGAGAGAGTGGGGAGGAGAGAGAGAAGGTAGGAGAGATGAGAGACAGATAGATTCCTAAGGGGAGCCGTCAGGTAGGCTGGACATGGACCCTATGGGACAGGCTGCTCTGCTTTATTCCTTTACTGTAGGAAGTCAAGCAAGTCTTTTAAGTAAGTAGAACCTTGACCTCAAGTATAAAACAGGGGTTGGAATAGGATAGCTAAGGGCACTTTATATTTTGATATAACCAGATTCATCCTGAATACTGAAAACAATGTAGAGAGAGGGAAGATATTGGAGTGGTTCCTTAACCTCTTGCCCATTTCCACCGTGATTGCTCAAGTACATGCAAAATTCATGTTTCCTTCTGTCCATTTTATTTTCCTTTTTTAGTCTGTCTATTAATCACTCCTAAAGCACCTGGATCCTCTCTCAAGCTTCATAAGATAAGACATCATTAACAGACACAGTGAATCCCCAGATTTTCCTAATAGTTGGGCAACTATTCTTAATGGTTGGGCAAGTTCCTGCATTTAAGGATCTTGCAACATAGCCCAATTCCACAATTATATATTTTCTATTTTAATTTTCCTAAGTTCTCTGCTGTTTAAAGAGTGCCCCTGTGGTAAGTGTATTGATACTGATAACATTTACATCACCTTTTTATTTTGCTAGATTATTTTGCTGGGCAACCTATTACATACAGGCCAGTGTCTTAAGGGCTTTGCATGCAATATATATGTATATGTATATGTACACACACGTATATGTATGTATACGTATATATATACTTTTTTTGAGACACAGTCTCCTTGTGTTGCTCAGGATGGATTGCAGTGGTTTGATCTTGGCTCCCTGCAACCTCTGCCTCCCAAGTTCAAGCCATTCTCCTGCCCCAGCCTCCCAAGTAGCTGGGATAACAGGCACCCACCACCATGCCCAGCTAATTTTTATATTCTTAGTAGAGAAAGGTTTTCACCAGGTTGACCAAGCTGGTCTTGGACTCCTGACCTCAAGTGATCCACCAGCTTTGGCCTCCCAAAGTTCTGGGATTACACGCGTGAGCCACTGTGCCAAGCCCACGTTGTATTTCTTAATCTTCACAACAAGATTGATTCCCATCTTAGGGTGATGAAAATGAAGGAAAAATAGTTAATTAATATGCCTGAGGTCATGCAGTTAGTAAGTGGCTACCTGATATTTGAACTCAGACGGTCTTAGAAGTTCTAACGTTGTTTTAGCACTTTGGTATTTCTTATCTTGTTTGGAATAATTGCTTCTTTTTACAAACAAGAAACTGAGGCTCAGAGAGGCTAAATGAATTTCCTTAGTCGTTCACTGACAGTAAACTAGAGAACCAGGACTCTTGCTCCATAGTGGAACGGTTACGAGAGTAAACATAATCTTTAGATAACTTCCATTTGACAAGAAATACAGGGGCTAGAACATAAGTTAAACAACAACCCAGAAGGTGAACATTCTATAGAGACAATTTCTCTGTTCTCTTCAACAAGTCAATGCTTTTTCTACCATAAAAGAGTTTTGTAAGACATAAAGGAAACTGTGTACCTCAGTTGGATCTTGGTGTGAGTAAATCAGTATTGTGATTATGTAAGAAAAAGTACTTAATTTTTAGAGATGGGAAGTGACCATTAGAGTTTAAATGTCATGATGTTTCTAGCAGTAACATAAATAATCCAGTAAAATAAAAGGATGGTGTAAGGGTAGCCAAACCCAGGTTTAGCAGCTCACACCTCAAAAGCCAAACATGAGAAATGAGAGATGGTAGGATGAAAAGCAGGTTGCTTCAGAGAGCGAGCCAGCAAACTGAGAATATGGCAGAATAGCATCCCAAAGTTAGTACAAGATTTAGGCTCTTTATGTTAAAGGAATGGGAAAGAGAAAGGAGTTACAATCAAGAGGTGACCAGTGACTGCAGACATCTGAGCACCATGGGTCAAAGAAGGCTGGGAATGTCTTTGCCCTTATGTTCCAATGAGCCCAAGCATTGATTTGTTGGAGAGAACAGATAAACTGTCTCTATAGAATGTTGATTTCCTGGGCTGCTGCTATGTATTGTTACTTAACTTACATTCTAGCCCTGTATTTCTTTTCAAAGGGAAGTTATCTAAAGGTTATATTTATTCCCCAGGTTACAGCACTCCTATAAATCTTTAACAATGCATATTTGTTTACATACTTTCCCTTTAACCCCAGAGTTAGTTTTCAAAATTACATGACTACTGTTTTTACATATTATCTCTCTGCTCTAAAATTAACTTAGCCTCTATGCATGAATGGGTAAAGGCCTCCTTGAACAAAAATAGAGTTAATTTGTTATTTCTTTTACTGTCTCACTGTTATATAAGTTGATTTTAAAAATGAACAATTATTAACTCTGTATGATAGGTATGTAGAGGTTCATCATACCATTCTCTCTTTTTCCTGTAATAAATTGTTCATACTAAAAAGTCTTGAAAGTATGCTCTCACAGTTTTATGACCTTGAGTAAAAGCTTAAGCTCCCTGGGTGTTCAAGCTTTTTATCAGTAAATTGAGACGAATAATACCTATCTCATAGGGCTGTAAGAATTACATTAGGTAGTTAATGAAAAGCATACTACAGGGCATAGTACACCATATGCCTACTCCATTCGTTATTGAATGTATTTTTAGAAATGTATCTTTTTCAAGGGGTTTGCATGTGCCAGACATTGTTTTAGACATTGAGGTACTAAGGACAGACATGGCTGCTGCTGTCAATGGTATTTATCTTTCTAGTGGTATTTATTACTATTGAAGATGTCACTATTTTATTTTTTAGGAAGACATCAGAGAGGAAAGATAGAAGGAAAATACCTCTTTAAACATAAAAACCTAAAGCAGCAACTAAGGTTTCTGACTATCATCCTGTGCAAACTTTCCAGATTTCTTTTTAAAATCTCATTCCAAATTTCTTTCATGAGCTCTTTCCTCACCACTTCCCTGTAATTTTATCTTTTCTTGCCATCTTCATCTTAAACGGAGACCAGATTTTAACATCAATGTAACTAGAACACCTTTTTGAAATTTCCAACTGAAAATTATTCTATAAGGGATTTATACCTGCATTTGAATTCCATCTCTGCCACATAGCCCTGCCTTTAACAGCTCATCCACCTTCTCTAAGATATATTTTCTGTCAGCAAACTGTAGATATACCTAATTTTCCTGGTATCTATGGGAACTTGCAACCAGAGATAATTTTCATAAAGTGTTTAGCATAATTTTCATAAAGTGACTGATATGCAGTGTTCTGGAAAAGAGAGCTTTTATTGTTGGGTTGATTATTGTTGGTGAATAAACTATCTATTTGCTAAGGTAACATCTCCAGGGAGAGCAAGGCTGGAGCTGAACAGGAAAGGTGGGACATAGGACATCAGCTAATCTTTTCCTCTGTACAATTAATGACAGCTTTGAAGATATTGCTATAACTTGAAAATTTGAAATTAGTGTTTCAGCTGAACCACCCATTCATCTTCAAGCCATCATGAGCTGTAAGAAGCAGAGGTCACAGAAGCACTCAGTTAATGAAAAATGTAATATGAAAATCGAGCACTATTTTTCTCCGGTATGGCTGTAAATTCTTAAGTAATATAGTCGTCTCTTGGTACCTATGTGGGATTTGTTCCAGGACATCCCTTGGATAGCAAAATCCATGAATGCTTAAGTCCTTTATATAACATGGCATATTATTGACATATAATGTTATCATATGCTCCCGTATACTTTAAATCATCTTTAGATTATTTATATTACCTAATACAAGGTAATTGCTATATAAAATGTTGATATACTGTGTTGCTTAGGGAATAATGACAAGAAAAAGTATATATATAATATATATATTATATATATATAATATATATATATATATAATATATATATATATGTTTAGTTCAGGCAAATTTTCTGAAACTTTTCAATTAAAAATATTCCTGAATATTTTCAATCTGCGGTTGGTTGAACCCTTAGATACAGAACCCACGGATACTGAAGCCTGACTGTTTACCAATATTAGACTTAGCTATCCTTGACATTGGATTTTATAGTTCTTTTTGCCCAGAAATTACCTTGTGTGTTGGGAATGTTAAATAAGTTAAAATCGTTTTTACTTATTTTATCTATTTTGGGGGTAGCATGGAGAAGGGAGTTGTAATGCGTATCTTGGCTATATAGAAGCAGTCTTTAATAGAAAACTATTGTAATTTTCCTTGAAAAAACAACAAAAAAAATTCAATACAATCTGTCACAGTAAACTGTAATAAATGGAAATTAATACTATTTCATAGCATGAAAACATATACCATTCAAAATATGACTGATCTATTCAATCATAATTATAACCTATATTTGAATACAGTTTATAAAACAATGTTTTATGTATTTGTTCTTACCATAACCTCATTAGGCAGTTAGGAAGGATTCTGATAAATTTTCAATTTGTTTACTGGAGGAGAGAGGGAAAGTAAGTCGTTGCTTGAGGCAGGAATGAAGTGCAGACTTGGAGTTAAGTTTAATGACATGTAGTTGGGCCTTTTTCTACTGATTGGGCTCTGTTATCATATCAAACCATTGTATCTTTCCCTGAGTCTAAAATGCTCCTTCAATTTATCAAGAAAAAAGGTTGAGGAATGGTAAGCATTTGAGTGTGAAGCTTACAATTTCTCAACTTGTTTTCTTTTGTCCTGATTCTGGAAAACTAGAATATCCAAGTATCTAGAAAGTCTAAGGCAAACTTGGTTATGTTTTTCTCTGCCCTACTCCATGACAGAGCTAATTACTATATCCTATTCCTCTTCCCCTTTCAGCAGGGTCTATATCTGCCCAAGAATCATTTGAATAAATAGGAAGTTTATTATAATATTCCAATAGGGTACATGACAAAGATGTTTCTGACAGCATTAGGCTGAAGGGATGCTCGTTTATATGCATGCCCAGGGTAAATCTGTATTACCTTAAGTTCATTTTATTTATTTATTTTTGATCTGTAATATTAATATAAAGAAGGAAAACAAATGTTAACATAATATGTGCTAGTCATTGTGCTAAGCATTGTCATACAATAATGCTACACTTAATCTTTACAATATTTCTGGCATTGCTATTCCCATTGGTAGTAAGGGGCATGGCTGGCATATGAACCCACATCTGCTGGTAACCATGCCATGATGAATATGAGTTGGGGAAAATGTGTCTTTTAAACATAGGAAACAGATACTCTAATTTTTCATCGAGTTTCTACTATTTGATTAGTCCTCTTTATTTAATTCCTCTCCCCAGCTCCACCCATTTCTTAGATAATGCCCTGCAAAAATGGCAGTCATAAATGCAAAGTTTATAAAAAAGAATATATACACTAGTCCAATGGAAAAAATAAGTGCACTAGAAATTGCAATTTTGATGCTCACTTTATTTATTGGTTATTATGTGGCCCTAGAAGATACCTTCAAAAAAACTTTCTGTAACTTAGTTTCTCCATCAAAAGGACAGAACAGTCATGTTTGTTCTTCTTTATTTTATAAAATTTTGGGATTAGTTGATGTCCTAGAGAAAATAATTTGAGTTTTCATGATATATGCTGGGTGAATCGAAGTATTTATTACTAAAAATAACTACACTATAACCAAATGATTAGTTAAATAATCATGATTTTGTTTTATATGTAATGCTTATAATAAATTATTGTAACTTATTACTGAATTCAGTATTTCAAGAACAAATTTTTGGCTGTAATTCATCATTGTCCTCAGAAAATATGAAAATTATGTAGCTGAAGATATTAAGGAAGACCTAAAATAACACTATTTTGAATACTAGTGGACTTTTTTTTTTGAGATGGAGTTTCGCTTTTGTTGCCCAGGCTGGAGTGCAATGGCGCGATCTTGGCTCACTACAACCCAGGTTCAAGTGATTCTCCAGCCTTAGCCTCCTGAGTAGCTGGGATTACAGGCATGTACAACCACACCCAGCTAATTTTTGTATTTTTAGTAGAGATAGGGTTTCACCCTGTTGGTTAGGCTGCTTTTTAACTCCTGACCCTCAGGTGATTCACCCGCCTCAGCCTCCCAAAGTGTTGGGATTGCAGGCATGATCCACCATGCCCAGCCACTAGTGGACATTTAAGAACCTCTGTTTTTGATGCACCTGGGAAAAAATTGTTTCTTCTCTCACACTTTTTAGAAAAATTCACTAGTATAGTAGTATTAAGAGTTTATCTCACAGCTGTTATGGGAAGCTCAGCTTTCCTTTTGGATCCTAAGTCAAACACTGATTTAATTCTATTCACTGGACCTTTTAGATAGGTTCTGAGTTTCTCATAGGACTTTTGTGAATTTCATAACTGAAAAGAGAACCAAAAGACTAGGGTTGCATTCAGAGTTTTAAAATATCTAACATTTATTTTTAGGTCTCCAAGGAGCAAAAGAATAATCCAAGTACTTCTCAAATGAGAATGGTGTCTAGACATGGCCCAAGAGACATAACTAATACCCAGGCTCAACAATTCGATTCGCCTAAGAAAAATCAAGAAGACCAGACCATGCCCCAAAATAAGATAATACATGTTACCCTGGATGTAAATCACAAGAAAAACCAAGAAATGAAGCATGTGCTCACACATAGTGAGCATGGTAGTTTATATATGGCTCTCAACACTCTCCAGGCTGTCAGACAAGAGATAGAAACTCACCAAGGCCAAGAAATGCTTGTGCGTGGTGCAGAAGGAATCGAAGGGTACATAAACCTTGGAATGCCCCTCAATTGTTTACCTGAAAGATGCCATGTGGTTGTTACATTTTCCCAAAGTAAAAGTAAGCAGAAAAAAGATAACCAAGTATTTGGCCGGCATGACAAGGCATCAACTGACTGTGTCAAATTCTACATTCATGCAATTGGAATTGGGAAGTATAATAGAAAAATTGTTAAATGTGGGAAGCTTCACAAAAAGGGGTACAAACTCTGTGTCTATGCTTTCAAAGGAGAAACCATCAAGGATGCTCTGTGCAAGGATGGCAGATTTCGTTCCTTTCTAGAGAATGATGATTGGAAACTCATTGAAAACCATGACTCCATTTTAGAAAACACCCAGCTAGTTGATGAATTAGAAGGCAAATTCTTCCAGGTTGAGGTTGACAACAGAATGGGCCCCAGTGAAGCAGGTCCTCAGAATCCGGAGTCAGAGAAAAGAAACAGCTGTGTTTTGAGAGAACAAATCATGTCTCAGTACCCCAGTTTGAAAAGAGAAAGTGAAAAAATCAGGGAAAACTTCAAGAATAAAATGAAAGGAAAAAATGGGAAAACAGTATTTGAATTGGATAGAATAAACTTTGGGAAAGTAACAAAAAACTCTTATTCTGTTAAAATACTGAAAGTTCTTGCACATCTCAGTGACTCGGTTGGGCACTTATTCTGGGATGGTGCAACTGCAGGTTGTGCCACCTGCTTTGTTTTTAAAGGATTGTTCATTTTAACTTGTCAGCATGTAATAAATCTCATTGTGGGAAAAGGAATAGAGCCAAGTAAAGGGGCAGACATAATTGGTCAATGTGTAAGGGTGACATTTCATTATGAAGAGCCACAAGAAAAGGAAATGAACTGCTTTTCCGTTGAACCTTGGTATGAGATATATAGTGAAGAGCTTGACTATGTTGTCCTGAAACTGAAGGAAAATGGACAACAGGTACCTATGGAACTATATAATGGAATTGCTCCTGTGCTACTTAGTGGGTTGATACATATTATTGGCCATCCAAATGGAGAAAAAAAGCAAACTGATGCTTGTGTTGTGATTCCTCAGGATCAGCGAGCAGAGGAATGTCAGGAACGTGTTAAGGCTAAAGAAGCAGCAAGTCCAGAGTATGTTCATATGTACACTCAAAGAAGTTTCCAGAAAATAGTTGCCAACCGTGATGTGATTACCTATGACACTGAGTTTTTCTTTGGGGCTTCTGGCTCCCCAGTGTTTGATTCAAAAGGTTCATTGGTGGCCATGCATGCTGCTGGCTTTGCTTATGAGTACCAAAATGAGATTCATAGTATCATTGAGTTTGGCTCTACTATGGAATCCATCCTCTATGATATTAAGCTAAGATATAAACCATGGTATGAAGAAGTATTTGTAAGTCATCAGGATGTAGAAATGATAAGTGCTGAGGACTTATGAGAATTCAGTCTATTAGATTTAAAGGAATAGCTTATAGAGTTGTTATGTCATAGGCATTAATGATGGTTTTCTAAATTCCAAAATGGTCAGTTTTATCAATAATAACATTATTGACCATTTCCTATCTGCCAGGCATTTTTCTAAGCACATGAAGAAATTAATCTTAACAAAACTATGAGATGGATCATAACTTGCCCTATTTTAAAGTCAAGCCATGTGAAGAATAAGAAGATTAAATAATAATCAGTTTTATCACACTGAAAGTCATCATATAGTCACTTTTTTTCATCTTTCATATTTTTGTCTAAATTCACTAGCTACAGGGCAGGAATCAAAACTTATTCATCTCATTATTCTCTACATCTGACATAAGGCAAGTAAGTGCTCAGAAAAATGTACAGGTCACTCAGTAGCAAAAGTTGGGGCTGAGGTTAATGCTAACTTAGGAGCTAAATGCTCGATTAGGAACGATCTCAGAATCTTTTAGAACTTCCAATATCCTCATATTACTGAAACCATCAGAATATATGGGTCCCGAAATTCAGAAGATGGTAGTCATTTTTCCCATATGTGTGGGCTATTAAAGCAAGGGATATCCTAAACATCATATTACTTTATTTAGATTTCTTCTATTCCAATTATTAATGTTATGTATTTCTCATTGTTTTACTTCTTCACGGTATTGTGAAGACTATATAGATGATTCAGCCAAGCCTGCAAATCTCCCTCATCTGGAATTCCACTGGACCCAATCTGTTTTCCATTGCCAGTGCAATGATACTAAAGCCATACAATATCAAGCACCCTCCGTCTAGATCCACTGACTATCACAGAAGAGGTGGGCATTTAAGATTGTAAGGGCTGATTTCAAGGGGTGCAGTGTAGGAAAACAGCCTGTTGCATTGCAAGGGTGATGTCATCTTGAAGTGCAACTGCCATGGTGACTGCTGTTTGACTCCTGCATACCAAGATATTCTGCAGCAATGTCTTTAAACAATGCCGGTAGTACAGATAACCGCTCATAAAGATTCTTAGCTAACCTCCCCAGTGGCCAAGGGTTTCACAAGAAAGTCTGAGATGTGACCAGCTACACGTTTTGCCAAAAAGGCTTGCTATATAAAGGATATTTTGGGGAGGGTGAGTGCTGCCATTTGGTGGTTGCTTGAAACATTGCTTCTATTTGTAAGTTCCTATTAAATGTTTCTTTCTGAAAAACTGTAATTGTCAGCCTCTTTCTTTGGCCTCTCAGTTTCTTTGGTTTTTGAGGGTAGGTTTGCATAGACCTGCTCATGCAACACCCGGAGACCTTTAATGAAGAATGGTATTAGAAACCAAGATCTAGGTACTAGATATGCTCATTGCTACTGGGGTGTTATTTCTTTTATACCCTCACAGCTGACAGGGCAAAGAAATATATGTGAATATATTTACTCATGTATGTATGTGTACACATATGTGTATATGCCTTTCTTATCTGTAAATTCCACCTCCAAACACTGAGAAGCATGACGCCTGCCATCTCTCACACATTCACTTAATTGCTTAATCCACGTATACATACATAGCAGTGTCAGAATTGTTAACTTCTACCTCCATGGAAAATAACTATCAACTCAAATACAGTGCCTATGTGCAGTTTCCGTGCTTGTAGTCTTACTCCATTCATACCCAAAGTTATCTCAGTCACCATCTTGTTTCTCACCTTCAGTGAGGTTGTTTTACATGCTTGTAATACAATTATACATACATATAATAGTTAGATTCTCTTGTCACAGGGTGAATTCTTTCCTTTGACCCCTTGACCTCCTAAATGATACTTTAATGTGTACACGTTGATTCACTCTGTGCTGTAAAGTTCTGAGTTTTATTATACAGAATAGTTACATCACCCTAGAAATCTGTGCTTTACCTATGTAATCTTCTGCTCTCCCCTGAACTCCAGTAAAAAAGAAATCACTTATCTTTTTACTGTCTTAATATTGTTTTTGCATCTCCTAGAATGCTATATAATCAAATTCTGTTTATATATTTAGTACACTTTCCACATTTTTTTGTTGTTCGTCATTTTTCTGCTTAAATGGCCCCCATGCATAAAACTGAAGTTCAGTCTAGTGTTCCCAAGCAAAATATGGCTGTGGTATGCCTTATAAAGGAAATGTTTGTGTTATATAAGCTGGATAAACTTTTCAGACATGAGTTACAGCATATTTGACTGTCGGTTCAATATTAAGGAATCAACAATATATAATAGTGTCTTTTTAACAGAAATACACATAAAACAAGTTTATGTATTGACTGCAATGAAAATATGCCCAGAAGATAACAGGAATTCAACACCGTGTTACTCCTAAAGGCAATGCTACAGTATTTGTTAATTTAGTATTTATGACATCTTTATAGACGGTAACTACACAAGTAATGAGATTTGACTGTATCATTTCAAATATGGCTTCAAGTCTAATGCCTGTCTAATCACCACGGAGAGTTAAAACTTATGTGGCTTTACTGTTTATTAAATAATTTATGACATATTATCTCAACACCTATTAGATAGACCAGATATTATTATACCTGTTTCCTGTGTGAGAAGGAAGTATCACTGAATTTTGGCCGAAATTGCTGGTACCTTGGAAAGACTGGGACTTGTCTTGAAATACGGCCTATTCTTTCTCCTAACTGAGCTGGTTCATTGGAACCAGACAGCACTGTGGCCATTCCTGCATCTAAAGTACACCCACCTTTGATCACTTAAGAAATATTATAAGCGTTTCAGAATGTAGCAAATACCTTTTTCTGATTTTCTCTTGTCCTAGCTCTAAAGACCAGGTAGCTAGAAAATTCAACTTAGGCCTGGATTTGTCACCACTCACTCCTCCAATTCCCAGTTACAGAGCTAGTCCAATATCCCCTTCTACTCCATATCTGTCTTTGAAATGGGATAATGGTCTGAACAAGGTTGTAGTGGGTTTAACTGTGCCTGACCCTAAGTGCAGGCACATCCTCACCCTATATACCTGTAAATGTGACTTTATTTGGACAAAGATGTTTTGCAGGTCTAATTAAATTAAGATTCAGGAGACGAGATCATCCTGCATTAACTGGGTGAGCTCTAAATCCAGTAATGAGGGTTCTTATAGGTAAAGAAGAAACACAGAGGAGAGACTCAGAAAGAAAGGCCGTGTGAAGGTGGAGGCAGAGATTTGAGAGATACATCTACAACGAGGGGATTTTCAGGGACTGCCAGAGGCCACCAGAAGCTAGGAGAGATGGGTGGAGTAGGTTCTTCTCAAAATCTCCAGAAAGAACCAACCCTGGTAACATCTTGATTTCAGACTTCTGGTCTCGAGAACTGTGCTATAAGAGAGTAGATTTCTGTAGTTTTAAGTCACCAAGTTTGGGGTAATTTGTTATGAACTTGGTGGCTTAAAACAATTTATCCTCTCACAGTTATGAAGGGACAGAAATGTATAACTGATGTCAAGATGTTGTTAGAGCTGTGCTTTCTCCACAAAGTGCAGTGGGGGTGAGGCTGAGGGAGTTAAGGATCTCCCACTGACCTACCTGTTAATGAGTCTCAGTGACCAGAGGTATAATTGAAATAAGCCACCCAAATGATTCTGTGGTTCTTAACTCGTGTGACTCAGTCCCCTCTGGGCAGGAACAGGAAGGGATGTTCTCATGACAATGTAGCAGCAAGCCCCACAACCCAACAGAAAAGCGATGTGGCTGTGGCGACTGAGTAAAGCATCGTAAAGTTAAAATACATGGTGTTAGCAATAAGAACCTTGATATCTGATATATCGCTTCAGGTAAACAAAAACGTTTGGTTGAATCCAAAGCAGTCGTTCAAAACTAAAAATGGATGTAGCCAATTTCTTTTCCTTTTGCTGCACTTTAGCCCATCCCTTTCCTTCTGCCTCAACCTCAGCTGCTTTTAAAGAAAGATAATTAGAGATGCAACTGAGATCTCTTTGTCCTTAAATGGGTTGGGGCCATGCACACCTGTGTGCATATGCCAGGGAACTTCAGGAAGTGAAAGGCTCAAGCTTATGGCTCTGTTGGCTTCAGGTGCCCAAGTCACCATCCTACCCTGTCCTGTAAAAGAACAAGATGTTGAGCACAGGCATGGATAAAGGCACCAAGGACTAATGGATGGAGTTGAGGCAGTCGTGTGTAAGGGTAGAAAGGGATTTCTGGGCCTGGGTTTACACCAAATACTGAGAGGTGCATGGAAAGGAATTGACACTTGCGCTTGGATGCTGACCCTGGAGCAAGGAGCTAAAGGAGGGAAAAGGCTAACAACGAACGAAGTTTTCTTCCCTCTCTCTCTCTACTGTCTTCCATTTGCCGCCCTAGCTGTCCTTTCTCAGTCACCCTGAACTTCCCTGGGATCCTGTACAGGTGCAATGATTGGAGCCTGATTTTCAGTGTACTCCTTTGGGGGGAAAGTAAAGGAATTCAACTGACAGGGTTTAGGCATGATTTGCTGTGGGTGAAAGAAAGCTAAACGTTATGGATGGGGTTCCTTGGGTGGATTCAACGTACAGTTGTGGAATGATGTTTTGTGCCTTCACTTCCTCATCTCGTGTCAGAGAGGATCACCCTGTTCCGCAACTGCTTCCTGTGGGACCTGTAGATCATCCTCTCAATCTGTTTCCCTGTCCCTTCACAGTAGTCTAGCAACAGCAATACAGACTCTCAAAAGAATGGGAAATCCCAGCTTTGCTTAAATACAGAAGTGCTCAGAGGCCATTTCCTAGGACAACATTGCCACCTACTGGAGGCAGCCACCACGTACACACCGACAAAGGCAGCCATCAATTAACCTGCTGCTAAACCCTTGAGATCCACTGCCTAACTCAAGGGGGCCCCTTCTATCTGGCATCCCTTTTTGGGGATGGGTCAACTAAGACTCATTGATCAACAAAGGAAGAATCCAAAAGGCCAAAAAATCAGTTAGATGAAAATGGTATATTCAAGAGCTCAGCCTGGTCTCGGCATCATCGTATTGGTTTTACAAGAAAAAAATAAGTCAGATGCCTTTCTGGGTGCAATGTTATCTCTTACTTTGTCACCTGAATTTTTTTATTTTCCTCCAAGGTGCGTTTACTATATCCTCCTGATAACGAGTGAAATTAGATCATTATGATCTGACTGATAATCAGACCTCTTAATGATCAGATTTCAGTCATGGATAAAACCGACTTGAGGCTGAGTTGCACAATGTCAAGATTCTGTCTACCTCTGGAGTTGGCTTCACTTCTGGAGTGTAGCCTGGAAGGGCCCCAGCTGAGGTCTTGAGATGTTTGCTAATGTACTCCCACTTCCTGCCTTATCACATTCAGAACTCCGATTTTTATCTCCTCAGCACTGTAAGTCTTTAGGGCACTCTGCTCCACTTTTCAATGGATTACTCCAATGGGCACAAGACACAAAACTTAATGACATCCTTAAGGATCTAAAGGACACAGAAATGATGTTCCCTGTCACGTATGCATTTAATTCATCAGTTGTAGAGAATGACAGTTCTCTATCACAAAGTCAACCAATTGGTGGGCCAATTACATCCACTGTACCAGAGGCAGAATCTTTGCTAGAGCAAATGCACACTGACTCAGGTACATAGTATATGGCCATCAGTTGAATTAATGTATTCTCTTCTATCTCTGTCAGAAAATGGGATCATAAATCGTTCCACTGACATGGAATAGACAATAGTATACATGTGTATTTTTCCCTAGGACTATATTAAATATAGTCTTCCTTTTGTTATAACGTAGATAGAAAAGGTCTGGACTACTTGAACTTCCTTCAAACCATCACACCTGTCTACTATACCAATGCTAACATGCTAATTAGGCCAGATGGTAAGAAGTAATGAACACTTTGAAGGTGCTGGTACATAGGCATTTCAGGTGACAGGAAATAAACTCTGTGAGTAATCAGAGGCCCTGTAAACCAGGGCATGCTAAAGCAACCCATCTAAAGAAAAGGATGAATTATTGAATCTTGCATTTCCCATGAAGAAAAAGAAAGTACGCTGCCTGATAAACCTCTTTGGGTTCTGAAAGTAGCATATTATGCACATGGGTATACTGTTTCAGCCAATTTATAGGGGACACTATAGGCTGCCAGCTTTGAGTGGGATCTGGATTAGGAAAGGGTCTCAGAAGATCCAAGCTATAGTGAAAACAGTATGGCTACTTGGACCATGTGTTCTGGCTGACCCTCTGGTATCAGAAGTATCAGATGTGGGAAAAGATACCATGTGGAGTTGATAGCAAGCCCAAGTGGGAAAAATTACAAGGCAAACTTTTGGGGTTCTGGAGAAAGGCCATGTTTTTTGCAGTGGAGAATTATATATCTTTTGAATAACAACTACTTTTTAATTACATACTATTTGAAGATACCTTTGGGGCCCTGGTATGGAGCACCTAACCTGGTATGGAGCACATTAAGTGACTCTGCATCCAAATCTCCCCATTTTGTAGTGAGTTCTATCAGATTTATCAAGTCATAATGTCAAGTGTGACCAAAAAAACTAGTCTCTCATATGATGGAGTTGGAATGCCAAGCATTGAGCACCACGAGCAGGAAAGGAGACCACAAGTGAGTTGTATGAGAAATGTGGGGAGCAGGCTCCCAAAGACATTCACACCCTAATCCCTGGAATATGACTAAGTTTGGTTATGTGGGAAAGGGAATAACGTTGCAGAGAGAATTAAGAGTGATAATCATCCCCTCCCACATAGTGGGAACTCTCTATCCCTTCCTGGATTTCCCCTCTGGGGTCCCCTTCCACACTCTCTCATGGAAGCCTGTGTTACCCTCCTAAACTCCATCTCTCTCTCTCTCTAATCCCTTCCACTTGGTGTGGGAACAGCTTTTCTCTCCTGGATTCCATCTTTCTGGATTCTCTCACTCAGCGTGAGAGTTAGCTGTTTCTTTCTCTCTCCTTCTCCTGTTCTCTCTCTCTCTCTCTCTCTCTCTCTCTCTCTCTCTCTCTCTCTCTCTCTCTCTCTCAATAAATCACTTTCTACCAGAAAGAAAGAAAAGAAAGAAAGAAAAGAAAGAAAGAAAGAAAGAAAGAAAGAAAGAAAGAAAGAAAGAAAGAAAGAAAGAAAGAAAGAAAGAAAGAAAAGAAAGAAAGAAAGAAAGAGGACTGCTAATCATCTAAGTTTAAGATAGCAAGTTTATCTTGGATTTCTGAAAGGCTCAATGTAATCATAATGATTCTTAAAAGTGAGAAAAGGAGGAATCAGAGATTCAGAGGGAAATGTGACCATGAAAGAGGTACAAAGAGATGCAACACTGCTGGCTTTGAAGATGGAGGAAGGAGCCATGAACCAAGAAATGTGAGCGAACTCTAGGAGCTGGAAAAGAGAAGGAAACAGACTCTCTTCTAAATCATCCAGGAGAGAACTCAGCCATGACGATACCTTGATTTGAGTCTGACAGCAAGACACATGTCAGATATCTGACCTATTTAGATAAGCCTGTACATGGGCCTCGGAAACAAAGAGTAGCAGCAGGAAGGGCCCTGCTTACCTTTATCTGTATTCCCAATAATACACTTAGGGAATTTGTGCTTCATGGCTCTCCCTTTTGCCATCCTCGCCCCTGCCAGCCCCCAGTTCAGGGCTCTGTAAGATGAGAGGTCCTGATTTCCTATGGGGGAATTCTTCTGCCAGGGGACATGGAAAGAGTCCCGCTGAGCTGTAAGCTGCAGCTTCTGCCTGTCACTGCAAAGACTTTGCATCCAGAGACCACTATGCAAGAAGAAGAGTCACTATCTGAGCTCAGGTAATTCACCCAGTTCTTCAGGAGGAGGAAGTGCTTTTGTGAACCAGTAAAGGGCAGGAAGAAATGTCTTTACCCACCCACATAATCCATTTGGATACTTCTCACTCAAATTTGATAGAAAACAGACAATAGCACCACACTAGCTTGAAAATAGCATGGCAGCCAGGGCCTCAGACCCCTCAGAAATGAAGATTTGGGTCATGTCACCAGAGAAGACACCAATACTACGAGAAGCATTACCTAAGGCTGAGGGTAATAAAGAATGGACACCAGAGGCCGCGCGCGGTGGCTCACGCCTGTAATCCCCGCACTCTGGGAGGCCGAGGCGGGTGGATCACGAGGTCAAGAGATCGAGACCATCCTGGTCAACATGGTGAAACCCCGTCTCTACTAAAAATACAAAAAAATTAGCTGGGCACGGTGGCACGTGCCTGTAATCCCAGCTACTCAGGAGGCTGAGGCAGGAGAATTGCCTGAACCCAGGAGGCGGAGGTTGCGGTGAGCCGAGATCGCGCCATTGCACTCCAGCCTGGGTAACAAGAGTGAAACTCCATCTCAAAAAAATAAATAAATAAAATAAAAAAGAATGGACACCAGAGAATGG
Organism: Saguinus oedipus; assembly: GCA_031835075.1. NCBI lineage: Eukaryota > Metazoa > Chordata > Mammalia > Primates > Cebidae > Saguinus > Saguinus oedipus. The sequence continues at coordinate 58,660,918 of CM063178.1, read as the reverse complement.
AGACAGTAAAAATCAGTTACACCCCGTAAATCAATTGCTGTGAGAAAAAGGGAGAATTTTCTCTGAAATTCTGAATAAAATAAATTATCCCGTTAACTTATTATTTTATTTATTTGAGAGAATTCTCTCTCAAATTTCTGCCGTGAATTGTACCAACTGGAATTTGAAATAAAAAAACAATACCATTTATTTGAGCAAGTCCCCTCCTTCCCACCCAAACTAACTTGCAGCGATTCTGATTGCAGTTGCAATGAATCTATAGAACAAGTTGGGACGAACTGATAGCTTCCCAATATTGAGTATCTCTATAAATGTACATGGAATATCTCTCCATTTATTTAGTCATTCTTTGATTTCATTCATCAAAATTTTGTAGTTTTCTTCATATAGAGCTTGTTCAGTCTTTTTGTATTTATGCTCCAGCCGTCCTTTCCCAGTGGAGTTGTCTGGCTAGTGCTATTTCTCCCAGCCATAATGTGTGACAATATAGAAGAAGTACTGTCAACCAGGGAAGTTCACCTGAGCTTCAGTGTCAGGGTTTTTACTAGGAGCTAGTTATGTAGACATGGCTGATCTTAGTCTCCAGATCCTCCAGAGGTGGTGCTGATAATGCGTGGCCCAAGGCCACCACCATAAATATTAAATACAACGGACTTCAGATCAGAGAAAATTACCAGAGACAGAGGGTGCTATCATATAATAATAAAAGGATCAGTCACCCAAAAGACATAGCAATTATAGATATGCAAGCACAAAACAACAAAGTGACAAAATATGTTAAACAAATCCTAATATAACTAAAAGGAGAAATTAACAAATCCACAATTATAGTTGAAGAACTCAACACCTTCCTCTCTCAACAGCTTATAGAACAACTATACAGAAAATCAGCCTGGGTATAGAAAAACTAAACAATGTGATAAACCAACAGGATCTAATGGTTATTTATAGAACACTCCATCCAACAGTAGAGTACACATTCTTTTCAAGAACCCACAGAAAAATACAAAGATAGATCATATCCTAGGCCATGACACAAACCTCAACAAATTTGTAAGAGTTGAAATCATACTGAGTGCATTCTCTGGTCTACAATGGAATCAAACTAGGAATCAATAAGAGAACAATAACAGAAATACCTCCAAACATTTGGAATCTAAACAGCACACTACTAAATAGTGCACATGTTAAAGAAGAAGTCTCAAGGGAAATTTAAAGACATTGAACTGAATAAAGGTGAAAATAAAGCATATCAAAATTTGTAGAACACAGCTAAAGCCATGCTGAGAGGAAAATCAATAGCACTAAATGCTTATGTTAGGAAACAGGAAAAGTCTCAAATCAATAATATTAGCTTTTACTACAATAACCTAAAAAAAAAGCAAAACAGGTAGCTGAATGAAGACAATGATAAAGATAAGAGCCACAATAAAGAGTTGGTTCTTTTTGTGGAAAGTAAAAAGTTCTTCTTTAAAGTTTCTTTTCTTGTTAAAGAATAAATAATAAATGTTAAAAATAATAGTTTCTTTTAAAGACTAACTTCCTTCAAAACCTTCTTGTTTTTTATATTTCATTTTATTTTTTGCTAATAAATATTTGTTAGGCCCTATCCTATGTAGCTATTAGATATAAAGGAATAAGTACGTTCTATGTCCTTGTACTTTAACCAAGATATATGTTGTAGACATGCTCAGGCATGTCCCACCTTGCAGCCTATGCCCCTTCCTTATTTAGAAATGTTATTACTATTCTAAATCTTTTCACAAGCGACTTCCTATTTTCCTTTTGTTCTCCACTGCCTTTGCCTATTTAAGAAAATTTTAAGTTGTTAGCCAATCAAGTTTAGCTTAGACTGTGAGGTCCAGCTCCAACTGACAGATATAGGACACAGCGTAAAGGATAAATATTCCTGCCTTTCTTTGTTCATTGTCTTTTTGTGGCAAGATTGCTGATGGGTAGCACCCTTTCTGCAGAAAGTAAGATTGCCGTGCTGAGAAAACTTTTTATCTAAATGCTAAATTTTCTTTGTGGCACCAAGGAACAGACATTTTGTTTCTAACAGTCTAGTGGCCTGTAAAGGGAGCCATTCTTGTCCAGTGGGGGCCAGTCTCTAGTCCTCTCTTTTAAGGGGGCACACCCTGCTGCATTGTTGCTGCAGGCTCAAGGTGAGGAATCAGGACCCACCCAGTGTGAGGAGTAAACTGGACTCTCAACAATGGAGAGAAACCAGCCAACAACCTAAGAAAAAGAATCCTCCCATACTATGGCAACCAGGTAACTCTGTGCACAGACAAAGGTAAAAAAAAAAAAAAATTGCAAAAGCAACAAAGCATTTCCTTGTTAGTCAGGACCAGAGAAAGAAAAGCTACAAGAGTGGTAAAGTGTTTCCTTAGTAGTCAAAACCTAGGAAAGAAAAGCCACAGAGGCAGTAAATTATTCCTTAGTCAGACATAACAAAGCAAGAAAAAGCTGCAGAGCTGGTGAAGTATTCCTTAGTCAAGGTGTCTTGGTGAGAAATTTTTAATAAAAGAAATTGAGCCTCACCCCAAAAGATGAGAAATTTTCAGAGTCTCACCCCGAAACCATCAAGATAGGAAATACCCCAAGTAAAGTAAGAGGTGAAAATAATAAAGCTAGAAACAATAATATTCCTACTAATAGTCCCCTAGACCTATTACTAAAATATCAGAAAGATAACAAAAACACCAAGAATAAAAAGAAGCAACAAATAATAAAGTAGTGTTTTATGTTGACTCAAAACCCAATCCTCAAACCCTCCATTTTCTGGCCAAAAAATTTAAGTCAAATGAGGATTGGATCTGTCAGCTTTTATAGAGTATGTTAATAACAAGAGTCCCATCTCTCAGGAAGAACTAAATTATGCCTTATGCCAGGCCTGCCACAGTGGCACAAAGAGTGTGAAGGGAACCACTCTTCTGCTAAGAAATTCCTGTTACTCAAGTAAAAGTTAATGAAAACATTTACAAAGGTGGCTCTAACATACAGATAGCAGAGAACAGCAAGAGCATAAAGACACACCAAACACAGCCCAGAAACCAGAGAAGCAGAGAGAGAGAGACAGAGAAACAAAGAGGGAGTCAGAGAGAGACAGGCAGAGAGAGAGAGACAGAGACAGAGAGAGACAGAGAGAAGCAGAGAGAGAGAGAGAGAGAGAGAGACAAGGAGGCAAAGAGAGAGGAGAGGCAAATAAAGAGAGAGAGGGATAGAAACACAGAAAAAGGCAAGTGGAGAGAAAGAAGACAAAACAAGTATTTCAAATTAAAAATAAGTCACTTCAAAAGAGAATATCTCAAATAGGAAAAAGAACAAAACTCATATATAAAAGAAAATCAGCTAATATTAAAATTTTGTTAATTCCGAAGGCAAGAACAAACCTATTAGAGAGAGACTTAATGCTAAAATTCAGCTTAAGCCTCTATATTAATCAAGGAAAATTCCTCTCCTCCCTAAACTTGCAAACCACCACAGACAAAGAACACATCCATCCCAAAGTATGATCAAAAGACAAGAATTGAAGAAATTACAGATTTCTCTGATTAATATTAAATTAAAAACCCCTAGGAAAATAATAAAAAGAAAACAATACCCTATTCCTTTAAAAGCTAAAGTAAACTTAAAACCTATAATTAATAATTAAAAGTCTTCTCCATAATAGGCTTCTTGAATTCTGTGTATCTTGCTATAATACTCCAATACTGCCTGTAAAGAAGCCAGACAGGTCACATCAGTTAGTGCAAGACCTTAGAACTATTGATCAGATAGCCAAACAGGCTACTACTGTTTCTTAGCTGTACAACTGGCCTGCTTTACAGCTAAATAAAACCTAGGACACATAAAGCTAAATGCTAGAGTAAGCCAGACATTATCTGCACTTCTGTCTAAGTCAGAGGCTCTACATCTAGCACACAATTAAAATCCCAAACTTACAAGGTTTTCAATGAAAGTAAAGTTTGCTGAAAGTTAATGTAACATGTACTATCCTAACTTCCAATTTTGTGGCCTTAAGCAATCTAGTCCACGGACATAAAGGAAGTTTGCCCTAGAAAAAATAGTTATCATCTTTGGCAGTAAAAATGGGAAATTTATGTAAAAAGAATCTTACATAGTAAATTCTTGTCCTAAAGTAAATTAACTAGTTATTTAAAGAAAAAGATGTTTACAAGTTAGAAAGTTGAAGCATGTCAAAGATTGCCTGTGAAAGTCATAGAAAACATTATAAAAGAGAATTTATGCAAGAAATGTTGTATAATTTAAAAGTAATTAAGCCTCCTAAATGCAAAACTATTAAAGAAACAGTTTATGTGCAAAGTGTGTAAAGAAAGTAAATTTTACTTTTAGTAAAATGATTATAAAGAAGCATAAGAATGTATATTTTTACCCACATTAAAAAGTTTTAAAAAATTGTTTTGCAAGTTTAAGCAAGTGTTAAAACGTTAATTGTAAAAGAAATTCTGTTTGTAAACATATTAGCTAAAGTTAAAGAGTGTCATCAGGTTTTTCTGTACACTAGACATTAAAATAAAAGCACAAGTTTTTCTTAAAGCACTAACCTGTTCTTTAACAAAAATTATAAAAGTTAAAAAGAGTCTATAAAAATCTTACCTTATAGTCAGACATTAAAATTAAATAAATATGTCTATAAAATATTATTAAAATTAAGTTTAACATTAATAGCACACTAATATAAAGGTGAAATTTAGCTTATCTAGTATAAAATCATACAGGAAGCACTGTCAATATAAAATAGTGTTTAGCTTTCATTAGTCTAAAAACTAATAAAAATAAGTGCTTATGAGAAGTCAGAAATTCAGATATTGCCAGACCAGAAAAATAAAATGTTATCCAAATCCCTTATGAAGAAAATCTTGTTCTAATTGCCTCAAAAGACCCATTAAAGGCCCCCAAGCTATGTGTGATGCAGTTCTCAAAGTTTATAAGTGCATTAAAATTTATGCTTTAGCAAAACAAGTTGCAGACAGTTGTCTAATTGGTAAGAAAACAAATAAGCCCTAAGAAAATTACCCCTTGGGACTCCATGTTTGGGTCCCCCTCCACAAACACTCTCTCTCTCATAGAAGCTACTTTCCCTCTCCTAAATTCCATCTCTCTCTCTTTTCTCTTCTACTCAGTGTGGAAGCTGCTTTCCTCTCCTGGATTCCTTCCTTCTGGATTCTCTCACTTAGTGAGAGAGGAGCTTTCCTTCTCTGGTTTTACCCTCTGGGAACCCTTCTCACTCAACATGAGAGTGGCTTTTCTTTCTCTCACTCGGTGTGAAAGTTAGCTGTTTCTCCCTTTTTCCCCTTTTTCTCTCTCTAAATAAATCACTTTCTACAAACAAACAAAAAAGAAAAAGAAAAGAAAATTACCCCTTAGAAGAAGAAATCCAAGACTCAGACCATTTCAAAGTGTCCAAGTTGATTACACTGAAATACCCCCAATTAGTCAGTGGAAGTATTTATTAGTAATAGTAGATGATTTCACCCATTAAGTAGAGGCTATTTCTTTTTCAAGTGTAACCACTAGTAATGTAGTTAAAGTATTAACTGAATATATTATACCCAAGTTCAGACTAATGGAAAACATTGATTCAGACAAAAGAACCCATTTTAATGCACATATCTTTAGAAGGTTAGCGCAAGTACTAGACATAAAGTAGGAATATCACATTCCTTAGTATCCATATTCCTCAAAAAGAGTAGGAAAAATAAACCAAACTCCTAAAAGCCACCTAACTAAATTAGTCCTGGAGATCCAGTTGCCATAGTCTAAATGCCTCCCTATTGCTTTATTAAAGATTAGAACCACCCCTCAGAAAGATGTTGGCCTATCCCCTTAGAAAATGTTTTATAAGTTGCCTAACTTACATTCCACTGCTAATTTCCCCATATTTGAAACAAAAGATGAGTTTCCCAGACGTTATATGCTTAGCATCTCCTCTACCATTTCTTCTCTTAAAACCAGAGGGCTTTTAGCACAGGGAACACCCCTAGAATTTCCAGTACACAAGCACCAGCCTAAGGACTATGTCCTAATCAAAGGATAGAAAGAAAAAAACTTGAGCCAGCCTAAGAAAGACCCTACCTCATGCTTCTAACCACCAAGAGTGCCATTTGCACAGCAGAAAAAAGAAAGACACATAACACCCAAGTCGAGAAGGCATCATCACCATCAGAATCATAGGCCATTGTCCCAAGATAAAACCCTACCAATTGAACTTCAGAAAAGCTTAGTCTATTTTTTCTTTTTCTGTTTTTCCCTTTAACCACTCCCCATCTTATTATTAATATCATTAGATCTAACTCACCTCTAGTTATTATTTTTGATGCCTGTTCAGTTATGTCTCATGGAGATTTCCATAGCCAAAGACAGCTTACAACTTCAGAAAAATATCTCTGTCCCTCTTAAACTTCCTCAGATTAAGAAGACATTATAAGTCCCTGTAAAGATACTAGTAATCTAGAGAATACTAGCTGTATTAATTAGTAAGGATCAGACTCTTGCCCCTCTAAAACAAAATCTCCATGTTCTGCTAAGTCTAATGTCCTATAGAACACTAAAAGTTTGAGATAGACCCTACTTCTGCAAGTCTTTGTCAGTCCTTAAAACCACATATCCATTTCACCAAAAGCATTACTCCTGTTAGCTGTCAATATGACCAATGTAACCCTATACAGCTTACTATTACCACTGCAACATCTGAAAACTCTTCCTTTTCATTCATTAAGCTGTGTCTATAGTATAAGATCCGACGTTTCAGGAAAAGATCTTAAAAGATTTTTTTAAAATATGCTTTATTGCTCCTTCAACCTCTCTATCAATCACTTCTCACAATGACAGAATGACAAAACCAAAGTCTCTGTAGTAGAAGTAAAAAATCTAAATCAAACCATAGCAATTAAGACAAAATATCAAGATGTAAATGCTTGGCTAAAATAGATTAAATATTCCATCCACACTCTAAATAAAAGTGATTGTTATGCTTGTGTGCATAATAAGCCAGAAGCCCAAGTTGTCCCCTTTCCATTTAGATAGTCCTCTAATCAATAAGACATAGACTGCATAATAGCTCTTTTTTCAAAATCCTACAGCCTAAGATAATGAACTGTGCCAAACTCCCTGCTATTTCCTGAAGTATAGCACCCTGCAAGTGAGCCCCTGAAGCCCATCCAGCCTCCATCTTCCAAGTCCAATTTTTATCTTGTGCCTCCAATGACAAAAAGAAAATTTAGCATTCCTTAAAGAAGTAACAGAATGCAGTGAAGTCAAGCACTCGCAAGAGCTGACCCATCAGTCCACCCTTATTCGTCCCTGAGAAGATGTATAGTAATATTGTAGAAGACCCTCACTAGACACTCTGCTAAATAATTAGAGCAGTGCTTGTGTTCTAGTTAAAGTAGCTATTTCTTTTACCCTAGCATTTCATTAATCAGAAAAAAAAAACAAGACATTGTAAAACAAGAGAAGCCCCTCACAAGTCTCTCAACCTCTATGTCTGTTTAGATGCAATCGGCATTCTACAAAGTGTACCAGATGAATTTAAAGCTAAAGACCAAATAGCTGCAAGAATTAAATCTATCCTCCCATAGATAACACTTAATAAAAATATAGATTAGATAAACTATATTTATTACAATCAACAACGATTTATTACACTAAAGATGCTGTCAAAAGAACAGCAGAACAGTTAAAGTCCACTAGCCAAATAGCCTAGAAAAACAGAACAGCTTTAAATATAACATTAGCTGGAAAAAGTAGTGTTATGTTTTGACTAAAATCCGATATTGTACTTTCATCCCAAACAACACTTCTCCTAACAGAAGTATAACGAAAGCTCTATAAAACCTTAATACTTTATGTAGGGCTGTAGGGCCCCACAGGATCGTGGGGTGTCCCTTAGGCTGTGCTGAGGTGCAGGATCTAGGAAGTAAAGAGACAGGACACTGAAGAACTGGTGAAGAGCATCTGGACCCAGGGGGCCACAAAACCGATGAGTGGAGATCATCGAGAGCCCCACATGCCCAGAAGCATCTGTATTTATTAGGTACAAGCAGGGGGCACGGTCGTGAGTGCGGTCATCAACTATAGGCTTAGTAATAGGGCATACATAATCACAAGAGTCACAAGCGAGGGTACCACCCCATTATGTCGCCTGGGCAGAGAAGTGGGCCGTGTGCAGCAGGGGGCCGTGCTGTGTGCAGTAGTAGAGGATCGTGTACAGAAAAGAGGTCCACCCCCATTAGGCCACCGAGGCAAGGAGGTGGGCTGTGTGCAACAGGTGTCATGTGCAACACTTCTTATCTGGGGGCTGGAGCCTTCAAAGGATTTCTGATAGAAGGAAACTGTAAGCCAATACAGTGGGAGCTGACAGACTTGTGCTCTTCTCTTAAGATATTTATGGGAGGATGATTTGAGGTAGCAGAGAAGCAAGAAAAGACTGATAGGGTGTACAGCCACAGTATCTGGTCACACCAGAGGGGTTCTTCTCCCTCGGTTATTTCCAGGATCTCAGGCCTGAGACCTGCTTTCCACAGGAACTGGATGCAAAGTACTACAACTCCTTTATCGGGAGGAGAGGCCCTTGCTCCAAGCCTGCCATATAGTGTATGCCCTTTCAGGCAGGGACGCCACCACCTGGATCTTTAGTTTTTGTCCTGGTCTGGCTGTTTTCCCATGTACTGCTTCTGTTCTGTGACTGCTCTAGGCATTCTTCCTACTACAAACTACTATATGGTTATATGGAAGGATTATATAAATCAGCACTAAATGTGTCAGTACAGCTCCGACTATAATACCTATATGATTATATAGAAAGATTATATGGGACTAAGTATGATATATATATATATATATAAGCTAGATATAGTAAGCAGTGAGTTATATTTCAGGTACTAAATGTTCCTGGGGTCTGTGCAGTTCTCCTTTCTCGGTGCCCCTGGAGAGTGTTACCCACACTTTATCTAAAGAACTAGCTAAAAATTTTAGAATTAATAACCGTGTTTCAAATTGGCTAGAAAATTAGTTCAATAGAAAGAACCATAGTCTCAATTCTTACCTCTTTAGCAACTGTAATAAGTATGCTCCTTCTTCTTAAGTGTTATGTTATACCATGCATTCAAGAGTTAGTGCAAAAGTTAATAAAAGCAGCTTTTACAAAGCCTCCCTTAACTTTCTTCCACCTTATTCAGAGGAGGCTTTTTTTAGAGACTCAAGCAGAACAACTAAGCCAAGACATGCTAAAAAAAAGTTTGAAGAAGAAGAACTACAAAATCAAGAGGAAGAAATTGTGGAAAGCAAAAGGTTCCTCTTCAAAGTTTCTCTTCTTGATAAGAATAAATAATAAATGTTAATAATAATTTTAAATACTAATTTCCTCCAAAGACTTCTTGGTTTGGTTTTGTTTTCTAATAACTCTTTGTTAAGCTCTGTCCTAAGTAGCTATTAGATATAAATGAAAAAGTACATGCTATGTCCTTGTACTTTAACCAAGATGTTTGTCTAGACATGCTCAGGTATGTCCCAGCTCACAGCCTGTGCCCCTTCCTTATTTAGAAATATTATTAATTTTCTAAGTCCTTTTGCAAGCAGCTTCCTTCTTTTTGTTCTCCATTGCCTTTACCTATTTATGAAAGTTTTAAGCTGTTATCAAGTTTAGCTTAGACTGTGAAGTCCAACTCCAGCCAACAGAAATAAAACACAGCAGTAAAGACCCAATACAAAAAAGATAAATATTTCTGCCTTTCTTTGTTCATTGTGCTCTCATGGCAAGATTGCTGACAGGCAGCACCCTTTCTGCAGAAAGTAAAATTCCCTTGCTGTGAAAACTTTTTGTATAAATACTAACTTTTCCTTGCAGCACCAAAGAACAGACATCTTGTTTCTAACAGTCTAGGAAGGAAAAAAAAAAACAAGAGTTGTGACTTTCATCTCTGACAGAATAGACTTTAATAGTAACAGAGACTAAAGGAAACAAAGTAGGACATTACATGATGATAAATGGATCAATGCAACAATAGGAGTCAATGATCATAAACATATATGCACCCAATATAGGAGCACCCAGATACATAAGACAGGTTTTCAATGACTTATAAAGAGACTTGGACTCCCACACAATAATAGCAGGAGACTTTGACACCACATTGTTAATATTTGACAGATCAATAAGCTAGAAAATTAATAGGGACATCCATGATTTGAACTCAGACCTGAAACAAGTAAACTCAGTGAATATTTATAGAATTCTTCACCCCAGGTCCGCAGAACATATATTTTTTTCAGTATCACATTACACCTATTTTGGAAGTGACCACATAATTGGAAGTAAATCACTCTTCAGCATTTGCATAGCATTTCACAGACTTAAATGAAATATTGGTTGACTGTTATTTTCTTTCCTTATTCCTTCCTGTGTCCACTGTTAAGCACAATTATCAGCATAAAAGAGGTTTTTAATACCTAATTTTAGATTGCATTCCAGCCTGGGTAATAGAGCAAGGCTCCTGTTCTCTCTCCCCCTTTTCTCTTTCTCTTTCTTAAAAAAAAAAAAATAATAAAATAAATAAAATTGACATACTGCTTAGAAAGACTGGCTGGGAGGCAGGGAAACAGAAAGGGAGAGGTGGTGAGAAAACCAAATTGCCAATAAGATCAAGAATGAAGCAGTGTTGTCACAACAGCCCTTAAAGATATCAGAAGTATAAAAAGTGCATGTTACGAACAACTCCACACATAAATTTGACAACTTGTATAAAATTGACCAAGTTCTTAAAAAATACAAATGACCACAACTCATCTGATATGACACAGATAATTTGAATAGTGCTATAACTATTCAGGAAATTGAATTTGTAATTTAAAATCTTCTGAAAAAGAAATCTCCAGGGCCAGATGCTTTTCCTGGACAATTCTATCAAACCCTTAAAGAAGAATTAACACTAATTCTATACAGTCTGTTCCAGAAAAGAGAAGAGGGTAGAAAACTTCCCAATTCATTTTATAAAGCTAGTATTATTCCTACACCATCCCTCTCAAAATGAAAGAAAGTATTAAAAGACAAACTTTAGAGAAATTTAATTCAGTGGAATTTCACAGAGCAAAGAACAATTTGAGAATCGGGCAGCTCCCCAGAACTAGAATAGATTTGGAGACACTCCAACGCTGCCACTTAGCTGAAGATTATTTATGAACAGAGAAAGGAAAGCTTAGAGAAAACAGAAGTGAGGTATAGAAACAGCTTCCTTGGCTGTAGTTCACAATGAGGGAGAGACTCAAATAGCTAGAAAGATATTGAGTGTTCTCAACACAAAGAAATAATAAATGTTTGAGGCAGATGGATATGCTAGTTACCCTGATCTGATCACTATATATTATATGTATCAAAACATTCCTATGTACCCCATAAATGGGTACAATTATGTGTTAATTTAAAAATGCAATTTTAAAAAGTATTTTGAAAATTAAAAAGGTTAAAAAAGAGGAAGAAAAAAGAAAAGAAATAGCTGCCTTGGCTACAGCTCGACACTCACCTTGTTTGAATAGCATTGGAACAGTTGGCTGCCTGTGAGTGGTTGAGGTTTTGCTTCTGTGATTGGCTGAGCCTCAGATACCTGTTACAAAAGCAGGCTAGTGTGTTTCCACTTTCAGTTAGGTTACAGTTCACTATGTATTGAAAAACATTTAGGCCAAACTTAAAGTACATAAGGGGGTAGCTTTAGGCTAGATTAATTTAACAAAAGAAAGAGAAAAATAAAACTATACACCAAGATTCTTTGTAAAGATAGACCACTCCCAATTTTTTAAAACTTTTTTAGACAGGATCTTCCCCTGTCACCAGGCTGGAGTGCAGTGGCTCATCATAGCTCACTGTAACTTTGAAATCTTGAGCTCAACTTACCCTTTTCCCTTAGCCTCTCAAGTAAGTAGGACTACAGGTAGGCATCACCATGCCCAGGCCCCCAAAACCTTTAACGAAATATAGCAATATTTTAAAATCATTATGCACTATGACTAAGTGGGGTTTATTTCAGGAATGCAAATCTCATTCAATATTTTGAAACTCAGTCAATGGAATCTACCATATTAGCAGTCTAAAGAGAACAAACTTATGATCATATCATTGATAACAAAAAAGCATTTAATAAAACTCAATATCTGCTCATGACAAAAAAAAAAAGACTCTCAGAAAAATAGGAATAGAATAAAACTTCCTCAGTTTGATAAAGACCATCTAAAATAAACTCCTATAGATAATATCATAGGTAATGATGAAAGACTAGATGTTATCTTTCTAGGTGTGATGAACTATAAATGATCATGGATTATTAAAATAAAGATATCTTACAACTATAATTGATTCCTAATGTCAAGTCGCACACACAAAAAAACATGAGAGGGCCAGGTGCTGTGGCTCACACCTGTAATCCCAGCACTTTGGGAGGCTGAGGCAGGCATATCATAAGGTCAAGAGATTGAGATCATCCTGGCCAACATGGTGAACTCTGTCTCTACTAACAATGCAAAAATTAGTTGGGCATGGTGGCACGCACCTGTGGTCCCAGCTACTTGGGAGGCTGAGGCGGAAGAATTGCTTGAACCCAGGAGGTGGAGGTTGCAGTGAGCCGAGATTGTGCCACTACACCCTAGCCAGGTGACAGAGCAAGATTCTTATCTAAAAAAAAAAAAAAAGGTTTGTGAAAAATAAAATTAAAAGGCAAAATAAAAAATGTACACTTCATATCCTAACATAAGCACCATGAAGTTCAAGATACTTTTGTAGGTGATGATACAGTCATTAAGTTCATTCCTAAAGAACTGAGTGTCCTGGGACCCTAATCATATCAATGCAGTCTTTCTTTAATATATAAAAACAGGTTCTCTTTAAAAACTTGTTAAGATCAGGAAACAAAAAGAAGTCAGAGGAGCCAAATCAGGACTGTACAGCAGACGCCTAAAGATTTTCTATCAAAATGCTCCCAAGAGTGCCTTTGTTTGATGAGAGGAATGAGCAGGAACATTACCTGGAGAAAGACTTTCTGGTGAAGCTTTCCCAGGTATTTTCTCCTAAAGCTATTGCTAACTTTCTCAAAATATTCTCATATTAAGCAGATGTTATTGTTCTCTGGCCCTCCAGAAAGTCCATAAATAAAATGCCTTGAACATCTCCAAAAAACTGTTGCCATGGTTCTCTGCTTTTGACCAGTGCACTTTTGCTTTGTCTGGACCACTTTCATCTCTTGATAACCATTTCTTTGGTTGGTCCTTGCCTTCAGGATTGTACTGGTAAGGCCTTGTTTCATCTCCTGTTACAATTCTTCAAATAAATGTTTAATGATCCTGATCCCACTCGTTTAAAATTTCTATTGAAAGGTCTGCGCTTGTCTGCAGCCAACCTAAGGTGCAATAGTTTTGGCACCTATCAAGTAGTGGAAAGTTTGTTCAACTTTAGTTTCTTGGTTAAAATTGTGTCAGCTGAACCAGTTGAGGTATCTATGGTGTTGGCTCTTGTTTTGACTGCTAATCCTTGATCCTCTTCAATTGGGGCATTGTCTTACCCATCTTAGTGTCTCAAACTAGATTCTGTCCAGACAGGCTATAACAAGTTGGTAAGAGTTTATTTGGATTTGAAACAAGATCGGAACTACATGCTTAGTTTTTTTCATAACATGCATTTTCCACAAACTTTTTTAAGACCCCTTTTGTGTGTGTATATGTGTGTGTGTATTCACTTCTTGCAAATGAATCAGACTACATACAAACCTTCTTACATGTCATAAGATATTTTTATTCTTCTGTAATACTCTGTTTTGTGTAACACGGAAGATACAAGAAGACCAGATACAAAATTAGGCTGGACATAGGCAGGTAGGAGTCAGTTTCCTTCTGCCTTTTATTGATTTGCCTTTCAAACAGCTCATCTAACATTTGCTAATAGCTTTCTTATCTAGTTTAGATTTTTTCACCTGGGAACTTCTGGCTTACCTGGTCAGGTGCTATATTTTCCCTGTACTTTCAATATTCCCTTAAAGCATCGCTCTTCACTTTTTTGATTCATACCTACCCTGACTGTAAGAAAGTTTACTGAGTTTTGATACTCTCCACTCTTATGACTAGAAGTTAAAGTAGCCCAATAAAATTTTGAATTACCTTTTCTTCAATTTGACTTTTGTTTCTCTTCCAGAATATTCTACCCTCATTTTCTCCCTTCCCTTTTTTCACACTGAGACACTTGTACATTGCCTGTTATTGTGCCACCCCTATGTCACATAGGACATGTTATGGAACAGGCATTTTCTTTTGAATCAGCCCAACTGAATTTTGAATACTGGTTTCCCCTCTAACTAGATATGTAATCTAGGGCAAACAGTTTAAATTCCTTAAGTCCTGTCATTTGTAAAATAGTAATAATAATGGCTTGTGATGGACTTAATTGAGGTATCCTTAACTCCATTTCTTTTTGTTCTTCTAATTCTGAAACTCTACATTTTAATGAGTGCTGTTGTTTGGGTTTATTAGGAGCAGTCCCCAATTAAGGGAGAGGCTGACTAGGCATTTCGGAGGTCAAGCTGTGCAAGGAGACCTGAAAGAACAAAGCTCAGAGGTCCCTTGAGCCTGGTGCTTTTAGAGGCCTGAAGAACAGATCTTACAATTTTGCTTTGTATTTACAACTCTGTTGGGAGAAAGATAAAGGCAGAGGGATGGAAAATTCTAACAATGGGAGAAAGAACAGCTGTAAGGAGAGGGAGGGGGAAGTAAGTTCTAAAACATAAAAAGGTCATATGATATTTATGAAAAAATTGATTATTTCAAAAAGATTCTCAATCTCATTCTCTAACACATAATCTATTTTTACTTTCCCACATCCTATGTCTTGGATCTTGTTAGACTCAGTTCGTTGTTTTATGTGGTTTGCAATCTCAACAAAACAAAATTTATGTTCTTTGACAAGATTAATGCATAATACTAACTTTAGTATTCCTTTTAGTCAGAACCGACCCATTTAATTTTATTTTCCATATTAACTATTTATGATCAAAATAAGTCTAGCTTGTGTTTGTCCTAGTGTTTCATAATTTTAGTTATAGAAACGATCCAGACTAAATTAACTTAGCATGTGTCTTCTTGACTCTAGTACATTGCATCTGGCCAGAAAAAACACATTTGCTCTCTACATAGGTAATATAAATCCATCATTAGCCAAATTGCTGCATCCCTTTGGACTGGGTCTCATTAGCAGAGATTGGAGAGGCCATTGGCCGGCACACGTTGATTTAGGCCAGCAGGGGGCAGATTAGCTCCAGGGCACCCGCCGGAGCAGCAGCGGGGCGTGGCTTCTGTTTCCTTGACGGACAGCTGAGGATTCGGGCGAGGATGAGGTAATAGGAGCCCGGGCAAGGAAGACGTGGGGGTGTGCGCGCGTGTGTGTGCGACTGTGAGTGTGCTAGTGCGTGCGCAAGGCCCGAGACAGTGCGTGTCTCCAGCTCGCGCTGCGGGCACTGATCATGCTGCATTAAGAAAAAAAAAAAAGAATTAAATTTTGGGGAAGGAGGCTGCAAAGTTGCAGCTGGGCGACAGTGGTGGTCCCCGGGCCGTGTCATGGCGGGTCGCTTCTCCGCATCAAGAAACCAGGAAAACCCAAGCGGGCGCGGGTTTGCCTTAGCGCCCCGCTTGGGAGGGGGAGGTTCATTCTGGAAGGGATTGAGCAGAGCCGCAGGGAGGGGGAGCTCTCCCCACGGCGGCGACTGCAATTCGTGCGGCGAAGGGGGAGGGAGGGAGGGAGAGAGGGGAGGGGACCAGAGCGTGCCATTCGGAGCACTGCCGTGCGGCGAGATCCCACCCCGGCGTCTGCAGAGCCCGAGGCGCAACTGGTGCTAGGGCTGGGTCCTCGCCTCGCCGTCAGCCCCAGCTCGCGGCCGCCGGGGCTCGGGCCGCGCGGCCGCCGGGTGGCTTTTGCAAGGCGGGGGCCTGTTTGCAAAGAGCCGGGCATTTGCATGAAGCGACTCGACCCCACGGAGCAGCGGCAGCAGCGGCGGACCCCGGCGGCGGCGGCGGCGGCGGCGGCGGCGGCGGCGCGCGGTCCGAGCCAGGCGGCCCCGGTGTCCCGGCCCCGGTGGATGCACGGCTGGGGAGGAGCCCATGGGCCGGAGCTGAGGCTGCCCGGGGCGGCGGGGCGCGGTTCAGGGGGCGCGGTCGAGGCCCGGAGGCGGCGGCGCAGGAGGAAGCGGAGGAGGTCCGGCGCTCTGGGCCCGGGAGGCGGGCCGCGCAGCGCCGCAGTCCCGGGCTCGCGATGCTCCTGGCCTCGGCCGTGGTGGTCTGGGAATGGCTGAACGAGCACGGCCGCTGGCGTCCCTACAGCCCCGCCGTGAGCCACCACATCGAGGCGGTGGTCCGCGCTGGCCCCCGCGCGGGGGGCAGCGTGGTGCTGGGCCAGGTGGACAGCCGTCTCGCGCCCTACATCATCGATCTGCAGTCCATGAACCAGTTCCGCCAAGACACTGGTGAGCCGGCCGCCCCGTCCCCGCCCCGCTCACTCCCACCACCTCCCCAACCTGCCAAGGTACCTCCCGCCCTGGGAACGCACTTTGGCCACCTAGTCGGCGCCTCCCTGAAGAAGTGTCACCGAGAGGTGGTGGTGAGAGAGAGGCGCGTCGGTCACTCCCCTGGATCCTCGCAGGATCCTCCCTCCCCCCAAACGTCAATGCAAGGAGTATCAGTGTTCCTGTGTTGCAAACCCACCTTCAACCTACTCGCTAAGAATCCACTCCCCATCCTCTTTCACGCCCCCACTTTTCGGCACTTGGTGGCCCTAAGTCTTTCCGTGTAGAAATTCTCGGGCCGCCTTCAGCCGACAGGCAATCCCGGCCCCTCGCAAAGGCTTCCTGCCCTCATCCCCTGGCGGCGGGCACCGTGGCTGACCTGACCCTGCTTTGCCTCAGGTACGCTGGGGCTTGATACACGTCCCCTCACCCCTGATCTCACTGCCTCTGCGTCTCCTCTGTGGGATTCCTCCCCACAGCTGGGTTCTAGGTGTGGGAACGGGAGTGGGGTGGGGGGGAAGAAGGGATTCCCCGGAAGCTGTCGCTACAGTTGGGTAAGGAAAGCGCCGGGCTCCCTGTGAGGAGAGACAGGAGCTGGGGGACCCTGGACGCTGTGGCTTTGGCGAATGCCTCTACTACAAGCGCGCAAGCAACAGGCCGGAGCAGATGGAGAGAGGAGGGGGAGGCTTGGGGCGTCGGAATGCCTGGCAGGGAAGCCGCTCCCTTTGTCTGCTGAGGAGGAGGAGGCAGATTCCTAAGGAGAAACTGTCCCCAAGGTTTCCTCTTGAAACCGTAGCCCGTAAGGAACCCTTGGCCTCCCGGAGCGCCAAGCTCCTGTCTTTCCCTGAGAATCAAGTTGCCACTGTAGCCAGCACAATGCCGCTTCCCAGCTGACCTGCCTTTCCAGGTCAGAGCCGGGAAGGGAGCCTGCAGGATGGGGCCGTAGTGGGCTGGGGCGGGGGGGTGGGGGGGGCTGCCCTCGGGAGGAGGACGGCAGAACTGCCCCTCTTTAATAGGTCCTTGCTTCACTGGTGAATGGGAAGAGTTTCTGTCTCCTTCAGTGACAGGTGGGGAGGGGGCCATTGTTTCTGGAATTCTGGCTGGGCTTTCCCTAGAGTGTAAGCGAGGAGCCTGGAGAGGCTGGTGTGCTGGGGAGGAAGTAGAGAAGATGACTGGGAGACGCTCTCCCCAGCAAACAGCTGTTTGAGCAGGGTTTCTCCGCTTCCTTGGAAAGCCCCCACATCCTATGTGCTAATTAGGATTGTCATGGGAAAGGGGTATCTTTCCACCCTCATGTCCCCATCTTTAGTCATAATTCCCAGCAACCCCTTTGCCAAGGACTCTGCAGACACTGGCTGATTGAGGACAGGATTTCTGGAAGTGTTCGAATTTGCAGGGGCTTAAACCGTGTAGGGAAGGGAGAGAGGTGGAGCTGGGAGAGACTGGAAGGAGGAGAGTAGAGAGGAATGTGGGGAGATTGAGAAAGAGGATTAAGTGTGGCCGAGGGGGAGGGAGAGAATGTCATTGTGCAACTTGAGTAGAGGTTGTGGAGGTGAGGGTGGAGGCCGGCTGGTTAGCAGAGGGATGTGTGTTGTGGGGAGCTGAGCCTTGGAGATGGGACCAGAGAAAGAGACCAGCAGTTAAAGCATCTGCCAGGGCATTCCAGTCCTGCTCAAAAAAAAAAAAAAAAAAAAAGCAGGTGTTAGGTTTCCTATTTCAGACTAAATCTCTGCAGCATTAGGAAAACCACCCTTGTGGTAGAAAGGTCTCAGCCCCTTTCCCACATTTGGGAAGAGCAAAGGTGGAATCTGTGTTTGGGGGTACTTAGGATGGGCAAGGTACCTACAAAGATTCATGACCCTTTCTACCGAAGTGAACTTATAGAGAAAACTGGGCAGAAGGAAAGCAGTCACGTGTCCCAGGTCTCCTCACTCTCACCTGAGGACAGGTTGAGTACCTCCTGATGGTGAGCAGTTTAGTGAGAGGATGGCACTTCCTGGACTTCAAACTGCAGTCAGAGAACTTGCCCTGGATCATTTTAAAGGCTGCCTGAGGGTGTGTTTTACATCAGACTGCTTTGGTTTCATCCAGTCATTGCTAGAGCCAGGCAGTCGGTCAGCCATCGTGAATACCTCTGTCCTGTGCGCCAGGCCCTGTGCTGGGTGCTGCAGGCACTGGGCTGCATTCCCAGAAAAGCTGGGTCTGTCCAGGCACTTGTCAAAGCAGAATAGAAGAATCTCTGGGTTTCTGAGCTCTGATCCCCCTCCTCTCCCTTCTCCACCAATGCACACATAGTTTCTCTCAGTCTCATTGATGAGGCCATGACAGGGTAGGAACTTTCAACCAGTGGCTCCCAGGCAACCTCAGCCAAGCCTTTGCAATGTTTAATTAAATTATCCACCATCCTTAAGCCATAATTCAAAGCTGGGAACCAGAAACATCCCCATAAACAAAAGAGAGCTGGAAGTCCCCTGCCCAGAGGCGATTCCTCTCCTTTTTTGTTGCCTCCTCTCTATGGGGACATTTCCTGACATGAGAGCTTTGTCTTTTTAGAAGTTGCTTGCTGGCTGCTTACAGAGTCCTCAGTCTCTCCACTGGCCTGGGCTCCTGACCTCATCCAGCCTGTCTCCAGGGAGATGGCTGGGAGGTTGCAGACACCCATCTGCCTGCCTCTGTTTGCCCTGGGTCCTTCTCCTTCCCCAGACTGCCTAGGGTTCTGAGCTTATTTGCATTCTATGCCAGTCTCCTCTAGGCCCTTTGGGCTAGAGAATTTGGAAGAAGGGAAGAGATGGGGTGAGATAGATGGGACTGGCTCTTGGCCACTTCCAAAAGCCTTGGTGGGGTCCTCTCCACCTGCCATCATTTACCCTGACTGGGTTGCCCTTTTTCTGTTATCGGGCAGTGACTGAAGAGCTTTACTGCAGCTTTACTGCAACATTTCCCCTGTACCTTTCAGCACCCCTGACCCTACCATATCCAGAGCTTCCGTAGCAGGATGGGGAAGATCCAGGCTGAGAGTGGGGAAAAACAACTGTGGCTCTCATTCCAGGCTCACTGCTTACTCCACGAACTTGAGCAAGTCCCTAAATGGTCAGGCCTCATTTTTTTTTTCTGTAGAATGAAGAGCAGCCTTAAGATTTTTCCTTTCCCTCTTTTTATTTCCTCCTGTCAAGCGGATCAACAGGTGAATGGGCTGGCCTCCGTGTCAGTGATGAGAGAGTTCTCGTGTCAGTAAGGGAGAGTTCTTTCCAGCTCAGATTTTTCCGGGCAAGTTTTGCCTTCTTTATGTCTTAAAAGTGGTGAGAAGTGTCAGATGGAGAGAAGGACAGTGAGTTGAATTAAATGATGTGACAGGCCGGGCACAGTAGCTCACACCTGTAATCCCTGCACTTTGGGAGGCTGAGGCAGATGGATCACGAGGTCAGGAGATTGAGGTAAACTGACCAACATAATGAAACCTCATCTCTACTAAAAATACAAAAATTAGCCAGGTGTAGTGGTGTGCACCTGTATTCCCAGCTACTTGGGAGGCTAAGACAGGAGAATCACTTGAACCGAGAGGCAGAGGTTGCAGTGAGCCGAGATCGTGCCCACTGCACTCCAGCCTGGGCTATAGAGGGACACTCTGTCTCAAAAAATAAATACATACATACATATAAATGTTTGACAGAAGCTGAGTTTTAGCCCCCTGCAATACCCTCTACCCTATGTTGGCATAGGAGTGGAGGAGGCAGGCGTCATGGTGACCACATGATACTTACCATGCACAGGATGTACCAGGCATCTGCATCACACCAAGCACAGTGCACACCCTATCTTGTTTAATCCTCACAACAATCTTATGAAGAACCTGTTATTATCCCCATTTTGTAAGGAAACAAGTTGAAAGAGATTAAGTTACTCAAGGGTTTACAGCTGTCAATGGCAGGGCTTAGATTCTGAATTAGGAGGCCTATGTCCTATTTCTTCATTCAGTGAATAGTGATGGAGCAACCATTTCGCGCAGGCAGTGTTCCAGACATGTGGGATATAGCAATAATTGGGCATCCAAATGTTTCTTTGTCCTTGTGAAATATTCTGGTGGGCGTGGGGGATGCTGGTAAGAGTGGCCTGGGATTTCTTGGACTTAGTACGTGCTCTAACAGCAGTAAGTCACTTACATAGATGTGTGTAACATGCCCTAGAGACCTCGGTGCATGCCTGGAAGGCATTGCCTTCCACTTCCCAGAAGCTGAAAGATTTTGGGTGCTTTCTGAGGCAGGTGGAAAATCTGAAAAAAACTGATTTTCTTTTTCCTTCTTCATCCTTCGATTATGAATATCCTCATTCCCTATCCTACTGGAGTTCATTTCCTTGGGTTACTTCACAGATTATCTGGTTTATGATCCTGATTCTAGACAAGCTGAGAAGTAGCACATCTGAAATAGGGTGGTCTTTGAAAATAATCAGAGAATAAAATCCCACCGTGTCTGTTGTCTCAGCACTTTGGTTCTGAGATCTGTATATTCTCTCTGACTGTCCTCTAGGGTTGGACTCAACAACATCCCCTCTAAAACTAGCTCTGCCTCTTGACATCCCTCTGACCCATTTTACCATGTTCCCAGGGTCTAAGCCCAGGATTCTTTGACTCATTCTGTCATTTTGAGTCTTACTTGGGCACCTAATATGTACAGGCATATAGATCCTGCAGCCCAACAGCTGAAATTCGAGTGTTCCTGTGCACCACTCAAGGTGGTCATTCACATGCAGATTCCCGTGCCCATGCCCTGGAGATGCTGGCCCGTAGGTCTCAAGGGCATTAATGATTCAATTCGTACCCCAGGGGATTCTGAAGGAGGCAATCCTCAAACCTCACTTGGAAATCATTCAGCTCCTCATGGTCAAGTCTTAGCCATGTTTTCTCTATAGGGTCTCTCCAGTTTGTCACCTTCTTTTCATTTTCCCTGCCCACATCTTTCCACTCACCTGGAACTAACAGACAGAGTAGCTCTGGTCTTGTCCCTTTTTTCTTAACAAACTTCACTAGCTCTTCACTGATTACAAATTAAATCTATCATGGCCTGGCATTTCAGACCTTCCAGGCCCTCCCTGGCTCTAACATACCTCTCCAGGATTGTCTTCTCCTGTGCCTTCCATTTCCCTCCAATCTGCCAAACGGAGGCCACTTCTGTCCTCTTGCATTCCTTTAGAGTTCTCTGACACCCTTCACCCCCCCAACTAGTGTTAAGGTCCTTTCTTATAAACGCTGTCCTTTGCCATTTCTATCTGTCAACATTGTCTTTATTATTAGAGTCCATGCCGTTTGTTATTTATTTCTTAAAATGTTCTCCACACCTTGAAACGCTTTGCAAACAAACCATCATTACTTCATTTATTCAGTCAATACTTCTGAGTGCCTAGCACATGCTGGCATGGAGAATACAGCAGTGAGCACACACCTTGATGCCCACCCTCATGGGATCGGGAGTCTACTGAAAGGGACAGATATTCATCAAATTAGCCACACAAATACATATGTAACTGCACATTGAGATGAGTGCTATTAAAATTTTTTTTTAAGGAACAAGAATTTAACCTGGCCAGGACTGCCTAGGCGGGCTTCCTTGAAGAAATGAGCACTTCTACTAGGAAGAGCTGTGAAATGAGCCCTTCCTCTAGGAAGAGCTGTGAAAAAGATGTCAGAGAGTTTTAGGGAGGAAGCAGCATTGTGAAGAGGTCCAGAATCAGAGAAGCCTGGCAATGGGCAGAGACTGGATGCCAGCATAGCTGAAATATGGGCAGAGTTAGGCTTTGAGGGGGGCACGTATGTTGGTGGGTCGGGGGCATTTAGATTTCAACCTAAGGGGAAGTCATGGAAGGGATTTACGCAGGGAGGGGACATAGTCAATTTTCCTGCCAACATGCATTTTGTTGGCATCCTCTTTGTAATGTGTTCTGCTTCATAGAGAGTCATTTGCACACTTGTCTTCTAATCCTGTTTTAGACTGAAAGCTACTTGAGGAATGCTTGAATCTCCATTTCCCATAGCAGTTAATGGGTTCTCAGTGATATGTGATAAATGATTAAATATTAAAGTAGCCAGAAGTCTTCAGTCACAGCACAGTTTCTGGAGCCTTGCAACTTCCAGGCATTGAGCACTAAGAACGCAATGAGCTCCACAGCAGCATGTCTGCCCCCACTTAAGGCAGGATGGTATAAAAAGTGTTGCTGAAACGTCGGTGCACATCAGCATAGTCAAGCTACACACCTCAGGCTTCCTGAGGGTGGAGCCTTGACTATGAGAACATTTTAAGAAATGGATAGAAAATGGAGTAAGATTTGAATGGTAAGGAGAATTTCAACAGGTAAAAATGGCAAAGAAGGCCATTTCAGTAGAGGGGAAGTAGCGAATTGTGGGGGAGGGAGCCAGGGAACTCTGAAGGGATGTGTGAGGATAAAGGGGGCCTCCATTTGGCAGGAATAGAAGAAAACACAGAGATTGAGGAAGGTAACACCTGGAAAGGTATATTATAGACCCATAGCATAGTTTCCAGAAGTTCTGGGACCACTCTCAGGCATCTCCAGGACTGATAACACTATTGTGTAATATATATATATATATATATATATATATATAAATCTCCCTCTCAGATGTGCCTAAAATATATATATATACACACACACACACACACACACATATTTCTACATATATAATATATATACATACATATTTTAGGCACATCTGTGAGGGAGTTAAGTGCACTGACCCTGCCACCCTGGAGAGAATATAAAATAGTGCCATTTAAACTCTCTATACTTAATTTCCTCATTTGTGAAAGGTATTTCTAGGCTTGCTATGAAATTACATGGGATATGTGAGGTGCTTTGTAAGTAATAAATATTGTACAAATACCAGTTATGAGAGCAGGAGAAGGCAGCCAAATGCTTGGGAAGATAGGGGCAGGTCCCCAGTGAATCCCCACCTTCAAGCCCATACCGGCCTGAAGGCTGAAAGACTGGACTGCTGGTCTGGGATGAAACCTACAACCCAGAGTGAGAACTTCTGTTCTTGTTTCCCTGCCCTTTCCCAATTGATTCTTTCTGAATAATGCCTTTTAACCATTCAAATGTTGCCTTTTCCAGTACCACTTACAGCCTGCCCCTCCCCTATTCTGAGCCTATGAAAGCCCCGAACCCAGCCACATTGCAGAGACTTTCCCAACTTTGTATAAGGGGACCACCAATGGGTCCCCTCTCTGCTGAAAGCTGTTTCATCACTCAATAAAACTCCCCACTTTGCTCGTTCTTTCATTGTCAACATATCCTCATTCTTCTTGGGTATGGGACAAGAACTTAGGAACTGGTATGCAGCCAAACTTGGCCCAGGTGGGCTGAGTGGGCAGGCCGTCTCCTGCAGCAGGTAATTTGGTTGAGTGAGGCCTAGGCAGGGTGTCGCTGGCCAGAGGTCCCCGGCTTGCAAAGTGACTGAAAAGAAAATCTTGTGTAAGTTATATAGAAACTTTCTCTCTTTCTCTCTTTCTTATACCCCCTAGCATCCTACACACACACCCCAACACACACACACATCTTCTGAACTAAACCTTTCCATGTCTTCTCTATCCTGCTTAGACATATAATAGAAAATAAATTACAATAATAATCACCAAGTTTCATTGAGCTCTTGCCATGGTGACAGGTGCTATTTTTGAGTTTTATGTTCATTTAATCCTCAAATCCACCCTTTGAAGTCTCTACCCAGGACCCAAACAGATGAGGAAACTGAGGCTTACTGACACAGCTGAAAAGCACAGAACCACCCCTCTTGGCCCCAAAGCCCATATTCTTTGTTCCCCAGCAAGCTGGACACTTAGGAAAGAAATGGAGGCAAACCAGGGAACTATCGCCTCCCCTTCTCCTGCCCCCCCATCCTGATACCCCCATGTCCCCCAGCAGAGGCCCTAGTGATGAATAGGGGATTGTTCTGCGTCTCCCTTGTGCCTCTGAATGTTGATGTTTTGGGTCATTAAGGCGCTTGGAGATGGGGTGGGGGGCGGGTTATGACCCTGGCAAAGGCCTGAATAGCCATTGTTTCTTTTCTTACCCCCTTGAATGGGATTCTGTCCCCAGTCTTGGTGTCTCCCTCTGGGTTGGAGGAGGGGTGGGTCAGAGGCCGGTGAAGGGAGTCTTTTCTCACCACTTTGATGGATAGAGCTTAAGCTGACAGATGCAGAGATTCCAGCATTCCAGGGGCCCTCTCCAGCCTCCCCACCCTGCCCTGAGCCAGGCATCTTTAGCCTTGATGTTGATACCATGAAATGAGCCCTGGTTGAGGATGGGTCAGGATTCAGGTTTTGAGAAATGGAGAAAGAGGCAACAGTTAGAGGCTCAGTTCCCTTGCAGTCCTGCCAGTTCATATCTGTTGTGCCATTACCCTGTAATAACCATGACCTTTTCCCGGCCCCAAAGTGAGATTATCAAAACTAAGGCAATCCTATCCTTAGGAGGGTTTGAGCTTCTTGAAAGAAAGGCATCAGATAAATATAAAATGATTCTCAGGACCATTAAGAATGTTACGTTTGCTGCTGATATAAGATTTAATCCTGGGAAAAATGAGAGAGTTCTAACCTGATTTCCCTTCTTCTCATAGTAACACACCATTTTTTTTTTGACAGCATTTATAAATGTATAGAGACCCAGCTTTCTCACAACCGCTTCTGGGCAGCCTTCCCACGTGGAGAAAATCTTCCCTCAGTCCTCCAGACTTTCACAGCCTTATATTCTTTTCCTCATGACTCTTGGTGCAAGAGCATTTAGAGGGATGAGAGAAGGAATGTGATCATTATGAGTACCAATGTGTGACAAGGGCTTTACATGCCTTAGTGCATTTATAGAGTTCACGTGAAATCCAGAACCTGGCATGTACAAATACATATTCATTGAATTAACAAGTGAGCTATATTTAATTTGTACAAAAACTCTAGGAAGGAGTTATCCTATTTCCCAGGATTCCCAGGAGGGAAAAGGAGGCTTAGAGGTTCTGTGTCAGCTAGTAAATGGAATGAATTTGGCTTCAAACCGAGGTGTCCCAATACAAACCAGGGGGGAGTCGTTCTGCTCCCCTGCACTGCCACCCATATCCTTCATGTTGTAACTCATCTGCTTCTACTCTGGTTGGACTGTAGACATCTTAAAGGGAGAAATGAGTTTCATTCAAAGCTGGCACTTTAGGTAGTGTCATGCCCAGTACACATGTGACTTGCTAATGTCATGCCATTCAGTATAATTGCATGCTGACCCTGACCTCTCCTCTATCCCACCCTGACAGGAACTCTCCGCCCAGTTCGCCGCAACTACTACGACCCCTCCTCGGCCCCCGGGAAGGGCGTGGTGTGGGAGTGGGAGAATGACAATGGCTCCTGGACACCCTACGACATGGAAGTGGGCATCACCATCCAGCATGCCTATGAGAAGCAGCACCCCTGGATTGACCTCACTTCCATCGGCTTTAGCTACGTCATTGACTTCAACACCATGGGCCAGATCAACCGTCAGACCCAGCGCCAACGCCGAGTCCGCCGGCGCCTTGACCTCATCTACCCCATGGTCACGGGGACCTTGCCTAAGGCTCAGTCCTGGCCAGTCAGCCCTGGGCCAGCCACCTCGCCCCCCACCCCGCCTTGCTCCTGTCCCCAGTGTGTCTTGGTGATGAGTGTTAAGGCAGCCGTGGTCAATGGCAGCACTGGACCCCTGCAGCCCCCAGTTACCCGCAAGAACATGGCCCCTCCTGGAGTGGTCAAGCTGCCCCCACCACCAGGCCCTGGGGCCAAGCCACTGTACAGCACAGACACCATTCAGGGCCCGATGAAGACCGCCCCATCGCAGATGATCCGGAGACAGGCCTCCAGCATGCCCAGTGGGACAGCAGCGGGCTCTCCTGCCAGCCCCCCAGGACCCAACGGCAAGACCGGAAGGGTGGCCCTGGCCACCTTGAATCGTACCAACCTGCAGCGACTGGCCATTGCCCAGTCCCGGGTGCTGATCGCCTCTGGGTAGGTGCTTCCACAGCTGCCTCAGGCACTTACTCACGGCAGAGCTAGGCTACAGCAGGTCTTCTGGATCAGAAGGAGGAGCTGCCAAGACTTAAGCTTCTCCTCATCTTGCGCTGACCCCTGGCTGCAGATGAAGGCAGCATGGGGTGGAGACGAGGGAGGATTAGATCCTCGGGCTCTGATCTGGACTCTGGTTGAGACTTTGCCTCTTACTAGCCATATGATTTAGGACCAGATTCCTAACATCACAGAGTCCTAACTTGGTCATCGGTAAATGCTGGCAGTATCACTCCTGTTCGGGGGGCTGTAAGGCTTAAAGAAGATTGTGGCCAGGCGTGGTGGCTCACACCTGTAATACTAACACTTTGGGAGGCTGAGGCTGGAGGACTGCCTGAGCCCAGGAGGTCAAGGCTACAGTGAGCTATGATCGTACCACTACACTCCAGCTTGGGTGACAGAATGAGACCCTATTCCCCCCCAAAAAAGATTCTACCTACTAAGTAATAATAGGCAACATTGAACTCCCACTATATTGTAGTTCGAGGCTTTATCATCTCATTTAATTTTTACAGAAACTCTATGAAGTAGGCATTATCCCACTTACAGATGAAGGAAGTAGATGTTCGCTTGTTTAAAGGTACATAGCTAATCATTGGCAGAAAGTGAGATTCAAACTTCAGCATATGTGACGCAAGACCCCAGATTCTGACTCTGCTATGCTCCTCTTCCACCAAGTACCTACCACAATGCCCAACATTCAGTAGGTGCAAAACGAGAGTTAGTTTCTTTCCCCTAGTGTCTCTGGAAGCTGGAGAGGTGACTCCGGATTAGAATACCGGCCTGCTTTCAGTGGTGACTTATTATTTGCCAGGTCCTTTCCACACATTGTCTCAGTTATTCCTGTGACAACCTGGTGATGCTGTAGGTCCTGTTTGTATTGCTTTTTATATTCTTGATCTTCCTGATCATAAAATTGAAGTGACCCAGATCCATGTGGTGGCTGCAACCTTTGCATGCCAGCCCCTGCTTTCTTAGCATCTCACAGCCACCCAATCTTCCCTTTCTGTCTCCAGAGAGGCCTGGCTCTGTCTGTGGCCCCTGAGCCCAGATGATCAGGATGGTTTTCGATTGCATTGGGTGCTTAAGTCTGAAAGTCTGGGCTGCTCTGAGAAGGTGGTTTCAGTACTCAGCTGGGCCCCTGTACACAGAGGTTTGACACTGGGAGGAGGGTTGAAGAAGGGTATACCACGGAGTGGGAGGAGTTGGAAGTCCAAAGGCCCAGCCCCCTCTCCCACCTCTGTCATTGGGGTAAGCCAGAGAATCTTTGCAAGATCCAGTGGCCTTACCTACCCCATGGAGTCATCGTGAACACCTCCACTCAGGGAGCCAGCCCCTTGGCAGTGCACTTCCTCACCCTGTGATCTAAGTGTTAAGCACAGACATTCAGCTCAGAATTGATTTCCCCAGGAGGAACACAGAGCTTCCGTGTTATGCAGTAGGGGATGGAACCGAGGTTTTGGTCTCCTGATTCACTGTTCTTTTGGCTAAAGCCCAGCTCCTCATTGTATGCAAAGTCAGTCTGTAAAAGGCAAAATGCTGGTGAGATGCGCGAGATTTCCCCTGCGATGGCAGAAGTATTTGGGGGCGGGAAATACTTCTGGGGAAGTCATGAAATGACTTAGCAGGCAAGGCTTGCCTATAAGTAGGTGCAAAACAAGAGTTAGTTTCTTTCCTCTAGTCTCTCTGGAAGCTGGAGAGGTGACTCCAGATTGGAATACCGGCCTGTTTTCAGTGGTGACTTAAATATTTGCCAGGTCCTTTCCACACATTGTCTCAGTTACTTCTGTGACAACCTGGTTTTTATGTTCTGGATCTTCCTGATCATAAAATCGAAGTGACCCAGATCCATATGGTGGCTGCAACCATTGCTACCACAAATAGCTAAGCCTTGTGACACTTAATTTCTCCCCACTGTCACACAGAACCATCCTGGGTGTGCCTAACAGAGTTCCAGGGTGATTGCTGGCATGGAGGAGGAAGGCCCCTTTGCTGGATAAGAGCACACCCTCCAGAAGTTAGGACTGTCTAGGGCTTGAACCCAAGTGCCTTGCTGTGTCCCTTGGGGAAAGATTTGCATCCTGTCTTAAGTTTCCTCATCTGTAAGAAGCAATAGTTACAGTAACTTCCTTTTACGCTTGTCATAAGGATCAAATGACATATTAAGTGTATAGACTTAGCACAATGCTCGACACCTGGTAAGAGTTCAGTCAGTATTGGCTGCTGTCATTGTGATTGCTGTTGTTATTGTTAACAGGTATCCATGGAGTTGAAGTCAAAGCTGAGCAGGGTCTGACGTCCCACCTTGCCTCTGGTGTCCTTGACAAATGCCAAGTGACTTCATGCCATCACTGAGGGAGAGGCACCCAGGTGGCTTTGAATCTCAATGAGGGAGTGGAGTCAGCAGCTTTATCTCTCTTATTTCCTCTGCCTGCTCATAGAGCTGGGGCTAGAAAATGTGTGGAGGTCCAGGCAGTCCAGTTTCAAAAGGGCTATAGAAACAAGCTGTTTTTTTTCCTCGACTCTTTTCCTGACGAGGGAGGCCCCTGCCTACCCCTCTCGATCTTCCAGCACTTTGCTTTTCACCTCTTCCCACCTCCCTCACCCCCATTCCCATCTTCTCCTCTAGCCTTTCTTGGCCATTTAATTAGCGTGTTTATTCCCTTTGTCTGGCATTGCCATCGACCTTCTGTCGTTCAGGGCCCCTTCCCCCTCCTCTGTCTGCCCATGACCTCTTCCAGCAACTTTCCCACGGAAAAAGGAAGACCAGGGAGGCGGGAGGAGTGGGATGAAGAGAAAGGTTTGGGGGCAGGAACAAAAGATCCTGTGAATTATTCAGAGACAGAAGCAGGGGGTTTCTAAAGGGAAGCAAGAAGGGGTCTGCGCAGTGGAGGCGAGCGTCACCCGGTAGCCCCCTCCTCTAGAGTTGAGGATTCTCTGTCTCCAGCTAGGCCTCAGTTGCCGTAGAGACGAGACCCTTGTCCTTCTGGAGGATTCCTGGGCTGGTGCATAACTCCAAGAAAAACACTGCTTCTCGTCATGGTGCCTACAGAGATATCCTCCCTCCCCTGAACCCCCTTCCTCTGCCGCCTTGCCAGCTCTCTTCTTTTGTCTCAGTTTTATATTTTAGCAACAGAAACAAAAACTTGGACCCTCCATAACGAGGAACAACCCAACTGAATAGGGGCATGGGGTGTCTTCTGATTGGCCAAGATGTGGTTAGGACAGACAGTTTTGGCTGATGAAATTGCCGGAAGGATGTGAGATCCATGCCTGCCTTTGGGTTGCTGTTTTCTAGGAGAGCTCAGGCTTTTGTAGCTGGGGCCCCAGCAGGGCGTGACCAGCTGGAACTTCATGGGCTGTTCTCCAAGGTTTCCACTTTAACCAGTAATAGTCGGGGAGGTGTGGTCCGGTGTGGCCAACTCAGTCTCACATACTGCCCAGCACTCAACTTTATACCTGGATACCCATGAGTTCAAGAATCAGAAATTTGGAATATTAGAGCAGAAAAGGTCTTTATTCAGCCCAATGCCCCTTTTATACTTGGGAGATGAAAGCAGAAACAATCACCCCAACTTGCACAGGGCTCAGCTGTTTGCAGTTATTTGACCTAGTTACTAAATCCTCACAGGGACCCCGTAGGGCACACATTTAGGATGCCCTGTTCACAGCTGTGGTAACTCGGACATGGTCAACAAAACACAGAAAGGCTTTGTGGCTCTCCCAAAGGCAAAGCAGGTCCATGCTGAGCGGGGCCAAAACAAAGACTCCCTGACACCAGTGCAGAGCCCCTTCCATCACACCGTTCTGGATTTCACGAGCAAGTACCCCCTTCTCCCCAGGCCCCTCCTTCCCAGAGCCCAGTGACAAGCCCACCCGCCATGTCATTCCTCTCCTCAAGTGGCAGGGACATGGCATCTCCCACCTGTTGGCCCCACAGTCTTCTCGTGTGTCCCAGGTCCACATGCAGGCCCTTCCCTCCCTCTCTCCAGACCTTGCCCCAGAGTTCTTGAGCTGCCTGAGATGTGTGGTGTTCTGGGGATTGGATTATTTCCTGGTTGACCAGATTGGGTGTGAAACCTGCCAGTCCAGTTTATGGGAACAAAGGTAGCTTTTGTTACCCAGATCACAGCTACTTATCAGCTGGAGTGGTGGGGTCTGTAGATGGTGAAGGAGAAGGCAGGTGCAGGGCTGGCCCTGTGTGCTGCCCCCTGCTGGGGAGCTGGGAGCAGGACACAGGAAGCCAAGTCTCCCCAAGCCTTTCCAGAAAGAGCTGGGTGAGGAGAATCTGCCACCGTAAGTGGGGGACTCAGGACTTGGGTGTTCACCTTTGTGTTGTCTGCTATTCCCGATGCCGGGGGTCAGCAGTGACCACACAGCTCATGGCCCTTCTTCACCACACATTATAATTGCCAGCATATACAGAGCTCACCTTCTCCCAAGAATGGCTTCAACTGCTCACAGCATATAAACCTGTCTAATCCTTTCAACATCCTGTGCAAGAGGTGTACTTATTAAGGTGAGAAATTGTCAACCAGTTTCCCTGGCATATTCTAACCCAAGAACCTCATAGTTTTACAGATGAGGAAATTGAGGCTTAGAAAAGTTAACTACCTTAGTGAGGATGGAAACCTGGTTTTCCTGACTCCCCGTCCACCCTACCATGCCTGGCCCTGGGGAGCAGATCACAGAGTCCAGAATCAAGTCCATTCTTCTTTTCTTGGCCCGGTGGCCCTTGTTTTATATTCAGCTTTCGCCTCCATCCTCCCATCCTGGTTTGATTTGTCCCAGGGACAATTTCAAAGAAAAGTGGCTTTGGGTGGACTGGTGAGACACAAACATTCCCATTCCCACATCTGTTCTTTCACATCCATGTCCCAGCATTGGTGCACATGTCGTCATTCCTGGGAAGGCACAGAGGCCCAGGCGGGCTCAAAGTAGCTTGGAGCTTGGGAAGCACCTCCCTTACAGGCATGAGGGGCGGAGACAGACCCCACTGCTGGCGTGGAAGTCCCATTGCAGCTTCTCCATTCCTCGTGGTGGGTTTCTTCATGACGCTCTCCGAGTTTCTGGTCTGTGTCTGCAGCGTGGGATGTTACAAGGATTACATAAACACATGAGCGCACCATAGTAAATGGGATCTGGTGCGAGATTTTCTGGCTTAGCTGTGTGATCTTACCAGGTTTCCTTAACCTTTCTGTGCCTCAATGTAGTTGTCTTTAAAATGGGGTTAATAAGTATACCTCTTGCAGAGGACGTTGGAAGTATTAGACAGGTTTATATACTGAGACCAGTTGGAGCCACTCTTGGGAAGAAGTGAGCTCTGTGCATGTGGGCAATTATAACATATGGGTGAAGAAGGGCCATGAGCTGTGTGTTCACTGCTGACCCCCAACATCAGGAATAGCAAACAACACAAAATAGGGCTCAATAAACAGTTGTTGGATGGATAATTCCATCAATAAATATTCTTTTTTTCTTCCGCTTGCTTTCCCGGCACCATCCTGCCCCCATAGCACAGCTGCTGGCTTCGCAGGCGCTCTACGTCCTGGAGTCATCTGTGACCGGGTTAGCCTCTCCAAGCCCAGCTGCAGGAGCGTGGGTGGCAGAAGGGATGGCGCAAGACCCAGCCCCATGTGTCCCATATTTTCCAAGTCAGCACTGTGGGAGGGCTGTGCCTTTCCCAAGCAGCTGTGCCATCTCCTCTCCAGCCTGGCTGGAGTTGCTGGGGAGAAGGACAGAAAGGGGAGAAGGCTTTGCCTAATATTTATATATTTCTCAGGGAAAAGGGCAAGTGACAGCTGTTCCAGCAGTGGTTCCAAATGTTGGGCTGGGGATTGCTACATCTGCATCCTCTCAGGAGCTTTGGGAAATGCAGCTTCTTGTGCTCCACAGGTGGAGATTCTGGTCTCGATCTGGGACTCCGCCCTTCTAAAAGCATCTTAGGTGACTCTTTCATATACCCTAGTTTGAACTTGCTTCTTTATTTTTTCATTTCTTCAATAAATATCAATTGAATGCTTACTAGTGCCTGGCTCTGAACAAAACAGAGAAAGATATTTGCCTTTGTAGAGCCTAGATTCTAGAAGGGGACATAATAAGCAATAATTTCTTTTAAAGGATACTAAGTAGAGCAGGAGTCCTGGCGTGGGATGGAGGGGTGGATGGCGAAACTAAATCTGATGGTCTCAGGAACCTCACCTGGTAGGTCTGAGTGAAGCCAGGACTGAAGGAGTTGTAGGAGGAAGCTAAGCAGTTGTCTGTTGGAAGAGCATTTCAGGTACAGGGAACAGCATATGCAAAGGCTCTGAGGCAGGAGTGCACCTGGCATGTAGGAGGAGCAGCAAGAGCTGAACAGAGAGAGCCGAGTGATATGAGAGGAGGCAAGGGGGACAAGGGAACCTCGGTGGCGGTGTAGGCAGATCCAGGCTGTGTAGGCCTTGCTAGGACTTTAACTTTGAATGAATGAACTGAGGAATCATAATTCTGAGGTTCTGGGTGGCAGAGTGACATGCCTGACTTAGGTTTCGAAGATGTCACCTCCTGCTGGCTGCTGTGTTAAGCACTTACTGCATTTTGTTAGAATTAAATACTAGTTTTGTTCCACGTGTCAAATGACACTGTATCTGCTGTTTCCTTCCACAGGGTCCCCACAGTCCCAGTGAAGAACCTAAATGGCTCCAGTCCTGTCAACCCTGCCTTGGCAGGTAAGAGAAACCTCGGGATGCTCTGGGTTAAGGTAGAGAAATCAGTTCATGAGCATTTGTGGGGAATAAAAGGAGAGAATCAGATATTAATGAAAGCAAATGGTGATTTTAGGAATTGCATGGGAAGGCTGTGAAGAGTTGGGAAGATAACTGATTACTAAAAGCAAAGCATGCAATTGAAGATAAGTGAATGAATAACGTTCTGGGGAAAGTACAGGGTAGAGAATCCAGGAATTCTGAGATCTTTCTGCTGGAAAGGAGGAGAGTAGGTTAATGGAAAAAGAGGAATTTGGGGAGTGTTGAGAGCTGAGTCTCCAGTCCTTCCTCACCCATGCCCTGCCCCTTCCAGGAATCACTGGGATCCTCATGAGTGCAGCGGGGCTGCCTGTGTGTCTCACCAGGCCACCAAAGCTGGTCCTACACCCACCCCCCGTCAGCAAGAGTGAAATAAAATCCATCCCAGGGGTTTCCAACACAAGCCGCAAGACCACCAAAAAACAAGCCAAGAAAGGTACTAGCCTCTTGTCTTATGGGGTACTGGGAGTTGCAGACTTGGCTCCCAGCCCTGACTCTGCCTCCACCTCCAAGGGTCATAGCCACAGCTTAACCCTCTGTGCCTCAATTTCTGCATCTTCTAAGTGGGCCTAACCAGTAAATGTTGATGATTGTACAAAAGCTGATGGTATATGGATCAGATGAAAACACCTTGAGAAATAAAAATATTCAGTGCAAAAGTATAGAAACCTGAAAATATGAGATGTGGTACAAAGAAAATATGTTAGAAGAGAAAGATGAATTTGACATTGGAACCAAAACATACTGGGTTCAAATCATACCTTTGTTTCTTACAAGTTGTGTGGCCGCACGCAGCCTCTGTTTTCTAATCTTTATAATGAAGTAAAAATGGTTACAACTGGTATCCAGGAGGGATATCCTGGAATGCATCAATGACAGGAAGCAGTCACTAACTTGTATCCCCCTAGAACCTACAGATGCTCTGGCCACTCGAATCCTCCTTTAGGAACCCCCTCCTACCTGCACAAAATCCAGCAAGTAAGGGGTAAGGGGTCAATATCTGTATCTTTCTAGCACTGCAGGACCCCAGCTTAGCTCTGTGGGTCTTTCCGGTCCCTGGCATTGGTTGTTAAATTTGACCCATCTCTCTAAGCCCCAACCTTGCAAGCTTGTGAAGTTTAAATTGGATCATGTGTGTGTTGCACTTAGTCCAGGGCCTGGCAAGAAATAGGCTGTTAATTACCAGAAGCTTAATTCTTACAAGAGAAGCAGGGCAACAGGAGGAAAGGGGCCACATCGAAGCTTCTGGCTGTTGCATGATCCACTTCCTCAAACCCTTGTCCTACTTTCCAGTCTATCAAGATTTCCCTGCTTAAATGAACTCAATCGCCTTGCTCATAGTCTTATCAGAAATAACAGCATTTTACACTTTCCCACTCTTCCTGTTATTATTAATAGTGCATATCGGGCCCTTTTCTGGCAGAGAGCTAAAGGGCAGTACATCCATTTGCTCATTCAATTGTCCAAGCAACCCTTTGAGGTAGGTGCTATTGCTCATCCTCATTTCATGGTGAGGAAGCAGAAGCTTAGAGAAATTAAAGGGAGTGGCCCAAGGTGGCACTGAACATTTTTCAGGCAGTATCATCCTACCCTCTACCTTCAGGTTGGGCTGTCTTTTACAAGTCCAGGGTCCCCCAAAGTCCCTAAATCATTGCAGCCCATCAGGGTGCTTCCCAGAGGATCACCCTCCCCCTGCAGCTGGGCTGTGCCTGCTGGCAGTGACAGTGCCGTCCACAGCCAGGAAAGACTGTTCTGGAACCATGGATCATAACTTCCTTGTTTCCCATAGAAATAATCTAACTTTGACACCACATTATAAATTGAGACTATACTTAGCAAGCTGTAAAATGAAGGCAGTAAGACTGCCTGATGTTTATTTAACCTGTAACAGTTTACAAAATGCTTTCATTTCTGTTATCGAATCATTTGATTGCAAGGAAGAGAAACCCACCCAACTCATCTCATTTAAAATGTGGGTCTGCTGAAAATAGGCAGAGAGATGTCAGAAAAGGGACTGCAAGAAGTAAAACCTCCTCGTCAAACCATCTCATTGCTTTTCTGCAATCCATACTCGCTTCCACATTTTTAACTTCAATTGCAGAAGGAATTCCTCCCCCTTTTGCTTTTGACTTGCCTTATAACTTCCCCATCTGCCACACCTAATGCGGCAAGCTGTTTGATCTCTTACCTCTGCCTTGGTGGCCCACTGAACCTCCTGTCTCTACAGGTAAAACCCCAGAGGAAGTGCTAAAAAAATATCTGCAGAAAGTCCGGCACCCACCAGATGAGGTGAGTTCAGGGTTAGGAGAGCGGGATTCACCTTCTCCATCACCCACAAGCATTACCTCTGCCATTGTCAGTTTCTACGGGATGCGGCAGGGGCTGCTTTCCAAGCTCTGATGGATACAGGACTGGTCAGAGCTGGCTCTGAGGCTCCAAGGTCCGTGGTCTGGAGCTTCAGCTGCACCTCTCCCGCCTTCCCCTTCAGCATAGCGCTGGTTGATTTTAAGCTATCTTAACATGGCAGTC
Source organism: Saguinus oedipus (assembly GCA_031835075.1). Taxonomy (NCBI): domain Eukaryota; kingdom Metazoa; phylum Chordata; class Mammalia; order Primates; family Cebidae; genus Saguinus; species Saguinus oedipus. The sequence continues at coordinate 58,624,969 of CM063178.1, read as the reverse complement.
TCAGTTTTTTGTTTGTTTGTTTGTTTGTTTGTTTGTTTTGAGATGGAGTTTTGCTCTTGTTGCCTAGGATGGAGTGCAATGGCGTGATCTCGGCTCACCGCAACCTCCGCCTCCTGGGTTCAGGCAATTCTCCTGCCTCAGCCTCCTGAGTAGCTGAGATTACAGGCACGCGCCACCACGCCCAGCTATTTTTTTGTATTTTTAGTAGAGACGGGGTTTCACCATGTTGACCAGGATGGTCTCGATCTCTTGACCTTGTGATCCACCCGCCTCGACCTCCCAAAGTGCTGGGATTACAGGCGCAGTGGCTCACACCTGTAATCCCAGCACTTTGGGAGGCTGAGGCAGACAGATCACCAGAGATCGGGAGTTTGAGACCAGCGTGGACAACATGGTAAAACTCTGTCTCTAATAAAAATACAAAAATTAGCTGGGTGTGGTGGCGGGTGCCTATAATCCCCGCTGCTTGGCAGGCTGAGGCAGGAGAATCGCTTGAGCCTAGAAGGCAAAGATTGCAGTGAGCCGAGACTGTTCCATTGCTCTCCAGCCTGGGCAACAGAGCGAGACTCCTTATCAAAAAAAAAAAAAAAAAAAAAAAAAAAGAGTGAAAAGCCGCAAGAACTCACCTTAAAATGGGTTTGTAACAGAACAGCGATTCTCAACCAGAGGCAGTTTGGTCCCTGAGGGAACATTTGGCCATGTTCACAGACATTTTTGATTGTCACGATTCACGGGAGAGCAGATGCCACCAGCATCTTGTGAGTAGAGCAGCGGCCAGGGATGGCACTAACCACCCTACAATGCCCAGGACAGTCCCCAGAGCAAAGAATTATCCTGCCAAAAATGTAAATAGTTCTGAGGTTTAGAAACCCCGTGGGACATTTAGTTAAACAGCGGTCTCTCTGGTACAATTAAAATGCAATTCCTTTACATTCCTTTACAAGTTCACCTTAAGTAAAGCTTGTCAGTGGGTCTGTCGACAGCATTTGTTTCCTCCACCAGCCATTGGAGGACAAAACAGGACAGTGCATTGTCACAGCCCTCAGGATTGTGATAATTTAGGTGATGAGTTCATCAGCACCAGGAATTATTTCAGGATGTTGTGTAAAGTAAAACAAAATGATATTTAGATTCCAGAAAGCATATACACCCTGATTTGTGGGCTTTTTAGAAGAGAAGTGATAACAGCTCATCTGATTTCTGAGATCCTGTGGGAATGTCCCAGGCTGGGTAAGAGCTGACAGCCTCTCTGCTGTGTCTCCCCCTCCCCAGGACTGCACCATCTGTATGGAACGCCTCACGGCCCCCTCAGGCTACAAGGGCCCGCAGCCTACAGTCAAGCCCGACCTAGTGGGGAAGCTGTCCAGGTGCGGCCACATCTACCACATTTACTGCTTGGTTGCCATGTACAACAATGGGAACAAGGTCAGTGCCAGCCTCTGGAGCTCCTGCTACCCTTCACACTGGGCTATGGAGTAGCAAGATCGTGAAGGCCCTACAGGACCCTTGCCCAAGTGATCTGGGGAGTCCTAGAGGTACCCCTAGGCAAGAGTGATGATCTTGACTATTCTCAGCAGGATCAGTTCTTCACTCAGTCATGGTGCTGGTAAAACCCGTCTTCACCTTCCCTTTTGGGCTGTGCTATCTAATTCTCAATCTCTGGTGTCAGGTCTAAGAGCGGGGTGGGTTTTTGTCCATGGGGACTCTGAGGGGAGTGGCCCATTGTCGTGGCTCATTGCTAGGTGAAGTGTGTCCCCATCAGTGAGAGAGAAGGAAGTTCTTATCACAGTGCTAGACCCATGGTGAGTATTCGTTCACAGCATTGTAAATGGGTTTTCCAATCACTTTTTCTTCTCCAAGGATAGTGATTTTCAACTATAATTTTCTTTGGACAATTTCAAAACACCCTTGACTGGCCTTTCAAAGATATTGAAGACTGTTGCCAAAGTACACCTGGTAATCCCTGCCCTATAATCCACTGTTGGAAGAGGGGAAGGCTGTTTGGGATGCTTGTCTATTATCTGACAATGTGGTGATATTCCCTCATTAGAGCCAGTTCTTTGGAATCTGGAAGTCTCCATAGGTGACAATTATCTCCTTACAATGTCTGAGCATTTCCTATGTCATTGACTCATGCTCTTTCCTGTATCTGAGATAACTTTCACTCTCCATTTCCATGAATTTGAATACTACTTATTTCCCCAGGCTAAGCTTGGATTTCCCTAGAGTCTGAGATATAACTGATAGCTCCCAATCTCTCACTAAGCAAGAATTATGTCTGGATTTCAGGGTCTGCTCTGTACGTCTCTTACTGTGGAAAAGAAGGAGAGGCAAGAGAGGTGGGAGACCTGAGCTTGAATCCTGGCTTATTAGCTGAATGACCTTGAGCAAGGTTTTCTAATCTCTTTGAGATTTCACTTTCCATCTGGAAAATGGAGATGAAAACTCTACCTGCTTCATGGGGTGTTAGGCCATTATTATTCAAATTGATGTGTCCTTTGTATTAAAGGCTATGATTTTTTCCTTCATCTTCATGTAGCCTATTTGATTGAAGTTCCCAAAGTACTTTCTTGTTGTCCTTGAGGGACAAGCTCAGAGCAGTGGTCAGTCACTGATGGGGGATGCAGATCTGAATCCCTTGCTCACTTTCCCAACCCTGGGCTAAAAGCTTTCATTGGCATCTTGCATTTCAAGACGTGATTTTGGGCTTAAAGGGGTTTCTTAGCACATTTGTTCCGTATTTGATGTCTATAACCAAGAAGAGTACGGTAACCCTGCTTTTATTTCCGTGGGGCTTTCAAAAATGTTTCTCAAGACTCTATGCTTTATTCTCTTTTGTATGAATACTTTGAAGCATGTGTTTTAATTTTATCAAACACATGAGAGAAAAGGGCCCAGGAAGAAGGGAGTGATTCGCCCTAGGTCATGAAGCAAGTCAAGGCCAACGCAGAGCGTGGGAGCATGGTTTCCGAGAGTAGTCGCCTGAATATGAGCTATTGCTTTAAGTGAGTAGACTGGAGAAGTCCCTAAATAGCTCAGCAGAGGATTCCTGTCTTCCTGAGGAGATGGGGTTGTCCTGGCAAGCTTTCATCCCAGCTGCGCAGCAGCACATTTCACACACAGCACTCTCAGCCCATGCGCCTTTCTTCTCTTCACCCCTCCTTTCTGCTAGCCTGGGAATAGGATTTGGTGCCCAGGTCCTCCTCCAGGCAGCACCTCACCAGGCCCTGCAGTGAAACCATAACCCTGTCCATCCCTGCATCCAGAACTGCCTCTTCTCACTAACAGAGCCACTGAGTTGCAGTGCAAAAAGTTTAAACTGACAAGCAGCAAGTCCTTTAATCTTGCTGTGCCTCAATTCCCCTCTCTATAAAAAGGAGCTAATAATTTCTTCCAGGCCAGTGTCAGAAGCTGTGGCCTAAATGAAACAAGAAATGTTAAACTCTCTTTATAGTAGGATTTAAAGCACTATAATGAATGGCATCATTCTTTTTTTTTTTTTTGAGACGGAGTTTCGCTCCTTACCCAGGCTGGAGTGCAATGGCGCGATCTCAGCTCACCGCAACCTCCACTTCCTGGGTTCAGGCAATTCTCCTGCCTCAGCTTCCTGAGTAGCTGGGATTACAGGCACGTGCCACCATGCCCAGCTAATTTTTTGTATTTTTAGTAGAGACGGGGTTTCACCATGCTGACCAGGATGGTCTCGATCTCCTGACCTCATGATCCACCCGCCTCAGCCTCCCAAAGTGCTGGGATTACAGGCTTGAGCCACTGCGCCCGGCTGGCATCATTCTTTCTTCTAGGTGTCTGTGCAGACGTTACACTCTATCCTTCTAAGCAAATTCATAGCTATTCGTCAAGGACCATTTTCTTAAAGTTATCCTCATTTATTCTAGCTCTTAGTGGCCAATTTCTTTTTTCAGAGCAGTAGTTTCCAAATCTGTATGAGCATCAGTCTTTCCACGGAAATTATAAAAATGCTAATAACATTTAGATACACCATAAGCTAAAAGCTTCCTATGGATTATCTCATTTAATTCTCCCAACAACCCAATGAGACAGATATTTTTTATCTTTCTTCTATAAGGGAAACTGAGACCCAAAGAAGTTAATTAATTTGTCCAAGTTCACACAGCAGGCAGATGGCAGAGTTAAGAATTATGTCTAGGCAGTCTGATTTTCGCATTTGTAGTCTGAACCACTGCACTCTGCAGCTTCCTGGTTCTGATTCAGTGGACCTGATGGGGCCAGGCTTAACAAGCTCTGTGGGCGATTCTGATGCTCAGGAACTGGGCAGTTGCTGCTCTCCTGGTCTTGCTGTCTGTTCCATCCATTTGGTACTGAGTGGCTGAATAATGACTTCCTATGTATGCTCCTCTCAGTGCATGCTCCTGCCCTAGTGATATGGTCCCCTCCTCAGGGACAGGGGATTCTCTTACATATCCCTCAGCTTGGAGCGTGGTACCAGTTGTGGAATTTACCTCCTGTTACTTTGGAGAAAGCAGAAATAGCCTAGGTGCCTGGGCTGGAAGGGAAAAACTAAGATCTATCACTTATCAGGGTGCACCTTTATCTCTGGTACCTTTTGGGACTGGGTGAAGAAGTTATTACCAGAACTGTTTCTCGATCTGGCTCTTCTGGCTTTGGCCTCTCAGGATGGGAGTTTGCAGTGTCCAACCTGCAAGACCATTTACGGGGTGAAGACAGGCACCCAGCCTCCGGGGAAGATGGAGTACCACCTCATCCCCCACTCCTTGCCTGGCCACCCAGACTGCAAAACAATCCGGATCATCTACAGCATCCCCCCTGGCATTCAGGTGAGCCTTCCTCTTAGGTGGGCCTTTCCCTCAGCCCTTGGTTTTTATTGTTTTAGGTGTTTGTAGGTAAAATGTTACACATGAAGAGTCTCCTTCCCACACTTGTCCCCCGTCTACCCAGCCCCACCCACTGACACCACATCCTCTGACTTCACCACCACTGTTCTGACTTTCCTATGGATCCTTCCAGGATTCTTTGTGCACATGCAACAGAGAACTACATCCGCCTCTCCCATTTTTTTCACAAACAGTGACATTTAGGCACATTGTTCAGCACCCTGCATTTTTCAGTTAACAATATAGTCTATAGATCTCTCGACATCAGTATAGAGAGAGCTTCCTCATTCTTGTGTCTGTGTAATCATCCATTGTATAAATGTACCACTATTTGCATTCAGCAGTCTCCATTTGATGGGCATATGGATTGTTGCCAATCTTTGTCTACAAGAAATAATGCTGGAATGAATCTCCTTGTCCACATGTGAATGTATCTGTAGAATAATTTTCTAAAAGTGGAAATTTTCAAATGATATTTGCAATTGTAATTTGATAGCTATACTTGACTTTGATCTTGGAGGGCATTTCTTTCCTCTTTTGATTCTTTGAAAGTCCTGAAGAACAAATTTGAACACTATTCCTGACTAAATACAAATGTGGCACCTTCCTTCACACAAAGAAGCTTTTTCTGAGTGTTCTAGGGAATTGACTGTATGCATTTCTTTAGCAAATATTAATTCTTCTAGCCTCTTTTCCTTCCTCCTAGTTTTCTTCTTCCATTTTGTCTTTATTTAACAAATATATGAGTGTGGATTATGGTCCAGACATGTTCTAGGTGTTGGAGAAGGAAAGAGCAAAATAGACACAGTCCTTGCTCCCTGAAGCTCTTATTCTAGTGGGACCAGGAAGGCCATAAAGGAAACAAATGAATAAACAAGGCACTTCCAAATAGTGGTAACTGGTGTGGAGGAAATAAAACAGGAAGTTGTGGTAGCCTGTAAAAAGCAGTGAATAAATCATGGTTCTTCCTGGAGGGACTTACTAACCAGTCAGGGGAAGACAAATGTATATTGCTATCAAAACCATTGAGATGCAATGTAGACAAAGTGAGAAAATAAGGCCTTCAAAGTCCGATGGACCTGGGTTTCACTTCCTTGCCGAGTCTTTATTAGCTGGTACCTTCAGCCCAAGAGTCCCCAGCCCCCAGGCCACCAAAGGGGCCACACAGCAGGAGGTGAGTGGTGAGCCAGCCAGTAATACCACCTGAGCTCTGCCTTCTGCCAGGTAAGTGGAGCATTAAATTCTCATAGGAGCACAAACTCTATTGTGAACTGTGCATGTGAGAGATCTAGGCATGCTCCTTGTGAGAATCTAATGCCTGATGATCTGTCACTGTCTCCCATCACCCCCAGATGGGACCATCTAGTTGCAGGAAAACAAGCTCAGGGCTCCCACTGATCTTCATTAAGAATAATTGTTTTAGGCTAGGTGTGGTGGCTCACGCCTGTAATCCCAGCACTTTGGGAGCCAAGGCAGGTGAATCACAGGGTCAGGAGATCAAGACCAGCCTGACCAACATGATGAGACCCGGTCTCTACTAAAAATACAAAAAAATTAGCCAAGAGTGGTGGTGCGCTTGTAGTCCCAGCTACTTGGGAGGCTGAGGCAGGAGAATTGCTTGAGCCTGGGAGGTGGAGGTTGCAATGAACCAAGATTGCACCAGTGCACTTCAGCCTGGGTGAAAGAGTGAGACTCTGTCTCAAAAAATAATAATTATTATTATTTTATTATATATTACAATGTAATAATAAAAAGAAAGGGCACAATAAATGTAATGCTCTTGCATCATCCCAAAACCATCCCCCACTACCCTGGTCCATGAAAAAGTTGTCTTCATAAAACCAGTCCCTGGTGCCAAAGTGGTTGGAGACAGCTGTTTTAGGCAACAGTCCCTTGACATTTCTGAGCTTGGCTTCTTCACCTAAGCAGCCAGGAGCCCAAACGGCAAAGGTTTGGTGAGGATGGAAGATAACGTTTTCCTATGCATAGTGAAGGAAGGGCACAGTACCAAGGTGCTCAATACCTGGTTGTCAACATTATTTGAGGTCCTGCTTGTCATGGGAAGGAGGGGGGCTTATGTCTGTCTGTCTGTCTGGGAAGGTCAGAGGGGACTTTCAAGTACAGGGAATTCTCTAGTAGAGTCTAGAAAGACATGAAGAAATGGAGGAGAACATTTTTAGTGGGAGGAGGTAACAGAGTTGTAGAGGAAAAATTTGAGTATTGAAGGGCAAGAAGGAAGGTTTAATTTGGGGCTCAAGACTTGCAAGGAAGTAGAGGGAGGGAGCATGAAGGAGGTGGAGGGAGAAGACTAGGCTATGAGGGAGGTTGCAGCCAGATCACAGAAGTCCTTGAATACCAGGGCGGGGGCCGTGGATTTTACTCATCAGTTACTGAGTGTGAGGTTAAGAATATGGACCATTGTGTGATTTGAATTATGCTCTAGGAAGGCTAGTCAGCAAAAGAGTGGGGGATGGCCAGAGGGAAGAAAACCAATTAAAAGACCACTGCCACAGTCCAGGCCCTAGGAATGGGACCTGAACAAGGGAAGGCCAGGATAAGGAAGAGAGAGATGTGGTTGGATATGGGGTCAGGTGAGACTTCTGGAGTGTCTTTGAGGCAGTAAGTCAAGGTGATAGGGACATGAATGTAAAAACAAAACTTGGGAGAAGCAGCTGATGGTCTGGTGAGCAGTAGAACAGACCAAAGCATGCAAAGACAAGGATGGGGCTACCATTTCCTCCAGGATTAAAGAGCAGAGAGTCAACACTAGGGGATACAGGTGGTGCTGCTGCCTTAATGGCTGCCCCTGTGGCTCTTCCTGAAAAACCCAAGCTCGTATCACAGGAAATGTAGGTCTCCACAGTTAGGATATGCATTCATCCCTGAGTGTAAGTGGCAGGATACTCAGTGCCACGTTACTCAAGTTTCCAGGGACCACACAGGCATGGGCTTCTGTGAGGAGTCGAGACCTTCAAGCTCTGCATTCACTGCAGAGAACCATTCCTTTGGGGAGAAACTCTGGGCTGGGCTGAGGAAGAGTCGTGACTGCTCCACTTAGCAACGAGCTGGGAGGGTACAGCCATGTTGGGTTAGTGCCAGGCAGGCCACACAAGCGGCAGTCCCAGGCAGATCAGGAGCAGTCAGAGCCATGGTTAGAATTGGCTTTTCAGTCAGGCAGCTTGATTTAGAAACAGCCGCAGCCATGGGAAGGTTGTAAATTTGCAGTGATTTCCTGTGAATATGAAATTCATAACTGTTGGATTCTGCATCTCCGAGAAGGCGTTGTTGCTTCTTTCAACTTGCAGTGGCCTCTCCCTTCTGAGAGAGACCCCACCGCATTTACCGTGCCAAACCACATGTGATCTTGAATCATGTTAGCTATTTTTAAAAATGGAAAACCACAGAATTTCTTATCATTTTGGAACCATGGTCCATAATAAGAGAAAAAGAAAAATCTGTTTTTTTCTTACAGTTTTGTCATTCGTTTGTTCTTCCACACTCATTCATTTAATCAGCCAGGACATATTTGCTGATCATCTACATGAGAGCTTGTGCCAAGAGCTGCATGCAATTATCAATATGATACTGGTTGAATCTAGAAGGGGTCTTTTAAGAGGGTTCCAGTCCTGAGGGGGTCAGGGATGCTCAGAAATTAGAGACAAACCTTTGCATGGGGAAGAGGGGATATGGTCATTGTTATCAGGAGAAAATTTGTTGCTTTTCATGAGCTTCTCAAAGACACCTGTGCACCCATTCTGGGCACTGATTAGGAAGCCTATTCTCACTCAATTGTTCTTCAGTTTTTTTCTCACCCAGTGGCCAGAGCCTGCCTCCTTAATAGGGTATTGAGTGGCAATAGTTGAAATGCTGTTAGAAGATTGTTAGTCTTGACTATCCCAATTCCTTTTGTTAAAAAAGCAAACAAAAACCCATGAGGACGAAGGAGAAAATCCATAAGAATCGCTCAGAAAATTCTGATGGCATGGCTCATAGCTTGGAGGCACTTTCTTTATTCTGAGTAGTTAAAAATCTAGAGTGTGCCTCGGGAAACCTGGGCTTCAATTTTAGCAAAGCCATAGTATTACAGAAGCCACTTACCTTCTCTGCACTGCAGCCCTTTTCTTCTGTAAGACAGTAGATGATGAAGATGATGGACAATGATTTTAACATTTACTGAGCTCTTACTACTCATCAGGCACTGCTCACTTAACGTTTACAACAACCCCATGAGGGAAGAACTCTGCGTCATTCCCCTTAAAAGAGATAACAAAAGCCTCAAGAGAGGGCTCCAGCTAATGCAGTGGGAGGTAGCGGCTCTGCATCTAAACCCGCGTCTAAGGATGCAGAAATGTGTTAAATGACCACTCATACTGCTTTTTGGGTCTCTTCTCTGTTGAGGTTCTAGAGGCATTATTACTGTCATCATTATTGAAATTAGTCACAGCCTAACCCCCCTCTCATCAGAAATATTTTGAAAAATGCCATTTGCTTGCTTGCTTTCTGCTTTCAGGGACCAGAACACCCGAATCCTGGGAAGAGTTTCAGCGCCCGAGGCTTCCCACGACACTGTTACCTTCCAGACAGCGAGAAAGGGAGAAAAGTAAGTCTGGGGATTTCCACATAGCACTGGGTTTTAGAATACATCCGGACAGTTGGCTTCTACGTCAAAGTCCAAAGTTTTGCTTCTTACAATGCACAGACCAAAGAGAACTGTGTCTCTTTTAACCCTAGATGTACACAGTATCAAGATCAAATTTGAATCAACCATAGGCAGCGGGTGGCTATGATTAGAATTTTTTTTTTTTTTTTTTTTTTTGCAGTTGGGGTGGGAGTAGGACATTTAGTTTGTGCATTAGTCTAGTCTCACACTGCTAATAAAGACATAAATGAAACTGGGTAATTTATGAAGGAAAGAGGTTTAACTGACTCACAGTTCCACATGGCTGGGAAGTCCTCACAATCATGGCAGAAGATGAAAGGCAAGTATTACATGGCGACAGTCAAGAGAAATTGAGAGCCAAGTGAAAGGGGAAACCTATTATAAAACCACCAGGTCTTGTGACACTTATTCACCACCAAGAGAACAGTATGGGGGAAACCACCCCCATGATTCAGTTATCTCCCACTGAGTCCCTCCCACAGCACGTGGGAATTATGGGAGCTACAATTCGAGATGAAGTTTTGGTGGGGACACAGCCGAACCATATCAGTTTGTTTGTTTCCTCTCTAGGGTATTATTGGCAATAATTCATCTATTTTAAGGTCCTGTGTCTAGGGCCCTGCTGCTTAAAGGCTGGTCCTGGAATGAGCACCAGTCGCACCACATAGGAGCTTGATAGAAATGCAGAACCAGAAGCTACTTCATCTTAATGAGAGGCATAGCTGATCTGACAACACATTAAAGCTTGGGAAACACTGGTCTGGGGCAGGGATCTTAATATGTAGATTATTTTCTTTTTATGCACTTTCATATTATTTGAATTTTTCCCTTTTGGGAAAAGTTTCTGCCCTTTTCTCAAAAGGACAGAGAAAACAATCATTGGGTTTCTGGATTCCTAGTGATTCATGATCAGGCTTCCATGGTTCTATGAACTCTAAAATTAGAATTAAAAATTTATGTTTGTATTTCTGTGGATGAGGCCAGAAAATCATTGGATTTTCAAAATCTTTCCTGATCTCAAAAGGAGGAGGAATCATTGATCTAAAGGGATTGCTGGGGGGAATATTGGCCAAGATGTATTTTAGAGAGCTTCCTCTCCAAATTTCAGCAGCTTACTCCAAGTATTTATTTGTCATGTACTTTGCATGTCAGTAGTTATGGCTATGTTGTTGCTATGGGTCAGTGTCTTAGTCTGTTCTGGCTGCTGTAACGCAGTGCTGTAGACAAGGTGCCTTATAAACAACAGACACTTATTTCTCACAATTCTGGATCCTGGGAAGTCCAGGATCAAGGCGCTGGCAGATTTGGTGTCTGGCTAGGACTTGTTTATACGAACCCATCCTGGTTCATAGATGGTGCCTTCTCACTGTGTCCCCACATGGGAGAAGGGGCAAGGGGTTTCTCTGGGCCCTCTTTTATAAGGGCACTAATGTCATCCATTAGGGTTCTGCTGTTATGACCTAATCACCTCTCCAAGGCCCCACCTTCTAATACTGTCACCTTCGGGGTGAGGATTCCAACATAGGAATTTGGTGAGGACACATATTCCGACCATAGCAGCAGCTCCAGTCTGCTCTATGTGTCTTCCTGTTCTAGAGCTCAGGTGGAAGGAGCAGCCCTTTTCTGCTCCATGCCCTTCCCATGGAAGGGGGCAGAGGACAAACAGAGAACCCAACTGGAAGCGTATCATCCCATTTAAAAGTTCCTGGTTGCTTGTTACGTTCACTCATCCTTCACAGGCCCCAACAAGTCCTAGGCAAGCCAGACAAGGGGTGGAACAGTGACCTGCCTACAGGGAGGCAGTTCGGGTCTCATGTCAATGGGTATGGATCTGGTCTCTCCCTACAGGTGGGAAGCAGGTCTTTTGGAGGAAATAGAGAATCAACCACCTCAAGATGTGCCAGTGCAGTGTCTCCAGATTAAAAGTCAGGACAATTCCTGATACTGTTAGCCTCGAAGGGAGCTACATCCCAACTGTTGGCAAAATGTCTCTGGTGCAAAGTCCTGCAGTTACTAGAATCCTGGTGTCAAGAGCTGCTTTTCTTCCAGGCCTCCCTCTTTATGTTGATGACATACTCAGCATCCCTGGTACCCAGATGGGCACACTAACCTTCTTGGACTCCTGTTCTTACCCATCGCATCCATTTAACTCATTCCTCCCCACATACTCACTGCCTTCCAAACCACTAAACCCCTCTTCTAACCCTGCCATCACCAACATAGATAAGATTTCTTCATCTTTTATCAGCTACCAGATTAGGTATCTCAAAGAGTTTCTAGAATCAAGGTTTTTGTGTATAAAAGAAATAAAATGAAGAAATAACCAAGTGCAGTCTTCTCACCTATAAAACCGACTGCAGTGTGGGTTAAACTTTCTCCTCGCACTAATTTCCCATCCTTATCCTTCACATCTGCTGTTCCAGTACCCTAACCTTGGGCTTCATTGTAGATTGAGGTATGATTAGAGGATGGGCTTTGGAGCCAGACCAGCCTGGGTTCAAGTCCCATTTCTGCCATTTACTAGCTGTGGGAACTGGCATGAAACTTCATGTCTTGAAGTCTCCATTTCCTAATCTGTAAAATAGTGGTGATAATTTCCATCTGTATGGACAGGATGTTGGAAAAATGAAATGAAAATCTCTTTTGTAAAATGCACAGCATAGTGACAGCAATTGTAATTTATCCATGCCTTGAGTTTATATTTTACTATGTCTACACATTCTTCTCTACTGACATACCTCAAATCCTTCCCTTCCCTTCCTTTACTACTCAGCTCAGAAGCAGCCTCCTCCATGAATTCTATACTGATTCCTATCTGAGAGTCAATAGAGTGTGATTCAGACCATGAGCTATGGAGTCAGGCAGTCCTGAAATCAATCCCCTAACCCCACCACCCCCAGCCACTTACTAGCTATGAGACCAAAGCAAGTCTTTATCTTTTGAGCCTGTTTCCTTGAGGGGGATAATGAGAGTACAGTTATCTGACATTTAATAACACGGATGTCATTATCATTAGAAAGCTTCATCATCATACAAACATCATAGAGTGTGCTTACACAAAACTAGATGGTATTGCCTATTACACGCCTAGGCAATACGGTATAGCCTATTGCTTCTAGACTACAAACTTGTACACCATGTTACTGTACTGAATACTATAGGTAGTTGTATAATGGGAAGTATTTGTGAATCTATACATATCTGAACATTGAGAAGGTATAGTAAAAATACAGTATAAAAGATAAAAGTGGGCCGGGCATGGTGGCTCATGCCTATAATCCCAGCACTTTGGGAGGCCGAGGCGGGTGGATGACGAGGTCAAGAGATCGAGACCATCCTGGTCAACATGGTGAAACCCCGTCTCTACTAAAAATACAAAAATTAGGTGAGCATGGTGGTGCACGCCTGTAGTCCCAGCTACTCGGGAGGCTGAGGCAGGAGAATTGCTTGAACCCAGAAGGCAGAGGTTGCAGCGAGCCGAGATTGTGCCATTGCACTCCAGTCTGGGTAACAAGAGCAAAACTCCGCCTCAAAAAAGAAAAATAAAATAAAAGTGGTATATCTGTGTAGGGCACTTACCATGAATGGTACTTGCAGGACTGGAAGTCGTTTTAGGTGAATCAGTGAGCGGGTGTGAAGGCCTAGGACATTGCCGTACACTACTAAAGCCTTTGTGAACACTGTACACTGAATTTACATAAAACTGCTTTTCGTTCTTCAATAATAAACTAACCTTAGCTTATTGTGACTTCCCCATTTATAAACCTTTTAATTCTTTTAACTCTTGGCTTGTTTGTAACAACACAGCTTAAAACAGAAACATATTGTTCAGTTGTAGAAAAATATTTTCTTTAATCCTTGTTCTATAAGCATTTTTATTTTTAAAACCTTAATTTTTTTTTTGGTTTTACTTCTGAAACTTTTTATTTAAAATGAACATGTGAACATATACATTAACCTTGTCCTACTCCGGGCAGAATCATCAGCATCACTGTCTTTCACCTCCAAACCTTATCCGACTGGGAGGCCTTGGGGGCAATAACAGGAATGGAGCTGTCATCTCTTATGATAACGATGCCTTCTTCTAGAATATCTCCTGAAGAAACTGTCTGAGGCTGTTTTACAGTTAACTTTTTCTCAATAAGTAGGCATGCACTCTACAATAATGATTCAAAGTACAGTATAGTAAGTAGTAGAGCAGTAGGAATTTCTCAGCTCTGTTGTAATCTAATGAGATCTCCATCGCATATGTGTTCAGTCATTGACCAAAATGGCGCTATGTGGCACATGGCCATACCTATATCATCTTATTACTATAACGATTACATGTCTCATTGCCCAGCACTTAGAAAGTACACACTCAGGAAATAGCAGCTCATATTTCTAATGTCTGCTTTTATTATTACCAATACTATGATGGTTTCCTCTCCTCCAGCCCATACCATGTTTATAGTAGTTCAGTTTTGAACCCAAGACATTTTTATTGGATGCTTTTTCTTTATGCTGGACACTACTCTGACCAAGGCCTGGAACAGGGCATTAGGCATTAGTCTTGCTCAACAAACATTTTTAAAATTTAACTGATTTAGAACATTCTACAGGCCCTAAAACTTTCTTTGAGCCTCAGTTTTCTCACCTACAGAAAATCAAAGTGCTCCAAGATGTCACTAAAGAAATATTGCACAGTGTCAGCTTTGGATAAATTAATACTACCTTGAGGTAGTGGTGTGCTAACGAAGGGCAGAGCTTCAGAAGTTCTCGGATCATAAGCGCCTTCACCTCCTAGATTCTGTCTTTCAAAATGCAGCCATTATGTTAGCAGATAACATTTATCAAGTAGTGCGTTGTAGGCACTGGTGTGAAAATACTTTTCATGTAGTACCCAGCAAGATGTTCATAACCTTCAGAGGCAAATTGTACCATTGCCATTTCATAAATAAGAAAATTAAAGTTCAGAGACGTGCTATAACTTCTACAAGGTCACACAGTTATTCAGTGACAGAGCCAGAGCTCAGCCTCTAGCTCCCAAACTCCAAATCCAAATCTCTTTATTTCCCCTGGGCTACTGAGAGTATCATGATGCAGGAAAGATGGGACCCTTGGGCTGACTCTCTACCAAAGGATAGTGTTTGATCACCCATGAATGTCTGCCTTTCATGTCCCACTTTTGTCCCTCTAGGTTCTGAAGCTGCTGCTCGTGGCCTGGGATCGCCGCCTCATTTTTGCCATTGGCACTTCCAGCACCACGGGCGAGTCAGATACCGTCATCTGGAATGAGGTCCACCACAAGACAGAGTTTGGCTCTAATCTCACTGGCCACGGCTACCCAGATGCCAATTACCTGGATAATGTGCTGGCTGAACTGGCTGCCCAGGGCATCTCTGAGGACAGCACTGCCCAGGAGAAGGACTGAGGCGAGAAAAGCTTTGAGGTGGGAGTGGCCGTGGGGACTGCAGGACAGGAAGTGGGGAGAGTGAGTCAATGTAGAAGAAGTTGGTGTCGTGCCCTCCCAATTTTCTCACCTCCCCTCCTGTCCTGTGTCCATCCCTCGTCCCTCCCAACCACAGGGGGAGCCAGACTGAATAAAGCGACATCATTCATAAACCTCATCCACACAAAGGGAGATGGGATGAGGGCCATCCTGGGTCTGTTCCCATGGAGTTTTTGGTGCTGGGTAGGCAAGAATCCCCTCCTTAACCCACCTCCAAAGTAGGGGCATGGTCAGCACTCCCAGGACCATGGACACAAATGCCCATGGACAGTGCCTGGGCATTTGGAAGCTGGGGTTTCTTGCCTCAGCCAGCTTCTTTCTACTTCCACTCTGCTTTGAGAGTGGAGTTTCTGCTATTCTCTCCTCCACTGGAGGCAGGGAGCTCTCACTGTGCAAGGTTGGGGGACAAGGGGTGAACCGCTAAACTGCTGTGACATCAGAAACTGATGCCTTGGTGTAGAGCGAGGAAGCACGTCTTCCCAAGAGGGTCAGAGAAGGAAAAGCCTCGGGGAGCACATTCTGCTCTCATCACAGCCCTTGGCTTCTCCAGGCCCTCCTCTCCTCCACACAGCTCTGACCTGTCCAAAGAGGCATCTGGTTCTCTCATGTGGATGAATGGACTCTGGAATTCCTCCTTGGGGGTGGCATCCCATGATGCTCTTTCTATCCCCTCTCTGATCAAACCAGAGCCTGAATCCCACTGAGTATCTGAACTGTCCTCAGGGAGAGGAGCCCACAGCCTTCTTCCCAACTCATTCTAGACCAGCTCAAAGATTCCATGAGTTTCATCAAGTCACTGTGAGTGGAGCCCACACTGGGCTCTGTGCCCTCTGTGTCTGTGCATGCGTGTGTGTGTGTGGGCGTGTGTGCATTGCTGGGCCAGCTTGATGGGAAGGCCTGTCGTGTCCCTGCACTGTTTTGCAAGATGCCAAACCCCAGTTCTGATGGGGATCCAATAGTGAGGCTGTGGTCCTTTGATGTTCCTCACTTGTTGCTAACCTATCCCATAGTGAACTGAAACCCCAATGGAGACAGAACTGTGCCTGGGGAGATGCAATGAGGTGAGGGCTAGACTCATCCTTTTACATTTCTTTTCAAGATTGGATCAGAGGTCATCTCCATCCAGTCTTGTTTCTATGAAGGCTTCAATCTGTTTCCATGCAAATTTGTTAATCAGAGCCCAGAGCTGCTGGGCTTCTGATCTCCCTCATCTATTATAGATTGACTTAGAGCAAGGAGGGAGCCTCTTTAGTTCATTTCTAATGGGGTTGAGACCACAATATGCTCTGGTCCAATCTGCATCTTGGTTGTGTCCCAAGACCCTATCTCCTCCCCAACATTCCTGTTGCCTTTGGCTCTCATTAAGGAATGAATTGGGGGCCAGGGAGGAGAAAAAGGGGGATCAAGAAGGGAAACCAAATTCCCCCTTTGAAAGTGGGTTCTTTGAACTATGTGTTTGGGGGAAGTTCCTCTGGATACTAATTTGAGTTTATATACCTCAAGTTTTGGGGGTTTGACGTATATATATGCATATATATTTCATAATATTTGGAAGGTTTTTGATGCTAGAAAAATGGAAACAAAAGAACCTTCAAAAATGGTACTTAGATGGGAACTGGAGGCCGAGCTTTCATAAAAGCCAGCAAGCCCCATAGCTGCTTGCTGTTAGGCCTCCAACCATTTTGATGTTGGTGTGGACAGTGGATTCACCTGCCTGTCACCCAGTTCTGTGGATGTGCTGGTGCTGTCTTTGCTCCCTTTCCAAATGGCTACAGGGACGCTGATCAGCTCCACCAGAGGGAGCTCTGATGGGAGGAATCATTCTGCCATCCTTGTCCCTGTATCTCCTGTCAGCAGGCAGCCATTGTATCTTACCAGCCAACCAGGAGACTGGTCCCCAGCTTACTGCATCACAGGGCAATTTCCTGCCAGTTAGGAAGGAAACACCTGAACTAAATGGAAGAGATATCCCTGCGGTGTTTAATGTCACACCCGTGCCCTTTGTCAGGTTATCATGTACCAGAGATTACCTGGAGAGCCTCATGCCGCCTCTGCCTTCAGCACTCTGGTCAAGTATCTGCTGAGCTTCTTGGCCGCAAGGTGCAGAAATAGGCTGAGGGTCCATGGGAAGAAAGACACAATGAGGCAGTAGGAGGTGAGGAAGAAGAAAAGATAGATTTTCACAATGGAATAAGGCAGTGGGGAGAGACCAGTTTCCCCACATCAGGCAGAAGAAGGTATAGGTGGGGAAGGGGGTGGCCAGGAGCAGAAGGGAGAGGACTCAAGATGGAAAGGGAGCCACTATGCCCGTGGCAATACCACTTGGAGAGGTAGTCTTCATACCTTCAAGCCTTTTCCCCTAGGATTTGATTGTGTCTATGCCCCATTTCTTGTCCTCTCTGCAGATGCCCAGTAGGGGCTACCTCATCTTCGTGCTGTTTTTGTGTGACTTTCTAGGCTACAAGGTCTTGAATTTCCTTTCTAACACTGTGCCAGGCAAGGCAAGGAGCATTCCTCTGCCCTTTCTCTTGTGCCAAAATGGAAAGGTATGGTCTGGATTTCAGTGAGAACCCTGCCAGCCGAGCCCTGTGCATCCACTACCTTGACACAGGGTGTTTTCCCACCAGAAGCCCTGCTGTGCTCTCCTGGCCAAGGTAGGGGGTTCCATGCCTTCTCTTTCATGGTCTTAGCACCAGCAGCCTAGTTTCTCCCTTCCTAAGTCTCCAGGGATGACAAATTGGATTGGAGACAAACCTTGTCAGATGCTCATCACCTAAAAGGTTCATCGTGTATATGTGGCTGTGTGTGCCTTTTGTGTTTTCATTCTCTTCCCCTTTTTGTAAAATTTGGTCTTCTCTGTGGTTTTATACTTGGTCAAAAGTCCTCATCTTGGTATTGCACTGTTGTATGCATGAGAAAATTGGGGAAAGGCTTGTGTGGTACAAGAAAGGACCCCCGACCTCTTTCCTCATCTGTGGTCCCGGCATTAGATTGGGTTTCTGGGAGAGGCAGGTGAATGTCCTAAGTGAATTGTTCTGTTTGTAACTGGAGTGTTTTGAAGTCCTTGGTGTTGCTCTGTGAGAGGACATCGCCACCTGGTGCTCATGAGGTGTCTGTGCAGAACAATAAACGGCAAATGAACAACCACAAAATTGTTGTTGACCTGCTTTTTGTAGATAAGTGCACCTACCTGTGAGGGATTTGGGTTACCTCCCTGGGTCTGTAAGCAATCACAAGCCCTTCCACTGGGTGGGGGAAGTCCCCCGCAACAACCGCCTAAAAAAACATTTTCCACATATTACCCACCCACATATTTGATATGGCTAGACTCTTTGTTCACCTAAAGGAATAGACTACATGGCTGGGAAAATGAGTAAGTGAACATGTGGGAGAAAAACCACCTTTAAAATCACGAATATTCACTTTTAAAGGTCTCTTTGCCTGACTACAATATAGTGTATAGTGTGTGTTTAAATTGTTTCCAAGCTGTTTCTCAAATAAATGTTTAATATTAATCATCTCAAAACTGACAAGAACACAAAAATAAAATGCAAATGAAGAGCCACCTTTGTCACCCAAATCTGTGTCTATTTCTGGAAGTACGTGGAATGTGGTTTTCTTGGAAGCCAGGCTTGGTCTCCCCACTGACCCCAGCCTAAGACGACCAGTTAGGAACCCAGGACTTGGAAGGTAGAGTTTGTCAGCTTGTCCGTCAGGGATCTGACTCTGCCAAACGGCTTGATGAATGCAAACGGCAAACTCCCATGATCTGACTTCATATGCATGAGCCATTGGGCAGAGAGTTCCTTAGTACATATTTTAATGCATATTTATGTGCAATCTTGTTAGTAGGAATATACATTTATAAAGAAATTTTCATTTCAATAGGCAGTGCATTAAAAGCCTGGGAATTGGGTGCTATATTTTGCCTTTCTGACTCAATAATCTTCAAAGAATTCATAGGAAAATCAGTATGTGCAGATAAGTGATTAGCTTGGCTAAAATGTACGAAACACCCAGAACCCACAAAACACTCAGAGGTTTAGGAGAATGTTTTAATGCTTATGGGGTAGAGTTAAGTGAAGGGGTTGTAGAAAATCAGTGTCTCTGGCTGGGCAGTCAAGAGAGCAGGGCTCAAATTCTCTGACTCACTTCTCTGTGTCTCAGTTGGAAATGATTGGGTAACCTGGTTCCTACCTTCCCACCTGCTGTGATGCTTCAAACTCTGGGGAAGGGCCTCTTCTCAGCCCAAGATGTTGATTGTGAACATTAACAAAGAGAACAGTCATTCTCCACAGAAGATAACTCATTAATGACATATGATTCAGTGAATAAACAGTATCATTAAAAAAATATTGATCATAAAAGTAGTAGAGGTAATTACAATCAGGAGTGATTGGTATTAAAACTGAACACAGTCCCAACTATTGCCAGCTGAAGGTCATGCATCCTGCTAGATGCTCCAGGGCGCTCAGTCTGGAACTGAAACAAACTTGAGGTGACCCCAAGGAGATAATACAAAGTGGTGCTGGATGCCTTTTTCAGTTCATTTGAAAACATGGATTTGATCATGTCAGCTCCCTTTCTGCTGGAAAAAAAAAAGCAGGGTGCATGTGGTGTTATCTACTCTGTTTTGATTCTACAGAGTGAGTAAAACTTAGTTGTGGGCTTACTTTAACTTCTTGCCTTTTTTACCCTCAAATCTTTTTCAGTTTTTACCTATCTTTCCTTATTCCTGGTCTCCAAATCATCCCTTCCTCTTTAACCCACTAATAGAAGTTTATAAATTAAAATATTTTCTGAGGACTTGATGACACTAGTCGGAAGTCCCAGGGTGGTCTGGTCTAAGTGAGTCTTCATCATGGGGCAGCTGGAAAAAGTGGAATTAGCACAGGCAACATCATTCTTTTCACATCTTTGACGTGACCCCAAGGAGATAACACTGTCAACATGGAGCCCTCAAAGTTAAAAAGCAGTAGTCAGGCAAGACTTATGTCTTTTCAGGGCTCTTCCAGGCTCTAAGACTGTGAAATTCAGACAGCTGTTTAAAAATCAAAATAGAGCCGGGCGCGGTGGCTCACGCCTGTAATCCCAGCACTTTGGGAGGCCGAGGCGGGTGGATCACGAGGTCAAGAGATCAAGACCATCTTGGTCAACATGGTGAAACCCTGTCTCTACTAAAAATACAAAAAAATTAGCTGGGCATGGTGGCGCATGCCTGTAATTCCAGCTACTCAGGAGGCTGAGGCAGGAGAATTGCCTGAACCCAGGAAGTGGAGGTTGCGGTGAGCTGAGATCACGCCATTGCACTCCAGCCTGGGTAACAAAAGCGAAACTCCCTCTCAAAAAAAAAAAAAAAGAAAAAAAAAAAACATGTCCACTAAAAATACAAAAATTAGCTGGGCGTGGTGGCGCGTGCCTGTAGTCCCAGGTACTCAGGAGGCTGAGTCAGAAGAACTGCTTGAACCCGGGAGGCAGAGGTTGCAGTGAGCCAAGATCACGCCACTGCCCTCCAGCCTGGCACCTGGCGATAAAGCAAGACTGTCTCAAAAAAAAAAAAATCAAAATAGAAGGAAGGTAGTTCTTACAGGCAGAAATTCTTAGAGCTCACAAATTGGAAGCAGTGGCAAACTTCAAAGTAAATTCAGAGCTTCCAAATCTAAACATTAACATTTTCCTCTATTTTTACACAAATGCATTCAGGTGAAGACAGCAACACACATTGGGAAAGGACACCTGCTTCCTATTTTAGTCCCAGAATGGCTTTTGCTTCTAGTCCCAGCTGTTCCCTCTCCCCAACCCCACTCTCACCCATGTAACAATATAAATTTCCTGACCCAGAGACCTAAACAAGAAGTCACAAAGTTACACCTACTTTCGGTTGCACTTGCCATTTGAATACTTAGGAAAACAGAGTGATCAGAAATGACCACACTGGTAGGAGATGAGAGGAGCCATTTTCGGGGAGAGATTTAAGCTGGACTCTGCACCTGTGCTTGGTCCGGGATGTCTCCAGTTGCTGCAGTGCCTGGAACCAAACTCTGCCTCTCTTCAATTGCCTGATATGCTTTCTTCTTGAACTTCCGGGTGCCGTAGATGGCCAGGGTGATGACAACAGCCAGAATGGTGGTGACCCCCACTGTAACCCCAGCTGCAGCCCCTCCTGACAGACCACCACCATCCCCATGAATGACGTTCATGGCCCTCCGCAGCTCTATCGGCTCTCCCAGCCTCCACTGGTGGGTCTGGGAGTCTTTAATCCAGGATCTTGCATTTTCAGAATTGGTCACGATGACAGTATTGGTGGCAGCCTGACTCATGAGGGGTAGCCGAGTGAAAGGTGGGAGCCTGGCAGGGGGCAGGGACCTTCCTGTAAAGAGCCCGGACTTGACGCAGTAGGACACTTGGCATCCGTCGCTGATGAGGGCTAGGTGCTGGCTGAAGCCCCCGGGGCACTTTTTCAGAGACAGTGCCCCTAAGTCTTTGGATATAGCAGGATCCACCAGGGGGTTCCCAACTGTGCAGCTGAAGAACCCACCAAAGGGAACCGCAAACCTGCTTCCCAACTCATAGTCCTGAGAGGTACATACCTTGAGGTTTTCAAAGAGTCTCAGTGGAAAGTAGCCGGCTGGGCATGACTGTGCATTTGTCATGGGGTTTATGCTCTTGCTGCTGAAGAGGCCCCCAAAAAGCATTCCTGAGTGTTCAGGTACTTGGCTACTGGCTGCACACCAAAAAGCCCTAAATTCAGCCTTTGCCACCTTGAACACATCTTCACACACTGTCTTGCAGAAGATGAGGAAGGTGCACTTCTTATTACACTCAAGGTGGTTGTAACCCTCTTCATGGATCTGGGATAGCAGGTGCACTGGGGAGTAGCCAGAGGGGCAGGAGAAAGCACCAGTGAGTGGATTCTTCTGCTCCAACTTCTGGCAGAGGAGGACATTCCCATTCCCTGAGAGCTGAGTGCATTCCTGATAAACCCCACCAAAAGAGAAATTGGTCATTTTTCCTTCGCAGGAGCCATCATCTGTGTTGGCCTGAAAATTGAAGTTGGGAGAATTAAGATCTGTGCAGCCAGGGTAGGTGTTGAACGCATAATAGCGCTTAATAGCAGTTTCCACCGTCTGTGACACCTTCTTCACCAGGGGGCCTGGCAAGTCAGGCAGCATGTTGGGGTTGATGAAGAAATGCAGAGGCAGGCCAGTGCGGTCGATGGCCACCAGGTGGTTGGTGATACCCTGCTGCCAAGCCTGGAGGGTGATGCCTGGGTAAAAAGGAACCCCTCCGATGCTCTGCACCCTGGAGTTGGTTCTGTTTGAGAGGTAGCTCTTGGTGAGGATATTCTGTGAGGTATAGTTCTCCTCAAATTTGAAGTTCACAATGTTTTGGAAGGCAGCTCCAGCAGATGCGGTCACAGCACTACGACTGCTCTGGCTGTCTTGGAGAAAGGAGGCCCTGATGTGGTCCTCCTGAATAAGAGCAGCCCCAGCATCCACACTGGTGATGACATGGGTGCCATAGTTGAGGACAAGGAGTTCTGCCAGGTAGGTGGCCATCCTTGTCTGGTTGTTTTCTAGATAGTCAGAGATGTCCAGGAGCTCCCTCCTAAAACCTGAGCTTAGCTCTAAGGCTGGGTTGATTTTGACTGTGTAGATCAGGTTTCTCACCTGAACTCGGGTAGTAACAGCTTTGTCCTTTACTTGAAGGGTCTTCATTCTTTGGAACTCGGTGGAGAACTTGCCATTGACTTTGGAAAAAAGAGAGAGTTCTGTGTTGATGGAGTAGGATGTGCTGCTCTGGTAATTTGTCCATGATTCCAGGATTTCTGAGTTCATCTCCAGGTTGCTCTGTTTCTGGGGAATGGTGAAGATTTCATCAGGGATAATATACTGTCCATCCTCAGTTGTCCTGCAGTTGGTGTAAGTCAAGTCCATCACCCGTCCCATGTCCACATTCCGCAGATTGTCCCAGCCCCCTCCCGGTAGGACTTCCAGGACAGGTAGTTTCAAGGCATTCTTGCATTTTTGAACTCCAACTTTATCTGTCTCTCCTGGAGGCTTGCCTGATTTAGCCCATCCTGCCACTGCCCAGAAGAGGATGGCAGCCCTGAAGCTGTTCATGGCTCAGACCGCTCCAGCCACACACCAGCCCTACACAACTGCCAATAAGCTTCAGGCAAACTAAATGGGGAAAAAAAAGTAGGCAATGAAGCAGAAAATTCAACAGTTCTCTGAAAGCTACAAGTTCCTCTTTAAGCTAATTTAATTGCAAAATGGGGAAACGAGAGTTGGTTGGAATATTAAAGACCATCAGGACTTTGAAGAGTTTATGCCGTATTAAACATCCAAACACAGTCCTACATGCCTAACAGTTAACTATTCTAATTTTTTCCCAGCCCAGGCTGGTTACTCTGCAGCAAGGGTGGGCATTTAGAAAAAATACAAAAAAAAAAAAAAGAAACGTGACCCCACAGCCTACTGCTTCCTCCACTAGAAAGTTTGGCTTTGCATTTTGCTCACTCTCTTGGAATTGATGTTTCACATTTTCCCTGACTGCTCTCTCTTGGGCCTCCAATACCAGTTTCCTTTTACTGGAAACACAGAGGCAAAGGACCACATCACCCTTACTGAAACACCCTGTCTCCACATTGCCATGCAAGCTGTAAGTCAAGGCCAGTTCTGGGTTTCCTATTTGCTTGAGGGTGGAAGCTGTTTCCAGAAAGAAAGGAGTGAAACTCTTGGACATTCATCCCATGGGGTTCATTGTTATGAGCTGTAACAGTTCTGTCTTTGGGGATGGCATTGTCTGGAGCAGAGCTGATGGGGCCTGAAGAGGATTCGGTTGCAATAAGCTGGGAAACCCCAGTTTGCATTGTCCTAAGCATTCAGAGTGAGGGCAAGGGGCCCCCATACTGTCTTGTTTTCTTTCAGATAGAAATATTCAAGACAAAACCACACTGTAATCTAGGTTTTGATTTATCAATGGCAGACAGGGGCCAAGGAACATATGTGTATGTGTTCACACATTTATATATCCTCTGTATGTGTGCATTTTGCATGAAGTTGGTTCCTGTTATACCTTTTTCATTCCATTGCTAGTGTGTAATCAGTTTAGGCGCATAAAAAAGAATGCGGGTCTTCATTACCCAATATTTTTTAAAGCAACAATTCATTTGCTATTTCATTAGAAGAATATAATTACATGAATTTCTTTTCAAGTGCCAATGCCAGCTCTATTAGACCCCATAATTTAAAACAATGTTTCCTGGCCCGTTGATCTGGTGCCAAGATTGATTGAATCCCAGCTCTGTTAATTCTTTGGGACAATTAGGCTGTGTCTTAGTATGCTTAGTGGTAGCCAGAGAATCCAGAGGAGTTAATGAAGCTCCCAATTGCATCCTTAACATCCCCCAAATCATACCATGAACCAGATACAGTGCTGAGATGGAAAAAGTCACATTGCAATTCAAACGTGTCACTACACCATAACCTGTATGCATTCTGGAAAGAAAGTTCCAAGGAATTGAATTCCTCTATTGGTCATTGATGCAGCTAAGATGTATTTTTAGAAAGAAAGAGGCTACTTTGGGAGGCCAAGGTGGGTGGATCACGAGGTCAAGAGATCGAGACCATCCTGGTCAACATGGTGAAACCCTGTCTCTACTAAAAATACAAAAATTAGCTGGGCATGGTGGCATGCGCCTGTAGTTTCAACTACTCTGAAGGCTGAGGCAGGAGAATTGCTTGAACCCAGGAGGTGGAGGCTGTGGTGAGCCGAGATCGCGCCACTGCATTCCAGTCTGCGTAACAAGAGTGAAACTCCGTCTCAAAAAAAAAAGAAAAAAAGAAAGAAAGAGGCTAGTTGCCTAGCTTCCCAGACTAGGCTGTACCAGTTATTATCAAAACCATGATGGTGTTCTGTAAATCTAGAAATACTGTATTCTGAGTCTATTTCTTTTTCCAAAACAGGGCCTCGCTTATCGCCCAGGCTGGAGTGCAGTAGCTAATTGTACCTGTGGTCCCACTACTGAGCAGCATGGGAGTTTTGACCTGCTCCATTTCCAACCTGGGTCCTTTTATTCCTCCTTAGGCAATCTGGTGGTCTGCTCCAAGGAAGTCACCATAGTGATGCTGAACTTAGTGGACACCAAATTGGCATAGCTTACTACAGCCCAGAACTCCTGCACTCAAGCAATCCTCCCATTTCAGCCTCCCAAGAATGTGGGACTGCAGGCATGCACCGCCACACCTGGACATTCTGGGTCTCTTTGTGCCACATTTATCATGCTTCTGGGAACTGACAGCAGCCACCCAAGAGGAATTAATTTATAAACTAATATACAGTCTATATTTTGCTAGAGAACCAAACCTTTGCACAGGATGTTCTAATTTATAAATCAGTTATAAATTTATACCTCAGCAGCATGATCCCAGAATTAGAAAAATGAGAGTTGAATGCCCTTGAGTACTTCCAGTAAGTCTGTTGAAATATCTACATACTCATTGGCAACAAAAGCCAAAATAGACAAATGGGACCTAATCAAACTCCACAGCTTCTGCACGGCAAAAGAAACAGTCACTAGAGTCAATCGGCAACCAACAGAATGGGAAAAAATCTCTGCAGTTTACCCATCTGACAAAGGGCTGATATCCAGAATTCACAAAGAACTCAAACAGATTTACAGGAAACAAACAAGCCCATTCAAAAACGGGCAAAGGATATGAACAGACACTTTACAAAAGAAAACATACATGAGGCCAACAAACACATGAAAAAATGCTCATCATCACTGGTCATTAGAGAGATGCAAATCAAAACCACATTGAGATACCATCTCACGCCAGTTAGAATGGTGATCATTAAAAAATCTGGAGACAACAGATGCTGGAGGGGATATGGAGAAATAGGAACACTTCTACACTGCTGGTGGGAGTGTAAATTAGTTCAACCATTGTGGAAGACAGTGTGGCGATTCCTCAAGGACCTAGAAATAGAAATTCCATTTGATCCAGCAGTCCCATTACTGGGTATATATCCAAAGGATTATAAATCATTCTACTATAAGGACACATGCACACGAATGTTCATTGCAGCACTGTTTACAATAGCAAAGACCTGGAACCAACCTAAATGCCCATCGATGATAGACTGGTCTGGGAAAATGTGGCACATATACACAATGGAATATTATGCAGCAATCAAAAACGATGAGTTTGTGTCCTTTGTAGGGACATGGATGAATCTGGAGTACATCATTCTCAGCAAACTGACACAAGAACAGAAAATGAAACACCGCATATTCTCACTCATAGGCGGGTGATGAACAATGAGAACACATGGACACAGGGAAGGGAGTACTACACACTGGGGCCTATTGGGGGGAATAGGGGAGGGACAGCGGTGGGGAGGAGCTGGGGAGGGATAGCATGGGGAGAAATGCCAAATGTGGGTGAAGGGGTGGAAGGCAGCAAAACACGCTGCCATGTGTGTACCTATGCAACTATCTTGCATGTTCTGCACATGTACCCCAAAACCTAAAACGCAATAAAAAATAAAAAATTAAAAAAATATATTAGAAAACCAATCTAGCAATGCATCAAAAAAACTACAACCAAACTAGGTTATTCTAAGAATGCAAAATTAAGCAAACATTACAGAATTAATTAATTCTTCAATTTAAATGATATGGCCAACTCAATAAATACTGATGATGAAAAAAAAGAGAAATATCTACATACTTCTCTTCAAACTATTTCTGAGAATGTTCATCAAAATAAGAATACTCTCTCACTTACGCTGCTTTGGAGATAAGCTGAGAATCTGTTATCCTCTGCTTTCTCTTTAGTAGATGCTGTTGAGAGCTCACTCTCCTGAAATGAGAATACAAGCAAGGTTAATACAGACAATTCTATATTCAGGTTTTCCTATGTCTCCAGATGCCCATTCACTATATTTTTTATTTCTTATACAGCCTTTGTCTTCTTTTTATCATAGGAAAAAGAATGGAAAATAGCTGAAAGAGCAATTATATTGTATCCATAAGAAAAAGTACTTTACAGCCATCACAATTACTTCAAACAATTTTAAGAGAAATGCTTATGCCATAATGTTACTGTAAAGAGTTCCCAATCCAGATCCCAGGAGAGAGTTCTTGAACCTTATGAAAGAAGGAATTCAGGATAAGTCCATCGAGTAAAGTGAAAGCAAGTTTATTAGAGAAGTAAAGAAACAAAAGAATGGCTACTCCATAGGCAGAGCAGAAGCATGTGCTGCTTGACTAAGGATACTTAGTACACTATTTCTTGATCATATGGTAAACCAGTGGTGGATTATTGATGAGTTTCCTGGGAAGGAGGTGGGCAATTCTCAGAAATGAGGGTTCCTCCCCTTTTACAGGGTATAAAGTATACAGGGTAACTTCTGGACATGGGCAGTCAAGGCACTGGTGGAAATATCTTTTAGCATGCTAATGAACTATAATTAGCATATAATGAACAATGAAGATGACCATTGTTCACTATATGCTAATGAACATGCTAATGAACAATCTTGAAGATGAACAAGAGAAGATGGTCACTCTTGTCACCATCCTGGTTTTAGTGGGTTTTGGTTGCCTTCTTTACTTCATGCTGTTTTATCAGCAAGATCTTTATAACCTGTGTCTTATGCTGACCTCCTAAGTCATCCTGTGACTTAGAATACCCAACCTACTGGGAATGCAGCCCAGCAAGTCTCAGCCTTCTTTTACCCAGCCCCTATTCAAGATAGAGTTGCTCTGGTTCAAATGCCTCTGACAAGAATGTTATGAAAAAAAATGCAAAACATTCAGCATGACCCCAACTATGTGCATAACTAGAGGGATGTATGCCAATACAGAGACAGTAATTACAAATGGTTGGGACGTTTTTCTAAATTATTTTTTTTCCTCTTCTCTGTGTTTTTTGAGTTTTCAACAATAAGCATATATTTATTAACTTGATAAATTTGTATTCAGAACCTACTAAGTGCCAACAGTGATGAGTATTGGGTAATCACTACTTTTGTGCTCAGGAAAATAACCAATGCACACCAATTTAAAAAACAAAAGAAACAGGGCAGGCATGGTGGCTCATGCCTGTAGTCCCAGCACTTTGGGAGTCCAAGGTGGATGGATCACTTGAGGCCAGGAGTTCAAGATTAGCCTGGCCAATGTGGAGAAATCACATCTCTACTAAAAATACAAAAAATTAGCCAGTGTGGTGGTGGCACACACCTGTAATCCCAGCTACTTGGGAGGCTGAGGCAGGGGAATTGCTTGAACCTAAGAGGCAGAGGTTGCAGTGAGCTGAGATCATGCCACTACACTCCAGCCTGGGGAACAGAGTAAGACTGTCAGAAAATTATTTCTAAAATTTTTATATGCCTGAAATGACCCAAAGCCTATGGATTCTGTGTCTTCTGTGCTCAAGGAAATTCTCTTTCCAATTCACTGGGAGATAGTGAAAGGAGAAGTAAAAATGATGAGAAATTTGGCTTAACTTAATTTTGCATACCAGGAGCAGAAGAACTATTCATAACAGTTACATATGAGGAAGTGGTGACCAATGGGTTTTACCCACACCTTTTCTTGTTTATTCTGTTCAGCAGCAATTTCCACTGCTTTTTCTTGTATTAGAATGCATATGCAGTCACATAACCTCCCCAGGTGGCCACACTTGAGGAGTAATGGCCTGTGGGCTAACACTGAACTTTCATCTCTAAAAGAAAGAGGCACCTTGTCCACAAAAATTTTGCATCTGCATTGCTGAAGGGCGATTTCACTTCCTCCAAAAAGAGGCAAGAAGGAAGTCCCACATCTGCTTTCTTTCTCAGTTTGATCCCGTGCAACCTTCTGACACCATTTCATTCAGAGCCAAACCATGATTCATGTCTGAGGTTCAGTCCTGTGTGGGCTTGGAACTAGCCCAGGTGTTTCCTACTTCTACATTTCACCTGTGGTCTGAACTGAGGAGGCAATTCCAGTTACATTTGCTAAGACAATTCCCTTTCAACCGGAATCTGGGGGACCAGTGTGAAAACTGATAGTCAAATAATCACTAAGTGGATCAGAGAACTATGGATTTATAGACTTTGGAGTAAACTTTGTTAAGGAAAATCTGGAAGGTATCAATGAACAAAGTGGCAGTATTTTCCTTTCTGAACAGTTGATATCTAACCTGACATTTTAGGAGTTGCTTGCCAGCTTCTTCCCCTCAGAGGCTGTTATTTCCACCAGGATCGTATGGGTACTGACCACAAAACTAAGAACATGGTGATTCCATGACTCCTTTTAATCTGGAGAAAACAGAAGGCCCATGTGAAATTCTGCATATTTCCATTAAAAGCTAGGCCAGAATTTGATGGCCTAAGCCATTTCATTTCTGTTCTCTATCACTCTCTTTCTTCCTCTCTCTTCTACTTTCGTTGATCCATTTCTCATCAGTTATTCCCTTTCTGCTCTTTTTTTTTTTTTTTTTTTTTTTTTTTTTTTTTTTTTTTGCTTTGCCATTTGTAAATTTAGATTTGGAGGACACATGTCACTGATCTGAGGTGGTACTTCCACTGGACTCAAGAGGAGCTGGTTTGATGGTGTGAGCCTGTAGTCCAAGCTATTCAAGAGGCTGAAGCAGAAGGATCCCTTGAGTTCAGGAGTTCAAGGCTAGCCTGTCTAACATAGTGAGACACTGATTCTGAAAAAAGAAAGAAAGAAAGAGAAAAGAAAAGAGAAGGACACCCTGATATGGCAAAAGCTTAGCCTTTTTAGCCTGTAGGCTTCCACACCCCTATTCCATATAATGGCAGATTACACCAAGCACTCATACTGTTGACTTCCAGTGAGCCCTGGGGTTGCCTCAACATCATTCTCAACATAGTTTTCCAAGACATTCCAGAGAAAGCCTAATTTATCAATCCATTACATGAATAATCCTTGAGCATCTGTTATTAGTCATTTGAAGAGTCTAGGAGACAGAGTGAGCCCTCAGAGCCATTGTTTCCTCTCTATCTGCCCTCCAAGCTAAGCTCTACAAGGATTAAGCATCAGGACCAGCTCACTTGCCCTGCCCATCTGCCTTCAGGCTTCCAAATGACATCAGCCTAACATAAAGAGTGTCTCTTGCATTATCCTTCAGCTGAAAACCATTGAGCATGAAGACCTTTGCACACACAGGACTGGAAACGCAGTGGAATTTCTCTTATGTCCTCATTTCTCAGTCTCCACTTTTTCCCTGTCATGTAACTTTCTTCTTAGGGAAGATTTGAATAAAAGCAGTGATGGAGTTGCATTTGTTCTCTCTGGTTAACTGCTGTCAGACTTCATATCTCTAAATTTGTTTCATTATTCAGTAACATAAAACCAGTCCCATGTTCAATCTTCTCTTCTTTTACCCTGGAATATTCAGATGAACTCCGAGATGAAGCAGAGTAAAAATTGCCACCATTTTTCTTTCTGCCTGAAATAACCATGAATAAGTTAAGGTGAAAACAATTTAAGTGAGATGATTCTTCCATCACAGACTTATACAGAATTTGGAACTTTGGGTCCTCTATTGAAATGTTCCAATTGTGTCTTCTATTTGTTGGTAATCTCAATATGAGATTAAGAGCAAAGCCTGTGTTGTGAGTCTATTCAGTCTCTAGACCTTGTTCTTGCTTGGCTAGTCAAATACTGCTAGAATGACAAATATGGATGGAAAATCGAGGTTCAGAATTGAAATACAGCAACATTCTAGCCGAATAGGTGACTCTGTGCAAGTTCTGGGGTTTCCCTAAGCCTTCCTCTCCTCAACTGTGAAACACAAACAATAGGAGCTTCCTCTATACAGTAGTTGCAGTTGCTAAGAGGATTGACTGCAATCCTCCAGGTAAATCTCAACGTGGTGCAGGCAGGAGCTCAATGTGTATCGGCTCTCAGCTTTGCTGAGCCTGCTGTGCAGTCTTCAGCATAGGAGTGGGGGAAAAGGCATCTCAGAGGCTTGACTTCCTCCCCCAGTTATGTATTTGACAGGAGTGGGGGAAAAGGCATCTCAGAGGCTTGCCTTTCCCCTCCCCAGTTATGTATTTGACAGTATGAGAAGTCATATTGACCCTGAGAGACCACCTGACTATTGTTTACTAATATCCTAAACAAATGCATGAATCTCTTTAAGGAAAACAATCTGGTTGCAATGCCATCTGGATTAATGACACAGGTAAATGTGAAGTGATTGGTTACTTTATCAAAAAGTTCATTTTAGGAGTGCTTTACAATGGGATTACCAAACTTCTTTCTATAAATGAGAAGCTAGTGAATATTCTAGGCTTTGCAATCGAATGGTCTCTGTGGTAACTACCTACCTTTGTCACTGTAGTGCAAAAGTAGGTGATAAGAAAATGCATGAGCATTAATGATGGTGATTAGCATATTGGCACATTGTAAAACTCTAAAATAAAGCAAATTATTAAGAATATAAATTCAAAAAAGGACAACTGATCGCAACTAGTGAAAGTCCCATAGGGAGCTTCAAAGTTACTGAGAATGTTTTGTTTCTTGAGTATAGTGTTTACAGATGTTCATTCAATTATTGTGTACTTCATAATTTACATATTTTATATGTTCTGTTTTATCAAGTATTTAAAAAATTTAAAAAGTGCAAAAAAAAAAAAAATCTTTCTTTTCCATCTTTCCACAATGTCAGGCTTTTATTGATGCTAGTTCCATCACAAATGCCATGAGCTACATGGAGTTTCCAAGGAGGCCTTCTCCTTAGTACTTCCCCTTCCCTCAGGAGTCAGAGTTGCAGGCACACAGGCTCAAGACACTCCAGAAGTCAATCAGTATGCAAAGCATATATAAAAGTATATTTAATATACAAATGTTCTTGGCCAAATATTCTACAACAAACAAAGTAACACTTAACATCAAGAGGAAAAAGAGATAGGAGAAAGGGTTAAGGAACCAGTCCATGGGCAAAGACAAAAGGAGTCCTAGTCTGGACTGAGCAGTCCATCAATCTTGCAAGAATTTTTGATGTGACAGAGCCTTCCACAGCAGATGCCAAGTTCTTATCACGAGTAACTATAAGACAGTGTCAGTTAAGATGGCCATTTCAAGCTGCTGAAGGCCTCATTTTTTTTTCCATTTTTTTTTTTTTTTTTTTTTTTTTAGGCAGAGTTGCACACTATCGCCCAGGCTGGAGTGCAGTGGTGTAATCTCAGCCCACTGCAAACTCCGCCTCCCAGGTGCAAGCAATTTTCCTACCCCAGTCCTTTGAGTAGCTGGGATGATAGCACACCTGGGCAATTTTTTGTATTTTTAGTAGATACAGGGCTTCACATCTTAAAATCACCCAAAGAGATTTTTAAAATCCCAGTTCTTACCAGGCACGGTGGCTCACACCTGTAACCCCAGCACTTTGGGAGGCTGAGGAAAGCAGATCACCTGAGGTCAGGAGTTTGAGACCAGCCTGGCCAACATGATGAAACCCTGTCTCTACTAAAAATACTAACAATCAGCTGGGCATGGTGGCAGGCGCCTGCAATCCCAGCCACTCAGGAGGCTGAGGCAGGAGAATCACCTGAGCCCAGGAGGCAGAGGCTGCAGTAAGCCAAGATCGCGCCACTGCACTCCAGCCTTGGCAAACAGCGCAACTTCATCTTAGATAAATAAACAAACATATAGATAAATAAACAAATAAAATCCCAGTTCTTGGCTCCACCTCCAGAAATTCTGATTCAATTTTCCTGGCATAAAGCCCTGTTTTTCTTTTTTTTCCTCTTCATATTTCACCAGGTATGGGAAGCTGTGGATTCATAACCTGAGTCAAATAAGGAATTTTACATCATGAGCTCAATTTGAGATGAGTTGGGCCGGTGGTCCCTGGAAGGGGTAAATGAAAATCCACTCTGGAGGCACCTTATGCATCAAGGAGCCTCCACAAATAATTTTTCAGCAACAATGACCAGCAAGTTGTCACAGATAACCAGCATGCAAGGGAACAGAGCCACACGAATGAGATCAAATAGATACAACAGATAGTATAACAGATTCATCTAAACAGAATAGCTTTGAACTAGGGATGTTGCTTTGGTTTGGGTTTAAGGCTCTCATTCTACTTCTCTTAGCCCACAACTGTGAGTCTTCAAGAAATATGAACATACATTATAGTGACAGCTAGCCCTTTGACAGTTATCTACTGTCAGGTACATACTATGGCACCACTAATTTCCCATAAAACCTGCCCCCACTCCAAAGTCTTTGTAGAAGCTGTAATAGTTGCCTCTGTTTAGATTACGGGGTTTATTTCCCACTGTGTCCATATGTGGTGCTAGATATTGTTTATTTCTAATCAGCACTAATTTCTACCTCTTTTTGTGCTCTTACCTGTGTTTCAGGTGCTGGAAACCTAAGAATTTTACTTCCTAGACTACTTGCTACAAGTCATCTAAAAACAGTCTGGTTACTACCAAAGATATGCTTTCAAATAAGATTTGGATAAAGAAAGGAGATAGATGCCTTTTTTCAGCAGTGAAGTGATGTACGGACCAGCAGATATAGGCATCTGAGTGAATCCATCAGTCACCAGCAACAATTTCCTGAAACCTCCTGACCTCCAGACTGCAGCTTCTTTAGTGTTAGTTTAAAGCCAGCTAGATGCAATTCTCAGGTTCCACGCATATGCCCAAGGGTCCAGGAAATAATAAGAAACAGGGTTCAGGGGGTGGTTTCATGGGGCATTTACTTGAATTTTCTATAAATCTTTTTAAAAATAAGATGAGGTTGGATTTGGCCTAGAGTCTGTAATTTACTGACCCTCAATTTAGAACGATAGAATTATAGACTACTATAATTGAAAAAGACCTGCCCTCCCAGCCAGTGATTTAACATTCTCTAACAAAGTCTAACAAAGTGGTCATCCAGCCTCTGCTTGGATGCCTCCAGAGCATGAGGGCTCCCTAGCTCCTGTCTATGGACAGTTCTAATCTTAAAACACTCCTTCTTCAACTGAGCCCAAATGGTCTGTTTGATCCTCTAGTGGCTGACCTCACTCTTCTATGCTGTGGCCATCTTGGCAGTGATGCTGTATATCATATCCAAGCAAAAGAAGATGGTGGCCTTAGATGGCCATGAGCCTAGAGGCCCTGTGAGGATGTGACTGTATGTATCTTGTTTCCTGACTAATTAGAATGAATGAGGATCACAATGCAAGGGTCCCAGGCCTCCTGTTGGGCCAATTATTATTTTGTTACTGAATTGTGGTGAATTTCAGTGGTTTTCAGGTCAGAGATCAAGATGAATAGGGCAATTGATGGGCTGGAAGAAGCACAACTTTCAAGAATAAAATATTTCAATATTTCCACAATCCCTCAATGTGGGGATTTTTTCAGAAGAGGTCCTATATAACCCAGAAGAGTCCCCTTCTACATGATAACTGTGAGGCAGGAGATGCCCATTTTCCTGGGATAGCTGTGAGGTTTTTCTCAATTGCAACCTAACGTAAGTGGGAAATATTTACAAACTTAGGGACTATTTAATTTAATATGTATAAAAATTTTGCAGTAAGCATTAGGAAGGATTGTAGGGGCAAACTCAGTTGAAGAGCTATCTTTTGAGAGGCAGGCAAAAAGATAGGTGAGGGCAATGGCTCAAACCTGAAGTGCTCTCTCTAGGGTCTGGGAAGTGCGTGTTGTTTATCCAGCTTGGGCTACTTCCTAAATTCACTAGGCTAATTTCTTCTTGTCCTTCATATTTGAGTTTAAACATGATTTCTTCCTAGAAGCCACTGTTGAATCCATAGGCCTATGTTGTAGGATAAACATTTATGTGCCTCCCTAGATTCATCGGCAGCACCAGCTTCCCAAGCCCTTGGCCACTCCCTCTGTGTAGATTCCCAGGTTGTCCTCCATCCCCTCACCTCCAAAACCACCTGCCTCTCTCCCAGGAAAAGGCCCGGGCTCTGGCATAGTCTCCCCCTCCCTAGTGGCTCCTATGCAAGTCCAAGAGTAGGGTTGCAAGATTTAACAAATGCAAATTCAGGATACCCAATTAAATTTGAATTTCACATGTATAATGAGTATGTTTTTTAGCATAAGCATGTCCCATGCAATACTTGGGGAATAAAAATAATTATTCACTGTTAATCTAAATTCTATTTTAACTGTGCATCCTGCATTTTATCTGAAGACCCTAAACGTGAAAGACCGCAAAGAGATTCTCTTTGTCTCATCACATCTAGACTCCCCTGAAGCACCGAGTCACTGTGGGTGGCATCTGGCTTCTCCAGTGGCTGGCCAGAGGTGCTGCACAGCCCACAGGTTAAGAGGGCTTAGTTCCACAGGGCAGTGAACATTGAGGAATTAGAGCTGAGATACAGGAGAAATCCAGCAGACAATTTCCTCTCCTTTCTCCCTCCAATGGACTGTCCTGAGTCCTGGTTGGTTACATATGGTCTAGTTAAAGACAGTAACATGATTAAACAACCATCTGTGTTTTTCACTGAGCTGTCATCAGCTCAGTAATACACCCCTTTAAGTTTGCTTCCTCTCCTTCTCTACCTTATCTCCCTTGCTCCCTCACATTTGCTGCCCTTGAATTGTACCTCCCAATAAAACATTACTTAAATGATACCAGAATAATCTTCTTATGTGCTCCAATAGCACCCCTTGAATTTTACTCTGTATTTCAATTGACTTTTTTTACTTTGACTCTCTCCACTAATGAATGTAAGTTCTTTAATGGCAGAGGACTGTGTCTTTGGTTTATCATTCTCTTCTTGGTACACAGTTTTTGGTACACAGTTTGCTTATATTGAATGAATAAAGACATGAATAAAACAGACAAATCTGAAAGTGTTTCTCAAACATTTCCCTGGAAAAGCAGGCCATGACTCATTGAGAAGGAATACTCAACTGTAAGTGATTATTATGGAATTTTTGTTTTAATTTACTTCAACATTTTTGGACACTTATCCTGGGTCTAGTGTGTGCTATTTGTGCTTCTTACTGTAAAATAATTGGTTTTCTGGTCTGAAGTTATATCCATGGTAAACCTGGGATGGTGTAAACCTGATGTCTTATATAATGAATCAACTACAAAGCTGAAAGAAAGTGCTCCTCAAAATAGGAACACTTTTACACTGTCGGTGGGAGTGTAAGTTAGTTCAACCACTGTGGAAGACAGTGTGGTGATTCCTCAAAAATCTGGAACTAGAAATACCATTTGACCCAGCAATCCCATTACTGGGTATATACCTAAAGGAATATAAATTATTCTATTATAAAGACACACACACATGTATGTTTATTACAGTACTATTCACAATAGCAAAGACTTGGATCCAACCCAAATACCCATCAACGACAAACATTTTCTTCTGGATAAAGAAAATGTGGCACATATGCACCATGGAATACTATGCAGCCATAAAAAAAGATGAGTTCATGTCCTTTGCAGGGACATGGATTAAGCTGGAAACCATCATTCTCAGCAAACTAACACAAGAACAGAAAACCAAACACCACATGTTCTCATTCATAAGTGGGAGTTGAACAATGAGAATTCATGGACACTGGGAGGGGAACATTACACACAGGGGCCTGTTGGGGGTCGGGGGCTAGGGGAGGGATAGCATTAGGAGAAATACCTAATGTAGATAACAGGATGATGGATGCAGCAAACCACTGTGGCACGTGTATACCTATGTAACAAACCTGCATGTTCTGCACATGTACCCCAGAACTTAAAGTATAATTTTTTAAAAAAAAAGAAAGAAAGAAAGAAAGTGCTCCTCTATGCCAAAAACTTTGGCCTTATTTATATCTGATCTGGTCTTCAAGGTTCTGGCCCTGCAAGGCTGAACCCAGAGCCAGTTCATACCCACTGTTCTCCCCATCTTTGACTGATATCTGCAGCTAGTGATACTGGCCTAAAGATACCTGGTCTTACCCCTCTTCCTGTTCCTAATGCTCCTACATAGAAATAGAAGCAGGGTGGGGAAGAGGTTGGGAAGAAAGGGGGAACTATCACAGAACCTGACTTGCCCCAATTGTAATAACACTTTCATTATGCCAACAGCAGGAGAAGGACTATGTAAGAGAAAACTAGGAAAGAGAACTGGGTCAGCATAACACAAATACAAGACAGGAGGCATTTATTTAAGGTTTCTAGTTATTAGAGAGCCAAATAGGAGCTTTGCCAATTAGAACTAGTGTTCTCATTCCAGGTTTTCCTGAATCCTGGGTAGGTCTTTCTGTCCCTCATTTCTCCTGGTCCTCTCTTGAAGCTAGATTTTTAAATTTTACCTTGAGAAATCAGGGCATCATAGGACAAAAAAAGTAGCACAGGGCTAGAAACATGGCAACTTTGATTCTATTCCTACTTCTCCCACTAACCTAAGGGTGACTTTAGACAAGTCACTTCCCTTCTCTGGGTCTCTGTTTCCCCATCTGTAAAATAAAAAAGCTTGTTGAGACCTAAAAATTATGACCGTGATGTTTTACAAATATATATATATGTACGTATATATGTATATATATACGTACATATATGTATATACATACATATATACATATACATACATATATACATATGTAT
Source organism: Saguinus oedipus (assembly GCA_031835075.1). Lineage (NCBI taxonomy): Eukaryota > Metazoa > Chordata > Mammalia > Primates > Cebidae > Saguinus > Saguinus oedipus. Next base: position 58,587,353 of record CM063178.1, on the reverse strand, counting down.
ATACATACATATATATATACATATATATATGTATGTGTGTGTATATATATATATATATATCTTGTTGCATCCAGGTCATGGTGTGAAAATTTTCCTGTGTTTTGTTTCTGCTGATGCTTCCCCTTTGTGACTTGCTTCCTTGTGTAGTTTGTAATTTATGAGTCTTGAGTTCCTTTTCCACTGGGGGTTGTTTGCTGTGGGAAGCTGGTTTGCTCTAGTTTATGAAACTGTCCCTCCAAGATGGTTTTAGCTTTGACTCTGCTGAGGACTACTCTACCAGTATATGAGGCCTTAGACTCAATATACTGAATAAACTTACACTGAATATACTTAGTATAGGATGACTTAACCAGTGTTTATGGTCATTTCTTGGTTTGGGATCAGTGTGAACAAAACCTCACACCCATGTGGACATAGGTCTTTTTGACTCCCAAGACAGTTCCATCACCCCCTTGACCGTTGTACACAGGACCAGCAGCCTGGATCCCCAACCACAGCCCTTAAAGCCCCAAGACTCTACCATTAAGTCTACATAAGGCCCAGCAAACTCCTTAGCTGCAGGGCATCAGCTCCCACTTACTGCTTTGATTTTGAGTTCTCTCTTTCTTGGCCTTCAGGTATTTCCCTTTCTTGGTTTTCAGCTTGAATCACTGTGTTTGAAGAAATGTGTCTATACCTGAAATATATGTAGGGCAGGGTTTCCAGGCATCAGCTCTACCAGCCAGTTCTCTTTTATGATTATTTTGTAATGATTAACTTTTTCATAGATATAACAGGTGGCCATGCATGTATTGAGATATCAGGGCTGTGGGAAACAAACTTTCCTACTGTCACACCCCTGCCCTGAATAAAAGAACACTTTCACTGAAGTCTAAAACCCCTTTTTCTGGAGGTAACAACTTCCTTTCCATAGGGAAATCTCAGGCTGCAAATGTAATCTGCCTTCTCTCTCCCCGAACTGCTGGAATAAAGATGAAGAACTGCTATTTCACCAAGAGATGAGAGCAGAACTTTTCCTGAGAGTCAGGAGAGAGCAAAAGAGCAGCTGGTGATTGCATCAGTGAAGTGGAGAGAGGAAAAGATGAAGAAGGCTGAGGCCTTGGGGTGGAGAAAGGTCTGGAGACTAACTTCACTGGCAGTGAGATGTTCACAAGAGCCAGATCGCCCCAACGCTCTTCTCTTACTTTTGCGATGTGTGAGATAATACGAAGGAATTCCTCATGGAGAGGAAAGGTTATGGTCAGGACAGGAGGAATCAGGAGCACTCAGCGTGAATCCTAGCTCTGCCACCGTTGTGCAAATGACTATTTTTCTCTGGGCTTTGATTTTATCATTCACAAAATTAGATGATTATATTAAATTGTGGATTATAAGCATTATTCAGCAGTAGAGCCTTTCTCTTCCAATGTAAGCTTATATGGAAAACAAAAATATAAAATATAAAAGAGCTCCCTTGGTTGAGCAGGAAGCAGGGCGCCAAAGTTCAGAGGGTCACTTCCTCCTCATCTCTCAGAGCAGGCCTGGGATCCCTGGAACACAATTTGAAAACTGCCAGTCCTTATATTCTCTTATGGTTTCTTCCGTTTGAGATATAATCATTATGATGAGAAGAAGAAAAGTTTCCCAAGCTACAGAATTCATGGGATAGAGCTGAAGTAGCATAATTTCCTTGAAAACAGGAAGTCAGAGTTACCAAGAAGTGGAGCAAGGGTTTTCAGACCATACTGCATTCTTCCTTCTAGAACCTTTCACCTCCTCTTGGGTAAGCTGTCCGCAAGCAACAGCCAGCTGTTGTGTGATAAATGGAAAGACTGCTGGGCTGGAAAAGATTTCTTTCATTAACCAGCTGTGAGACATTAGCAAATTATTTCCCCATTGGGAGCTCCAGTTCTTTGCTTGTAAACAATGAGAGTGGGTAGACTAGTCACTAGGAGATCATGACTAGCTCTAAAAATGTGATACAGTCAAATTAATAATGTAGTCCTCCCCAAATTTGTTGAGCAAATAATGTGTCAGGCACCACTTGCTTTGTCATGAAGATCATGGAGTCATTCAAGGATAGACAGTGAACAGAATGAACTATGTGAAAGGGAAGTTCAAGATGCTGAGAGAATATAGCAGGGACCTCAATGTGGCCCTGGGGATCTGCATGGCCCTCCAAGACAGATGGAGAGGGAGATGGAGATTCAGAGTCAGAGAGAGCCAGACATGGAGACAGAGACAGAGAAACAGACAGAGATACAGGAGAAACAGACACACAGAGAAAGAGACAGGGAAAGAAGAGACAAAAACAGAGACAAGACAAACATAGAGACACAGAGGACCAGAAAGAGAATGACAGAGACAAAGAGAGAAATAGACAGAGAGATACAAGAGACAAAGATACATACCGAAAGACAAAGAGTTAGAGATGGAGACAGAGAAACAGAGAGAAAAAGAGAAACAGAGAGACAGACCACAGATAGAGATACAGAGACAGGGGGACAAAGATAGAGAGACAGAGCAAGTCAGAAATAGAGAATGAGAGATAGACAGAAAGGCAGACACAGACACACAGAGATAGAGTGTGTTAGTCCATTTTGCATTGCTAAAAAGGAACATGTGAGGCTGGGTAATTTGTAAAGAAGATAGGTTTAATTGGCTCACAGTTTTGCAGGCTTTATGCAAAGCATGACACTAGCATCTGCTCCTGGAGAGACCTCAGAAAGCTTTGAATCATGGCGGATTGAAAAGGGCGAGCAGGTGCATTGCATGGAGAGTGGGAGCAAGAGAGAGAGAAGGTGGATGTACCAAACTCTTTCAGGTGAACTAGCTGGGGGAGAACTCTCAGGGAGAACTCACTTATCACCAAGGGGATGGTGCTCATCCATTCATAAGGGATTCACCCCCATGATCCAATCGCCTCCCGCCAGACCCTAGCTCCAACATTGGGAATCCCATTTTAAAGGGAGATTTGGAAAAGACACATATCCAAACCATATCACAGATAGAGACATGGAGACAGAGATATACTGAGAGAGAATGGAGATAATGGTGGAAAGTCTAGGATGACTACAGATTACAGAGGCAGCTGTGGTATGAGCAGAGGCTGGAAAGACAGCTATAGGAGTAGATTTTATCATACATTGTATATGATAAGAACTGGGGACTTTGGCCGGGCGCGGTAGCTCAAGCCTGTAATCCCAGCACTTTGGGAGGCCAAGGCGGGTAGATCACGAGGTCAAGAGATCGAGACCATCCTGGTCAACATGGTGAAAGCCCGTCTCTACTAAAAATACAAAAAATGAGCTGGGCATGGTGGCGTGTTCCTGTAATCCCAGCTACTCAGGAGGCTGAGGCAGGAGAATTGCCTGAACCCAGGAGGCGGAGGTTGCGGTGAGCCAAGATCATGCCATGGCACTCCAGCCTGGGTAACAAGAGTGAAAGTCCATCTCAAAAAAAAAAAAAAGAAGAAAAAAAAAAAAAAGAACTGGGGACTTCGTCCTTGAGAACAATGATAGGTTAATAAAATATTTTACTCAGGAGAGTAAAATAATACAATTTCTCTTTTATAAGATCCCTCGGGATGTTTTATCGGTGTGAGTTTGGGTCATTTTCTATGTCATTACAGTAGGTTCCTATGACTCCCTCAACAAATATCACAAATTTATTTTCCAAGTATCAGGGGTTAGGGGAGCAGTTAATAAGGAGAGGAATGGATGTTTTAAAATCTACCCCTGGAATAAGCCAGGTAAGAAAAGTCTGACACATAACAGTGTACTGAAGGTCAGAAGTCTAAAATTAAGGTGTCTTCAGGTCTGCCTTCCCTCTGCAGACTTCAGAGAAAAATCTGTTTTCTTGCCTTTTTCAGCTTTTATATTCCTGGCTTGTGCTCCCTTCTCTGTATCATTTCAAACTTCTGCTTCTGTCATCACACCCCCTATGACTGACTCCTTTACAGAATGTAAGTTAACACATTTACAAGTTCTGGGGGTTAGAATGTGGACATCTTTGGGGGTGGCTCACTTGTTTTTCAGCTGACCACAATCATGATTGAAAGGTGATGGTCAAAGCTTCAAACACGTATGCCCTTTAGTGCCCTCAGAAGGGTGGATGGTAGGATTTCCTGTGATTCTTTACAAATAACAGTGATAATACTTGGCAGTGAAAATAAATATAAAAAGTTGCCTGGAATGTCCTCTAAGACCTGCCAACTCATTCCACATTGTTTATTGACCCCATACTGTATTGTTGACTATGACAGTATGTAGTTTTCCATTTCAAATAATAATCACCTTCACCTGGCATAGTCTTTTCCTCAGCAAACTGTCAGGGAGAACAATAGGATGATATGGTATTTATATTTCAGCATATTTAAAAGTAGCAAAACAACATTTGTGTTTTAGCATTGCTTTACTCTTTTATTCCTGACTCTACTCTGCATCTCTCTAGGCAGGAGAGTGTGCTGGTTTCATGGAAGGTAAATGTATTAATCGAAGTGTTTGTCAAAATCTCTTCAACTGCCATTGAGCAATTGATAAAGAGAGGAGAGTCTTCACTTGCTCCCTTACAATTTGATTTTATGCTTTGATTTAGGGATGGAATAAAGGACTTAGTATTGATGAACAGATATTAGAGATCAAGTGTGCTCATCTTCATTAGGAGTTATCCCTAATGAAGGGATAACTCCGATTTTTAGCAGTTTATATTTTTCTGCAGTTTTAGCAGTTTTTGTCACAAAAAGGGAGTTGTGGTCCTGTTGAAATGCTCATAAATAGAAGTACTAAAGTCATAATCCTCATAAAAAGGGGGCAGTTTCACATTACATGGATGAGTTACCGCAAATTAGGTTATAATGCTGTTCTGCGGTTTCTTTTAAAAAATGATTTTCCTTCTCATTTTAATTAGATCCAAGAAATCATAAAATATAGAGAGATTCAAAACACACTTGAGGGTTCACTTTATACATATTAGATTTCATTCATTTCATAGTTCACATAATTTATTTTACTTACCTTATTTAGTCTGACCCTTACTCAAACCTGTACAGGTAATTTATATGATGGAAGAACAGCTATAATTATTTTCATTATATAAATTAAAACACTTTATCTAAAATGACACACAGTTTAAGTGAGAAACCAAGCACAATTCTTCCAATGTTTATTCTAATTGACTTTCTAAAGTGGGTATTTATGATTTCTTTTTTTCTGGTGGCAGTGGATTGAAATTTCTGACATTTATGACCAAAAGAATCATGACACATTCTCTAATGTATCATCTTTCTGGGTAAAGCAAAATCTTGGACTTTATAACATTCTACTTTGCTCCAAAATGTTTAAGCAAGCAGTCTGCAAAGATATATAAAACATATAAAACAAAAAAAAATTAAAGAATGGTAAAAGCAAAGAATAAAAGAGAGAGAGAGACAGAGAGAGATGCCGAGAAGAGGCAGAAATAACAATAAAAGGCCGGGTGCAGTGGCTCACCCCTGTAATCCCAGCAATTTGAGAGGCCAAGGTGGGCAGATCATGAGGTCAGGAGTTCAAGACCAGCCTGGCCAACATAGTGAAACCCTGTCTCTACTAAAAAATACAAAAAATTAGCCAGGCATGGTGCCAGCTGCCTGTAATCCCAGCTACTCGGGAGGCTGAGGCAAAATAATGGTTTGAACCTGGGAGGTGGAGATGGCACCACTGAACTCCAGTCTGGGGAACAGTGTGAGACTCCATCTAAAAATAATAATAATAATAAAAGTGCTTCCCAAAGTGACTAAACTTCTTGCTATAGATGGGTCACAAATTTCACTCAAAACTTGTCAGAGGCCAATGTGGAAAGAGTTTACATTTCCATGTTCTATGATACAATTATGATTGTTAATGGGAAGAATACAGAAAACTTGTAGTGAAGAAGACAGTCATCAGAGAGTCTATTTCTTCTAGAGTCTTCCAGTATAAGCCATTCTTTCTGGATTCTGATGCAATGTTGTGTGGCAGTCTTTTCTTACCTGGCTTAATCCAGGGGTGGACTTTAAAACATCCATCCCCCTGCTTATTCACTGCTCCCCCAACGCCTGATACTTCCTACATTGACACTCAAGACTGTTTTCCTTTGCTAGAGCCGATAGCACAGCTGGCCAGCCCTTTAGCTGAGTGTAGACACAGGGACTGTTAGCTGGGTCTACACTAACCAGTGTAGGCTCACTCGCTATCATCAACTTTAGAAAGCATTACTTATTCATTATTAATTCCATTCTGTTTATGTTTTAACATTTTGGTTTATTTCTTGTTTTATGGTCATTTCTGAAAAAAATTTACAAAATTTCTCCATTAAGAAATTAATTATTTTTGAATAATGCTGGGTTATATAGAGCTCATCACTGGTATATAACTTAGGTGATATTCTTATTGAAACTGATTCTATTTAGCAGAAGCAAGCCAGTTCTCCTTTCTCTTTCTGCATTCAAATCACACCTGACTAGAGAAAATATTTAGGCAGTTTTTGAAAGAATTTGCTTTAATATTTTCTTCTTTGTCTCTGTGTGCACAATGCTTGGCATATTATAAGCATCTAATAAGTGTTAATTTCCTTATTGCATAATAAAATCTCTAAATGTTTTACCAAATGAATTTGGATGTATTTATTCATTATCCAGCAAATATTTATTAAGCATATAGTTTGCCCTACCCATATTCTATGCTTTGGGGAAAGAATACAGAGAAGTTTACACAAGAATGTTAACGACTCTGGAAGAAGACAGTTAAACAAGAAAAATAACAAAATCTCACAAGTTCTGGTAGATGAATTAGAGATGTAGAAACACACTGCAGTAACACTTAGTCTGGTCTAGAGGAGTAAAAGATCAATAGGGGCCTTACAAAAGAATCTTCGCTCTAAGTCTCAGGCCCTCCCCTACACAAACTGTCAGTAATTCCAGTGGTCAAAGAGAAGGTCAAATGAGAAGAGCATGAATTGCAAGGGTATTAAGAAAGAATAGTTATGATCAAAACAGATGTGTTGGTTGTGATGATTCACATGGTTTACACACACAGCCATTAAAGAAGGAGGGCTTCAGAAATGTTTGTCCTTTGCTCAAGAACCATCATGTAAAATGGGCTCAAAGACAATTTAAAATCCACATTCAATTTCATTGCTAACACCTTGAATTTGTTGCCCTATCTCAGGCCACGCCATGAAGTGGAGACCCATCTGAGATAATGCATGAAAATGAAAGTAGGGATGTCAGAATCATGGGACATGCTGAGGTCAAATTCCAGGGAGACAGCAGACAGGACACAAAGTAGTACATGAAGTAAAAGTCAACTGGTGATGGAGTGAGGACAGTGAGTTAAACATTTATACAAGGCCAAGAGTGGGAACTGATCTAGGGAACAGACATGGAATCAGAACTGCCAGGGGAAGTCTCTCTTCCCTGGCCTTCTTCCTTATACCAGGTGGCCTTCCCCCGTCACTAGGGAGTTTTGGCCATGAAAATTAACCTTATGATACTACCTCCCCTTAGGGCTTCTCCCTGCCCCTTTTGCCTGATCTTTGCTCACTGTGACTTTACAGCTTTGGAGCCTCTGGTTTGAGCTCCCATTTCTGGCCCCACTGGACTTGAGGACCCCACAGATGTGATCCTTAGCTCTTCTCGAGCATGATTTACAGGCATCCTATTGCTCCCCTTGCTCTGAGTAACTATTGCTGAACTCAACTCAGGGCTCTCAGGTCCCTAATTCAGAGTCAGCTTTCCTGGTTAGTACCAATCACCAGACAGGTAAGAATCCAAGACCAGAAGAACAGAATATGTATCCCAAGTGGTGAATGGATTGATAAGAGCCATGTCGTATTATAAATCGGTCTTTACTGAACATTTGGGGTCCTAGAGACACAGCCCCCACTTGGCTTTAGAACATGGTACCTTGGGCTCAGCACTTGATGGCCTAGAGCTAAGGAATGAAATGGAAAAATATATTTATTTTCTATTGCAAATAACCAGACCTGAAACCCTAGAAACCCTAATTACGGTTACAAGCGCTGCTTTTTGGGCTGAAGTATATGGTGTCTGAAAATTTTTACTTTTTGACCCATAATAAGAAGCATTGCTGGCCGGGTTCAGTAGCTCAAGCCTGTAATCCCAGCACTTTGGGAGGCCAAGGCAGGTGGATCACGAGGTCAAGAGATCGAGACCATCCTGGTCAACATGGTGAAACCCCGTCTCTACTAAAAATACAAAAAATTAGCTGGGCATGGTGGCGCGTGCCTGTGATCCCAGCTACTCAGGAGGCTGAGGCAGGAGAATTGCCTGAACCCAGGAGGCGGAGGTTGCGGTGAGCAGAGATTGCACCATTGCACTCCAGCCTGGGTAACAAGAGTGAAACTCCGTTTTTTTTAAAAAAAGAAGTGTTGCTGTTGCTAGAACTTGTCTGTGAAGACATTTTCAGCACCATGAGTTGGTTTGGATTTAGTTACTTTAGGGATAATCCAACTAGTTAATTTTAAAAATTGAAATAATTTTGTTTCTGGAAAGCAATTATCAAGAACACCCACAAAATCAGCTAAATGAGTTTGCCAAGTAAGACTATTTATAAAGGCCTGTTTTATTTGTGCCTTTGTGAGAGGGACGGTAATTTTTCCAGGGTCATATCCATGCAATTTAACAATTTGAGTTCTCCAATTTCCTATCAGAGTAACAATTTGATCCAAATAAGGAGTCAGAGTCTGTGAATTTGTATGAGGAAGAAAAAGCCATTCCACCAAGTCTTGCTCTTCGACAATAACACCAGTAGGTGAATGCTGAGTCAGAACAATTAGTAAGTCTAGAGTCTTTTCTGGATCTATTCTGTTTATTTGAGCTTTCTGCACTTGCTTCTCAATCAGCTGTAACTCTGCCTCAGCCTCTTTTGTTAATTGCCAAGGGCTAACGAGACTAGGATCTCATCTAAGGATAGAAAATAGATTACTCATGGCATAAGTAGGAATGCATAGAGCAGGTTTATCCAATTAATGTCTCCTAGTAATTCTTGAAAGTTATTTAATATTTTTAATTGATCCCTACCTGTGGTTACTTTTTGTGGCACAATGGTAGTGTCATTCACTAAAGTCTCCAAGTAAGATTAAGGGGTAGTCTGAATTTTGTCAGGATCTATAATTAAACCAGCACGAGAAATAAAGTTTTGCAAGTGATCATAACATCGGAATAATATTTCTCTAGTGGGAGCAGCACAAAGAGTATCATCTGTATAATAAATAATATCACACTGTGAAAAATTTTTCGTGAGTTGGTTCAATTGCTTGCCCTACCTAAGTCTGGCAAATTGTTGGACTGTTTAACATGCCTTGCGGCAACACTTTCCAATGAAAACGTTTAGCAGGTTTTTGATTGGTTATAGAAGGAATAGTGAATACAAATAGCTCACAGTCCTTTTCTTGTTTACCTGACCCATTAGTAAACAGTGTTAAAGCATTTTTTATGGAGAAGTGCAATACTGCTTTGAAGTGCTTTTTCCTTAAAGGAATTTTGGTGATGCTAGGATTAACTTAGCAACTTAATGCATTAATTACTAAAATGGCAAGTTGAAATCGGTAACATGAAGTTTTAAAGAGAAATCTGAAAACAACTCTGGAAGCAAAGACTTAAATAATATACTTTAACCATGTGCTTAAGGCCACAGTCAGAATATCTAGCAATTGAGTTTTTAAGCTAAGTTTATGGACTTTAAACTGGCAAACTGTTCTGAAAACAGTTACTAGCTGAGCAAAGACTATTTCTAATCAGTCTTATGCATATGTTTTTTTAACCACACTTACAATTTTTTTTTTTTTTACTTTCTGAGAATCGGCTTAAAATTTTTACTTTTTAACTTAATTATTATTTACTTTGGTTTAAAGTTCTTTTTTAAAGAGTGTGGTTTTACTCGCTTAGTTTTAAACTGCTTTTTAACTAACTCGTGGGCTTTCTTTTACAGGTGATGGAAATTTATTATTTAAATTTACAAAATTAAGGGTAAATAAGGCTTGTGCCAGTAGTGTTGCCTTTTAAGATAGAAGGCAGTTTTTCCAACTTATTAATTAGGAAATTCTTTTCTACTGAGGAGCAAAGCTATAGGACTCACTTCTAATTGCTCCTTACTAATTCATGGGCTAGCTGTAATTATTTTTTTTTTTTTTGTCTTCAGAGGTTACTGTTTTACTTAGATTTTAAAAGAGCACATTTAAAAGTAGGGTTGAAATAACAGTGGCTAATATTAGCGAAAAAAAAGTCTTACAAATCCTTAAATTTTACTTAAATTTTAGCAGAGAATTACAATTTGGGGATGTTACTGGTTTACAAAGCATACACGAAATTTCACTGTGGGACACCCATGGAGCCAGAGGCAGCAGTGGGGGTTCCAGACTGCAGCCATACCGGCCCTGCCCAGGTTCTACTCTGCTTTCTCACCCCACCCGAGCAGCAATTTTTGGGGTTGGGCTGAGCCTGTTCGCTTGAATGCGGCCTTGAGCCTTCTCTGCTGATGAGCTTTTTTCCATTTTTTTTCTTTTCCCCTTTGGCTTGGCTGCAGGTGACACCTTTTGCTTGCTCTGCTTCCTCCTCCTGGCTGCAGCTGTTGGCCTGGGTGGAATTTCCCACTGGAGCTTTTTTCCCTATTATTATTATTATTATTTGAGTAATATCCCCAGTTATTTCTTTATAAAGCAATGAAAGACAAAGCAACAGAAGAAAGGAGTAAGAAAGCACAGATTATCTGAAAACAACTGACAGAGCTAGTACTAACTTTAACTCCCTTTTTTGAGGAGCTGTTGAAGCAGACTGAAGCTAGTACTAACAGTGGCTAATATTAGCAAAGCACAGTGTTGAAGCAGACAGTGGCTAGTACTACCTGTAACTCCCTTTTTTGAGGAGCTGTTGAAGCAGACTCAACAGCTCCACCCTTGCCCATTTTCTTACCCTGACGCTTCTGAGCTCCCCTTCTTACTCACCACATGGATTACTTTAGGAGTACTCAGATGTCCTCCAGCTTAGTTCCACATTCTCCAACCATTTCTCCAGCAACCCTTCATCCCAGGTTCGAGCTCCACGTATGGGAGCCACTTGCTGAGACCAGCTCAGTCGTGGAGACCCCAATCCAGGCGCTGCTGAAGGAATTAATAAACAGACACAGAGATAGAAAGCAAAAAAGTATGGGACAGACAGCGATCCTCAGCATTTCCAGCTGAGAGCCTCGAACAAAGTGTGGCCCACACATATTACTGACAGCAAGCAAGTGATAATTATCATTTAACTAAAAGCATTCTTCGCAGGAAACAAAGCATTTTTTTACTAGTGGCAAGAAACAGGCTTTATCTACTGCAGCTGGAACATGTCATTAAGCCATGGGTCCCTCATGCTATTGTTTATGGTTCAGAAGCCCCCAAGCAATCTTCTGCCCAAGGGAAGACCAGGTATTTCTTTCCCTCCAGTAAACCAACAACCTCTAGCAATGTGTGTCACTGCTGTCACAGTGCTGTAGATATTCTGTTTACAGCCAGTTTCCTTAAGGCCTGTTTATGCCAGGCTTAGGGTCTGCTCCCAACAGATCTGATGCATTTGTTTATGCAAAAATGACGGACCCCCCCCAAAAAATAAGCTTTTTGTCATTTTTACATTATCTGGATCGTCACCTTCATTGTCAATATCTTTGTGTTACTGAAGGAAGTTATTAGAAATACATAGACTGAATACTTTTTTTTTTCAAGTGCTCCAAGCATTGTAATTAGATCTTTAAATCACTCTGATTTAGACTAGGTATTCTTCGTTTTAAAGAAAAGAAATATGTGAAAATAAAATGCCTGGAGAGCCAATTTTGTTTCTTAACATCATAGCTTGTTCTGACCAGATTTTATGGAATCAAGATTTTTTTTTCTCCATTAAATGTGAAATGAAGCACACTGGAGCTGTGAAAAACTGGCATCCCCTTTAGAGACTAAAGAATTGGGTAAAAGAAGAAAAGGTTCAACATTGTGAAATTCTAATGCTCATGGTGCACACACATTATCAGACCCCTTGCAGCATGTGCTTAATAGAGCTAGATGCTGATGATGTAAAAATAGTAAAACATTATTCTTAAGTTCAAAATACTCAACACCATGCATGGGACAGACAGAAAAACAGACAAATTACAAAACAGTGTAATAGGAATTCTAAAGTACATTTTAGCAAGATTCATCACAATTATCTTCTATTTCAACCTGAAGAGTCTATGATTTCTACTCCATAACATTTTCATAATGTGATAAAAGCTAACTGACAATTAATTTATATGATTACTACATAGATAGCTAAGTTATTTTTGGCCAGCATCTGGAGATAAAGATATAGAAATAGATTATGTGATATACATTATATTTTCTTATAATAGTAATTTATATAGATTTGCATGATCTGAAAACTACCACCGCTTATTTTTACAGTGTTTTTGAGTTTGTGCAGCATCTTTGCCTTCATTTTATTTGGGATCATCCAAAGCAGGAATGATTTGAGAAATTAGCTGGTCTCTAATCCTTGCATCATTAGCTTGGTCATTAGCTGTGTGGCCTTGGGCAAGCTGACACATCACTCTTAAATCTCCTCTTTTGATCTCCCTCATATGTAAAATGGGAGCAATAATAAGACTACTTCATAGGTTGTGAGGATTAAATGAAATCTTTAATGCCAAGTTGTGGAGAGAAAAACAATTTATCAACACCTGATCAGCTCTGCCAGGATATTAATGCTGTCTTTTCATCCCCCATCCAGGGTCTGCTTTCCCCTGCACTTGCTGCCTAAACCCATGTAATTGTGTATGATAATAACGGCTGCAGCCACCAAAGGCCCTTTACTTGACAATCTTTATACTAGCATGTTGGCTTATTTTATAAGTAGCATACTTTGTATTTATTTTTGTTTGCTTACTTCTCTGTGTACTGAACTGTAGACTCCAGGAGAGCTTTATAACTTCAGTGCCTAGAACATAGTAGACATTAGACAATATTTGCTCAATGAATTCAATTTACAACAATTCCAAAAGATGCATAGTACAGATAAGAAGCTCATTGAGGTTATGAATGCTCTGTAAGTTTATTAAGCCAAGATTTAAACCCCTTAGTTCTTTGACTCCATAGACTGCTCATATTCCTGAATGCTGTAAAGAAATCTGTCCAGGGCAGTGCAACAGATACTCATAAACAAAGCCCCAACTCCCTGAGACAGAGCATCTAAGGGGGAAAAAAGGGGGGGTTTATGAGTTCTGCTGCAGCAGACATAAACACATCCTCCCAACAACCCTGAATGAACAACGGAGCTCACAACTCAGTACTCGAGCTCCTATAAAGCACAGACCATCTCCTCAAGCATCTCCCTGACCCCTGTATATCAAAAGAGTCACCTCAAAAAAAGGAATAATCAGACTGACATTTGGCAGGCATCATTCTGGAACAAAGATAGCAGAAGAAGAAACTGGTAGCATCCCTCACTGATCCTCAGCTGCTACAGGTGTACGCCAGATAAGCAGGGCCTGGAGAGGACCTCAGCACTCATACAGCAGAGGGCTTAGACCATTAGAAGAAAAACTAAGTAATGGAAATACTTCATCATCAACAATCTGGGCATCCACACAGAGACCCAATTGAAAAATCAGAAAAAACTAAGATGACAGGTGGATAAATCCATAAAGATGGGAAGAAACCAGTGCAAAAAGAAGGAAAACACCTGAAACCAAAACACCTCACCTCCTACAAAGGACCAAAACTCCTCACCAGCAAGGGAACAAAGCTGGACGGAGAATGAGTGTGACAAAATGACGGAATCAGACTTCAGAAAGTGGATAATGAGAAACTTCAGTGACCTAAAAGAACATGTTCTAAATCAATGCAAAGAAACTAAGAACCTTGAAAAAAAGATTTGAAAAAAGATTCGAGGAAATGATAACAAGAATGGACAACTTAGAGAGGAATATGAATGAATTGAAGGAGCTGAAAAACACAACACGAGAATTTTGCGAAGCATGCACAAGTTTCAACAGCCGAATTGACCAAGCAGAAGAAAGAATATCAGAAGTCAAAGGTCAACTCAATGAAATAAAAAGAGAAACCAAGATTAGAGAAAAAAGCACAAAGAGGAATGAACAAAATCTCCAAGAAATGTGGGACTATGTGAAGAGACCCAACCTACATTTGATAGGTGTACCAGAATGTGATGAAGAGAATGAACCCAAGCTGGAAAATACTTTTCAGGATATTATCCAAGAAAATTTCCCCAACCTAGCAAGACAGGTCAAAACTCAACTCCAGGAAATACAGAGAACACCACAAAGATACTCCACAAGAAGAGCAACCCCAAGGCACATAATCGTCAGATTTACCAGGGTCAAAATGAAGAAGAAAATACTAAGGGCAGCCAGAGAGAAGGGTCGGATCACCCACAAAGGGAAGCCCATCAGACTCACAGCAGATCTCTTGGCAGAGACTCTACAAGCCAGAAGAGAGTGGGGGCCAATATTCAACATCCTTAAAGAAAAGAATTTTCAACCCAGAATTTCATATCCAGCCAAACTGAGCTTCATAAGTGAAGGAAAAATAAAATCCTTCATGAACAAGCAAGTACTCAGAGATTTTGTCACCACTATGCCTGCTTTACAAGAGCTCCTGAAAGAGGCACTACACATAGAAAGAAACAACCAGTACCAGCCATCCTAAAAGTATACCAAATGCTAAAGAGCATCAACAAAATGACGAATCTACATGAACCAATGGGCAAAACAGCCAGCTAGCATCAAAATGGCAGTATCAAATTCACACATAACAATATTAACCCTAAATGTAAATGGGCTAAATGCACCAATCAAAAGACACAGACTGGAAAATTGGATAAAAAGCCAAAACCCTTCAGTGTGCTGTATCCAGGAAACCCACCTCACATGCAAGGATACACAAAGGCTCAAAACAAAGGGATGGAGGAAGATTTACCAAGCAAATGGACAGAAAAAAAAAAGTAGGAGTTGCAATTCTCATCTCTGATAAAAAAGACTTTAAAGCAAAAAAGATCAAAAGAGACAAAGAAGGACATTACATAATGGTAAAAGGATTGATACAACAAGAAGAGCTAATGATTCTAAATATATATGGACCCAATGCAGGAGCACCCAGATATATAAGGCATGTTCTTAATGACTTACAAAGAGACTTAGACTCCCACACAATAATAGTGGGAGACTTTAACACTCCACTGTCAATATCAGACAGATCAACCAGACAGAAAATTAACAACGATATCCAGGGCTTGAACTCAACTGGAACAAGCAAACATGATATACATTTACAGAACTCTCCACCCCAAATCCACAGAATATACATTATTCTCACCACCACATCACACCTACTCCAAAATTGACCACATAATTGGAAGTAAAGCACTCCTCAGCAAATGCAAAACAACTGAAATTATAACAAACAGTCTCTCACACCATAGTGCAATCAAGTTAGAACTCAGAATTCAGAAACTAACACAGAACCGAACAGCTTCATGGAAACTGAACAACTGGCTCTTGAATGTTGATTGGATAAACAATGAAATGAAGGCAGAAATAAAGATGTTCTTGGAAACCAATGAGAATGAAGATAAAACATACCAGAATCTCTGGGACACATTTAAAGCAGTCTGTAGAGGAAAATATATAGCAATAAGTGCCCACATGAGAAGAGTGGAGAGATCCAAAACTGACACCCTATCATCAAAATTGAAAGAGCTAGAGGAGCGAGATCAAAAAAGCTCAAAACCTAGCCGAAGACAAGAAATAACTAAGATCAGAGCAGAACTGAAGGAGATAGAGACAAGAAAAACCCTTCAAAAAATCAATAAATCCAAGAGCTGGTTTTTTGAAAAGATCAACAAAATAGACAGACCACTAGCCAGACTGATAAAAAAGAAGAGAGAGAACAACCAAATAGATGCATTAAAAAATGATAAAGGGGAAATCACCACAGATTCCACAGAAATTCAAACCTTCATCAGAGAATACTACGAACAACTCTATGCACATAAACTAGTAAACCAGGAAGAAATGGATAAATTTCTGGACACCTGTGTCCTCCCAAGCCTAAACCAGGAGGAAGCTGAAACTATGAATAGACCAATAACAAGGTCTGAAGTGGAGGCAGCATTTAAGAGCCTACCACACAAAAAAAATCCCCGGTCCAGATGGGTTCACAGCCGAATTCTACCAGACACACAAAGAGGATTTGGTACTATTTCTTCTGAAACTATTCCAAATAATTCAAAAAGAGGAAACCCTTCCCAAATTATTTTATGAGACCAACATCATCCTGATACCAAAATCCGGCAGAGACTCAACAACAAAAGAAAACGTCAGGCCAATATCCATGATGAACATAGATGCAAAAATCTTCAATAAAATACTGGCAAACCAATTGCAACAGCACATTAAAAAACTTATCCATCATGATCAAATAGGATTCATCCCAGGAATGCAAGGCTGGTTCAACATCCGCAAGTCTATAAATGTAATTCACCACATAAACAGAAGCAAAAACAAAAGCCACATGATTATCTCAATTGACACAGAGAAGGAATTTGACAAAATTCCACAGCCCTTTATGCTAAAAACCCTCAATAAACTCAGTATTGATGGAACATATCTCAAAGTAATAAAAGCTATTTATGACAAACCAACAGCCAATATCATACTTAATGGGCAAAAACTGGAAGCATTCCCTTTGAAATCCGGCATGAGACAAGGATGCCCTCTCTCACCACTCCTATTCAACATAGTACTGGAAGTTCTAGCCAGAGCAATCAGGCAAGAAAAAGAAATAAAGTGTATTCAAATAGGAAAGGTGGAAGCCAAATTGTCTCTATTCGCAGATGACATGATAGTATACCTAGAAGACCCCATCGCCTCAGCCCAGAAACTCCTGAAACTGATAAGCAACTTCAGTAAAGTCTCAGGATACAAAATCAATGTGCAAAAATCACAAGCATTCCTATACACCAATAACAGACTTAAAGAGAACCAAATCAAGAACAAACTGCCATTCACAATTGCTACAAAGAAAATAAAATACCTAGGAATACAACTTACAAGGAACATAAGGGACCTCTTTAAGGAAAACTACAAACCACTGCTCAATGAAATAAGAGAGAACACAAACAAATGGAGAAACATTCCATGTTCATGGTTAGGAAGAATCAATATCGTGAAAATGGGTATACTGCCCAAAGTAATTTACACAATCAATGCTATCCCCATCAAACTGCCATTGAATTTCTTCACAGAACTGGAAAAAAATCACCATGGACATCATATGGAACCAAAAGAGAGCCCACATAGCCAAGTCAATTCTAAGCAAAAAAACACAGCGGGAGGCATCACACTACCAGACTTCAAACTATACTACAAGGCTACAGTAATCAAAACAGCATGGTACTGGTACCAAAACAGAGATATAGACCAATGGAACAGAACAGAGGCATCGGAGGCAAATCAACATATCTACAACCATACAATCTTTGATAAACCAGACAAAAACAAGCAATGGGGAAAGGATTCCCTGTTTAATAAATGGTGTTGGGAAAACTGGCTAGCCATGTGCAGAAAGCAGAAACTGGACCCCTTCTTGACACCTTACACTAAAATTAACTCCAGATGGATTAAAGACTTAAACATAAGACCTGACACCATAAAAACCCTAGAAGAAAATCTAGGCAAACCATTCAGGACATAGGAGTAGGCAAGGACTTCATGACCAGAACACCAAAAGCATTGGCAACAAAAGCCAAAATAGACAAATGGGACCTAATCAAACTCCACAGCTTCTGCATGGCAAAAGAAACAGTCACTAGAGTGAATCAGCAACCATCAGAATGGGAAAAAAATCTTTGCAGTTTACCCATCTGACAAAGGGCTCATATCCAGAATTTACAAAGAACTCAAACAGATTTACAGGAAAAAACAAACAAGCCCATTCAAAAATGGGCAAAGGATATGAACAGACACTTTACAAAAGAAGACATACATGAGGCCAACAAACACATGAAAAAATGCTCATCATCACTGGGCATTAGAGAGATGCAAATCAAAACCACATTGAGATACCATCTCATGCCAGTTAGAATGGCGATCATTAAAAAATCTGGAGACAACATATGCTGGAGAGGATGTGGAGAAATAGGAACACTCTTACACTGTTGGTGGGAGTGTAAATTAGTTCAACCATTGTGGAAGACAGTGTGGCGATTCCTCAAGGACCTAGAAATAGAAATTCCATTTGGCCCAGCAATCCCTTTACTGGGTATATATCCAAAGGACTATAAATCGTTCTACTATAAGGACACATGCACACGAATGTTCATTGCAGCACTGTTTACAATAGCAAAGACCTGGAACCAACCCAAATGCCCATCGATGATAGACTGGACTGGGAAAATGTGGCACATATACACCATGGAATATTATGCAGCAATCAAAAATGATGAGTTTGTGTCCTTTGTAAGGACATGGATGAATCTGGAGAACATCATTCTCAGCAAACTGACACAAGAACAGAAAAGAAAATACCACATATTCTCACTCATAGGCGGGTGAGAAAAATGAAAACACATGGACACAGGGAGGGGGTCTACTACACACTGGGGTCTATTGGGGGGAATGGGGGAGGGACAGTGGGGGGGACCTGGGGAGGGATAGCCTGGGGAGAAATGCCAAGTGTGGGTGAGGGGGAGGAAGGCAGAAAAATACACTGCCATGTGTTTACCTATGCAACTATCTTGCACGTTCTGCACATGTACCCCAAAACCTAAAATGCAATAAAAATTTAAAAAAAAACTATGTAGCATTTGTTGCAATAAGTATTTTAGAAAAAACGGTGAAAACAGAATTCTGTCAATAAAGAAACAAAAGATAAAAAAAACCTTTTGCTCGAAAATAGACAAGGTCTTAGGAAAGAAAAACAAACAAAAAATAAAAACATGAAGGCCTTTTAAACACAAACATGCACACATGCACACATACACACATACATCTTGGATGTTAGCCTTTTAATAAAGCTAACTTTTAACAATTGAACTCCTTAAAATTTTTTTTAATCTCATTACTGTATTTCAGCCAGGACAAATATGCTGCTCTTTCAGAAGTGTTAGATATAATGAGTTCTAAATTTCTCTTCAAAGAATCAGTATGTTACTATGTTTAGTTCTGTGCCCTCCATTTTAAAGTTTAACTTTCTTGTAGTTTCAGTAAACAACATTTTCCGTGGAATATTATGCAGCAATCAAAAATGATGAGTTTGTGTCCTTTGTAAAGACATGGATGAATCTGGAGAACATCATTCTCAGCAAACTGACACAAGAACAGAAAAGGAAATACTGCATATTCTCACTCATAGGCAGGTGAGAAAAATGAGAACACATGGACACAGGGAGGGGGTCTACTACACACTGGGGTCTATTGGGGGAATGGGGGAGGGACAGCGGGGGGGGCTGGGGAGGGATAGCCTGGGGAGAAATGCCAAGTATGGGTGAAGGGGAGGAAGACAGCAAAACACACTGCCATGTGTGTACCTATGCAACTATCTTGCATGTTCTGCACATGTACCCCAAAACATATAATGCAATAAAAATTTAAAATAAAAAAAAGAAATCTGTCCAGGGATCTGGGCAATCAATAGTGAGGCAGAAAAATAGGGTCTGGAGGCAGGGAATCTAAGGACTTACAACTAAATCAAACAGAAAAACCTCAACTTTCTATTCCCAAGTAAATAACTTTGTAACTTCACTTCAGTTATATCAGGAAACATCCTCTTCATTTGCATAGGGTGTACCCAAGTCAGTAACTTTGTAACTTCACTTCATCCTCTTGGGTCTGGAGTGGACCCCCAGCAAACTACAGCAGACTTGCAGAATATATAGTAATTTATAATAGTTTGTAACTTCACTTCATCCTCTTGGGTCTGGAGTGGACCCCCAGCAAACTACAGCAGACCTGCAGAATATATAGTAATTTATAATAGTGATTACAAGAAAAACTAATAGAAAACCATTAGAAGAAAAGGAAACTAATAGCAACAACAACATCAAAAAAGACCCACAAAATTCCAAAGATCAACAGCCTCAAAGATCAAAAGTAGATAAATCCATGAAGATGAGAAAAAAAATGCAAAATCCCTGAAAATTCCAAAAGCCAGAATGCCTCTTCTCCAAATAAGTACAACACTTCTCCAGCAAGGATATAGAATGAGGCTGAAGCTGAGATGGATAAACTGACAGAAGTAGGCTTCAGAAAGTGGGTAATAACAAACTGATGAACTAAAGGATTACATTCTAGCCCAATGCAAAGAAGGTAAGAATAATGATAAAATATTATGAGAGCAGTTATCTAGAATAATCAGTTTAGAGAGGAAAATAAATGACCTGATGAAGCTGAAAAACACAGCATGAGAACTTCATGATGCAAACACAAGTATCAACAACTGAATCAACCAAGTGGAAGAAAGAATAACAGAGCTTGAGAACTATCTTGCTGAAATAAGGCCATCAGACAAGATTAAAGGGGAAAAAAAGAATAAAAAGGAACTAACAAAACATGTGAGAACTATAAGACTATGTAAAAAGACCAAACCTGTGGCTGATTGGAATACCTGAAAGAAATGCAGAGAATGGGATTAAATTAGAAAACACACTTCAGAATATCATCCAGGAGAACTTCTGCAACCTAGCAAGACAGGCTAACTTTCAAATTCAGGAAATCCAGAGAACCCCAGTAAGACACTCCACAAGAAGATCAACCCCATGACACATAATCATCAGATTATCCAAGGTAAAAATGAAAAAAAATATTAAGGTTAGCCATAGAGAAAAGCCAGATCACTTAGAAAGAGAAGCCCATCAGACTAACAGCAGACCTCTCGCAGAAATACACAAGCCAGAAGAAATTGGAGAACATTCAACATTCTTAAAGAAAAGAATTTCCAACCCAGAATTTCATTTGGCCAAACTAAGCTTCATAAGTAAAAAAAAGAAATAAAATTATTTTTAGACAAGTAAATGCTGAGGGATTTCATCACTACCAGGCTTGTCTTGCAAAATGCTCCTGGAGGAAGCACTAACCATGGGGGGAAAAAATTACCAGCTACTACAAAAACACACTGAAGTACACAGACCAATGACACTATGAAGCAATTACATTAACAAGTCTGCAAAATTTACCAGCCAGTATCATGATGACAAGATCAAATTCACACATAACAGTACTAACTTTAAATGTAAATGAGCTAAATGCCCCAATTAAAAGACACAGCATTCTGGCAAGCTGGATAAAAAGACAAGACCCATTAGTGTGCTGTATTCAAGAGACATGTATCATTTGCAAAGACACACATAGGCTGAAAATAAAGGGATGGAGGAAAATTTATCAAGCAAATAAATGGAAAGCAGAAAAAAAGCAGAGGTTGCAATCCTAGTTTCTGACAAAATAGACTTTAAACCAACAAAGGTCAAAAAAGACAAAAACGGGTATTACATAATGATAAAGTGTTCAACAAGAAGAGCTAAGTATCCTAAATATATATGCACCCAATATAGAAGCACCCAGATTGATAAAACAAATTTCTAAAAAACTGAAAAGAGACTTAGACCCCCAAACAATAATAATGGGATACTCTAATACTCCATTGTCAGTATTGGACAGATTATCATGATAGAAAACTAACAAAGATATTCAAGATTTAAATTCAGCTCTGGACCAAGTGGACCTGATAGACACCTACCAAACTCTACACCCCAAAACAACAGAATATACATTTTTCTTGGTGCCACATGGCACTTACTCTACAGTAATCACACAACTTGAAGTAAAATACTCCTCAGCAAAGGCAAAAGAACTGAAATCAAAAGAAATAATCTCTCAGACCACAGTGCAATCCAATTAGAACTCAAGATTTAAAAACCCACTCAAACCAAACAATTATATAGACATTGAACACCATGCTCCTGAATGACTTCTGGACAAATAATGAAATTCAGGCAGAAATCAAGAAGTACTTTGAAACTAAAGAGAACAAAGAGACAATGTACCAGAATCTCTGGGATGCAGCTAAAGCAGTATTAAGAGATAAATTCATGGCACTAAATGCCCACATCAAAAAGCTAGAAAGATCTCATATC
Organism: Saguinus oedipus; assembly: GCA_031835075.1. NCBI lineage: Eukaryota > Metazoa > Chordata > Mammalia > Primates > Cebidae > Saguinus > Saguinus oedipus. The sequence continues at coordinate 58,565,182 of CM063178.1, read as the reverse complement.
AACACCCTAATATCATAACTGAAAGAACTAGAGAACTAAGAGCAAACAAACCCTGGAGCTAGAAGACAAGAAATAACCAAGCTCAGAACAGAACTGAGGGAGATAGAGGCATGAAAAACCCTTTGAAAAATTAACAAATCCAGGAGCTGGTTTTTTGAAAAAAAAAAAAAAATCAATGAAATAGAATTCTAGCTAGACTAATAAAGAAGAGGAGGAGTTTCCAAGATGGCACAATAGAAACAACTCAGGATTGCAGCGCTCAGTGAAGGCGCAGAGGGTGAGTCCTAGCTGCATTTTCAGACGGACTTTTGTTGCCCACAGAAATGGTAAATTCCAAGGTGTAGGAGAGACACAGGAGAGCAGCGCAGCCCTTTCAGCTTGTGTGGCTGTTTCGGCCAGCACCACGGTGCAGCGGCAGCCCGCACAAAGCTCACTGGTCTGGGTACCCTGTTAAACGCAATATGAGTTTTGGGAGGGCAGATTGACATGTCCATTTGATTGAACGGGACTTGGATGGTGAGCCAGACCAGGAGATTCCTGGGAAGAGCGATTTGTGCTGCTGCAGTGGGCCGCTGCAGAGGAGATCACACGGATCCCAGTGGCCAATCAGCAGGTGACTGGGGCACTTGTGAGAGAGTCAACCATTCAATTTGTAAAGAAAAAGAGAGAGAGAGGGAGAGAGGAGGGACTCTGAAGCAGGAAGCCAGGTGATCGGGTTCAGCGGGTCCCACCCTCACGGGGACAAGCAGCATGGCAATTTGAGGCGCTCAGGGTTGAGAGTTTTGCTGCAGGGTCAGCTGAATCCAGGATGGTGCAGCTCGGTGGGGGAGGGGCATCCACCACTACGGATGCAATCCGCCCATACTGAGGTACTGCCCACTGCTGACACAGCCTGCCATTGCTGAGGCAACCAGCCATAACAGAGAGATGCCACCAACAGGGCAGAGTGCACCACAGTAGAATGGAGCCCCGTGGCAGCAGGGTGGACCCGCGCTAGCAGGGTGGAGCCCTGGCAGGCAAATAGTGAATAGACTGCCTCCTAGCTGGGCAGGACAGTGCAACAGATACTCATAAAGAAAGCTCCAACTCCCTGAGACAGAGCATCTGAGGGAAAAAAGAAAGGGGGGCGGTTTATAAGTTCTGCTGCAGCAGACATAAACACATCCACCCAGCAACCCTGAATGAACAATGGAGCTCAAAGCTCAGCACTGGAGCTCCTATAAAGTACAGACCATTTCCTCAAGCAGCTCCCTGACCCCTGTATATCCAAAGAGCCACCTCAAAAGAGGACTAATCAGACTGACATTTGGCGGGCATCATTCTGGGACAAAGACAGTAGAAGAGGAAACTGGCAGCATCCCTCACTGTTCCACAGCTGCTACAGGTGTCACCCCGGACAAGCAGGGCTGGAAGGGGACCTGAGCACTCATACAGCAGAGGGGCTAGACCATTAGAAGGAAAACTAAGTAACAGAAATATTTCATCATCAACAATCTGGGCATCCACTCAGAGACCCAATCGAAAAGTCAGCAACTACTAAGATGACAGGTGGATAAATCCACAAAGATGGGAAGAAACCAGCACAAAAAGGAGGAAAACACCCCAAACCAAAACACCTCACCTTCTACAAAGAACCAAAACTCCTCACCAGCAAGGGAACAAAGCTGGACGGAGAATGAGAATGACAAAATGACAAAATCAGACTTCAGAATGTGAATAATGAGAAACTTCAGTGACCTAAAAGAACATGTTCTAAATTAATGCAAAGAAACTAAGAACCTTGAAAAAAGATTCGAGGAAATGATAACAAGAATGGACAACTTAGAGAGGAATATGAATGAATTGAAGGAGCTGAAAAACACAACATGAGAACTTCACGAAGAATGCACAAGTTTCAACAGCCGAATTGACCAGGCAGAAGAAAGAATATCAGAAGTCAAAGATCAATTCAATGAAATAAAAAGAGAAACAAAGATTAGAGAAAAAAGCACAAAGAGGAATGAACAAAATCTCCAAGAAATGTGGGACTATGTGAAGAGACCCAACCTATATTTGATAGGTGTACCAGAATGTGAAGAAGAGAATGAATCCAAGCTGGAAAACACTCTTCAGGATATTATCCATGAAAATTTCTTCAACCTAGCAAGGCAGGCCAGTACTCAAGTCCAGGAAATACAGAGAACACCACAGAGATATTCTGCAAGAAGAGCAACCCCAAGGCACATAATCGTCAGATTCGCCAGGGTTGAAATGAAGGAGAAAATACTAAGGGCAGCCAGAGAGAAGGGTCGGGTCACCCACAAAGGGAAGCCCATCAGACTCACAGCGGATCTCCCAGCAGAAACTCTACAAGCCAGAAGAGAGTGGGGGCCAATATTCAACATCCTTAAAGAAAAGAACTTTTAACCCAGAATTTCATATCCAACCAAACTGAGCTTCATAAGTGAAGGAAGAATAAAATCTTTTGCCAACATGCAAGCACTCAGAGATTTTGTCCCCACCAGGCCTGCTTTACAAGAGCTCCTGAAAGAGGCACTACACATAGAAAGGAACAACCAGTACCAGCCATTCTAAAAACATACCAAATGCTAAAGAGCATCAACAAAATGAAGAATCTGCATCAACCAAGGGACAAAACAGCCAGCTAGCATCAAAATGGCAGTATCAAATTCACACATAACAATATTAACCCTAAATGTAAATGGGCTAAATGCACCAATCAAAAGACAGAGACTGGCAAATTGGATAAAAAAACCAAAACCCATCAGTGTGCTGTATCCAGGAAACCCATCTCACATGCAAAGATTCACAAAGGCCCAAAATAAAGGGATGGAGGAAGATTTACCAAGCAAATGGAGAGCAAAAACAACAACAACAACAACAACAACAACAACAACAGAAAACAGAAGTGCAATTCTCATCTCTGATAAAATAGACTTTAAAGCAACAAAGATTAAAAGAGACAAAGAAGGCCATTACATAATGTAAAAGGATCGATACAACAAGAAGAGCTAAGGATCCTAAATATATATGGACCCAATACAGGAGCTCCCAGATATATAAGGCAAGTTCTTAATGACTTACAAAGAGACTTAGACTCCCACACAATAATAGTGGGAGACTTTAACACTCCACTGTCAATATCAGACAGATCAACCAGACAGAAAATTAACAACGATATCCAGGGCTTGAACTCAGACCTGGAACAAGCAAACCTGATAGACATTTACAGAACTCTCCATCCCAAATCCACAGAATATACATTCTTCTCAGCACCACATCACACCTACTCCAAAATTGACCACATAATTGGAAGTAAAGCACTCCTTAGCAAATACAAAACAACTGAAATCATAACAAACAGTCTCTCAGACCATAGTGCAATCAAGTTAGAACTCAGAATTCAGAAACTAACTCAGAACCGCACAGCTTCATGGAAACTGAAGAACTGGCTCTTGAATGTTGATTGGATAAACAATGAAATGAAGGCAGAAATAAAGAAGTTCTTCAAAACCAATGAGAATGAAGACACAACGTGTCAGAATCTCTGGGACACATTTAAAGCAGTCTGTAGAGGAAAATATATAGCAATAAGTACCCACATGAGAGGAGTGGAGAGATCCAAAATTGACACCCTATCATCAAAATTGAAAGAGATAGAGGAGCGAGATCAAAAAAACTCAAAACATAGCCGAAGACAAGAAATAACTAAGATCAGAGCAGAACTGAAGGAGATAGAGACAAGAAAAACCCTTCAAAAAATCAATAAATCCAAGAGCTGGTTTTTCGAAAAGATCAACAAAATAGACAGACCACTAGCCAGACTGATAAAAAAAAAAGAGAGAGAATAACCAAATAGATGCAATAAAAAATGATAAAGGGGAAATCACCACAGATTCCACAGAAATTTAAACCATCATCAGAGAATACTACAAACAACTCTATGCACATAAACTAGTAAATCAGGAAGAAATGGATAAATTTCTGGACACCTGTGTCCTCCCAAGCGTAAACCAGGAGGAAGCTGAAACTATGAATAGACCAATAACAAGGTCTGAAGTGGAGGCAGCAATTAAGAGCCTACCACACAAAAAAATCCCCGGTCCAGATGGGTTCACAGCCAAATTCTACCAGACACACAAAGAGGAGCTGGTACCATTCCTTCTGAAACTATTCCAAATAATTCAAAAAGAGGGAACCATTCCCAAATTATTTTATGAGGCCAACATCATCCTGATACCAAAACCAGGCAGAGACTCAACAAGAAAAAAAAACTTCAGGCCAATATCCATGATGAACATAGATGCAAAAATCTTCAATAAAATACTGGCAAACCAACTGCAACAGCACATTAAAAAACTTATCCATCATGATCAAGTAGGATTCATCCTGGGCATGCAAGGCTGGTTCAACATACACAAGTCTATAAACGTACTCACCACATTAACAGAACCAAAAACAAAAACCACATGATTATCTCAATTGACGCAGAGAAGGCATTTGACAAAATTCAACAGCCCTTTATGCTAAAAACCCTCAATAAACTCGGTATTGATGGAACATACCTCAAAGTCATAAAAGCTATTTACGACAAACCAACAGCCAATATCATACTTAATGGGAAAAAACTGGAAGCATTCCCTTTGAAATCCAGCAGTAGACAAGAATGCCCTCTCTCACCACTCCTATTCAACATGGTACTGGAAGTTCTAGCTAGAACAATCAGGCAAGAAAAAAAAAATAAAGGGTATTTGAATAGGAAAGGAGGAAGCCAAATTGTCTCTATTCGCAGATGACATGATAGTATACCTAGAAGACCCCATCACCTAAGCCCAGAAACTCCTGAAACTGATAAGCAACTTCAGCAAAGTCTCAGGATATGAAATCAATGTGTAAAAATCACAAGCATTCCTATACACCAATAACAGACTTAAAGAGAACCGAATCAAGAATGAACTGCCATTCACAATTGCTACAAAGAGAATAAAATACCTAGGAATACAACTTACAAGGAACATAAGGGACCTCTTCAAGGAAAACTACAAATCACTGCTCAATGAAATAAGAGAGGACACAAACAGATGGAGAAACATTCCATGTTCATGGTTAGGAACAATCAATATCGTGAAAATGGGTATACTGCCCAAAGTAATTTACAGAATCAACGCTATCCCCATCAAGCTACCATTGAATTTCCTCACAGAACTGGAAAAAAAACACCATGAACTTCATATGGAACCAAAAAAGAGCCCGCATAGCCAAGTCAATTCTAAGCAAAAAGAACACAGCGGGAGGCATCACACTACCAGACTTCAAACTATACTACAAGGCTACAGTAATCAAAACAGCATGGTACTGGTACCAAAACAGAGATATAGACCAATGGAACAGAATAGAGGCATCGGAGGCAACACAACATATCTACAACCATATAATCTTTGATAAACCAGACAAAAACAAGCAATGGGGAAAGGATTCTCTGTTTAACAAATGATGTTGGGAAAACTGGTTAGCCATGTGCAGAAAGCAGAAACTGGACCCCTTCCTGACACCTTACACTAAAATTAACTCTAGATGGATTAAAGACTTAAACATAACACCTGGCACCATAAAAACCCTAGAAGAAAATCTAGGCAAAACCATTCAGGACATAGGAGTAGGCAAGGACTTCATGACCAGAACACCAAAAGCATTGGCAACAAAAGCCAAAATAGACAAATGGGACCTAATCAAACTCCACAGCTTCTGCACGGCAAAAGAAACAGTCACTAGAGTGAATCGGCAACCATCAGAATAAGAAAAAAAATCTTTGCAGTTTATGCATCTCACAAAGGGCTAATATCCAGAATTTACAAAGAACCCAAACAGATTTACAGGAAAAAACAAACAAGCCCATTCAAAAATGGGCAAAGGACATGAACAGACACTTTACAAAAGAAGACATACAGGAGGCCAACAAACACATGAAAAAGTGCTCATCATCACTGGTCATTAGAGAGATGCAAATCAAAACCACATTGAGATACCATCTCACGCCAGTTAGAATGGTGATCATTAAAAAATCTGGAGACAGCAGATGCTGGAGAGGATGTGGAGAAATAGCAACACTCTTACACTGTTGGTGGGAGTGTAAATTAGTTCGACCATTGTGGAAGACAGTGTGGCGATTCCTCAAGGACCTAGAAATAGAAATTCCATTTGACCCAGCAATCCCATTACTGGGTATCTATCCAAAGGACTATAAATCATTCTACTATAAGGACACATGCACACGAATGTTCATTGCAGCACTGTTTACAATAGCAAAGAACTGGAACCAACCCAAATGCCCAACAATGATAGACTGGACTGGGAAAATGTGGCACATATACACCATGGAATATTATGCAGCAATCAAAAATGATGAGTTTGTGTCCTTTGTAAGGACATGGATGAATCTGGAGAACATCACTCTCAGCAAACTGACATAAGAACAGAAAAAGAAATACCGCATATACTCACTCATAGGTGGGTGAGAAAAATGAGAACACATGGACACAGAGAGGGGGTATACTACACACTGGGGTCTATTGGGGGGAATGGGGGAGGGACAGTGGGGGGGGGACTGGGGAGGGATAGCCTGGGGATAAATGCCAAGTGTGGGTGAAGGGGAGGAAGGCAGCAAAACACACTGCCATGTGTGTACCTAGGCAACTATCTTGCACGTTCTGCACATGTACCCCAAAACCTATAATGCAATAAAAATTAAAAAAAATTAATAAATACAAGAGCATAAATACAGTTGAGTTAATAAAGCAGTAGAGTTGCTCAGTTTAAAAAAAAAGAAAGAAAGAAATCTAGAGACAACAGATGCTGGAGAGGATGTGGAGAAATAGGAACACTCTTACACTGTTGGGGGGAGTGTAAATTAGTTCAACCATTGTGGAAGACAGTGTGGCGATTCCTCAAGGACCTAGAAATAGAAATTCCATTTGACCCAATAATCCCATTACTGGGTATATATATATCCAAAGGAATATAAATCATTCTACTATAAGGACACATGCACACAAATGTTCATTGCAGTATTGTTTACAATAGCAAAGAACTGGAACCACCCCAAATGCCCATCGATGATAGACTGGACTGGAAAAATGTGGCACATATACACCATGGAATATTATGCAGCAATCAAAAATGATGAGTTCATATCCTTTGTAAGGACACGGATGAATCTGGAGACCATCATTCTCAGCAAACTGACACAAGAACAGAAAATGAAATACCACATATTCTCACTCATATGTGGGTGAGAAAAATGAGAACACATGGACACAGGGAGGGGAGTACTACACACTGGGGTCTATTGGGGGGAATAGGGGAGGGACAGCGTGGGGGGAGCTGGGGAGGGATAGCCTGGGGAGAAATGCCAAATGTGGGTGAAGGGGAGGAAGGCAGCAAAACACACTGCCATGTGTGTACCTATGCAAGTATCTTGCACGTTCTGCGCATGTACCCCAAAACCTAAAATGCAATAAAAATTTTTAAAAAAAAGAAGAGAGAAGAGAATACTCAAATGAACTATCAGAAATGATAAGGGAGATACCACCAATGACCCACAGAAATATAAACAATCATCAGAGAATACTATAAACACCTCTATGCAAAATAAACTAAAAAATCTAGAAGAAATAGATAAATTCCCCAACACACACACCCTCCCAAGACTGAATCAGTAAGAAGTTGAAGCCCTGAATAAACCAATGACAAGTTCTGAAATTGAGGCAGTAATGAGTAGCCTGCCAACAACAACAACAACAAGAAAAAGCCCAGGTCCAGATGGATTTATAGCTGAATTCTACCAGAAGTACAAAGAGGAGGTGGTACCATTTCTTCTGAAACCATTTCAAACGACTGAAAAGAAGAGACTTCTCCATAACTCATATTGAGGTCAGCATCATCCTGATACTAAAACCTGCCAGAGATATAACAAAAAAAGAAAACAGCAGGCTAATATCCCTGATGAACATTGATGCAAAAATCCTGAATAAGATACTGGCAAACCAAATCCAGCAGCACATCAAAAAAACTTATGCAACACAATCAAGTCAGCTTTATCACCAGCATGCAAGGCTGGTTCAAATACACAAATCAATAAATGTAATTACATAAATAAAACTAAAGACAAAAACCACATGATTATCTCAATAGATGCAGTAAAGACCTCCTATAAAATTCAACATCCCTTCATGTTAAAAACTTTCAATAAACTAAGTATTGAAAGAACATATCTTAAAATAATAAAAGCCATCTGTGACAAATGCACACCCAGTATCATACTGAATGGGCAAAAGCTGGAACCATTCCCCTTAAAAACTGCACAAGATAAGGATGCCCTTTCTCGCCACTATTATTCAACATAGTATTAGAAGTTCTGGCCAAGGCAACCAGACAAGAGAAGGAAATAAAGGGTATTCAAATAGGAAGAAAGGAAGTCAAATTGTCTCTGTTTGCAGATGACATGATCCTATATCTAGAAAACTGAATTGGCTCAGCCCAAAAGATTCTTAAGCTGATAAGCAACTTCAGCAAAGTCTCAGGATACAAAATCAGTGTACAAAAATCACAAGCATTGTGATTACACATTTGGTGGGAATGTAATGTAATGTTCACCTTTTGTGGAAGACAGTCTGGCAATTCCTGAAAGATTTAGAACCAGAAATATCATTTGACCCAGTAATTTTATTACTGGGTGTATACCCAAAGAAATATAAATAATTCTATTGTAAAGATACATGTGTTGTATCTTCATGCAGCACTATTCACAATAGCAAAGACATAGAGTCAACCCAAATGCCCATCAATGATAGAACAAATAATGAAAATATGGCATGTTTATACCATGGAATACTATGCAGCCACAAATAAAAGGAAATCATGTCCTTTGCAGATACATGGATAAAGCTGGAAGCCATTATCCTCAGTAAACTAATGCAGGAACAAAAAAACCAAGCACTGCATGTTCTCATGTGGAAGCTGAACAATGAGAACACATGAACATGGGGAGGGAAACAACATGCACTAGGGCCTGTCAGGGGAGGGCACGTGATGAGAGCATTAGGGAAAATAGTTAATACATGCTGGGCTTAATACCTAGGTGATGGGTTGATAGGTGCAGCAAACCACCATAGTACACATTTACTCATGTAACAAACCGGCACATTCTGCATATGTACCTCAGAACTTAAAAGAATAAAATTTTAAAAAGCTGAATCTTCACAGTCCAGTCTATCATCGTTGGGCATTTTGGTTGGTTCCAGTTCTTTGCTATTGTAAACAGTGCTGCAATGAACATTCGTGTGCATGTGTCCTTATAGTAGAACGATTTATAGTCCTTTGGATATATACCAAGTAATGGGATTGCTGGGTCAAATGGAATTTCTATTTCTAGGTCCCTGAGGAATCGCCACACTGTCTTCCACGATGGTTGAACTAATTTACATTCCCACCAACAGTGTAAGAGTGTTCCTATTTCTCCACATCCTCTCCAGCATATGTTGTCTCCAGATTTTTTAATGATCGCCATTCTAACTGGCGTGAGATGGTATCTCAATGTGGTTTTGATTTGCATCTCTCTAACGACCAGAGATGATGAGCATTTTTTCATGTGTTTGTTGGCCTCATGTATGTCTTCTTTTGTAAAGTGTCTGTTCATATCCTTTGCCCATTTTTGAATGGGCTTGTTTGTTTTTTTCCTGTAAATCTGTTTGAGTTCTTTGTAAATTCTGGATATGAGCCCTTTGTCAGATGTGTAAACTGCAAAGATTTTTTCCCATTCTGATGGTTGCTGATTCACTCTAGTGACTGTTTCTTTTGCCGTGCAGAAGCTGTGGAGTTTGATTAGGTCCCATTTGTCTATTTTGGCTTTTGTTGCCAATGCTTTTGGTGTTTTGGTCATGAAGTCCTTGCCTACTCCTATGTCCTGAATGGTTTTGCCTAGATTTTCTTCTAGGGTTTTTATGGTGTCAGAAAATGTGGCACATATACACCATGGAATATTATGCAGCAATCAAAAATGATGAGTTTGTGTCCTTTGTAAGGACATGGATGAATCTGGAGAACATCATTCTCAGCAAACTGACACAAGAACAGAAAAAGAAATACCGCATATACTCACTCATAGGTGGGTGAGAAAAATGAGAACACATGGACACAGAGGGGGGTCTACTACACACTGGGGTCTATTGGGGGGAATGGGGGAGGGACAGTGGGGGGGGGCTGGGGAGAGATAGCCTGGGGATGAATGCCAAGTGTGGGTAAAGGGGAGGAAGGCAGCAAAACACACTGCCATGTGTGTACCTATGCAACTATCTTGCACGTTCTGCACATGTACCCCAAAACCTATAATGCAATAAAAATTAAAAAAAAAAAGCTGAATCTTCTTAGTTGTTGAAAATGTCTATATAATTAACTCTAAGGTTCTTATTTCAATGAACACCTGATATTCATAGATTATAAAAGAGTTAACAAGGAAATGTCTGAGTTTAAATGATGGTGTGTAATATCTGTTTTCAGAAATAATCTAAATAAATGGTTAAAATGAAAACAGTATATGTAAATGGTATAAATGTTTTAGGTAAACTTTTTGTATAATTTAATATCTGAAAATTATTTTTGATGCTCATTGAATATCTGGGTCATTTTCAATTAAGAAAGGGATGTGATATGGGGAAATATATTTCAGAAATTTTGGGATTGTTCTTATCTATAAAATGCTCATATCTGATAGTTCAGGATTTCTTGCATTTTAGGGTTTCATTAAAAGCTAAGGCTACTAAGGACAATAATTATAGTTAATACATACTGTAATACATAAAATGTGCCAAAAGATATGTTATTACTGGGAAAAATAATAAAAGTTCAAATTACATATTTGAAAAAGTTATTTATGAAAAAGGTAGTAAGAAACCAGTAAGTACCCTGTAGATATGAAGCAATTTATGCTTATAAAGATGTATTTTTGGTAAGGAAGTTTTTAAAGAAAAGATAATAATTTTATGAGAAAGGATCTTGTATGAAAAACTTTTTTGGCCTAGAGTACAATGACTGGTTATCTAAAGAAGAAGAAGAAGAAAATCTGGGACTGAACAGAAAGCCCAGGCATGTCATGGATAGTTTGTATAAGTCATATGTAATTTTTCCTGTTTCTCTGTAGTTAGAGTGAAAATAGAAAGCTGAAAAGATAGCTTTTCATGCAGATAGAGTGAAAATAGAAAGCTGAAAATGTTTAGATAAGAAAATATTCTTTAAAACATGATAAGGAATTGGAGACATTTGGCTAATTAACATTTTCATAGTTAAAGCTCTTAGTCTTGATTAAAGTAAAATAAGAAATATTATAAAGAAATGCATCAGCAGTTTGGTGATTTTTTTTTTTCAGTACAGATAAGCATGAAGCCAGATTCAGTGTGGAGCAAAATTTCACGTAACTGCTTGCATTGCTTTATACTGTTTACTGTTTTGCATGGATAGTGCTGGCCCTGGAGTACTTACTGATCATGTGCCTAGAGGGAATTTCTTGATTGCAAAGGATTTATGGTGATATTGGTATACTTAAAGATACTAAATTATATATCAGGAATAAAATATTCATTATATAAGTTTTTTAGGTAATATGCTCTAGGTAACATGTTAGCCTCCAAGGTAAACGGAATAGGAAAAACTTAGGGTTGATTTTGTTTGTTTTTGCTTCTAAATTTTCATTTGCTTCCTGGTTTTTTCTCCTTTGGGTTGGCTTGTGTACTCATACATATAAAACCATTGTGGTTTTTTTAGTTTCTGGTGGAAGGCTTTTATTTTGTTCTGTCAACAGTTATTTTGTTTACTGTGCATTTCTAGTAAGTCATCGATCGTTCTGTTTATCTGGAACTCCTAGACCACATTTGTTGAGCCTGCAAGAACTGATGGAGAACACCAGCCATTTAGAAGTTGCTTGGTTTTACTTGCCTGTGATAATCTAGAGAGCTATGAGAGCTTTACGGTTCCTGGCAAAAGAAAATTGCATAAAACACTTTCCATAAGTTCTGAACAGAAATCATACATTACTTACTATTTGAAAAAAGTAGGTGAGAATAAAAATGTTCAAGTGATGATTATTTCCCAGGTAATTCAATTCAGTTAATAATTTGAGTAGGTGTCACATCTTTACCTTTAGGTAATGAAGAAATACTATGATATGGATGCAAAGTTTTAATGTTCAAAAAAGATTGACCTTATCTTCAAAGAAATTATATTGATTAGGATCTCTCTCAAACTAAGCTAATCGTGTTGACCATTATTAAAATTAAGTGACATTCACTTGGATTAAGTAGCAATAAAAATGTGAGACTTTCTAGTGACTTTTTTAAAATCCAAAGCCATTTATTACTGATGAGGCTTCATGTGTATGCTTGAAAGCAAAACATGTGGAAGTGTTATACTGGTTTGAAGATTTTGGTGGTGAAAGTTAGCTGCTTAGATGTCAGAACACTATCTAGAAGCCAGCCTTGAAAATATGTGAAGTTCCCTTTTAAAACAGCTGAAAAGGAATTATTTTGTTTGTTCTTCATTCTTGTTTTGTTGTATAGTATTTAAGTGAAAGGAGATCTTTTTATCCTTATATTGAATTCCCAAAACTAGTATTTGCATTTACCATTTGTTAATGATGGAGAGAAAAGTTAGTTGTCTTACCTTTGATATGTTTGGCATAGGACCTACGACACTTTTGATGTTTTTGGTCACAGTTCAGTCACTAGTATGCTAGCAATTAGATATATGCAATGAGTAACCTAAGTACTTTAATACAATTGTTTAAAGTACCACAGGCAGTAAGTCCTAAACACCAAATCACAGTGTTTTGATTTGTAACATGCTAAAGAGAATGATAGGACTTTCTGTAGTATAAATATCTTATTAACTAATGCTTGTGCTGTTAAGTTACAGGACTTTGACTTCTGGGTTGGAAAAAGGCAATGACCCCTGCTAAATTGTGAGCATTGACACCAGTTGAAGCAGCAGCATCAGACTCAGGAGAAGGGGGCCATCAAAATGATCTGCTTTTGTAAGACACAAGACTAGAAATTAAACAATTCAATCCCTCTAAGCCCAAGGACTACCATGGAAGAGGTGGGCCTGTGAGATTGTAAAGGCCCATCTGATGGATTAGATTAGTTCAAAGATTTTCTATAATTAAACATTAATATAAAAAGGACACTAATGAAAGACCAGAGCCTGGGCCCATGTGTTACAATAACAGGGCTTTCTTGGAGCATTGATCTGATGTTTAATAGAAAATTGAAAAATGTGATAAAAAATTATGGAAATCTTACCTTATAGTCAAACTGATTAAAATTAGATTTGTTTATAAGGCTTTATTAAAATTACCTTTAATATTAGTAATGCACCGTAGGAAGGTAAAATTTTGGTTTTCTCTTTTGAACAAAATGTTTGCTTAATATTAAGAGATAAAAAATTTTGTTTACCTTTTAAGTGAACTGCAGCGAGAAAATAGAGAGGAAAGAGACAGACTTAGTTGGCCTCATGGTCTCTCCAGTATTATGTCTTATTGTTTGGGAAACTGTGTTTCCTCTCTATGGAAGAGTAAATATTTTTGTATTACAATTTTGGCTATCTGAATGACAACTTTATAGTAACTTGTGATCTTATTTTGTGATAGTGAGTATCAGTGAGACCTTTGAAATCTGACAGACTTTCCAACAGCAAATTTTAGAGTTTTAAATTTAGTCTTTTGACCTCAAACTTTTTGGATCGCAAGTTTTCTAAAGTTCAAGAGAGACATGTTGGGCTTATTAGGCTTATTTGTAATGTTAGAATTATACGGGAAGCATTATCAAATGTGAGATTGTATTTAGTTTCCTTTGGGTTATATTTATGTAGATTGTGTTATTAATATGTGTTCTAGGATTGTAAGAGATTCCTAAAATTCTGATATGTCTTAACATACATTGTCAGTAATATGATTATTATGTTAAATTGTTGTATACCACAAAGATAACCAAATTTCCTTGTCAACTGGGTCTTTTATCTATGGCTGTCTTAAGACTTTTGTCATCCACAATTGAAGTTTTGCTTTGATCATTCTCAATAAATGTGACTTATAATAAGTTACAGTCCAAGGGTTGCCTCTCTGGAGGAAATCATGAAAAGGTCTCTTGAATATAAGTTTCTGATACCTTTGGAGATTGTGTAATTAAATTAGAGTAAAAACTTCCAGGGCATCATTTGGAAGGCTGATGTGTTCATAAAGATTGCTAACCCAATATGAATTAGAGCAGTTGATTGCATAAACTGAACTAATGGAAGACAGAAATGATTTTTACGGCTTTTGTTGTTCAAAATGTTGCAGATTCTTTTTGTTTTGTGTCTAAAGTTGGAGAATCTTTTTCTTTCGAAGCTATTTATAGCTTTGAAATAAACTTTAAGTGTATTGAGTATGCTTTTCTAAACAGAATTTGAATCATTTCCGTCTCTCTGCCTAATTTCTCCAGAATTTGTAAACTGTTTGTGAATGCTATTAATTAATGGTGATGTTTGTTTGCATACAGTTAATAACCACGTTTTCTTTTGTAATGTGACACATTCGAAGGAACTGGCTATTTTTTCAGGGCTTTGACTGAAATGGCCTTGTGAGATGTTCCAACAAAGCCAGTTTAGGAGAGCCTATATAGACAATGATTCTTCTTGCACTTTACGTGGGTAATCAGGCCAAGTATACGGGACTGAAGCTTATTTTACAGATAGATTGGTTCTGCTGATTTATCTTTGGTGGAAGTGGTGGACTAGTGAGAGAAATATTATATGTCTCAAACAACAATCAACTCCTTATATACCTTTAACTGCAACCACCAGATACAAATGAGCCATCTAACTCATACCCCATTTTGTAGGGCTAGTAATAACAGCAGGAGTCGGAATGGGAGTTAGTGAGATTGCAACTTCCCTATCCTACTGCCAATGTTTGTCCAAGAATTTTATGGAAAGCTTGGATGGCATTTCCTAGAGTATTGCAACCTCACAAAATCAAATAAACTCCTTGACAGTGATCACTGCAAAATAGAAGGGGACTAGATCTTCTAACTGCTGAAAAAAGTGGCTTATGTCTTTCTCCTTGAAGAATAATAACCACTCAGGATTAGTAAGAAATGCCACTTGAAAGCTAGCTGACTGGGCTCCCAAAATAATGACAACAGCTGCCGAGTCATGGGGCTGCTGGTAAATGACACTTAATTGGGTTTCATAGCTCCTTCTCTCAGCCAGCCCATTATTAATAATTATACTTGCCTTGGTGTTGGACCATGTTTGTTAAATATTTTAAGTGAATTAATTTCCTTTCACCTAGAGACCACAAGCTTTAGATGATCATATGACAAGGTTTCTAGCCAGTTCCAGGTGAAGACACCAACAGCCATCCAGAAGCTAACCTGTCCCTACTAGACAGAGTAGGGTGAGAGTTTTGTGATTTCCCCAATATGAAGGGACTGCTCCTGAAGTCAGCATGAAGCAGTTACAGAAGAAAGATCCTTGGTCCCTCTGCCTCCCATAAAGGTTTATGGAGATCATGTCTCTCAGGAGGCAAATGACACAGAATAGGTTCTGGAGTCAGGGAATCTAAGGACTTCCTAGAACAAAATCAAATGAGAAACCCCAGTTTTTTATCCCCGAGAAAATAACTTTGTAACTTGACTTCAGCTATGTCAGGAAACATCCTCTTCTTTTGCATAGGGTGGACACCAAGTCAATAACTTTGTAACTTCACTTCATCGTCTTCATTTACATAGGGTATAAACCAAGTGACCGATGGGAAACCTCTAAAGGGTGTTTAAATACCAGAAAATTCTGTGACCAGTGCTCTTGGGCCACTTGCTTTAACCAGCTCCAGCTCTGTGGAGTGTACTTTCATTTCAACAAATCTGTAGTTTTTTTTTTTCATTGCTTTGTTTGTGCATTTTGTCTAATTCTTTGTTAAAAATGCTAAGAACCTGGACACCCTCCACTGGTTACAACAGGACAATGTTATTGATATAACTGCAATGGCCAATCATGGTGGCTGATGCCTGTAATCCCAGCACTTTGAGAAGCTGAGGTGGGCTGAGGTCAGGAATTTGAGACCAGCCTGGCCAACATGGTGAAACCCCATCGTGAGAAAGAGAGGGGGTGGGGAGATATAACTGCAATATATATGATTATTCTCCCATTTCAGGTGACCAAATAAGACTGGTTCTGTGAAATTCGAATTCCAAAAATGATTGTGGAGAGTTTTCTTGTCCTCAACCTCAGCAGGGCTATTTGCCAAGATAAAGAGGAACGAAGTTCTGATGTGACAATTCCCAGATGAATGCTATATTTGAAGTGTGGTGGGCATTGTAGTTCAGATGATTTTCTAGGGTATGATGAAGAAAATCTAGAAAGACTGATATGAGGAAAAGAAATGTGCTGCCTACCTTGATCGCTTCTGTCCCCTCCTCTGTTACAGTGCCTGGCACATTACATGTGTCCAATGAATATTTTGTTCACTGCTTAAATAAAGGGTTATCAAATCATTACTATATAGAGCCTGTAAACTTGTCCTAATCCTAAGACCACTGGACCGGCTCTATTTTAAATATTGCACAGATGTCTGGAAAATTCTGAGATAGATCTAAAACACTAAACTAATGCAATATCAGAGCTAGAAACCAGCAAGCCTAGTCTTTCCCATCGTAGGTTGTAAAACTAAAGCCAGAAGACATGAAGTAAATGTCTGTACCATTTATTGGTACCAGACATAAAAAGTAAGATCCACATTTCATATCTTCAAGAGTAGCTCTTTCTGCTCTTATTCTAAAACCTAGAGTCTCAAAGGTAGCTAGAGGATCCCAAGTGAACTAGATGTTTTTTCAAACATTACAGATACACATTTGAACATATCCATGAGTCTAGAATACAAAAAAAAAAAACTGGCATGAAAATTTAAAAATATGCTTGTTCAAGTTGTTTCTCCTGCTTATGATGTGACTGTTGGAAAATTATATCCCTCTCTGAATCTTAATCTTCTTATCTCTTGTATGTGCAATAAAAATACTAGCTTAGGTCAGTATTTTCTAGTTCACATTCCTTTCTTCCTTATTTCTGTTTGTAAATAGAAGAAACTTAAAAATAAAGTTTTTTTCTGTAGACTTTCAGAATATTAAATAGATAAAAGTCCAGCTTTCTGGTTAAAGTTAGAGCAGCAGGAGAGAAGGTCTCAGCAACTTGCCCGCTCCAACTTCCCCACCTTCAAGAGTGTTTCTCACTCTCCCATTCTGTGATTCTATGATTCAGCGATAATGATTCCAAAAAAAGAAAAGGGGCAGACTCACCTATGGCTGCTTACATTCTGCATTTCATTTGGATGGCTAAGACCAGATGCTTGGAGAAGGAAAGAACTGCTAGCACCCAGAGTACAGGTTTTGGCCAAAGAGATAAAAAGTGTTTGGATGCAACTATGTTGAATTGGCTACCAAGTCCAAGGGAAGGACCAGTTCTCTCCCAGGTACCACTGGTTCTCTTTAGGCTGTGGGGTACAGCTGTCCCAAAGAGCACCAATGGGTAGGTTTGATCACTACCTGTGTTCAGGAATAAAGAAAATGCCAACTTTGGGTAGAGTTGATTTCCATTGACTCGGCTTCCATTGTACTCCTATTTCCTGGTGTGGTTTCAATAAGATATCCCTGGAGTCAGTGCAATCTGACTGATTTTTGGCTCCAAGACATGTGACAATTTCAGACAATAGTAGTTACCTTTGTAAAGCACTAGATATTTTATAATACCCCTCTGACAAAGACCGAAAGAGATAGGAAGAGAATTTTAGGAAAATAATAGTATAGTTCAAAAGTAGAATTGATACCCTAGAACGCTTTAAATTTTTCATCACTGGAAGTGTGTAAGCAGAAGATGGTACACTTGACAGTGATAGGGTTTAAGATTTAAAAGACAGTCTGAATTGGTTGACTTTATGTATTCTTTAAAATCCTGGGATTATGATTCTGTGAAATAAAAAGAAAGAAGAAAGGAGAGTGACATGTACTGACATTTTTTTATTGCGTGTATTGGGATCCTTGTAACACTTTATTTAATAATATCCACATAGCAGCCTCCAAAAGAAAGCATTCTTCAATGCATTTTCAAATGAGAAAATGGAATTTTGAAGAAGTTGCTTGCTAAAGGTTACACAAAGAACTCATGGCAAAGCTGGAATTTCAACTAAGCTCTTCCAGCATCAAAAGCCAATGCTCATTCCTCCGTATACCACTGCCCCTATAAGGACCTGAGAAATGGATGGTAATTTCTAAAAAATCACCTGATAACCTTTCTCTTTCAAAAGATTTGTGGGCAGGGAGTTTAAAAGAAAAATAACTCTTTGCTGTTTGACTAAGGCCAGATTTCCCTCATGTACATGTTTTGTTTTTGATTTATCAAATATCCATCTTGAAAATACTTGAAGTCTATTTGTGTGTCCTGGGGAGGAACACACAAGAAACAGAAGGAAGTGGGCATTGTGTAAACCCACAGGACACTGCAGCTTCTTTCCAGGATTTGCGAAAGATGGTGGCCACACCCTGTTGATGTTGGCAACTCTTCAACTTGCATCCAGATGAGAAAAATCTGTTGCAGTTTCCCTTCTGCACTCAAAACCCCACCAGCTTCTCCTCTGCCAGGAACAGAGTCTCCTACCATGAAACTAAACAAATTATATCCCCTCAAGTTCCCAGCTCTGAGCATCATGCCTACATTCTTGGAGTCTCTCTCTAAAGCTAGATATTGAGGAAATGATTACTATGGCCAATCCAGTAGTTTGTAATTAAATCTTTTTTTAGAAAAAAAAAATGAAACCTAAAGATACCTCTGTTTTTTCTCTCCTTATTGCAGACTGAAGAGTGTAAGGATAGTAACTAGAAGACTATGGTGTTTTACAATTCCTGCCTCCCTTGCTCCCTCCTTCAAAATGGATTGTCTTGTTCTTTGATACTACTCGAAACATTATTGGTAGAATCAATAGAACCCTCTTTTCATGTCATCTCCACCTCCAAGCAATTTTGGGGGGAGCTCAAATAATTTTAAAATGATTGTTCATAATTCGCCTTCAGACTCTCTCCAATTCAATCCTTCCCCCTTAACCTGCAAATGAACTTCCTTAAAGCACAGATCCAACCATGTCATTTTTAACTCAATAGCATTCATTACTTTTTTTGTTCATTGATGGCCTGATGACATCCAAATTCTTTATCCTGATCCTCAAAGCTGTCGCCACACAGTGATGGTTAATTAACATGGCATGGAACTCAAAGTGGAAAAATATAAACAGACGGCCATCGATTTGGCAAGAAGGAAAGAAGGTGTGGTCTTCCCAGCACAATTTCATCAGAATGGTAGGGGTGTAACTCATTGGTCTCAGATAGGGATATCTGGAAGGGAGATACAGAGAATTTGAGCAAGGCCAGGTACTGAAGGAAGTTATGCCAGTTTAGCAGTGAAAGAAGTGAAGAAAATGAAAAAGCCAGTACAGCAGCTGGCAATGTCAAATGAAGGAATCCTCAAGATTGGAGAAATTAACAGGTTTCAAGACTCATGCATAGGCTTCAATGCTTTTCAGAAAGGGATACTCTGAGGCAGTGGTTTTCTGCCTTGGTTGCTCACTAGATCAGTTAGTCATTGGTAGGGCCAGAATTCAGCTGGAGCCTCCAGTCACAGGAAAAGACAGCTGCACGAGAACACAGCCAAGCTGTAATGGAAAGAACGCAGAACCTAGAATCAGAATGAGAAGGTCTTAAAGAGGGAGGTGGTGGCACAGAGGACAAAGTTACAGAATTTTATACTTTTGCTTAAAGCAGTTCTTGTCTGTCTTTGTAAATAGCTATTTTAGCTCATTGAAAATAACATAAACATTCATTTATTTATTTTGCTGTATCCAGGATAAATAGGAGAAGGTGTTCTCTGAAATCTGTTCTCAGTCTTCAAATAGACTGATAAACCAGCATGGTAAAACCTAAAAAATAGTTACCCAACCACATCTGTAGAGCATCTGTGGCCTTCCACCTGCAGTGCCTGCTGTCTGTTCTTTGAAGAGACTCCAATTCTTTGGTTCTCCTTGGAGTGACAGGAGGGGTAGACCCTCTTTGGGGAAGCCACAGTGCTGTGGTATCCCCTGCTGAGAGAGTCTACCCTGGGCTTTTCTTTGAAAAGCTTTCTGAGACCAGGAACATGGGCAAGCATGGAGTCATTGGGAATCATGCATCCAATTAACTCTCATGCATTGTGACATTGAGTTATCCCTTAAAATAGACTTGAAAATAGCTCTGAATATTATCCAGAGCTGTTGTGACTTGAGAAAAGTATAATCACCCTGAACTTGCTTGATCCCAAAAGTGGCATTTTGTTGTCATGGCTTGATATTCAGGAAGAAAGGCAGCTGTGGCTGGAGCCAGGTGGTTAGGTTGATTAATGTTCACCAGAGAGGGCTGTCCAGCTGCTTCCCAGATGGTGGGAAAGACCTCATCTGTAGGAGGCCATGAAAAGCCAGACAAGTAGAGGACACTTCAGTCTATGTGGATGTTGATGGTTTGGGGAAGGGAAGAGGGGCAAAGAGGAGGGAGAGCTATAGGTCATGAAGTATCTGTTCATTTTACTGAATCATTAATTAGAGCTGAAAATCTAAAATTAGTCTTGAAATTGTCTGCCAGATGAGGCAGGAAGACAGAAAAAACAAAAACCAGGTTCTCTCTGTGCACTGCCTACATTATATCTTTGATCAAGGTCTCACGACATCACGCAAGTTGCTCACCAATGAGTTCAATCAATTCAAAAGCAGCCACACTTGGCTGGGAATGTCCAAGAACATCTTCTTACCCATTTATTGCCTCTCCTCAAGACCAAATTTCAAGCTCCATAATGCAGAAAAAAAGTCTGGATTGACTTTATCTCACTGTGATTGTTTCATTTTTCTGTATGCCTCTCAAGTCAACATTTATTTAGCCCTTTATGTTTAATGGTGCTCTGCCAGGTATGGTGGCAATACGAAAGATGCATCGGATGATGTTAAGGTTGATGTCCCCCTAGTGCTCTGGTTGCACATGGTCTTGATTTTCATGCCTCACCAACTTCCAATTCTATGCCACTCTGGTCACATGACATGGCAGCCCCATTCCAGCCTTCACCACAATAGAAAACTGCTTAATTCTAAAATCTCAAACTCTAAAATTTCCCTTTACTAAAACTGCCTGTTCTACTTTGCAACTCCCAGCCAATCTATTCTTGGTTTTCATGACTTCTTGCTTCTCAGGCTTTCCCAAATTCCTAAACCCATCATCCCAGCCCTCAGTGATTCCTACCACCATCCCTCACCATGTTCTTTTTTCCCATGATATCCATAAGCTTAGTCAGGCTGCTGGTGGGCTTAGCTCTTTAAATGAGGCCTCTCCTCCTACAAGGACATTCACTACTTTTCCAAACTTTTTCTGAGGCGCTTGTTGATTTGCTATCCTCTTCCCCATAGTCACTTCAAGATAACCTTTCTTGATACCCTCAACTGGATATGTCTCCCATTTCTGAACTCATAAACTGGTTATGTCCTCATGGTTCTCAGCACTTGCTGACTCAGATAACAGTTGTGTCCATTTGTGTAGTTTGTCTTCGAGGTCTTTTAGGGTTGAAGTTCTTATTCATCTTTATATTTTAGTGTTCAGCACAGTGTCTGGCATCTAAAAGATGCCCCATGACTGTTTTCTGAATTGAATAGGACAACTTTTCTACAAAGGAACTTTTAAAACATAATAGCTTCATTAGGATATCAGCTGCAACTTTTGCAGGGAGTAGCTTTACAGAGAAGCATAATAAAATGCACACTGAGAATTAGTTTTCTATTGCTGCATAATGGATTAACACACATCTGGCAGCTTAAAATAACAGACTTGTATCGTGTCATAGTTCTGTAGGTCATAAGCTCAACACAGCTTTGATAGGCTCTCTGCCTATAGTCTCCCTCCTGAGCAAGGTAAGCGAGGACATTGAGGCTGTTTAGCTCCACCTACCTCTTCAAGCAGAATGTCACCTCTTTCTGCATCTCGTCAAGTAGAAAGAGAGGACATTTTAACATTCCTTTTGCAGGTGAGAAGTCATAGATTGAAGTTACTTGGAAATAACTTGCTGCTCGTTTCAAGGAGGAATTTTTCTTATAGTCAAAAAATTTTTATATTTATCAAAAGATAAAAGTGACTGACTTGAGAGGCTGCAAACCCTTGAGATAAAGAGAACTTCTGGAAGCAGAGCAGAGGTGGATTTCTTCAGCCTCTTTCATACATTCATGCCAAGATACTTGTAGGGATAATTCCAGCTGGAGTGTCAACTATTTAGAAGAAAGAATATCTTGTTAGGGCCACTGTGGAAAGGTGTTAATATTCTGTCCCCTTGAGTGACCCTGGTGTTCAGGCATGTCTGGCCCCCCCTCTGCTGAGTATCTGCTAGGTCACCTTCAGCAAATGCAAGCTAGCTCTGCTCCCTCACCCATCACATGTGGGCTTATAGCCAGGCTGTCATGAAGACCAAGTGTTCATGGACATAAACTTTAAAAGAGTTACACACACGAAAGGCAGTTTTATCATTATCTCTAGTCACTCCACCACCACCTTTGTGTTAACTTCTCTGTTACTGCAGCATCTTGGGATGGACCTCCCTCTACTGGTTGATGAAAAACTAACAAGCTTTTGCATCATGGTATCTCATTTTCGGAGACACCCAGACACATATAACACTCTGTTCAATTTTACAGGCCACTTCATATTCATTGGTTAATTTGGTCTTTTTGGGTGGGTGTGGTGGCTCACACCTGAAATCCCAGCATTTTGGGAGTTCGGGGCGGGTGGATCATCTGAGATCTGCAGTTCGAGACCAATCTGGTCAACATGACAAAACCCCATCTCTACTAAAAATACAAAAATTAGCCAGGTGAGGTGGCATGCGCCTGTGGTCCCAGCTACTTGGGAGGCTGAGGCAAGATAATTGCTTAAACCCAGGAGGGAGAGGTTGCAGAGAGCCAGGATCGCGCCACTACACTCCAGCCTGAAGGACGGAGCAAGACTCTGTCTCAAAAAAAACATTTCTTCTTCACAGCCACGTAATATATTTCTAACAATCCATGTAACTCAAATTCATACAAGTCAGGCCATATTTTGAAGGCATAAAGAGAAATGGCTACTTCAAACAAATGTGGTGAATTTCTTCATTCTACTTCTAAGGGGTTTCCACTCTTTCCTTCATCATTTGGCTCAGTTCTATTCCAAGAACATGGAGTTACCCAATATATGTCTACCCAATATAAGATGCCTGGGCCTTAGGAACAGGTGCTCAACTGAAACAAGATGAAAACTGAGTAGTCATTCATGTTTTTTAAACAAGTGCTCAGAAACCTCATGAACGAATCACAAAGAGCAGATATAAATTACTATTTGTTTAGTAGCCACATAAAGCAGTCTCATCCTACTAGTCATCAGAGAAATATAAGTTAACATGATCGAAGCTGAGACAATTCACTATAGCATTATCAGAGTTGGTCAGGCGTGGTGTAATCCCAGCACTTTGGGAGGCTGAGGCAGGTGGATCACGAGGTCAGGAGTTCGAGACCTACCTGGCCAACATAGTGAAACCTTGTCTCTATTAAAAAACAAAAAAATAGCCAGGCATGGTGGCAGGTGCCTGTAATCCCAGCTACTCAGGAGTTTGAGGTGGGAGAATAGCTTGAAGCCAGAAGGTGGAGGTTGCAGTGAGCCGAGATCTCACCATTGCACTCCAGCTCAGGCAACTGGGCGAGACTCCATCTCTAAAAAATAATAATAACAGAATTACCAGAGTTTTTTGTGTTGCCATTAACTGTGTTTTCAATGATTGTAAACCAGATGCTTCGAGGCACACCCATGTGCATGTTCATCCCCACAGCCTCAGTGAGCAGTTCGGTACTGGGTACAAAGAGCCCAAAAATGTTCAGAGCTTTGCCTCAGGTTTTCTAATTCTTGGAATTATTTCAAGGAAATAATTCTGAATAAGTAAAAGCATTCCACTCCAAGACATTAAAAATGATAATAGCAAAAAGTTCAAAACAGACTATACAACAGAGGAAATGTTAAATTAGAATTGTTATAGGATAGATTATTATGGGGTCATGAACTGTTTTAAAAGAATTTTCATATGCAGAACATAGTGGCATACATCTGTAGTCCCAGCTACTTGGGAGACTGAGACAGGCAGATCCCTTGAGCTCAGGAGTTCAAATCCAGCCTGGGAAACATAACAACACCCTCATTTCTTTAATAGCAACCAATAGAATGGGAAAAAATGTTTGCAATCTACCCATCTGACAAAGGGCTAATATCCGGAATCTACAAAGAACTAAAACAGATATACAAGAAAAAAAACAAACCACCCCATTCAAAAGTGGGTGAAGGATATGAACACATACTTTTCAAAAGAAGACATATATGAAGCCAACAAACATATGAAAAAATGCTCATCATCACTGGTCATTAGAGAAATGCAAATAAAACCACATTGAGATACCATCTCATGCCAGTTAGAATGGCGATCATTATAAAATCTGGAGACAATAGATGCTGGAGAGGATAGGAAAAATAGGAACACTCTTACACAGTTGGTGGGAGTGTAAATTAGTTCAACCATTGTGGAAGACAGTGTGGCGATTTCTCAAGGATCTAGAAATAGAAATTCCATTTGACCCAGCAATCCCATTACTGGGTATATACCCAAAGAACTATAAATCGTTCTACTATAAAGACACATACACACATACATTCATTGCAGCCCTGTGTACAATAGCAAAGACCTGGAACCAACCCAAATGCCCATCAATGATAGACTGGACAAAGAAAATGTGGTACATATACACCATGGAATACTATGCAGCCATAAAAAAACGATGAGTTCATGTCCTTTATAGGGACTTGGATGAATCTGGAAACCATCATTCTCAGCAAACTGACACAAGAACAGAAAGCCAAACACCACATGTTCTCACTCATAGGTGGGTGTTGAACAATGAGAACACATGGACTAAGGGAGAGGAGCATCACACACTGGGGGCAGTTGGCGGGAATAGGGGAGAGATAGCAGAGAGTGGGAAGGGATAACATGGGGAGAAATGCCAGATACAGTACGCACCTAAAGTAAAATAAATAAATAGATAGATAAATCGGAGGGGGGCTTTAGTGAAACAGGAGAATATTGGCTATGATAATGAAAAAAGGATACCAAACGAAAAATGCACTGAGAGGTTGTTTAAATGAAGTGCACGGGGAAATAAATGTAAAGAAAATGTGCCAAATGTTACCAGTGGGCCCCACCTCTGGGCATTGGAACTCTAGGTGATTTTTTACTTTGCTGCTGCTTTGTGGTTTGGGTACTTTATTACATTTGTTTAATGAGCATGTACTACAATCAGAAAAAGAAAAAAAAATCAGCAAGATTTTACAGAAGCCATAAGACTGCCAGGAATTGTTGCTGTTTATACTTGGAAGAGCGGCCCCTGTGTCAATGAGGGTGGGGACTGCCCTCCACATTGGCCCTTTCACTATGAGAGATCAAGTCATGGCTACCATCAGAGCCAGGTTTCTAGTTGTTTTGGGAAAAGTGTAGCTGAACGTACAGGTCATTGTTGTGGTAATAACAGATTTCACTTCTGAGTGCCACTTGCACGCCTGGCTCTGCATCGGTGGTGTGGGGTGGGCTGGTGCCTGAGGCAGGAAGGAGCTGCTCAGGGCATGTGGAGCCATCTCTCACCACAGCTGTCTTTTTCAGGGAAGGATGACTCCAGCAGAGACATGCTGACTGGTGAGCTCAAGAAGATGCTCATAGAAGTTCTCCAGCCCTTGATTGCAGAGCACCAGGCCCAGCACAAGGAGGTCATGGACGAGTGAATGAAAGAGTTCACTAATGAACAAGTTCAGTCACCTCATTTTATATATGCTTATAAAGAGACGTGATTTATCAATAACCCCAGCCCAGTCAAATCCACTACCTGTAGGCTTCTGTCACATGATAATTACTGGGTTTGGCTTCTGTAAACCTGTGTATGTTATCAATACCATTTATTCCTGTGAGTCTCATTATTTCTGACTCTTGTGGGCAAAACATTGTGGGTGATTGGTGATAACATTGCATGGTCAGATAGAGAAGTCCAGCTATGAATCTTTCCCAAAAAGCAGCTCCAAAGCATACGGAGCCTTTGGCTGGAAGTTCATGGGCCACCCTGTTCTGGTCCATGGAAGACTCCTAGGGTTCCCAATATACTCTTAAAACCCACTCTATTTTAAAATACATATTCTACATATGGGTATATGGACATTAAATGTCATTATTGTAACCTAAAAAGTGCTTTGAAATGTTGATGTGGGGAAATTAATTGAGCACACGATATATTTCAGCCCATGACCTGCCACCAAAACATTGACAGGTAAAAGCTTTGCTATACATTTGACTAAGAAATCACCCAGCTTTAAAGTTGCTTTTAATCATCAAGAGTAAACAGAGATGGGCAGTTTTTATTAAATTG
This sequence comes from Saguinus oedipus, assembly GCA_031835075.1. NCBI lineage: Eukaryota > Metazoa > Chordata > Mammalia > Primates > Cebidae > Saguinus > Saguinus oedipus. The sequence goes on along the minus strand of CM063178.1, from coordinate 58,538,574 downwards.
AGTCTTAGGGGTGAAACTTTTCAACTTACTTACCTCCAGATTAGGCATGTGTTCTACTCCAGAAATCATGCTCACTTCCCTTAACATACCAGTGTTTTCCCGTCAATTGATCCTAGACACTCCATCCTGCAGAGTCAATGGTGTGGCTTTTCCCTTGACTGGGTCAGATCCTGAGGACCCACACTGTCCCTGCAAATGTTTCATTTTGACAATTGACTGCAGTGGAAGTCAGCACAGAGCAGTGCACTGGCTGTGTCCTGGGATGGGTGGAAGAAAGTCACAGCAGCAGCCCTCGAGGCCCTCATGGATGGTCTGGACAGGCTGCATTTAATCACGTGCCATGTGCAGGCATGGAAGAGCAAAGCTGAATTTCAGGGAAGCCCCTGGTTCACATGTTTGGGTCTCTCCTCTTGAGCGTTCTGCCTTCCTGTCACCCCTTGGAGTAAATAAACTTCCTTGGCTCCCGCACGTGGTACTGTGCTCTGCCTGGGAGGTATGAGGAGGGAGCAGAGGCCCCTCCCCTCACCTCTTTGTGGATGGCCTTGAGTATGCTGGGGTCAAAATTTGGGGATGAAAACACACAGTCCAGGGAACCCCACTGTGCAGAGTTCCAGGCTCCAAGGAATGGGCTTGTGCTGGGAGAGCTGTTAGCAGTGTCCTGGGGTAGACTCTCTGTCACACCTCATTTCACATTTCCAGCAGCTGTTGGAGAACACAAGAAGAGGTTGTCCTAGTTTTTCAGAGGAGCGACCAACCATGGGGTGCTTGGTGAGGCTGTGTAGTGATGGGGAGCACAGGCTGGGACCCAGGCTGGGCCCCATTCACATGAGGCCCAGGGCAGAGACAGAGCTACAAGGGAGCCTTGGGCTCAATCTACTGGCCTATCCTCATTTTGTAAGCAGGGAAACTGAGGCTTAGGGGAGGGGAACATGACTATTCAAGGCCACAGGGTGACTCTGACACAGCAAGCCTGTCATGACTCTTGGTGCTTCTATCTCCATCCACACACACAGAAGCATCGTTTTATAAGTGAGGGAACTAAGGTTCCAGTCCTGGGAAGCTGGAGGCCTGGGCTCAAGTCCTACTTGGATACCAGTGTGCAGCATGACCTCACCTAGGCCTCTTCTCCCAGCCTTGATTCCCACTGAGCTGAGCCCTACTCCTTGCCCTCCCAGCCCTGCCTCTGCTCACCTGGCTGACTATGGCCAGTAGGAGTGAACCACCCACAGAATACTGTGTAGCTCACCAGCCATGTTGCCCTGGGCAACTAATATAATTTCCTGTAGCTTCATTGTACCTGTGGGGCAGGTACAATGAGGGATGACAATTGAAGTCAATGACAGCTGATGTTGTCATGTCCACCCAGCCAGAGTGTCTATAGTCAGGGCCTTGGCAGGGCCATGGGCCCAGGGAGGAGTGAGCCAACATAGACCAGCTTCTTTTCTCATCAGCTGTGTGACTTTGGACAGGTCACTTAGCCTCCTGGGACCTCCACCTCCTCCCCTGTAAAAAGCAGTGATGCCTCCTATTTACGGTCTTAGAAGGGGTGGCCTGGGGCCAATAGTCAGGTGACTTGCCCAAGGCCACTGCTGGTCAGGGCAGAGGAGAGCCATACATGTCTCATACCTCTCCCATTTTGCCAAAGTCCAGTTGTTTCTGAGAGAAATATTCTCTGAGAGACAAGGGCACTTCTGGATTAGAATGCACAGCTGCAGTGGCTCTGCAGATGTTTGGAGATGAGGTGTGAGGCTGGGTGCCAGCACCAGTGTGGTGCCATAAGCTGCCGGAAGAGCACTTCCGCTCCGGCTGGTAATGTCCACTTGTCAGACAGCTGTGGTGCTAGCCAGCTTGGCCTTGCTGCCCTGCAGTCCCCAGCCTGGAAGGGAGACCAGCTAAGCCTGCCTGAAAGGGGACAGTGTATGAAGAGCATACAAAAGAGCATTGGGTGGGGGAGCGGGGATCCAGGGTAGAGGGTGGCTGAGTGCACAGGGACAGCTGCAGAACAGCTTGCCGCTCCAGGGCAGTGCTCAGGGAGAAACAGGCCTGCCTCTGGCCCCCAGCCCTGGCCTGCAGCACCAGCAGATGTGATGTGCTCTCTCCAGGGTCACGCTGGCTGGGCCTTGCCCCAGGCTCAGGACCCTAGTCATTACTGTAGGGGTTTTAGAGACAGGGAGTACAGGGAGCCTTCCTGCACAACCCTTCCCCGGTAACAGCACTCAGGGCACACATGGAGCCAGCTGCTCAGTGACACAGGCTCAGGGAAACCAAAGTCCCTCACCTCCCAGAGTGCAGCCTCTGCTGGAGCTGGACCTGGAGTGCTGCCAGGAACCCTCCTTCCAAGTCCAAACAGGTGTGGTCTTGACAAAAGTGGTCCTGGGTTCAGCATTCGATGAACAGTGGAAACCTCTCAGCTGCTGCCCTTTCCCAGCATTTCGCCAGAGCATCTCAGCCTCTGCAACTCCTCAGCTGGAAACACTCCCAGGAATCCACTGCAGGACTTCATTCATTCATTCACTCATTCATTCCACACCCTCTGAGCACATACTGTGCACCAGCCCTGGAGCTAGATGAAAGCCTTACACAGCTCGCTGGCTCTTGTGGGAGGAGGGCAGGTAGATGAGTGACCACACATCCAACCGGGCCCCACGGGAGCAGAGCAGGAGATGCCTGGGAGCAGCCTGGTGGTCTGGCAAGGAGAGCTTCCTGGAGGAGGTGATGCCTTGGATGTGAAGCCATCTAGGCAGAGCAAGAAGAGGGTGTTCCCGGCACAGGACACAGGACATAAGGTCAGGTTCCCACAGCATCACATATACAAGGACCAGCATGACAGGAACAGGCCCAGGAGCGGGTCCACCTCTTGTTCTGGGAGTTTTGTTCAGCAGAACACAGGACAGCATTCAGTCCACAGACATCGTCAAGGTCAGTGTCCATGAGCAAATGTAGCTGAGGCAGGTGGCTCCCAGCCCTGCCAGAGGGCTGCTGTGGTGGAGACCTGTTGGCTTCACACTGGACCTGCCAGCCCTGGCCCACGATGGCCCCCATCACTGGATACCATGCGGTGCTAGGAAAGTGAGGGCTGGAGCTTCAGACGCAGTAGCACGAGTCTGCCCCGCACTCAGCCACTTCTAACTACATGACCTGGATGGATCCCTGCTGTCTCTTGGTGTTGAGGGAACTGAGGATCCCATCCTGGGAGGCAGGAGGTTGGGTTCAAGTTCCCACCCAGGTACTGCCCTGTGGCATGACCTCACCTTGGCTTCCTCATCCCACTGGGCTCCACAGCCCCCCAAGTCCCAGCCCCTGCTCACCTGGCTGGCTGTGGCTAGTGAGGCTGAGCTACCTGCAGAAGACAGCATAGGAGAGGAAGTAGGTAGCAAAGGAGTGGCTGTCCCAGAAAAGCAGGGCTGAGCTGCCCTTGTAGAGGCTGTGAGGCCCCTCTTCACGGGCCAACATGGCCAGGCAGTGCAGCAGCACATGACACTTGGACACCAGACATGCAGGAGGCACAGGACACATGGGGGGCACAGATGAGGGCCCCAAGGCCATGGGCCACCACTGCCTTAGCCAACTCAGTGGGTGAGGTCAGGAACACCTCCAGAGGAGGAGGCAAGGATAAGATGGCACCTACAACTCTGCCTGCAGTTTGGATCTGGCCTCCCACTGGCCTCGTGTTGCCCATGGTGACCTCAGGGAGCCTGGGCCCCAAGACGCTGCAGGTTTGTCATTTGCTTCCTCTCCCTGCCCATGGGTCTTGAACATGATGCCACTTAGCGTGGAGGGACCTGTTGCCCTTCATGGATATCCATGGCAGCCCGTGCTGGCCAGGCAGCCACAGGTGGCCAGAGGCTCTGAGCCAGCCTTCCCAGGCCCCCACTCAGCCACTTCTAACTACATGAACTGGATGGATTCCTTCACCAGTGTGGGCCTCAGTTTTCTCATCTGTAAAATGGAAATTCTATAACCTGTCCCAGAAAAGCAGGGCTGAGAGCAGCCGTTGGGAAGAGAGCAGGCTTAGCAGCTGCAAAGCTCTGCAGCCCTGCCTGGCAAGCAGTAGACTATGAATACCACCAGTGCTGCTGATGTGCTGGGGGCTTGTGTCTGGCTTATTGCAGAGTGCCCCAGTGAACACCATTAGATGTCTTTTGTGTTTTACTGGGGCATACTTCCAGAGGGAGATTGCCGACACAAACAGGGCCCCATCAGCTCTGTTTTTATCCAAGAAACACTTGCTGTGTGTCTATTTATATCAACTCACATTGAGTTTCTGGTCCTCTTATAATCTGGGCCAAGCCTCCTCGGTGTTCATGGCCCCCTTGAAGGCCAAGCGGGTTCTGAATGGCACCCAGCCCTCCAGGAGCCCAGAGCTCACCTGAATGGTAGCCCTGGGAAACTAAATGCTTCCAACCAATGGCAAGGCAAGAAACTCACACACCATGGTGGCAACTATAGGGATGAATGCCTTATCCACAAGAGGTCCAAGGTCCTCTACCCTCTGAGGACCAAAGGGTACCCCCTGGCAAGGGGTAAAATAGCAGGGTAGGCACTATCGCTGCTTCATGCTGACTTGGTGTGAGGGCCCCCATGCATGGACCAGCTCTGAGAATCCTTCCCAGCCCGGTTCACAGATGACAAATCTGAGGCAAGAAGGATCATGGGTCAATGCAGCCAGGAGGGGTCTGAGCTGAGACTTAAAAGCAAAATTACTGGCTGGGCACGGTGGCTCATGCCTGTAATCCCAACAATTTTGGGAGGCTAAGGCAGGTGGATCACCTGAGGTCAGGAGTTCGAGACCAGCCTGACCAATATGGAGACACCCATCTCTACTAAAAATACAAAATTAGTTGGGTGTGGTAATGTATGCCTGTTAATACCAGCTACTCAGGAGGCTGAGGCAGAAGAATCACCTGAACCCCATAGGCAGAGGTTGTAGTGAGCCGCAATCGTGCCATTGCACACCAGTCTGGGCAACAAGAGCAAAACTCCGTCTCAAATAAAAAGAAAAAAAGCAAAACTCTGTTTGAGTTGGATCTTCCTGAATCTATCCTTGGAGACGGTCTCAACCAGCAGTCCCCACAGCCATCTGAGAATCACTAAAGAGGCTAGTTTAAATGCAGTTTTCGGCCAGGCACAGTGGCTCACACCTGTAATTCCGTACTTTAGGGGGAGTTTGAGACCAGCCTGACCAACATGGAGAAACCCCATCTCTACTAAAAATACAAAATTAGCCAGATGTGGTGGTGCATGCCTGTAATCCCAGCTACTTGGGAGGCTGAGGCAGGAGAATCGCTTGAACCCTAGAGGTGGAGGCTGCAGTGAGCCAAGAGATTGTGCCATTGCACTCCAGCCTGGGTAACAAGAGTGAAACTCCGTCTCAAAAATAAATAAATAAATGCAGGTTTCACTGTTTCCTGGGGCTGATTCCTTAGGTCTGAGGTGGGGCCTGGAAATCTGCCTTCCTTGCTGTTTTCCAAGGCAATGACTCAGCCCCACAGGAACCCACTGGCCAGCTCCAACCTCGGAGGTCTACAGAGGGGGAACCTGTGGCCAAGGCCACACAGCAAGGTAGGCCACAGTCTGGGTCCCCTCACCGAGGCTGGGCTCCAAGGCTGCCAACTTGCTTGGGTTGGAAGGAGGCAAAACTGATGGGGCACGGCCTGGCTCTGCACCCCACGGCCAGAGGACAGCCAGGCTGTGTTCTTTTATCTCCCTGGCTCCATCTTACTATGGTCCATTGCAGTCCTACAGGTAGGAACTGTTTCTGATGTTTGTAATTCCAAAAATATGTTTTAGAAAACTGGTAGTAAGAAACGACCCCCCTTTTTCACCAGCATGGAGAAAAGCAGGCTGTCAGCCAGCAGGCCCATGTGTAGACCCCACCATACTCACAGCCAGGCCCTGTCCAGTGGAGGGGAGAAAGAAGGCCCTGCCCTGGTGAAGCTGACATTCCAGTGGGTGCTGGGTGATGAAGGCAGAGAAACACTGGGGTTGGAGTGGAGGCTTTCCCCAGGGAGGATGTCTTAGCCCATTCTGGGTGCTGTGACAAAAAAAAAAAAAATTAATTGTGTGGTTTATAAACAGAAATTTACTTTCACAACTCTGGAGACAAAGTCCAAGATCAAGGTGCCAGCAGATTTCGTGTTTGGTGAGGGACCACTTTCTGATTCCCTGTGTCCTCACATGGCAGAAGAGGCAAGGGGACTAAGGTCTCTTACAAAGGCACTTGGCTGGAGGCAATGGCTCACACCTGTAATCCTAGCACTTGGGGAGGCGAAGGCTGGAGGATCACTTGAGTCTGGGAGTTCAAGACCAGCCTGAGCAACATGAAAAAACCTTATCTGTACAAAAAATGCAAAAGTTAGCCAGGCATGGTGACATGCACCTGTGGTCTCAGCTATTCAAGGGGCTGAGATGGAAGAGTGGCATAAGCCCAGGACGTTGAGACTGCAGTGAGCCATGATCATGCCACTGCACTCTAGTCTGGGCAACAGAGCAAGACCCCATCTCTCTTACATACATACAAAGGTACCAATCCCATTCCCTTATGACCTAATCACCTTCCAAAGGTCTTACCTCCTAAGGTTATCACCTTGGGGGTTAGGACTTCAACATATGGGGAGTAACAGACACCAGGACCTACCTGAGGGTGGGAGGGTGGGAGGAAAGAGAGAAACAGGAAAAATAACTAATGGATACTAGGCTTAATACCTGGATGACAAAATAATCTATATAACAAATCCCCAAGATGTGGGTTTACCTATAAAACCTGCACATGCATCCCTGAACTTAAAAGTTAAAAAAAAAGGGACTTTAACATATGTGTTTTGGTGGGGACACACATATTCAGACCACAGCAGGTAAACCAAGCCCCTTCTGAGTAGGTTCCAATAAGAAAGCCAGAGAGGGGTGAACAGTGGGAGATGAGGTTGCAGCTTGGTTACGTTGGGCCTCAGACACCAGGGTATGGAACTTGGCTTTATTCTACATAACACAGGAGCTTACCGACAGCTCACCCCAACTTCCCAATCTTTGCCCAGGAGTTTTGCAACCTGCTCAGGTGGCTCCCATCCCAGTCGACACCGGCGCTTGTCCCTAGCACCTGTTCTGTGCACTGCCCTGCACAGCCAACTCCTGGCAAGGTCTATACAGCTGATGCCTCATCTCCCTGTGACCCCTCAATGTGCCCTCTGGCAGCCTGAGCAGCCACCTTCCCCATCCTGGGTCCAAACAGCTCCTACTGGGGCAGGAACAGCTTTTGTCACTCAACTCCATAGATTCCAGGGTAGGGACAGAGGAGACTTGCTTTTCCTTTTTTACCTGCTGGTGTTTCTGATTTTTCCACAGTGAACCTGTCTCGTGTGAGAAGTATAAAAGCTGCACACAAGGTAAACTCCAAAGCATCCTTTTCAGTGAAGTGGCTTGACCCTTGGGTTCTCTGGGACAGTCCCCCCTGCCTTACTGTCCTGCTGTGCTGGCATTGGGCCTTACCTGCCCCTAAAAAGTTGAGGTCTTCAGAGCTGGACAGAGCCCTGCCTCCTCTGGAATGGGGAGGTCCAGGGCTCTGTGGAACATGAGAGTTTGAAAAAGCATACTCAGTGCTGTCATTTTACGCGCAGGAAATGAAATAAAACAATAGACACTGAACTCAACTGTTGATGTAATATCACAGGCTCCAAGATGCAGGCATCATGAACTCATTTACTTGGTGCCAAGTTTTTCACTCCCCCTTTCTGGTCTCTCCCCAGCCCTGCCATTGAAGCCCTGCCATGGAGGCTCAGGGATTTGTGTCCATCTTGTCCCCAGCATGGGGCACAGAGCAGTATAGCACCTAAGTGGATGATTTCTAGGCAGCAGGGAAATAGGGTGTTTAGGGAGATGAAAGTTTAGTTACCCAGCAGCACACCTGAGTGACCCCATCCCTGTCTATTGCCTATCCTCACTGCCTCCTCGATGTCCCCCACTCAATGTCAATTGTACACGCCCAGGGGCACTCCAAGATGAAGGGGACAGACCCTGGAACCTGCCCTCTGGGTGCTTCCAGCTGAAGGCAGATGCTGACACCCACATCCTGAGGCTCCCTTAGCAGGTCGGGTCAGTCAGACCTGTCCAGAGCACACTCCTCCAGTGTCCCTCACATACTGACCTTTATCCCCAAATTCAACAGGCCCTTATTGAACACTGCCCACCCCACCACCAAACCAGTTCTATCTCCATGTTCTCCCTGCAAAGTGCACAGCTAAGGGCCCACACTCCATATCTCCCAGGCCTTGCATGATCCCACGACTGCCTTTGTATGGCTTCCTCAGCTCTCTCACCAAATGAGCCTCCCTGCAAAAAAGTTTCCTTTTTGTCTTTTTTAGACAGGGTCTGGCTCTGTCACGTAGGCTGGAGTACAATAGTGCAATCATAGCTCACAGCAGCCTTGACCTCCTGGGCTCAAGAGATCCTCCCACCTCAGCCTCCTGAGTAGCTGGGACTATAGTCAAGCAGGAATTTGCCACCACTTCCTGCTGTTTTGTTTGTTTGTTTGTTTGTTTGTTTTTTGTTTTTTGTTTTTTTGTTTTTTTTTTTTTTTTTGTGTGTGTGTGTGGTTTTTCTGTTTGTAAAGACGGTCTCACTATGTTGCCCAGGCTGGTTTTGAACTTCTGGCCTGAAGCGATTCTCCTGCCTCTGCCTCCAAAAGTGCTGTGACTACAAGCATGAGCCACTGCACCCAGCCTCAAGGAGGTTTCTGAAGCTCAACTATGGAGTGCCTACTGATTACCATGGTATTAGGCCCCTTCCCAAGGACCCCAGGGACTCAGAGCTCAGTGCAACCTGTCCCAAGCATAATATTAAATATTAATGTACATTAGGATGTACATCCTCCTAAAAACAAAGCAAAAGAGGTCACACTTGTCTCCTTATCAATGTTGCCATAATTTTCTCACTATTGCCACATCCTGTCAAGGTACTTTATTTTCCTCCCAAACCTCCAAAAACAGGAATGGATGTGCAGAGATTTGTGATTTACCTCTTGAGCCCTCCAGCAGCCCAGGGACACCCTGTTCCTAAGGTAAGTGACTAGGCGTAAGTTGTCCAGTGTAATCACCACACCCGGGGGTGGCCTCCAGCCACCTGAGTAGTCCCACAGCCAGCTCCAGCCCCTCCCCTGTCTGGGTCTAGGCTTCTCCTGGGGTCCCCAGGATACTGTTTTTCTGGCCCATGAGCCACTCTCCCCACTTCCCACACCTGCCTCCCTGCAGTACCCAGCGGGGTCAGAGAGGCTGATGATAATTCAAACACAGGCCTCCAGGCCCCTTGTTGAGGGCCCACCAGCCATCACAAGCCCTGGGACGTGGAGTCAGTTGACCTGGGGTTTGGGTCTCTGCTTAATGAACATTCTAGTTCTACTCTAAAAGGAAACTACGCATGAGTGTTGGGGAACCTCCAGCCCCTATCACCAGGCTGCACTACTGACAACACCTACCAGCGTGCCCACGGAACCTTTAGACCTGACCCTCCAGGCAGCACATATGCACTAAAATTCAGATAAAACTGTGACCCTAAACTGGGAACTGTGGCACAGAGTGTGGCCTTGCCTGCAGGCCCTATGGAAGGGAGTTTCGTCTGACCTCAGGCTGTGATCTGACTCCTGCAGTGAAGAGACAGCCTCTGGCCAGGCCCTGCTCCCAGGCTCCAGTCGGACAGTCTAGACCTCCAGAGGCGCTGGAGAAGGGCTGGGGGAAGTCACCGACTGAAACCCTCCACAGGGACCAGGGGCGGGTGGGTGGCCCTTGCCACTGCGTATGTCAGGGATTCCTGGGGGGCGAGTCAGAATCGGCTCTCACTCATCCCTGTAGCCCGTGGACACCCTGGTGACACAGAGTCTGCACCCTCCGACTCCAGCTTTGCACACTCCCTCCCCTCCGCCTGAGCGCGGCCCCTATCCGGCCCCTCCAGTCTCGCCCCCACTGGCCACCGCTGACAGATGCACCGCGATCAGGCCTGGCTCCACTCTGCAGCTACCGGCCCTGTCGAGGAACCTCCTGCACTCCACAACCTTCTGTGGCTCCCATGACCCGCAGTCCAAAGGAAGGTGCTGTTGCTTCAAGGCCTGGCTGCGACCTTCGCCCCAGGGACCCTTTCCATTTTAAAGCTCCCTCATCTCTGCTCAAATCCACCCTCAGATCCCACTGGCCTGGGCACTTCCGACCCTCAGAACCCCAGGGGTTTGGCCAGGAGCCCAGTAGCCCATGGTCACTGGGGCGCACAGATGGGACTGGCAGAGGCTCCCCGAGGGATTATTCACTGCCCGGGGAGTTTCACAACTAGTGGTGTACCTGCGGATCCCGGAGGGTCTCAGCGCTTCACGTCCGTTATCGCGGCAGGGTCCCCACTGCACAGGCGGACACCGAGGTACCGCGACGGAGTTGGAATCCCAGGTCCTAGGTTCCCAGCCCGGTTCACGGCCAGCGCCGCCCCCTGCACTTTAGGAGGCTCCCAGCCAGACCCCGCGGCCCCGCGCGTCGCCAGCCACCCGCGGGTGCACCAGCGTGTTCTTCTGTCTATAGCGCCCTCGCGCGCGCCCCGCCCACCCGCGCACGCCCGGCCAATGAGACGCGGCGGCGGCGCTCAGGTCTCGTGGCGTTGTCCGCGCCCCGCTAGCCCATTGGCTTCGCTCTGCGCTCCCGCCAGGGCCCAATCAGTCAGCCGGAGGGACCGGACGCGCAGCCTGAGGTGAGGAACCGCGGCCCGAGCTGATGGAGTGATTCTGCCTCGGTGGGCGAGGGACCAGCGCGGTTCCGGGAGCCTCACGCCCAGCAGCCGTCCCCGACCTTGCCTGCAGGTTGAGCCCCGCACAGCAAGTCCGGGGACCCGGACGACGCCCAGCCTGGCAATAAAGCCTCAGTAGGAGGAGGACGAGGAGGAAGGGCGGCCTCCCCGGGGACAGGGCAATGGGGCTCGACTTCCTGACTGGATACGCGGGGGTTAAGGAGGTGGTGGGATGGGCCGCGGCGCCCGGATCTCCCGGGCTGGAGCCAGGCGTCCGGGGTGGGAGGCCGGCTCACCTGCAAGCTCTTGCCCCGCGGATTCCTGCTGGCGGGGATCGCGGCGTCTGTAAATGGGGACGACAATGCTCTTGCCTCGTGCAGCCGGCTGTCGTGGGCGAAAACTGACTTCGGGCTCGCGACGCCTAGCTCACTGTCCGCGGAGGCAGGTGTCTTTGCAGCCCCCCGGGGCACGCTTGGACGGAAGGCCAGGGGCGTCTGGGCAGCTCCGTGGCTTGGCGAAGGCCAGGACTGCAGGGAGGATGTCCCGCTGCTCCCCCGCGCCAAGGTCCCCGGCTCATCTCCCTCCTCTCCCCTATCCCCATCTGGCGGCGCCCAACGGGAGCAGGGCCCCCTCCATGGCCATAAATTTGAGGGCTGACTCCATCCCCTTCTGCATAGCTGTCTGTGTAGGGTTGGGGCCACTGGGCAACACCCTACCCCGCCGGCTTTGGAGGGCACTGAACCCCTCTAGCCAGACCCAAGGCGTGGAGTCACGCTTTTAGAACGCCGCCCCTTCTTACAAGGTTCTGTGAGCTGCTGGGGAAAGGCCGTGCCTCCAGGTGGTGAGGTGTGCCGGGAGAGCCGGTGTGGGGCACCTTCTCCGAGGCCTGGCCAGGGGTCTGGGGTTCCTCTCCAAGCTGGTGTCCCCAGGAGGGCCCAAGGGGGTGTGCACTCCAGGCCCTGCCTGTTCCCCCTACCGTGGGTATGGGGCATGGCACCCGCTTGGCCGCTGACTTCTCTGCTTTTGCCTTGAGGTTTAATTTATTCAGCGGATATTCATCCACAGGCTGGGTTAGCTTTCAACTGGGGAGGCATGTGATGTTGCAGAGAGGGCTGGCTGGTTATCCGGATCTGGTCCCGCGTCTCTCTTCCAGCACCGGCCCTTGTTCTCTATTCTTCATCTGTTTGGTTTTGGCTCCTAGCCAGCGCTGAGAGCCCTGGCGGGAAGAGTGGCTAGCGATGGCTTTAAGTATTTATACCTGTGGCTTCAGAGCCTGCTTCTACCTGGGCAAGAGAGGTTGGTCGAGAAGGGAGTGTGTCGGGGAAGTGATGTAAGCTGAAGGGAGTTCGAACTTCCCAGCCAGTTACCTCCTCAGGCCTCTGGAAGCTGCAGAGGAGGAGAAAGTCCAGTAAATGGGTGGGAGGTTTCTCCTTAGGGCTGGGTGTCCTGGAGACAAAGGGGACCTCTTCGAATTCTGCTCTCACCTTCCCCTCTGCTCTCCAGTCTGGCTGTCTTTGCTCCACTCTTGGTCCCTACTCTCCTCTGCCCACTTCCAGGTCCAGCAGGTGGTGGTGAAAGGCTGTCCCCAGGCCAACACCGCCTTCCAACCTTTGGGGGGTGTGGATTCTTTCCCAAGAGGGGCAAGGTTCCTTCTGTAGTTACACTGCAGTCAGTGCTGCTGTCTTGGGCACTATGAGGTTTGGGGAAGGAACACTCACCCTAAGGGCAGACCTGCTTGGAGACTCCCAGACATACCTGTACAGTCACTCCTCTGGACTCTCGCTTTTGCAGGCCTCCCTGCCTGGAATGCCCTTCTCTGCCCATCCTCATGGGCCTACCTGGGAGAGATCATGTCCATGCATTCTGCCACAGGTTTGTGGGTGAGGCAAGGACTTACCCAGACAGGGTGAGGCACTGTCTGGCACTATAGCACTGAGGCACAAGCCACCCCCCTAGGCCCTGTTCTGCATACAAGCCCGGAGCATATAGTGCCCACCCAGCTCAAGGCTCTGCAAGCATAAGCCTGAGGCTCCAAGATGGACAAGGACAGAAGTCACCTGGAGGCCTACTCATGGTCTCATCTGACTGAGAAACCTAGGCCCAGTGGAGGGACTACAGCAAAATCACACCACATGCTCCTCTGCTGGGCCAGGGTGGGTCTGCAGTTCTCTCATCCCTCTTCCAGTGTGTGGTGGTGGGCCCTCAGGACAGTGAGCTGAATCCTTGTGATATCCCAGGCTCCAGGCTCCAGGCTCCAGGCTCCTAACATGGCCTGGGTCATACTGACAGCCTGCTGGGAGGCACTCCCACCTTGAGTCCTAGACCCCAGAGGCCCCTGGCTGGTTCCTTCTTGGGGTCCCACCAACCTACAAGCTCAGGCCAGATGATAGCAGTCCTTCTCATTGCTGGCTGGTTATCCCCATCTGGTACCGCTGGGAGAGGGACTATCCATACCTTATTATTGTCATAGTGTGGGTTACCTGTTTAACTACTAAGGGAGGCCATCTAGATTAATAGCATCCCTGAGGCCTTGCATGAGGAGAAGATTTGGAATGCATCCCTCCCTACCCTCCACAGGGGGCCAATCCCAAATCTTCAAGTCATGTAGACCTTGGGCTCTGGAGAAGCTCAGGTAGGGTGGGAGGCCCTAGAGGGGAGGACAGATCTGTCATCCTGGTGCCTCTTCCCACCATCTCTGCTGCCAGCTGCCCACAGAACACTGGTCCCCTCCCACCCCCCAACCTAGAGAACCATTGAGTTGGGATTACTCCAAGAGTTCAGTTTACACAGGACAGTAGGCAGTGGCTTTGGAGTTGGGAGACAGGGTCTGCTTTTGCTGGTGTGACTGGAGGCCTCAGATTGCACTCAGGGAGGTGGTGAGGAGAGGCTTCCTGGCTCTCCCAGTGATGGAGTCCTTGATGGAGGCTGGCACCACAGCCCGTTCTGTTCCTGAGGATGAATTGTTCTGGGTGAGGGAGACCAAGCCCCTCAGCGAAGGGTGCTGAAACAAGTCAGAAGGGAAAGTGGGAACCAATTCCTGTCCTTGAAGTCCTGAGTGGGGCCTCCCAACAAAGGCTGGTGGGGTAAGAGTCTTTCTGCCCTCTCCCTCCCTTGCCCTATGTCCCAGAGGTTGCTGAAAGCTGTTGCTGCCCCTGGGCAGGTCTGGGGCCAGAGGCATAACGATGCACCCTCAGGAAGGGGACCCCACGGCTGGACCTGGCTGCAGGGGACATTGGAGGGGCCTTGAGGGACCTCCAGCTGGAGGGAGAAGGAAAGCCAAGCAGCACATGTCGGGCAAGTGTTAGGTTTCCCAAACCCAGGAAATCTAGATACTGCCCAAGAAAAAAGTTTCTAGAACTAGGATTTTCAAATTTAGAAAATTCAAAAGATCAAATGGAAAAGAGGATGGTTTTCCTGTCTCTGGGAAACAGAGGCCTCCTAGAAAACCAGAAACACAGTTGGAAGTCATGAAAGAAAAGATAGGCTCTCCATTTACCTGTGAATGTTAGGGGCTCTGGAAGGAGAAAAGGAAGCAGATCTGGAGATGGTGACTATCGTCAATAAATAATAGTTGAAATTTTCCCTGATCAGAAGAGGGCATGCGTTTGCACAGTAAAAAGGTTGGTAGAATTCCAGTCAGGGTTACATTAAAGAAAAAGACACACCCTTGGCATCTTCTGTTGCATTCTTGAAATCCACAGGTAAAATCGAAGAGGCTTCACAACAGAATAAATAAATAATTGATAAAGGAGGAAGAAAAAAATTACATTGGCAGCAGATTCCTCATCTGTAGCACTGAAAGCCAGAGGACTCTGGCTGGCCTGGGCCCAGAAGCCTAACCAGAATGTTAACACTCTTTCCTGAACAGACTAAGAAATATATTTTGCAGACGAGCAAGAGGAATTCAGAGGATATTTCCTGCTTGCATTACATCTGAGGGAAATAATCAAAAAAGGCTCTAATGAAATGGCAGTTGATCACAGTACAGACCCCAAGATGGAAGGAGATGGAATCATTAATTGAGTCTCACAGTTTATAGGAAGGTGGGAGGGATGGGAGCCTTCTTGTGGTAACTCTTACTGGGGTGGGTAGGGCAGAAGAAAGCAGAGAGAGTCCTAGGGGGAGGCAGGTGCTTACCCTGTTTCTATATAGTGATTAGGAAGCAACCCTTTGCTGAAATGACAGATTAACAATTAGAATGAGAATACATAGTAATTTGCCCAAACCATCAAAAATATGGAAGGAGTAAAATAAACCATTCACATAAACTGATGTAAAAATGTCAGATCCCTCAGTTGTTCCAACAAAATCTGAGACTGCCTTAGACTGAGTTAGAAAACAAAATCCAGCCATAGTTGTTTACAAAAAAAAAAAAAAAAAAATCTGAAACTGGCTAGTAAGAAAAGATTCAAAATTACAAGTTGGGTCAGGTGCAGTGGCTCACACCTATAATCCCAGCACTTTGGTATCCCAAGATGACTGGGTTGCCTGAGCCCAGGAGTTTTGAGATCAGTCTGGGTGACATGGCAAGACATGTCTCTACCAAAAAAATTACAAATATTTGCTGGGTGCGGTGGCTCATGCCTGTAGTCTCAGCTATTTAGGAGACCAATGCAGGAGGATTGCTTGTGCCCAGGAGGCAGAAGTTGCAGTGAGCCGAGATTGCGCCACTGCACTCCAGCCTGAGTGACAGAGTGAGATCTTGTCACCCTAACAAAAAACAAAACAAACCCAGAACTACAAGTTGGACAAAAGTATACCTGGCACATGTAACCAAAAAGAAAGAATTGGCAAAGTTAATATCAAAGTGGGTTTTAGGGTTCAAAGCATTAAAAGGATGAAGAGGACATTAGGTAAAGATAAAAAGATCAATTTGTGGAGAAGATGAATAATAACTTCCATTAACCTTTGGACCTGAACTCACATGATAACCAACTCTAATGGGGAATGAGAGGTGATGGCTGAGGAGGGGTCTAGACCCAAAAGGTCTAGGTTTGAATCCCTGCTCCACCCACTAATAAGCATGGTATAGATATTCAGTCTCTGTGCCTTGCCTTTCTCATCTGTAAAATGGGTTACTAGTCCTTTTTTTTTGAGACGGAGTTTCGCTCTTGTTACCCAGGCTGGAGTGCAATGGCGTGATCTCGGCTCACCACAACCTCCGCCTCCTGGATTCAGGCAATTCTCCTGCCTCAACTTCCTGAGTAGCTGGGATTACAGGCACGCGCCACCGTGCCCAGCTAATTTTTTGTATCTTTAGTAGAGACGGGGTTTCACCATGTTGACCAGAATGGTCTTGATCTCTTGACCTTGTGATCCACCTGCCTTGGCCTCCCAAAGTGCTGGGATTACAGGCTTGAGCCACCGCGCCCAGCCACTAGTCCTTTAACAGGCATTAAGTGGAATAGTTAGTGTAGGTTGTAATGTGACTACAGACGTGAGCTATTTTAATTTTTTTTGAGACGGAGGTTCGCTCTTGTTACCCAGGCTGGAGTGCAATGGCGCAATCTCGGTTCACCGCAACCTCCGCCTCCTGGGTTCAAGCAATTTTCCTGCCTCAGCCTCCCGAGTAGCTGGGACTACAGGCGCACGCCACCATGCCCAGCTAATTTTTGTATTTTTAGTAGAGACGGGGTTTCACCATGTTGACCAGGATGGTCTCGATCTCTTGACCTCGTGATCCACCCGCCTCGGCCTCCCAAAGTGCTGGGATTACAGGCATGAGCCACCACGCCCGTCCGCTATTTTAATTACACATAAACACTACTGGCAATAAAAGAACTTTAACAGATGCACTCATGAAACTCTAGGGAGGGATGTGTGGGAGGCAGAGTCAGTTACTAGACCTCACTAAGCCTCAGTTTCTCCTTCTGTGAAATGGGTAGAAAGGCTACCTTACAGTGTTGGCAAGACTTTCAGAGATGGAAGCACACAGCACACATGACTCTGAGAAGTGTTTGTGAGCTGTTTTGGAGGGATGAATCTTTGTCCTTTGAGAGGGACTGGTTTTTTAGCAGAACCTGAAATAATAAATAAGCATCAATGCAAAATCACAAGCTGTCATGATGGGCTCAAAGTGGCTTCCACTCAGGGAAGGGAATGGAGGGATCAGCCAGTGCATCAGAATCTGGGGTCATCACTCCCCAGGAGGCCATTACCCTGTTCAATCTCCATGAACACCCTGGGGGAGGGAGGTAAACCTTTACAGGTGAGAAGAGTGAGGCTTGGAGACACTGAGTCATTTGTGAGGTTGCTGGGCTGATGAGTGGCCGAGGGAAAATTCAAAGCTGGGGAGGGTCTTACCCCATAGTCCCGCCTCCCTGGAGCCTCTTGCCCATGCCAGGTGTTTGGAGCAATGGGACATCACAGAAATAGCGTGTACAACCTCCCGGGACACAACTTCTGCTGTCAGTCACCCAGACCAATCAACTGTAGAGAACAGCAGACTGAAGATAGGACACCAGGGTCAATTTGGACAGATGCTGGTTTGACCTTGGGGTGTCACGTGCACAAACACACACACACACACACACACACACACAGACACACCCACTGGACATGACTACAGGAGCTCACAGGATATGCCAGGTGCCCAGTGGGTGCTTGGTCAATATTCCTTTCCCCTCCAGCAGCTCCTGCTTAGTCTTCCTTGCCAGAGCCCCATCCTACCCGCACCCTACACTGCAAGTTTCTGAGCCATTTAGGTCACAAGTCCCTCTCTCCTCTTCCAGGTGTGGCAGCTATGCTTGGGAAATACCCATGTGACACAGTCAAGGTAAGTCTCTTCACTTGTTTTTTTCCTCAGGCACATATGTTTGAGAGAGGCTTACAGAGTTGGAGTGATTGGAAGCCCATTTCTGCATACAACTCAAGGGGGAAGCTGCTTTTCCATCAGGCCTGATTGAACCTTCCTCTCCAGTTTATTCTGTCAAATCCCCACTGGGGCTGAACCACATGCTGGGTTCATGGTCAAGTTCATCCTCAGCTTGGCCAGCTAGGACCAAGATGCTAAAGTTTCCTCCCACCAAGAACAAGGGTACCCACATTGTTCTAATGCAGAACTCCCTGAAACAGTTTCTTAAAAGAAACAGAAAAGATAAGACTTGTCAGTATTTCCATGAACACACGATCATCTTCATGGAGTAATAATCATTACAGAGAAACTGAGTAATTGTCTCCCAGGTGCCAATGTTACGATGACACCTCGGGATAATTGTCTCTCAGGTGTGAGGCATCCATGCCAGAGGCCTAAGGAAGGACCCAGGAGTGTGGCCTGTTCTTGGGAACTGAGGTGCGCGGCTGGCCCCCTGTGAGCTGGTTCCTCCTTGGTACACCCTACACCTCGTTGAACTGGAGTTCCAAGTTCTCAGACCCCCCCCCAGAACGGAAACCAAGAAAACCTGTGTCCTCCAGCTGAAAGTTCCCAAATAAGTCCCTTCACCCTTTCCTTGCGTTTGGGGTTGTATGTTTTTAAAGTGGCCCAGTTGGGACCCTTCGTCCCCTTTTCCCTGGGCCCCAGGGCAAGCTGTAAATATCGGTCACCAGGCCAGCCGTGTGTTTGCTGGCAGCACTCAACTTGGTCCCTTTACCCACTGAGAAAGAGCAAAGCTGACTGCAAGGCAAGACACATCATTCTTAGCTAGGTTTGAGGGAGGCTTTCTGTCACCTCTTTCTTCAGTAAACCCAGATGTTGTCAGAGGAAGTGACTTCTTCTTGTAGGGTTGGGATTTCAACCTGCACAGGTGTGAGGGCCCAGCCTTATGCATTGGTTCTGACCTTAAAAAGCTCTGTCCCTGGGCCTCATGCAGGTCTGGACCCCTCTGCCAGCCAATTTTCTGCATTACCTTGGGCCAGTCACTATACCTTTTGTGAGAGGAGGCAGTTAGGGGCTGGCTAGGCAGGTAGAGATGGAGGGTCTCGGGAGAGAAGCAACACCCACCAGGAAGCATGTGCACTGCCCCTGTTATGTAGCTAGCAGGTGGAGATGTGGTTAGGAACTTCCTCTTAAACCAGGATGTTTGCTCAGAATAGACTGTCTGGACTTAGGCACAGGCACAGTGAATCAACTAAATGTCCTTAACTTGACCCAGCTTAGTATAATATCATTAATGTGGCATCTACATGGCAGTTTTACCACCACTCCCACCCCCAAGTCATTCAATCTTTATGTATCAAAAAGGAAGGGAATGGTGCTGGGAGTTCTAACCCAGGCCCCAAGTCCAGCCCAACAGCCCATAGGCTACCTAAGCAAGGAGCTTGATTTGGTGGCTGAGGATGGTCAACCTGCCTCTGGACGGTTGTGGCAGTAGCCTTGTTGGTGCCAAAAGCTACTAAGTTAACCATGGGGCATAGCTTAACTGTTTATACCTGCATTATGTGGCAGGACTGCTGTTTTCTGAAGGAAGTCTCTGGCTAGCAGAAAATTGCCTCCTCAAATATCAGGCTTACTATTAGAGGGGTCTACAATCCAGTTAAGAATCTGTTCCTCTCTAAACCCAGCAAGCTTCCTCCTAGAGAAAGTTGGAAAACCTAAACATGACTGCCAACAGATAGTGGTACAAACCTATGCAGCCAGAGAAGACCTCAAATAAACCCCCTTTGAAAACTCAGACTGGGCTCCACAGACAATGTTCTTTTGTGGAACAAGGGATTCATGAAGCAGCATATGCAATAGTCACCCTGAGTGACATTATTGAGAACACACTTCTCTCTTCAGGCACAAGTAGATTGCCCTCACAAGGGTGCTTGAATTAAGCAAAGGGAAAGCAGTTGTAATGGTTAATACTGAATGTCAACTTGATTGCATTGCAAGATGCAAAGTATTAATTGAATGTGTTTGTGAGGGTGTTGCAAAAAAAAGATTAACATTTGAGTCAGTGGGCTGGGAAAGGGAGACCCACCCTTAATATGGGTGGGTCATCTCATCATCTCATCAGCCAACAGCTATCAAGCAGGTAGAAAAACATGAAAACACTAGACTGGCCTAGCCTCCCAGCCTACATCTTTCTCCCACGCTGGATGCTTCCTGCCCTTGAACATTGAACTTGCAAGTTCTTCAGTTTTGGGACTCAGACTGGCTTTCCTTGCTTCTCAGCTTGCAGATGGCCTATTGTGGGACCTTGTGATCACTGATAGAATAAATATATATATATATACACACATACATACAGTGGGGGGGACATACCTTATATATCCTATTAGTTATGTCCTTCTAGAGAAGTGAGGCTAATACAGATTTTGGTACTGAGAGTAGGGTGGTTCTAAAGGAACAGAATATTAAGGATGGAGTTCTTTTGGTGATTTTGGGGTTTCTGGAGTTGGCTGCTTAATATGATTAGACTCAAAAATGCTAAGGACTCTACTTCTAAAAGTATGGTGAACACTGATAGTCCTTGGCATGAACTGTTTAGAGTTATGCAAAAAAATCCATTAACACTCCTGATTCACTGCTAGTAAGAGGCAAGGAGTTTAGTGACTTCATACATAATACCTTTAAAAATATATGGAGAACCAAGGAACATATTGAAGCTGGTTGGTTGCTCCTAAGTTCAGTGGATAAAGTGATAAAGGAAAATGATGAGCTCAGGGATTCTGACTCCCAGCTTCAAAGGCAGATACTGAGCCTCAAATCTGCTAAGATTGACCTGAGTGGGAGTCTTAATATCCTGTAGATAAAGAGCTGAAATTGTGGAAAAACAGACACAAGTTCTTATAAGGCAAGTGGCTGACCTGCAAGGAGAGGTGCATACATGGCCTCTACAGGTGTCTACTGTTAAAATGAGGGCATTGACTGGAAAATAATGGGACCCTGCAACTTGGAATGGGGATGTGTGGGAGGACCCTGATGAAGCTGGGGGATGCTGAGTTTGTAAACTCTGATAAACCTTTTTTGCCAGAAGACACAACTTCCCCACCCCAACTAGTGGCAACATCTCCTCCCTGACCCACACTGTCATCAGCCTTTCCACCTTTGGAGATAAACCCTGTGCTGCCAGAGGCAATAGTGACAGCCTCCTCTGAGGTGGTTGCCAGGCAAGATAATGTTGATTCTCCTCAGGAGCTACCCCTAACACCTCAGTTCACTTCTAGACCTATAACTAGACTAAAGTCCCAGTGGGCCCCTAGAGGTGAGGTTGAGAGTGTGACCCATGAAGAGGTGCACTACACTTGAAAAGAACTGCTTGAGTTTTCTAATTTATATAAACAAATCTGGAGAATGGGCATGGGAATGGATATTAAGTGTGTGGAATAATGGTGGAAAGAACATAGAGATGGATCAGGCTGAATTCATTGATTTGAGCCAACTAAGTAGGAATTCTGCATTTAATATTGCAGCTCAGGGAGTTAAAAGAGGTTCTAATAGTTTATTTGCTTAGTTAGCTGAAATACGGATTAAAAGATAAGCAAGCTGAAAATGCCTGATCTCCCTTGGTTTAATGTAGAGGAAGGGATTCAAAGGCTTAGAGAGATTGAGATGATGAAGTGAATTAGTCACGTTAGACCTATTCATCCCAGCTGGGAGGGCCCAGAAGATATACCCTTGACTAATGTCTTGTGAAATAGATTTGTGAGGGAAGCATCTGCATCTTTGAAGCTCCCTGTAATTGCTCTTCTCTGTATGTCAGATCTAACAGTGAGAACTGCAGTCACTCAACTACAAAATTTAAATACAATTGGGAAAAATTGAATTCCAAGGTGGCAGGAGTCATGTGGCAGCACTTGATCATCAAAGGCAAGGTGGGCATAGCTACTGTAATGGGCAGCAGAGGCAGAGCAGCAATAAGAGTAGTCTGACTTGTGTAGAGCTCTGGCACTGGCTACTTAATCATGGTGCTCCTAGAAGTGAAATTGATAGGAAGCCTACTGCATTCCTACTTAATTTATATAAGCAGAAAACTTCTAGATCAAACGGAAAAAAAGGACAAATTTAAATTATGAAAAAGAGAATCACGGCCCCTCAGTGAATTTCCAGACTTGAGTCAGTTTATAGACCCAGAATCCCTTGAATGAAAGGGAGGCTGGGTCCTCTTGGGAAGGACCCTACAACACTACCAAGAATTTAATTGCTGTTAATATTTCTCCCATCCTTCCCCAAAGAGACCTCTGGCCTTTTACCAGGATAACTGTGCATTACATGGGAAAAGGTAATGATCAGTCATTTCGAGGTCTACTGAACACTGTCTCTGAGCTGACGTTGATTTCAGGGGAACCAAAGCATCATCATGTTCCTCCACTTAAAGTGGAGGCTTATGGAGGTTAGATAATTAATAGAGTTTTAGCTCAGATCTGACTTATGGTGGGTGCAGTGAGTCCCCAGAATTATCCTGTGATCATTTCCCCAGTGCCACAATGCATAATGGGCACAGACATACTTAGCAGCTGGCATAACCCCCACATTGGCTCCCTGACTGGTAGGGTAAGGGCTACTATGGTGGTAAAGGCCAAATGGAAGCCATTAGAACTGCCTCTACCTAGAAAAAAAATAGTAAATCAAGAACAATATTGCATCCCCAGAGAGATTGTGAAGATTAGTGGCACCATCAAGGACTTCAGTGATGCAGGGATGGTGATTCCCACCACATCCCCGTTCAAATCTCCCATTTGGCCTATGCAGAAGGCAGATGAATTTTGGAGGATGATAGTGGGTTATCCTGAGATTAACCAAGTGGTGACTCCAATTGCAGTTTCTGTACCAGATTTGGTTTTGTTGCTTGAGCAAATTAACACATCTCCTGGTACCTGGTGTGCAGCCATTGACTTGGAAAATGCCTTTTTCTCCATTCTTGTCCATAAGGCCCACTAGAACCAATCTGTTCAGCTGGCAAGGCCACCAATATACCTCTACTATCCTACTCAAGGGTATATCAACTCTCTGGCTTTGTGTCATAATCTTATTTGGAGAGACCTTGATTGCTTTTCACTTCCACAAGATATCACACTGTTCCATTACATTGATGACATTATGCTGATTGGATCCAGTGAGCAAGAAGTAGCAAACACACTGGGCTTATTGATGAGACATCTCTGTGCCAGAGGATGGGAAATAAATCCAACTAAAATTCAGGGACCTTCCACCTCAGTAAAATTCTTTCTTTCTTTCTTCTTTCTTTTTCCTTCTTTCTCTTTCTCTCTCTTTCTCTTTCTTTCTCTTTTCTTTCTTTGTCTTTCTTTTTTTCTTTCTTTCATTTCTTCTTTCTCTTTTTTTGAGATAGAGTCTCACTCCATCACCCAGGCTAGAGTCACTGCAACCTCTGCCTCCTGAGTTCAAGTAATTCTCTTGCCCCAGCCTCCTGAGTAGCTGAGATTACAGGTGCACACCACCATGCCTGGCTAACTTTCATATTTTTGGTGGAGACAGGTTTCACCATGATGGCCATGCTTGTCTCGAACTCCTGATCTCAGGTCATCTGCCAGCCTCAGTCTCCCAAAGTGATGGGATTATAGGCATAAGCCACTGTCCCCAGCCCTCAGTAAAATTTCTAGGGGTCCAGTGGTGTGGAACCTGTGGAGATGTTCCTTCTAAGGTGAAGGATAAGTTGCTGCATTTGGCCCCTCCTACAGCCAAGAAAGAGACACAATGCCTAGTGGGACGATTTGGATTTTAGAGGCAACACATTATTCATTTGGCTGTGTTACCCTGGCGCATTTATTAAGTGACCTGAAAGGTTGCTAGTTTTGATTGGAGTCCAAGACAGGAGAAGGCTCTGCAACAGGTCCAGGCTGCTGTGCAAGCTGCTCTGCTGCTTGGGCCATGTGACCTAGCAGATACAATGGTGCATGAGGTGTCAGTGGCAGAGAGGGATGCTTTTTGGAGCCTTTGGAAGGCCCCCATTAGTTGAATCACAGCAGAGGCCTCTGGGATTTTGGAGCAAGACCCTGCCATCTTCTGCAGATAACTACTTTCCTTTTGAGAGACAGTTCTTGACCTGTTACTGGGCTTTGGCGGAAACTGAACTTTTGATTGTGGGTCATCAAGTCATCATGCAACCTGAACTGCCTGTCATAAACTGTGGCTTTCTAACCAACCTAGCCATAAAGTGAGTCATGCACAGCAGCATTCCATCATCAAATGGAAGTGGTATATATGTGATCAGGTGCAAATAGGTCCTGAGGGCACAAAGAGGTTACATGAGGAAGCAGCTCAAATATCCATGGTCTCCACTCCTGCCACCCTGCCTTCTGTCCCCTAGCCTGCACTGATAGCCCCATGGAGCATCCTCTATGATCAGTTGACAGAGGAAGAGAAGACTAGGACCTTGTTCACAGATAGTTCACACAACATGCTGATACCACCCAAAAGTGGAGAGCTGAAGCACTACAGCCCCTCTCTAGAACATCCCTGAGGGACAGCAGTGAAGGGAAGTTTTCCCAGTGGGCAGAACTTTGAGCAGTAGTGGTAGTGCACTTTACATGGAAGAAGAAATGGCCAGATGTGTGATTATATACTGATTCATGGAGTGTAGCCAATAGTTAGGCTAAGTAGTCAGGGACTTGGAAGAAGCAATTGAAAAATTGATGATCAAAAAAATTTGGGGAAGAGTTATGTGGACAGACCTCTCCCAGTGGTCAAAAACTGTGAAGACATTTGTATTCCATGTGAGTGCTCACCAATGAGTGACCTCAGCAGAGGAGGATTTTAATCAAGTGGATAGGGCAACCCGTTCTGTGGATACCACTAAGGCCTCTTTCCTAGCCACCCCTGTCATCACCCAAAGGGCCTACAAACAAAGTTTCCATGGTGGCAGTGATGGAGGTTACCCAAGGGCTCAACAACATGGACTTCCAGTCATCAAGGCTGACTTGGCTATGGTCACTGTTGAATGCCCCATTTGACAGCAGCAGAGACCAACACTGAGTCTTCAATATGTCACTATTCCTCAGGGTAATCAGCCGGCTACCTGGCTGCAGGCTTATTATGTTGGACCTCTTCTATTATGAAAAGTGTAGAGGTTTATCCTCACTGGAATAGGCACTTACTGTAGTTATGGGTTTGCCTATCCTGGATGCCATGCTTCAACCAAGACTACCATCTGTGGACTCACAGGATGCCTTATTCACCATTATGGTGTTCTACACAGCATTGCCTCTGACAAAGGCACTCACTTTATGTCTAACAATATGGCAGTGGACTCATGCTCATGGAATTCACTGGTCTTACCATGTTCCCCATTACCCTGAAGCAGCTGGATTGATAGGATGGTGGAATGGCCTTTTTGAAGTCACAATTATAATGTCAACTAGATGACAATACTTTGTGGGTCTGGGGCAAAGTTTTCCAGAAGGCCATGTATGCTCTGAATCAGCATCCAATATGTTTCTCCCATAGCCAGAACTCACAGGTCCAGGAATCAAGGGGTGAAAGTGGAAACGGCACCACTCATCACCACCCCTAGTGATCCACTAGCAAAATTTCTGCTTCCTGTTTCTGCAACAGGAATTTGTAAAATTTGCATAATTTCTGAAACATTACATTCTGCCAGCCTAGAAGGCTTAGTTCCAGAGGGAGGAATGTTGCCACCAGTTGACCCAATTATTCCATTAAACTGGAAGTTAGGATTGCCACCTGGACACTTTGGGCTCCTCCTACTTTTAAGTCAACAGGATAAGAAGGGAGTTACAGTGATGGCTGGGGTGATTGACCCAGACTGTCAAGATGAAATTAGTCTACTACTCCACAATGGAGGTAAGAAAGAGTATGCGTGGAATACAGGAGATCTATTAGGGACTTTCTTAGTGTTGTCATGCCCTGTGATTAAGGTCAATGGAAAACTATAACAGCCCAATCCAGGCAGGACTACAAATGCCCCAGTTGCTTTAGAAATAAAGGCTGGGGTTGTTCCACCAGGAAAAAAAAAAGCACAACCTGCTGAGATGCTTGCTAAAGGCAAAAAGAACACAGGATGGGTAGTAGAAGTTAGTCATCAATGACAGCTATGACCACATGACCAGCTGCAGAAACGAGGACTGTAGTTGTCATTAAGATTTCCTTTCCTATGTTAAAAACACATTTGTGCATGTATACACTTGTACTAAGAAAATGTTTTCATTTCATTTCTTTTTCCTTTATCATGTGACATAAGATTTTTTGACTTCATTTCAGAATTTAAGTATTGTTTATTTAATAGTATTTGGGTTTGGGATTGGTGCATTTCCAGTTGTATGAAGGATAGTTGTATTATGTTAGGTGCAATTACGACTTTATTATTGCCTTTTTTGAAGACCATGTATAATCTTTGGGGATGTAGATGGGTTCAAGTTGACCAGGCATGGACTTGTGATGGTTACTACTATCAACTTGATTGGATTGAAAGATGCAAATTATTGATCCTGGGGGTGTCTGTGAGGGTGTTGCCAAAGGAGATTAACATTTTGAGTCAGTGGTCTTGGAAAGGCAGACCTACCCTTAATAGGGGTGGGCACTATCTAATCCACTGCCAGCGTAGCTAGAATATAAAGCAGGCAGAAAAATGTGAAGAGATTAGACTGGCCTAGCCTTCCAGACTATATCTTTCTCCCATGCTGGATGCTTCCTGCCCTTGAACATTGGACACCAAGTTCTTCAGTTTGGGGACTCAGACTGGCTTTCCTTGCCTCTTAGCTTGCAAATGGCCGATTGTGGGACCTTGTGATTATGTGAGTTAATAAGAAAATCAGCTCTCTCTCTCTCTCTCTCTCTCTCTCTATATATATATATATATATATATATATATATATATATATATATCCACACACACACACACACACACACACACACACACACATATATAAGTTCTGTCCCTCTAGAGAATGCTAACATTTAACATTTGTACTAATTCTATGTATGCTTTCTTAGTTCTCCATGCCCATGACACTATCTGGAAAGAGAGACACTTACAGCCAATCAGTCTCCCATTAAATCCCATCAGGAAATTGACAAACCCCTCAATCTTCCTTCCATGGGAAGTGGCAGTAATACATTGTAAAGGCCACCAAAAGGACAGAAAAAATAGCTGAGGGAAATAAGTTGGCAGACCAAGCTAAGTCAGCAGCAAGAGTGCCCCTTATTTCTCATCCCTTTAAGGTCCCCCTGATCTGGAAGGGCTCTGGAAGAGAAAGAAAACTCCTCAATATTCTCCTGTGGAGACATAATGGGCCACCTCTCAGGGATAGAGCTTTCAGCTCTCGGGATGGTGACAATCAGAGGATGACAAAATTCTTTCACCAACTTCCAGCCAATGGAAAGTTCTTAAAACCCTCCACCAAGCTTTTTACCTAGGGAAGGATAAAACCTCTCAATTGACCCCAAAGCTGTTTTAGGTAAAAATTTATTCGAAACAGTCAAACAGGTACTTAATGTTTGTGAGACTTGCCTTAAAAATAACTCCCTCAACTAACAGATTCTTCCCCCAGAACAAAAAGAATAGGAGTTACCCAAGGGAAGACTGGCAGATGGATTTCACTCATATGCCAAGGATAAGGGACATCCATTATCTCTTCATATAGGTGGATACCTTCACTAACTGGATAGAAGTATTCCCATGCCAGACAGAGAAAGCCTCTGAGGTAATAAAAGTACTGATCAATGAAATAATTATTTGCTTTGGACTCTCTAAGTAGCTTCAGAGTGATAATGTTCCTGAGCATACTGAACCACAGGGCAATTTCCTGCCACAGTTAGTAAAGAAACCCCTGAACGAAATGAAAGAGATCCCTGTGATGTTCAGTGTCACACCCATGCCCACTGCCAGGTTACCATGTACCAGAGATAATTTTGAGAGCCTCATGCCATCTCTGCCTTTAGCAACTTGATCAGGTGTGTACAGGGCTTCTAGGTCACAGAAAGGTGGTCACGGAGAGGTGAAGAAACAGGCTGAGTGTCCATGGGAAGAAAGACACACTGAGACAGTAGGAGATGGGGAAAAAAAGAAGACAGACTTTCACAATGGAAGAAGGCAGTGGAGAGAGACCAGTTTCCCCACATCAGGCAGAAGAAGATATAGGTGGGGAAGGGGGTGGCCAGAAGCAGAAGGGAGAGGACTCAAGATGGAAAGGGAGCCACTATGCCCGTGGCAATACCACTTGGAGAGGTAGTCTTCATACCTTCAAGCCTTTCCCCCTAGGATTTGATTGTGTCTATGCCCCATTTCTTGTCCTCTCTGCAGAT
Source organism: Saguinus oedipus (assembly GCA_031835075.1). Lineage (NCBI taxonomy): Eukaryota > Metazoa > Chordata > Mammalia > Primates > Cebidae > Saguinus > Saguinus oedipus. The sequence goes on along the minus strand of CM063178.1, from coordinate 58,510,679 downwards.
GCCCAGTAGGGGCTACCTCATCTTCATGCTGTTTTTGTGTGACTTTCTAGGCTACAAGGTCTTGAATTTCCTTTCTAACACTGTGCCAGGCAAGGCAAGGAGCATTCCTCTGCCCTTTCTCTTGTGCCAAAATGGAAAGGTATGGTCTGGATTTCAGTGAGAACCCTGCCAGCCGAGCCCTGTGCATCCACTACCTTGACACAGGGTGTTTTCCCACCAGAAGCCCTGCTGTGCTCTCCTGGCCCAGATAGGGGGTTCCATGTCTTCCCTTTCATGGTCTTAGCTCCAGCAGCCTAGTTTCTCCCTTCCTGAGTCTCCAGGGATGGAAAACGAAAGTGGAGACAAACCTCATCAGGTGACCATCCCCTAAAAGGTTCATCATGTATATGTGGCTGTGTATGCCTTTGGGTTTTCATACTCTTCCCCTTTTTGTAAAATTTGGTCTTCTCTGTGGTTTTATACTTGGTCAAAAGCACTTGTCTTGGTATTGCACTGTTGTATGCCTGAGAAAATTGGAGGAATACCCGTGTGGTCCAAGAAAAGACCCCTCACCCCTTTCCTCGTCTGTGGTCCCGGCATTAGATTGGGTTTCTGGGAGAGGCAGGTGCATGTCCTAAGTGAATTGTTCTGTTTGTAACTGGAGTGTTTTGAAGTTCTTGGTGTTGCTCTGTGAGAGGACATCGCCACCTGGTGCTCATGAGGTGTCTGTGCGGAACAATAAATGGCAAACAACCACAAAATTGTTTCTGTTGTTGACCTTCTGCTTTTTGTAGATAAGTGCACCTACCTGGGAGGGATTTGGGTTACCTCCCTGAGTCTGTAAGCAATCACAAGCCCTTCCACTGGGTCGGGGAACAGTCCCTTCAGCCCCCACTTAAAATATATATGTAGGTTCCACATTGTTTTCACCCACACATTTGACCCGGTTAGACTTCACCTAATGGAACAGACCACATGGATGGAAAAATGAGTAAGTGAACGTGTGGGAGAAAAACCACCTTTAAAATCACAAATATTCACTTTTAAAGGGTCTTTCACCTGACTACAGTATAATGTATGCTTAAATGGTTGTTTCTGCCTGTTGTTTCTCAAAGAAATGTTTAATATTAATCATCTAAAAACTGACAAGAATATACGCAAAAAAATGCAAAGGCAGAACTACCTTTGTTACCCAAATCTGTGTCTATTTCTGGTAGAATGTGGCATGTGGTTTTCTTGAAAGCCAGAGTTGGTCTCTGCACTGACCCCAGCCTAAGACCACCAGTTAGGAAGCCAGGACTCCAAAGGCAGAGTCTGTGGTGAGCTCTTCCATCAGGGATCTGACTCTGCAAAATGACTTGATGAATGCAACCTGCAAACTCCCACGTTCTGACTTCATATGCATGAGCCGTTGGACAGAGGGTTTCCTAGTGCATACTTTAATGCACATTTATGTGCGATCTTGTTAGTGAGAATATGAGTTTGTGAGGAACTTTTCATTTCAGTAGGCAGTTAATGTATTAAAAGCCTGAGAATTTGGGGCTATATTTTGCCTTTCTGACTCAATAATCTTCAAAGAATTCATAGGAAAGTCAGTATTTGCAGACAAATGGTTACCTTGGCTAAAATGTACAAAACACCCAGAACCCACAAAGCACTCAGAAGTTTAAGAGAATATTTTAATGCTTAAGGGATAGGGTTAAGTGAAGGGGTTACAGAAATCAGTGTTTCTGGCTGGGCAGTCAGGAGAGCAGGGCTCAAATTCTGTGACTCATTTCTCTGTTCCTCATTTGGAAATGAATGGGTAACCTGGTTCCCATCTTCCCACATGCTGTGATGCTTCAAACTCCTTGGGGAAGGGCCTCTTCTCAGCCCACGATCTTGATTGTGAACATTAACAAAGAGAACAGTCATTCTTCATAGAAGATAACTCACTAATTATATTTGATTTGGTGAATAAATATATTATTTTTTAAAAAAATTGTGAAGGAACATGACAGTAGTGGAGGTAATTGCTATCAGGTGAGACTGGTATTAAGATTGAGCAAAGCCCCAGCTATTCCCAGCTGACAATCATGTGTCCTGCTAAATGCCCAGGGCTCTCAGCCTAGAACTGAAATCAATGTGTTACAAGTGGTGCTGGATGCCTTTTTCAGTTCATTTGAAAACATGAATTTGATCATGTCAGCTCCCTTTCTTCTGTAAAAAAAAAAAAAAAAAAAAAAATGTAGGATCCAGAATTGGTGTTACCTACTCTGTTTTGGTTTTAGGGAGGACATAATACTTAGATGTGGGCTTGCTTTAACTTCTTGCCTTTTTTACTCCCAGAGCAATGCATTCTTATTGAAGTGTGTGTGTGTGTGTGTGTGTGTGTGTGTGTGTGTGTGTGTGTGCATATAACAGGAAGATGGAGAGGGTAAGAACCATCCTTAGAAGAGGAAAGGGTAGTACTTTGGTAACATAGAACAAGAAACCGTAAAATTTCATGTATCCAAATCTACAGCTTCTTTCAATGCCTCATTTATGATGAGCTTAGAGGAAAGAATCAGGTAGTTGGTTGTGGATAAGAATTCCAGGTTTCTCCTGAGCATCAGAATCTTTTTCAGTTTTTATCTCTCTTTCCTTACTCCTTGTTGACAAACTGTTCCTCCTCCTTTATAGAAGCTTCCCCTATATAGGAGCTTATATGTTAAAATACTTTCAGAGGACTTCATGACATTAGTCAGAAGTCCAAGAGTGGTCTGGTCTAAGGAAGTCCTCACCATGGGGCAGCTGGAAAAAAGTGGAACTGACACAGGCAACATCTTTCTTTTCAGATGCTGTCAAGAAGACATGGAGGAGATAACACAGTCTATCAACAGGGAGGCCTAAAAGTTAAAGAGCAATGACCAAGCAGGACTGTGTCTTTCCAGGGTTCTGCCAGACTCTGGAAGCATGAAATCCAGACAACTTAAAAAGAGAGAGAGAGAGTAGTGCTTAAAGGCAGACATTCTTATAGCACACACGTTAGAAACCACAGCAGACTTCAGAGTAAATGCATAGCTTCCAAATCCAAATGTTAACATTCTCCCTTCTCTCTTTTTACACAAATGCATTCAGCTGAAGAAAGCGACACACGTTGGGAAAGGACATTGCCTTCCTGTTTTTGTCCCAGGATGGTTTTTGCTTCAAGAGTCCCAGCTGTTCCCTTTTCTCTCCCCCACCCTGGTTCATGTAGCAGTATGAATTGCCTGGCCCAGAGACCTAAATAAAAAGTCACAAAGATCGATGTGATTTTGGTTGCATTTGCCATTTTAATACTTAGGAAAACAGAAGTAATCAGAAATGACCATGCTACTTGGAGATGAGAGAAACCCTTTTCGGGAAGACACTTAAACTGGACTCTGCCCCTGCTCTTGGTCAGGGGGTGTCTCCAGTTTCCGCAGTGCCTGGAACCAAACCCTGCCTCTTCCCCAATACCCGGTATCCCTTCTTCTTGAACTTTCGGGTACTATAGATGGCCAGGGTGACGACAACAGCCAGAATGATGGTGGTCCCCACTGCAATTCCAGCTGTAGCCCCTCCTGACATGCCAGCATCATCCCCATGGATGCCATTCATGGCGCTTTGCAGCTCTAACGGCTCTCCCAGCCTCCAGCGATGGGTCTTGGAGTCCTTAATCCAGGCTCTCGAATTCTCAGAATTGGTCACTATGACAGTGTTGGTGTCAGCCTGACTCACGAGGGGTGGCTTGGTGAAAGGTGGGAGACTCGCAGGGGGAAGAAACTTTTCACTAAAGAGCCCAGACTTGACGCAGTAGGACACTTGGCATCCGTCGCTGATGAGGGCTAGGTGCTGGCTGAAGCCCCTCGGGCACTTTTTCAGGGAAGGTGCCCCTAAATCTTTGAATGTGGCTGGATCCACCAGGGGGTTCCCAACTGTGCAGCTGAAGAACCCACCAAAGGGGACCGCAAACCTGCTTCCCAACTCATGGTCCTGAGAAACACATACCTTGAGTTTTTCAAAGATTTTCAGTGGAAAGTAGCTGGTTGGGCATGACTGTGCATTTGTCATGGGATTTATGCTCTTACTGCTGAAGAGGCCCCCAAAAAGCATTCCTGAGTGTTCAGGTACTTGGCTACCGGCTGCACACCAAAAAGCCCTAAATTCAGCCTTTGCCACCTTGAACACATCTTCACACACTGTCTTGCAGAAGATGAGGAAGGTGCACTTCTTACGACACTCCAGGTGGTTGTAACCCTCCTCACGGGTCTGGGATAGCAGGTGCACCGGGGAGTAGCCAGAGGGGCAGGAGAAATTACCAGTCAATGGATTCTTCTGCTCCAACTCTGGGCAGAGGAAGATACTCCCATTCCCTGAGGACTGGCTACATTCCTGATAAACCCCACCAAAAAAGAAGTTGGTCATTTTCCCCTCGCATGAGCCATCATCAGTGTTGGCCTGAAAATTGAAGTTGGGAGAATTGAGATCTGTGCAGCCAGGATAGGTGTTGAACGTGTAATAGCTTTTCACAGCAGTTTCCACCGTCTGTGACACCTTCTTCACCAGGGGGCCTGGCAAGTCAGGCAGCATGTTGGGGTTGATGAAGAAATGCAGAGGCAGGCCAGTGCGGTCGATGGCCACCAGGTGGTTGGTGATGCCCTGCTGCCAAGCCTGGAGGGTGATGCCTGGGTAAAAAGGAACCCCTCCAATGCTCTGCACCCTGGAGTTGGTTCTGTTTGAGAGGTAGCTCTTGGTGAGTACATTCTGTGAGGCGTGGTTTGCCTCAGACTGGAAGTTCACGGTGTTTTGGAAGGCAGCTCCAGCAGATGCGGTCACAGCACTATGACTGCTCTGGCTGTCTTGGAGAAAGGAGGCCCTGATGTGGTCCTCCTGAATAAGAGCAGCCCCAGCGTCCACACTGGTGATGACATGGGTGCCATAGTTGAGGACAAGGAGTTCTGCCAGGTAGGTGGCCATCCTTGTCTGGTTGTTTTCTAGATAGTCAGAGATGTCCAGGAGCTCCCTCCTAAAACCTGAGCTTAGCTCTAAGGCTGGGTTGATTTTGACTGTGTAGATCAGGTTTCTCACCTGAACTCGGGTAGTAACAGCTTTGTCCTTTACTTGAAGGGTCTTCATTCTTTGGAACTCGGTGGAGAACTTGCCATTGACTTTGGAAAAAAGAGAGAGTTCTGTGTTGATGGAGTAGGATGTGCTGCTCTGGTAATTTATCCATGATTCCAGGATTTCTGAGTTCATCTCCAGGTTGCTCTGTTTCTGGGGAATGGTGAAGATTTCATCAGGGATAATATACTGTCCATCCTCAGTTGTCCTGCAGTTGGTGTAAGTCAAGTCCATCACCCGTCCCATATCCATATTCCGCAGATTGTCCCAGCCCCCTCCAGGTAGGACTTCCAGGACAGGTAGTTTCAAGGCATCCTTGCATTTTTGAAATCCAACTTCATCTGTCTCTTCTGGAGGCTTGCCTGATTTAGCCCATCCTGCCACTGCCCAGAAGAGGATGGCAGCCCTGAAGCTGTTCATGGCTCAGATAGCCCCAGCCACACAGAAGTCTGCACAGCAGCCAGCAAGCTTCAGGCAAACTAAATAGAGAAAAATAAAGCAGCTGTGGAAACAGTGCTCCAGAATTCAACAGTTCTCCAAAAGCTACCAGTTTTTCTTTAAGCTAATCTAATTGCAAAATGAGAGTTGGTTGTAATATTGAAGTTCATCAAGACTGAAGAAATTATGCTATACTAAACATCTAAGCACAGCCCTACATGTTAACTATCCTAATTTTCCCCCAGACCTGGCTGGTTACTCTGTTGCATGGGTAGGCACTTAGGAAAAGTGTGATCCTACACCCTACTGCTTCTTCCACCAGAAAGTTTCTCTTTGCTCTTCTCTCCCTCTCTTGGACTTGATGTTTCACATTTTCCCTGACAGCTCCTTCCTGGGACTCTAATACCAGTTTCCTTTTATTTGAAACACAGAGGCAAATGACAACATTACCCTTACTGAAACACCATGACTCCACCATACCCATTCAAGCTGTAAGTCAAGGCCAATCCTGGATTTCCCATTTGCCTGGAGCAGAGGCTGTTTCCACAAAAGAAAGGAGTGAAACTCTTAAGACACTTGTCCTGTGGGTTTCATTGTTATAAGCCCTAATAATCTGCCTCTGGGGATAACATTGTCTGGAGCAGAGCTGATGGGACCTGAAGAGGATTCGGCTGCAATAAGCTAGGAAACCCCAGTTTGCATTGTCCTAAGCATTCAGAGTGAGGGCAAGGCACCCCCATACTGTCTTGTTTTTTTTTTCAGATAGAAATATTCAAGACAAAATCACATTATAATCTAGGTTTTGATTTATCAATGGCAGACAGGGTCCAACGTATGTGCATGTGTTCACACATTTATATATCCTCTGTGTGTGTGCATTTTGCATGAAGTTGGTACGTGTTATATTTTTAATTTTTCATGCCATTGCTAAGTGTGTGTAATCATTTAGGGGCATTTAAAGAAAGTAGCTCTTCATCACTCGAATTTTTTTCTAAAAGCAATAATTCATTTGTTATATAATTAGAAGAATATAATTTCATAAATGTCTTTTCATATGCCAATGCCAGCTCTATTAGAGCTCATAATGTAAAACACTGTTTCCAGGACCGTTGATCTGGTGCCAAGATTGATTGAATCCCAGCTCTGTTAATTTTTTAGGACAGTCCGGCTGTGTCTTACTCCATTTAGTGGTAGCCAGGGAATCTAGAGGAGTTAATGAAGCTCCCAATTGCATCCTTAACGTTCCAAAAATTATACCATGAACCAGATGTGGTTCTGAGACTGAAAAAGTCAGGTTGCAGTTCACAGGTATCATTACACGTCACCTGTATGCATTCTGGAAAGAAGTTTCCAAGGAATTGAATTCCTCTGATTGTCATTGATGCAATTAAAAAGTGTTTTTAGCAAGAATGAGGCTAGATGCCTAGCTTCCCAGGCTCGGCTTCCCTAGTTATTATACAAAACATGATGGTGTTCTGTAAATTCAGAGATATTGGATTCTGGGTCTCTCTCTCTCTCTCTCTCTGATGGTGTTCTGTAAATTCAGAGATACTGGATTCTGGACCTCTCTCTCTCTCTCTCTCTCTCTTTCTCTGTCTCTCTCTCTCTCTCTCTCTCTCTCTCTCTCTCTCTCTCTCTCTCTCTCCCTTTTCCAAGACAGGGCCTCACTGAAATGCAGTGGCTATTCGCAGGCATGGTCCCACTACTGAGCAGCATGGAAGTTTTGATGTGCTCCATTTCCAATCTGGGTCCTTTTACCCCTCCTTAGGCAACCTGGTGGTCTGCTCCAGGAAGGTCACTATAGTGATGCTGAACTTAGTGCAGACACCCGATTGGCATAGTACACTACAGCCCAGAACTCCTGGACTCAAGCAATTCTCCCACTTCAGCCACCCAAGAATCTGGGACTGTAGGCATGTGCCACTTGCACCTGGACATTCTGAGTCTATTTGTGCCACAGTTGTCATGCTTCTGGGAACTGACAGCAGCTATCCAAGAGGGATTAATTTATGAACTATTGCCCAATCTATATTTTGCTAGAGAACCAAACTTTTGCATAAGAGCTTCTGGTTAATTTATAAATCATTTAGTTATAAATATTTACCTCAGCAACATGATCCCAGAATTAGAAAAATGAGAATTGAATGCCCTTGAGTACTTCCAATAAGTCTGTTGAAATATCTACATATTTTTCTTCAAACTATTTCTGGGCTGGTTCATCAAAATTAGAATACTTGTCACTTACACTGCTTTGGAGACAAGTTGACAATTTGTTACTGTCTGCTTTCTCTTTAGTAGATCCTGTTGAGCCTTCACTCTCCTGAAATGAGAATACAAGCAAGGTTAATACAGACAATTCTATATTCAGGTTTTTCTATATCTCCAGACACCCAGTCACTGTGTTTTTTATTCCTTCTACAGACTTTGTCTTCATTTTATCATAGAAAAAAAAGTGGAAAATAGTCAAAAGAGCCAATAAGAGTAAAATTACAATGTATCCATAAGACAAAATATTTTACAGCCATCACAATTATTTCAATCAATTTTAATAGCACAAGAGATTCTTATACCATAATGTTACTGAAAGCGTTCCCGATCCAGACCCCAAGAGAGGATTCTTGAATCTTATGCAAGAAGGAATTCAGGGTGAGTCCATAAAGTAAAGTGAAAGCAAGTTTATTAGAGAAGTAAAGAAACAAAAAAATGGCTACTCCATAGGCAGAGCAGAGGCATGTGCTGCTTGACTAAGGATGCTTACTGTTAGTCTTGATTATGTGGTAAACATGGGGTGGATTATTCATGAGTTTTCCAGGAAAGGGGTGGGAAATTTCCAGAACCAAAGGTTCCTCTCCTTTTTAGACCATCTAGGGTAACTTCCTGACAATGTTACCATAGCATTTGTATAAACTGTCATGGCACTGGTGGGAGTGTCATTTATCATGCTAATGCATTATAATTAACATATAATTAGCAGAGAGGATGACCAGAGGTCGCTGTCATTGCCATCTCAATTTTGATGGGTTTTGGCTATCTTCTTTACTGTATGCTGGGTTTTTTTTTGTTTGTTTCTTTTTTGTTTGTTTGCTTGCTTTTTGAGACAGACTCTCACTCTGTTGCCCAAGCTAGAGTGCAGTGTCATAATGGCAGCTCACTGCATCCTCTCCCTCCTGAGTTTAAGGAATTCTCCTGCCTCAGCCATCTGAGTAGCTGGGACTACTGGCACACACAACAGTGCTCACCTAATTTTTGTATTTTTAGTGGAGATGGGTTTTGCCATGTTGGCCATGATTGGTCTCAAACTCCTGGCCTCAAATGATCTGCCCACCTCAGCCTCCCAAAATGCTGGGATTACAGTCGTGACCTATGGTGCCTGGCCGACAGCATGCTATTTTATAAGCAAGGTCTTTATGACCTGTATCTTGTGCTGACCTCCTATCTCATCCGGTGACTTAGAATATCTAACCTACTGGGAATGCAGTCCAGCAGGTTTCAACAATGTTTTACCCAGACCCTAGTCAAGATGAAGTTGCTCTGGTTCAAACACTTCTGACATATTTCTCCCATCCCTTTTATAAGAGAACCCTTAATCCTAAGGGTTTTAGAGGGATGAAGATCTATCCTCTGTAATTTTTTATGCTGAATAGGAGCCAATATATTTCTGCCTAATTATTAGGGTCTTTGGTATTCAGGGTAGAAAGGAGCAGAGTAGGAAAGTGCCAATATGGTGAGGGTCATTCGTAACCCTGACAAAAGGTGATGTGTGGAAAATTAATAAGTATTCAGTTTATGAAGACATCTCAGTAAGCTTATTGTGCATTCATATACAAAGAATACAACAGTAAATATAATCCACAACCATAAAGCAAAATAAGTAAAATTGTCTCAAGTAAACTAAATAAGGTGGCTTTTCACGAAATGGGCAACTGTTGGAACCAAGCTAATTTGGGATTGCTAGCTGATTCTAATATGTGTCCAGAACTAGAATATTGATCTAGATTTATGCATTACTCATCCCTCTTGTTTATTCTGAGATCCGGCCAGAGAACACTAGTTAGTTCACAGGAATAAACAAAATCATTCTACATTGCAGAAAAAGAAACTAAAAAACAACTGATGAGACTAGAATCTAATAGCAGGTGTACTATTGTTTTTGAAACATAATTTTTTTCTCTCTCCAGTCTCCCATTTTTACTAATGATAAATCATGGTAAGACCTATTTGCTTTATTATACTTGGCCTGATTATTTGTATAAAGTGCAGCAAAAATAATTAGTTTTCACATAAGCTTTTAAAATTGGCTTTGATGGAACTCTGCACCATAAGGAATCTCAAATAAAACTTTTTTTAAGGCAAGCCCAACCATGTGTTTGCATACTCAAGTACCTATGAGTTGAGCAAATTCCTCTCTTCTTTAAGTCCCAAGATAACTTGGGGCTCCTGGGTCTGTCAGAAACTGGCGTTTTGACTTAAGACAGGTTAGGAACCCTGTACAGGAACTGTGTAGACAAGATATGAGGCCAGTTTTCCCAATGGACTTTTATTGACTCTACAAGTCAAATTTGATTCCTTAAAGGAAAACACTTTATTTCAGTCAAAGCTTTAGTGAAATAACTAGTTTCTCCAATTGTGTCCTCTTGCAAAAGAAAACAAATTCTTACTGTACTTATACAAATAACTCTATTGCCATAAGTTAAGAATACTCACAAATATTTTCAAAATTCTGAGAAAATTAGGTAAAGAGAAACAAATATGCTCCAAATTCTTTTATGAGTACACTTTACTCAATTGTTAAAAGATGTGAATAGCTTAAAAGTTTTCTTGGTTCTGAAAAACAAAACAAAAGATCAGCAATGTCTTGCAAAGTCAGAAAAGATTACTTCAGTGTTCTGTTCAGTCCATACAGTTAACTCCTGTTATGCTTGATATTCAAGAACATTTCAGCTCTCCATAAGTTCAGAAAGATTTTTTACTCTATTTTAATGTCACAATTTCCAGTTATCAGAAACCTGCATTTAAAGCACCTGTCAAAGTCCTATAACTGATTGAAAACCACCTTTTAAAAAGGATTAAATCAAGACAACAATTGTCCATGGATGACAAAATGCCTTAGGGCACCCTCTATTAAAACCACAATTGGCTAGGAATTTGGGTTCCTTCTGTGGCATGCAACAATTTTTGTTTCATTTTATTTTCATGTATGTATGTATGTATGTGTCATTTTATTTTCATGTATGTATGTATGTGTCTAAGTATTTATTTATATTTAGGTGGAGTCTTGCTCTGTCACCCAGTCTGGCAGGAGTGTAGTGGTGTGATCTCAGCTCAAAGCACCCTCCACTTCAGCCTCCTGAGTAGCTGTGATTACAGGCATGCATCGTCTATGCCCGGCTAATTTTTTTGTATTTTTATTAGAGACAAGGTTTCCCCAGGTTGGCAAGGCTGATCTCAAACCCCTGACCTCAAGTGATTCACTCATTTTGATCTCCCAAAGTGCTGGATTAAATGAATGAAGGACCATGCCTGGCCACAGCAATTTTACATAACAATTAAAATTATTACTGATAGCATACATTAAGTCATTATCAGAATTAAGAGCATTTCTCATAATTTTGGAACACATACAAATAACGTAGTTATACAGATAAAGCCCAAAGAAAGCCCAACACCATTGCATATTTGACAATGCTTCCTGTATGATATTTTACACCAAATAAGTCACATTTCACCTTTACATTAGTGTACTCTTAATGTTAAACCTAATTCTTAATAAAACCTATAGACAAATCTACCCAATTTTAATCAGTTTGACCCTAAGGTAAGATTCTCATAAATGTTTTATAAACCTTTACAGATTTTTGTTAAAGAGCAGATCAGTGCTGTGAGAAAAACTGTTATGCTTTTATTTCAATATTTGATCTATGGAAAAACTGAATAATATTCCTTTAACTTTAGCCAATATGTTCACACAGAATTTCTTTTACAAAATTAATTTTTTATAACCTTTTACAACTTGCTCAAACCTTCAGCTTTATTTTATCTAACTTAAAACAATCCTTCAACCCTTTAATCTAGGCAAAAAAAGAAAAAATACATTTCCATGACTTCTTATATAATCTTTACCAAAACCATATTTCACTTTCCCAACACACTTTGACTGTAAAACTATTTCTTCATTAAGTCTTAATTACATGTTATAATGTTAACTCTTAGTAACTTTTACTTTTGGTGAAAAACCTAGTTAGTAAGCAATTTTCAATATGTTGAACAATTTTCAAAAGTCAAAGAAGCAGTTTATGACGTTAAAGCATTTAGTAAACCTAATATCTGACCTGCCTAAATTAGACCAAATGACTACATTTTTCAAGATATTTTTATTTGATCAACAATCTTTAGAGCTGTCTTTATTTCCCAAAGATTACTTAAGTCACATGAACTAAAAGGCATTATGATTTTAATTTTTCTGACAAAATATGTGATTTAAACACTTATTTGTAAGCCAACTAATCAAAGCTCTTCCATAGCACACACACAACACATATAAATACATAGACATACAGAAGATATAGTACTTGTAAGGTTTTCCATTTGCCAGTTTTTTAATTGGATTATTGGCTTCAGGGCAGAGCCCTTGGAGGAACAGGGCCAAGAAACCATGCAGGCTCTACAGACAAATTAGTAGGCACAGCTGGAAGGCAAAACAGATCCCCAACAATTAAGTATCTCATTTTTATATCAGATCCTAGATCTCCAGAAGAGAAATGGCTATGGAACAAGACATTCCTATATTTTGCTGTGCATTTTATTGCAAAGCAATCTAAAGCCAATCAGCTTATTCTGTGATTAGCCCATCCCCCAATGGGAGTCTTATCTCTCAGTGCAGGGGTGTGGACATCTCCATACCCCAGGTGGCCAAGAGCATACTTCTCTAATCCAGACATGCAAAGAGGCGCATATGCCTTCATAAATGCCATTAGCTTTTTCCCAAAGTATATTTTCTACTTAGTTATTACACAGCAAAGCTCTCATAATGTGAAGTAATTTCTGATACGCTCCCACAAGAGTAAAAAATGTCAGATTATGCAATGCAAAACAGAGCAGAGCCTTAGATTTTGAAAGGAATTATCCACTTCCAATTCCTGGGGTTTCATGAGAAAAACAGAATTTTTTTCCCAAAATGGGGTCTGTGGCTCCTCCTGTTTTTCCCAAAGTTCCAGGCTTGATCATCCACTTTTAATTAAGCCGACTTTGAAGCATAGCACTCTTTTTTTAAAAACACAGAACAAAATGAAACAGTATTCTTGGCCAGGGATGGTGGCTCATGCCTATAATCTCAGCACTTTGGGAGGCCAAGGCAGGCAGATCATGAGGTCAGGAGTTCAAGACCAGCCTGGCCAACATAGTGAAACCCTGTCTCTACTAAACATACAAAAATAGCCAGGTGTGGTTGTACCCATCTGTAGTCCCAACTATTTAGGAAGCTCAGGCAGGAGAATCGCTTAAACCTGGGAGGCAGAGCTTGCAGTGAGCCAAGACCACACCATTGCACTCCAGCCTGGGTGACAGAGTGAGACTCCATGTCAATATCAAAAATAAAAGTTAAAAAACTCCTCTTATCTCATTACTTGACTTTAGCCAGGCCAAACAACAAACATTTTTTTTTAACTTTACCAAACATAACCTCCCATGTAAATCTCCCAGGTGCTCAGAGGAAGGAAGACTCAAGATGGTTCAAGGAGGGGAGGAGAATTAACAAATGGTAAAGGTCACACAGATATCAAACCAGAAAGGACTCATTCTCTAAACCAGAAATTGAGCCCTGGCCACCATTGTAAAATGGCAAAGCCTTAGCTGCTAGGCTATAGCACTAGGCAGTTTCCATTACTCTTCCCAGAAGGGGCCTAAAGGCAGCCAATTTTGAGCTTGCAAAGACTTAACTACTCAAGATAATTTTTAGGACTAGCTGATGTGAACCCCAAAATTCCTGCTCCCTGGGTGGTAGAGACCAATTGAAAATTCTGCCACATGGTTATAGGGTCAAGCTTCCAGAGACATGAAACAAGATGAGAGGGAAACTTCATCCAATGTTTTTTTCCAAGGACCTACAATGAAGTTTGTAATTGACCAGTTTGCTGGGCTGGCTTGAACAGTGATCTTATGGGGTCCTAGGCCCACATTCTATCCTAAGCTATCCCTTTTTGTAACAGAATGATACAGAAAGGCTAGTTTATAGCACAAGGTATATCAGATTTTCTACAGATTAAGACTAGCCTCACAAATCCTTTTGTCTCATTAATCAAACCTTCACAGAGCAGATAAACAGTGATTTATGCCATTAATTCCACCAGTTTGAGCAGAGAGAGGAAAGGGAAGGTAGAAAAATGTTACTTGCAGCAGAGTGGGAAAGGTGAGGAGCTCAGGGAGGCCAGAGAAAGACCCACCCATTGCAGTGACACTGTAAAGTTCAGGTCATCACTTGTCAGTGTCAAAAGATCTTTTCCAGCAGTCCCATCAGCTCTCAACTTTCCCCTCTTAGGGAGGAAAAAGCTCTTCATGTCCTGTGGTCCTGTACATGCCTAGTCCTATCACCCATAGCCATCAGCAAAGAGTGTGAGGCAGATTAATCCAAAGAGAATAATGGTTAACATCCCGTAGTGCCAAACCTGTTCTTAACCCAGAGGGACTTTACTGAGGCAGGGCCTCTAACTCCTAAATCTTAGGAAGGACTCTAACTGTTCCAAGTTGGGCCTCGAACCCAGGTTTGGTCAAGTGTCATTATTAAGAAGGACCTTTAACACTCCCTGTCTTAGCAGAGATTCTGACTTCTCTAAAGTTGGCTTCTAATCAAATTCCATCCCCTACTTGGATACCCCACAACCTACCCAAAGTCAGCCAATCCGTGTTGCAGTCTTCCTTTGGGTCAGGGGTCTCCTCAGTATAATCTTTTCATGTTCATCAGGAAGATGTTACCGGAAAAGGGTCCTGATCCAGATGTGAAGAGAGGGTTCTTGGATCTTGCACAAGAAAGAATTCAAGGTGAGTTCATAGAGTAAAGTGAAAGCAAGTTTATTAGAGAAGTAAATAAACAAAAGAATGGCTATGCCATAGGCAAAGCAGATGCATGTGCTGTTTGACTCAGGATACTTATTGTTATTTCTTGATTATATGCTAAACAAGGGGCGGATTATTCATGAGTTTTCTAGGAAAGGAGGGGCAATTCCCAGAACTGAGGGTTCCTCTGCTTTTTAGACTATATAGGGTAAAATCCTGACATTGCCATGGCATTTTTAAACTATTATGGTAGTGGTGGAAGTATCTTTTAGCATGCTAATGCACTATAATTAGTGTATAATGAGGAGTGAGGATGACCAGAGGTCACTCTTGTTGCCATCATGGTCTTGATGGGTTTTGGCCAGCTTCTTTTCAGTATGCTGTTTTATCAGGAAGGTCTTTATGACCTGTATGTTCTGCCAATCTCCTTTGTCATCCTGTGACTTAGAATACCTTACCTACTGGGAATGCAGCCCAGCAGGTCTCAGCCTTATTTTACCAGCCCCTATTCAAGATGGAGTCACTCTGGTTCAAATTACTCTGACAATGATGTTATGAAAAAACGCATGATGTACATTCAGCATGACCCCAACTATGTACATAACTAGAGGGATGTACACCAATGAATAGACAGTAATTACATCTGGTTGGGAGGTTTTTCTAAATTATTTTAATTTATTTCTCTTTTCCATGTTTTTTGAGTTTTCAACAATAAGCATGTCTTTATTCACTTGAGAAAATTTTTTTTGAGAACCTACTAAGTACCAGACAATGATGGATATCGGGTAATTGTCAATTTTGTGCTCAGGAAAATAACCAACACACACTTATTTAAAAAACAAAAGAAACAAATTATTTGTGGAATATTTTTATGCCTGAAATGACCCAAAGCCTGTGGATTCTGTGACTGCCGTATTCATTGATGTTCTCTTTTCAATTCACTGGAAAACAGTGAAAAAAGTGCAAATGATGGGAATTTTGGCTTAATTTAGTTTTGCATGCCAGAGGCAAAACTGCTCATAATAGTCAGTGTGAGGACATGGTGACCTATCGGTTTCACACATGCCTTCCCTCTTTTACTCTGTTCACCAGCAATTTCCTCTGCTTTTTATTGTAATAGAATGCATATACCTTTGTGTAACTTCCCTAGATGGCCACACTTAAGCAGCAACAGCCTAAGGTTAAAACTGAACTTTCATCTCTACAAGAAAGAGGCATCTAGTCTACAAAAATTATGCATTTACATTGCAGAAGAGCAATTTTTCTATCTCAAAAAAGAGGCAAGAGGGAAGTGCCACACCTGCTTGCTTTCTCAGATTCAGCACATGCAACCTTCTGACACCATCTCATACAGAGTCAAACCATGACTGGGCTTCAATCCTGTGTGGGCTTGAAACTAGTCCAGGTGCTTCCTATTTCTACATTTCACCTGTGGAGAAAAGTCCAGTTATATTTGCTGGGACAATTCTCTTCCAGCAGGAATCTAGGAGACCAGTGTGAAAATTGGTAGTCAAATAATCACTAAATGGATTCAAAACTATGAATTTTATAGACTTGGAATAAACTGTTGTTAAAAATATGGAAGGTATCAGTGAACAAAGTGATATTTTCTTTTCAGAACAATTGACTCCTAACATGATGTGTTAAGGGTTGCCTTGTCAGCTCCTTCCCCTCAGAGGCTGTTCTTTCCACCAGTATTATTTAGGTATTGAGCACAGAAATAAGAACATAGTGATTTCACAATTCCTTTGAATATGGAGGGTGAAAACAGAAGGCCCATGTGAAATTTTGCATATTCCCATTAAAATGTAGGCCAGAATTTGACGGCCCATGCCATTTTATTTCTTTTCTCTATTAGCACACTTTTTCTTCCTCACTCTTTCACTTTCCCTGATCTATTTTCTCATCATTGGTTATTCTCTTTCCGCTCCTTTTTTCTCTTTGTCTTTTGCAAATTTATATTTGGAGGACATATGTTAGTGATTTGAGGTGGTACTTCCACTGAACTAAAAAGGAGCTGGTGTGATGGTGTGAGCTTGTCATCCCAGCTACTCAAGAGGCTAAAACAGAAGGTCTTAGCACAGGAGTTCAAGGCCAGCCTGGGCAAAATAGTGAGCTGAAAAAAGAAGGGAAGAAGGAAAGGAGGGGGGGAAGAGAGAGAGAGAGAAAGAAAGAAAGAGAAGGAAGAAAGGAAGAAAGAAAGGAGGACACTCTGATGTGGAAAAGCTTAGCCTTTTCATGGCAAACATAACTGAGCAGTCATACCTTGGATTTTTACTTTATTCTGAGGTTGCCTTAGCATTATTCTCAACACAGTTCTCCAGGACATTCTAGTGAAAGACTAATTTATCAGTCATTAAATAAATACTCCTTGAGCATCTGTTATCGGTCATTTGAAAAGTCTAGAAGACAGAGTGAGCCCCCATAGCCCTTGTTCCCTCTCCAGCTGCCCTCCAAGCTAAGCTCTACAAGGATTGAGCATTAGGACCAACTCACTTCCCTTGCTTATCTGCCTTCAGACTTCCAAATGACATTAGCGTGATGTAAAAATTGCCTCTTACATTCATTCTCCTTAAGCTGAAGATGGTTTAACATGAAGATCTTTGCACACACAAGACTGGAAACACACATAGTGAAATTCTTCTTATGTTCTCATTTCTCAATTTCCACATCTTCCCTATCATGTGACTTCCTTCTTGAGTAATTTGAACAAAAGAAGTGACTGAACTGTGATTGGTCTCTGTAGGTTAACTGCTGGCAGATTTCACATTTCTAAATTTATTTCATTACTGGGGAACATAAAACCAATCTCACATTAAATCTTTTCCTCTTTTATCATGGGATATTCGATGAACTTTCAGCTAAAGCAGAGTAAAAATTCCCACCATTTTTCTTTCTACCAGAAATAACCATGCATAAGTTAAGATGAAAACAAGCAATTTAAGTGAAGTGGTTCTTTCATCAGAAATACCAATTCAGAATTAGGTAGAATTGAGAGTTTAGGGTCCTCTATTGAAATATTCCTATTGCCTCATCTATTTGCTGGCAATCTCAATACAATATCAAGAGCAAAGCCTGGATTGTGAGACTATTCAGTCTTTAGACTTGTTCTTGCTTGGCTAGTCACTCAAATATCTAAACTGTTAGAATGACAAATATGGATGGGAACTAGAGATTTCAGAATTGAAATATAGACAACATTCTAGCCCAGTAGGTCACTTGGCACCAGTTGTGGCTTTTCCCTAAGACTTCATCTTCTCACCTGTGAAACACAAACAATAGGAGCTTCCTCTATAGAGTAGATGCAGTTGCTAAGAGGATTGATTGCCTGCAATTTTCCATGTAAAGCTCCACAGGGTGGAGGCAGAAGCTCAGAATATATCAGCTCTCAGCTTTGCTGAGCTTGCTGTGCAGTCTTAAGGATGGGATTGTGGGAAAAGACATGTTAGAGAATCTCATGAGCTTGACTTTCTCCCTGGTTACCGATTTGACAGTATGGGACATCATATTGACTCAGAGAGACCACCTGAACATTGTTTAGTAATATTGTAAATGAAGGCATGAATCTCTCTTAGGAAAACAATCTGGTTGCAATATCATCTGGATTGATGAGACAGGTAAATGAGAAGTGATTGGTTGTGGCCAGGGACAGGGGCTAATGCCTGCAATCCCAACCTGGTGCACCCCTGTAATCTCAGCTACTTTGGAGGCTGAGGCAGGGGAATCACTTGAACCTGGGAGGTGAAGGTTGCAGTGAGATGGGATTGAGCTACTGCACTCCAGCCCTGGGCAACAGAGAAAGACTCTGTCTCAAAAAAAGAAAGAAAGTAAAAAGGACGTGATTGATTGGTTACTTTATCAAAAAATCCATTTTAGGACTTCTTTCGAATGCAGTTGATAAGTGTTTTTTTTTTTAATGTTCAGCTAGTAAATATTTTAGGCTTATAGTTTCTGTGGTAGCTACTTAGCTCTGCCATTGTAGTGCAAAATAGGTGATAAGAAAATGCATGTGCATGAATTTGTTCCAATATCTTTATACAAAAACAGGTCAGGGCTAGATTTGGGGAGGAACATGCACGAAACAGAAGGAAGTGGGCGTTGTGTAAACCCACAGGACTCTGCAGCTTCCTTCAAAGATTTGTGAAAGATTTGTGGTCAACAGGGTGACCACACCCTGTTGAGGTTAGCAGCTCTTTGACTTGCATCCAGATGAGAAAAATCTTCTCCACCCAAAACCCCCATCAGCTTCTCTTCTGCCAGGGCCAGAGTCTCCTACTATGAAGTGAAACAAAATATATCCCTTTCTCGAGTTCCCAGCTCTGGGCATCATGCCTACATTCTTAGGTCTCTCATTAAGACTAGATATTTGGGAAATGATTACTATGGCCAATGTAGTCGTTTGTAGTTAAATCATGAAAAAAAATAGAGGGGGGCACCAAGATGACTGAGAGAAGCCAGTACCAGAATGCAGCTCCCAGTGAATGAGATGCAGAGGGCTGGAGGACTTCATGGTTCTAA
The DNA here is from genome assembly GCA_031835075.1 of Saguinus oedipus. Classification (NCBI taxonomy): domain Eukaryota; kingdom Metazoa; phylum Chordata; class Mammalia; order Primates; family Cebidae; genus Saguinus; species Saguinus oedipus. The sequence goes on along the minus strand of CM063178.1, from coordinate 58,491,593 downwards.
ATGCAATTCCAGGTTCTTTTCTGTAGGACTGATAAGGCACTGGTATTGAGCCCAGCAAAGGAGCTGCAGGGCAAGAGCTACCCGGGGGGGGGGCAAATCAAGATGGGAGGGGCATGTCCCCACCTGAAACATGCAGCCAGCTCAGAGGGCCAGGGGACTTAATGACCTCAGTGCTCCGTTTTGGATTCTGTGCTTGCCTTATCCCTTCTGCAACCCACAGTCCATGGCAGTCCTGCCAGACAGTGGGGCACCATGGGTAGTTGATGCAAATCTGAGCAGCAGCTACCATCAGGCTCAGCAAGTTGTTGCAGGGCGAGACCTGGGCTGGAGTTTGTACTAAGGCCAGTGGGACAGATTGTCCCATAGAGAGAAGCAGAGTTGAAAGCAGGGAAACAGACCATAAGGCCAACAGGCCCCACCCCCACAGAACTCAGATGGAAACATTCGCTAGAGAGGATGGCAGCAAATACACCAGCTTGACCCCGACCAGGAAGATCAAGCTATGGGAGAGATGCCATTCGGAAGGCAGGTCCAATCTCACCTGCAGACAAACTCCAGGGAAGGACCACCCACCCAACAACCTTACTGAACCTAACAGAGCTCAGCAACACCCTCTACAGGCCAAAAAAGATACAGCTCCAACCTCAATAGAAAGTCCACTCAGAGACTCCTCCTGGAATCACCCAACTTCAAACATTAAAGGGAGATAAGTCCACAAAGATGGGAAAAAAAAGTGCACCAAAGAACAGAACACCTCTTCTCCTCCCAGGGATCACAACTCCTCACCATCAAGGGAACAAAAAAAGACAGAGAATGAATCTGACGAAGTGACAGAAGCAGCCTTCAGAAGGTGGGTAATAACAAACTTCTCTGAGTTAAAAGACCATGTTCTAACCCAATGCAAAGAAACAAAGAACCTTAAAAAAAGGTTAGATGAAATGCTAACTAGAATAACCAGCTTAGAGAAGAACATAAACAACTTGATGGAGCTGAAAAACAGCACGAGAACTTTGTGAGGCATACACAAGTTTCAACAGCTGAATCTATCAAGCAAAAGAAAGGATATCAGAGATAAAAGATCAAATCAATGACATAAAATGAGAAGGCTAGATTAGAGAAAAAAAGTGAAAAGTGAACAAAGCTTCCAAGAACCATGGGATTATGTAAAAAAAAAACTAATCTATGCTTGATCGGTGTACATGAATGTGACAGGGAGAATGAATCCAAGCTGGAAAAGCTTTAACATGAATGTGACAGGGAGAATGAATCCAAGCTGGAAACTCTTCAAGATATTATCCAAGAGAACTTTCCCAGTCTAACAAGGCAGGCCAACATTCAAATCCAGGAAATATGGAGAACACCACAAAGATATTTCTTGAGAAGAGCAACCCCAAGGCTCTCCTTGACGTAGTTATCAGATTCACCAGTGTTGAAATGAAGGAAAAAATCTTAAGGGCAACCGGAGAGAAAGGTCAAGTGACCCACAAAGGAAAGTCAGACTCATAGCAGATCTCTCTGCAGAAACCTTGCAAGATAGAAGAGAGTGGGGGCCAATATTCAACATCCTTAAAGAAAAGAACTTTCAACCTAGAATTTCATATCTGGCCAAACAAAGCTTCATAATTGAAGTAGAAATTAAATCCTTTACAGAAAAGCAATTGCTAAGAGATTTCATCACTTCAAGACCTGCCTTACAGGAGCTACTGAAGGAAGTATTAAACAGGGAAAGGAATAACCAGTAGCAGCCACTGCAAAAATGTACCAAATGGTAAAGAATAACAACTCAATGAAGGAGCCATTCATTAATAACCTCAATTAACAGACAAAGCAACCAGCCAGCACCAAAGTGGCAAGCTGAAATTCAAACATAAGAATATTAACGTTGAATGTAAATGGCCTAAATGCCCCAATCAAAAGACACAGACTGACAAACTGGATAAAAAGTCAAGACCCATTGGTGTGCTGTATTCAGGAGACCTATCTCACAGGGAAAGACTCACATAAACTCAAAATAAAGGGATGGAAGAAGATTTATCAAGCAAATGGAGAGCAAAAAAAAAAAAAGAAAAAGAAAAAGCAGGGGTAGCAATCCTAGTCTCTGATAAAACAGACTTTAAGCCAACAAAGATCAAAAGAGAAAAAAAAGGGACATTCTATAATGGTAAAAGGATCAATGCAGCAAGAAGAACTATCCTAAATATTTATGCACCCAATGCGGGAGCACCCAGATACATAAACAAGTTCTTAAAGACCTACAAAGAGACTCCACTGACAATATTGGACAGAGCAATGAGACAGAAAGTCAACAAGGATATCCAGGACTTGAATGCAGATTTGGACCAAGCAGACCTAGTAGACATTTACAGGACACTCCACCCCAAATCCACAGAATGCACATTCTTCTCAGCACCACATTGCACTTACCTCAAAATTGACCACATAATTGGAAGTAAATCACTCCTCAGCAAATACAAAAGAACAGAAGTCATAACAAACAGTCTCTCAGACCACAGCGCAATCAAATTAGAACTCAGGATTGAGAAAAGCACTCAAAACTGCACAATCATGTGGAAACTGAACAACTTACTCCTGAAAGATGAATGGATAAACAATGAAATGAAGACAGAAATAAAAACACTTTTTGAAACCAACGAGAATGAAGACACAATGTATGAGATCCCATGGGACACATTTAAAGCAGTGTCTAGAGGAAATTTTTAGCAATAAATGCCCACATGAGAAACAAGGAAAGATCTAAAATGAACACCCTATCATCAAAATTGAAAGAGCTTTTTCAAAGAGGAGCAAGATTAAAAAAGAAACCACAAAAGCAAGCAGAAGACATAACTAAGAAATAACTAAGATCAGAGCAGAACTAAAGGAGATAGAGATACAAAAAAAAAAAAAAAAAAAAAAAACCTTCAAAAAAAATCAGTAAATCCAGGAGCTTGTTTTTCAAAAGGTCAACAAAATAGACCACTAGCTAGACTAATAAAAAAAGAAAATAGAGAAGAATCAAATAGATGCGATGAAAAATGATAAAGGGGAGATCACCACCAATTCCTCAGAAATACAAACTACCATCAGAGATTACTACAAACAACTCTATGCACATAAACCAGTAAATCTGGAAGAAATTGATAAATTCCTGGACACTTGCATACTCCCAATACTAAGCCAAGAAGAAGTTGAAATGCTGAATAGACCAATAACAAGGGGTGAATTTGAAGCAGCAATTAATAGCCTACCAACCAAAAAAAGTCCAGGTCCATATGGGTTCACAGCTGAATTCTACCAGACATACAAAGAGGAGCTGTATCCCTCCTGTTGAAACTATTCCAAACAATACAAAAAGAGGGAATCCTGCCTAACTCTTTTTAGGAGACCAACATCATCCTGATACCAAAATCTGGGAGAGACACAACTAAAAAAGAAAACTACAGGCCAATATCCATGATGAACATTGATGCAAAAATATTCAATAAAATACTGGCAAACTGAATCCAATAGCACATCAAGAAACTTATCCACCACGATCAAGTAGGCTTCATACCAGGGATGCAAGGCTGGTTCAACATATGCAAATCCATAAACATAATTCACCACATAAACAGAACCAAAGGCAAAAAACACATGATTATCTCAATAGATGTAGAGAAGGCCTTGGACAAAATTCAACTGCACTTTATGCTAAAAAACTCTGAATGAACTAGGTATTGATGGAACATAACTCAAAACAATAAAAGTTTTTACAACAAACCCACAGCCAATATCAGACTGAAGGAGCAAAAATTAGAAGCATTCCCTTTAAAAACTGGGACTAGACAAGGATGCCTTCTCTCACCATTCCTATTTAATATAGTATTGGAAGTTCTAGTCAGAGCAATCAGGCAAGAAAAAGAAATAAAATGTATACAATTATGAAAGGAGGAAATCAAATTGTCTCTATTTTCAGATGGAATGATCATATATTTAGAAGACCCCATTGTCTCAGCACAAAATCTCCTTAAGCTGATAAGGAACTTCAGCAAAGTCTCAGGATACAAAATCCATGTGCAGAAATCACAAGCATTTCTATACACCAATAACAGACAAACAGCGAGCCAAATCATAAGTAAACTTCCATTTACAATTGATACAAAGAGAATAAAATACCTAGGAATACAACTAACAAAGGAGGTAAAAGATCTCTTCAAGGAGAACTATGAACCACTGATCATGGAAATAAGAGAGGACACAAACAGATGGAAAAGCATTTTATGCTCATGGTTAGGAAGAATCAATATTGTGAAAATGGCCATGCTGCTTAAAGTAATTTATAGATTCAATGCTATCCCCATCAAGCTACCATTGACCTTCTTCACAGAACTGGAAAAAAACACTTTAAACTTTATATAGAACCAAAAGAGAGACCACATAGCCAAGACAATACTAAGCAAAAAGACCAAAGCTGGAGGAATCACACCACCTGACTTCAAACTATACTACAAGGCAAGAGTAATCAAAACAGCATGGTACTGGTACAAAAACAGAGATATAGACCAAGAGAACAGAACAGAGGCCTTTGAAGCAACACCACACATCTACAACCATCTGATCTTTGACAAACTGGACAAAAACAAGCAATGGGAAAAGCATTCCCTGTTTAACAAATGGTGTTGGGAAAACTGGCTAGCCATATGCAGGAAGCTAAAACTGGTCCCCTTCCTTATATCTTATACAAAAATTAACTCCAGAAGGTTTAAAGATTTAAATATAAGAGCTAACACCATAAAAATCCTAGAAGAAAACCTAGGCAACACCATTCAGAACATAGGCACAGGCAAGGACTTCATGACTGAAACACAAAAAGCAATAGCAACAAAAGCCAAAATAGACAAATGGGACCTAATTAAACTTAAGAGCTTCTGCACAGCAAAAGAAACAATCATTGGAGTAAACTGGCAATCAACAGAGTGGGAGAAAATTTTTGCAATTTACCCATCAGATAAAGGGCTAATATCTACAATCTACAAAGAACTAAAGCGGATTTACAGGAAAAAAATACCCATTCAAAAGTGGGCAAAGGATATGAATGGACACTTTTAAAAGAAGACAAATATGTAGCCACAAACATATGAAAAAATGCTCATCATCACTGGTCATTAGAGAAATGCAAATCAAAACGACATTGAGATACCATCTCTCACGCAAGTCAGAATGGCAATCATTAAAAACCTGCAGACAACAGATGCTGGAGAGGATGTGAAGAAAAAGGAACACTTTTACACTGTTGGTGGGAGTGTAAATTATTTCAACCATTGTGGAAGACAGTGTGGCAATTCCTCAAGGATCTAGAAATAGAAATTCCATTTGACTCAGCAATCCCATTAGTGGATATATACCCAAAGGATTACAAATCATTCTGTTATAAAGACACTTGCACCCATATGTTCATTGCGGCACTGTTTATGATAGCAAAGACCTGGAACCAACCCAAAAGCCCATTGGTGATACACTGGACAAAAAAAAATGTGACATATATACACCATGGAATACCATGCAGCCATAAAAAACGAAGAGTTCATGTCCTTTGTAGAGACATGGACGAATCCTGAAACCATCATTCTCAGCAAATTGACGCAAGAACAGAAAACCAAACACAGCATGTTTTCACTCAGGCGGGTGTTATCTCTCCCCATCCTCTTTGCCCCCCACTATGTCTCCCCTCCCCTCCCCTCCACCCCCTCCCCCCACCTAGCCCAGTGAGTATTGTTCCCTTTTCTGTGGCCACGTGTTCTCATTGAAGGAAATGATGCTAAAGGCAGCCAGAGAGAAAGGTCGGGTCACCTCAAAGGGAAGCCCATCAGACTCACAGCAGATTTCTCGGCAGAAACTCTATAAGGCAGAAGAGAGTGGGGGCCAATATTCAACATTCTTTTTTTTATTGCATTTTAGGTTTTGGTGTACATGTGAAGAACATGCAAGATAGTTGCATAGGTACACACGTGACAGTGTGATTTGCTGCCTTCCTCCCCTTCACCTACATCTGGCATTTCTCCCCATGCTATCTCTCCCCAACTCCCCACCCACTGCTGTCCCTCCTCTATTCCCCTCAACAGACCCCAGTGTGTAAACTCTGTAAGGCAGAAGAGAGTGGGGGCCAATATTCAACATTCTTTTTTTTTTTTATTGCATTTTAGGTTTTGGTGTACATGTGAAGAACATGCAAGATAGTTGCATAGGTACACACGTGACAGTGTGATTTGCTGCCTTCCTCCCCTTCACCTACATCTGGCATTTCTCCCCATGCTATCTCTCCCCAACTCCCCACCCACTGCTGTCCCTCCTCTATTCCCCTCAACAGACCCCTGTGTGTAGTGCTCCCCTCCCTGTGTCCATGTGTTCTCATTATTCAACACCTGCCTATGAGTGACAACATGCAGTATTTCATTTTCTGTTCTTGTATCAGTTTGCTGTTCTTTGTATCAGTTTGCAGTTCTCCAGGTCCATCCATATCCCTACAAAGGACACAAACTCATCGTTTTTTATTGCTGCATAATATTCCATGGCGTATATGTGCTACATTTTCCCTGTCCAGTCTATCATAAATCGACATTTGGGTTGATTCCAGGTCTTTGCTATTGTAAACAGTACTGCAATGAACATTCATGTGCATGTGTCCTTATAGTAGAATGGTTTATAATCCTTCGGATATATACCCAGTAATGGGATTGCTGGGTCAAATGGAATTTCTATTTCTAAGTCCTTGAGGAATCGCCACACTATCTTCTACAATAGTTGAACTAATTTACACTCACACCAGCAGTGTATAAGTGTTCCTATTTCACCACATCCTCTCCAGCATCTGTTGTCTCCAGATTTTTTAATAATTGCCATTCTAATTGGCATGAGATGGTATCTCAATGTAGTTTTGATTTGCATTTCTCTCTCTCTCTCTTTTCTAAGGAGAGAAGGAAATAAAAGAAAAGGAGTGAAGGAGAGGAAGAAAGGAAGAAAAAGAGGGAGAGATAATGGAAATGTTGTTTTATTCTAAAAATGGGTATTAATAATGGCTGATCAATATTTCATTTAACCCTATGAGTAGGTATGATGTGATATTGACAAGAATGTGTATTTTGTATATTTAAAGTGGAGAGCTCTATAAATATTTATTAAATTTACTTGTTCCGGATCTGAGTTCACATCCTAGATATCCTTATTAATTTTCTGTCTCATTGAGTCTAAATCTCTTTGTAGGTCTTATGTATCTGGGTGTTAGGGTCATTAGCTCTTATTGTTGCATTGATCCTTTTACTGCTATATCTTTGTTGCTTTGAAATCTATTTTATCAGATGCGAGAATTGTAACTCCGTCTTTTTATTTATTTATTTATTTATTTTTGCTCTCCATTTGGTTGGTAAATCTTTCTCCATCCCTTTGTTTTGAGTCTTTGTGTATCCTTGCATGTGAAATGGGTCTGGATCCAGCATACTGTTGGGTTTTGGCTGTATCTTTTGATTAAGGGATTTAGTCGATTTAAATTTAGGATTACTGCCATTTGATGTTAACTGGCTGTTTTATCCATTCATTGATGTAAATTATTCATGTTGATGCCCTTTACTTTTTGGTATATTTTTAGAAAGGCTAATACTGATTTTTTTTTCTATGTGTAATGCTTCTTTCAGAAGCTCTTGTAAAGCAGGCCTGGTGGTAATAAAATCTCTGAGTACTTGTTTGTTCATAAAAGATTTTATTTTTCCTTCAGTTGTGAAGCTTAGTTTGGCTGGATATGAAATTCTGGGCTGAAAGTTCTGTTCTTTAAGGATGTAGAATATTGGCCCTTACTCTCTTCTGGCTTGTAGGGTTTCTGCTGAGAGATCTGCTGTAAGTCTGATGGGCTTCCCTTTGTGGGTAACCTGACCTTTCTCTCTGGCTGCCCTTAGTATTTTCTCCTTCATTTCAACCCTGGTGAATCTAATGATTATGTGCCTTGGGGTTGCTCTTCTTGAGGAATATCTTTGTGGTGTTTTCTGTATTACCTGGGGTTGAATATTGTCCTGCTTTGCTAGGTTGGGAAAGTTTTCCTGAATAATATCCTGAAGAGTCTTTTCCAGCTTGGATTCATTCTCTCTGTCGCACTCAGGTACACCTATCAAACATAGATTAGGTCTTTTCACATAGTCTCATATTTCTTGGAGACTTTGCTCATTCCTTTTTATCCTTTTTTCTCTATTCTTGTCTTCTCATTTTATTTCATTAAGTTGGTCTTCAACCTCTGATATCCTTTCTTCTGCTTGATCAATTCGAGGGTTTAAACCTGTGCATACTTCCCGGAGTTCCCATATTGTATTCTTCAGTTTCATTAATTCAATTATATTCCTCTCTAAATTGTCTATTCTCATTAGGATTTCATCAAACCTTTTTTCAAAGTTCTTAGTTTCTTTACATTGGGCTACAACATGTTCTTTAAACTCACAGAAGTTTCTTATTATCCACCTTCTGAAGCCTGATTCTGTTATTGGGAGGCGCTCGTTCTCTGTCAAGCCTTGTTCCCTTGTTGATGAGGGACTGTGATCCTCTTCAGAGGGAGAGGCATTCTGATTTTGAGTATTCTCAGCCTTTTTAAGCTGGTTTCTTCCCATCACTGTAAATTTATCCACCCGTCATCTTTGTAATTACCAGCTTTCAAATTAGGTCTCTGAGTGGACATCCAAGTTGTTAATTCCCAGGGCCAAAATCTGAGCAACCCACTGCGCTGGCCAAAACAGCGGCGTTAAGACTGATGGTGCTTTTCTGCCTGGGAATCTCTGGTCTGGCTCCCTTCTTGAGTTGGTAATAGGTGACTCTGCCTTCCCGGAGCTCCAAACATTGGTCAGAAGGGGAACCAGTACTGTTTACTCTGCACCAAGAGCTGCTGCACCAAGGTGCCAGCAAAACTGCTGTGCCGGCCACAAGAGTCGTGCTGGCAACCTGCAGGGCTCATCCACTGGGAATCTTCTGGTTTGTTAGTGAAAAATTTGTCTTAAAGTGTGGCGTCCTCTCTTTCTCTGTGCTTTCACTGGGAGCTGCAATCCCGAGATATTAGTGATAAGCCATCTTGGATCCACCCCCTTGATTTGCATTTCCCTAATGACCAGTGATGATGAGCATTTTTTCCTATGTTTGTTGACCTCATATATGTCTTCTTTTGTAAAGTGTCTGTTCATATCCTTTGCCCACTTTTGAATGGGCTTGTTTGTTTGTTTCTTGTAAATCTGTTTTAGTTCTTTGTAAATTCTGGATATCAACCCTTTGTCAGATGGGTAAACTGAAGAAATGTTTTCACATTCTGTTGGTTGCCAATTCACTCTAATGACTGTTTCTTTTGGCATGCAGAAGCTGTGGAGTTTGATTAGGTCCCATTTGTCTATTTTGGCTTGTGTTGCCAGTGATTTGATGTTTTTGTCATGAAGTCCTTGCCTACTTTTATGTCCTGAATGGTTTTGCCTAGATTTTCTTCTAGGGTTTTTATGGTGTTAGGTCTTACGTTTAAGTCTTTAATCCATCTGGAGTTAATTTTAGTGTAAGGTGTCAGGAAGGGGTCCAGTTTCTGCTTTCTGCACATAGCTAGCCAGTTTTCCCAACACCATTTATTAAACAGGGAATTCTTTCCCCATTGCTTGTTTTTGTCAGGTTTATCAAAGACTGTATGGTTGTAGATATGTTGTGTTGCCTCTGATGCCTCTGTTCTGTTCCATTGGTCTATATATCTGTTTTGGTACCAGTACCATGCTGTTTTGATTACTGTATCCTTGTAGTATAGTTTGAAGTCTGATAGTGTGATGCCTCCTGCTGTATTCTTTTTACTTAGAATTGACTTGGCTATGCTGGCTCTCTTTTGGTTCCATATGAAGTTTAAGGTGGTTTTTTCCAGTTCTGTGAAGAAGGTCATTGGTAGCTTGATGGGGATAACATTGGATCTGTAAATTACTTTGGGCAGTATGGCCATTTTCATGATATTGATTCTTCCTAACCATGAGCATGGAATGTTTCTCCATCTGTTTGTGTCCTCTCTTATTTCATTGGGCAGTGGTTTGTAGTTCTCCTTGCAGAGGTCCTTTACATTTCTTGTTAGTTGTATTCCTAGGTATTTTATTCTCTTTGTAGCAATTGTGAATGGCAGTTCATTCTTGATTTGGCTCTCTTTAAGTCTGTTATTGGTGTATAGGAATGCTTGTGATTTTTACACATTGATTTCATATCCTGAGACATTGCTAAAGTTGCTTATCAGTTTCAGGAGATTTTGGGCTGAGATGATGGGGTCTTCTAGATATACTATCATTTCATCTGCAAATAGAGACAATTTGGCTTCTACCTTTCCTATTTGAATACCCTTTATTTCTTTTTTTTTTTCTTTTTTTTTTTTGCCTGATTGCTCTGACTAGAACTTCCAGTACTATATTGAATAAGAGTGATGAGAGAGGACATCCTTGTCTAGTGCCAGATTTCAAAGGGAATGCTTCCAGTTTTTGCCCATTAAGTATGATATTGGCTGTTGGTTTGTCATAAATAGCTTTTATTATTTTGAGATATGTTCCATCAACACCTAGTTTATTGAGGATGTTTAGCATAAAGGGCTGTTGAATTTTGTCAAAGCCTTCTCTGCATCAGTTGAGATAATCATGTGGCTTTTGTTTTTGGTTCTGTTTATGTGGTGAATTATGTTTACAGACTTGTGTATGTTGAACCAGCCTTGCATCCCCAGGATGAATCCTACTTGATTATGGTGGATAAGCTTTTTGATGTGGTGTTGCAATCAGCTTGCCAGTATTTTATTGATGATTTTTGCATCTATGTTCATCATGGATATTGGCCTGAAGTTTTCTTTTCTTGTTGAGTCTCTGCCGGGTTTTGGTATAGAATGATGTTGGGCTAATGAAATGTTTTGGGAAGGATTCCCTCTTTTTGGATTATTTGGAATAGTTTCAGGAGGTATGGTAACAGTTCCTCTTTGTGTGTCTGGTAGAATTCAGCTGTGAACCCATCTGGACCTGGGCTTTTTTTGTGTGGTAGGCTCTTAATTCCTGCCTCAACTTTAGATCCTGTTGTTGGTCTATTTATGGCTTTGACTTCTTCCTGGTTAAGGCTTGGGAAGATGCAAGTGTCCAGGAATTTATCCATTTCTTCCAGGTTTACTAGTTTATATGCATAGAGTTGTTTGTAATATTCTCTGATGATGTTTTGAATTTCTGTGGAATCTGTGGTGATTTCCCCTTTATCACTTTTTATTGCATCTATTTGGTTATTCTCTCTTTTTTTTTTTTTTAATTAATCTGGCTAGTGGTCTGTCTATTTTGTTCATCTCTTCGAAAAGCCATTTCCTGGATTTATTCATTTTTTGAAGGATTTTTTGTGTCTCTATCTCTTTCAGTTCTGCTCTGATCTTAGTTATTTCTTGTCTTCTGCTAGGTTTTGAGTTTTTTTTTTTATCTTGTTCCTCTAGTTCTTTCAATTTTGATGATTGGGTGTCAATTTTAGATCTCTCCACTCTTCTCATGTGGGCCCTTATTGCTATATATTTTCCTCTACAGACTGCTTTAAATGTGTCCCAGAGATTCTGGTATGTTGTGTCTTCATTTTCATTGGTTTCAAAGAACTTCTTTATTTCTGCCTTCATTTCATTGTTTATCCAGTCAACATTCAAGAGCCAGTTGTTCAGTTTTCATGAAGCTGTGCGGTTCTGAGTTAGTTTCTGAATTCTGAGTTCTAATTGATTGCATTGTGGTCTGAGAGACTGTTATGATTTCCGTTCTTTTGCATTTGCTGAGGAGTGATTTACTTCCAATTATGTGATCAATTTTAGAGTAGGTGTGATGTGGTGCTGAGAAGAATGTGTATTCTGTGGATTTGGGGTGGAGAGTTCTGTAAATGTCTATTAGGTTTGCTTGTTCCAGGTCTAAGTTCAAGCCCTGGATATCATTGTTAATTTTCTGTCTGGTTGATCTGTCTAATATTGACAGTGGAGTGTTAAATTCACCCACTATTATTGTGTTGGAATGTAAGTCTCTTTGTAAGTCATTAAGAACTTGCCTTATGTATCTGGGTGCTCCTGTATTGGGTGCATATATATTTAGGATCATTAGCTCTTCTTGTTGTATCAATCCTTTTACCATTATGTAATGTCCTTCTTTGTCTCATTTGATTTTTGTTGCTTTAATGTCTATTTTATCAGAGATGAGAATTGCAACTCTTGCTTTTTTTTCTCTCCATTTGCTTGGTAAATCTTCCTCCATCCCTTGATTTTGAGGCTTTATGTATCCTTGCTTGTGAGATGGGTTTCCTGGATACAGCACATTGATGGGCTTTGGCTATTTATCCAGTTTGCCAGTCTGTGTCTTTTGATTGGTGCATTTAGCCCATTTATGTTTAGGGTTAATATTGTTATGTGTGAATTTGATCCTGCCATTTTGATGCTAGCTGGCTGTTTTGCCCATTAGTTGATGCAGATTCTTCATTTTGTTGATGCTCTTTACCATTTGGTATGTTTTTGGAATGGCTGGTCCTGGTTGTTCCTTTCTATGTATAGTGCCTCTTTCAGGAGCTCTTGTAAAGCAGGCCTGGTGGTGACAAAATCTCTGAGTACTTGCTTGTTTGCAAAGGATTTTATTTTTCCTTCACCTTTGAAGCTCAGTTTGGCTGGATATGAATGAAAGTTCTTTTCTTTAAGGATGTTAAAGATTGGCCCCCAGTCTCTTCTGGCTTGTAGGGTTTCTGCTGAGAGATCTGCTGTGAGTCTGATGGGCTTCCCTTTGTGGGTAACTCAACCTTTCTTTCTGGCTGCCCTTAGCATTTTCTCCTTCATTTCAACCCTGGTGAATCTTGACGATTATGTGCCTTGGTGTTGTTCTTCTTGAGGTATATCTTTGTGGTGCTCTCTGTATTTCTTGGCCTTGAATATTGGCCTGCCTTGCTATTTTGGGGAAGTTTTCCTGGATAATATCCTGAAGAGTATTTTCCAGCTTGGATTCATTCCCTTTGTCACATTCAGGTACACCTTTCAAACGTAGATAAGGTCTCTTCACATAGTCCCACATTTCTTGGAGACTTTGTTCATTCCTTTTTGTGCTTTTTCCTCTTATCATGCCTTCTTGTTTTATTTCATTGAGTTGATCTTCGACCTCTGATATTCTTTCTTGGTCAATTTGGCTGTTGAAACTTGTGCATGCTTCGCGAAGTTCTCGTGTTGGGTTTTTGAGCTCCATCAATTCACTCATATTCCTCTCTAAGTTGTCCATTCTTGTTATCATTTCCTCAAATCTTTTTTCAAGGTTCTTAGTTTCTTTGCATTGAGTTAGAACATGTTCTTTTAGCTCACAGAATTTTCTTATTACCCACCTTCTGAATTCTGATTCCATCATTTCATCACACTAATTCTTCATCCAGCTTTATTCCCTTGCTGGTGAGGAATTGTGATCCCTTGTAGGAGGAGAGGTGTTCCAGTTTTGGGTATTTTCCTCTTTTTTGCACTGTTTTCTTCTCATCATTGTGGATTTATCCACCTGTTTTCTGTGTAGTTGCTGATTTTCAGATTGGATCTCTGAGTGGACATCCAGGTTGTTGATGATGAAGTTATTTCTGTTTCTTAGTTTTTCTTCTAACAGTCTGGCCCCTCTGCTGTAGGACCGCTGAGGTCGACTCCAGGTTCTGCTTGCCTGGGGATCACCTGCAGCAGCTGCAGAATGGTAAGGGTTGCTACCAGTTTCTTCTTCTGCTATCTTTGTCCCAGAACAATGCCCGCCAAATGTCAGTCTGATCAGTCTTTTGTGAGGTGACTCTTTGGATATATGGGGGTCAGGGAGCTACTTGAGGAGACAGTCTGTTTTTTGTAGGAGCTCAAGTGGTGAGCTGTGAGCTTCATTGTTCTTTCAGAGCCGCTAGGCAGGTATGTTTAAGTCTGCTACAGCAGAACTCATCAACTGCCTTTTTTCCCCAGGTGCTCTGTCCAAGGGAGTTACGGCTTTATTTATGAGTGTCCTTTGTGCTGCTGCCTTTTTTTTTCTCACGGCTGCCCTGCCCAGCAAGGAGGCAGCCTAGTTACTGTCTGCCTGCAGAGGCTTTGCTGAGCTCCACCCTTCTGCCATAGAGCTTCCCTGTAGTCCTGTTTATATGGGTGTGGTTAGAATGGCCTCAGCAATGGTGGCCCACCTCTGTAATGGCGGATTCTCTCTGTTATGGTGGGTTGCCTCAGCAATGGTGGGTCACCTCTGCAATTGCAAGCTGCCTCAGCAATGGCAGACTACCTCCATGGGGTGGAGTGCCTCGCTAATGGCAGATGTCCCTCCCCCACCAAGCTGCACCATCCTGGGTTCAGCTGTCATTGCCATGAAACTCTCAATCCTGAGCATTTTCAATTGCTGGGTTTTTTTGTTTGTCTTTGTGGGGGTGAGACCTGCTGAGCCTGATCACCTGGCTCCCTGCCTTAGAGCCTTTTTTGTTGTTGTTGAACAATTGACTCTCTCCTAGGTGTTCCAGTTGTCTGCTGAAAGGGTGCTGGGATTTGTGTGATTTTCTGTGCAGCGACCCACTGTGCCAGCTGAAACAATGGCGCTGCCCAGGAATCTCCTGGCCAGATTAAAAGGGCAACCAGACTAGTGTATTTTGTATGGAAAGCTGCTGTGTCATGGCACTGGCAAAACAGCTGCATGGCCAAAACAGCCATGCTGGCCAAAACAGCTGTACTAGCAACCCATAGGGCTCCTCTGCCTAGGAATCTCCTGGTCTGTAGGCAATAAATATCCATCTGGAAATGCTGTGTCCACTCACCCTCTGCACTTTCACTGGGAGCTGCAATCCTGAGCTGCTCCTAAAAGGACCATCTTGGATCTTCCTCCTCAACATTCTTAAAGAAAATAACTTTCAACCCAGAATTTCATATCCAGGCAAACTATGCTTTATATGTGAAGGAGTTCATTAGTTTTTTTTGTTCATTCATGGCCTGATGATATCTAAATTCCTTATCCTGATCCTCAAGGCTGTCACCACCCAGTGATACT
Source organism: Saguinus oedipus (assembly GCA_031835075.1). Classification (NCBI taxonomy): domain Eukaryota; kingdom Metazoa; phylum Chordata; class Mammalia; order Primates; family Cebidae; genus Saguinus; species Saguinus oedipus. Next base: position 58,476,579 of record CM063178.1, on the reverse strand, counting down.
TATTGAATATGACATGGAATTCAAAGGGGGAAAATGTGAACAGAGTGCCATTGATTTGGCAAGAAGGAAAGAAAGTGTGGTCTTCCCAGCACAATTTCAACACATTTGTAAGAGTTGAACTCATCAGTCTCACATAGTTATATCTGGAATGGAGCTCAGAAGGCATTAGAGCAAGGCCAGATATTGAAGGAAGTTATCCCTCTTTAGCAGTGAAAGGAGAAAAGAAAATGGAAAAGTAGGAACAGTAACTGGCAATGACAAGCAAAGGAAACCTCAAAATTGGGAAAACTGGACAAGGTTTTGAGACTGAAACAAACACTTCAGTGTTTTTCAGAAAGGGATACTCTGAGACAGTGGTTTTCTGCCTTTGCTGCTCACAATATCACAGCCAGTCATTGGTAGGTCCAGAATTTAACTGATGCCCCCAGTCACAGGAAAAGACAGCTGCATGAGAACACAGGCAAGTGGTAATGGAAAGAACAAAGAATCCAGAATCAGGATGAGAGGGGCTTAAAGAGGGACACAGTGGCACAGAGGACAAAGCTATAGAATTTTATACTTTTGCTTAAAGCAGGTCTTGTCTGTCTTTGTAAGTAGCTGTTTTCGCTCATTGAAAATAATGTAAACATTAGGTTATTTATTTTACTGTATCCATGGTAAATAGAAGATGGCATTCTCTGAAATCTGTTCTCAGTCTTCAAATAGACTTATAAATCAGCGTGGTAAAACCTAGAAAATCATTGCCTAGCCACATCTGTAGGGTGTCTGTAGCCTTCCACACAGTGTCTGCTTTCTATTATTTAAAGAGACTGATTTTTTGATTTTGCGTGGAGTGGTGAGAGGGATAGACACTTTTCTGTGAAGCCACAATGCTGCGGTATTCCCTGCTGAGAGAACCCACCCTGAGCCTTTCTTTAAAAAGCTTTCTGAGACCAGAAACACGAGCAAGCATTGAGTCATTGGGAATCATGCATCCAATTAACTCTCTTGCATTGCGGCATCAAGTTATCTCTTAAAATAGACCTGGAAATAGCTCTGCAAATTATCCAGAGGTGATGTGACTTGGGAAAAATATAACCACCTGAACTTGCTTGATCTCAAAAGTGGCACTGTTGGCAGGGCTCAATTTCAAGGAAGAGAGGCAGTTATGACTGGAGCCAGGTGTTAGGTTGATGAATGTTCACTGGAAAGGGCTGCCCAGCTGCTTCCCAGATGGTGGGAAAGATCTCATCTATGGGAGGCCATAAAAAGCCAGACAGGTAGTAGACACTTCAGTTTATGTGGATGTTGATGGTTTGGGGAAGGGAAGAGTGGCAAAGAAGAGGAAGAGCTATAGGTCATGATGTATCTGTTTATTTTACTGAATCATTAATTAGTGCTGAAAATCTAAAATTAGTCTTGAAACTTTCTCTGCCAGATGAGGCAGGATGACAGAAAAAACAACAACCAGGTTCTCTCTGTGCACTGCCTACATTATGTTTTTGATCCAGGGCTCAAGACATTACTCTTCTTAGGTTGCTCACTAATGGGTTCAGACAATGAATTTAAAAGCAGCCACATCTGGCTGGGAATGTCAAAGAATACCTTCTTTCTCATTTATTAATAGGAGATGTTTATTTCTACTATGCTGGATTTTTTGGTTAGAGATTTGTTAATCATTACACAGTCATTTTGTTATGAGATGAAACTGATTATCTGAAAAATGATAAAATAATCTTGGTAAAATTCACTTTATCACAATTATCAATTTCCTCTCTGTCTTCAGAGCAAAAATAGTTTTATAAAGTTGGTGGTCTTCAGCTTTAAAAAGTGAAATATTACTTAAGGATCTTACAGAACAATTAGACTATTTAATATTTTAAACTACTTTAAATCGGTTTTAATTCTATGCATGATATATGGCACTGTTAGCTGTAAGATATTTTCTTTTCAAATAGTTTGCAAATATTTTATACCATTCAAGAGGTTGCTTTTTAATTTATGGATTGTTTACTTTTCTGTGCAGAAGGTTTCCAGCTTAAAATTATTGCATTTGTCCATTTTTGCTTTGGTTGCCTGTGCTCTTGAGGTCATACTAAAAAAATCTTTGTCTAGACCAGTCCTAAAGCACTTTTTCAATGTTTTCTTCTAGCAGTTTTATAGTTTCAGATTTTATATTTAAGTCTTTAATCCATTTTTATTTGATTTTTGTATATGGTAAGAGAGTTGTTTAGTTTCATTATTCTGCATATAGATATCTAGTTTTCCCAACATCATTTGTTGAAGAGACCATTCTTTCCCCAAGGCATGTTCTTGGCAGCTTTGTCAAAAATAATTTTACAGTAAATGTGCACACATATTTCTGGGTTTTCTATTCTGTTCCATTGGCCTATATGTTTATTGTTATGCCAGTGCCATGCTGGTTTGGTACTATAGCTTTGTAGTATAATTTGGGTCAGGTAATGTGGTACCTCCAACTTTGTTTTTCTTGATTAGGATCACTTTGGCTTTTCTGAGTATTTTGTGATTCCATATAAATTTTAGTATCTTTTTTTTCTATTTATGTGAAGAATGTTAATGATAATTTGATAGGATGCATTCAATCCAATGCAATCAATATTGTTAAAATGTCAATAATACCCAAAACTATCTTGGGTAGTATTGACATTTTAACAATATTGATTCTTCCAATCCATGAACATAGGATGTCTTTCCATTAGTTGAGTCCTTCTTCAATTTTTTTCATCAGTGTTTTATATTTTTCATCGTGGAGATCTTTCATTTCTTCAGTTATTTCCAAGTATTTTATTTTATTCATAGCTATTATAAATCCAAGAATCTTCAGGTTGCTGAATATTAGCCTATGAAAATGCTACTAATTTTTATATGTTGATTTTGTGTTCTGCAATTTTACTAAATTTATCAGTTCTAATAGTTTTTGGTAGAGTCTTTATTTATCAGTTCTAATAGTTTTATGTTTTTCTAAATATAAGATTACATATCTACAAACAGGAATAATTTGACTTCTTTGTTTCCAATTTTTATGCCTTACATTTCTCTATGTTGAATAAAAGTGGTGAAAGTAGGCATTTTCTTCTTGTTCCACATCTTAGAGGAAAGCCTTTTATTTTTTTCTTATTTGATATGATAGTAACTATGGGTTTGTTGTATATGGTCTTTAATATGTTGAGACATGTTCCTTCTATATCCAGTTTGTTGAGAATTTTTATTTTGAAGGAATGGTGAATTTTATGGAATAATTTTTTACTGTCTATTGGAATGATCATATGTTTTTTGTCCTTCATTTGACTGATGTGACATATCACATTTAGTAATTTGAATATATTAACCCATACTTGTATTCCTGGAATGAATCCTCTTGATCATGATAAAGTATCTTTTTAGGGTATTGTTGAATTTGGTTTGCTAGTACTTTGTTGATAATTTTTTTATCTATGTTCATCAGTGATATTGGCCTAGAGTTTTTTTCTGTGTTGTGTCTTTGCCTTGTTTTAGATTATGCTAGTCTTATAGAATGAGTTTGGAAGTATTCCCTTGTGTTTGATTTTTTTTTTAATAGTTTGGGTAGGATTGGTATTACTTTTTTTTTTAACATTTGGTGAAATTTAACAATGAATAGAAGCTACTAAACTCCATCCTCTTCTACTAACAAAGCAAAGAAAATGTGAGCCATCAGGTCCTGGTCTTTTCTTCGATGGGAGAGTTTTATTATTCTTTCTATCTCATTGCTTGTTATTGGTCTATTAAGGTTCTCTATTCTTCATGATCCATCTTGGTAGGTTGTATGGGTCTATAAATTGATCCATTTCTTCTAGGTTTTCCAATTTACTGGCACATAGTTGCTGATAATAGTCTCTAATGATCCTTTAATTTCTGTGGTATCATTCATAGTACCTCCTTTTTCATCTCTGATTTTACTTGTGTTTTCTCACTTTTTTCTAAGCTAGCCTAGGTAAAGTTTTGTCAATTTGATTTATCTTTTAAAACTCACATTTTTGTTTTATATTTTGTACTGTTTTCTTAGTCTCAGTTATTTATTTATTATTTATTTCTCCTCTGATCTTTATTATTTATTTTCTTCTATTAGTTTTGGGTTTATTTTGCTCTTGCTTTTCTAGTTTCTTAAGATGCATTGCTAGATTATTTATTCAAAGCCTTTTACTATTTTGATGTAGATGTTTCTTGATATAAGCTTCTCTCAGTACTATTTTTGCTAAGTTATTTATGTTTTGTATGTTGTGTTTCCATTTTCATTATTTTAATACATTTTTAAATTTACTTCTTTTTTATTGACTCAATGGTCATTCAGGAGAAGGTTGTTTTATTTCTGTGTATTTTATAGTTTTCAATATTTCTCTTATTGATTTATATTTTTATTTCTTTGTGGTCAAAAAAGATACCTGATGCTACTTCAATATTTTTGAATTTTTGAGACTCATTTTGTGGCCTAATATATTGTCTATACTGAAGAGTATTTTATGTCCTCTTAAAAAGAATGTGTATTCTGAAGGTGTTGGCTAAAAGGTTTCCTAAATGTGTATTCAGTTAATTTGGTCTTTAGTGAAGATTTTGTCTGATTTTTCTTTCTTGCTTTTTAGTCTAGATAATCTGTACCATGATGAAAGTGGAGTGTTTAACTCCCAACTATTGCTGCACTGGGGTCTTTCTCTCTAGTTAGCTCTAATATTTGCTTTAGATATTTGAGTTCTTCAACACTGGGTACATATATATTTACAATTGTTATGTCCTCTTGCTGAATTGACCCCTCTACCAATATATAGTAACCTTCTTTGCTTTTTTTTTGACAGGTTTTGTCTTAAAATTTATTTTATCTGATTAAGTATAGTACTCCTGCTTTTTTGTTTTTCATTTGCATAAACTATCTTTTTCCATCTCTTCATTTTCAGTCTATATGTGTCTTTATAAAAGAAATGAGTTTCTTGTAAAAAGCATATCTTGTAAAACAAGTCAGATATTTTTATAGTGGACATAGTGATCATGTCCTCAGAGAAAAACAGATATACTGATTCCCTGTGTAGCAGGTGCTAACTCTGCTCAAGCATCCTTTGCATAAGTATAGCCATCCATTGGTCTACTTTCTTGGATGTGGCTAAACTTAGAAAATTTAGGGACCTGTTGAAAGCTCCACTATTACTTTACTTTCTACCTTCATATTCTAAAAATAAGGTATTAGAACACTTATGCAAAATGTTATATAGGGATATATAATACAATTTTTCAAATTTTATGTATTTATTTTTTTAATTTTACTTTAAGTTCTGGGGTACATGTGCAGATTTTGCAGGACTGTTACATAGGTATACACATACCATGGTCGTTTGCTGCCTCCATCCCCCTGTCACCTACATTAGGTATTTCTCCTAACGTTATCCCTCCCCAATCTCCCCACCCCCTGCTATTTCTCCTCTAGCCCCCCACCCCCCAAGAGAACCCAGTGTGTGATGTTCCCCTCCCTGTGTCCATGTGTTCTTATTGTTCAATACCCATTGATGAGTGAGAACATGTGGTGTTTGGTTTTCTGTTCTTGTGTCAGTCTGCTGAGAATGATGGTTTCCAGATTCATCCATGTCCCTGCAAAGGACATGAAGTCATTGCTTTTTACAGCTGCATAGTATTCCATGGTGTATATATGCCACATATTCATTATCCATTGTATATTTGATGGGCATTTGGGTTGGTTCCAACTCTTTGCTATTGTAAAGAGTGCAACAATCATTAGAGTGAACCAGCAACCAACAGAATGGGAAAAAATTTTTACAAGCTACCCATCTGACAAAGGGCTAATATCCATAATCTACAAAGAACTAAAACAAATATACAAGAAAAAAACAACCTCATCAAAAAGTGGACAGAAGATATGAACAGATACTTTTCAAAAGAAGACATTTATGTGGCCAACAAACATATGAAAAAATGCTCATCATCACTGGTCATTAGAGAAATGCAAATCAAAACCATATTGAAATACCATCTCATGCCAGTTAGAATGGTGAGCATTAAAAAATCTGGAGACAACAGATGGTGGAGAGGATGTGGAGAAATAGGAACACTTTACACTGTTGGTGAGAGTGTAAATTAGTTCAATGATTGTGGAAGAGACTTGACAATTCCTCAAGGATCTAGAAATAGAAATATCATTTGACTCAGCAATTATATTAATGGGTATATGTCCAAATTTTATTTTATTTTATTTTTTTAATTTTTATTGCATTTTAGGTTTTGGGGTACATGTGCAGAACGTGCAAGATAGTTGCATAGGTACACACATGGCAGTGTGTTTTGCTGCCTTCCTCCCCTTAACCCACATTTGGCATTTCTCCCCAGGCTATCCCTCCCCAGCTCCCCCACACTGTCCCTCCCCTATTCCCCCAATAGACCCCAGTGTCCAAATTTTAAACATAAATTAGTTGAGATATATAGTGATAAACAGAACTGCCAATTAGCAATCAGTGCTGTCGGGAGTGTTTAGCTTATGCCCAGAGTCCTAGACGCTACTAAACCACATCCTTTTCTACTAACACAGCAAGGAAAATGCAGCTTCTTAGAACACAGAATTTACTATTCCATATCCCAGAGCCTTTCATTCCCAGCCATAGTGATAAGCTTCTGCAGCCGCCTAGAGACCGATAAAATATTATAGAACATAATTAAATATGCAGACAATTTTTCCCTAGGATATCACATAAAGTACATTTTTCCTTTAAAAGCATCACCAATATAAAAATGTCAATCACAAGTAGTTACAAAAAGAAAAATATATGATATTGTCCAATAATTTGTTTTTTGTTTATGAGCCTCTGTTCTGACCAGTTAATCTCTGAACCTTTGTTGTTTATAAGAAATTTCTGCACAGGGATATGTATCCTATACATCTATACCCTACAGATGATTTGAATGTCAGAATAAAAAGAATTCTGGTCTTCTGTAGAGATAGAGCTTTCTGACTTAAAGCCTACATTATTCTTTTCTGAAGATTGTTTTTCGTGATTAAGGGGATTTTGAATTTTACATAATAAAGCATTTCTGCTGGTTGTGATATCAACTCCAAGCAGTATTTGTCTTCAGAGATTTTAATAATCAGTGACCACAAAAGCATTAAACATCCAACCAAGTGAAATGAATGGCACTTATGGAGTTACTTCTTTCTCAACCTCAGTATAGTCATCAGTTAATACACTTTGTTAAACTGAAGCCAAGGGAGGTCTGAATAGGGTCACTAACAAGAGTTAGTTTTAAACAAAACAAAAACAACAACAAAAAAAACTTTACATGAAATCTAGGCCTGGAACCCAATCTCAAACTTCTCTTGACAAAATCCTATTAGATAACTGTAAATCAGTTGTCTTCCAAAATAACTTTCACATTTCACCTCCAAGCTTCCTGAAATTGAATTCTACCCTCAGAGACAGGGAATATTAGAAGCAGAACCTCGCACATTGCAGTACCTACTGTTATCTAAAAGGTTTGTTATAAGTTTTTACCAACTGACCACTCACAAGGATTTAAAATTTTTCCTTCTGAACACAGAGGGAGGTGGGAGGATATACAAAATGCCTTTTACTGGAAATAATCTCTTGAAAATTTCCATGATTTCAGGCCTGGATAATGGAAGTCAGAATTCTACCAGAAGATAAATAACAAAAGTGTGCTTTCTGCCCCATATTCCTTTCCTTGTTTGGTATTTTAAATCTCAATTCTCTAATATTCCTCTCTATCTTGTAGTAAGTTATAAGGGAAACAACCGAAGACTTTCTTGTGGTTCCAGTGGTTCCGTTCTTTACAGATAATTTAACCAACCACTTCCTATTTGTTAATTATTGGAAAAACAACTTTCTAATAGGGACTTTGCCTATTAAATAAGACAAAAATGTTAACAGTAAGACAGTTGGAAATGCCAAAATCAGGGACTAGATTACCTCACCAACAGGGGGCCATTTCTGATTCTCTTTTCCAGTTACATGGCATAGATAAGATGGAGAAACAAAGAAACTATAATAATAGCATACAAGGAGTTATCTAGGAATGCCTAGCTATCTAACTGGTCAACCAAATCTTAACTATAGCAGACATGTTAAACATTCTTATTACAACAAATTTCTATCTGTGTGACTTTAGCAAGACTTTTACCTGATATGAATATTTGGCTTTGGACAAATCCATAAATGAAGAAATTAATCCAAAATTTCCAGAGGTGAAAGAATGGGTTAAATGTGAGTTTAAACTTAATTGGGAAATTATTTTTAAAAAGATATCTCTGTGTTAATAGTAATCCCTTTTCTACCTAAAATAAGATATATGAGAAGGCTTGCTAGTCTCTTGGAAGCCTTGATCCGTACTAGCATCTCTGGTTCTTGAGGTAGTTCCATGTTAGATAGAAATGGAATATTCAAGGTGAACTGTCCCACTGCCACAACTAGCTACAAAAAATACCTGTGGTTTTCCTGGCTATCAATTTATTAGATTACAACTGATATAGAATTGATATTAAATTTGAAGATACTTTTTCATGCATTTACATGATTTTGTAAATGGGTTTACATAAGAAGTGCATACCAATTGCAATTCTGCCCACATTTAGGAGAGTGGAAAATAAAATGTTTAGTTGTTGTTCTTCCTACACTATTTATACATCTGAAATAAATTTAATTATTTCATTCCATAACATCAGGGGGAGATTCTCTTCTTCCATCTGTTTAGGGCATCTTTGATTTCCTTGTTCCTCAGGCTGTAGATCACTGGATTTAACATTGGGATTACGACTGTGTATAAGACCGATGCCAACTTGTTTTGGCTCAGGGAATCACCAGCATTAGGATACATATAAACAAAGATACCTGAGCCAAAGAAAAGGATCACTGCTGTCAGGTGAGAAGCACAGGTGTTGAAAGCTTTGGCTCTGCCTTCAGCTGACGTGATCTTCAGAATGGTGGCAATGATATAACCATAAGATATCATGATAACTAAGACAGATGTAAGTCCAAAAATCACTGTGAGAACAGAGACCATGACTTGAAAGAAAAAGGTGTCAGAACAGGATAAAATCAGAAGTTGGGGCAGATCACAGAAGAAATGGTGGATGACATTTGGCCCACAGAAGTGAAGCTGAAGCAGAGCACAGAGTTGGATAAATGAACCAAAGAATCCAGTTATACAAGATCCTACCACCATCTGCATGCAGAGGGTAGGCGACATGATGGCCTGGTAGAGCAGAGGATCACAAATGGCAGCATATCGATCATAAGCCATGGCTGCCAGAAGACAGCACTCAGTTAGACCTAGGCTAGAGAAGAAGAAGTACTGCATGCTGCATCCCACAAAGGAGATGAATTTATGCTTCTTGAAGAAGTCTGAGAGCATCTTGGGGGTTATAGTGGAAACATAGCAGATGTCCAGAAATGACAGGTTACTAAGGAAAAAATACATAGGTGTATGCAGATGGGAGTCCATCCTGATAAGGGTGATGAGGCTTATGTTCCAGGATACTGTCAGGAGGTAGATCCCTAGGAATATTGAAAAGAGTATAATAGTGAGCTTTGGAAATTCAGAGAATCCCAAGAGAATGAACTTCGTAATTGTTGTACTGTTCCGTTCCCCAGTCATTGCATTGGTGATTCTAGAATCTGTAGGAAAAAAGAACATAAACCTCTAAGTCAGTTGTTATCTCAATTTCTATTGAAATAAACTAACTTGTATCCACACTGAATACAGAACCAAGTGAAATACTGATCCAAGTTAGAGGAAATAACCCTGATTAACTTTGCCCCTTAAGAACCACAGTGGTTCTGGTGCACTAGTTTTTCCACATGTAAAAGAGGATAATTACACCTTTCATTGGCTCTTATGAGAACAAAAGAAAGTATAAGAACATTTGGAATGGACATTTTAAAAGACACTTTGAACATTTTTGCATATTGCTAATGGAATTATAATCCCTGTACATAATTCAGTGACTAAGAGCACTGTTGTTTGTGGATTGTGGTTCTGCTACCTACAAACTGTGTTAGTATCTTTGTGCCTGCTATTTCATCTGTAAAATAGGGATAGTAAACCTATCTCAGGTGTTAACTGAGGTTATGCGTCATGCACATAGCAAGAATTGTATAAAAGTGATGTCATTAGGGGATATCTTTCTAGCATAATTTTGAAGGACCCTTTTGGTTTGTGAAAAACAAATTTAAATGTTTAATGAGTCATATAGATAACATTCTCTGACTACAGTGTTATTAAGTTAGAAATCAATAGCAAACTGATAATTAGAGAAATATAACTGAAAACTAATTGCACATTTTGAAACTATTCATGAACATTATTAATATTAAATTATGTTACATCTACTGAATAATTATGGAAATGTAAATTAAAACAGTGGATACAATTTCACACTTTCCATTTTGACAAAAATTAAGAAGTGGCGCAATATCAAGCATTGACTAGAACATAAAATGAATGGAATCCTCATCCCCTGTTAATGGGAGTGCAAACTGCTATGATTGTTTTGGAAAGCAGTTCAGTAATATTTAATAAGGAAGACTATGTAAACACAATATAATCCTCGAATTCCAGTACTAAGTGAATTCTCTAGAAAACAAAGTCCTCTATAAAACAAAAACTCAAATAATAGATACAAGGGTTAGTAGAGAGTTGAGTCCAAGTACGGTGCTCTATTTTGAGGCCACTGAAACCCTTTCAAAAGTGGTCTAAATGGTCAAAATTGTGCATGGGTAAAAAAAATCCATTCAAAGGCAAGACAGACTACTGGAGTTTAATGTAACTGAGTATGCTAAGTTCATTGATATGGTCTTCAATTTTACAACTAACCTTTAAGAAACTACCACCTGTGGAGTTTTGGTATAGTATTAAATAAGTTGATACACAACTCTCTGAAAAGATTGTTTAAATACTCCTTCCTGGGGTCTCCTCTTTCAGCTTTGGAGCCACCCCTCCCTCTTGTCTCTGTACGGGGGAACTTCTTCCTTTTGCTTTCTCTCTTCTTGCCTATTAAACTCTCTGTTTTTTAAAACCAAAAAATAAAATAAAATACTCCTTTTTCCAATTACATGTCTACATGAGGCCAGATTTCCTCATCTGTCTCAACCAAAACCATATATTGCAACAGATTAAAAGAGAAACAAATATAAGAAGTCAATTGCCTTCTATGAAGCAGACATTTATGACATTTTCAAAACTGGAGAACAATGCTACTCCTCACAAGCTATTTTTGTTTTAGAAATTATAATTATTTATTTTTATAGATTATTTCATTAAAATATTTTACTCACATTAACCCATTTTTGCCTGAGGTTATAATTTTTTGAATTTGAAAAATCAAACCTTTGCAATGATCTTGAACAGCAGGATATAAATAACTCTCACATGCTTAGCATTCCAATAATGGAACACTAGGCATAAATATATAACGAGTGAAGAAAATAAGCAGAACAGAACCAATAAGTGATAAGTGACTTAAATCTGTCAATATTGTTTGTTAAAGAAAATGAAAGCATAACTCTTAACAAAAATACACATGGCTTCATAATAAGCAATTGAAACTTTTATTGCAGTCAGGGTACTACCATGCCTTCTCCTACAACTTTGACAAGTAACTAGTGGAGGAAGATCTCACCTTATTCAATGCATGAAAAAGTGCCAGTATATGATATAAAAATATTGCAAGAAAAAGTAGAGAAAATAACAAGAAAAACAAGTGGCAAATGAAGAAAATATATCACGAAACTGTTGCCCAGGCCAGATGAAAATTCCGGTCAAATATTGTGAAATCAAGGTACTTTATGAAAACATAAGTTCTCTATAAAATAAAAACTCACAAAACACATACAAGGACTAGTAGAGAGTTACATTTCTTTAAGATAAAATAGCTTGAATTAAGGTGAGAAAAATATCTCAAATTATATGGGCATCACTCCTCATCCTGATGACTTCTGCTGAACCATCCTCAGGGATAGGAGATCCAAACATCCTGAAGCAATAATATTCTCTTGAGATTTCATGATGTTGCTTTCAGTGAAATTGATTTACTTTAGGCCTTTTATGTAGCACATGGTGTCATCATGATTTGCAATGTGCATCGTAAGAGGTTAGAAACTAATATCTGATGTAAATTTATTAAATTAGTAAAGGAAAATATGTCCTATCTTTAGCAGTTATTATCTCTTTAGTATGGTTTGCAAGTAGTAAAAAAGGGAAAAAAAAGGAGGGAAAGAAGGGAGGAAGGAAAGAAGGAAGGGGAAAGAAGAAAGAAGGAGGGAAAAGAAAGGGGAAGAAAATAAGGAGGGAAGGGAGAAAGGAAGAAAAAATGGGAAGAAAGACAAAAAGGAAAGAAGTCCACATTTAGAAAATTTAAGAAACAAAGCAACCCACTTATAAAGGCAGGGCATGCAAGTTCAACTATAACGAACATTTAACTCATTGATTCTTGAAGTTCTTTATACTTCAGGATTTGGGGTGAGGAGAACTTTTTCATGTTCATGTTATACCTTTTAAGTCTTAACATTTAAATGATTTTAACCAGAACTTAGAATCTCCAAAATCTGAAATAAATGTTGATTCTTATTAAAACCCTTATGAAATAAGATATCATAACTTTATCCTAAAAATGTTTGCATACTGATGTGTTTTGAATATCAAAAAGATATATCAACTATAAGTTTTAGAGTACATCATCAATAATAATGATATATAACATTTATTCAGCACTTACTGTTCTAGCTATTCTTCTAATATATGTATTTCATCTTCACAACAACCTCATTTTAACGGAAAGCACAGGAAGTTAGGGAACTTTCCTATGATCTCAATACTAACAAATAATACAGCTGGGAACCCTCTCAGATAGACTGACACCAGGATCCAGCATTAAAAATTTATACTATACTACCAATTTGCATACAGTTTGTATCTCTTTCATCTTTATTTTCCCAGTCACTATTAGCATTGCACCACTTAATTAAATTAGTGAACAAGTTGTTAGAACTTTGAAGATTAATTTGAAATTATACATAAAATAAAAGTAGGTGGAGTCTAAAGGTCACACTGGCCCACCTTAAATTGTAGCTAAAGTAAATCACTCCCTGCATTAACGATTGCAATGATTAATATTCCCTGGGCATACAAAGATGGCCACAAATGATCATTTTTAATATTTTATGAAGTTACTAAAATTATATATTTATACAAAATAATGCCATCAACTTGCTTTAGCATAAAATACATTAACTCCCTCTGGCTACTCTATTTTAGACTCAGCAAAAGTTTTAATTACCTCTGATAAATAAACTTGGGTTAAATTACTGAAAAGCAGAATATATTTGGTGTCACCATTAATCAATTTTGTGATTTGGGGAAAAGTAATTCACTTCTGTGTACCTTCATTTCTTCATCTCTAAAGGAAGAATCATCACTTCATAGGCTTTTGTGAGGACTTAACTGTGATATGTAAAGTAACAACGAGGCTGTCAAAAATGGGAGTTGTTATGTTAATAATGAATAATAATAACTATATCCTAAAGGTTGTTTGCTAACCAAAACACATTTTTAGAGGGAAAGTGGGATTATGTGGTGGTGAAAATATTAGGTTCCATGGTTCACATGGTAAGCTATCAGGAAAATTCCATGCCCCCCATTTCACCTTATTCACTGGCTAGTGTTTGAAACACTGTGAGATTATTTTTTTAGCTCCAATACCTTGGTTTCTATTAAAATTAATATTATTCTATGAGAGTGGGGAAGAGGGATCATACGTTTTCAAAAAACAAACAAAAATAGATGTTGAGCCTGGATGCACAAGGTCTTTGTCAAGTGCATAAGAGAGCAGGGTTACAGGAGAAAGAAGAAAGAAGGAAAGGGTTTCAGGCATGAAAGCCAAGTTGCCCCCATTCTGGTTTCACCCACCCAAATATTCCTGCAGGTGTTTGGCTCCTGACAGGTGTGTCTTGGTGAAATTCTTGGAGGTACTTCTGCCACGCTGCCTTCTACTGGAGTGTGCTCTTGTCCTCAGATGAGGGTCTTTTTCTTTCAGATATCAGATTCCACAAACATCCTAATACAAGTGTTCAGCTTCCCCAGGCTCTCTGCTTTTGGCCATGGCTCCTAATGGCCATTGCTGCCAAGAAAGGTGTTTACAACTAAACATTCTCTTAAATGTTTCCTTTGGATGTGGGGAGAGAAGCGGCAATTAACAGAAGGCACCGTTAATTATTCTTTCGAGTAATGAGAAACACTAGAGAAAACAAATAGATAAATATTCCCAGTTGATTTCTTTACACTACAGTGTGCCCCTCATCACCTAATTGAATCAAGTTCTAATCTTTCTTTTCATACTTTTAGAATCATGACATCTGAGAGGGACTTTCAAGGTGGGCTGATCATTACATTTTTTAACTAAACTGGACAACTTTGAGTATGAAAAAAAGGAGTTATTAATAATCATGTCAGAACAACAGGCATAAACAAAGATTGTTTTAGGCAGATGAGGTTGTATGGTACCCAGCATTTTAAGTCAAAATCTGCCATTTATTGTGTATTTCATGATTATGTGCTTTGGCTTGAACAGATTTGCTTGGGATTAAATTTTAAATTGGTTACTTATGAGATATGGGCCCTTGATCATTTTTATTTTTATTTTTATTTGAGATGGAGTCTCACTCTTCTCACCGGGGCTGGACTGCAATGGCACAATCTTGGCTCACTGCAACCTCCGCCTCCCAGGCTCAAGCAATTCTCCTGTCTCAGCCTCCCAAGTAGCTGGCACTACAGGTGTACACAACCATACCCAGCTAATTTTTGTATTTATAGTAGAAATGGGGTTTCACCATGTTGGCCAGGCTGGTCTTGAACTCCTGACCGTAGGTGATTTGCCCGCCTCAGCCCCCCAAAGTGCTGGGGTTACAAATGTGAGCCACTACACCTGGCACTTGATCATCTTTTTTAAGCATTTTATTGTTTTAGTTTCTCCATTTTTTCTGTTCATATTTTTATAAAAACTATGCTCATTTTATAGGTATAATTTTTTCAATTCAGCTTTTGTTGCAAAACATTATATGTGTTTAAAACTTTGTAAATTCTACTTCAAAATTTAATAATTTTTTTTACTCTTGAATTCTTGTATTTTGTTTTCTCAATAACGTAAATGCAACCCAGATGTTCCTGATTTTATTAACCTTAACAGTAATATCATGTCATACTAACTTTTTTCCCCTGACTTTATTATTATTATTATTATTATTATTATTATTATTATTATTGTACTTTGGGCTCTGGGGTACATGTGCACATCCTGCATCCTGAAGGAATGTTGCATAGGTACCTACATGACATGGTGGTTTCCTGTCTCCATCTCCCACCCCTATCACCTACATCCACCATTTAAGCCATTTACATTTAATACTAACATTGTTCCACTTGATCCAGATCTGCATTCACATCCTCGATATCCTTGTTGACTTTCTGTCTCATTGATCTGTCCAATATTGTCAGTGGATTGTTAAAGTCTCCCACAATTATTGTGTGGGAGTCTTAAGTCTCTTTGTAGGTTGTTAAGAACTTGCTTTATGTATCTGGGTGCTTCTGCATTGGGTGCATATATATTGAGGATAGTTAGCTCTCCTTGTTGTATTGATCTTTTTACCATTATATAATGCCCTTCTTTGTCTCTTTTGATCTTTGTTGGCTTAAAGTCCATTTTATCAGAGACTAGGATTGCTACCCCTGCTTTTTTTGCTCTCCATTTGCTTGGTAAATCTTCTTCCATCCCTTTATTTTGAGTCTATGTGAGTCTTTGCACATGAGATGGGTCTCCTGAATACAGCACACCAATGGGTCTTGACTTTTTATCTAGTTTGCCAGTCTGTGTCTTTTGACTGGGGCATTAGGCCATATACATTCAATGTTAATAATGTTATGTTTGAATTTGATCCTGCCATTTTGTTACTGGCTGGTTGTTTTGCCCATTAGTTGATGCAGTTTTTCATTGCATCATTGTTCTTTACCATTTGGTATGTTTTTGCAGTGGCTGGTACTGGTTGTTCCTTTCCATGTTTGGTGCTTCCTTCAGGAACTTTTGTAAGGCAGGTCTTTTAGTGACAAAATCTCTCAGCAATTACTTGTCCATAAAGGATTTTATTTCTTCTTCACTTGTGAAGCTTAGTTTGGCTGGATATGAAATTCTGAATTGAAAGTTCTTTTCTTTAAGGATGTTGAATATTGGCCCCCACTACCTTCTAACTTGTAGGGTTTCTGCCGAGAGATCTGCCATGAGTCTGATGGTCTTTCCTTTGTGGGTGACTCAACCTTTCTCTCTGGCTGCTGTTAGGATTTTTTTTCTTCATTTCAACTCTGGTGAATCTGACAATTATGTGCCTTGGGGTTGCTTTTCTTGAGGAGTGTCTTTGTGATGTTCTCTGTATTTGAATGTTGGCCTGCCTTGTTAGGTTGGGGACGTTCTCCTGAATAATATCCTGAAGAGTGTTCTCCAGCTTGAATTCATTCTCTCCATCGCATTCAGGTATGCCGATCAAGTGTAGATTAGGTCTTTTCACATAATCCCATAGTTTTTGGAGGCTTTGCTTATTTCTTTTCACTCTTTTTTTCTCTAATCTTGCCTTCTCATTTTATTTCATTGAGTTGATCTTCAATCTCTGATATCCTTTCTTCTGCTTCATCGATTCAGCTGTTGAAATTTGCGTATGCCTTACATAGTTCTTGTGCTGTGTTTTTCAGCTCCATCAAGTTATTTATGTTCTTCTCTAAGCTGGTTATTCTAGTTAGCATTTCATCTAACCTTTTTCCAAGGTTCTTAGTTTCTTTGCATTGGGTGAGAAAATGGTCTTTTAACTTAGAGAAGTATGTTAGTACCCACTTTCTGAAGCCTGTTTCTGTCAGTTTTTTCAAACTCATTTTCTGTTTTGTTTTGTTCCCTTGATAGTGAGGAGTTGTGATCCCTGGTTGGAGAAGAGGTCTTCTGGTCTTTGATGGTTTCATCCTTTTTGTGCTGGTTTCTTCCCATCTTCATGGATTTATCTCCCTTTGATCTTTGAAGTTGGTGATTTCAGGAGGAATCTCTGAGTGGACGTCCTTTCTGTTGAGGTTGTAGCTATATCTTTTTTGGCCTGTAGAGGCGCTGCTGGGCTGCCTCGACAATAAGGCTGCTGAATAAGGGGTCTTCCCCTGGAGTTTGTTTGCAGGTGAGATTAGCCCTGCCTTGCCAATGGCATCTCTCTTTCCCTGAGCTCAGTCTTCCCAGTTGAGGTCAAACTCAGTATTCACTGTGAAGCTCTCTAGCACGTAGGCTTCAGTTTGAGTTTTGTGGGAGTGAAGCCTACCAGGCCTTATGGCCTGTTTTCCTGCTTTCAACTCTACCTCTTTCTGTGGAATGGGTAGTTCCTTCCCACTAGTGTTAATCCAGACTTCCACCCAGATCTGTGCCAAAAACTTGCAGCACCAGGCAGGGGCCATCGCTCAGATATGCATTGACAACTTATGGTGCCCCTCAGTTTGGCAGTGATTTCATGGACCGTGGGTTGCAGGAGGGGTGAGGGAAGCACAGGATCTCAGTCAGAGCACTGAGGGGGTGATGTCCCCAACCCTCTGAGCCAGCTGCATGTTCCAGGTGGGGATGCATCCCACCCTATCTTGGTTTGCCCTTCCTGGGCTTCTCCTGACCTGCTTCAGCTCACCTTCCCTGGTCTATTTTCAGTGTCCTATCAGTGCCACTGAAACAAACCCAGCACCTCACTTTAAATTGTAAGTCCTCTAGCCCTCTGCATCTCATTCTGGTGGGAGATGCATTCTGGTGTTTCCTCCTCTCGGCTATCTTGGCATGACCCTGCCAGCTTTTTATTTATAACTTTAAGAAATATCAGGTTATACTTGGATTCTATTTAAAATTTTTAACTTTATTTTAAAAAATAAAATATGGAAAACAGCATTAAAATATTCAGTTTAATGAGTTATGATGAAAATATGCTTCATGTCTAACAGTAGCCACTATTCTGATCTCATAATAATTATTTCCTTACTTTTCTTTATAGTTTTATCACCCAAATGTATGTACCTAAATGTTAAGTTACTAAGACAAGTTCTGCCTTTTTAAAATGTGTCCGTTTTCTCTTCTCTCTTTCTCCCCACTTCTCTTCCTCTCTCTTTCTCAAATCTATTTGTTTTTCTTTTGGAGCTTCTCACACTCTGAATTTTGCTGATGCTCTCCCTGTAGTAGTTTAATACGATTTTCTTTCCTCTATATTTTCTGTAAATTGGCAGTTGAATTTCTCTTTTTTTGTTTGTTGAGATAGGGTCTTGCTCTGCTGCCCAGGCTGCAGTGCAATGGCACTATTACAGCTCACTGCAGTTTCAATTTCCCTGGCTCAGGTGATTCTCCTGCCTCAGCCTCCTGAGTAGCTAGGACCACAGGTGTGTGGAACCACACCTGGCTAATTTTTGTATTTTTGGTAGAGATGGGATTTCATCATGTTGCCCAGGTTAGTCTCAAACTCCTGCGCTCAAGACATCCTCCTGCCTCAGCCTCCCAAAGTGCTGGAATTGCAGGCATGAGCCACCATGCCCAACCTGGATATACTTAATATGATTCAGTTTTGATATTTTTAGCAAGACTGTCTCATAGGTAATGTTGCATACTTGTTTGTAATATCCAAATTTAGAAGATGCATGCCTCTGTGTCAGTTTACAAGCCCAGTGCTTTGCTTGGATCCCCTCTCCAATTGCCTATGGGAAGCTATGAGAAATGATCACAAGTCCTATAGATAAATAGGTGGTTGTTAAGTGTCTTTCAGTGGATTTTTAAAAGCCTTTTTCTGCTTCTATCTTCCTCAGCATTAAGTACATTTTACAGCAGTTTATTCTGATTATTTAAATATGTCTTCTTGTTTTAAACTTGTGCGTCTTTTATGTGAGTGATGAACTCTCTTTCATTACTCTAGCATTGTTCATTGCTATGCAATGAGATGGTTTTGATTAGAGAATGTGTGCTTACCTGTTCAAATATTTCAGAACAATTAAGAGAAAAAGAAAAAAGTAGGTGATTTTTTTTTCTTTTAGATTAGAGATACAGTTAATATTTTGTGTGGAATGAGGAGCAAGCATGAGGCAAAATATTGTCAGGCAGTGCCTACATAAAATGAGTTAAAAGCTTCACATATTGGGTGCCACATCAATAGCTGGTGCTACAACAAAAGTTCTCAGACACAGGTGAGGCTAAGATGATCTGACAAGGTAGGTAAGAAGTATCTGCCCTTTGTACCATTCAGACCCATTCACACCTTACCACTCTATCAGACTCCAATACTACAATATGGAGCTTCCATTTTTGCAAGAACTAGATATCCTCATTTCTTCTCCAAAAGGTGAGGTAGAATGAATGGGCTAGTTAAGCAGGTTATCATCTTTGCTGTAGCAGGTAGTTCTGAGGTTGGAGCTCATTAATCTTAACCCTCTCCACCACTGATTTCAGATTTCTCTCATTCTTAGCCATTACTTCTGTTGGTCTAGATTGTCTAGTGGATTAATCTAGACCCTACATCCCTGAGGAATCTAATCTGTTAGTTGCCTTGCTCTTAATAGTTCTGGGTTGCTGCAATTTTCAATTAAATATTTGCCCCAAGCACCAGAATGTCCCAGGATATTCTAGTTAATCCTCTAGACTCTAGAGATGTTCCAGTCCCTGGTTTGCAAAAGCAACTCCAACTTATCAAGTCAAGTATACTCACCATACAGGAAATCCTTTCTTTGCCTGCTAGCCTGTTAGCATCAGGTGGAAGTCTCAGTTTCATTTTTACTAGAATCCTACTGTGTTGCCTGGAAGATGTGTTTGCCCCTGAAATCTAGAGCCTCTAACTTAATGGAATCTAAATCTGTTGGAAAAGAAAGCACAAACCATAGAAGTGGGTCACTGAGAATGACAGTTAAGGAGTAAAAATCTTGTTTCCATTCTTTGGTTCCTAGCTGCATATATTCTAGTTGTTAGGGAAACAGCATCATATATTAACTGATTAGTGTACATACAGCTTCCTGGAGAATACTGTCTCAACCACAAAAGTATGTTTTCTCTAGTCAACACCTTAATTGGGCTGTCAAGCCAGATACTTCTGGGTAATAATATACAATATAAAATCAGTGGATCACATGGTTACACTGGCATACCAACACATCTGTAAATAAGTCCTGAATTATTTCTATATCCTTCAGTTGGTCATAGGTAATTGGACTAGATGAGGCCATAGGTAGAATTGAAGAAGGTGACATCAGAGCTTGGGCCACTTTTTCCTATAATTTTACATAGGCCTTCTGTACTTGCTTGGGTCCAAGCCTAAATATGAGCCCAATTCCAAGTTCCATTCCACTGCCAGCTTTATTCTACAGAAGATAACCAACCACAAGCTTCTCAAAGATTCATGAGTACCCCACATCCATGCATTCTTTAGTACCTTAGAGAAAAAAAGTATCCTCTGAAAACATAGTCAGGTGGTGGGTTCTCAGCTCTTACCTGGTAAATTCATGTTATCATTGCTACTACATTGGGGCTTGTGACTTATTTTTCAACACTATCCTATGAAACTTCTGGCATTTCTATGTCATGTATGTAGGCCATCAGATTGTTCAAATTCATGAAACCATTTCTATTTTTTTCTTTTTTTTTTACTTTTATTTTAGATTCAGGGGTACATGTGCAAGTTTGTTGCCTGGGTATATTGCATAATGCTCAGGTCTGGGGCCTGGATCCTATCACCAAGGTAGTGAGCATATAACCCAGTAGGTAGGTTTTAAACCCTTGCCCCACCTCTTCTTTCCTACTGTCTATTGTTGCCATCTTTATGTCTATTAGTACCCAATGATAAGCTCCCACTTATAAGTGAAAACATATAGTATCTGGTTTTCTGTTCCTGCATTAATTCACTTAGAATAATGGCCTCCAGGTGCATCCATATGGCTGAAAATGACATTTGTTTTTATGGCTGTATAGTATTCAGTGGTAGATGTGTACCACATTTTCTTGATCCAATCTACCATTGATTGATCACCTAGGTTGATTTTAAGGAGCCATTTCTAATAGGCTATTAGCATCAATTCCATGTGTATTTGTGAAAATATTGAATCTTGTTCATAAATTTTCCACTGTTATTATATTCCATGTCCCCTGGTCCAGCATCTTCAAGATTTACTTTCTTGTTTGTACATATTTGCCATGTACTCCAAAACTTTTTGTATGCAATTTATTTCCTCTTAGAGCTGGTCTATTTCTCCACTTGGGTGGTGATGAAAACTGCCTATGGTTATCACCCTTTAAGTAATGAGAGAGGGCACAGCATATCTCAAAAGCAACAAGCGCCATCTTACAAGGCAGCTGCCTTAGGTGAAGTTATTGCTTGGAAAGCAAGCAAGTGGTGGCAACTCTTTTCCTTCAAAAAGGAAGGGCCAGCTTCTGCTAGAGGGTTCAGCAAAATCTGGGTCATCCAGACCATTGGGCTCATATGCACAATTTTCTCCAAACTTTTTTAAAGTACCAATCTTTTCTGAAAGTACCCTGTTGTTGATATAGAAGACTTAAGGTTGTTCTTTCAGTCTTCTTTGCAGCTCTGCTACTCTAAAAAAAAATAGACTCCATTTTTTATTAATGACATATTTTCAGCTACTGTTACAGGAGATAATAGTTTTCATCGAAGCTTCCAGAGGTCCTCTGGCTTCCACAGCATAGCTTGTGTATTTGTTTGTTCTCATACTGCTATTAAAGACATACCAGAGACTGGGTAATTTATAAAGAAAGTAGGTTTAATTGACTCGTGCTTCAGTATGGCTGGGGAAGCCTCAGGAAACTTACAATTATGGTGGCAGGGGAAACAAACACACCCTTCTTCACATGGTGGAAACAAAAGGAAGAATGAGAGCTGAGCAAAGTGGGAAGCCCCTTATGAGACCATCAGATCTCATAAGAACTTACCATCACAAGAATAGCATGGAAAAACCAGTCCCATGATTCAATTATCTCCCATCAGATCCCTCCCGTGACACATGGAGATTATGGGAACTACAATTCAAGATGGGATTTGGGTGGGGACACAGCCAAACCATATCAGCTTGTGTTGGTAATTGTCTGCCCTGAGTTTATTATTTTCTTTTTATGAATGTTTACATTGTCATTGATAAAAGCCAGTTCATTCAACAAGTGTTCATAATTACCATTGCCTCCACATCATTTCAAACCACAGCCATTGCATATTCTAATGCCTCATATTTCATTCAAACCTCATTTCTATTAACTTTTATGTCACTGCAAGCCAGGAGTTATCATCACCCTGTTTCCAGTACTACCTATCTTAGAATACTTTAATCTGGGTTTCCTAGAACATGGAAGCTGAGACAAAGTTTTATGAACCACTACTTTCTAGGGAGTAAGACAGGAAAAGGAAAGATACCAACACAAAAGTGCATAGTCGAGTTGCTTATTGCAATATACAACTAATTGATTGATCTCTGGTGACTCCTCTCAAAAAGGCAGCATAAAGCATAATTCTGAACAGTGTGCCCATGAAAAGTAAGATAGAAGACTTTAAGTTTTCTTCTCTTATTGCTCAAAAATTTACCCCATTGTTAATTTATTCATATTTCCATGTTAAATATGTATGGGTAACAATTGGATGGTGATTGTTATCTTGGTATTAACAGGGAAGTCTCTAGGAAGGAGTAGTGACAGGTGAAGTTAAGAGAGTATAAAGTAGCTCATAAAATGTATACAGTAGACCAGGTGCCATGCATGGCTCACACCTGTAATCCCAGCACTTTGGGAGACCGAGGCAGGCAGATCACAAGGTCAGGAAACAGAGACCATCCTAGCTAACATGGTGAAACCTCTTCTCTACTAAAAATGCAAAAAATTAGCCAGGCGTGGTGGCACATGCCTGTAGTCCTAGTTACTCAGGAGGCTGAGGCAGGAGAACCACTTGAACTGGGGTGGCAGGGGTTGCAGTGCACCGATATCACACCACCACACTCAAGCCTGGGCAACATAGTGAGACTCTGTCTCAAAAAATAAAATGTGCACAATATCTGAATGTCTGCTAGTAATAGTTCTTTTAAAATTTAAATTTTAAGTTGTAATTGACAGATAATAATTGCATATATTTATAGACCTCAATTTGATTTTTCAATACAAGTATGCATTGTGGCATAAGAAAATCTGGCTAATTTATTTTTTTTTTTTGTTTGTTTTTTTTTTTTTTTTTTTTTTTTAATTAATTTATTTATTTTTATTGCATTATAGGTTTGGGGGTACATGTGCAGAACGAGCAAGATAGTTGCATAGGTACACACATGGCAGTGTGCTTTGCTGCTTTCCTCCCCTTCACCCACACTTGGTATTCATCCCCAGGCTATCCCCCCCAGCCCCCCCCTGCTGTCCCTCCCCCATTCCCCCCAACAGTCCCCAGTGTATAGTAGACTGCCTCTCTGTGTCCACATGTTCTCATTTTTCTCACCCACCTATGAGCGAGTATATGCGGTATTTCTTTTTCTGTTCTTGTGTCAGTTTGCTGAGAATGATATTCTCCAGATTCATCCATGTCCCTACAAAGGACACAAACTCATCATTTTTGATTGCTGCATAATATTCCATGGTGTATATGTGCCACATTTTCCCAGTCCAGTCTATCATCGTTGGGCATTTGGGTTGGTTCCAGGTCTTTGCTATTGTAAACAGTGCTGCAATGAACATTCGTGTGCATGTGTCCTTATAGTAGAACGATTTATAATCCTTTGGATAGATACCCAGTAATGGGATTGCTGGGTCAAATGGAATTTCTATTTCTAGGTCCCTGAGGAATCGCCACACTGTCTTCCACAATGGTTGAACTAATTTACACTCCCACCAACAGTGTAAGAGTGTTCCTATTTCTCCACATCCTCTCCAGCATCTGCTGTCTCCAGATTTTTTAATGATCGCCATTCTAACTGGTGTGAGATGGTATCTCAATGTGGTTTTGATTTGCATCTCTCTAATGACCAATGACGATGAGCACTTTTTCATATGTTTGCTGGCCTCATGTATGTCTGCTTTCGTAAAGTTTCTATTCATATCCTTTGCCCATTTTTGAATGGGCTTGTTTGTTTTTTTCCTGTAAATCTGTTTGAGTTCTTTGTAAATTCTGGATATCAGCCCTTTGTCGGATGCGTAAACTGCAAAGATTTTTTCCCATTCTGATGGTTGCCGATTCACTCTAGTGACTGTTTGTTTTGCTGTGCAGAAGCTGTGGAGTTTGATTAGGTCCCATTTGTCTATTTTGGCTTTTGTTGCCAATGCTTTGGGAGTTTTGTTCATGAAGTCCTTGCCTACTCCTATGTCCTGAATGGTTTTGCCTAGATTTTCTTCTAGGGTTTTTATGGTGTCGGGTCTTATGTTTAAGTCTTTAATCCATCTGGAGTTAATTTTAGTGTAAGGTGTCAGGAAGGGGTCCAATTTCTGCTTTCTGCACATGGCTAGCCAGTTTTCCCAACACCATTTATTAAATAGGGAATCCTTTCCCCATTGCCTGTTTTTGTCTGGTTTATCAAAGATAATATGGTTGTAGATGTGTTGTGTTGCCTCCGATGCCTCTGTTCTGTTCCATTGGTCTATATCTCTGTTTTGGTACCAGTACCATGCTGTTTTGATTACTGTAGCCTTGTAGTATAGTTTGAAGTCTGGTAGCGTGATGCCTCCTGCTGTGTTCTTTTTGCTTAGAATTGACTTGGCTATGCGGGCTCTTTTTTGGTTCCATATGAAATTCATGGTGGTTTTTTCCAGTTCTGTGAAGAAATTCAATGGTAGTTTGATGGGGATAGCATTGATTGTGTAAATTACTTTGGGCAGTATAGCCATTTTCACGATATTGATTCTTCCTAACCACGAACATGGAATGTTTCTCCATCTGTTTGTGTCCTCTCTTATTTCATTGAGCAGTTGTTTGTAGTTTTCCTTAAAGAGGTCCCTTACATTCCTAGTGAGTTGTATTCCTAGGTATTTTATTTTCTTTGTAGCAATTGTGAATGGCAGTTCGTTCTTGATTTGGTTCTCTTTAAGTCTGTTATTGGTGTATAGGAATGCTTGTGATTTTTGCACATTGATTTTATATCCTGAGACTTTGCTGAAGTTGCTTATCAGTTGCAGGAGCTTTTGGGCTGAGGTGATGGGGTCTTCTAGGTATACTATCATGTCGTCTGCAAATAGAGACAATTTGGCTTCCACCTTTCCTATTTGAATACCCTTTATTTCTTTTTCTTGCCTGATTGCTCTGGCTAGAACTTCCAGTACTATGTTGAATAGAAGTGGTGAGAGAGGGCATCCTTGTCTAGTGCCAGATTTCAAAGGGAATGCTTCCAGTTTTTGCCCATTAAGTATGATATTGGCTGTTGGTTTGTCGTAAATAGCTTTTATTACTTTGAGATATGTTCCATCAATACCAAGTTTATTGAGGGTTTTTAGCATAAAGGGCTGTTGAATTTTGTCAAATGCCTTCTCTGCATCAATTGAGATAATCATGTGGTTTTTGTTTTTGCTTCTGTTTATGTGGTGAATTACATTTATAGACTTGCGTATGTTGAACCAGCCTTGCATCCCCGGGATAAATCCTACTTGATCATGATGGATAAGTTTTTTAATGTGCTGTTGCAATCGGTTTGCCAGTATTTTATTGAAGATTTTTGCATCTATGTTCATCATGGATATTGGCCTGAAGTTTTCTTTTCTTGTTGAGTCTCTGCCAGGTTTTGGTATCAGGATGATGTTGGTCTCATAAAATGATTTGGGAAGGGTTCCCTCTTTTTGGATTATTTGGAATAGTTTCAGAAGGAATGGTACCAGATCCTCTTTGTGTGTCTGGTAGAATTCGGCTGTGAACCCATCTGGACCTGGGCTTTTTTTGTGTGGTAGGCTCTTAATTGCTGCCTCAACTTCAGACCTTGTTATTGGTCTATTCATAGTTTCGGCTTCCTCCTGGTTTAGGCTTGGGAGGACACAGGCATCCAGGAATTTATCCATTTCTTCCTGATTTACTGGTTTATGTGCATAGAGTTGTTTGTAGTATTCTCTGATGATGGTTTGAATTTCTGTGGAATCTGTGGTGATTTCCCCTTTATCGTTTTTTATTGCATCTATTTGGTTGTTCTCTCTCTTCTTTTTTATCAGTCTGGCTAGTGGTCTGTCTATTTTGTTGATCTTTTCGAAAAACCAGCTCTTAGATTTATTGATTTTTTGAAGGGTTTTTCTTGTCTCTATCTCCTTCAGTTCTGCTCTGATCTTAGTTATTTCTTGTCTTCGGCTAGGTTTTGAGCTTTTTTGATCTTGCTCCTCTAGCTCTTTCAATTTTGACGATAGGGTGTCAATTTTGGATCTCTCCACTCTTCTCATGTGGGCACTTATTGCTATATATTTTCCTCTACAGACTGCTTTAAATGTGTCCCAGAGATTCTGGTACGTTGTGTCTTCATTCTCATTGGTTTCAAAGAACTTCTTTATTTCTGCCTTCATTTCATTGTTTATCCAATCAACATTCAAGAGCCAATTGTTCAGTTTCCATGAAGCTGTGCGGTTCTGAGTTATTTTCTGAATTCTGAGTTCCAACTTGATTGCACTATGGTCTGAGAGACTGTTTGTTATGATTTCAGTTGTTTTGCATTTGCTGAGGAGTGCTTTACTTCCAATTATGTGGTCAATTTTGGAGTAGGTGTGATGTGGTGCTGAGAAGAATGTATATTCTGTGGATTTGGGGTGGAGAGTTCTGTAAATGTCTATCAGGTTTGCTTGTTCCAGGTCTGAGTTCAAGTCCTGGATATCCTTGTTAATTTTCTGTCTGGTTGATCTGTCTGCTATTGACAGTGGAGTGTTAAAGTCTCCCACTATTATTGTGTGGGAGTCTAAGTCCCTTTGTAAGTCATTAAGAACTTGCCTTATATATCTGGGTGCTCCTACATTGGGTCCATATATATTTAGAATCGTTATCTCTTCTTGTTGTATCGATCCTTTTACCATTATGTAATGACCTTCTTTGTCCCTTTTGATCTTTGTTACTTTAAAGTCTATTTTATCAGAGATGAGAATTGCAACTCCTGCTTTTTTTTGCTCTCCATTTGCTTGGTAAATCTTCCTCCATCCCTTTATTTTGAGCCTTTGTGTATCTTTGCATGTGAGGTGGGTTTCCTGGATACAGCACACCGATGGGTTTTGGTTTTTTATCCAATTTGCCAGTCTGTGTCTTTTGATTGGTGCATTTAGCCCATTTACATTCAGGGTTAATATTGTTATGTGTGAATTTGATACTGCCATTTTGATGCTAGCTGGCTGTTTTGCCCGTTGGTTCATGTACATTCTTCATTTTGTTGATGGTCTTTAGCATTTGGTATGCTTTTAGAATGGCTGGAACTGGTTGTTTCTTTCTATGTGTAGTGCCTCTTTCAGGAGCTCTTGTAAAGCAGGCCTAGTGGTGACAAAATCTCTGAGTACTTGCTTGTTCGTGAAGGATTTTATTTTTCCTTCACTTATGAAGCTCAGTTTCGCTGGATATGAAATTCTGGGTTGAAAGCTCTTTTCTTTAAGGATGTTGAATATTGGCCCCCACTCTCTTCTGGCTTGTAGAGTCTCTGCTGAGAGATCTGCTGTGAGTCTGATGGGCTTCCCTTTGTGGGTGACCCGACCTTTCTCTCTGGCTGCCCTTAGTATTTTCTCCTTTGTTTCAACCCTGGTGAATCTGACGATTATGTGCCTTGGGGTTGCTCTTCTTGCAGAGTATCTTTGTGGTGTTCTCTGTATTTCCTGGAGTTGAGTATTGACCTGTCTTGCTAGGTTGGGGAAATTTTCCTGGATAATATCCTGAAGAGTGTTTTCCAGCTTGGATTCATTCTCTTCGTCACATTCTGGTACACCTATCAAACGTAGGTTGGGTCTCTTCACATAGTCCCACATTTCTTGGAGATTTTGTTCATTCCTTTTTGTGCTTTTTTCTTTAATCTTGGTTTCTCGTTTTATTTCATTGAGTTGATCTTCAACTTCTGATATTCTTTCTTCTGCTTGGTCAATTCGGCTGCTGATACTTGTGCATGCTTCGCGAAGTTCTCGTGTTGAGTTTTTCAGCTCCTTCAATTCATTCATATTCCTCTCTAAGTTGTCCATTCTCGTTATCAATTCCTCGAATCTTTTTTCAAGGTTCTTAGTTTCTTTGCACTGGTTTAGAACATGTTCCTTTAGCTCACTGAAGTTTCTCATTATCCACTTTCTGAAGTCTGATTCCGTCATTTCGTCACATTCATTCTCCGTCCGGCTTTGTTCCCTTGCTGGTGAGGAGTTTTGGTCCTTTTTTGGAGGTGAGGTGTTTTGGTTTCGGGTGCTTTCCTCCTTTTTGCGCTGGTTTCTTCCCATCTTTATGGATTTATCCGCCTGTTGTCTTAGTAGTGGCTGATTTTTCAATTGGGTCTCTGTGTGGACACTGAGATTGTTGATGATGAAGTATTTCTGTTACTTAGTTTTCCCTCTAATGATCTATCCTCTCTGCTGTATGAGTGCTGAGGTCCACTCCAGGCCCTGCTTGTCTGGGGTATACCTGCAGCAGCTGCAGAACAGTGAGGGATGATATCAGTTTCTTTTTCTGCTGCCCTTGTTCCAGAATGATGCCAGCCAAATGTCAGTCTGATTAGTCCTTTTCTGGGGTGACTCCTTGGATATACAGAGGTCAGGGAGCTGCTTGAGGAGACAGTCTGTGCTTTATAGGAGCTCCAGTGCTGAGCTGTGAGCTCCGTTGTTCATTCAGGGTTGTTGGGAGGTTATGTCTGCTGCAATAGAACTCATAAAACACCACTCTTTTTTTTTTTTTTTCACCCTTAGATGCTCTGTCTCAGGGAGTTGGGGCTTTCTTTATGAGTATCTGTTGCACTGTCCTGCCCCACTAGGTGGCAGTCTATTCACTATTTGCCTGCCGGGGCTCTGACCTCCTAAGGCGGGTCCGCCCTGTTGCGGCCCGGCGGACTCTCTCTGTTATGGCAGGTTGCCTCGGCAATGGCAGGCTGCGTCAGTCCTGGGCGGTACTTAAGTGGGGGTGCACTTTGTCAGGAATGGTGGACGCCCCTCCCTGACCGGGCTGCACCGTCCTAAATGCCGGCAACAAAACTCTCAGCCCCAAGCGCCTCCAGTCGCCGCCCTGCTTGTCCCCGTGAGCGTGGGACCCGCCGAGCCCGATCACCCTGCTCCCTGCCTCAGAGTCCGTCCTCTCTCTCTCTCTCTCTCTTCCTCTCCCCAAGCTGAAAGGTCGACTCTCTCACTGGCGCCCCAGGAGCCTGCCGATAGGGCACTGGGATCCGTGCGATCTCCCGTGCCGCTGCCCACTACCCCGGCTCAGATCACGCTTCCCAGGAAACTCCTGGTCTGGCTCATTGTCCAAGTCCTGTTCAATCAGATGGACATGCCAATCTGCCCTTCCAAATCTCAGATTGCCGGTTTAACAGGGCACCCAGACCAGTGAGTTCCGCGCCGGGTCCCGCTGCGGCGCCGGCCGAAGAGGCGGCGGGAGCCGGTTGCGTTAGCCGGCTGCTAGCGTCCCGTGTCTCTCCCACACCTGGGACTTTCAACGCTCTGTGGGCATAAAAGGAACATCCGAGAATGCGGCTAGGACTCACCCTCTGCGCCTTCACCGAGAGCTGCAATCCTGAGTCACCTCTACGACGCCATCTTGCCTCCCTCAAATCTGGCTAATTTATATATCCATCACCTAACATACTTATCATTTATTTGTGCTAAGAACATTTAAAATCCACTGTTTTAGCAGCTTTGAATATGCAACACATTATCATTAACTATAGTCACCTTACTGTGCAATAGGTCACCAGAAGTATTTCTGTTTTCTAAATGAAACTTTGTGTCCTTTGGCCAACAGTTCTTTCCCTGCCCACCATCTCCCCAGCCTCTGGTAACCACCATTTTACTCTCTACTTCTGTGAATCTGATTTTCTTAGATTCCACATATAAGTGGGATCATGCAATATCTATCTTTCACTGTCTGGCTTATTTCACTTAGCAAAATGCTCCCCATATTCATCCATGTTGTCACAAACCACAGCATTTTATTCCTTTTAAAGGCTGAAGCTGAATACTATTGCATTCTGCATACCCCATTTTAAAATCCATTTATCGGCCGGGCGTGGTGGCTCACGCCTGTATTCCCAGCACTTTGGGAGGCCGAGGCGGGTAGATCACGAGGTCGAGACCATCCTCGTCAACATGGTGAAACCCCGTCTCTACTAAAAATACAAAAAAAAAAAAAAAAAAATTAGCTGGGCATAGTGGCACTTGCCTGTAATCCCAGCTACTCAGGAGGCTGAGGCAGGAGAATTGCCTAAAGCCAGGAGGCGGAGGTTGCAGTGAGCCGAGATTGAGCCATTGCACTCCAGCCTGGGTAACAAGAGCAAAACTCCGTCTCAAAAAAAAAAAAAAAAAATCAATTTATCTGTTCATAGACACAGATTGTTTTCATATCTTGAACATTGTGGATAATGCTGCAATGAACATGGGAGTTCAGACAGCTCTTCAACTCACTGATTTTAATTTCTCTGGATATATGCCCACAAGTGGGATTGCTTGATCATATGGTAATTCTATTTTTAGTTTTCTGAGGAACCTCCTTACTGTTTTCCATAATGACTGTGCTCATTTACATTCCTACCAACAATGTACAACAGTTCTCTTTTCTCCACATCCTTGCCAATACTTGTTATCTCTTATATTTTTAAATAGCCATTCTAACAGATGTGAGGTGATATCTCCTTGTGGTTTTAATTTTCATTTCCCTGATAATCTGTGATGTTGAAGATTTTTTTCATATGTTGGCTGTTCTAATGTCTCCTTTTGAGAAATGTCTATTAAGGTCTTTGCCCATTTCTAAATTGGGTTACTGGTTTTCTTGTAATTGCGTTGTTTTGAGTTCCTTATGTATATTGGATATGATCCCTTTATCTGATGTCTGATTTGCAAATATTTTCCCAGTCTGTGGGTTGTGTCTTCATTCTGTTGTTTTCTTTGCGCTACAGAAGCTTTTCAGTTTGACACAAATCCATTAGTCTATTTTTGCCTTTGTTGCCTGTGCCGTTGAGGCAAGAAGTCATTGCCCAGACTAATGTCATGTAGCTTTTCTCTTATGTTTTCTTTTAGTAGTCTTACAGTTTCAGGTCTCACTTTTAAATCTTTACTCCATTTCAAGATGATTCTTGTACAAGGAGTGAGATAAAGATCCAGTTTCACTCTTCTGCATGTGTATAGCCAGTTGTCCAACATCATCTATTGAAGAGACGGTCCTTTTCCCACTGTGTATTCTTGACAACCTTGTCAAAAATCAATTTACTATAGATTTGTGGGTTTATTTCTGGGCTCTCTATTCCATTGACTGATGTGTCTGTTTCTATGCTGGTATCATGCTGTTTTGATACTACAACTTTGCACTCTGTTTTGAAATCAGGTAGTATGATGCCTCCAGCTTTGTTCTTTTTGTTCAAGTTTGCTTTGGCTATTTTAGGATTTTCTTTTTCTATTTCTGGGAAGAAATACAAGAAAGTTTGATAGGGGTTGCATTCAATTTGTAGGTTACTTTGGGAGGTATGGACATTTTCACAATATTGATTCCTTCCATCCATGAACACAGGATATATTTCCACTTATTGATGTTATCTTCAATTTCTTTTATCAACATTTTATAGTTTTCAGTATACTGGTATTTTACCTCCTTGATTCAATTTACTCCCAAGTATTTTTTAAGTTTTTGATGCTGTTGTAAATGAGATTGTTTTCTTAATTTGTTTTTTATTGTTTATTTATTTTATTTTATTTGAGACCAAGTCTTGCTCTGTTGCTCAGGCTGGAGGGCAATGCCATGATCTCAGCTCACTGCAACTTCCGCCTCCCAGCTTCAGGCAATTCTCCTGCCTCAGCCTCCAGAGTAGCTGGGATTTCAGATGTATACCACCATGACTGGCTAATTTTTGCATTTTTAATAGAGATGAGATTTCACCATGTTGGCCAGCCTGGTCTCGAACTTCTGATCTCAGGTGATCTGCCCAACTCAGCTGCCCAAAGTACTGAGAATACAGGTGTGAGCCACTGCACCCAGCCTCGATTTCTTTTTCAGATTGTTTGTTGTTAGTATATAGAAATGCCACTGATTTTATATGTTAATTTTATAATCTACAACTTCACTGAATTTATTTATGAGTTCCATCAGTTTGGGGTACAGTATTTAGAGCTTTCTATTTATGAGATTATGTCATCAGCAAACAGAAAAAAAGTTAGCTTTTTCTTTTTGGATCCTTTTATTTCCTTTTCTTTTTTTGGCTATTTTTTCTGGCAGGAACTTCCAGTCTATTTTCTTTTTTCTTTTTTTTTTTTTTTAATTTTTATTGCATTATAGGTTTTGGGGTACATGTGCAGAACGTGCAAGATAGTTGCATAGGTCCAGTCTATTTTCAATTAAAGTGGTGAGACTGAGGATCCCTGTGTTTTCCTGAGCTTAGAGAAAAAGCCTCCAACTTTTCATTATTGGATATTATATTAGCTGTGGGTAGATGCAGTTCTAATGGCTTTGAAGAACATAGATCAAATCTAGAGATGAATACTGTATGTCCTCAAACTTTTCATGCAAATAACTCTTGCACTAAAAGTTATTCAGTAATGTTTTTAGAAAACTTAAAGAACATACTCAATTAAATTCAAAAAAGATTGAATAACATCAGTAAAATCTGTAGTTGTGTTTTCAGGTAAGAATAGTTTAAAGACTCTTCCTACATTCCAGGTAAATGATGAACTTATTGGAAAAGTCTCACCCTTGAGTTGTTGTGAATCCATTTGTCTTATACTCCTTGATATATTCAAGCTTAGGATAATTGATGACCTCATGAAATTCCATTTGTTTTTCTCTAACTACTAAAAAGAAGTTATAGGAGGTATTTTGCAGCTAGTCATATAAACAAGTGGGCATTCATTGATGTAAGGTAAAAGAAATAGTTAGAACTCAGAATCCATAATGTTTAGCTTACCATGAGCTTACAGTGTCAGACCATATTAACTCTAATTGTGTATGCTTTAACACAGGCTTGGTTCTGTTATAGCAACAGACAACCAAAAATCTCAGTAACTGAAAACAACAAAGGTTTACTTCTTACTCACACTATATTCTATCAAGGTTCAGTAAATTTTATCTTACCTTCACACCATGACTGATAGAGCAACTACCATCCACAACACTACCAGTTCCCGTGGCAAAAAAATAAAATACATAGAGCAAAGGATGAACTATCTCTTAAGGCTTCTGCCTAGAAATCTACATAACTATTTCTATTTTGTTGGCCTAAAAAAGTCCCAAGAGGTATTTTGATCATTCACAAAGTATAATCCTATCCCACAAAAGAAAGAAAAGCAAATTGAGGGACAGTAATACAATCTACTGCCATCTACCCTTCTAACCACATAATATTTGATTTCTTCCTGCTTCTGCATGTAGAACCTACTCTGTCCTCTCCAAAAGAGGCAATCCAAACTCCTCTCAAGTACTGCTTTATGGTCAGCATTCAGGATCTTTGAGAGACTTCCAGAAGTCTCATAATAATGCCTGTATGGTTCTTCTTGGTTTGGAGACCTGTGGACTAAAAGACAAGTTATATATCTTCCACACACCCAAAATTCAGTGGTGAAACATGAATAGGATAATGGCAACAAACACTCTTCTTTAGAAAATTAAAGAATCAAAGACATATGACACTCAATGGTCTACAGCAATCCCAAAATCCTACCAGGCAGATCTTATGAGGAACCTTACACTGGAGGTATGGATTATTCCTTGATTAAGCACTGTTTTTATTCTCCCCAATTTTTTATTTTCCATAATATGCAGTTCTTTCCTCTGTCAAGTTCTTGCTTGGGCATTTATCCTCCTTGGCTACATTTGTAGAGAAAGCTGAAGAATTTCTCCTCCTTGGAAGCCTGGTTAGCTGCCTCAGTCTGCTTCTTGGCCATTGAAGACTGGTGGCCCAAGGATTATTAGAAGTCTCAAATTGTGAAAACTTTTTACTTCAGATTAATAGTTCACTTCTTACCTACTTACTTAAGTCAACTGCATAGACCAATAGCCAGCCAGATTCATAATTCTTTTCCAGATCTATCTCTTTCTCTCTGTGTGTCTCTCTTCCTCTCTACCTCTACCCCTATGCCTATTCTTGTCTCCATCATCATCTCTATCTTTTTTTGTAACTCTCTATCTTCTTTTAACTTCAGATACCCTAAGGGTATCAGCCTTCTCTGGGAGAGTCACTCTAACTCCTTAAGCTTATTTTCTGTAAGACATTTTGTTAAACTGAAAATATCTACTTCTTTACATCATCTTCAACCATTTAGAGCTTTTAGCAGAGGACTGTGAGGACCATATTCTTGCTTTGCTCCTTGCTGCAAGACTGAGTTTTACTGGCCTTTTTTACTTCAATTGGGGGGAAATGAAAATCAGTTTTCTAACTCTAAAAATCCACAAATTTCTAAATTCCTATATTCTCTCATTCTTGCTTACAAACTGACCAGCTGATTTGTGTACTTGTCTCTCTTTTGTAGAACCTTGCAATATGCATCTAAGAACTACCTAATGCTACAAGCATTGTTTTCTTACATAATCTCCCTTCCAAGTTATCATAGGTAATAGTTGTACCAGATGTTTTATTGTACTAAACATGAATTGCTATGTTTCCAGTTGGCAATAACACATTCTTTTACACCTACTGCTTGCCCGCAAAGAAACTTACAAATGCTAACACTTTTTTTTTTACAATAGCACACTACTACCTATACAAATTTCTTTAGCAGTTATAATAGACTGAGTACGCTATTGTAGCAAACAATCCAAAATAGATTTATTTCTTGCTAACACTACATGTTCATCTTGAGTCCTTTGGAGAGCTTCTTCTACATCATCATCATGTTCCTTAGAAGTCAGTTATGAATGGGAGCATTGGGAAAACAAAGTATAAAACAAAAGCATATGAAGCCTCTGCATGGAAGTGAGATGTGTCACATCTTCTCACATTTCATTTTCCAGAGCAAGTCACATGGACTTCAAAGGTATGAACTACAGTACAATTTCAGGGAGTAGAAGGGAAGCAGATTTTGATGCAGAGCTACATAGTCTATTCCAGGTTTTATAAGTCTATTATTTCTATTTTTCATTCACTGTTCCCTATGTGTTATGTTTACAGCTCCAAAAAGCACCCCATAATCATAAGGCCAGGAGAATATTCTCTTCTTCCATCTCTTTATGGCTTCTTTGATTTACTTGTCACTCAGGCTGTAGATCAATGGATTCAACATGGGGATTGCCACAGTGCATACAACAGAATCCAGCTTATTTCTACTCAGAGAATTGTCAGAGTGAAAGTAAAAATAGTCAAAGATTCCTGAGTAATAGAATAGAGTCACTGCTATCAGAGGAGAAGCACCAGTGTTGAAGATCTTAGACCTGCCTTTAACTGAGATGATCTTCAGAATGGTAGCAATGACATAACAATAAAATATCATAATAATCAAGACAGACATGTGTCCAAATACCACTGTCAGCATGGAGGTCATGACAGAAAATGATGTCAGAGCAAGATAGGATCAAGAGTTAGGGCAGATCACAGAAGAAATGGTTGCTATTTGGCCCACAGAAATGGAGCTGAAGCAAAGTACATAGTTGGATAAATGAGCCAAAGATAATAGTTATACAGGTTCCAACCACTATGTGCACACAGAGGTTGGGGACGTGGACAGCCATGTAGAGCAGAGGGTCACAAATGGCAGCGTATCAACTATAAGCCATAGCTTTCAGAAGACAGCACTCAGCCAGACCCAGGCTAGAGAAGAATTACTACATGGAGCACCCCATAAAGGGGATGAATGGTGGCAGTGATATAACCATAAGATATTATGATAACCAAGACAGACATGAGTACAAAGATTACTGTGAGCATGCAGGTCATGACTTGAGGGGAAAAAAAGGTATCAGAACAGGATAGAATCAGCAGTTAGGGCATGTCACAGAAGAAATGGCTGCTATTTGACTCACAGAAATGGAGCAGAAGCAAGGCACATAGTTGGATAAATGAACCAAGAATTTGTACAAGATCCTGCCACCATCAGCATACAGAGAGTGGGTGACGTGATGGCCGTGTAGAGCAGAGATCACAAATGGCAGCATATTGATCATAAGCCATGACTGCCAGAAGATAGCACTCAGTCAGATTCAGGATAAAGAAGTACTGCATGGTGCACCCCATAAAGGACATGAATTTATGCTTCTTGAAAAAGTCTAAGGGTATCTTGGGGGCTATAGTGGAAACACAGCAGATGTCCAGAAAAGACAGATTACTAAGGAAAAAGTACATAGGTGCATTCAGATGGGAGTCTATCCTGATAATTGCAGATGAGACTCATGTTTCAGGACACCATCAGGAGGTAAATCCCTAGGAATACTGAAAAGAGGAAAAGAGTGGGCTTTGAATATTCAGAGAATCCCAAGAGAATAAACTTTGTAATTGTTGTACTGCTCCTTTCCACAGCCATTGCATTGGTGATTCAGAATCTGTATAAACCTCTAAGTCAGTTGTTATCCCAATTTCTATTGAAATAAACCACCTTATATCCACACTGAACACAGAACCAAGTGAAATATTGATGCAAGTTAGAGGAAATAACCCTGATTGATGCTCCCCACACACACATTAACAAATCATTCCACCTAAAAGTCTCAGTCCAGTGAAATTAACTTGAAGAATGAAGGGAAATACAACATGTTTTGGGACAGGCCAAACTGAGACACTGACAAAGGGCATTCTTGAAGAAGTTTGTAATTCGAGCAAGAGGAAGATGCTTTTAAATGGAAGCTTATGAGATATAGTAAGAGTAAAAAGCATAGGAACTAGAAATACATATAATAAATTTTTAAAATATACATTATATGAAACTGGTAACGAGGATATTTTATGTGGCAAGAAAATAATATAAAATTAAAATACAAATAAAAATCATACACAAATTAAGGAGTAATTAGAATTAAAAGTTTCAAAAGTCCTTGAATCCCACAGGAAAATGATAAAAATATTGATTAAAGTTAAAATTTGATAAGATACATAATGAAGTTTCTGGGGTAATCACTAAAAAAAAACAGAAATAGAATGTGCAAATTTAACAAATAGAGGAGAAAATGTAAAAAGAATTTTAATTAATCCAAAGAAAGCAAGAAATAATTAAAATTAAAGCAAAATAAATTTTTTTATAAAAATTCATCAAAAATAACAAAAGAAAAATAAGGGAACAAGTGAAACAAATGGCAGATGAAGAAAACACACCAGAAAATTGTTGTCCAAGAGCTGATGAAACCGAGGTTTCTACATATTGCCATGGAATCAAAACAGTTAATTTTTTTAAATCTGGAATACAAAAGTTAAAACAGAGATATGAAAGCTTAAGGCAGAAATGAAAAGATAACAGAAGAGGATGAAAAATGCATAGGCATAAGTCAGCTATGAAGGAGAAAAAAATACACCACAGAAATACAAAAATGAAATCTGTGTGGGAATAGAAATGAGGACAAAAATAAGATACTAAAAACAGCAAATGATGTAGAAAATAGACTTCAAGAAAAGTGAGAAAACTGAAATTTGGAAAGAAGAAAGAGCTTTTAAAAATAGAGGGAAAGAGGAGGAGGGGCTTTAAGATGGCTGATTAGAGGCATCTGCTACTCTCCTACAGCACAAAGAAGAACCAGAATAGCAAGTAGATAATCACGCTTCAAGAAGATTGTCTAAGAAAGAACACTGGAATTCTACAGAGAAGTGACAGGAAATACCTACGGTAAGGAAAGAGAGAGAAGCAAGGCAGCCTGCCCAGCTGGAAGCAGCTGGGAGCCTGCAGAGTCTCCCCAGTGTAGGGAAATCATAAGCAAGAGAACCTCAGTGGTCCACATCTCCAGCAAGAATTCTGGCAATCTTAACCGCAGGAGAACCATTAATCTATGTGGGTCCTAAACTAACCTAGAGAGCCGCCTGAAGAATATATGATACCATTGCCCCAGAGAGGGAGCTCACATTGGATCCCACATAATCCCTGAGTCCTAAGCAGCTACAGCATAGTGCCATCTTGAAAGCACAACCCCTAACAGATTGCATCCTGCCCTGGGGCTCAACAGCCCATGTATCTCTACATCCCTGGAACCCCATGGACATACTCCACCCCCAGCCACTACTACCTATGCTAGCTGCTGCCACAGGGTCAAAGCCATTGGTAACAACCTTGATGCCCCAGCAATGGGGCCACTGATTTGGTTTGGCTCTGTGTCCACACCCAAATCTCAATTTGAATTGTAATCCCCATGTGTCAGAGGAGAGACCTGGGAGATGACTGGATCATGGGGGTGGATTTTTCCTTTGCTGTTCTCCTGATAGTAAGTTCTCTCAAGAGTTGATGGTTTTAAAGTGTGGCACCTCCCCAGCTTGCTCTGTCTCC
Organism: Saguinus oedipus; assembly: GCA_031835075.1. NCBI lineage: Eukaryota > Metazoa > Chordata > Mammalia > Primates > Cebidae > Saguinus > Saguinus oedipus. The sequence goes on along the minus strand of CM063178.1, from coordinate 58,438,013 downwards.
TGCCACCATGTAAGATGTGACTTGCTTCTCCTTCTCATGATTGTAAGTTCCCTGAGGGCCCCCCAGCCATGCTTCCTATACAGCCTGTGGAACTGTAAAGTAATTAAACCTCTTTTCTTTCTAAATTACCCAGTCTCTTAGAGCAGTGTGAGAAAGGACTAATACACAAAGTGCCTAAATATTGACAGATTATTGAAAAACGTGGAAAGCCACTTTTCAAAACAGGAAAGCTGAAAATTCACACAACATAGTAATTCCTTATGATTCATTAAGTCTGCTTCTCCAGAACAATATTGTGTTAGCCTCAAACACCCATCAATGTGGAATGTATACGTAAGTTGTGGTCTATACACTGAAATGCTATATAAAAATGAAACACACTATGGCTGCATGATTACATGGAAGAAAGTTGCAACTATAATATAATATAATATTGAGAAGATAAGCAACTATAATATTGAGAAGATAAGCAAGACACAAAAGGATATTTAAATAGAATTGCAAAAATTTAAAACTTAGGAAGAAGCAAAACTAAACCACTTTGGTTAGTGATACATACATACATAGAGAATTATAAAGTAAAGCAATAAATGGTTACATCAGGTATGGAAAGCGGGTTTTGTGATTCAGAAAGACACACAGAGGGCCTCTGGGATGATGGTGTGCTGTATTTCTTGATGTTACTTGTGGTTACACAAGTGTTTTTCTGTACCATACTAGTGTACATTTATACTTTATGTATTTTGTACATGTGTAAAAATTTTGCAATAAAAATAAAAAGAAAATTTTAAAAAATAAATGATTTAATTTTTAATTTCTTCATTGCATAAAAGCCAGTTTTGAAACAAAATATTCCAACAGACTAAAGGAAAAGAACCCAATTCATTCCAAAAGGGACCCATGTTCACGCCTGTAAATTTCTGTGAACACTTCCAATAGTCTGCATACTCTGGAGCAGAGATGAGATTTTTGCAAGAATCAGCAGACTCTGTCAGAACCTATGAAGCTCTGTTTAGGTTGAACCATTCCAATCTAAACAATTGGAAGGAACAATGTTGGATTTTCTTATTGCTGGAAAATACTATCACCTTCCTGGTATTAATGGGAATTTTCAGATGTTGTTTTGTTCATCTTCCTACCTTTGAACAGACTTAAATTAGCACCATCCAAGATTTTTATGGAAAAATATGCACATTAGATATGTCTGAGGTCAAATAATATGTGAGGTTTTAGCTTTTTAAAATTAAAAAATAATGTAAGAGGTCAAAAGATGTATGCAGGCCCAATATCAACTATTAGTGAGTTGCCTCCTATATTAAGAATTATAATATTTATTAATTGCCAGAGCCTACAAAAATAGCGACAAGCCATTATCAATATTTCAAATGCTAACAGAAATGTATCCATTTATTCTAAAGTACACCATTGCAGAGAAATTAAACCATTAAATTTGCTTTCCATCAGAATAACAGCACTTTACTATGGTTTCTCTCTCAGACTAAGATTTGATTGTCTTTGATTAATAAAAATGAAGAAATTTATTATTAAGAGGAAGGTTAAATTCCAATATAAGTTTATGGTATGACTTTTAGCTAAATTACTTAATTCCTCTAAGATTTGTTTTAATCATATATAAAATGATAACAATACCTACTTCGTAGGGTCATTTAAAGCTCTTAGTTAAGACAGGAAATTGTACCTAATACAAGAGCAGGCTCTGGATTAATAGTTGTTACAGTAAGAGTTTGTTATTTTACTATTATTAATAATAATTATTATTATTACTTAAATGGAGTTTTGAGGGTAAATCTTTTTTTTTTTTTGAGAGAGAGAGAGAGAGAGTTTCACTCCATCACTAGGAGCCAGGCTGGAGTGCAGTGGCATGATCTCGGCTCACTGCAACCTCTGCCTCCCAGGTTTAAGCAATTCTCCTGCCTCAGCCTCCCAAGTAGCTGGGACTACAGGTGTGTGCCACCATGCCCAGCTAATTTTTGTATTTTTAGTAGAGAAGGGGTTTCACCATGTTGGCCAGGATGGTCTCGATCTCTTGACCTCATGATCCGTCTGCCTCAGCCTCCCAAAGTGCTGGGATTACAGGCGTGAGCCACCGTGCCTGGCCAAGGGTAAATCTTTTACACCTGGGGTGAATAATAACAAAAAGGGGAATAATTTGGTAATGTGAAATTTGTAACCATGGTCCTACATAGTGTGTTCTCAGGACATATCTACTCTCCATTACCAGTCCACATACTGGGTAATGCTTAACCTTCCACACAAGAGGTTTCACTTTTAGCTGAGAGACCTTGGTGTCTATTAAAACATAAGTAATCACTTTGGAGAAGTGAGGGTGATATGAGAAAACAATAGGTATTTGAAAAGGGAAGATAGTTAGATAATGAGAGGGAGCAGCAAACACTGTTACTTGAAGCCCACTCATGGGTTAGGAGAGCAAGACAGAAGAGTAAAGGGAAAAGCAAAGAACAGTATGGAGCAAGTGATGATGGTGAATTGGAGACACTGAAGACAAATTGTTCTTGGATGCCTCTATCAACATTACTTACAAAGATATCCCTCACAATTCTGTGTCTAGGTAGAATCTCGGAATATGGCTAACACTGCTGGTCTGCCTTAGTCCTATACCTCAGCCTTGCCCTTGGTCCTCAGAATAGCATAGAGTTCCTTTTCAGGAGACATGCCTTCCACTAGAGATTCTCTTAAATATTTTCTTGGGGAAACAAAAAACAAGAGAAGAAACAATTATCAGAAGACAGTATTTTCCATTAATTATTCTCAGTAGTGTTGGATAAAGAAAATGAGTGGGAAATGTTCTCAGCTGGTCTCATCAGTTCATCTTTTATGGGCCCCTCGTTATCCAATTAAGAGTTGTGGGCCAGGTGCCATGTCTCACACCTGTATTCCTAGCACTTTGAGAGGCTGAGGCAGGCAGATCACAAAGTCAGGAGATGGAGACCATCCAGGCTGACATGGTGAAACCCCCATCTCTACTAAAAATACAAAAAATTAGCCGGGTGTGGTGGCATATGCCTGTAGTCCCAGCTACTAGAGAGGCTGAGGCAGGAAAATCGCTTGAACCTAGGAGGCAGAGATTGCAGTGAGCCGAGATCATGCCGCTGCACTCCAGCCTGGGCAACAGAGGGAAACTGTCTTAAAAAAAAAAAAAAAAAAGAGTTGTGAAGCATATTAGGTAGACACACAGTAGTGGAGTTGCTAGATCAAATGGTAGATCTACTTTTAGTTCTTTAAGGAATCTCCATGCTGTATTTTGTAGTAGTTGTACTAGTTTACATTCCCACCAACAGTGTAAAAGTTTTCCCTTTTCACCACATTTGTGCCAACAACTTTTTTTTTATGACTTTTCTTGCAGGTGTAAGGTGGTATTGCATTGTGGTTTTGATTTTCATTTCCCTGATAATTAGTGATGTTGAGCACTTTTTCAAATGCTTCTTGGCCACTTATATATCTCCTTTTGAGAACTGTCTATTCATATCCTTAGCCCACTTTTTGATGGGATTGTTTGTTTGTTTGTTTTGCTGATTTGTTTGAGTTCTTTATATATTCTGGATATTGGTCCTATGTCAGATGTATAGATTGTGAAGATTTTCTCCCCTTCTGTGGGTTGTCTGTTTACTCTGCTTATTATTTCTTTTGCTGTACAGAAGCTTTTTTATTTAGTTAAGTCTCATCTATTTTTTTTTTTCTTGTATTTGCTTTTGAGTTCTTGGTCATGAAGTCTTTGCCTAAGCCAGTGTCTAGAAGACTTTTTACAATGTTATCTTCTAGAATTTTTATGTTTTCAGGTCTTAGATTTAAGTCTTTGCTCCATCTTCAGTTGATTTTTGTGTAAGATGAGATATGAGAATCCAGTTTTATTCTTCTACATGTGGCTTGCCAGCTATCCCAGCACCATTTGAATTGGGTATCTTCTCCACGTTATGTTTGTGTTTGCTTTGTGAAAGATTAGTTGGCTGTTAGTATTTAGCTTTATTTCTGGATTCTCTGTTCTGTTCCATTGATCTATGTGTCGATTTTTGTACCAGTACTATGCTGTTTTTGTGACCATGGCCTTACAGTGTAGTTTGAAGTTGGGTAATGTGATGCCCCCAGATTTGTTCTATTTGCTTAGTCTTGCTTTGGCTATGCAGGCTCTTTATTGGTTCCCAGTAAATTTTAGATTGTGTTTTCTAGTTCTGTGAAGACTTATGGTTGTATTTTTATGGGAATTGTATTGAATTTGTACATTGCTTTTGGCCATATGATCATTTTTACAATATTAAATCTAGCCATCTATGAGCATGGGATATGTTTCCATTTGTTTGTGTTGGCTATGATTTCTTTTAGCAGTGTTTTGTAATTTTCCTTGCACCTCCTTGGTTAGGTATATTCCTAAGGGGTTTTTTGTTGTTTTTGCTTTTGTAGCTATTGTAAAAGTGGTTGAGTTCTTGATTTGATTCTCAGCTTGGCCACTGTTGGTATATCATAGAGCTTCTGATTTGTGTACATTAATTTTGTATCCTGAAACATTGCTGAATTTATTTACCAGTTCTAGGACCTTTTTGGATGAAGCTTTAGGGTATATATAAGCTTTTCTAGATATACAATTATATCATCAGCAAACAGAGACAGTTTGACTTCCTCTTTACTTATTTGGATGCTCTTTATTTCTTTCTCTTGTCTGATTGCTCTGGCTAGGACTTCCAGTACTAAGTTAAATATAAGTGCTAAGAGTGGGTGTCCTTGTCTTGTTTCGTTTCTCAAAAGGAATGCTTTTGACTTTTTCCTGTTCAGTATAATGTTGGCTGTGGTTTTGTAACAGAGGGCTTTTATTATCTTAAGGTATGTCTCTTCTATGCCGATTTTGCTTAGAGTTTTAATCATAAAGGGATGCTGGATTTTGTCAAATGCTTTTTCTGCATTTATTTAGATGCTCATGTGATTCTTGCCTTTAATAATGTTTAGTTGGTTTATCATGTTTGTTGACTTGTATATGTTAAACCATCCCTGAATCCCTGGTATGAAATCCACTTGGTCATGATGGATTATCTTTTCTGTATACTGCTTGATTTGGTTAGTTAGTATTTCATTGAAGATTGTTGCATCTGTGTTTTATTAGTACATTCTCATGCTGCTATGGAGAAATACTTGAGATTCATTAATTTATAAAGGAAAGGGGCTTCATTGACTCACAATTCTGTATGGCTGGGGAAGCCTCAGGAAACTTACAATCATGGCAGAAGATGAAGCAAACATGTCCTCCTTCAAGTGGTGGCCAAAGAGAGAAGTGCTAAGCAAAGTGGGAAAAGCCCCTTATAAAACCATCGAATCTCATGAGAACGCACTATCACGAGAACAGCATGAGGGTAACCATCCCATGATTCAATTACCTCCCACTGGGTCCCTCCCATGTCATGTGGGGATTACAGAAACTACAATTCAATATGAGATTTGGGTGGGTACACAGCAAAACCATATCATATGTACATCAGGGATATTTGTCTGTAGTTTTCTTTTTTTTGTTATGTCTTTTTCTGGTTTTGGTATTAGGGTGATACTGGCTTTGTAGAATAATTTAGAGAATTCCCTCTTTCTCTATCTTGTAGAATAGTGGCAAGAGGATTGGTATCAATTCTTTGAATATCTGATAAAATTCAGCATGAATCCATGTGGTACTGGACTTTTTATGTTGACATTTCAATTTCATTGCTTGTTATTGGTCTGTTCAGAGTTTCTGTTTATTCCTGGTTTAATCCAGGAGTGTTGTATATTTTCAGGAATTTATCCATCTCCTCTAAGTTTTCTAGTTTATCCATATAAAGGTGTTCATTCTAGCCTTGAATAGTCTTCTGTATTTCTGTGGTAACAGTTGTAATATCTTTCATTTCATTTCTTATTGAGCTTATTTGAATATTCTTTTTATTGGTTAATCTCACCAATGGTCTATCAATTTTATTCATCTTTTCAAAGAACCAGCTTTTTGTTTCATTTATCTTTTGCATTTCTTTTGTTTTCATTTCATTTAGTTCTGCTCTGATCTTTGTTATTTCTTTTATTTTCTGCTGGGTTTGGCTTTGGTTTGTTCCTGTTTCTCTAGTTCCTTAAGGTGTGACCTTATGTTGTCTATTAGTGCTCTTATGGACTTCTTGATTAGGTACTTAATGCTATTAACTTTCCCCTTAGCACTGCTTTTGCTGTGTCCCAGAGGTTTTGATCAGGTGTGTCACTATTATTACTCAGTTCAAGGAATTTTGTAATTTCCATCTCGATTTCATCATTGATCCATTGATTATTCAGAACCAAGTTATTTAATTTCTATGTGTTTGCATGGTTTTGAGGGTTCCTTTTGGAGCTGATTTCCAATTTTGTTCCACTGTTGCGTGAACAGGTACCTGATATAATTTCAGTTTTCTTAAATTTATTGAGACTTATTTTGTGGCCTATGATGTGATCTGTCTTGGAGAATGTTTCATGTGCTGATGAATAGAATGTGTATTCTGCAGTTGTTGGGTAAAGTGTTCTGTAAATGTCTGTTAAGTTCATTTTTTTCCAGGGTATAGTTTAAGTCCATTGTTTCTTTGTTGACTTTCTCTCTTGATGAACCTGTCTAGTGCTGTCAATGAAGTATTAAAGTTCCCCATTGTTGTTGTATTGCTCTCTATCTGATTTATTGGGTCTAGTAGTAATTGCTTTATAAATTTGGGAGCTCCAGTGTTAGGTGCATATGTATTTAGAATTGTGAAACATTCATGTTGGACTAGTCCTGTTATCATTATATAATGTCCCTCTTTGTCTTTTTTAACTGCTGTTGCTTTAAAATTTGTTTTGTCTGATATAAGAACAGCTACTCCTACTCACCATTTGTGTCCATTTGCATGGAATATCTTTCCCCAGCATTTTCCCTTAAGTTTATGTGAGTTCTTATGTGTTAGGTAAGTCTCTTGAAGACCTCAGAAACTTGGTTGGGGAGTTTTTATCCATTCTGCCATTCTGTATCTTTTAAGTGGAGTATATAGGCCAATTACATTCAATATTAGCATTGAGATGTAAAGTATTATTCTATTTATCATGCTATTTGTTGCCTGAATACCTTGTTGTTGTTTTCATTGTGTAATTGTTATATAGGTCCTATTGGATTTATGCTTTAAGGAGGGTCTATTTTGGTGTATTTGAAGGATTTTTTTCAAGACTTGGAGCTTCTTTTAGCAGTTCTTATGGTGTTGGCTTTGTAGTGGTGAATTCTCTCAGTGTTTGTTTGTCTGAAAAAGACTGTGTCATTCCTTCATTTATGAAACTTAGTTTTGCTGAATTCAAAATTTTTGACTGACAATTGTTTTGTTTATGGAAGCTTAAAATAGGACCCCAATCCCTTCTACCTTCTATGGTTTCTGCTGAGAAATCTGCTGTTACTCTGATAGATTTTCCTTTATAGGTTCCCCTATGGTTTTGCCTCACATCTCTTAAGATTCTTTTTTTTTTTTTTTTTAAAGGCAGGGTTTCACCATGTTGGTCAGGCTTGTCTTGCACTCCCGACCTCAGGTGATCCACCTGCATTAGCCTCCAGAGTGCTTGGATTACAGGCATGAGCCACCATGCCTGGCCAAGAGTCTTTCCTTTATCTTGACTTCAGATAACCTGATGACTAGGTGCCTACATGATGACCTTTATGTGATGAATTTCCCAGGTGTTTTTTGAGCTTCTTGTATTTGAATGTCTAGATCTCTAGCAAGGCCAGGGAGGTTTTCTTTGATTGTTCCCTCAAATATGTTTTCCAAACTTTTAGATTTCTCTTATCCAGCAGGAACAACAATTATTCTTAGGTTTGGATGTTTAACATAATCCCATACTTCTTTGAGACTTTGTTCATATTTTTTAATTTTTTTTTGTCTTTGATGGATTAGATTAATTTGAAAACTTTATCTTCAAGCTCTGAAGTTCTTTCTTCCACTTATTTAATTCTATTGCTTAGACTTTCTAGGGCATTTTGCGTTTCTCTAAGTGTGTCCTTCATTTCCAAAAGTTGTGATTATTTTTTATTTAGGCTATCTATTTCACTGGGGATTTTTCCATTCATATCCTGTATCATATTTTTTTATTCCTTTAAATTGGACTTCATTTTTCTCTGGTGCCCCCTTGATTATCTTAATAGTTGACTTCTGATTCTCTTTCAGGCAATTCAGAGATTTCATATTAGTTTGGATCCTTTGCTGGTGAGCTAGTGTAATATTTTGTGGGTGATAAAGAACCTTATTTTGTCATGTTAACAGAATTATTTTCCTGATTCTTTCTCATTTAGGTAGACTGCCTGGGGGAAGATCTGGGACTCAGGGGCTGCTCTTCAGATTCTTTTGTCCCACAGGTTACTTTCTTAATGTGATTCTCTCTCCCTTTCCCCAGGAATGGGGCTTCCTGAGAGCAGGACTGCCATGATTGTTATTTTTCTTCTGGATCTAGCCACCCAGCAGAGCCACCAGGTTCCAGGCTGGTACTAGGAATTTTCTGTAAAGAGCCCTGTGATTTGATGAATCTTAAGATCTCTCAGCGGTGGTTACGAGCACCTGCTCCAGTGGAGGTAGCAAGGGAGTGAAGTGAACTCTGTGAGGGTTCTTGATTGTGTTTTTGTTTAGTGCATTGGTTGTCCTCCAGCTGAGAAGTAGTGCTTTCAAGAGCACATCAGCTGCAGTCATATAGGGAGGATGCAAACTTGCCCTAGGGTTGGCTGGATAAGTCTTCAGGATTCTCAAGCACTAAGCAGGGTCATAGAACTCTCAAGAGATTTTGTCCTTCATCTTTAATTTCAAGAGTGGATAGAGAAAGATTATCCAGTGAGGGCAGGTATAGGCATGTCTGAGCTCAGACTCTCCTTGGGCATGGCTTGCTATGGCTGCTGTAAGAGATGGGGGTGTGATTCCCAAGCCAGTGGAATTTTGTTCCTAGGGGCATTATAGCTGCCTCTTCTGAGTCATACAGGTCACCAGAGAAGTGGGGAAATGTTGGCAGTTACAGGCCTTATACTTAGCTCCCACACAGTCTACAGCCTGAATGGCAGGTCTCACTTCCACTATGCACTCCCAGCAGCACTGAGTTACCTCCAGGCAGCCTGTGGTTAGGGCTCTCAACTTGCCCCAGGATACAGGCTTCCCCACTGAGAAAGCAAGCTGGCTTACAGCTTTTTGGCTGTCTCATGGAGCCTGCAGCAGTGATCCATTTCCTTCTAAGGGTTTGTGGGATCTCTCAGCTTTCCTGGTATGTTTCTGTGGTAGCTCTTGGAGCAAAAGTTTATTACGTGACTCTCCACATGTTGCTCTGTCTGTCTGAGTGGGAGCTGTAAGTTGGTCTTGCTTCCTATCTGCCATCAGGTTTTTTCTAAAACCAAGTTTAAATATTACAAATAGTATCCATATGTGCTTGATCTCACCAGCCTGTGGTTACAATTTCTTTTCATATACAATTTTAAAAGTGTAAGTTTCCATCCTGCATAACTGCATAAGTCCAATATTTTCCTAGGTTCCCTCTAAGAGGACTAGGAAAATATTCCTGGGAAGCCCCAAGAAATTTTGGTGTTCTCCAGGTTATTTCAAGTTGTCATTGCCTTCACAGTCAGAAATCAGATTGTAGATTGCTGTCCTGCTTTTCAGCAATTCTCTCCCATTTGTTTCTTCTCTACTTTTTTATTCCTTTAATCCCAACAGAGATTGATTATTTTAAGCCTGTAATATAACTACCAAAAAATTTTAAAAGCCTGGCAAAATTCTCTCAGCTTTTGTTTGCCTAAGAATCTGAACAGCAGCCCCTGAGTCCCAGATCTTCCCTCTGAGATAGTCCACCCAAATACTGGCAAAGAACAAAAGCAGATGTTGATTTAAAGAGTAGCCAAAAACTGCAGATGAGATATGAGTGGTCTAATTTCCCCAGGCCATGCCCATCCACAGTGTTCTTATATAAGCTATTTAAGCCCTGTCCTCCAGGGTCCTGCTAGGTAGCACAAGCCAGATGACTTTCCTCCAATGTGACTGCCTGAAATATGACTTCCCAGCTAATGCCGTAATTTCCAAATGCCCAAGGTTGAGATAAAAAATAATAATAATAAATGAAAACATTTTACAAGCACCCAAAACTATTAACTGAGTTCTTAATTTCTGCTTTAGAATTCAAAGCCAGAACTAGGATAAGGTAAGTGAAATACTCATTTTTAAAACTTTAAGAAGACACTTACTTTCAGGGTCATATAAGTACAGAATCCTTTCTTCTAGCCCTGCTAGAAATGATTTCTTTCTATGATGATTTGTATATTAGTCAGGATTCTCCAAAGAGACAGAAACAATAGGATACATATCTATTTCTCTCTCTCTCTATTTCTCTAAATAGATGATACATATATAAGTAGATGATATATAGGTAGGAATTTATTAGAGAAATTGGCTCACATGACTATGGAGGCTTCGAAGTCCCATGATAGGCCATCTGCAAGCTGGAGCCCCTGGGATTTGGTAATATGGTTGTCTAAGTCCAAAGGTTTAAAAACCAGAAAAACTGGTGGTGCCATTCTTAGTCTAAGGCTGAAGGCCTGAGGAACTGGTGGGGGGCGGGAGGGGGGCATCTCTGGTTAGTCCCTAGGATCCAAAGGATGGAGAACCTGAAGTTCTGATGTTCAAAGACAGGAGAGAAAGAGCATCCCAGCTTCAAAAAAAGCAGAAAGAAAGAAAAGGCAGAGAGAAAATATAAGCAAATCAAATAACTTGGAATTTTTAGAAAAACTAGCCAGTGAAAACCAAAACTTTCATAAAAACATCGTTTTTAGACTTGCTTCTTGGAATATGGTGGGTTATACATTCATAGAAACCACTAAAAATGCTACATAAACTCTAAAACACATTTTTTCATGTCTTGGCCAGTGAGAAAGGAATAAATTCCTGAAAGTACAGAGATGACAAGAAACTACAAACCTAAGAAGCTGGTGGACTGTGGCCAACATTCTCTGGAAGGATCTACTAAACTCTGGTGGCCTAACACTTGGTTTTGTTAAAGAAAAAAATATATGTAATAATACTTGTAAAAGCACACTAAGGAAGACTTTATTCAGGACCATTGCTATAGGTATGGCACCATGGCAACGGGGTGTGCCATGGGGTAGAGAGATTGGATTCAACTTTCAATACAGCATGGACAAGTAGAAATGTACAACCAAAGAGCTATGGGGATCAGTGGATAGAAAATTACTAGGTGGAAACAATCATGTGTTAAGGGAGATTCTGACTAAACTGACCTAACAAAATTCTTGCTTAGGACGGGTTAGGATGATCACACATCAACTAGGGGATGGTGGGGGATGAGGAGTCCAATCAGGTATCAAAGACAGGGGCTTTTGGCTAAACTAACTTAGGAGGGATCCTTACTAAAACTGAATTTTATGAAGAATTACACAGATGGGCCTGGAATAAGCTTCAGAATCCTGACTAAAGTTTGGCCAAGCAAAGAATCCACATGAGTTTTAATGGTTCTGTAGATGAGGGGTAGAAGAAAAAGATGGTAAGCGAGGTTGGTAGGAAGCAGCCTCCATGCCACTGAAAAAGAGCTCCCAAGAGTGACACTCCCAAAGAGCAACATAGAGAAAACCTAACCTAACAAATTGAGACAGTGATATACACAATTCTCTCAGTATTAGTTTGGGAGACAAAGAAAAGGTAAAAAGCCTTCTCTGATTGTTCTTTTTTTTTTTCAATTTTTTAAATTTTTATTGCATTATAGGTTTTGGGGTACATGTGCAGAACATGCAAGATAGTTGCATAGGTACACACATGGCAGTGTGTTTTGCTGCCTTCCTACCCTTCACCTACACTTGGCATTTATCCCCAGGCTATCCCTCCCCAGCCCCCCCCACTGTCCCTCCCCCATTCCCCCCAATAGACCCCAGTGTGTATCGTTCTTAACCTCAAACTTGTATTTTTTGCTGTGGGGTCTAAATCTTACAACTATTGTGGCCCTGAGAAACCCCAAATTATTGATTAAAGGGATTCTAGGGAGGTGTTGCCTTAACAGAAGTAAGATAAACAAGATCTAAAGGAACACATTTTAGAATCAAACCTCAATGCTTCCTGCAGAAAAAGTTTAAAGGAACATGAACTTTTGATCAGAATTCACTAAACACATAGGAAAATAGAGCATCTTAAACAAGAATCAGCCATAACATTAAACTGTAAAATCAGCCTTGCAAAATTTAATATTTAAGTTATCTAATAATTTGAATGATCATATTTAATATGTTTAAATAAATGATGCTATTAAAGTATGATGAAACAACAAGAGACTATCAAAATCAACTATTTGGGAAAAGAGCAAAATCGAACCAAAGAAAATATTATGACTAAAATTTGAAACTTGATAGATGTGATAAGCAGCCAATTAACACGATTTATGATAGAGTGAATTTACTAGAAGAGATGTCTGTAAAATTAAAACAAGACAACAGAGAAATACAAATAATCAATATTTCACTAATGTGGATGATAGAGCAAGAAGATCCAATGAACATTTAACTCGGGTTCCAGAGACATACAACAGAAATGAAGACAATTTTCAGAATACAAATACAGTAGTAAACAGTACACTGTATCTACGGTTACTATATTGAATGGAAATTAGAAGAAGCTCTGCATATCAGTTTTTTGTTTGTTTGTGACAGGGTCTCACTTTATCATCCAGGCTGGAGTGCAGTGGTGCCACCTCAGTTCACTGCAACCTCCACCTCCCAGGGTCAAGTGATCCTCCCACCTCAGTCTCCTAAATAGCTGGGATTACAGGTGCATGCCACCATGCCCAGCTAATTTTTGTATTTTTTTGAAGAGACAGGATCTTACTATGTTGCCCCAGCTGGTGTGCTTATCTTTATCGTTATAGTTTAAAGAGAATATCGATGTGCATTGAGTTAGTCCCTAGGATCCAAAGGCTGGAGAACCTCAAGTTCTGATGTTCAAAAGCAGGAGAGGTTCATCACTAAATCTCTTTGTTTGCGAGACTGTTGGTGACTGTGATGAAGAAAATGATAATGAATATAATTTTCTGCTCTCATTTCACAAGCTTCATTGTTAATTCAATCTCACTGCAGAGAGAACCACCCATAAGTCTGCAATGATAAATATATTGCCCATCTGCTACCATTCTCCCCTTTCATATTGCTGATAAATACCTTGATTTTTTCCAATTAATTGTCTCAATTTTCCAGAATTTGTCTTAAAACAGTGCACCAGGAAGCAATGACTGATCTGATTTTGGGAAAAGAGCACTTTGGACCTACTTCTCTAAGTATATCCTAATTCTTCTATGGGGACTTTCTTGTTTTATTCATTTGTGTAACTAGGATACTGGGAAATGGTTGGGGAGGAGAAAGGCATCTTAGATGGTTAATGTTGACAAATATTTGTAGTTCACACAGCTTATTTTATTAATGTCAGTCTTTCTTAGGGGTAATACTTAAGACTTCTACTTCTGCCCTTAGACACACTCTCAGGCTATATTTGGCAGCTATTTTCTGCCAATCTAATCTTCCCATTTTCTTTCTAACTTGAGTGCATCCAAGTAAATAGGTATTTGGTTGAGGGATGTTCTAATGACTAGAGAGAATGACAGCCAATGCATATTGAAGAGAGCATATAGTGCCTGAAGCAAAAAATATTCATTTGGATGAAGACTTAGGGATTTGCTTTTCCTAAACTGGCTCTAAAGTGAACAAGAGAAAAGAACTTCCCAAAATCCTGCCTCAGGTTCCCCATCCCCATGTAATCACTTAAACATCCTAAACCTTACATGAGTTCAAGTCACTCTTCCTTACAGGAGAAGTCTTTAACCTGGGTACCACTAATAGACTTCAGAGTGATTGAGGATTCAATAAAACTATATGCAAAAGGGGTAAGTGATTGCAGTTTTCTCAGTAGAAGATCTGCAGTTTCTAAAACATCTGTACAAGTGTCACTGACCCAAAGATCAAAAATCCCTGTTCTAGAAAATTTTATTCGTATAAGTTTTTGATTTGAGAAAATAAAAACGTGTACCTCCGAAGAAGAAAGTATAATGGCTTTCAACCTTGTCTTATCTAACTTCTCAGGAATCTTCGGAGAGTAATTAACTTGGTAAAACCACATCAGTTTCCAAGTTGCTTCTTTGTGTTTGACTCTGCTACCATTCTGCTGCATTGCTCTTATATCTCTCTAGGCTTTATGCAACCAGAAAGACAGTTAAGGAGTAGGCAAGGACTTCATGACCAAAACACCAAAAGCATTGTCAACAAAAGCCAAAATAGACAAATGGGACCTAATCAAACTCCACAGCTTCTGCACAGCAAAAGAGACAGTCACTAGAGTGAATCGGCAACCATCAGAATGGGAAAAAATCTTTGCAGTTTACACATCTGACAAAGGGCTGATATCCAGAATTTACAAAGAACTCAAACAGATTTACGGGAAAAAAACAAACAAGCCCATTCAAAAATGGGCAAAGGATATGAACAGAAACTTTACAAAAGAAGACATACATGAGGCCAACAAACATATGAAAAAGTGCTCATCATCACTGGTCATTAGAGAGATGCAAATCAAAACCACATTGAGATACCATCTCACACCAGTTAGAATGGCGATCATTAAAAAATCTGGAGACAGCAGATGCTGGAGAGGATGTGGAGAAATAGAAACACTCCTACACTGTTGGTGGGAGTGTAAATTAGTTCAACCATTGTGGAAGACAGTGTGGCGATTCCTCAGGGACCTAGAAATAGAAATTCCATTTGACCCAGCAATCCCATTACTGGGTATATATCCAAAGGACTATAAATCGTTCTACTATAAGGACACATGCACACGAATGTTCATTGCAGCACTGTTTACAATAGCAAGGACCTGGAACCAACCCAAATGCCCAACGATGATAGACTGGACTGGGAAAATGTGGCACATATACACCATGGAATATTATGCAGTAATAAAAAATGATGAGTTTGTGTCCTTTGTAGGGACATGGATGAATCTGGAGAACATCATTCTCAGCAAACTGACACAAGAACAGAAAAAGAAATACTGCATATACTCACTCATAGGTGGGTGAGAAAAATGAGAACACATGGACACAGAGAGGCGGTCTACTATACACTGGGGACTGTTGGGGGGAATGGGGGAGGGACAGCGGGGGGGGCTGGGGGGGATGACCTGGGGATGACTACCAAGTGTGGGTGAAGGGGAGGAAGGCAGCAAAGCACACTGCCATATGTGTACCTATGCAACTATCTTGCATGTTCTGCACATGTACCCCCAAACCTATAATGCAATAAAAATTAAAAAAAAAAAAAAGAATTGTCAATATTTTCTAATGATACATTCATTTAATATTAGCTCTCAAGAAGATTTTTGAAAGAAACTACTCCAAGATCTCCATTTTACACATGAGGTTCAGCATAAGTCAGTGGCTTCTCCAATCATTGAGTGAATAGCAGAGCCATGCCTGAGCAGAATCTTCCTTTTTCATCATACAGGGAGAGGACAGTATTTTCCTAATGTGGCCTATGTCCACAGTCACATATATTTGCAAATTCTGGCATGAGAAAACATTAAATCATTTTAAGAGATATTATATTAATGATATCCATCCATCATTATTACATATTATTAGAATGATATTTTAATGCCCTCCCTCAGCAAAATTAACAACAAAAATATTTATCAAGGAGAATTTTTCAGTTAAGTTTGATGATTGTACATGCAAGGTGTAAATTAACTCAACATTGATGATTCAAGGCTTTATATTTAGCCAGCTTCATTACTGAAAAAAAATTTTTTTGGTTTTTTTTTTTTTTTTTTTTGGAAATGAACCCGTTCCCTTCTTTCCCCTTTTTTATTAGCAAATGACACCAAGCAGATCCATGGAAGGGGGTGGAAACCACACCTCTGTGGCCATGGTTTTTCTCCTGGGACTCTCAGGCAAATAAGAGCTACAGTTTATCCTCTTTCCAGTCTCCCTGGGGAACTACCTTGTAACCCTGATCTGGAACTTGTGTCCTGTTTATCATCCTCATCAGGATGGAATCTCATCTGTACATATCCATGTCCTTTTTTTTTCAGTTCCCTGTCATTTATAGGCATCTGTTATTCTTCTGCCATCAGTCCAAGGATGCTTTTCAGGCTTTCTAAAAGATGGGGGAAAAAAATCCTTTCTTGGCTGTACTACTCAGTATTTTGTTGTGGCCTGGATGGTATGGATGAGTGCTCCCTCTTGGTCACCATGTCCTGCAACAGATATGTGGCCATTGGCAGCCATCTGCAGTAGTGAGCATTCATGGCATCCTGGGGTCCTTAGTAGCTTAATTCAAGTGAACTTTTTTTCTGTTTTACCTTCATTTTAGGTTCAGTGGTACATGTATAGCTGTGTTATAGGTAAATTGCATGTCACAAAAGTTTGGCTTACAGATTATTTTGTCACCTAGGCAATAAGCACCCAATAAGTAGTTTCTTGATCTTTCCCTCCTCCCACCCTTCACCCTGAAGTAGGCCTTGATGTTCATTGTTCCCTTCTGTGTGTCCACTTGTTTTCAATGGTTAGCTCTCACTTATAAATGAGAACATGCAGTATTTGGTTTTCTGTTCCTGCATTAGTTTGCTTAGGATAATGGCCTCCAGTTCCATCTATGTTCCTGCAAAGGACATAATCTTGTTCCTTTTTATGGCTGCATAGTGTTCCATAGTTGTATTCCATGGTGTATAGATACCATTTTTTTGAAATTCAGGCTACTGATGATGGGAATTTAGATTGCTTCCATGTCTTCATTATTGTGAATAGTGCTGCAATGAACATATGTGTGCATGTGTCTCCGTGGAAGAACAATTTATATTCCTTTGGGTATATATCCAATAATGGAATTGCTGAGTCAAATGGTATTTCTGTTTTGACTTCTTTGAGAAATCACCACACTGATTTCCACAATGGCTGAACTAATTTACATTCTCTCTAGAAGTGTATAAGCATTCCCTTTTCTCTGCAATCTCATCAGAATCTGTTCTTTTTTGACTTTTTATTAATAGCCATTCTGATTGGCATGAGATATCTCATTGTGGTTTTGATTTGCATTTCCCTAGTAATTAGTGATATTGGGTATTGTTTCTTAAGTGTGTTGGCTGCTTATGTGCCTTACTTTGAAAAGGTCTGTTTATGTCTTTTCCCACTTTTTAATGGGGTTGTTTGGTTTTTGCTTGTTAACTTGTTTAAGTTTCTTATAAATTCTGAGCATAAGATCTTTGTTGGATGCATAGTTTGCAAATATTTTCTCCCATTTTGTAGGTTGTTTACTCTGTTGATAGTTGTTTGTGTGAGTTTTTGGTGTTGCTGTTGTTTTTGTTTTTGCTATCCATAAGCTCTTTACTTTAACTAGGTTCCCTTTGTTAATTTTTGTTTTGTTGTAATTGTTTTTGACATCTTCATTATAAAATCTTTGCTAAGGCTTATGTGCAGAATGATATTTCCTAGATTATCTTCCAAGGTTTTTTTTTGAGACGGAGTTTCACTCTTGTTACCCAGGTTGGAGCGCAATGACACGATCTAGGCTCACCGCAACCTCTGCCTCCTGGGTTCAAGCAATTCTCCTGCCTTGGCCTCCCAAGTAGCTGGGACTACAGGCGCGCGCCACCATGCCCAGCTAATTTTTGTATTTTTAGTAGAGATGGAATTTCACCTTATTGACCAGAATGGTCTCGATCTCTTGACCTCGTGATCCACCCACCTCGGCCTCTCAAAGTGCTGGGATTATAGGAGTGAGCCACCGCGCCCGGCCCTTCCAAGGTTTTTATAATTTAAGGTTATAAGTTTAAGTCTTTAATCCATCATGAGTTAATTTTTGTATATGGTATAAGAAATGTGTCCAGTTTCAATCGGCATATGATTAGCCAGTTATTGCAGCACTATTTATTGAATAGGGAGTTCCTTCTTCATTGCTTGTTTCTTCAACTTTGTGAAGATCAGATGGCTGTAGGTTTGGAGCTTTATTTCTGGCTCTCTAGTCTGTTCCATTGGTCTATGTGTCTGTTTTTATGTCAGTACTATGTTGTTTGGTTACTGTAGCCTTGTAGAATAATTGAAGTCAGTTAACATGATGCCTCCAGCTTTGTTGTTTTTGCTTAGAATTTTCTTGGCTGTTTGGGCTTTGTTTTTTTTTTTTTTTTTTTTTTTTTACATTTTCTTCACACTTTAATATGTTTGGGGTTCTGTTTAAATTAGCTAGATTTTTTTTAATTGTGTTTTAGGTTTGGGGGTACATGTGCAGAACATGCAAGATAGTTGCATAGGTACACACATGGCAGTGTGTTTTGCTGCCTTCCGCCCCTTCACCCACATTTGGCATTTCTCCCCATGCTATCCCTCCCCAGCTCCCCCCCACCACTGTCCCTCCCCTATTCCCCCCAATAGGCCCCAGTGTGTAGTACTCCCTTCCCTGTGTCCATGTGTTCTCATTGTTCATCACCCGCCTATGAGTGAGAATATGCGGTGTTTCATTTTCTGTTCTTGAGTCAGTTTGCTGAGAATGATGTTCTCTAGTGAATCTGTGAATTTCTTTGGAAAGTATAACCATTTTAACAATACTGATTCTTCCTATCAATGAGCGTTAAATGTTTTTCATTTGTTTGTGTTATCTCTGATTTCTTTGAGCTGTGTTTTGTAATTCTTATTATAGAGATCTTTCACCTCCCTGGTTAGCTGTATTTCTAGGTTTTTATTCTTTTTTGTGGCCATTGTGAATGAAATTGAGTTTTGATTTGGCTCTCAGCTTGGGTATTGTTGGTGTGTAGCAATGCTACTAATCTTTATACATTGATTTTGTATCCTGAAACTTTTCTGACATTGTATAGCACATATAAGAGCTTTTGGGGAGGGAGTAAGGAGTTTTCTAGGTATAGAATCACATTGTCTGCAGACAGAGATAGTTTGACTTCCTCTCTTCCTATTTGGATAACTTTTGTTTTTCTTCTCTTGCCTGGTTGCTCTGGACAAGACTTCAAATACTATGTTGAAAAGGAATGGTGTCAGTAAGCATCTTTGTCTACTTCCAGTTCTCAAGGGAAGTGTTTCCAGCTTTTGCTCATTTAGTATGATGTTGGCTGTGGGTTTGTCATAGATGGCTTGTATATTTTAAGGTATGTTTCTTCAGTGACTTGTTTGTTGAAGGCTTTTAATGAAAAGGAATGTTGACTTTTATCAAAAGCCTTTTTTGAATCTGTTGAGATGATCATGTGGTTTTGTCTTTAGTTCTGTTTATGTGATGAGTTGCATTTATTGATTTGTCTATGTTGAACCAACCTTGTATCACAGTGATAAAGCCTATTTGATCATGATAGATGCTTTCAAATGTGCTTCTGGATTCAGTTTGCTAGTATTTTGTTAAGGACTTGTGCATCTATGTTCATCAAAGATATTGGTCTGAAGTTGTTTTTTTGGGTTGTTGTTGTTGCTGTTGTTGTTTTGCTCTGTCTCTGTCAGGTTTTGGTATCAGGATAATGCTGTTCTCATGCAATAAGCTGGGGGGAGCCCCTCCTACTCAATTTCTTGCAAGAGTTTTAGTAGGAATTGTACCAGCTCTTCTTTATACATCTGGTAGGACCAAGTTGTGAATCCATCTAATCCTGGACATTTTCTTTTGGTAGGCTTTTTATTATGGATTCAATTTTGGAACTCATTATTGGTCTGTTCAGGGATTCAGCTTCTTACTGGTTCAGTCTTGAGAGGGTGTATGTTTCCACCAATTTATCCATTTCTTTTAAGTTTTCTAATTTGTGTGCATAAAGGTGCTTATAGCAGACTCTGCAGGTTTTTTGTATTTTTATGGTGTCAATGGTAATGTCTCCTTTGTCATTTCCAATTGTGTCTATTTGGATCTTCTCTCTTTTTTCTTTGTTAGTCTATCTAATTGTCTATCAATTTTATTTATTGTTTCAGATAACCAGCTCTTGCATTCATTGATCTTTTGTATGGTTTTTTGACTTCTCAATTTTCTTCAGTTCAGCTCTGATTTTGGTTACTTTTTCTGCTAGCTTTTAGGTTGGTTTACTCTCATTTACTTCTGCAAGAATAACATTTGGACAAGCATTAATACTGCTAAAAGGAAGATATAAGTAAGAATATGTAAGGGACACTTTGTAGGTTACAAGAACAGGTAGGTAGAGAGAAGTGCAAACCTGGCATTCTGTATTCCTCATGCCATTGTGTTCAGCTAGCACCAAGTAATTTGTGTGAGGCAGTGTCACTGATATTAAAATACAATTTAAAATCTAGTTTCTGTGATAGAATGTAGGTAGATTGAACCCTATGATATAATTATGTTTTGATAACAGATGTGCTGATAGACATTATATGTAGGATATAACAAGAACCCAGGAAACCATACAGCCTGTTCTTTTCTTCACCAATTATTTAGTTATTTTTAAAGAAATTGTAATGTGTGTATTTGAGGTTTATAATATGATGTTGGATACATATATAGTAAAATAGTTAATATAGTGGTATAAATCAGCATATATATTATTTTGCATACTTATGTTTTTGTTAGAAGGGCAAATAAAATCTACTTATTTAACAAAAATTCCTAATACAATACAATTTTCCTGATCAAAGTCTTCTTTCTATATGATATCTCCAAACTTTTCATCCTGCATAATCTGCTAATTCATATCCTTTGACTTATATCACTCCATTTTGTCTCCTCCCTTCCACCTACCTCTGCACCTGATAACCACATTATTATCTATGTCTATATATTTGAACTTTTCTCAAAAAATGCATATGTATGTGCAATCATGCAATGTTTTTCTTTCTGTGTCTCGCTTGGTTAAATTTCTCTAAGTGTTTTTTTTAATATCATAAATGAAATTGTTTTCTTCATTTCTTTTTCAGCCAGGTTATTATCTATGTATAAAAATGCTACTGAGGGTTGGGCATGGTGGCTCATGCCTGTAATCCCAACACTTTGGGAGGTCAAGGTGGAGAGATCACCTCAGGTCAGGAGTTCAGCCTGGCCAACGTGGTGAAACCCCATCTCTACTGACTTTTGTGTGTTTATTTTATATCCTACAACTCTCTAAATGCATTCACTAATTCCAACAGTGCAGTCTCAGGTTTTTGCAGTCTCTAGGGTTTTCTACATATAGTATTACATCATTTGCAATTAGAGATCATTTTATTTCTACTTTTCTGATTAAGATGCCTTTTATTTCTGATTTCTCTGGCTAGTACTGGAAGCACCATTGTGAGTAGATTTGGCAAGAATAGGCATCCCAGCCTTGTACTCAATCCTAATGGAAAACTTTCTGCTTTTTCCTACTGATTATATTAGCTGTGGATTATGCATAAATTGGCCTTTATTATGTTGAGAAATTTTCCTGCTATGCCTAAACTATTAATATTATTTTATCAAGAAAGGGTGTTAAGCTTTGTCAAGTGTTTTTTTTTTCTGAGTCAATTGAGATAATCATGTGGTATCATTCATTTGATATCAGATATCATTCGTTGTTTTAACATGACATATCACATTGATTGATTTCCATATGATAAACTAGTCTTCCATGCCAGGGATAAATTCCACTTGGTAATGATGTATAATCTTTTGCTGTTGAATTCAGTTTGCTTACTTTTTAAACTTTTATTTTAAGTTCAGAGATACATGTGCAGGTTTGTTATATAGGTAAACTCGTGTCACAAGGGTTTACTATACAGATTTTACAGGCAGGTATTAAGCCTAGTACCCATTAGTTATTTTTCCTGACCCTCTCCATACTCCTCCCCTACACCCTCCAGTAGGCCCCAGTGTCTGCTGTTCCCCTCTATGTGTCCATGGCTTCTCATCATTTAGTTTCTACTTATAGGTGAGAACATGTGATATTTGGTTTTCTATTTCTGCTTTAGTTT
This sequence comes from Saguinus oedipus, assembly GCA_031835075.1. NCBI lineage: Eukaryota > Metazoa > Chordata > Mammalia > Primates > Cebidae > Saguinus > Saguinus oedipus. The sequence goes on along the minus strand of CM063178.1, from coordinate 58,416,071 downwards.
GCTAAGGATAATGGCCTCCAGATTTATCTGTGTTCCTACAAAAAAATGTGATCTCATTATTTTTATGCCTGTTTTACATGGTGTATATGTATTACATTTTCTTTATCCAGTCTACTATTGATGATCATTTCTGTTGTGAATAGTACTGTAATGAACATATGCATGCATGTGTCTTTATGATAGAAAGATTTATATTCCTTTGGGTATATTCCCAGTAATGGGATTGCTGGATCAAATGGTAGTTTTGTTTTAAGGTCTATGAGGATTTGCTGCATTGTTTTCCACAGTGGTTGAACTGATTTACACTCCCACAATGTATAAGCATTCCTTTTTCTCTGAAACCTTACTAGCATCTGTTATTCTTTTACTTTTTACTAATAGCCATTCTGACTGGTGTGAGATCGTATCTCATTGTAGTTTTGATTTGCATTTCTCTAATAATCTGAGCTTTTTAAAATATCATGGTTGGCTGCATGTATGTCTTCTTTCAAAAAAGTGTCTGTTTGTGTCCTTTGCCCAATTTTTATGGGGTCATTTGGGTTTTTTCTGTAAATTTAACTCCCTTGTAGATGCTAAATATTAGACCTTTGTCAGTTGCACAGTTTGCAAATATTTTCTTCCATTTTGTCGGTTATCTGATTACTCTGTTGATAGTTTATTTTGCTTTGCAAAAGCTCTTTAGTTTAATTACATCCCATTTGTCAATTTTTGCTTTTGTTGGAATCGCTTTTGGCATCTTTGTCGTGAAATTTTTGCCCATGATTATGTCCAGACTGGTATTGTCTATGTTGTCTTCCAGGGTTTTTATAGTTTTGTGTTTTACATTCAAGTCTTTAATTCATATTGAGTTAATTTTTATATATGGTGTAAAGAAGGGGTCCAGTTTCAATCTTCTGCATATAACTAGCCAGTTATTCCAGCACCATTTATTAAATAGGAAGTCCTTTCCCCATTGCTTGTTTTTGCCAACTTTGTCAAAGACCAAATAGTTGTAGGTGTGTGGCCTTATTTCTCAGTTTCCTATTCTGTTGTGTTAGTTATGTGTCTTTGCTGAAGTTTTTTACATGTACCATGCTGTTTTGCTTACTGTAGCCCTGTAGTATAGTTTGAAGTCAGGTAGCATAATATCTCCAGCTTTGCTCATTTTGCTTAGGATTGCCTTGGCTATTCACTCTTTTTTGGTTCCATTTAAATTTTTAAGTAGTTTTTTTTAGTTCTGCAAAGAATGTTATTGGAAGATTTATAGGAATAATATTGAATCTACAAACTGCTTTGGGTAGCATGCCATTTTAATTATATTGATTCTTCTTATCCATGAGCATGAAAAGTTTTTGCATTTGTTTTTGTCATCTCTGATTTCTTTGAGCAGTGTTTTATAGTTCTTATAGAGATTTTCACCTCCATGGTTAGCTATTTCTAGGTACTTTATTCTTTTTGTAACAATTGTGAATGAGGTTGCATTCCCTAGGCTTGACCGTTGTTAGTATATAGGAATGCTAGTGATTTTTATACATTGATTTTGCATCCTGAGACTTTGCTGAAGTTGCTTATCAGCTTAAAGAGCTTTGGGGCAAAGACTATGGGGTTTTCTAGACATAGGAATCACATCATGTGCAAACATGGCTATTTTGACTTCCTCTCTTCCTATATGGGTGGGCTTTGTTTCTTTCTCTTGTCTGGTTGCTCTGTCCAGGACTTCCAATACTATATTGAGTAGAAGTGGTGAGAGAGGGCATCCTTGTCTTGTGCTAGTTTTCAAGAAGAATGCTTCCAGCTTTTGCCCATTCAGTATGATGTTAGCTGTAGGTTTGTGATAGATGGCTCTTATTATTTTGAGGTACATTCCTTCAATACATACTTAGATGAGTTTTTAACATGAATGTATGTTGAATTTTATCAAAAGCTTTTTCTGCATCTATTGAGATAATTATGCTCTTTGTCTTTAGTTCTGTTTTGGTGATGAGTTGCATTTATTCATTTGCCTATGCTGAGCCAAGCTTACATTCAAGGAATAAAGCCTATTTGATCATGGTGGAATGTGGGTCAAGATGGCCAGGGGGAGACCTATGTTAATTCTAGATAAATAATTATAAGCTTGCTTGGCTTAGAGTACACTGAAGTTTATACACTGAACTAAACTATATTATTGGTGCAGTTAATTAGAAATCAGGTGGCAACAGGAGGGCAACAACAAGCAGCCACAATCATGAGTTTGTTCATCATCCATATAAAAAGGTACCAAAACAACAAGCAGCTACGATCATGGGCTCCATCTCAGGAGCAGTGCAGCCTTTGGAACTCCAGGCAGCCCCCTAAGCTGGGCTCAGGGCCTATGTAGGACTGCAGGACTCATAAGTACTGAAAACTGTAGGTGTCCATGACAGTGATGGTGGCTGCTGTGACCTCCTGCTTACCTTTTCCTCACAGGGAGAAGCCCCCTCCTCGTTCTGACCTGATCCCCACTGGAGGGAATGGGCGGCAGAAGCAAGGTGGTTTTTTCCTGCTCTAGGTGGCAGTCCTGAGTTACTTATGTACCACAACCTTTCCACCACAGCATTCTTTTTTAGTCACTTCGGTCAAATTGTGACTGCTTGTTGTTTTGGTACTTTTTTATATGGGTGATGAACAGTAGTCACCTGTAATTGATTATCTTGTTAACATTATTCTAAATCTGTTCATTTCTTTTATTTTTAATTGTTAAGCATTTATTTATATTCCAATGAAAATAAAATAAAACAATGTATAACATAAAATATTTGGATCCAAGCAAAGACAGAAAGAGTAAGTGAATGAAAGAGAGAAGTAGAGAAGAGAAAAAGAGGGCATCAAAGGGGAGCAGAGGAGAGGAGAGGAGAGAGGGAGGAGAGGGGAGGGGAGTGGAGGGGAGGGGAGGAGAGAAGGGAAGGGAGAAGAGAGGAGGGGAGGGGAGAGGAAAGGATAGGAGAGGAGAGGAGGAGAGCATGGTGCAGGAGAGCAATGTTTGTTTGGGTTTATTCCCAAATAACCTTGTTCCTCTCACCTTACCCTTTGAGCCTACAGGAGGAGATTTTTTTTTTTTTTTGTAAGAAATAGGGGAGAAAAAAATGGTAGGTGGAAAGAGCTGCTTTTCAGGTGAAGAGTTGGGGCAATTCCTACAGGTGCAAGGAAATCAAAGCCAGCAATTTCTTGGAATAGATGCACCCAGAGCATGTTTCATGGTAGCTTCCCAGAGACTGTGCAAGACCTCAGAAATTATGGCTATGATGGTATGTCTAGGGAGGCTAGACCCAAGTCCCTGAGGCCTGAGCTTCCCAGGGATTCCAGGGCCTTAAGTTTGACCAGGAAGAAGCAGAGGCACCAGACTAGGTACCCCTAGTACCTATGAGACCCCAAGTCTCATAAAGACTTGGAGACTGACCAAGATAATTTTTTTAAATGTGCAGATATTTCTCTAGTCTAGTGGTTATGTACTAAACTTCATTTATATTACATTACCATTTATATAACATTTTATACTTCCTGTTATATCATATAGATTTGATTGTTTTCTATACCCATATGAGGTTGGCAGGTGAGAAATTATCCCAATTGCAGATGGAACATTTAGGCATATTCAGGCTTACTATGCTCTTCTGTGTAGGTGATAATACATCTCGAATCTCACAAAGTGTGTGTTATGGAATATAATAGTTCTTATTAGTTCAAAAGAATCCCTCTGTTGGTTAGCTACTGTGCCCAAATTCCATACTTTTTGATGTTATTCTTAAGAATAACAGCAAATCTTAAGAAGCTATTTCTTTTTTTTTTTTTTTAATTTTTATTGCATTATAGGCTTTGGGGTACATGTGCAGAACGTGCAAGATAGTTGCATAGGTACATACATGGCAGTGTGTTTTGCTGCCTTCCTCCCCTTCACCCACACTTGGCATTCATCCCCAGGCTATCCCTCCCCAGCGCCCCCTGCCGTCCCTCCCCCATTCCCCCCAATAGACCCCAGAGTGTAGTAGACACCCTCTCTGTGTCCATGTGTTCTCATTTTTCTCACCCACCTATGAGTGAGTATATGAGGTATTTCTTTTTCTGTTCTTGTGTCAGTTTGCTGAGAATGATGTTCTCCAGATTCATCCATGTCCTTACAAAGGACACAAACTCATCATTTTTGATTGCTGCATAATATTCCATGGTGCTATTTCTTTTAATATTACAAGTGAGGTCTGTATTGTACTAAGGATTTTTGCTAAATGAGACTTTTGCTGCTCTTGCCACGCAGACACACACACACAAATAAAAACTGGATAACTACCTGCAATTATGCATATGTTGATTTGCTTCACTATAGTAACCATTTTACTATCAATATATATCGTATAACATCATGTTATACACTTTGAGTACATATAATAAAATTTATTTTTTAAAAGAAAAGCTATTCAGTTTAAAGGATTGTATTCTTATAGTCCTTATTGGGGGGACTATAAGCATATTAGTACTATAAGTGCTAATCTATTAGCAAGAGTTAAATAATTAATTTATTGCTCCCACCCATCCATTTCTTCCTTTAAGTAAGATTGGCTGAGGTAGATCAAACTAAGAGTGGGACCTTGTCCAAAACCTTTCTATATCCCTGGTAACTGAAAAGATAAATAAGCTTTCTCTCCCCACCCCTAAGGAAACCCACAATGTTTGTAGAAATGACCATAAGTAGATATTTTTAATGAAGGATTTTTTTTTTTATTTTTATTGCATTATAGGTTTTGGGGTACATGTGCAGAACGTGCAAGATAGTTGCATAGGTACACACGTGGCAGTGTGCTTTGCTGCCTTCCTCCCCCTCACCCACACTTGGCATTCATCCCCAGGCTATCCCTCCCCAGCCCCCCCCACTGTCCCTCCCCCATTCCCCCCAATAGACCCCAGTGTATAGTAGACCGCCTCTCTGTGTCCATGTGTTCTCATTTTTCTCACCCGCCTATGAGTGAGTATATGCGGTATTTCTTTTTCAGTTCTTGTGTCAGCTTGCTGAGAATGATGTTCTCCAGATTCATCCATGTCCTTACAAAGGACACAAACTCATCATTTTTGATTGCTGCATAATATTCCATGGTGTATATGTGCCACATTTTCCCAGTCCAGTCTATCATCGTTGGGCATTTGGGTTGGTTCCAGTTCTTTGCTCTTGTAAACAGTGCTGCAATGAACATTCGTGTGCATGTGTCCTTATAGTAGAATGATTTATGGTCCTTTGCATATATACCCAGTAATGGGATTGCAGGGTCAAATGGAATTTCTATTTCTAGGTCCCTGAGGAATCGCCACACTGTCTTCCACAACGGTTGAACTAATTTACACTCCCACCAACAGTGTAAGAGTGTTCCTATTTCTCCACATCCTCTCCAGCATCTGCTGTCTCCGGATTTTTTAATGATTGCCATTCTAACTGGCATGAGATGGTATCTCAATGTGGTTTTGATTTGCATCTCTCTAATGACCAGTGATGATGAGCATTTTTTCATATGTTTGTTGGCCTCATGTATGTCTTCTTTTGTAAAGTGTCTGTTCATATCCTTTGCCCATTTTTGAATGGGCTTGTTTGTTTTTTTCCTGTAAATCTGTTTGAGTTCTTTGTAAATTCTGGATATCAGCCCTTTGTCTGATGTGTAAACTGCAAAGATTTTTTCCCATTCTGATGGTTGCCAATTCACTCTAGTGACTGTTTCTTTTGCTGTGCAGAGGCTGTGGAGTTTGATTAGGTCCCATTTGTCTGTTTTGGCTTTTGTTGCCAATGCTTTCGGTGTTTTATTCATGAAGTGCTTGCCTACTCCTATGTCCTGAATGGTTTTGCCTTGATTTTCTTCTAGGGTTTTTATGGTGTCAGGTCTTACGTTTAAGTCTTTAATCCATCTGGAGTTAATTTTAGTGTAAGGTGTCAGGAAGGGGTCCAGTTTCTGCTTTCTGCACATGGCTAGCCAGTTTTCCCAACACCATTTATTAAATAGGGAATCCTTTCCCCATTGCTTGTTTTTGTCTGGTTTATCAAAGATAATATGGCCGTAGATAGGTTGTGTTGCCTCCAATGCTTCTGTTCTGTTCCGTTGGTCTATATCTCTGTTTTGGTACCAGTACCATGCTGTTTTTATTACTGTAGCCTTGTAGTATAGTTTGAAGTCTGGTAGTGTGATGCCTCCCACTGTGTTCTTTTTGCTTAGAATTGACTTGGCTATGCGGGCTCTTTTTTGGTTCCATATGAAATTCATGGTGGTTTTTTCCAGTTCTGTGAAGAAATTCAATGGTAGTTTGATGGGGATAGCATTGATTGTGTAAATTACTTTGGGCAGTATAGCCATTTTCACGATATTGATTCTTCCTAACCACGAACATGGAATGTTTCTCCATCTGTTTGTGTCCTCTCTTATTTCGTTGAGCAGTGGTTTGTAGTTTTCCTTAAAGAGGTCCCTTACATTCCTAGTGAGTTGTATTCCTAGGTATTTTATTTTCTTTGTAGCAATTGTGAATGGCAGTTCGTTCTTGATTTGGTTCTCTTTAAGTCTGTTATTGGTGTATAGGAATGCTTGTGATTTTTGAACATTGATTTTATATCCTGAGACTTTGCTGAAGTTGCTTATCAGTTGCAGGAGCTTTTGGGCTGAGGTGATGGGGTCTTCTAGGTATACTATCATGTCGTCTGCAAATAGAGACAATTTGGCTTCCACCTTTCCTATTTGAATACCCTTTATTTCTTTTTCTTGCCTGATTGCTCTGGCTAGAACTTCCAGTACTATGTTGAATAGAAGTGGTGAGAGAGGGCATCTTGTCTAGTGCCAGATTTCAAAGGGAATGCTTCCAGTTTTTGCCCATTAAGTATGATATTGGCTGTTGGTTTGTCATAAATAGCTTTTATTACTTTGAGATATGTTCCATCAATACCAAGTTTATTGAGGGTTTTTAGCATAAAGGGCTGTTGAATTTTGTCAAATGCCTTCTCTGCATCAATTGAGATAATCATGTGGTTTTTGTTTTTGCTTCTGTTTATGTGGTGAATTACATTTATAGACTTGCGTATGTTGAACCAGCCTTGCATCCCCGGGATGAATCCTACTTGATCATGATGGATAAGTTTTTTAATGTGCTGTTGCAATCGGTTTGCCAGTATTTTATTGAAGATTTTTGCATCTATGTTCATCATGGATATTGGCCTGAAGTTTTCTTTTCTTGTTGAGTCTCTGCCAGATTTTGGTATCAGGATGATGTTGGTCTCATAAAATGATTTGGGAAGGGTTCCCTCTTTTTGGATTATTTGGAATAGTTTCAGAAGGAATGGTACCAGATCCTCTTTGTGTGTCTGGTAGAATTTGGCTGTGAACCCATCTGGACCTGGGCTTTTTTTGTGTGGTAGGCTCTTAATTGCTGCCTCAACTTCAGACCTTGTTATTGGTCTATTCATAGTTTTGGCTTCCTCCTGGTTTAGGCTTGAGAGGACACAGGCGTCCAGGAATTTATCCATTTCTTCCTGATTTACTGGTTTATGTGCATAGAGTTGTTTGTAGTATTCTCTGATGATGGTTTGAATTTCTGTGGAATCTGTGGTGATTTCCCCTTTATCGTTTTTTATTGCATCTATTTGGTTGTTCTCTCTCTTCTTTTTTATCAGTCTGGCTAGTGGTCTGTCTATTTTGTTGATCTTTTCAAAACACCAGCTCTTAGATTTATTGATTTTTTGAAGGGTTTTTCTTGTCTCTATCTCCTTCAGTTCTGCTCTGATCTTAGTTTTTTCTTGTCTTTGGCTAGGTTTTGAGCTTTTTTGATCTTGCTCCTCTAGCTCTTTCAATTTTGACGATAGGGTGTCAATTTTGGATCTCTCCACTCTTCTCATGTGGGCACTTATTGCTATATATTTTCCTCTACAGACTGCTTTAAATGTGTCCCAGAGATTCTGGTACGTTGTGTCTTCATTTTCGTTGGTTTCAAAGAACTTCTTTATTTCTGCCTTCATTTCATTGTTTATCCAATCAACATTCAAGAGCCAGTTGTTCGGTTTCCATGAAGCTGTGCGGTTCTGAGTTATTTTCTGAATTCTGAGTTCCAACTTGATTGCACTATGGTCTGAGAGACTGTTTCTTATGATTTCAGTTGTTTTGCATTTGCTGAGGAGTGCTTTACTTCCAATTATGTGGTCAATTTTGGAGTAGGTGTGATGTGGTGCTGAGAAGAATGTATATTCTGTTGATTTGGGGTGGAGAGTTCTGTAAATGTCTATCAGGTTTGCTTGTTCTAGGTCTGAGTTCAAGTCCTGGATATCCTTGTTAATTTTCTGTCTGGTTGATCTGTCTGCTATTGATAGTGGAATGTTAAAGTCTCCCACTATTATTGTGTGGGAGTCCAAGTCTCTTTGTAAGTCATTAAGAACTTGCCTTATATATCTGGGTGCTCCTGCATTGGGTCCATATATATTTAGAATCATTAGCTCTTCTTGTTGTATCGATCCTTTTACCATTATATAATGACCCTCCTTGTCCCTTTGATCTTTGTTGCTTTAAAGTCTACCTTATCAGAGATGAGAATTGCAACTCCTGCTTTTTTTTGCTCTCCATTTGCTTGGTAAATATTCCTCCATCCTTTTATTTTGAGCCTTTGTGTGTCTTTGTGTGTGAGGTGGGTTTCCTGGATACAGCACACCGATGGGTTTTGGTTTTTTATCCAATTTGCCAGTCTGTGTCTTTTGATTGGTGCATTTAGCCCATTTACATTTAGGGTTAATATTGTTATGTGTGAGTTTGATACTGCCATTTTGATGCTAGCTGGCTGTTTTGCCCGTTGGTTCATGTAGATTCTTCATTTTGTTGATGGTCTTTAGCATTTGGTATGCTTTTAAGATGGCTGGTACTGGGTGTTTCTTTCTATGTGTAGTGCCTCTTTCAGGAGCTCTTGTAAAGCAGGCCTAGTGGTGACAAAATCTCTGAGTACTTGCTTGTTCATGAAGGATTTTATTTTTCCTTCACTTATGAAGCTCAGTTTGGCTGGATATGAAATTCTGGGTTGAAAGTTCTTTTCTTTAAGGATGTTGAATATTGGCGCCCACTCTCTTCTGGGTTGTAGAGTCTCTGCCGAGAGATCTGCTGTGAGTCTGATGGGCTTCCTTTTGTGTGTGACCCGACCTTTCTCTCTGGCTGCCCTTAGTATTTTCTCCTTCATTTCAACCCTGGTGAATCTGACGATTATGTGCCTTGGGGTTGCTCTTCTTGCGGAGTATCTTTGTGGTGTTCTCTGTATTTCCTGGAGTTGAGTATTGACCTGTCTTGCTAGGTTGGGGAAATTTTCCTGGATAATATCCTGAAGAGTGTTTTCCAGCTTGGATTCATTCTCTTCGTCACATTCTGGTACACCTATCAAACGTAAGTTGGGTCTCTTCACATAGTCCAACATTTCTTGGAGATTTTGTTCATTCCTTTTTGTGCTTTTTTCTTTAATCTTGGTTTCACATTTTATTTCATTAAGTTGATCTTCAACTTCTGATATCCTTTCTTCTGCTTGGTCAATTCGGCTGTTGAAACTTGTGCATGCTTCGCGAAGTTCTCGTGTTGTGTTTTTCAGCTCCTTCAATTCATTCATATTCCTCTCTAAGTTGTCCATTCTTGTTATCAATTCCTCGAATCTTTTTTCAAATCTTTTTTCAAGATTCTTAGTTTCTTTGCACTGATTTAGAACATGTTCTTTTAGCTCAGTGAAGTTTCTCATTATCCACTTTCTGAAGTGTGATTCCATCATTTCGTCACACTCATTCTCCGTCCAGCTTGTTTCCCTTGCTGGTGAGGAGTTTTGGTCCTTTGTAGAAGGTGAGGTGTTTTGGTTTCGGGTGCTTTCCTCCTTTTTGCGCTGGTTTCTTCCCATCTTTATGGATTTATCCGCCTGTCGTCTTAGTAGTTGCTGATTTTTCAATTGGGTCTCTTTGTGGATGCTGAGATTGTTGATGATGAAGTATTTCTGTTACTTAGTTTTCCTTCTAATGGTCTAGCCCCTCTGCTGTATGAGTGCTGAGGTCCACTCCAGGCCCTGCTTGTCTGGAATATACCTGTAGCAGCCTCTGCGGCTTCACTGAGAGCTGCAATCCTGAGTTGCTTCTACAACGCCATCTTGCGAGTCTCAAGATTAATGAAGGATTTTAATAAAGGACTAGAAATGCAGCATAATATGTTGGAAAGATCTCCAAATCAAAACACAAAGGTTATATCTACTATTAAATAGAAGGCATACCTTATACTACACATTCTGATAAATGCTTTATAGTCTCCATCCAATTTAATTCTCAATGAAAAGCTACTCTGTGAAGTAGCTATTGCTGTTAGCTCCATTTTATAGGTGAAAACATTGAGGCATAGAGAGGTTAATTTACTCAAGGTCACATAAGTAGCAAGTGGCTGCACCAAAATTCAACTGAAATTGTATTATATCAATATCCATGGTCATAACCATGAGAAGCCATGGCTTTTTTATGAATTAGCCTTATTATATTCCTTAGTGCCTCAATTTCCTCACTTATGCATGGGAAATAATGCCATGTCTGCCTTGCAGGGCTGCTGTGATCATTAACTCAACTCAGGAATTTGAGGAAATATGCATATAATTATCAAGAATGTGAATGTTTTGTAAGCAGAAAAGCGTACACATATCTAATTTATTGCTATCAACCTATGTTACTGGCTAGAGTGTCATCTTGAGCAAACCCCTTAGCACTGTGGTCTCAGATTTATTACCCAGAAATTGAGAGTTTTGAACTAGAAGATCTCTATGTTCTTTCCAGCTTCAGTGACTTCAAGTTTAGTAAGAAATTGCAATCCTGACATCATGATGGGACAATAGGGAAATAGGGAATTGACCCACATAGCAAAGTGGGGCATAAGATCAGCAGGGACAAAAACTCCATGACAATCATGGCATCAGAGAGTAAGCACGTGGCATGCTTTCTCTAATTGGCTTTACTCCTTTAAGCTCTGCTCTCAGCGGTACATTTAAGAGGATCCCCACTTGAGGCCATCTCTCTTGCTGTGAGTGGACAGCCATTTTTGTGGTCAAACATGCCCATCTTGGAGTGCAATATGCCCACCTGAAAAATTCTGTTAGAGAAGAAATAAGCAACTTCAACCTTTGGCAAGAACTCTGTCTTCTTGAGGAACGTGGGTCAAGGACACAGGACAAGACTTAGAACAGTGGATTCTGCACCATCTCAATATCCATGTAATTCTTTCTGTAAGTACACACATGGAACAGAGTTTGTGGTCCTCAGTCTCTCTCTTGCTTCAACTCTTCCCTCTTCCTCCCATTCACATTCTGTACTTAAAGCTCTTCATTGGATTCTCTTTCTTCTTACTGAAATTCTCAGAGCTTCTGTAAAAAGAGTAACCTCAAACATAAAATTTCAGGTATTACTCTAGGGTGAGGGATGGGTGTTGAATTCTTAATGTGACGTTGAACACTGTTATATTCTTTTTTTATCTGAAAAATGGGGATATTGGGATAATCTATAGTCAAAGGATATGACATCTATCAATTCTGAAAGGTGAATCAAAAATAATAATTTACTGAGTTTCAGAGGAATTTCCTAAGATCAAAACCCACTTGCATATGTTTCCCAGTTTTCTCCACCCCAATTACCCTTTTAATTTAATTTTTGCCCTTCAGAGTTCTGTTTTCAAAATACTAATAATTAATTTGATTGTTTAAATACATAGCTTTGTTTTATGATCTCTGAATAGCAAGAGACAAACTGAGTCAATGATATGAGAGAGTACTCACATATAGTGCTATTAGAATTTTTGAAATACTTCAAATTGCTTTCTGTTGTAATTTTTGGAGACCCTGGGATCTGAAGACACTAGCCTGGGAAACGCAGATATCAGAGATACCCACTCCAAGCACAAGAAGTGTTGCTTTAAATATTCCTTTTAATCTTCTTTTACATACATTGTTCTTTATTCAGCAATGTTTCTTGCTTACCTGATTTTGTACCCTGCACAACTTTGCAAACTGACCAGGTCCTTATTAGATTAGCACTGGATAGGATTTTGATCACCTACATTCATGTAGTAAAATCTTTAACCAATATTTACATCAATTATCTTTTCCTTTGCAAATCGTCTCAGGAGATGGTGAACATATGCAAAGAATTAATCAGAGAGAATGAATGTATTTTTCTCTTTTTCTCTAGCTTGTCAAATGTCAACAAGGTAAGTTTTCAGGATAAATTTTGTCATGAATAAGTAAAACAATCCACAACTCTTTGTTCTTTACTGGAAATGGTAGACAACACAGAGTACGTTTAATTATGTCTGCCTGTGTCTCCAGAATGCAATAAAACAGTAAGAGTTAGTACAACCAATTGATCAAAAATTTGACTTATTTTCCTGAGTTGACCAGTTAAATTGGTGTTTGGGGGATGTTGTCTGTGAGAGCTTATATTTTGAAAATATTTTTGTTAAATCTAACTCACTTTGGATAATATACCTGAGATACTGTATTAAAGGGCTTTTTGGATTTTTAAATCTTTTTTTAATTTTTATTTGTATTTTATGTTTTGGGGTACATGGAGGATGTTCAGGTTTGCTACATAGGTTAACGTGTGCCATGGTGCACCTGTCAACCCATCACCTAGGTATTAAGGCCAGCATGCATTAGCTATTTTTCCTCATGCTCTCCCTCCCCCTCCCCCACTCCCTGACAGACCCCAGTGTGTGTTATTCCTCTCTCTGTGTCCATGTGTTCTCATTGTTCAGCTCCCACTTATAAGTCAGAACATGTGGTGTTTGGTTTTCTGTTCCTGTGCTAATTTGCCGAGGATAATGGCTCTGCGTTAGCTTGCTGAGGATAATGGCTTCCATTTCCATCTATGTCCCTGCAAAGGGCATAATTTCATTCCTTTTTATGGCTATTCTAAGAGTAAATAGAAATATTTCCAAATTAATAAAACCATAATGGAAATAAAACAAAATAATATTTTCTTAGTTTGACATCCAAACCTGAGTGAAAGAACCATTTGTTAATTTGTTAAACACAAAATTTTAGTATACACAATGCTTAGCATTAAGTAATTAAATGTCTCTACATATCTGTGTGCTGTATACAGTCAGTGGTCTCAGCTTGAGGGTAATTCATGGTGCTGGAACAAAAAGTCGCAACAGGAATTGACAATCCAGATGGATGGAATGTAAAACAATACTACAAGATAGAAAGAAATACAATTATTTGTCAACAATATTCTTTAGTCTGGTTTAGAAATCATCTAATTTGAAAACTAATTTTATTAAGAGCTCCTTGATAATTCAGTACTAGTTCTTCCTTTAGTCCCCATTAAGAGAGTAATGATAATAAAAATGATCATTGCTAAGTTTTTTTTAGGTCTTGGTTTTCTTTTTAGTTTTATGGGGTTTTTTTGTTTTTGTTTTTGTTTTGTTTTTTTTTTAGATGAAGTCTCACTCTGTTGTTCAAGCAGGAGTGCAGTGGCACAATCTTGGCTCATTGCAACCTCTACCTCCTGGGTTCAAGCAATTTTCCTGCCTCAGCCTCCCAAGTAGCTGGGACTGCAGGCATGCACCACCATGCCTGGGTAATTTTTGTCTTTTTAGTAGAGACAGGCATTCACCATGTTAGCCAGACTGGTCTCAAACTCCTGACCTTAGGTAATCAGCCTGCCTCAGCCTCCCAAAGTGCTGGGATTACAGGCCTGAACCACTGAGCCTGGCCAAGGCCTTACTGTTTTTAGCCCTTTATGTCTTTCCATCCTTGCAACAACACTATGAGGTGTTAATGATTATCAGCTTAACTTATAGATGAGGCAGCTGAGGCACAGAGAGGTTAATCATGTGCTAATCATCACATAGCCAGCAAGTAAGATTCAGGAAAGTCTACTCTCTCACATTCTCTTTCTCCCTCCATTTCTTTCTTTTTATTAAAAAAATAAATAAACTGCTTTATTTCAAATTGAACTTGGGTATGTCTGAGTTTTCCTTTTTTTTCTTTTTTTTTTAAATTGCATTTTACGTTTTGGGGTACATGTGCAGAATGTGCAATATAGGTGCATAGGTACACACATGGCAGTGTGTTTTTCTGCCTTCCTCCCCTTCATCCACATTTGGAATTTCTCCCCAGGCTATCCCTCCCCAGATCCCCCCTCCGCTGTCCCTCCCCTATTTCCCCCAATAGACCCAAGTGTGTAGTACCCCCTTCCCTGTGTCCATGTGTTCTCATTTTTCCTCACCCGCCTATGAGTGAGAATATGTGGTATTTCATTTTCTGTTCTTGTGTCAGTTTGCTGAGAATGATGTTCTCCAGATTCATCCATGTCCTTACAAAGGACACAAACTCATCATTTTTGATTGCTGCATAATATTCCATGGTGTATATGTGCCACATTTTCCCAGTCCAGTCTATCATCGATGGGCATTTGGTTTGGTTCCAGGTCTTTGCTATTGTAAACAGTGCTGCAATGAACATTCGTGTGCATGTGTCCTTATAGTAGAATGATTTATAGTCCTTTGGATATATACCCAATAATGGGATTGCTGGGTCAAATGGAATTTCTATTTCTAGGTCCTTGAGGAATCGCCACACTGTCTTCCACAATAGTTGAACTAATTTACACTCCCACCAACAGTGTAAGAGTGTTCCTATTTCTCCGCATCCTCTCCAGCATCTGTTGTCTCCAGATTTCTTAATGATCACCATTCTAACTGGCGTGAGATGATATCTCAATGTGGTTTTGATTTGCATCTCTCTAATGACCAGTGATGATGAGCATTTTTTCATGTGTTTGTTGGCCTCATGTATATCTTCTTTTGTAAAGTGTCTGTTCATATCCTTTGCCCATTTTTGAATGGGCTTGTTTGTTTTTTTCTTGTAAATCTGTTTGAGTTCTTTGTAAATTCTGGATATCAGCCCTTTGTCAGATGGGTAAACTGCAAATATTTTTTCCCATTCTGTTGGTTGCCAATTCACTCTAGTGACTGTTTCTTTTGTCATACAGAAGCTGTGGAGTTTGATTAGGTCTCATTTGTCTATTTTGGCTTTTGCTGCCAATGCTTTTGGTGTTTTGGTCATGAAGTCCTTGCCTACTCCTATGTCCTGAATGGTTTTGCCTAGATTTTCTTTTAGGGTTTTTATGGTGTTAGGTCTGATGTTTAAGTCTTTAATCCATCTGGAGTTAATTTTAGTGTAAGGTGTCAGGAAGGGGTCCAGTTTCTGCTTTATGCACAAGGCTAGCCAGTTTTCCCAACACCATTTATTAAACAGGAAATCCTTTCCCCATTGCTTGTTTTTGTCAGGTTTATCAAAGATTGTATGGTTGTAGATATGTTGTGTTGCCTCCGATGCCTCTGTTCTGTTCCATTGGTCTATATCTCTGTTTTGGTACCAGGACCATGCTGTTTTTACTACTGTAGCCTTGTAGTATAGTTTGAAGTCTGGTAGTGTGATGCCTCCCGCTGTGTTCTTTTTGCTTAGAATTGACTTGGCTATGCAGTCTCTCTTTTGGTTCCATATAAAGTTCATGGTGGTTTTTTCCAGTTCTGTGAAGAAAGTCAGTGGTAGCTTAATGGGGATAGCATTGATTCTGTAAATTACTTTGGGCAGTATAGCCATTTTCACAATATTGATGCTTCCTAATCATGAACATGAAATGTTTCTCCATCTGTTTGTGTCCTCTCTTATTTTGTTGAACAGTGGTTTGCAGTTTTCCTTGAAGAGGTCCCTTATGTTCCTTGTAAGTTGTACTCCTAGGTATTTTATTCTCTTTGTAGCAATTGTGAATGGCAGTTCGTTCTTGATTTGGTTCTCTTTAAGTCTGTTATTGGTGTATAGGAATGCTTGTGATTTCTGCACATTGATTTTATATCCTGAAACTTTGCTGAAGTTGCTTATCAGTTTCAGGAGCTTTTGGGCTGAGGTGATGGGGTCTTCTAGGTATACTATCATGTCATCTGCAAATAGAGACAATTTGGCTTCCACCTTTCCTATTTGAATACACTTCATTTCTTTTTCTTGCCTGATTGCTCTGGCTGGAACTTCCAGTACTATATTGAATAGGAGTGGTGAGATAGGGCATCCTTGTCTAGTGCCGGATTTCAAAGGGAATGCTTCCAGTTTTTGCCCATTAAGTATGATGTTAGCTGTTGGTTTGTCATAAATAGCTTTTATTACTTTGAGATACATTCCATCAATACCGAGTTTATTGAGGGTTTTTAGCATAAAGGGCTGTTGAATTTTGTCAAATGCCTTCTCTGTGTCAATTGAGATAATCATGTGGTTTTTGTTTTTGCTTCTGTTTATGTGGTGAATTACGTTTATAGACTTGCATATGTTGAACCAGCCTTGCATCCCTGGGATGAATCCTACTTGATCATGATGGATACGTTTTTTAATGTGCTGTTGCAATTGGTTTGCCCATATTTTATTGAAGATTTTTGCATCAATGTTTGTCATGGATATTGGCCTGAAGTTTTCTTTTTTTGTTGAGTCTCTGCCAGGTTTTGGTATCAGGATGATGTTGGTCTCATAAAATGATTTTGGAAGGACTCCCACTTTTTGATTATTTAGAATAGTTTCAGAAGGAATGTTACCAGCTCCTCTTTGTGTGTCTGGTAGAATTCAGCCGTGAACCCATCTGGACCTGGGCTTTTTGTGTGGGGTAGGCTCTTAATTGCTGCCTCAACTTCAGACCTTGTTATTTGTTTATTCATAATTTCGGCTTCCTCCTGGTTTAGGCTTAGGAGGACACAGATGTCCAGGAATTTATCCGTTTCTTCCAGGTTTACTAGTTTATGTGCATAGAGTTGTTTGTAGTATTCTCTGATGATGGTTTGAATTCCTGTGGAATCTGTGGTGATTTCTCCTTTATCGTTTTTTATTGCATCCATTTGGTTGTTCTCTCTTTTCTTTTTTATCAGTCTAGCTACTGGTCTGTCTATTTTGTTGATCTTTTCAAAAAACCAGCTCTTGGATTTATTGATACTTTGAAGGGTTTTTCGTGTCTCTATCTCCTTCAGTTCTGCTCTGATCTTAGTTATTTCTTGTCTTCTGCTAGGTTTTGAGTTTTTTTGATCTTGTTCCTCTAGCTCTTTCAATTTTGATGATAGGGTATCAACTTTGTTTCTCTCCACTCTTCTCATGTGGGCACTTATTGCTATATATTTTCCTCTACAGACTGCTTTAAATGTGTCCCAGAGATTCTGGTATGTTGTGTCTTCATCCTCGTTGGTTTCAAAGAACTTCTTTATTTCTGCCTTCATTTCATTGTTTATCCAATCAACATTCAAGAGCCAGTTGTTCAGTTTCCATGAAGCTGTGCGGTTCTGAGTTAGTTTCTGAATTCTGAGTTCTAACTTGATTGCACTATGGTCTGAGAGACTGTTTGTTATGATTTCCGTTGTTTTGCATTTGCTGAGGAGTGCTTTACTTTCAATTATGTGGTCAATTTTAGAGTAGGTGTGATGTGGTGCTGAGAAGAATGTATATTCAGTGGATTTGGGGTGGAGAGTTCTGTAAATGCCTATCAGGTTTTCTTGGTCCAGGTCTGAGTTCAAGCCCTGGATATCCTTGTTAATATTCTGTCTGGTTGATCTGTCTAATATTGACAGTGGAGTGTTAAAGTCTCCCACTATTATTGTGTGGGAGTCTAAGTCTCTTTGTAAGTCATTAGGAACTTGCCTTATATATTTGTGTGCTCCTGTATTGGGTCCATACATATTTAGGATCATTAACTCTTCTTGTTTTATCAATCCTTTTACCATTATGTAATGACCTTCTTTGTCTGTTTTGATCTTTGTTGCTTTAAAGTCTTTTATCAGAGACGAGAATGGCAACTACTGCTTTTTTTTTCCTCTCCATTTGCTTGGTAAATCTTCCTCCATCCCTTTATTTTGAGCCTTTGTGTATCCTTGCATGTGAGATGGGTTTCCTGGATACAGCACACCAATGGGTTTTGGTTTTTTATCTAATTTGCCAGTCTGTGTCTTTTGATTGGTGCATTTAGCCCATTTACATTTAGCGTTAATATTGTTATGTGTGAATTTGATACTGCCATTTTGATGCTAGCTGGCTGTTTTGCCCATTAGTTGATGCAGATTCTTCATTTTGTTGATGCTCTTTAGCATTTGGCATGTTTTTAGAATGGCTGGTACTGGTTGTTCCTTTCTATGTGTAGTGCCTCTTTCAGGAGCTCTTGCAAAGCAGGCCTGGTGGTGACAAAATATCTGGGTACTTGCTTGTTGGCCAAAGATTTTATTCTTCCTTCACTTATGAAGCTCAGTTTGACTGGATATGAAATTCGGGGTTGAAAGTTCTTTTCTTTAAGGATGTTGAATATTGGCCCCCACTCTCTTCTGGCCTGTAGGGTTTCTGCTGAGAGATCTGCTGTGAGTCTGATGGGCTTCCCTTTGTGGGTGACCTGACCTTTCTCTCTGGCTGCCCTTAGCATTTTCTCCTTCATTTCAACCCTGGTGAATCTGACGATTATGTGCCTTGGGGTTGCTCTTCTTGTGGAGTATCTTTGTGGTGTTCTCTGTATTTCCTGGACTTGAATATTTGCCTGCCTTGCTAGGTTGGGGAAATTTTCCTGGATAATATTCTGAAGAGTATTTTCCAGCTTGGATTCATTCTCTTCTTCACATTCTGGTACACCTATCAAATGTAGGTTAGGTCTCTTCACATAGTCCCACATTTCTTGGAGATTTTGTTCGTTTCTTTTTGCACTTTTTTCTCTAATCTTGGTTTCTCATTTTATTTCATTAAGTTGATTTTCGACTTCTGATATTGCTTCTTCTGCTTGGTCAATTCGGCTGTTGAAACTTGTGCATGCTTCGCGAATTTCTCGTGTTGTGTTTTTCAGCTCCTTCAATTCATTTATATTCCTCTCTAAGTTGTCCTTTCTTGTTATCATTTACTCAAATCTTTTTTCAAATCTTTTTTCAAGGTTCTTAGTTTCTTTGCATTGATTTAGAACATGTTCTTCTAGCTCACAGAAGTTTCTCATTATCCACCTTCTGAAGTCTGATTCCACCATTTCATCACACTCCTTCTCCGTCCAGCTTTGTTCCCTTGCTGGTGAGGAGTTTTGGTCCTTTGTAGGAGGTGAGGTCTTCTGGTTTCAGGTGTTTTCCTCCTTTTTGCACTGGTTTCTTCCCATCTTTGTGAATTTATCCTCCTGTCAACTGAGTAGCTGCTGACTTTTCAATTGGGTCTCTGAGTGGACACCTAGATTGTTGATGATGAAGTATTTCTGTTACTTAGTTTTTCTTCTAACAGTCTTACCCTTCTGCTGTACGACTGCTGAGGTCCACTCCAGGCCCTGCTTGTCTGAGGTCCACCTGTAGCAGCTGTGGAACAGTGAGGGATGCTACCAGTTTCTTCTGCTGCTATCTTTGTCCCAGATTGATGCCCACCTAATGTCAGTCTGATTAGTCTTTTTTTGAGGTGCCTCCTTGGATATACAGGGGTCAGAGAGCTGCTTGAGGAGACGGTCTGTACTTTATAGGAGCTCAAGTGTTGAGCTGTGAGCTCCGTTGTTCGTTCAGGGCTGTTAGGCAGGTGGTTTTAGGTCTTTCTTTATGAGTATCCATTGCACTGTCCTGCTCAGCTAGGAGGCAGTCTAGTCACTATTTGCCTGCTGAGGCTCCACCCTGCTACCACAGGGTCCGCCCTGTTGCCGTGGGCTCTGCCCTGCTGCCATGGGTTTTGCCTTGCTGCCATGAGCTCCACCCTGTTGCTGTGGGCTCTGCTCTGTTGCTGTGGGCTCTGCCTTGCTGTCCTGGGCTCTGCCCTGTTGGTGGAGTCTCTCTGTTATGGAGGGTTGCATCAGCAATGGCATGCTGCTTCAGCAATGGAAGTGTACCTCAGTAGGGGTGGAATGCATTGGTAGTGGTGGACGCCCCTCCCCCACCAAGCTGCACTGTCCTGGATTCAGCTGAGCCTACAGTGAAACTCTCAACCCCGAGCATTTTGAATCGCCATTTTGTTTGTCCCTGTGCAGGTGGGACCCAATGAGCCTGATCACCTGGTTCACTGCCTCTGATTTTTTAAGTTGAATGGTTGACTCTCTCACAGGTGTTTCATTCACCTGCTGATAGGACACCAGGATCTGTGTGATTTCCCATGCAGCGATCTGCTGCACCAGCTCAAATGATGTTTCCCAGGAATCTCCTGGTCTGGCTCACTGTCCAAGGCCTGTTTAATCAGATGAATATGTTAATTTGCCCTCCCAAATCTCAGATTGCTGGTTTAACAGGGCACCCAGACCAGTGTGTTTTGTGCAGGGTGACGCTGCACTGGGGTGACACTGCGCTGCAGCACCGGCCGAAATGGCCATGCAAGCCGAAAGGGCTGCACTGGTGTCCTGTGTCCCTCCTACACCTGGAAATTTCCCCGTTCTGTGGGCAAAAATGATCCTTATGAAAATGCGGCTAGGACTCACCCTCTGCGCCTTCACTGAGAGCTGCAATCCTGAGTTGTTCCTACTGCGCCATCTTGGAAATCTGAAAAACTTCCTCCATTTCTCTCTCCCTTCATCTCTCCTCCCTCTTTCTCCACCCTATTAGTAATTTTTACATTTAATAACATTTTTATCATAAATGTAGAAGCTGTAGAAAATCAAGAGAATACACATAAGTATAAAGAAGAAAGTCAAAATCATACCAACCATTACTTTTAATATTTGACATTATAAATGGTTTTAAGGGATGTGTGTGTGTGTGTGTGTGTGTGTGTGTGTGTGTGCATGTGTGTGTCAAAGAGAAGAGTGGGGGAGAGAGGGAGAGAGAGCTCATGTATGCAAAAGAGTTTATAAAAAGCAAATAAGTTTTCTCCAGAAAAGTGGAACTACTTGTGCACTCAACAGTTGTGCATATGAATGCCCATTTTTTACTGATTTATACAATATCTTATATATTATGATAACTATATTGTCTGTTTCTGTTTTATCTCTATTTTTCCTACATTCATCAATTATCTTTCAAATATGCTTTATATGAGGGTTTTTCTGCCATAATCAAGTTTTAAATTGCTTTACCATATTCTTTTACTTATAATTCTGTTTTGGTGTCATTTTTCAGGAATATTACTTCCATCTCAAGATTATATAAATGCATATCTATGTATTCCTTAAATACTCTTTTACCCATTGTGAGGCAGTTATCACAGACCATTTATAGAAGAGTTTGTTCCTTCACTATCAATTGAAAATACTTCTTCATATATAAAATTCTTACCAACACTTACACTTATTTATGAAATTTTTATTTGTTCTTTTAGTACATGTCTGTTATAAAAATAAATCATCAATGTTCATAATAATTTTTAATATCTGAAAATTAAAATCCTTTTTTATTCATCTTCTTCAAAATCATCTTAGCTATTATCATTGGTTTGTGCTTTGATCTCAAGAAAGGACAGTCTGAGTATGGAGCAGAGTGAGTGTACATTATCTATGCATACCTTTGGTTGGTGCAGTTACTTTTCCATCAAACTAATACTGTAAGTCTGTAAGTAAGCTCTAACTTACTGATTGTATTTACGTAAAAAAAAAAAAAGGATGAACCTCTGTATTATTAGAGAATTGAAATATTTACTTTGACCTTTCCTCTAGTTCAAGATCCATCATAATTTGATGCTGGTTTTCCATTGACCCAGTGTACCCAAAGTCAACCAAACTGAAGAAAAAATGGCTTGTGTAGCTTACATCTTCATGGCCCTAGGTGGTTTGACCTACATAAATACTAGGTCTGAATCTACACCTGCCTAGAGGCAAGGTTGCCTGACTGTCTATAGGGGTGATGCTGTCTCATGAACTCCGTCAAATTAACCCATGAAAATATTACTTTTCACATTTCTACCCACAGGTATAACTGTCACTCATGGTTATTTGCAAGCAATCCATGATGACAACACCCAACCTCTGTTGAACAATTGCTGTGTACCTAATTGTGTGCTAAGCTTTTGCCTAAATTTTCACTTATAACCTTCCCAGTAACCTGGGAAGTTCAAAGCTTTTGTTGTCCTTATGTTATTAGTAGTAAATCAAGCTTAATGTTTTTATGTCACTGGTACAAGTTAGTAGAAGAAGAAGGTATTGGAACTAAAACTCCAAAGTCTGAACCTTCAGCCACATTACTATGCTGTTTCTTAAGCACCCTAAAATTGAGGCAATAGCTGGGGTCAAGAGTGAGCTGCACTAGCCTTTTTCTGGAATGCTTTGTATGAAGGCTTCCCTGAGAAGACTTGTTCCATAACTTTATTGAGCACTCATGCTCTGTCTGCCTCAAAATATTATCAGAATTCATGATGTTATTGTCAAATCCAGTTTGGATATATTAAATACATTTTTATTAAAGTAGGATAAGTTACTATAAACAGGGAAAGTAATTCTTCTAAAGGGTAAAATAAAAAATATTTTAAATCTACATAGATAATAATCCAGTACAGGACTCTTATCCATCAAATATATTTTGGAAGTATGCCATTTAAGAATTTATAATTTTTTTTTTTTTTAGACAGACTCTTGCTTGGTTGCCCAGGCTGGAGAGCAGTGACACAATCTCAGTTCTCTGCAACCTCCACCTCCTGGGTTCAAGTGATTCTCCTGCCTCAGCCTCCCAAGTAGCTGGGATAACAAGCCTGTGCAACAATGCCCAGCTAATTTTGGTATTTTTAGTAGAGATGCGGTTTTGCCATGTTGGCCAGGCTGGTCTCAAACTCCTGATCTCAGGTGATCCACCCACTTCAGCCTCCCAAAATTCTAAGATTACAGGCATGAGCCACCACACCTGGCCTCAGCTTTCATAATTTTAAAGCAACAGTTATATAATGAATCATCAGAGGTCTTTCTTAAGAAAAACAATCATCTTAATTAGTGATCTTTACATATAAATAATACTCTCAGCATTTCTATGGCATATTTTTTAAATTATCAGTCAACTTTTTAAATACATTTTTTAATACTCATGATACCCTATGAATTAATGAAGAAACTGAAGCATTGTGCAGGTACATGTTGACAATTCAAGAATAAAAGCTGGAGTCTTTCTACCAGAACAGTAAAACATTTCTCCTTTTCCAGTGCTCATTGGAGGAAAAAATGTACACATATGAAGATGATAATGTTATTATTTCACTTGAGTTAGCAATCTATTCTCTTGTCTCCTTTCTGATATTAGGGGCACAGTGTGAATGACTGGAGGATGAAATATTACAGGAATCACCCATTTCATCCTACTGGGATTCTCAGATTTTCCCAGAATCATTTCAGTGCTCTTCATTATATTTCTGGTGATCTACATTACATCTCTGGCCTGGAACCTGTCCCTCATTTTTATAATGAGGATGGATTCCCACCTCCATACACCCATGTATTTCTTCCTCAGTAATCTGTCCTTCATAGAGGTCTGCTATGTCAGCTCCATGTCCCCAAGAAGCTCTCCAACTTCATACAGGAACAGCAAACTATCACCTTTGTTGGTTGTGTTATTCAGTACTTTATCTTTTCAACGATGGGGCTGAGTGAGTCTTGTCTCATGACTGCATGGCTTATGATCATTATGCTGCCATTTGTAAACCCATGCTTTATTCATCCATTGTCACCCCGCTTTGTGTCTGGATGGTACTGGGAGGCTACATGGCTGGCCTCACTGCTTCTTTATCCCAAATTGGTGCTTTGCTTCAACTCCACTTCTGTGGGTCGAATGTCATCAGACATTTCTTCTGTGACATGCCCCAACTGTTAATCTTGTCCTGTACAGACACTTTCTTTGTACAGGTTATGACTGCTGTATTAACCATGTTCTTTGGGATAGCAAGTGCCCTAGTTATCATGATATCCTATGGCTATATTGGCATCTCCATCATGAAGATTACTTCAGCTAAAGGCAGGTCCAATGCATTCAACACCTGTGCTTCTCATCTGACAGCTGTTTCTCTCTTCTATACATCAGGAATCTTTGTTTATTTGAGTTCCAGCTCTGGTGGTTCTTTCAGCTTCAACAGATTTGCATCAGTTTCCTACACTGTGATCATTCCCCTTGATTTACAGTTTGAGGAATAAAGAAATTAAGGATGCCTTGAAGAGGTTGCAAAAGAGAAGGTGCTGAGTTTATGAATTCTGAGATTTCTGCCAGATTTAGCCATCAGAATCCCCTTAACCCACAAAATGACCATGAATGGACTGTAACAGAATTCATACTTCCTACTACCTTTGGACAAAGAAGGCTTGATTTGATGCAGAAAATATGCCAATATGTACCAACAGGTTACTTGATGCCATAGACATCAGGATCTTTAGGTCCTGGAGGTTCATTATTTTTACCCTATATTAGGTGTGGCCTCATCATTTATTATCTATCTAAAAGTATTTATAAAACAACAAGATTTAGAAATCTTTTGTTTCTTGTGGCTTCTCAGATTGAAGAGGGCTCAATGTTAGGACTTCAACCCTAGAGAAATAAGGCCTGGCAGAGATCCCCAGGAGTTCAGAAACATCATCTCCCTTATATGCTGAAACAGCATAATAAAGACATGGTGTTAACCACTGATTATTCTGTTTCTGGACAGGAGAGAATCAACTGACACAGGGGTTCTGCCATTGGAAAGGGGAAAAAGCAATATATTGGCCTGGTTGTGGCTTTAAGAAAGAGCAATCTGAAATAGGTGCAGTTTGCCTAAGACCTCTCTCAGCATTAATCATCTAATAAGTTTTTGGCCATTTCCTTGCCTACACCAGCTGTAGCATAAAGAAGAAGGAGGTGAACTTAATCCTGAAGTGGGATAGAAACAAGGATATGGTTCCTCCAATGACATTTACTTATCAGTTTGATGACTTGATTTATTGTATCTAGCATCTAGTGGGAATTTATAATGGTAGATGGTATTCAAAGTTCACAGCCAATAGCAGTATCTGATATTGTGAGACTCAAACTTTTCTTTTTCCTTCCCCATTAAATTTAAAAAATGTTCTCTTGTTTGATTGGGTAGCTTATCGAATCCAGCAGAGGAAAGAAACATGGGTCAAGGTATCTCCGTCAAACTCAACCTAGACAAGCTAACCTACAGTCATGTTTGGAGAAGTCATACATTTAAGCCTACTCTACATCAGCCAGTCTCAGCTGATCTCCAGTTGATCTGAGGATACATGAGAAATAAAAGAATGTTGCAATGAGATTTTGCAATTTGTTACACAGCAGTAGTTAACCAATATACTTCATAATTTAAAATTTTCTCCTACACCAACTGCCTGGCTTCAAATTCAGGCTCTGACACTCCCAAGAAGTGTGATACTTGGCAAGCCACACACTCTTTTGTGCCTCAGTTTTTTCATCTGTAAAATGAGATATTACATATCTATTTTGCAGTTAAGTTGATTAAGTGAGTTGATACTTGGGGAAAACTCAGAATATGACTCCAGCATATAAAAAACACTATACATGGTTATGTGTTATTATTTATTGAGTGCTTTCTATGTTCAAAGAATTTAAATGGCTTCAGCTGAGCTAAGTTTTATTGTTATACCAACTTGATAGATTAATACCCTTAGGTCAGAGGAATTAAGAAACAAAGCTAATAAGTGAAGGGGTCAGAATCAAAACTAATATTGCAGATATCAAAGCCTCCTTTCTTATTCAATACCCCTTACTGTATAAGATGCCAAATTGCCTTTTAAAATACAAGGTAAATGTGAATAAAATACAGCAATATTTATGAGATGCAGCCAATGCTAAAATCATAAGTAATAATCTTTTGCAAAGAAATACAATAAAGTAAAAAAACTATGAATTGAAAGAATTGAAAAAAGAATGCCAATTCAAACCTTAAGAAAAATAGAGGAGGAGTGGGCAAGATAGATGACCAGAAGCAGTTAGTCTAAGTGGCTGTCATGGAAAGGAGCAGAAGGGGTGAGCATTAGGTCTTTGCAACCCTCAAATCAGGATATCTTTTTGTGAACCCACTCCACCAGGGCCTTCAGTCTTCAGTCTAACACACAGAGCAGTGTGGAGCCTTGGCAGAGCAGCCACTCAAGGCATGTATGAAGACCTCAGAGGGTAAAAGTAGCTACAGCTCCAGCAAAGTTGAAGGTTGGACTCCTGTATATACCCTGAAGAAAGAGGCTGAATCCAGGGGGGCTGAGCAGCAGCAACCCACAGGCCCCACTTCCTTGGTACCTCACAAGATAAGATCCATTGGCTTGGAATTCCAGGCACCTACCAGTAGTGGCATTGCACTTCCCTAAGAAGGAGCTCAAAGGGGAAAGGTGTGCTGCCGTCTTTGCTGTTCAGATGCCTTAGCTGTTCCAGCCTTCAGGAAGATCAGCCTTAGCTGTTCTTGAAGCTGACCCAGAGTGGAAGAGATCACCCAGCCTAGAACAGCATAGCTGCTCTACCAAAACATGGCCAGACTGTGCTTTAGGTGGGTGCCCAATCCCATCCTTTTCACTAGGCAGGACCTCCCAACTGGATCCTACAGCCACCCCCACCCAAGCTCTCCAGCTATCAAAGATCTGAATTCTCCCTGAGAAGCACTCCCAGAGGGAGAAGTGAGTTACCAACTTCGCTGTTTTTGGTGACTTAGCAACTCCAGCCTCTGGACTTTAAAGTGTCTGAGGTGACTGGGGACTGAAGTAGACCCCCAGCAAAGCACAGCTACTCTACCAAAACCTGGCCAGACTGACTGTTTTTTAAGTGTATCCCAATACTGTTTCTCCTCACTGGGTGGAACCTCTCAACTAGGGTTTTTCTACTGCTGCCTTTGGGCAAGCAAAATGTACATACCTCCCTGGGACAAAGCTCTCAGAAAAAAGGACAGGCCACCATCTTTGCTGTTTCATAGTTTTCACTGGTGATACTTCCAGGTTCTGGGAAATCTGAGGTCACCATATACTGGAGTAGGCCCCAAGCATATAGAAGCAGCCCTATGGAAAAGTAGCCAGAGTGTTACGTGGGTTTTCATTCCCATATCTTCTCACCAGGAAATTCCTCAGGCCTTGGCCTCCAGCCACTCCCTGCCAGAGCTATCAAGCCAGTTCCAAATTAGCAACTCCCTAGACAGAGCTTCCAGAGACAACTGAAAGCCTCTACGCTACTGCCTCTGCAGCAGAACTGCCCTTGCCACCCTCATACTAATTAAGGAGCAAAGACTTTAAGTGCCTTATTCACACCTCTAACAATCTGCAGTCAACCCAAGGAGAAGAAGCTGGTTTCCTCTCACAGGTCCCACTCAATCTCCCTCACCACAGGTCATCACCAGACAGGGAACCCCTGGCTTGGACTCAAAACACATACCCTCCATCAGTGCAATCACTTACTGCATTGAGTGATTGCTGACCTGCATCTCTCTGAGGTGGAGCCCCCAGGAGTCAAACAAATGACCCTTGGCTACAACCACTAATAAGGTCTCTTCCTTTTCTGTCTCTAAGCTGAAGAAGGAACATAAACATTGAGATAACCCCAGAGCTTCAGTGGGCAGCCCAGGAGTGCTGAATCATGAACTACAGCCAACACTCAGGGGAAAGGAACCCACACTTTCAGAGTACTGAGAGGGAACACAGATGCAACTGTGAGGAAACATACAGGAGCCAGCCACACAACTGAGCAAGAGTCTTCCAACTGGCCAGTAAGTCTAATCCCCTGCTGAATTACATCTCAAAGCTTCAACACCAAAAATAACTCACTAACATACCCCCCTCTGAAATCAGAGATTAGAAGTCAGCTTCAAATAAAGATCCTATACAAAGCCTTGGCCCAGTGAAAACATCCAGAATATAAGTCAGTTGACTACTCAAACTATTCTGCAGTTAAAGGAATACCCCCATGCAGAGATGCAAAAGAACTGATGTAAGAACTATGGTAACTCAAATGGCCAAAGTATCATATATCCTCAAAATGATCACACAAGTCCTCCAACAAAGTTTCTTAACCAGGCCAAACTGGCTGAAATGACAGAAATAGAATTCAGAATATGGATAGAAAAAAAGATCATTGAGATTCAGGAGGATGGCAAAACCCAATCCAAGAAAAATAAGAATCACAATAAAGTGACACAGAAGCTGAAAGACAAATTAGCCAGTATAAAAAATAACCTAATGGGTCTGACAGAGCTGAATAACACAAGAATTTCACAATGCAATCACAAATATTAACAGTAGAATAAAACAAGCTGAGGAAAGAATCTCAGAACTTGATAGTTGGTTCTCTGAAATAAGACAGACACAAATGAAGAAAATAAAAAGAAATGAACAAAATGTCCAAGAAATATGGGTTATGTAAAGAGGCCAAATCTACAAATAACTCACATACCTGAAAGGGAGGGGAAGAAATAAAACAACTTGGAAAACATATTTCAGAATATTGTGCATGAAAACATCCTCAACCTTGCTAGAGAGGCCAAAAGTCAAATTCAGGAAATAGATTATACACAAGAAAATAATCCCTAAGACACATAATCATTATATTTTTCAAGGCCAAAATAAGAGAATGTTAAAAGGCAGCTGGAGAGAAAGAGTGAGTCATCTACAAAGGGATCCCCATCAGGCTAACAGCAGACTTCTCCACTAGTACCCTACAAGCCAGAAGAGATTGGGGTTTTATCTTCAACATTCTAAAGAAAAAACAAAAAACACCTCAACCAAGAATTTTATTTCCAGCCAAACTAAGCTTCCTAAGTGAAGGAATAATACAATCTTTGTCAGATAAGCAAATGTTGAGGGACTTCATTGCTTCCAGACACCAGACCTTCCTTACAAGAGATCTTGAAAGGATCAGTAAATATAAAAAGGAAAAACTGCTACCACCTAATACAAAAACAGTTAAACATAGAGACCAGTGTCACTATAAAGCAATCACATAAACAAGTCAACATAATAACCAGCTGACAGCACAATGACAAAATCAAACCCACATATATCAATATTAACATTAAATGCAAATGGGCTAAATGCCCCACGTAAAAGGCATAGAGTGGCAAGCAGAATAAAAAAGCAAGACCCAATAGTATCCTGTCTTCAAGAGACCCATCTCACATGTAATGACACTCATAGACTCAAAATAAAGGGATGGAGAAAATTCCATGGCTGATTTGTTACTGTTGTTGCCAAATGCCACCAACTGAATCAAAATTGTAAAATTTTCTATTCTAACCAATCAAAATCATGGCATATCTGCTATGGAAACTAAAAGTAGTTATGAAATTAATACAGAAAAGAACAAAGTATTTCTGAGATATTCTTGCCCTTAGAAATATTAGTGTATCAGGAAGCTGTTTAAATGTCATAAGCAAGATGGGGAGTCGGAGATCTCAGCTCTCATCACCCACAGCAAACAATTGGACAGCTACCTGTGAATGAAAATTGCACTAGGAGGGTTCTGGAGTCCATTTAAGAAGCTGCAGCAACACAGTGAAGAAAAGAAATGAACATGTGAGTTCTCCAGAGAGACAAAGACCAATAGAATACATCAGAGGAGTTCCTGATATAACCTGAACTCCTTAAAATTATTGGAAAAATATTCTCTATATATACATCTTTTTTGATGAAAGCTTTACGTCATTTGATTCACAAGAAGGACCATGAGACAACCACTGTGATAGGTTGAGGCTGTTACCTTGTAGACTTTTTTTTCATATCTATGTGTTACCTACACAGTTTGGTTCTTTTGTTTTAATATTTGTGAGTATGTGAAGTATTCTT
Source organism: Saguinus oedipus (assembly GCA_031835075.1). NCBI lineage: Eukaryota > Metazoa > Chordata > Mammalia > Primates > Cebidae > Saguinus > Saguinus oedipus. Next base: position 58,386,394 of record CM063178.1, on the reverse strand, counting down.
TTTTCTTTTAAACAAAGGTAAGACTAGACTTTCTCTGAATATGCTATTCTGCAACTTGTTTTTTTTTGTTGACTAAAGATAGCCTTGCATGTCAGTATCTAAAAATAAACATTTTTAATGTTTGCATAGTGTCCCTGCTTAATATTATTTAGAGTAGCTGGGTTATGTTTATTTAATCAGTAAACATAGTGTGTGTGCAGAACCAAAAACATAGTATGTGAGCAGAAACCAAAGGAAGAATTCACTGATTTGGAGAGTAAGATTGTGTTATGGCATGTTAGAATAAACAGAATATGTGAAGGTAAGGAATTCACAGGAATCTTTATAAGTAACCACCTTGTGGAAAGAAAGACAAAATAAGCATTAGACAACTGCAGAGTGTTTATGGTTTTCAACCGCCAAAGCTAAAAGCACAATTTGTGCAGGAGGAGTTACTGGTGTAGCTAAGGCTATCCTCCATCTTTGCTCCAGCTTCCAGAACTCCTCCCTATGCCAGAGACATTATCGTAATAGAGAAAACAACAATAACAACAATCCACAAATAAAGGATGTAAAATAAATCATAATACAAGGCAAGGCCATATGTAGTCTAGTTAAGCCCACCTTGAGGAAAGGTCCAGGGATGAATTTGGAAAAAAACTATACCATAGGCAACAGATAAAGGTATGAAGACATAAAGGAAATAATTTGAGCAGTGTATTGAAGAGCAATACTGAGCTGAAGCCTTCAAGAGTATTTGTGGGCCATGATCATCTATTTTATCCCAGTGGCAATGGTCAAGACAGGTGATAAAACACACAGCTGCAGGTCGAATCACCCGTATCTTGGTCTGGAAAGACTGTCTGACCACTGCCTTATGTATAAGATGGTCTAGGACACAGAGCATCTAGGAGCTCTTACTATCTCCAGGGAGGGTTGGACCCATGCCCTGTCTCGGCTCAAGGAGGGTAATGGAAGAGAAAGTCATTGGCAGACATTTAGTTACCCACTTTCTCACTACTATAAACAGTACTGTGTCAAACATCCTACACATAAATCTTTGTGCAGTTACCTGTTTCTCCATGGTAAATTTCTAAAAGTAAATAGGTTAGCAAAGAGTATGTATGTTTAAGAGAGTGGATACAGAAACAAAGGGAATCACCTTTTACTTATTACAATTCTGTACAGTTTGCATTAATTAGTTGATTAATTTCAGAAAACAAGTAGTATTTCTGTAATTTTAAAAGAAAAAATACTCCCTTTGGTCACTTCCAGGCTACAAGAACAATAAAGAGAGGGGGCTGCAGGTAGTAAAATATGTAAAGAAACAGGGTATTGATGAAAAGGCAAAGGAGTGCTGTGGACATCTGCAAGTAGGAAGAAATGAGTTCCTGAGGGAACTCCTGGGAATGCTCCCCCATGCACAGGCTCAGGAAGTTAGCCAGAGGCACAAAACAGTGAGGCCCTCCAGCAAGGCTGCTCCTGTCATAGAAATGAAGAACCTGCACCACAGATCTAAACAAAGCAATATTTTAAAAATGAAAACCAAAAGTGGGTATTCAATTCCATTAATCAGCCTGTGAATTGGCAGGAATTTGGTTTCATACACCTTCACCCTGGAAAGACATTCCCTCTGAGTATTCTGACAAAACCAGGTTTCAGGGCCTTCAAAGTTATATGCCAGTTTCTATAATAAATTTTTGTCAATGCTTTAGGAATTGCTTTTGATCCTATCTGTGAAATTCAAGCTTTCTGACTGAAACACAAAGCAGCATGAACACTCGCTTGCACACCAGCCTGGTGCTTTCTGCCACCCCTTCTAACTGCATCCCTGCAAGCCAGTCAGGGTGCATAGCCCCTGGTTCACAGCAGCCTGCCACTGCACACTGGGTCTAAATATGTCCCTCTTACAATTTGCAACTCTACTGTCCTATTTCTGACTTAAATTTGTCCCTCATCTCACAGTGTTCTTTTCAGAGAAGTAAAGATTAAATGATAATGGTAGCAATTAAGATAATGGGTACCTCAGGGGATAAAGAAAGAAGCAGTAATTGGAAAGAGCACATGATTCCTTCATCCTGAACTCACTCATTAACTTGTGCACATGTGTTTCGGCAGTTTTTCTATGTCCTGAGTTTATACTGTTTTTAGTATTAACATTTGTACATTTCTGTTATGAGGCAAAAGCAAAATCAATGGAGGATATGTACAAAGTATAAACATACCATACTAAAAGAAACATCTTTTTTCTGAATATAAGGTGAATCTAAGGAATTAAATGTTCCTATGTTTCTTGGAAGTGTTCTACAATGCCTTGCCAATGAAATAGAATATCTTTCTAGTTATGCTACAAAGTCATGACATCCAAAATGATAATACAAATTGCAAATTCAAATACTCTCTGGTGTTAAGCTTGTTACCCAAGTGAGTGAGGAGGGCCTAGTAAAAGGGCATTGGGCTACTGTGTGACTGCAGAGGGGCTGCAACTAATTTTACAAAAAAGACCCTATCTAAAGGACAACTGACTTACAATACCAGTGGACAGTTATCTTTCAGGCATGTTGTACCATAGGCTAAAAGATCTTTTGAATGTTCAAAAGAAAGTACAAATTGAAATTTACGTGACTAACTAAAATATCTTGATTCTAAACAAAGAAGAAGATGAACAAAACTTGCCTCTAGGGTACTTGTTTGAGACATACTGGAAGAAGAAAACTGCTATAAGGACACGTCCATAGGAAACCAGGATGAGATTGGGATTAAGATACCATCAAAAGGTTGGGTTTTAGAGAACAGGGCATTCTTTCTTCTGAGGAGGAGGAAAAGCTAGACACATATACACATACAACTAGTAAAACAGGCCATTGAGAACTCTCTTTGCCATAGAGAACTCCCTACATTTTCTCCAGCAGTCCCTTAATGCTTGTCAGAAGGCAGCATTAAGGGACTGCTGGAGAAAATGTAGGGAGTTCTCTATGGCAAAGATTTTCAAACTTCGTAGCAATAGGCCCTTTTATCAAAAGAATGAAAACCCAGTATACAAACGTAATTCGACAAAGTGGTCAACACTGGAACAGGAGGAGAGCTGAAGTCACACCCGTGAGGGTGACCCCTGCTTTGCTGGCCAACATCCAACCACAAAAACTACTACTAAATGTCACACATGGATAAATGAATGATTTCTAGAAATGAATAGTGAGGCAGGATCCTCCATTCAGTACAGAAACAGGAGTCAAAGACACTGATTTTAATTGAAAAACAATAGGGTATATATTCATGAAGACTTGAGATTCTACATTAATTACCATAAAAGATAACTAGATGTTGGGAATATGTAGAAATATCACAAGAAACATCACCTAGAAGTGGAAAGGTAACTAGACCTGCCACTAGATTGCCTGGGATTGAAGCTCAGTTGTATCATCGATGGACATTTGGGTTGGTTCCAGGTCTTTGCTATTGTAAACCGTGCTGAAATGAACATTCATGTACATGTGTCCTTATAGTAGAATGATTTATAATCCTCTGGATATATACCCAGTAATGGGATTGCTGGGTCAAATGGAATTTCTATTTCTAGGTCCTTGAGGAATCGCCACACTGTCTTCCACAATGGTTGAACTAATTTACACTCCCACCAGCAGTATAAAAGTGTTCCTATTTCTCCACATCCTCTCCAGCATCTGTTGTCTCCAGCTTTTTTAACGATCGCCATTCTAACTGGCATGAGATGGTATCTCAATGTGGTTTTGATTTGCATCTCTCTAATGACCTTTGATGATGAGCATTTTTTCATGTTTGTTGGCCTCATGTATGTCTTCTTTTGTAAATTGTCTGTTCATATCCTTTGCCCACTTTTGAATGGGCTTTTTTTCTTGTAAATCTGTTTCAGTTCTTTATAAATTCTGGATATCAGTCCTTTGTCAGATGCAAAAATTTTTCCCATTCTGTTGGTTGCCGATTCACTCTAGTGACAGTTTCTTTTGCTGTGCAGAAGCTGTGGAGTTTGATTAAGTCCTATTTGTCTATTTTGGCTTTTGTTGACAATGCTTTTGGTGTTTTGGTCATGAAGTTCTTGCCTACTCCTATGTCCTGAATGGTTTTGCCTAGATTTTCTTCTAGGGTTTTTATGGTGTTAGGTCTGATGTTTAAGTCTTTAATCCATCTGAAGTTAATTTTAGTGTAAGGTGTCAGGAAGGGGTCCAGTTTCTTCTTTCTGTACATAGCTAGCCAATTTTCCCAACACCATCTATTAAACAGGAAATCCTTTCCCCATTGCTTGTTTTTGTCAGGTTTCTCAAAGATCGGATGGTTGTAGATATGTTATGTTGCCTCCGATGCGTCTGTTCTGTTCTATTGGTCTATATCTCTGTTTTGCTACAGTACCATGCTGTTTTTATTACTGTAGCCTTGTAGTATAGTTTGAAGTCCGATAGTGTGATGCCTCCTGCTGGGTTCTTTTTGCTTAAAGTTGACTTGGCTATGTGGGCTCTCTTTTGGTTCTATATGAAGTTTAAGGTGGTTTTTTCCAGTTCTGTGAAGAAGGTCATTGGTAGCTTGATGGGGATAGCATTGAATCTATAAATTACTTTGGGCAGTATGGCCATTTTCACGATATTGATTCTTTCTAATTAATAACGTGGAATGTTTCTCCATCTGTTTGTGTTCTCTCTTATTTTGTTGAGCAGTGGTTTGTAGTTCTCCTTGAAGAGGTCCTTTACATTCCTTGTTAGTTGTATTTCTACATATTTTATTCTCTTTGTAGCAATTGTAAATGGCAGTTCATTCTTGATTTGGTTCTCTTTAAGTTATTGGTGTATAGGAATGCTTGTGATTTTTGCACATTGATTTTGTATCCTGAGACTTTGCTGAAGTTGCTTATCAGTTTCAGGAGATTTTGGGCTGAGATGATGGGATCTTCTAGATATACAATCATGTCGTCTGCAAATAGAGACAATTTGGCTTCCTCCTTTCCTATTTGAATACCCTTTATTTCTTTTTTCTTTTTTTTTTTTTTTTTTTTTTTTTTTTTTTTTGCCTGATTGCTCTGGCTAGAACTTTCAGTACTATATTGATTAGGAGTGGTGAGAGAGGGCATCCTTGTCTAGTGCCAGATTTCAAAGGGAATGCTTCCAGGTTTTGCCCATTCAGTATGATATTGGCTGTGGATTTATCATAAATAGCTTTTATTATTTTGAGATATGTTCCACCAATACCGAGTTTATTGAGGGTTTTTAGCATAAAGCACTGTTGAATTTTGTCAAATGCCTTCTCTGCATCAATTGAGATAATCGTGTGGTTTTTGTCTTTGGTTCTGTTTGCATGGGGAATTACATTTATAGACTTGTGTATGTTGAACCAGCCTTGCATCCCTGGGATGAATCCTACTTGATCATGGTGGATAAGCTTTATGATGTGCTGTTGTAATCAGCTTGCCAGTATTTTATTGAAGATTTTGGCATCTATGTTCATCATGGATATTTGCCTGAAGTTTTTTTTTTCTTGTTGAGTCTCTACCAGGTTTTGGTATCAGGATGATGTTGGTCTCATAAAATGATTTGGGAAGGATTCCCTCTTTTCGGGTTATTTGGAATAGTTTCAGAAGGAATGGTACCAGCTCCTCTTTGTGTGTCTGGTAGAATTTGGCTGTGAACCCATCAGGACGTGGGCTTTTTTTGTGTGGTATGCTCTTAATTGCTGCCTCAACTTCAGATCTTGTTATTGATCTGTTCAGGGTTTCATCTTCTTTCTAGTTTAGGCTTGGGAGGAGGCAAGTGTCTAGGAATTTATCCATTTCTTCCAGGTTTACTAGTTTATGTGAATAGAGTTGTTTGTAATAATGTCTGATGATGGTTTGAATTTCTGTGGAATCTGTGGTGATATCCCCTTTATTGTTTTTTATTGCATCTATTTGGTTATTCTCTCTTTTCTTTCTTATTAATCTGGCTAGTGGTCTGACTATTTTGTTGATCTTTTCAAAAAACCAGCTTCTGGATTTATTGATTTTTTGAAGGGTTTTTTGTCTCTATCTCTTTCAGTTTTGCTCTGATCTTAGTTATTTCTTGTCTTCTGCTAGGTTTTGAGTTTTTTTGATCTTGCTCCTCTAGCTCTTTCAATTTTGATGATAGGGTGTCAATTTTGGATCTTTCCTTGCTTCTCACATGGGCACTTATTGCTATATATTTTCCTCTAGAGACTGCTTTAAATGTGTCCCAGAGATTCTGGTATGTTATGTCTTCATTCTCAATGGTATCAAAGAACATCTTTATTTCTGCCTTTATTTCATTGTTTATCCAGTCAACATTCAAGAGCCCATTGTTCAGTTTCCATGAAGCTGTGCGGTTCTGAGTTATTTTCTGAATTCTGAGTTCTAACTTAATTGCATTGTGGTCTGAGAGACTGTTTGTTATGATTTCCATTCTTTTGCATTTGCTTAGGAGTGATTTACTTCTAATTATGTGGTCAATTTTAGAGTAGGTGTGATGTGGTGCTGAGAAGAATGTATATTCTGTGGATTTGGGATGGAGAGTTCTGTAAATGTTCATTATGTTTGCTTGTTCCAGGTCTGAGTTCAAGTCCTGGATATCTTTGTTAATTTTCTGTCTGGTTGATCTGTCTAATATTGACAATGGGGTGTTAAAGTCTTCCATTATTATTGTGTGGAAGTCCAAGTCTCTTTGTAAGTCATTAAGAACTTTTTTTATGTATCTGGGTGCTTCTGTATTGGGTGCGCATATATTTAGGATCATTAGCTCTTCTTGTTGAATTGATCCTTTTAATATTATGTAATGTCCTTCTTTGTCTCTTTTGATCTTTGTTGCTTTAAGGTCTGTTTTATCAGAGACAAGAATTGCAACTCCTGCTTTTTTTTTTTATTTTCTCTCCATTTGCTTGGTAAATCTTCCTTCATCCCTTTATTTTGAGCCTTCATGTATCCTTGCATGTGAGATAGGTTTCCTGGATACAGCACACCAATGGGTTTTGGCTTTTTATCCAATTTGCCAGTCTTTGTCTTTTGATTGGGACATTTAGTGCATTTACATTTAGGGTTAATATTGTTATGTGTGAATTTGATACTGCCATTTTGATGCTAGCTGACTGTTTTGTCCATTAGTTGATGCACATTCTTCATTTTGTTGTTGCTATTTGCCATTTGGTTGTTTTTGGAGTGGCTGGTAGTGGTTGTTCCTTTCTATGTGTAGTGCCTCTTTCAGGAACTCTTGTTAAGCAGGCCTGGTGGTGATGAAATCTCTGAGTACTTGCTTGTTCACAAAGGATTTTATTTTTTCTTCACTTATGAAGCTCAGTTTGGCTGGATATGAAATTCTGGCTTGAAAGTTCTTTTCTTTAAGGATGTAGAATATCAGCCCCCACTCTCTTCTGGCTTATAGAGTTTCTGCTGAGAGATCTGCTGTGAATCTGATGGGCTTCCCTTTGTGGGTAACTCGACCTTTCTCTCTGGCTGCCCATGGAATTTTCTTCTTCATTTCAACCCTGGTGAATCTGATGATTATGTGCCTTCGGGTTGCTCTTCTTGAGGAATATCTTTGTGGTGTTCTCTGTATTTTCTGGACTTGGATATTGGCCTGCCGTGCTACGTTGGGGAAGTTTTCCTGGATAATATCCTGAAGAGTATTTTCCAGGTTGGATTCATTCTCTTTGTCACATTCAGGTACACCTATCAAACGTAGATTAGGTGTTTTCACATAGTCCCATATTTCTTGGAGACTTTGTTTATTCCTTTTTATGCTTTTTTCTCTAATCTTGCCTTCTTGTTTTATTTCATTGAGTTGATCCTCGACCTCTCATACCCTTTTTTCTGCTTGGTCAATTCGGCTATTGAAACTTGTGCATGCTTTGTGAAGTTCTCGTGTTGTGTTTTTCAGCTCCATCAATTCACTCATATTTCTAAGTTGTCCATTCTCATTAGTATTTCGTCAAATCTTTTTGCAAGGTTCTTAGTTTCTTTGCATTGGGTTAGAACATGTTCTTTTAACTCACAGAAGTTTCTCATTACCCATTTTCTGAAGTATGATTCTGTCATTTCATCACACTCATTCTCCATCCAGCTTTGTTCCCTTGCTAGTGAGGAGTTGTGATCCCTTGTAGGAGGAGAGGTGTTCTGGTTTCGGGTGTTTTTCTCCTTTTTGCGCTGATTTCTTCCCATCTTTGTCGATTTTTCCACCTGTCATCTTTGTAGTTGCTGATCTTCAGATTGGGTCTCTGAGAGGATATCCAGTTGATGATGAAGTTATTTCTGTTTTTTAGTTTTTCTTCTAACATTCTGGCCCCTCTGCTGTAGAACTGCTGAGGTCCACTCTAGGCTCTGCTTGCCTGGGGATCACCTGCAGCAGCTGCAGAACAGTAAGGGTTGCTGCCAGTTTCTTCTGCTATTTTTGTCCCAGAATGATGCCCGCCAGATGTCAGTTTGATTAGTCCTTTGTGAGGTGACTCTTTGGATATACGGTGGTCAGTGAGCTGCTTAAGGAGACAGTCTGTCCTTTATAGGAGCTCAAGTGTTGAGCTGTGAGCTCCGTTGTTCAGAGCTGCTGGGCAGGCACGTTTAAGGCTGCAGCAGCAGAACTTGTAAACTGCCCCCCCTTTTTTTCACCCAGGTGCTCTGTCCCAGGGGGTTAGGGCTTTATTTATGAGTTTCTGTTGTGCTGCTGCCTTTTTTTTCAGGTCTGCTGTGCCCAGCAAGGAGGTAGCCTAGTCACTGTCTGCCTGCAGAGGTTTTGCTGAGCTGCTGTGGGCTCTGCCCTACGGCTGTGTGAACTTCCCTGCAGTCCTGTTTATATGGGTGTGGTTAGAACTGCCTTGGCAATGGTGGCCCACCTCTGTAATGGCAGACTCTCTCTAGTGGCGGGTTGCCTTGGCAATGGCAGGCTGCCTCAGCAATGGTGGACTACCTCTGTAGGGGTGGAGTGCCTCGGTAATGGTGGACGCCCCTCCCCCACAGAGCTGTACTGTCCCGGGTTCAGCTGTGCTTGCCTGAAATTTTCCACCCAGGGCATTTCCAATTGCCGGTTTTTTTTGGGGGGGGGTGGGACCTGCCGAACCTGATCCCCTGGCTCACTGCCTCAGAGCCTTTTTTTTTTTTAAGTTGAATGGTTGACTCTCTCCCAGGTGTTCCAGTCACCTGGAACCTGTTGAAAAGGCACCAGGATCTGTGTGATTTCCCGTGCTGTGACACACTGCACCGGCTGAAACAATGGCGCTGCCTGGGAATCTCTGGCCTGGCTCCCTGTTTAATCAGATGAGTGAGCGACTCTACCTTTCTGGAGCTTCACTCACCTGCTTAAAAGGGCAAACAGATCAGTGTATTTTGTACGGAGAACCGCTGTGCTGGGACACCAGCAAAATAGCTGCACCAGCCAAGATAGTCGTGCTGGCGACCTGTGGGGCTTCTCCACCTGGGAATCTCCTGGTCTGTGGGCAATAAATATTTAGCTGGAAATGCAGTGTCCACTCACCCTCTGCACTTTCACTGGGAGCTGCAATCCTGAGTTGCTCCTAAACTGCCATCTTGGATCCCTTGAGTTATTTCTTTAGTCTTGACATTTATTTCAATTTATTTTTAAATTTATTGTATTATTGAAATGCTCTGTTGCCCAGGCTGGTGTAGAGTAATGTGATCTTGGCTCACCACAACCTCCACCTCTCGAGTTGAAGTGATTCTTCTGCCTCAGCCTCCTGAGTAGTTGGGATTACAGGTGCCCACCACCATGCCAGGCTGATTTTTGTATCTTTAGTAGAGACAGGGTTTTGCCATGTTAGCCAGGCTGGTCTCAAACTCCTCACTTGAAATGATCCACTCACCTTGGCCTCCCCAAGTGCTGGGATTATAGGCATGAGCCACTTCACTCAGCCTTGACTTTTATTTTTATTGCACTGTTGTCCAAGAGTGTGTTTGGTATGATTTTTATTCTTTTGCATTTTTTGAAGATTGTTTATGTCCAATTATGTATTAAATTTAAGATTATGTGCCATGTGGCAATGAGAAGAATGTATATTCTGTTGATTTTTAGGTGGAGACTTCTGTAAAGGTCTATCAGATTGATCTAATTATATGCTGAGTTTAGGTCTTGAATATCTTTGTTAGTTTGCTGCCTCATTGATCTGTCTGAGACTGTCAGTGAACTGTTGAAGACTTCCACTATTATTTTCTGGGCATCTATATCTATTTGTATGTCTCTAAGAACTTGCTTTATGAATTTGGGTGCTTCTGTGTTGAGTGGATATGTATTTAGAATAGTCTTCTTATTGAATTAAACTATTTACCATGATGTAATGCCCTTTCTTGTCTTTTTTGATCATTGTTAGTTTGATATATGCTTTGTCTGAAGTTAGGAATAAAAAACAAACTAAACTAAATTTGCAGGATTACTGTATTTTAATGCAGTTGGCTACTAGAGTTATTATCATTGGGTCAATTAAAAAACTTATGAGTACTTTGGTTAAAAAAGATGTATTTGTTTCTTTTCAGTATTTAAAGATATAACCATTCTCCACTGTGTATTTAAGTGTGACTTGGAATTAGTACAACTAATAACTAAAAAAGCTAACTATATAAAACTGTGTAAGCTAACAAAGCTTTGATTTTTAAAAATAGTCTTACAGTAAAATGTGAGATATTTACTGAATAAGTAATGAAATGAGTACCTATAGTTGATTCTTAAACAATTATGATGACACTTGAGACATGACAAGGTTATCCAAGGTCACCCAGTGTGCAATAAAGCTGAGCTTCAATCTTAGGCCATCTAGTGGCAGTTCTAGTTCTTTTTCCACTTCTAGGTGATGTTTCCAGTAATATTTCCACTTATCCCCAACACCCAGTTATCCTTAATGGTAATTAATGTAGAATCCCAAGACTTCATGAATATGTGCCCTGTTGTTTTTCAATTAAAATCACTTAAAATCAGTGTCCTTGACTTCTGTTTCTGTATTGAATGGAGGACTCTGCTGTCACTACTCATTTCTAGAAGCCTTCATTTGTTGACTTGTAGTAGCAGCTTTTGTGATTGGATGTTTGCCAGCAAGCCAGGGGTCACCCTCATGGGTGGGACTGTAGCTCTCCTCCTGCTCCAGTGTTGGCCACTTTGTTTGATCAGGTTTGTATATTCTATTTTCATTCTTTTGATAAAAGGGCCTATTGCTATGAAGTTTGAAAATCTTTGCTGTAGGGAACTCCCTACATTTTCTCTACCACTCCTTAATGCTGCCTTCTGACAAATGACCTGTTTTACTAGTCATGTGTCTATATATGTCTAGCTTTTCATCCTTCTCAGAGGAAACAATGCCCTCTTCTCTAAAACCCAACCTCTTGCTGGTATCTTGATCCCAGTCTCTTCCTGGTTTCTTATGGATGTGTCCTTATTGCAGTTTTCTTTTTCCAGTATGTCTCAAGCAAGTACCCTAGAGGCAAGTTTCTTCAGCTTATTCTTTGTTTAAAAATCAAGACATTTTACTTAGTCACATAAATCTCAATTTGTACTTTCTTTTAAAAATTCAAAGGATCTTTTAGCCATGGATTCAACATTCCTGCAAGATAATTGTCCACCAGTACTATAAGCCAGTTGTTCTTTAGATGGGATCTCTCCTGTAAAATTAGTTGCAGCCCTTCTCCAGTCACACAGTAGCCCATATGCCCTTTTACTAGGCCCTCCTCACTCACTTGGGTAACAGGCTTAACACCAGAGGATATTTAAATTTGCTAGCTCTATTAGCATTTTGGATGTCAGGTCCTTGCAGCATAATAAGAGAGATATTCTACTTCATTGGCAAGGCATTGTAGAGCACTTCCAAGACACATAAGACATTTAATCACTTAGATTCACCTCATATTCAGAAAAACATATTTCTTCTAGTATGGTATTTTTATACTTTATGAATCTTCTTCATTGATTCTGCCTTTGCCTCAAAAGGAAACGTACAAATATTAACACTAAAAACAATACAAACTCAGGACGTAGAAAAACTGCAAAAATACATGTGCATAGTGAATTTTTCTTTGTCTTCTTTCTTTGTCTCCCAAGGTAACCATTCTCTTGGTTGCTAATATTATCATTTAATTATTACTTCTCTGAAAAGAGCACTGTGAGATAAGAGACATATTTAAGTCAGATATAGAAGAATATAGTTTCAAATTGTAAGAGGAACATAGGCAGCCCCAGTGCCCAGTGGCAGGTTGCTGTGGACCAGAGGCTATTCTCCTTGACTGGCTTGCATGGATGCAGTCACAAGGGGTGCCAGAAAGCAACAGCACAGTGTAAGAGGGAGTGTTCATGCCCCTTTGTGTTTGATTCAGAAAGCTTGAATTTCACAGACAGGATCAAAAAGCAACTCCTAAAGAATTGACAAAAATTTATTATATAAACTGGCATAAAAATTTGCAGGCCCTGAGACCTGGTTTTGTCAGAATGCTCAGAGGGAATGGGTCTTTCTAGGGTGAACATGCATGAAACCAAATTCCTGCCAATTTATAGGCTGATTAACAGCATTTAATGCCCACTTTTGGTTTCCATTTTAAAAATGTTGCTTTGTTTAGATCTGTGGTGCAGGTTTCTGTTGGCAGATGATTATGGGAAGCCAAAATAAAACCCAAAGTTTCAGCCATGGGTATGCAATCTCTACCCAAAGGGTCTAAAAAGTCAAGGGCATCAACTGAAGAGAATCTAGAGCCTCCATTTCTATGGCAGGAGCAGCCATGCTGGACCTCACCATTTGATGTCTCTGGCTAACTTCCCCAGCCTGTGCATGGGGAAACATTCCCAGGAGTTGCCTCAGAGACTATTTCTTCCTACTTGCTGATGGCTACAGCATTTCTCTGTCTTTCATCAATACTCTGTTTCTTTATATATTTTACTACCTACCTCCTGACTCTCTTTATAGTTCTTGTAGGCCTGGAAGTGACCAAAGGGAGTATTTTTTCTTTTACAATTACAAAAATACTACTTGCTTTCTGAAATTAATCAATGAATTAATTCAAACTGTGTAGAACTGTAACAAGTAAAAGGTGATTTCCTTTGCTCCTGTACCCACTCTTTCAAGCATACATACTGTTTTCTTACCTTTCTATTTTTAGAAATTTACCATGGAGAAACAGAGAACTGCACAAAGAGTTATAGGCAGGATATTTACCACAGTACTCTTTACAGTAGTGAGAAAGTGGGTAACTAAATGTCTGACAATGACTTTCTCTTTCATTACCCTCCTTGAGCAGAGACAGGGCATGGGTCCAACCCTTCATGGAGATAATAAGAGCTCCCAGATGCTCTGTGTCCTAGGCCATCTTATACACAAGGCAGTGGTCAGATAGTTTTTCCAGACCAAGATACAGATGATTAGACCTGCAGCTGCATGTTTTATCACCTGTCTTGACCATTGTCACTGGGATAAAATAGGTGACCATGGCCCATAAATACTCCTGAAGGCGCTCAACATTGCTTTTTAATACACTGCTCAAATTATTTCCTTTATGACTTCATACCCTTATCTGTTGCCTATGGTATAGTTTTTTCCAAATTCATCCCTGGACCTTTTCTCAATGTGGGTTTAACTAGACTACATGTGTCCTTGCCTTGTATTACAATTTATTTTACACCCTTTATTTGTGGGTTGTTATTGTTGTTGTTGCTGCTCTTTTATGATAATGTCTCTGGCATAGGGAGGAGTCCTGGAAGCTGGAGCATAGATGCAGGGTTGCCTTAGCTACATGAGTAACTTTTTCTGCACAAATTGTGCTTTCAGCATTGGTGGTAACAAACATAAACATTCTGTTATTTTCCAATCCTTATTTTGTCTTTTTTTCCATAAAGTGGTCAGTTGTAAAGGTTCCTCTGAATTCTCCACCTTCACATATTCTGTTTCTTCTAACTTGCCATAACACAATCTTTCTCTCTAAATCAGTGAGTTATTTCTTTGGTTTCTGCACTCACACTATGTTTGTGAGTACTGATTAAATAAGTATAACACAGCTACTCTAAGTAATATTAAACAGGAACACTATGCAAACATTAAAAATGTTTATATTGACATGGAAGCTTATCTTTAGTGGAAAAAAACGAGTTGCAGAATAGTATATTAATAGAAAGTCTAGTCTTACCTCTGTTTAAAAGAAAAAAGAATACTGCGCATACACACAAATATTACAACAAAAGAACAAAACTGTGTGTAGATAACACAAAGATATGCAGGGGGGAAAAGCCTACAAGATAACAGCCTCAACCTATCACAGTGATTATCTCATGGTCCTTCTTGTGAATCCAAATGATGTAAAGCATTCATCAAAACATATGTATATATACAGAATATTTTTCCAACAATTTTAAGGAGTTCATGAACTTCTCTATGTATCCACTTAGTTTTATTTCTCTGGAGAGCTGTGACTAACACATTCATTCTCTTTTTTTCACTATGTTGCTGTAGCTTCTTAACTGGACTTCAGAGCCCTTCTGGAGCAATTTCCATTCACAGATAGCTGCCCAATTGTTTTCCATGGGTGATAAGAGCTGAGATCTCTGTCTCCACATCTTGCTTATGTCACTTATACAGCTTCTTAATGCATTGACATTTGTAAAGGCAAGAATATCTTGGATATGCTTTGCTGTTTTCAGCATTAATTTTATAACCATCTTTTGGGTTCCACAAGCAAATATGTTGTGATTTTGATGGATATTTCACATAATTCATACATTAATTGGTTAGAATATAAATTTTTACAGTTTTGATACTTACCATCTATGGCATTTTGCAGCAATGGTAACAAATCAGCCTTGGTAAATAAAAACCTGTGATGTTGGGCACATGAATAGCCTCTACCTCTCCTGCCATGGTCTTTATTATCATGAACCCATCATGTGGCCAATGACCAAGGCCAGCTGATGTCAACTAGTTGAGTCAGTCTGTCTGCTTGGTTGTTGAGTTTCTCTGCTGTGGCAAATCATCTTCATAGGCAGCAACATAAGACACAAAGATTTTTTTCATGCTCATATCTACTTCCACATGTTTATCCACATTTCTCTGCCCCGGGCTTCCTTGTCTTCAATTATTAATGTGTCAGTACATATAGTTCAATCTTGGGCCAATTCTTTCACACAATGTGGATGACCAGGTCCACTGCTCCATGCTCCACCCATTGAGCAGGATTTCTTTCTTTAAAAATTAATTCTAGGATTAATTTGACTTATTGGGCTAGCCAGATGGGTGTTTCCCTTACTCTCTAATATCTTTTTGTCTGTTTCTCAGAAAGCATAATATTCATGGATAGAAAAACATTAAAGTGCAGTCATTCTAGTTATTGTACAACCCATACAAACATAAAACTCTAGGACACAAACAAAAAAAAGAATATATACTATTTTTTTATATTTGTTCCTAGTCTCTGAACATTCAACTTTCAGTGACTCTCTTATTGCAATTAATTCACACTGTCTCCTCATAGGAAACATGAGCAGATGCTTCAAACATCTGAAAAACTTCGATAGGGTGAGTCCATTGACTATGTCAACCAAGCTGAATTTTCTGAATATAATCTGAGAGAAAGAAAGATCTGAGTCCACAATAGCAGATATTGCTACTGGCTGTGACATGAACTTTGAACATCATCTCACATCATAAATCTTCACTAGACCTTAGAAGCAAAAAAACAAAAAAGTAAATCATCAGACTCCTAGGTAAATGACACTGGAGGGACCATATTTTTCTTTCTATCCCTCTTTATGACTAACATCACCTCCTACTTTCTTAGGCTACAGGTGGTGGAGGCAAGGAAATGACAAAAAACTTAAATAATCAGTACTAAGTAGATGATCAGAGAGGCTTTAGACAAACCTTAGCTATCTCAGATCACTCTAAGAGGCCAATATGTAGTTTTTTTTCTTTCCAATCGTAGATCCCCTCTCTCTGTTTATTCCCACACACCCAGAAACACAAAATAATCAATGGTCACCACCATATCTTTATTATGCTGCATCAGAATATTTGAAAGGCAAGGTTTCTGTACTCCTTGGAGCCTCTGCCAGATATCTCTTCTCTAAGTGCAGAGCCCTAACATTGAGCAGTCACTGTTCTCAGATGCCAAAATAATCAAAAAGTTTTTAGATCTTGCTGTTTCACTGACACCTGTAGATAGATTAACCAATAATGTGTCCACCTCTGATGTAGGGTGAAAATAATGAACTTCCAGGATATAAAATTACTGTGTTTCTGTGGCATTGAGTAAGCTATTGGTCCATGTTGGCATAGGGTCAAATTAAGGTTTGTTCACAAACAGTATAAATTTTTTATAATCCATTTATGTGCTTCTTATTATAGGTAAACGTAATTCTGACAGCCATATCTGTCAGAAATCTGAGAATCTGTGACCTCAGCAGCACCTTCTCTTTTACAAACTCTTCAGGGCATCTTTAGTTTCCTTGTTCCTCAAACTGTAAATCAAGAGAGTCAACATGGGAATCACCACAGTGTAGAAAACTAATGCAAATCTGTTGAATCTGGAGGAGCCACTAGAGCTGGAACTCAAATAGACAAAAATACTTGATGTATACAAGACGGAAACAGTTGTCAGAGGAGAAGCACAGGTGTTAGATGCCTGCCTTTACCTGAAGTGGTCTTCATGAGAGAGGTACCAATATAGCCATAGGATAACATAATAATTAAAACATTTGCTACTCCAAAGATTACTGTTAATATATCAGTCATATCTTGTACAAAGAAAGTGTCAGTGCAAGACAGGATTAACAGTTGGGGCATGTCACAGAAGAAACAGCTGATGACATTAGGCCCACAGCAGGGGAGTTGAAGCAAAGCACACAACTGGAATAAAGTGAACCTACCCATGTAGGCTCCCAGCACAATGCAAACACAGAGGGTAGCTGACATGATGGATGAATAAACCAGGGGCTTACAAATGGCAGCATACCAGTCATAAGCCGTGGCCATGATGAGACAAGACTCACTCAGCCCCATCACTGAAAAGATAAAGTGCTGAATAATACAACCAACAGGTAATAGTTTGCCATTCCTGGAAGAAGTTGGAGAGCATCCTGGGGACTGTGGAGCTGACATAGCAGACATCAGTGAAGGACAGATTACTAAGGCAGAATTACATCGGTGTATAGAGGTGGGAATCCATCCTTATTAAAACAATGAGGAATAGGTTCCATCAGAGATGTAATGTAGATTACTTGGAATATAATGAAGAGTACTTATATGATTCTGAGAAAATCTGAGACTACCAACAGGATGAAATGGGTGATTTCTGTAATATTTCCTCCCCTAGTCATTGACTAGGTGCTCCTAGTATCAGAAAAGAGACAAGAGAATAGATTGCTAACTCAGTTGAAGTAATAACATTACCATTTTTATATGTGTATATCTTTTCCTCCAACAAGCACTGGAAAAAGAAAAATACTTCACTGTCCTTCTGGTGAAAAGACTCAGCTTTTCTTCTTGAATTGTCAACATGTTTGCTCAGTGCTTCAGATTTTCAATTAATTCATGGAGACTCATAAGAATTTTAAAAGGTATTTGAAAAGTTGACTGGCAACTCTTGCAAAAGTGCCATAGAAATGCTGAGATTATTATATATGAGGTAGTGATCATTAATTAAAATATTAAGTTTTAGAAATGGCTTTAATAAATAGTTATGCAACTGTTGCTTTAAATCATGAAAGCCTAAATGGCATCTTTCCAAAATAAATTTGAAACAGTCCTTCTGTCCTGAATTGTCATTCAAACATAAAGTTTCTTCTTTTATTCTTAAGAAAAATGATTTATCCTACTTATAATCATTTTTAAATTATTTTTAAAATATAGGCACTACAACTCCAAACTGGCCTGGCAAATAATAATGTAAATTCTAATAATATTTTGGTGGAGCAGGCATAGCATGTGTGCCCAATAAAGTTATGGAATACATCTTCTTAGGGAAGCCTTTACACAAAGTATTCCAAAAGGAGACTAGTACGGCTCAATTATGGCCTCAACTATTGTTGCAATTTTAGGATGTTTTTGATACTTGGGAAACAGCAAAATAATGTGGCTAAAGGTTCAGATTGTGGAGTTTTGGTTCCAGTGTCCTCTTGATCTATTAACTTGTAATAGATACTCTTAATCTATTAACTTGTAGCAATGGCATAAACACATTAAACTTGATTTATTTATAGTAAAGTGAAGACAATAAAAGCCCTGAACTATAAGGTTACTCAGAAGATTATGAATAGAAACTCATACAAATTCTCAGTACACAATTAGATGCATAACAATTGTTCAATAAAGGTTGACTAGTGTTATTGTGGATTGCTTAGAAATAACCATAAATGACAAGTATACTTGTGACTAGAAATATGAACTGTGCTAGATATTTATAGGGTGACTTGAGGAAACTTTTGACACATTATTGGCCCTATAGACAGTCAGGCATCATTGCCTTTAGACAGGTGTAGATTGAGACCTAGTGTCCATGCAGGTCACACCACCTAGGGTATGAAAATGAAAGCCACATACACCATTTTTTCTTCAGTTTGCTTTGGTTACAGAGTATCAGTGGGAAACCCACATCAAACTGTGATGCATCTCAATCCAGGGAAAAATTCTAAGTAAATATTTCAATTCTCCAATACTACAGAAGTAAAATACTCTTTTTATAAATACAATCAACAAGTTAGAGCTCACTAACAGATTTTTAGTAGATAATACATATAGGATACATTTTATACCTCAAATGTTCTTCCTTGAGAAAAGAGAGTAAACCAATGAAAACAAACCAAAAAATATCTGAAAAAGATGAATAATTAAAAAAGATTTGAGCTACAAGATAGTAAAAAGTACTATAGATGTTCATTTTTATTGTAATAACAGACATGTGTGTCAAAAGAACAAATAGAAATTTACTTTAAAATGTAAGTATCCTGCTTAATAGGTACACAGTGGCAAGCTGGGTGAATAAAACAAGACCCATTGGTCTGCTATCTTCAAGAGACCCATCTCACATGTAACACCTGTAGGCTCAAAGTAAAGGGTTGGAGAAAGATCTGCCATGCAAACAGAAGACAAAAAGGGGGAGGAGTTGCTATCTTTATCATATAAAACAGAATTTAAAACAAAATGGTAAAAAAAAAAGATAAAGAAGGTTAGAAGGTCATTATATAATGACAAAGTGTTCAACAAGAAGACTTAACTCTCCTAAGTATATATACACCAAACATTGGGGCCCCCCATATTCACAATACAAGTACTTCTAGACCTACAGAAAGACTTAGACCACAGTACAATGATAGTGGGGGACTTCGTCATCCTATTGACAGCATTTGACAGATTATTGAGGCAGAAAACTAATAAAGAAGTTGTGGACTTAAACTCCATACTTGACCAGCTGGACCTACTACACACCTACAGAGTACTCCACCCATCAACCAATATACATTCTTCTCATCTGCACACAGAACATACTCCAAGACTAAACACATGCTTAGCCATAAAATAAGTCTCAATAAATACAAAAAAAAATCAAAGTCATACCAACCATATTCTAGACCACAGTGAAATAAAAATAGAAATAAATATCAAGATTTTCAAAACCACAAAATTACATGGAAATTAAACAATTTGCTCCTGAATGACTTTTGAGTAAATAACAAAATTAAGGCAAAAATTTAAAAAATTATTTGAAATAAATAGAAACAGAAAAACAGAATGCCAAAATCTCTTGGATGCAACAAAAGCAATCTTATGAAGAAAGTTTATAATGTTAAATGCATACTTCAAACAGCTAGAAAGAGCTTAAATTAATAACCTAATCATATCTACAGAAACTAGAAACACAAAAACTAACCCCAAAGCTAACAGAAGAAATGACTAAAATCTGAGTGAAATTGAAGCACAAAAAACCATACAAAAAAAAATCAAGAAACCAAACGTTTCTTTTTTGAAAAGTTAAACAAGATTGATTAGACTGCTATCTAGATTAACAAAGAAAAAATATCCAAATAAGTGCAATCTGAAATGACAATGGTGACATTACAACTTGTCCCACAGAAATACAAAACATCCTCAAAGACTATTATGAACACTGCTATGCACACAAACTACAAAGTCTGGAAAAAGTGGATAAGTACCTAGAAACACACAAACTCCCAAATTTGAATTAGGAAAAATTTGAAACCCTGAACAGTTAATACTGAGTTCTGAAATTGAATCAGAATAAAAAACCTACCAACCAAAAAAAGCCCCAGATCAGATGAAGTCACAGCAGAATCCTACCAGATAAACAAGGGAGAACTGGTACCAATTCTACTGAAACTATTCCAAAGTACTGAAGGGGAGGGACTCCTCCCTAATTCATTCTACAAAGCCAGAATCACCCTGATACTAAACCCTGGAAAACATGCAGTGAGAAAAGGGAACTATAGGCCAATATCCCTGATGAACATCAATGCAGGAATCTTCAACAAAATGCAAGTAAACTGAGTTCAACAGCATATTGAAAAGTTAACTCCCCATGATCAAGTAAGTGTCAGTCCTGGAAAGAAAGGTTGGCTCAACATATGCAAATCAATAAATGTGATTTGCCACATAAACAGAATTAAAAACAAAAACCATAAGGTTGTCTGTCTAAATAGATGCAGAAAATAGCTTTCAGTAAAATCCAACATTCCTTCATGATAAAAAATCTCAAGAAACTAGACATTGAAGGAACCTATCTCAAAATAGTAAGCTCCATCTATGACAAACCCACAGCTAAAATAATACTAAGTGAACAAAAACTGAAAGCATTCCCCTTGATAACTGTAACAAAACAAGGATGCTTACTCTTAGAATTCTTATTCAACGTTATTGGAAGTGTTAGCCTGAGCAATCAGGCAAGAGAAAGAGCAGGCATCCAAACAGGAAAAAAAAAATAAGTCAAACTGTTGTCCTTCACAGATAATACAATCCTATGCCTAGGAAAAATATGTAAATGCTTCATCAAAAGGCTCCCAGAACTGATAAATGACTTCAGTAAGTTTCAGGATACAAAATCAATGTCTAAAAATTATTAGCATAGAACCAAGGACATGAAAGATCTCTACAAGGAGAACTGAAAAACACTGCTAAAAGAAATTATAGGTGACACAAACAAATGGAGGAAACATTCCATTCTCATGGATTGAAAGAATCAAATTGTTAAAATGACGATGCTGCCCAAAGCAATCTATAGACTCAATACTATTTCTATCAAAACACCAGCATCATTTTTCACAAAACTAGAAAGGACTACTCTTAGATTCAATGGAACTGAAAAAGAGCCAAATATCCAAAGCAATTCTAACCAAAAAGAACTTCAAAGTATACAATGATGTTACAAGAACCAAAATAGCATAGTACTGGACAAAAATAGACATTTAGGCCAATGGAACAGAATAGAGAACCCCAAATAAAGAAGCATATTTACAAGCAACTGATCTTCTACAAAGTCAACAAAAGTAAGCAATGGGAAAAGGACTCCCTATTCAACAAATATTGCTGGGATAGCTGGCTAACCATATGCAGAAGAATGAAACTGGACACCTATCTTTCACTGTATACAAAAATTAACTTATAATGAATTAAAGACTTGAATGTAAGACCTCAAACAATAAGAATCCTAGAAGAAAACCTAGGAAACACCATTCTGGACATTGGCCTTGGGAAAGAACTTATGACTAAGTCCTCAAAAGCAATTGCAACAAAAACAAAAATTTACAAGTGGAATCTCATTAAACTAAAGAGCTTCTGCACAGCAAAAGAAACTATCAACAGAGTAAACAGGAAACCTACATGGGAGAAAATATTTATGAACCATGCATTGATAAAAATCTAATATCCAGAATGTATAAGGAACTTAAACAATTACACAAGCAAAAAAGTATTTAAAAATAGGCAAAAGACATGAACAGACACTTCTCAAAAGAAGACATAGAAGTAGCCAACAGACATAAAAAATAAAAAAGCTTAACATAGCCTATCATCAGAGCAAATTAAAATGACAATGAGATACCATCTCACAGAAGTCTGAATGGCTACTAAAAAGTCAAAAAAAAAAAAAAAAACAGAGATGCTAGCAAAGCTTCAAAGCAAATGGAATGCTTATACACTGTTGGTGGCAATGTAAATGAGTTCAGCTACTGTGGAAAATTTGATGATTTCTCAAAGAACCTAAAACAGAGTTACCATTCGACCCAGCAATCTCATTTCTGGGTATACATCAGAAGAAAACAAATTGTTCTACAGAAAGAACTATGCACTTGTGTGTTCTTTGCAAGTTGCAAGATCTGACTCACTATGGGTAAAAAGTATTAGAGGGATAGACATGTGTTTATGTGATCTTGAGATGAGAAAGATATCTCTAAAATATAACACCAAATAGAAAATCTGGGAAAAAATATATAAAATAAAACAACGTAAACTTGGTTATGACAGAAAAATCCACTTGCATAATTCACATTTGAAATTCAATTAGTGAACTGGGAAAAAATAATCAAAAAATATTTTAAAAGACAATGTAGCAATGCCTTTATGATTTAAAAAATTCTTAAAAATTACCACTGATTCATGCATAAAATGGTTCTACCTTTCTGGAAAAGAAATTGTTTTATAAAATCTCTCTCACTTTCTTTCTTACACACACCTCCACCCCTATATGAGCCAGCTATAATGCCAAATGTTAAAAGTAATGGGTGGTATTATTTTTATTTTCTTATTACTATCTGCATTTTTTCAATTTTCTACAACTCCTATATTTATTAAGATACAAAAATTCTTAATATTTAGTAGGGGATGGAGAGAATAAGCAAGAGACTTTCCTGAATTTTACTTGCTATCTCTGCAATGTTTAGCAAGTTATTAACCTCTCTCAGTTGTCTCGTTTACAAGGGAATCTGTTAATAGTTACTAGCTAATCAAACTCCACAGCTTTTGCATGGCAAGAGAAACAGTCACTAGAGTGAATCGGCAACCAACAGATTGGGAAAAAATCTTTGCAGTTTACCCATCTGATAAAGGGCTGATATCCAGAATTTACAAAGAACTCAAACGGATTTACAGGAAAAAAACAAACAAGCCCATTCAAAAATGGGCAAAGGACATGAACAGACACTTCACAAAAGAAGACATACATGAGGCCAACAAACACATGAAAAAATGCTCATCATCACTGGTCATTAGAGAGATGCAAATCAAAACCACATTGAGATACCATCTCATGCCAATTAGAATGGTGATCATTAAAAAATTTGGAGACAACAGATGCTGGAGAGGATGTGGAGAAATAGGAACACTCTTACACTGTTGGTGTGAGTGTAAATTAGTTCAACCATTGTGGAAGACAGTGTGGCGATTCCTCAAGGACCTAGAAATAGAAATTCCATTTGACCCAGCAATCCCATTACTGGGTATATATCCAAAGGACTATAAATCGTTCTACTATAAGGACACATGCACACAAATGTTCATTGCAGCACTGTTTACAATAGCAAAGAACTGGAACCAACCCAAATGCCCATCGGTGATAGACTGGACTGGGAAAATGTGGCACATATACACCATGGAATATTATGCAGCAATCAAAAATGATGAGTTTATGTCCTTTTTAAGGACATGGATTAATCTGGAGAACATCATTCTCAGCAAACTGACACTAGAACAGAAAAAGAAATACCACATATTCTCACTCATAGGCGGGTGAGAAAAATGAGAACACATGGACACAGGGAGGGGGTTACTACACACTGGGGTCTATTGGGGGGAATAGGGGAGGGACAGTCGGGAGGAGCTGGGGAGGGATAGCCTGGGGAGAAATGCCAAATGTGGGTTAAGGGGAGGAAGGCAGCAAAACACACTGCCATATGTGTACCTATGCAACTATCTTGCACATTCTGCACATGTACCCCAAAACCTAAAATGCAATAAAAATTTAAAAAAAAATAAAAAATAAAAAATATATATGTATTAGAAAACCAAATACATATATATATATATATATATATATATAACATAATTTCATATAAGTTAAAAAAAATAGTTACTACCTCTTTCATAGGGTTGTTGCAAGTATTGAATGACATGAAGGGCTTAAAGGGTGAAGGTTCAATACATGTTAGCAATGATTATTCCCATCACCACTTCTCTCTGCAAAATAGAAAAAGGGAGAAATTAATACCAAAGTGTCAAGAAGTTCTTAATAAAATTACTTCCTAAATTAGACTGTCTCCAAGCCTCGATTCAAGAATATGATTAATAATGATTGTGTTTGTTTCTGTCTTATATTATTGTGTTATCTCACACCCAGCTGGATTATAAATTCCTGATGCTTCTTTTTATGCTGCACCACCACCAAATACCCTTAAGCTGACAACACTATCTACATGCAGCACATGGACTAGTGAAAACATTTTACTATCTAATGCTAAGCACCATGGAAACTGATATTAACACATTCATAAATGTTTCTTTGACCCAAATTTAGATGTATATATAACAATATCTTATGTTTATTTTATTTTCATTGTGGTTTTATGAACTTGGAAATCTTTCTATTTACTATTAAAGTGTTGCCAATATAATTTCTCAGATAGTTTATCCAAGATGAGTTATAGTTAATAAAAATAATTTGAAAATATAAGCTGTCATTGACAACATTCCCCAAACATAAATATAATTGGTCAGTTCAATGAAAAAGTCAAACTGTTGATCAACTTGTTGCCCTATAAATTTTCACATGTTTATTACACTCCAGTGATACAGGCCTTAATTAAATATATTCTGTTTAATCCATCATTTCCAGAAAATAGCAAGGACTTACAGATTGTTTTTCTTATTTATTATAAAATTTGTCCTGAAAATTGATCTTTTAAAACTTCAATAAACTAAAGAAAAAGGATGAATGTGCTCATTCTCTTTCATTACATTTCTTGCATATGTTCACCATCTCCCTAGAAAATTTGTAGAAGAAAAAGTGACTAATGTAAATATTAGCTGGGGATTTTGCTAGATGTATATAGGTAATCAAAATCCTTTCCAATTCTGATCTAATAAGAAGATGGTCAGTTTGTGGCATTGTGAAGAATACAGAATTGGATAAAGCCAGGAATGTTGTTGAATGGAAAACACTGTAAATAAAAGAAGGTTAAAAGGAATACTTAGACCAACACTACCTGTGTTTAGAGTGGGTATTTCTGATTTCTACAAGACATAGACTAGTGTCTCCAGACCACCAGGATGTCCAAAAACAACAATGGAGAGCTGTTTGAAGTATTTCAAAGAGTCTGATGGAATTGAACATGAGTACTTTCTCATATTATTTTTCAGCAATGCAATTTGGCTCCTACTAAGAAATTATGAATCAAAGCTGTGTATTTAAATAAAGATTAAATAAATTATTTTTTCAAAAACAATTCATATGAGCAAAAATTAAAAGGGTCTTTGAAATAGAGAAAATTGGGAAAAATAAGAAAAAACATGTTTTGATCTTAGAAAATTTTCCTGATACTCAGTAAGTTATTATTTTTATTCAGCTGTCAATTATTTTTTTATGATCTTTCTTATTTGACTCTCCATGATCCTATTATCCTCATTTTACAGGTTAAAAAAACACACAGAAAGTAATACAGGTCAAAGTCATATCCTTAAGAAATTACAGAACTGGAATTCAACACCTATTTCTCATCCCAGAGTAATAACTTGAAATTTTATGTTGAGATTATTATTTTTGTTAAAGTCAGAACATTTCTATAAGGAGAAAGAGAACTCAAAGATAGTCCTAGGTGGAGGAAATGGAAGCAAAGAAGAAAGAATAGTTGAATAATAGGAGAGACTGAGGACAATAGACCTTGCTTACTGAAAGAATCAGAGAGATAATGAGATATCAGAGAATCAACCGTTCCCTCTAAGTCTTGCCCTGTGACCTTGACCCAGATCCCTCAAAAAGACACAATTCTTGCCAAAGGTTAAAATTAATTATTTCTTGTACAAATGAATTTTTCAGGTGGGCCCCATTGCATTCTAAGATGGGTGATTTGGGCCACAAAACTGGCTGTTCACTCACAGCAAAATATCTTAAATGTGCTGTTGAGAGCAGAGGATAAAGGAGAAAAGCCAATTCAAGGGAGAAAACATTCCAGGTACTTATTCTCTGGTGTCATGGTTGTCATGGAGTTTTCATCCCCGCAGATTTCATGCCCCACCTTGCCATGTCCCCACTGGATTCATTCCCTATTTCCCCATGGTCTTTGATGATGGTCTCATGACTGTAGATTTTCTTTACCAACTTTGGAGTCATTTGAGCTGGAAAGGATAGGAATCTGGGATATTCTAGTATAAACTCACCTGGGATTTCCAGGTGGAGAACCTGAGGCCAGAGAAGGTAAGGGATTGTCCCAAGATAGCACAGCTTGCTGGTAATACATCTTGCTAACAGTAAGTTAAATACATGTACATATTTGTATTTCTGTGGTATCACTTATAACATCTCCTTTTTCATCTCTGATTATCTTTATTTGGGTCTTCTCTCTTTCCTTGGTTAGTCTCACTAATGGTTTATCAATTTTTTTTATTTTTTTAAACCAAATTTTTGTTTCATTTATCTTTTATATTGTTTTGGTATTCTATTTAGTTCTGCTATAATCATTGTTATTTTTTTATTTCTGCTAATTGTGAATTTCATTTTATATGGCTTTTCTAGTTCTTTATTTAGAATTGTTATTTTCTCTTGCTGAGTTGATATTTTTGTTTCATTTATTCTTTATATTGTTTTCAGTGTCTATTTCATTTAGTTCTGTTATAATCATTATTTCATTATTTTCTGCTAATTGTGAATCTTGTTTGATCTTGCTTTTATAGTTCCTTATTTAGAATTATTTTCTCTTGCTGAGTTAATACATTTATCATTATATAATGACCTTTATCATTTTTATTGTTTTTAATTTAAAACCTGTTTTACCTAATTAGAGCTAATTCTGCTTGCTCTTGGTTTCCATTTGTGTGAAATACCTTTTTCCAATGCTTTACTTTCAGTATGTACATGTCTTTACAGATAAGGTGAGTTTCTTGTAGACAGCTTATGGTTGAATCATGGTTTTTTTTTAACTCATCAATGTATGCCTTTTAAATGCAGTGTTTAATTCTTCTATGTTCAAGGTTAGTATTGATAGGTGAGGTTTTGTTCCTGTCATATTATTAATTGTTGTCTAGTTGTTTTGTACACTCTCTTTCCTTTATATTTTATTCACTGTTCATTTTTGGTTTGGTGAAATTCTGTAGTGGTGTCATTTGATTCCTTTCTCTTTCTCTTTTGTATTATTGCATTAACAACGAGTTTAATATTTGTGTGTTTCCGTGATGGTGAATACCATTCTTTTGCTTCCAAGTTTAGAACTTTTTTGATCATTTCTTTTATTTCCAATCTAGTGGTGGCAAATTCTATCATTATTTGCCTGTCTGGGAAAGATTATTTCTCCTGAAGCTTAATTCTTGCTGTATATAAAATTATTGGCTTATAATTTGCTTGTTTTTTCTTTCAACACTTTGAATGTATCATTTCACTACCTTCTTACCTGCAAGTTTTCTGCTGAGAAGTCTGATGTTATTCTGAAGTAGTTTCCTTTGTAGATGACTACATGTTTTCCTCTTGCCAATTTTAGAATTTGTTCATTCACTTTGATTTTAGACAGTCTAATAATAATATGCCATGGCAAACTCATTTTCACATTGTATTTTTCTGAAGTTCACCGAGCCTGTTTTATCCATATGTCTAAATTTCTTGATAGACTTGGGAGGTTGTTATACATTATGTCATTAATGGGTTTCCTAACCTTTTTTCCTTAGGAATACCAATAATTTATTATTTCAGTCATTTCAGGTAGTCTCAAAAGTCTTGAAGGCTTTGTTTATTCTTTTTTTTTCTGACTGGATTATATTTTAAAACCTATCTTCAAGTTCATATTCTTCATTCTGTTTAATCTAGTCAATTGTTGAAGTTTTCAAATGTATTTTGTAATTCTTGCAATAAAATTTTTAGTTCCAGGATTACTGTTTTCTTTTAAGGTATCTATCTCCTTGGCAAATTTCTTGTTCATATCTTAAAATGATTTTCTGATTTGTTTGTATTGATTTTCAGATTTCTCTTGAATTTCATTGAGCTTCTTTAAAATTAATACTTTGAATTTTATCTGGAACTTGGAGGATTTATTTGTGTTTAGCATTTATTGCTGGAAAATTTTT
Source organism: Saguinus oedipus (assembly GCA_031835075.1). Lineage (NCBI taxonomy): Eukaryota > Metazoa > Chordata > Mammalia > Primates > Cebidae > Saguinus > Saguinus oedipus. The sequence continues at coordinate 58,358,176 of CM063178.1, read as the reverse complement.
GTGATTTTTTTGAGGGTGTGGTTTTGAGGGTGTGAGGGTTACCTAGCTTTTTCATGTATCCTGTGTCTTTAAGTTGTTTTCTGCATATCTGGTGTAACAGTTCTTTTTATTTTTGAATTTCCTTTAGTTGGAGAGAATTTTTTTCTTAAAGATGTGACAACTCTGTTGGTTGGGTGTAGCCTTCTGGTTTTACTCCTGGGTGTATGCAATAGTGAAAATGCTGTATGATTTATTTGGCTATCCTCAGTGTGTTAGGTTACAGTTATTTATGGAGGCACTGGTGAATTTGTGCTCCAGTTTCAGTGTCAGATGCATCCATCTTCAGATTAAGTGATGGAGAATTAAGCATGTCTATCTTTGTGATCTGGGGAAGCACATGCTGAAATCTGTGTTGGTAGATCCAGGAAAATCAGTTCTGTATCCTCTGAATGATGTTCCAGGATGCTAATTGTAATAGCACTGTACCAGGTAAGTGAGTGGGTTATTTTGCTCCTGGATTGCTTGGGAATAGTGGATGATGGTGGTGGCAGTGGCAATAAGATGTCCTTCTAGTTTCCACACACTGTACTTTTGTGTTGGAAGTGGTTGAAATGTACTACTCAAGTCAGCCTCCAGGCCAATAGATGATACTTGCAGGTTGGAGCTAGCCAACCTGGTAGCAGTATGCCAACCTTTGTGCCCTAGAAGAAGTACTCAGGTGTCTCAGGTGGTGGATTGAGCTGTGGAACATCCAGAAGCCTGACTCCTACAGTCTCATGGGGTTACTAAAGCTGGGTGGACCCAAACCAGGCAATTTTTCTCTCAGGTTCCCTAACAGGGTGAGCATGCACCAGCTGTGACTGGGGAGTGGAATGGTCCTCAGTTCCCTGGAGAAATGCTTGGGTGAAAGTTGATTACTGCTATGTTGATGTTCTGCCACTGGGGGAATGGTGCTGGTCCCTGTAGTTACTGCTTTGACCAGTGATTTGGGGGCTGTGTCCCTCTCATGCCCCAGTCCCAAAAGGTGTTTAGTCAGTCCCAGCAGTTCTCACCCAGCCTGTAATTCAGCCCCAAGCCACAGGAGCTACTGTTAAGCTCAGTACAAAGTATCTAGAGCAATTATTATCCCGGACAGGTCTGGGATAGTTGCCCAGTTCCAGAACCAGCAGCTGAAGTTCTTGCCATGTTTGCTTCTCAGTTCTGGTTGTGACAGCACTGTCCCACTCAAACCCTGGTTCTGCAAGTCACAACCCAAGTCTCCCTAATGCCTAAGACTGCTGTTGTTGGTTTTCAGGATTATGCACAGTTTTATAAGAGCTAGGATAAAAAAAAAAAACAGTGCCTTACTGTAGCTGCATAAGTCTGAGGAAGAGAGTAAGACACTCCTGGAGTAGTTCCTTCTCAAGATATCCCAGCTACTCCCTAAATTAGATTCAAGGATTGGGAGGGCCTAGGTGTTTGCCCACATCCTAGATTGTATAATTTCATCAGTGGGAAAATGGACCCACAGAAAGACATTCACATACCCTTTCTTATACTGGGGATTCACTCCCAGTTTTTTACCATTCCTGGCTATACAGGCTACCTATTTTATTTCTTCTTTTGAACTCCCATGTTCCTTCTTGGATAATATATTTAAAGCTTCATTGTTGTTTTGGTTCTTCAAAGTAGGTGAGGCATTCTGAAAGTGCTTCTAATCAGCCATCATTTGACCCAACAATTTTTCTTCTGAGACTTTATATGAAGATGATTATATATGTACATAAGGATGTACACATAGGTATTTTCATTGTGTTAATACCTTTTAGAGGTCTCTCAAACAATCTTATTGCTTCACTTAAATTCAAAAATCAAGTTTAGATTCTGTGGAGCTGAAATGCTCACTAGCTGCCTCATTATTGGCTCTATGGTTATCTAATTTTTTACAAGGGCACCAAAAGACTCAATGAGGAAAGGATAGTCTCTTTAATAAATAGTGCTGGAAAACTAGATTTTATCATGCAAAAAATGAATTTGAACCTTTATCTTACATCATACACAAAAATCAACACAATATGGATTAAAGACCTAAATGTAAGACCTGAAACTCCTATAGGAAAACAGGGGAAAAGCTCTTGCACATTGGCCTTTGCAATGATTTTTTGGATATCACACCAAAAGCTCAAAATACAAAAGCAAAAATAAATAAATGGAACTAGATCTAAATAAAAAGCTTCTGCACAGCAAAAGAAGCAATCAGCAAAATTAAAAAGCAACTTATAAATTGGGAGGAAATGTTGCAAACTATATATCAGATAAGAGTTAATACCTGACGTTTTTTAAAGTCAATATTTATTTATTTATTTATTTGAGACGAAGTTTCACTCGTTACCCAGGCTGGAGTGCAATGGCACGATCTCGGCTCACCCCAACCTCCGCCTCCTGGGTTCAAGCAATTCTCCTGCCTCAGCCTCCCAAGTAGCTGGGACTACAGGCACGCGCCACCATGCTTAGCTAATTTTTGTATTTTAGTAAAGATGGGGTTTCACCTTGTTTGACCAGGATGGTCTCAATCTCTTAATCTCGTGATCCACCCACCTCGGCCTCCCAAAGTGCTGGGATTACAGGCATGAGCCACTGCACCCGACCCTAAAGTCATAATATATAATAGCAAAAAAATTAAAACCTGATTTTTAAAATGGACATAGGACCTGAGTGTACATTTATCCAGAGAGGATATAAAAATGGCCAACAAGTATATGAAAAGGTGCTCATCATCACTGATCATCAGAGAAATGCAAATCAAAACCACAATGAGATACTATCTCATACCAGTCAGAATGGCTACTAGTAAAAAGTCAAAAAGTAACAGATGCTAGCAAGGTTGCAAAGAAAACTGAATGCTTATGCACTGTTGATGGGAATATAAATTAGTTTAACCATTGTGGAAAGCATTATGGTGATTCCCCAAAAAGCTGAAAACAGAACTACCATTTGACCCAGCAATCCCATTACTGAATATATCCCCAGAGGAACAGAAATCATTCTACCATAAAGAAGCATGTACACGAATGTTCATTGCAGCACTGCTCACAATAGCAAATACATGAAATATAAATGCCTATCAAAGACAGACTGGATAAAGAAAATGTGGTACATATACACCATGGAATACTATGTAACCATGAAAAAAGAATGAGATTATGGCTTTTGTGGGAACATGGATGAAGCTAGAGGCCATTAAACTTAGCAAAGTAACACCAAAAAAGAAAACCAAATACCACATGTTCTCACCTATAAGTGGGACCTAAATAATGAGAATTCATGAACACAAACAAGGGAACAACTGACATTGGGGCCTAGTGAGTGTGCAGGGTGAGAGGAAGGAGAGAAACAGAAAAAAATAACTATTGGGTACTAGGCTTAGTATCTGTACAACAAACCTGGGTGACATGACTTTACCTATATAACAAATCTGCACATGTATCCCTGAATGTAAAATGAAAGTTAAAGAAAATCAACAATGAAAACACAGTATGGCATCCTAGGTTCTTGCCATTTTTCTACATATAATATTTACCAGTTCCTCTGTTCTCAAAAACATAATCACCTTTTAGGGTTTAATCTACCTGGGTTCTAATCATGGAAACTGACTTTTTAAACTGTATTCAATGTCAGTGACACTGTCTCAAATAGATCACTTGGTGGTGGCTGACCACAATGGCACCAGAAGTCCAGGAAGTAAAGGTTGTACTTCTTCTCTCTACCTAGCTATTCTTGTGACCTACAAAGAGTCACTTACATATTCTTGCTTCTATCTTCCTTATAACAATAGCAATATCTATCCAAATATTTTCTTACTAAGGTAAATATGTTGCCCCATTTAACACCCTCTTGAGGGCCTCTTTGATTTCCTTGTTTCTCAAACTATAGATCAGAGGGTTTAACATGGGGATAAGGGTAATATAGAATACTGAGAGCACCTTGTCCTGCTTCATGGAATGGCTAGAGCTTGGATGCAAGTACACAGAAAGGGCTGTGCTGTAGAAGAGAGTCACAGCTACTAGGTGGGAGGCACAGGTATTGAAGGCCTTGGCACTACCTTTGGTTGATGACATTTTCAGTATCGAAGCTACAATAAAACCATAAGACACCAGGATAACAAGCAAAGTGCCCAAGCCAACAAAAATAGCTACCAGAAAAACAGTCACTTGGCTGATAAAGGGATTAGAGCAAGACAAGGAAATAATCTGAGGTATATTACAGAAGAAATGTTGGATGATATTTGGCCCACAGTAGTAGAGATTAAAGCAAGGAACTGTTTGAACTAAGCCACCAACAAATCCACTCCCATAGGCTCCAGCCACCATCTTCCAACAGATAGCAGGGACCATGATGGCTGAGTACTGCAGAGGACTGCCAATGGCCACATATCTGTCACAGGCCATGACAGCCAAGAGGCAGCACTCAGCCAGACCCATCCAGGACCCAACAAAATACTGAGTGGCACAGGCAAAGAAGGAAATTGTCTTCTCATCTTTCAAGAAGTCTGAAAGCATCCTTGGACTGATGGTAGAAGAATAGCAGATGTCTATAAATGACAGGAAACTGAGAAAAAAGTACATGGGTGTGTGCAGGTGAGAGTCCATCCTGATGAGGATGATAAGGCCCAGGTTCCAAATCAGGGTCACAAGGTAGATTGCCAGGAAGACTAGAAAGAGGATGAGCTGAAGCTCTTTGTCATCTGAGAGTCCTAGGAGAACAAACATGGTCACAGAGGTGTGGTTTCCACTTATGTTCATGGATCTGCTTGGTGTCAACTGCTGAGAAAAAGGAATGAGAAGGAAATGGGTTTATTCCACCCCCCCAAGAAGAAACACTATTTTTTTCAGTCATGAAGCTGGCTGAATATAAAAACTTGAATCATCAATGTTGAGTTAATTTGTGTCTTTCATATATACAATCATGAAAATTTACTAAAAAAAGTTTTTAGGTAGCTATTATGCTGAAGACAGTAAATAAGCATCATTAGTATGATACCACCTAAAATGTCTTAGTTTCATGCATTCCTGTTTTACAATACATGAGACTTTGAAGATATGCTAAATTAAGAAAATTCTGTCATTTTTCTCTACAGTTGACTCTTGAAAAACATGAATTTAAACTATGCAGCTCTACTTATACGTGAATTTCTTTTCAATAAGTACAGTGGAAAATAGAGATTCATAACAATTTGAAAAAAACTCACAGATAAACTGCATAATCTAGAAATACCAAAAATATTAAGAAAAATGTACATCACAACTTCATAAAATATATACAGACATTAGGCTATTTTATCATTTATTATAAAATATACAAAGATCTATTATTAAAAAGTTAATTATTTTTTTAAAAATTATGATGAACAGACCATTTACTGGCTCACAGTTCTGGAGGATGGGAATTTCAAGATCAAGGGACTAACATCTGGCAAAGGCCTTCTTGCTATGTCATACCATGACAGAAGAGCAAAGGGAGTGCAAGAGAGAGAGTAAAAGAGGGCCAAGTTCCCCCTTTTATAATGAACTATCTCCCTTGATAATGGCATTAATCCATTCTCTTCACCTTCATGGCCTAATCACATTTCACTGGGCCTCATCTACTAACACTGTTGTAAAAGTTAAAATTTATCAAAAGTTACATACAGACACTTAACCACTCATGGTACCATTCACAAATGAAGAAATATAAGCAAACATAAAGATGCAGTATTAAATCATAACTGTATATAATTAACTGTAGTACATACTTTACTGCTATAATAATTTTGAAACTATCTGCTATTGCTATTGCAGTGAGCTCAAGTGTTGAGAGTATCTGCTTAAAGTGCTTTGTGAGGCTAGTCATTCTCATGTGGGAAATTCATCTCTCAAAAAAATGCATATAGCAGTAAAAAGTTCTCTTTCATGGTTCTCACATATTTTTCATTGCGCTTAGTACAGTATCATAAACCTTGAATAACACCATGGGACACATACAAAGTGCTACCAGTGACACTGGAAGTATTCACAAGAAGCAGTAAAATTGTCATGATATGACAATAAAAAGTTAAATTGTTTGATATATATCACAGATTGAGGTCTGTAACTACAGTTGCCTGCCATTTTAAGATAAATTAAACCAGCACAGGGACCATTGTGAACAAAAGAAAAGGAAATTCATGGAGCTGTTACTGCAGCTACTCTAGCAGGTACAAAACTCATACTTTTTGTGAAATACCTTTTTATGTCATCCTGAAAATGCAACTTTTATGTGGGTGCAGGATTGCTATATGAAAGTCATACCTATAGACTCTAATATGATTCCAGAAAAAGTGAAGTCATTATATTCCAGCTTAAAGCAAAAGGAAGATGAAAGCTGGAGAATTTAATGCTGGAGAATTGTAAAGCTGGAGAATTTAATGCTAGTAATGCTAGTAAAGGATGATGCTAGTTGAATGATTTTCCAAAGAGGTTTGGCTTTTAAAATATCAAGATAACAGGAGAAGCAACTTCTGCGGACCAAGAGAAGCAGATGCCTGAAGAGGTTTTTAATGAAGGCAAATGTACTCTATTCTTGGGGAAAAAATGCCACAGAAAACATTTATTAATAAAAAAGAGGAGCAACATCAGGACAGACTAACTTGTTTTGTGCAAATGCAGTTGAGTTTATGATCAGGACTGCCTTTATCTATAAAGCTTAGAAAGAAAAGATAAACACCAGCTGCCAGTCTTTCAGTTGTACAATAAGGTGTAGATAATAAGAATGCTTTTTCTGGATTGGTTCCAGAATGGATGCTTTGTGAAGTCAGGAAGTACTTTGTCAGTAAGGGACTTCCTTTTAAAAAAATATTTTTATATTGGACAATGCCCCTGACAACCCAGAACCCCATGAGTTCAACACCAAAGGCATCAAAGTGGTCTACTTGCCCTCAGAAACAATGTCTCTAATTTAGCCTCTAGATCAGGGGGTCACAATGACCCATAAGTCTTATTACACATGATAAATTGTCAATGCTGTGGAAAAGAATCCCAACAGAGAGGACATTAAGAAAGTCTGCAAGAATTACACCATTGAAGATGCCATTGTTGTTACAGAAAAAGCTGTGAAAGCCATCAAGCCCCAAACAATACATTCCTGCTTGTGAAAACGTTTTCCAGCCATTGTGCTTGACTTCACCAGATTATGACAGAGCAAACCAAGAAAATCATGAAAGATTGTGATCATCTAATAATGGTGAGGGAGGTATCAAGACATGGATCTCAAAGAAATTCAAAAGCTACTGAACACCATGTCAGAGAAATTAACAGAAGACAGCTTGATGGAGATGAGTGTTTTCAGACAAGTGCCAGATGAAGAGGAAGATATAGAAGAAGCGGTTCCAGAAGACATATTGATGTTAGACAATTAGGCAGAAGGGTTCCAATTACTCAAGACTGCTTTTGACTTCTTTTATGACATGGACACTTCTAGGATACAAGCATTGAAACTTAAGCAAATGGTGTAAGGTTTGACAACATATAGAAACATTTTTAGAGAAATTAAGAGGCAAAAAAAAGTCAGGCAGAAATTATGTTGTATTTTCATAAAGTTACACTGAGTGTGCCTGCCAATCCTGCCTCCCCCTCTATTTCCTCCACCTCTTCTACTTCTGCTACCCCTGAGACAGCAACGCCAATCCCTCCTCAGCCTACATAAGCCAGTTTTTCTAAAAACCCCTCTGCAACCTGAAGACAATGGAGATTAAGGTCATTATGATGATCTATTTCCACTTAATGAATAGTAAATACTTTCTTTTTCTTATGATTTTCTTAAGAACATTTTCCTCTAGCTTATTTTGTTGTAAAACTATAGTATAAAATACATATAACATTTAAAAATGTGTTGACTGCCAAAATAGACAAATGGGACCTAATCAAACTCCACAGCTTCTGCACAGCAAAAGAAACAGTCACTAGAGTGAATCGGCAACCATCAGAATGGGAAAAAATCTTTGCAGTTTACACACCTGACAAAGGGCTGATATCCAGAATTTACAAAGAACTCAAACAGATTTACAGAAAAAAAAATAAACAAGCCCATTCAAAAATGGGCAAAGGATATGAACAGAAACTTTACAAAAGAAGACATACATGAGGCCAACAAACATATGAAAAAGTGCTCATCATCATTGGTCATTAGAGAGATGCAAATCAAAACCACATTGAGATATCATCTCACACCAGTTAGAATGGTGATCATTAAAAAATCTGGAGACAGCAGATGCTGGAGAGGATGTGGAGAAATAGGAACACTCTTACACTGTTGGTGGGAGTGTAAATTAGTTCAACCATTGTGGAAGACAGTGTGGCAATTCCTCAGGGACCTAGAAATAGAAATTCCATTTGACCCAGCAATCCCATTACTGGGTATCTATCCAAAAGACTATAAATCGTTCTACTATAAGGACACATGCACACGAATGTTCATTGCAGCACTGTTTACAATAGCAAAGACCTGGAACCAACCCAAATGCCCATCGATGATAGACTGGACTGGGAAAATGTGGCACATATACACCATGGAATATTATGCAGCAATCAAAAATGATGAGTTTGTGTCCTTTGTAAGGACATGGATGAATCTGGAGAACATCATTCTCAGCAAACTGACACAAGAACAGAAAAAGAAATACTGCATATACTCACTCATAGGTGGGTGAGAAAAATGAGAACACATGGACACATAGAGGCGGTCTACTATACACTGGGGACTGTTGGGGGAAATGGGGGAGGGACAGTGGGGGGGCTGGGGGGGATAACCTGGGGATGAATACCAAGTGTGGGTGAAGGGGAGGAAGGCAGCAAAACACACTGCCATGTGTGTACCTATGCAACTATCTTGCATGTTCTGCACATGTACCCCAAAACCTATAATGCAATAAAAATTTAAAAAAAAAAATGTGTTGACTGTTTATATTATTGGTAAGGCTTCCAGTCAACAGTAGACTTTTATAATACAAGTTTTATGGGTATCAAGTCATATGTAAATTTTTTACTGCACAGGGAGTCAGTACCCCTACCCTTGGATTTTTCAAAGGGGAACTGTGTGTTGAAATAGGATGACTCTGCTCAAGCGTGATTCCAGTATTCACTCAATGCTTCAAGAAGAACTTGGATCATCCTGGCCCTCTTATGTAGAATGAAGTGCTCTTCAAAATCTCCTTGAGAACTAACATCCAATCAATCTATAATAAGGGAGTATTGACAATTCTGTAACTGCTTTTAGGCTCTCATAAAGCCTGGAAAGATATAACAAAAATGTAGCAAGATGGTAGGAATTCACACGCTAAGAAGCAGCTTGGAGACGGGTATTACAACCAACTTAATAACTCTGGGAAGGCTCCTGAGAAGTTAGATAACACAAGGTTGAAATATTTGTTATATTCATTATATTCCCTTCCTAGCAGTTGCATTTTTTCTCAAATCTGAAATATTTATAGGTTAAATTTTTTATGACAGTAATTCTTTATCTTATTTGGGTCAGTGATGCTTTTAAAAATCGTTTGGACACTCTGGACCCACTACCCAGTAAACTGCAACCACTTACAACCTTTGCATACACTTTAAGTGAATTCTCAATCACCTTCAAGCCTATCCATGGTGGCCAGGTTAAGGACTTCTCCTATAAGGCAGTGTGACTCAAACTCATAAAAGGCTTAAGATGCTTAGGCAATTATGTATGTATTAGGAATTGAGGTAGAATTTTTAGGAGTCCTTTCTCATTTTCACTTTGGAGCCAGTTCAGGGAAAGCAAAATACTAAGTCTTCAGCCAAATGGTAACTAACCAATCAAATATTTTTGCCTCAGGCACTATATGCTGTCTTCAAGATTCTATAGCTGTCATTCTTTCTAGATCATTAGAACATTCCCCAACCAAAATGCATGTTTATTCAAATATCTTCACATTAAAAAGGAAGTCATGGGGGGCCTTGAAGGCAGAAAATAGCTGTCAAATATAGCCTGGGAGTTGTGTCTAAGGGTAGAAGTAGAAATCTCAAACATTTCCATTGCTGTGATATTAATGGACTAAACCATGTATGATCTACAAGTATTTGTCAACATTAGCCATCCAAAATATCTTCCTTCTTCCTAACCATTTCCCAGACTCCTACTTCCAAAAAGAAAAAGATCTCCATAGAAACATCAGACTATTCATAGAGATGCACACTCAAAGTGGTTCTTTTCCCAAAATCAGATCAGTCACGGCTTCCTGTTGCACTGCATTGAAAAAAAAGTTTTCAAGAAATAAGGTCTTCAATTGTAAAAGAACATTTAGATAATTGTCATTAATATGAAAGGGAAGATTCATAGAAGACAGGCAATGCATTTAGCATCCCAGACTTAGGAGTAGCTCTGTCCACAGTAAGACTGAATAGAGAAAGAATCTTGTGGGAAAAGAACAGAAAGTTGTATTTGTTACCTTTTTCATCATCATCGTCATCACCGACAGTCAGAAGAACAAAGATTTATTGAGTAACTACACACATACTGACCTGCTTCTTATAAGCATAAATATATATGCAATTTTCTCTAATTTATGCTCATTCAATATAGGAAATTTAAATCTGGTATACTATTTAATAATCACAATATTTGCACTCTGAAAATTGCCTCTATATTTCTATCATATGTCTCTGGGACCTCAGTTTGTTGGCTCTTTTTGCTCTATTCCCCACATCAATAAAACTTTCATTATTTATATTTCTCTACTGTGTTCTGTTTTCTTCTTACAAATGTTTCTTTCCATAAATTAATTTTATCATTAATTATGTTAATTGGTTGTTTGACATAGTCATTGGGTTTTAAATTTTAATCATAATATTTTGTTTTGTTTTCTAGAACTTCTGTTTTCATTTTTCCCAAATAGTCTATTTCTTGTTCTTTAATCATACTTTTAGTAGCATTCTTTAATTAAACATATTAAACATAATTATTATTACCAAATAACTTAAATACCTAGTTTGATGTTATTGCTGTCTCTCATTCAGGACATGAGCTATTTGCTTGAGTGTTTAGTGAATTTTAATCAGAAGTTCATGTTACTTTAAATTTATCTGCAGGAAGCATTGAGGTTTAAGTATAATATGTCTTCCTCCATAAACGATTTTTATTACTTCTGTCAGTACCTTGGGGAATGATATTAGGCCATTACATATGCATTAGGAATTGAGGTAGAATTTTTACATGAGAATCCATGTAAGCAATAATTTTGATTTGGGGTTTTCTCAGGGCCTCAACAGTCATGAGATTTAGACTACATAGCTAAATAGAAGTCTAAGGATAAAAATAATCAGGGGAATCTCTTTCTCTTCCTCCCAAACTAAGGCTGAGAGAATTATGCATATCATTGTTTTATTTTGTGGGGTCAGATTTTTCCATTTTGCCCCCAGAGAATGTTATGCCTGTTTCAGTGTCATGAGGGTTGTCTATTATCCAGCCTCCTTCACTGTCTTTTTATCCTACCTTTATACAGGCCTATTAAACTCAGCCTTAGGGTTTAGTGGATCCCTCCTGGGAAAATGCTGGCTGCAGTCTACTATATTCTTAGGTTTGTGCTTTCTTATCATCTTTATACTTTCAGGAATTTATGTTCTTTCTCACTAACTGGGCCATGAAAAAAAAAATGTGTTTTAGAGTTTATCTAGCATTCTTAGTAGTTTCTGTGAATTTATAACCCACCGTATTCCCAGAAGCATGTCTACAAAGAATATTTTTATGAAAGTCTTGGTAACTTCAACTTATCACTGGCCACTTTGTCTCACTTCTTTAGCAAGCAGTCAGCATTCTCACTTTTTTTCTAGAAACCTCAAGCTTTTTGATTTTCTTACATTTTTGTTTCTAATATGGCTAAATTTTACTTAAAATCAAGGCACAGTAGATAGCTAACATTATTGAGGGCATACACTATCCCAGGTGCTATTATAAATCCTTCTATGCTTTGTCTCATTTTAATTTGTCCAACATCCCCATGAGATCTGTGCTCCTATCATTTTTCATTTTGTAAATAAGGACACTGTGACAGGTCCAAAATGGAAATATAGCCCTAAATCAGACAAACCAGAACTGAGATTCAACTCCAGGCACTCTAGCTCCAGAGCACCTTAAAAGACCGTGATCCACCGCCTCAGTAAAACATTAGTGCATTGATTGATTAAATGCAAGAATTGATGCATTACTCTTATTTCTAACCACCATAAAGTGCAAAGCACTATACTTTGCATGAGGCAAAAGATCCTATAAGGAGCCTAGAGTCCAGTAAGACAAGAATTGTGTCCACAGAGGCATACTGCAAGCAAGAGATGATTTATGGTATGAAAAATGTAGAAATAAAATTCTGCAGGTAATCACCTGTTGGATATAGGCAGAAAGTTAAGGGACTCAAGAATCTTTTGTATATTCTTTGTGAGAATTTCTCATGGTCTCTACAATGGCAGAGCCTATTTCAGAGAAGTTATTGTACAAATGGACAGGCCAATGACAATGTAATTGAACATGCTATCAATAACATAATCACTATATCACTTCACATAGATATCCTTTCAGGAAATGAACAGAAAAGTGGTAATGCCCACTGCTTGCCAAGGAAGTGAGATAAACTGGAAAAGAATATATATTCTTTCAGGAAGAAAAACTAATGAGGTATTAAAATGTTTTGGAAATTTTACTGGTATGAATGAGGAACAGGGAAGTATTTGGTTTCAGATGGTGACTACTGCAGAGCTTGTGTCTACAGTTGCCTGAGAGATGAAATTATTACCTCTACAAAGATTTGCTGCATTGTTTTTCTCAGCCATCTTAAATTTTACTGCTTTGAATTAAACCTTATTTCTACTTGCCTCTTATTTATCAAGGACCCATAAGCCTTCTTCCTTTGTTTTGGATGAAGTCCATTTTGGATAAAATTTATGTCTTCTCTCCTTTTTTATTTTTTTCTCATGTCATTCCTCACATAATTTATTCCTCCACCCCATGCTTACCTCCAGTTAGCATTGCTTAGCAAATAGAAAGAAAAAATAGAAAGATAACATTAAAGAGTAGCTTCTTTGACATGCTGCTTTTCTTTGAGCCATTTCATCAACAGCTATTTCTAACATTTACTTAATTGACTTTGAAAAAGTTCAACATGTCTGTTGCCTAGAAAATAAAATCTGAAGATCTTTGTCTCTACCAGAAGCAATGTGGACAGGATTGGCCTCAGAAGACTAAGTATTACATTTATTCTTGACTAATGTTCTCCAGAGTCTCCAAACTAATAACAAAGTTTCTCCAGAACTTTCCATCTTCACCAGAGCCATGTTGGATCCACTCTATTGAGTAATAATACCTTCCTTAATATTCTATAGACTGCTCAAATTTAACTTTTGAAATGGGATGAATCAGGTAGTATAGGCCCTTCAAAAATAGTCATAACTCTTCTTGTGGGTCTATGTACTCTCATTTTTAGTATCAATCAAATAAGTCAAAGGTTTTATAGCCTCTCCCTTATCCCCCTACTTTGTACTAAAGTGTATTAACACAGCCTACATATTTAAATCATTCTTCTATAGATTTGTTTCTCAGACTAAAAGAGAAGCCATGAAAGAGGACTTCTGGCAAAACTTCAAGGACTTAATGAGACTTCAAGGACATTGCCAACAAGCTATTTGTAAATCTGAAATTGTACCTGGCTCCTATTCCTTGACAGTCCTTAGGGAGGAGTCTCTATGTGACTCACCTAAGAGTTCTAAGAAAGGTTTCCTCTCTTGTGATCCATCTCCTTTTACTTTGTGGTGTAGCCAGATATTCAGAAATGGCCAACAGATATTTTGATTTCCAGCTCCTGGGAGTATCCCATTCCATCAGTATTCTGAGATGAGCACACAGTCTATTGCTAGCAATGTTTTATTCACTCGTCCTCCTTCAAAAATGATCCAGCTGTGGAAGAAGCCCTTAAATGCTTATGAGATTTCTTGAACATATCTAAGAGAGGATCTGAGAGCACAATTAATTAACAAAGATGGAGCAATCTAAAAAGGTGCAAGCTGTAAACAACCTCCCCCCTGGGGAATAGAAGGGAGCGAAACCCTATTAATTGGTCCCCTGCTTAGAATCCATGATCTCCCTTGAGGGTGATATTTTTTTTAGACATTTTGACATGAAGTGTTCCTCCTTTCACCCTGAAAGAATCATGAGGCTAATATTCCTGCAAGATGGCACTGTAGGAGCAGCTCAGGATTGCAGCTCCCAGTGAAAACACAGAGGGTGAGTGGACGCCACATTTCCAGATGGATCTTTATTGCCCACAGACCAGACAGACCAGGAGATTTTCAGGTGGAGGAGCCCCATGGGTCACCAGCATGGCTGTTTCGGCTGATGCCACAGCGCAGCGGCTCTCCGTACAAAATACACTGGTCTGGTTGCCCTGTTAAACTGGCAATTGGAGATCCAGGAAGGCAGATTAGCCCATTCATCTGATTAAATGGGACTGAAACATAAAGCCAGGCCAGGAGATTCCTGGGCAGCAATGTTTTTTTAGCTGACGCAGTGGGTCGCCGCACGGGAAATCACACAGATCCCGGTGCCCTTTCAGCACATGGCTGGAACACCTGGGAGAGAGTCAACCATTCAACTGTAAAAAAGAAATCTCTGCAGCAGGAAGCCAGGTGATCAGGTTTGGTGGGTCCCACGCCCACAAAAAGAAACCAGAAAAACCCAGCAATTGGAAATGCTTGGAGTTCAGAGTTTCACAGCAAGCACAACTGAACCCAGGATGGTCCAGCTCATGGGGGAGGGGCATCCACCATTACTGAGGCACTCCACCCCTATGGAGGTAGTCTGTCATAGCTGACACACCCTGCCATTGCCGAGGCAACCCGCCATAACAGAGAGAGTGCACCATTACAAAGGTGGACCAACATTGCTGAGGCAGTTCTAACCACACCCATAAAAACAGGACTACAGGGAAATAAACACAGCAGCAGGGTGGAGCCATCAGCAGGGTGGACCCCAAAGCAGCTCAACAAAGCCTCTGCAGGCAGTGACAAGGCTGCCCCTTGCTGGGCAGGACAGCCCTGAAAAAAAAAAGGCAGGAATGCAATGGATACTCATAAATAAAGTTCTAACTTCTTCGGACAGAGCACCTGGGGAAAACAAGGCAGTTTATGAGTTCTGCTGCAGCAGACTTAAATGTACCTGCCTAACAGCTCTGAATGAACAATGGAGCTCACAGCTCAGCACTTGAGCTCCTATAAAGAACAGACTATCTACTCAAACAGCTCCCTGACCCCCATATATCCAAAGAGTCACCTCACAAAGGACTGATCAGACTGACATTTGGTGGGCATCATTCTGGGACAAAGATGACAGAAGAAAAAGCTGGTAGCAACCCTTATGGTTCTACAGCTGTTACAGGTGACTCCCAGGCAAGCAGAGTCTGGAGTGGACCTCAGCAGTCCTAAAGCAGAGGGGCCAGGCTGTTAGAAGGAAAACTAAGAAACAGAAATAACTTTATCATCAAAAATTTGGACGTCCACTGAGAGACCCAATTGGAAAATCAGCAACTACACAGATGACAGGTGGATAAATCCACAAAGATGGGAAGAAACCAGTGCAAAAAAAAGGAAAACCCTCAAAGCCAGAACACCTCGCCTTCTACAAGGGATCACAACTCCTCACCAGCAAGGGAACAAAGCTGGACAAAGAATAAGTGTGATGAAATGACAGAATCAGACTTCAGAAAAAGAGTAATGAGAAACTTCCATGAGCTAAAAGAACATGTTCTAACTCAATGCAAAGAAACTAAGAACCATGAAAAAAGATTTGATGAAATGATAACAAGAATGGACAACTTAGAGAGGAATATGAGTGAATTGATGCAGCTAAAAAACACAAACATGAGAACTTCATGAAGCATGCACAAGTTTCAACAGCCAAATTGACCAAGAAGAAGAAAGGATATCAGAGGTTGAAGATCAACTTAATGAAATAAAATGAGAAGGAAAGATTAGAGAAAACATGTAATAATGAATAAACAAAGTCTCCAAGAAATGTGGGACTATGTGAAGAGACTTAATCTACGTTTGATAAGTGCACCTGGATGTGACAAAGAGAATGAATCCAGGCTGGAAAATACTCTTCAGGATATTATCCAGGAAAACTTCCCCAACCTAGTAAGGCAGGCCAATATTCAAGTCCAGGAAATACAGAGAGCACCACAAAGATATTCCGCAAGAAAAGCAACCCCAAGGCACATAATTATCAGATTCACCATGGTTGAAATTAAGGAGAAAATGCTATCAGAAGCCAGAGAGAAAAGTCGGGTTACCCACAAAGGGAAGCCCATCAGACTCACAGCAGATCTTTTGACAGAAACCTTACAAGCCAGAAGAGAGTGGGGGCTAATATTCAACATCCAAAATAGACAGACCGCTAGCCAGACTGATAAAAAAAGAAAAGAGAGAACAACCAAATAGATGCAATAAAAACCGATAAAGGGGAAAATCACCACAGATTCCACAGAAATTCAAACCATCATCAGAGAATACTACAAACAACTCTATGCACATAAACTAGTAAACCAGGAAGAAATGGATAAATAAATTCCTGGACACCTGTGTCCTCCCAAGCCTAAACCAGGAGGAAGCCGAAACTATGAATAGACCAATAACAAGGTCTGAAGTTGAGGCAGCATTTAAGAGCCTACCACACAAAAAAAGCCCAGGTCCTGATGGGTTCACAGCCAAATTCTACCAGACTCACAAAGAGGATCTGGTACCATTCCTTCTGAAACTATTCCAAGTAATTCAAAAAGAGGGAACCCTTCCCAAATCATTTTGTGAGACCAACATCATCTTGATACCAAAACCCGGCAGAGACTCAACAAGAAAAGAAAAATTCAGGCCAATATCCATGATGAACATAGACGCAATAATCTTCAATAAAATACTGCCAAACAGATTGCAACACACATTAAAAAACTTATCCATCATGATCAAGTAGGATTCATCCTGGGGATGGAAGGCTGGTTCAACATACACAAGTCTATAAATGTAATTCACCACATGAACAGAACCAAAAACAAAAACCACATGATTATCTCAATTGATGCAGAGAAGGCATTTGACAAAATTCAACAGCCCTTTATGCCAAAAACCCTCAATAAACTTGGTATTGATGGAACATATCTCAAAGTAATAAAAGCTATTTATGACAAACCAACAGCCAACATCATACTGAATGGGCAAAAATAGGAAGCATTCCCTTTGAAATCCGGCACTAGACAAGGATGCCCTCTCTCACCACTCCTATTCAACATAGTACTGGAAGTTCTAGCCAGAGCAATCAGGCAAGAAAAAGAAATAAAGGGTATTCAAATAGGAAAGGTGGAAGCCAAATTATCTCTATTTGCAGATGACATGATAGTATACCTAGAAGACCCCATCACCTCAGCCCAAAAACTCCTGAAACTGATAAGCAACTTCAGCAAATTCTCAGGTTGCAAAAATCAATGTGCAAAAATCACAAGCATTCCTATACACCAATAACAGACTTAAAGAGAACCAAACCAAGAACGAACTTCCATTCACAATTGCTACAAAGAAAATAAAATACCTAGGAATACAACTCACAGGGAACATAAGGGACCTCTTCAAGGAAAACTACAAACCACTGCTCAACGAAATAAGAGAGGACACAAACAGATGGAGAAACATTCCATGTTCATGGTTTGGAAGAATCAATATCGTGAAAATGGCTATACTGCCCAAAGTAATTTACACAATCAATGCTATCCCCATCAAACTACCATTGAATTTCTTCACAGAACTGGAAAAAACCACCATGAACTTTATATAGAACCAAAAGAGAGCTTGCATAGCCAAGTCAATTCTAAGTAAAAAGAACACAGCGGGAGGCATCACACTACCAGACTTCAAACTATACTACAAGGCTACAGTAATCAAAAAAGCATGGTCCTGGTACCAAAACAGAGATATAGACCAATGGAACAGAACAGAGGCATCATTGGAGGCAACACAACATATCTACAACCATATAGTCTTTGATAAACCAGACAGAAACATGCAATGGGGAAAGGATTCCCTGTTTAATAAATGGTGTTGGGACAACTGGTTAGCCATGTGCAGAAAGCAGAAACTGGACCCCTTCCTGACACCTCACACTAAAATTAACTCCAGATGGATTAAAGACTTAAACATAAGACCTGACACCATAAAAACCCTAGAAGAAAATCTAGGCAAAACCATTCAGGACATAGGAGTAGATAAGGACTTCATGACCAAAACACCAAAAGCATTGGCAACAAAAGACAAAATAGACAAATGAGACCTAATCAAACTCCACAGCTTCTGAACGGCAAAAGAAACAGTCACTAGATTGAATCAGCAACCAACAGATTGGGAAAAAATCTTTGCAGTTTACCCAACTGACAAAGGGCTAATATCCGGAATTTACAAAGAACTCAAACAGATTTAAAGAAAAAAAACAAGCAAGCCCATTCAAAAATGGGGAAAGGACATGAACAGACACTTTACAAAAGAAGACATACATGAGGCCAACAAACACATGAAAAAAATGCTCATCATCACTGGTCATTAGAGAGATGCAAATCAAAACCACATTGAGATACCATCTCACACCGGTTAGAATGGCGATCATTAAAAAATCTGGAGACAACAGATGCTGAAGAGGATGTGGAGAAATGGGAACACTCTTACACTGTTGGTGGGAGTGTAAATTAGTTCAACCATTGTGGAAGACAGTGTGGCGATTCCTCAAGGACCTAGAAATAGAAATTCCATTTGACCCAGCAATCCCATTACTGGGTATATATCCAAAGGACTATAAATCGTTCTACTATAAGGACACATGCACACGAATGTTCATTGCAGCACTGTTTACAATAGCAAAGAACTGGAACCAACCCAAATGCCCAATGATGATAGACTGGACTGGGAAAATATGGCACATATACACCATGGAATATTATGCAGCCATCAAAAACTATGAGTTCCTGTATTTTGTAGGGACATGGATGAATCTGGAGAACATCATTCTCAGCAAACTGTCACAAGAACAGAAAATGAAATACTGCATGTTGTCACTCATAGGTGGGTGATGAACAATGAGAACACATGGACACAGGGAGGGGGGTACTACACACTAGGGTCTATTGGGGGAAATAGGGGAGGGACAGCAGAGGAAGGGTGTTGGGGAGATAGCATGGGGAGAAATGCCAGATATGGGTGAAGGGGAGGAAGGCAGCAAATCACACTGTCATGTGTGTACCTATGCAACTATCTTGCATGTTCTGCATATGTACCCCAAAACCTAAAATACAATTTTAAAAAATTGCAAATGCATTTGTTTTCATCTTACAGAATTTCTTGTGGTATGCCTATATGTGTATTTGTGTATTTAAAAAATTAGCCATTTCATTGGTAGAGTATTTGGTCAGGATGATATAGTTCTTACAAATAAAATTATGGTAACTTGTTTTTTACTTAAAAAAAAAAAAAGAATCATGAGGCTGATTTAGAGGTCACTTCCAAACTTTTCATCCATGAAGTAATTATGTCACCCTAGCATAGGAACTATCATCAGAGACCTCTGTCTGGGAAAAACACCAGGAAGTAGCAAGCAAACTCTCAGTTATTCTGAGTCAGAATCTCTGCAGCAGATGGGTTCTCAATTCTTTACTTTCTTATTCTGGACCAATTTTTTAATTTTTACATTGGACTCCATGGATGGAGTATATTCAAAAAGACCTACAGTGATTTGGAATAGGGAAGAAGAAACATAAACAGGTTCATTTTTCTCCCTCGTAGCTCCATTAGGTTTGTTTAACTTCCCACACAAAGATGTCCAATCTTTTGGTTTCCCTGAGCCACATTGAAAGAAGAATTGTCTTGGGACACACATAAACTATACTAACAATATCTGATGAGCTAAAAAAAATTTTTAAAAACTCATGTTTTAAGAAAGTTTATGAATTTGAATTGGGCCACATTCAAAGCCATCCTGAGCTGCATGCAGCTCATGGGCCATGGGTTGGACAAGCTTAGAAGGAATAAAAGAGTAGGAGAGGAAGATGGGGAGGGGAGAATGATTATACCAAGAAGGACAGAGATGAGGAGTGTTAAATTAAGTTTAGCCTAAAGCTGCTTCCTTGTATATTTTAAGTTTGGTCTAAAGGTTTTTCTGTACATCATGAACTATAACATGAAGTGTAAATAGCCTGTAGCCTCCACTTGTGCTAATCACTGAGTTTTGGCCAATCAAATATAGCCACCTTTTCTAACCATGTTCAAATAAAGCAAATGCTGAACTGTAACTAATCCAGCTGTTTTTGTACCTCACTTCTGTTTTTTGTATGTCACTTTCATTTTTCTGTCCATAAATATTTTTTCACCATGAGGCTGTGCTGAAGTCTCTGAACCTACTCTGGCTCAAGAGGCTGCCAATTTATCCTCAATTAAACTCCTTCAAATATAATGTGGCTAAAGTTTTCTTTTATTAGATGGTTTCAGAAGTGGGATCTGAAGTAGACCTTCTAACTATCTTCAGAAGCACTGAGTGACTAAGCGAGTTACCTCCTAGACCCAAATCTCTCAGAGCAGCTGGATAGTTTGATAAGTTATCTCTGCATTCCAAAGCTTCACAAATTTGTTTTAAGCTCTCCAAGTTTCTTTGAGAATATTTCTGATTCAAACTGGGTTTGAAAGTTGTGACAGAAACTAGACTTAGTCCAGGATAGGATTGGCTCTGGAAATTATCTGGCTTGGATCCAGTCAGAGGCCTCTTACAACCGACTAGGTCAGAAAGAAACTGGTAGCAAATCGCAGCACTACAAGTGGTGTAAAATTTGGCTTTTGGAAATTTGAAGGCAAATAAAAAACTTAGGCAACTAACTAAAAATTTAAATCTGCCTTACACTCTATGCTGACACCTACAGGTGACAGGATTAGGCATGTGCAGGATTATGGGACATGGGGAAACTTTTTTTTTCTAAAGAAGGAAAATTAAGAGCTGATGGGAGTGCTGGAAAAGATCCCTTCATAACCTACAAGTGGCCACCTGAACTGTTGATTCAGTATTGCAACAATGGGTGGGTCTTTCTCTGGCTTTTCTGAGCTCTTCATCTTCACCAACCTGCTGTGGGCAATGCTTTTCTTTCTCTCTCTCTGTCTCTCTCTTTGAAAACCAATTGTGGGAATGGTAAAAATTACTACCTGTTTCAAATTTTAATTAACAAGAAAAAAATTTTTGTGAGGCTAGTCTTTAGCTGTAGCAAATCTGGTTTACTTTGTGCAGTGACTTCATTTTTGTGTGAATTTGTCTTTATGCATTGTTCTGTCATAAAAAGGGATACCATAGGATGGAAAGTGGGTCTAGGACTTTATAAGCTAACTGTTCAAGAGAGCCCAGCAAACTGGTCACTAACAAACTTTACTGTGGCATCTCCCTGAAATAAATAAAAAGTGAGTGAGGTCTCCATCTTGTTTTAAGTCCTTGAGAGCTTGAGCTTATAACCACATGGTGGCACTTTCTCTTTATTTCTACTACTTAGGGGATAGGAATTTAGGGTTTTATGTCATAATTGGCTCTAAATATTACATTGAGCAGTTAAAAGACTTGGCAAGCTCAAAGTTGGCTACTCTAGACTCCTTCTAGAAGAGCAATAGAAAGTACCTAGGCCTATAGCTTAGCAGCTGCTCTAGACTCCCTCTAGAAGAGCAATGGAAAGTACTCAAGGCTGTAGCTTAGCAGCTAAGGCTTTGCCATTTTACACTGGCAGTTCAGGTTCAATCCTGACTTAGGGAATGAGTCCTTTCTGGTTTGACATCTGTGTGACCTTTGCCATTTGTTGATTCTCTTCATCTTCATGAAAAACTTTTGGTATCCCTTCTTAATTTTTACTTTTTCTGAGCACCTGTGGAGAGTCTAGATTTTGTAGAAACTGCTAACTACTTCTTTGAAAATACCTTGTACATTCTTGGTTAAGTCATAACCTATGTTGAGGCTTGTTGGTTTCACCTGTGAGGTTACTTTTGGTAAAGTTTAGGAGCCAGAAATATTAGCCATTTGGCCTGGCTAAAGTAAGGTAACAAGAAATGTGTAAAAGGACTTTTATTTTTAAGAGTGCTATGGTTAAAAGCCAGCTTAATTAAAGGCAGATATCCAAGCTATACACATACTTAAAGGGCTTTGTGTTTTTTTTCTCTTTATGAATCTTGTTTTTATGGAAAAAGGGATTTTTTTTTCTCAGTTGCCTGATTTATTTTTACATTTTCCTTCTTGCTCTTCTTGATGCCCACATGAGAGAACTTAAGATAATTTCTAATGGCTTTATTCTGGGACAAAAACCTGTGTTTTCCTCATGGAACACTGGGAATTGAAAGCAGATAGATGTCTCTCAAAATCTAAGGCTCTGTTTGGTTTTACATTATGTTATCTGACATTTTTTTTTACTTTTGGGGGTGTCAGGCATTACTTTGCATTATAAGAGAACTTTGATGTGTAGGAAATTTACTTTTAGTGATGTCTAATGGCAGTTATGGGGGAGATACTCAACTCTTTGCATGTTTGGATTAAAGAATCATGCTCTTGATCACCTAGAAGATATAGAAATATTCACATACCTCACTGAGAGATAAGCCTCCCATTGGAGATGGACTGATTCTCTCTTTTTTGGGGGATCCAGGAACTGGTATAAAAATGAGACCCTTAATTTTGGAAATTTGTTTTTGCCTTGTAGCTGTGCCTCCTTATTATCCCTAGAAATTACATGTTTTCCTAGCCATGTTCCTCCAAGGACTCCACCCTGAAGCTAGTAATCCAACTAAGAAACTTAAAGACTTGCAAATAAAAAGTGTTACAACTACAAGATCCTCTTCTATCTTTCTGTGTATTTGTATGTGTTGTATATGTAATGTTTACACAAAAGTTTTCAAATTAATTGGCTTAAAGAACAATAAGCACTTAAATATTTTGCCAGAAAAATGAAAACTAGTACTTTTTAGTTCATGTGACTTTAGTAATCTTTAGGAAATAAAGACAGTTTTAAAGACTATTGGTAAATAAAAATGTCTTCTACTTTAGACATTTGAGCTAAAGTAGATAAGGTATTAGGTGTGCTAAATGTTTTAAGGTCATAAACTGCTTCTCTGACTTTTGGAAATTGTTTAAAGTGCCTACCTTGGAGCCATTAGATTATAGATAAGGCCTGGGAACATGTGGAATTAGCCATGCCCCCGGATATGCAAATAAGGTTATAAACAAAAGATATTTTATGTAAGAAAGAATCTTGTACGGTAAATTACTGTCCTAAAGAAAAATGACTGGTTGTTTAAAAACAGGAGTGTTTAGGACAAGTCATAAACTCCAACTATGTCATAGATGGTCGATGTAAGTCATGAAAGTATTCATGAAAGAGAATTTATTCAATAAATATTGTACAATTTAAAGCTTATTAGGCCTCCTAAATGCTTCATAAAATGCCACTATGACTCTTAACTGTACAACTTTCCTGCTTTACATCTAAATAAGGCCTGGGGATGTGTGCTGTTAGCCATGCCCTCTAGCTATGCTGGAGAGTCAAACTTTATCTGCACTTCTGACTGGTGTCCCAGGCTGTACACCTTCTACATAATTAAAATCACTTACTAACAAGGTTTTTCACCAAAAGTAAAAGTTTCTAAGAGTTAACAGTGTAATATACATTTGAGATTACTGAATGAACAATTCTACACACAAGGGGTATAAGGAAAGTAGAATGTACTTTTGACAAAAGATTATAAAAGGCACGGGAATATGGATTTCCTGCCTAAGTTTAGAGAGTAAAGAATTGTGTTAAGTTATATAGGAAAAACCTAAAGGTTTGAACAAGTTGCAGAATATTTACAAAAAATTAATTGTAAAAGGGATTCTATGTGTGAACATATTGGCTAAAGTTAAAGGGGTATTATTCAGTTTTCTTTTTTCTATTTTTTTTTTTTTGTAAATTGAACATTGAAATAAAAGCACAACTGGGTTTTCTCAGAGGACTGATCTGCTTTCTAACCAATTTGTAAAAGATTATAAAGTGTTTATCAGAATCTCACTTTATGGTCAAACTAATTAAGATTAAATAGATTTGTCTATAAAGTTTTATTAAAATTTGAGGTTGACATTAATAGTACACTAATGAAAGGGTGAAATTTGGTTTTCTCTATTTAACAAAATTTTCATGTAATATTAAAGGATAATGAAAGATTTTTGTTTGCTTTCTGAGTAAACTACAGGAAAAAGAAAATATAAGAAACAGATTGTTTTGAAAGCTAAGTATTCCTTCTATTGATGAATAAAGGTTTTTGCCTTTTTAAAATTTTTAGTTACATTTTGTTAACTCAAAAATGAATGACTTATGGTTATCTGGAATTTTATTTCATAATATCAGGCATTGGAAACTTTTAACATATTTTATAGATGTTCCAAAATCAAATTTCTGCTTCAAAATTAAGTTTTTTTAACCTCTAACTTTGGGATATTACAAAGGGCCCCTGAAGCACCCAAAAGAAAGGTGAAGAGAATTATTTAACATATTAAGTTACATGGGAAGCATTGTCAAAATAAAAAAAATGTTTAACTTCCTTTGGGTTATATTTTAGTGAATGATATTAATATATGTTCCAAAATTGGATGGTGTTTCTAAAATTCCAATATGTCTGAGTACATGCTATGAATCATAATTATGGTTATTATGTACAGTTATTGAAGACCACAGAAATAACCTAATTTCTTTGTCAATTGTGTCTTTAACTATGACTATGTAAAGTCATTTCCATAGTTAATTGCTTATTGCTGATGCAGTTTCTGGAAACATCACAAGCATGCAAAATCCTAGAATATGGTGTCTTTCAGAAGGTTTATGAAAGGATGGAAAGAATCCTGAAAAACACTGTTGAATACAGGTTTCTAGCTGCTAACCCAAGTAGAACAAAAATTAACTGAATACCAAGAAAATACTCTGCCAGATTTTCATGCCATATAAGCCAATACTGAAATTGTTTAAATATGCAATTTTAAAAACTCCATGATCTATGTCAAATTACCTATGATAACCCATCAGTTATCAGTGCTGTGCACCTAAATTTGATAAACAACTGGTATTCAAGAGGATATAAATTCAATGATAAGCATGGACATATGGAGAACCAGGATGGTCACCTTGTTCTTCCTGAGTTTTTAAAACTTTTGTTATTAAAAGTTCTGCATTCCATGACTTATCCTAAATAAGATAAAATGATCCAAATTAAATAAATATTGGTGTGGTGATTTCCAAATTGCTAAAATCATTTATGATCAATGTTTGGTTTATCAAAGCCATATTCCTGGGAAGATAATGAAAGATTTAGGTACATATGGCCACCTAATGGGCCATTTAAACATGTGTAGAGAGATTTCATTCAATTGTCATTTTTAATGCATGTTTTCTGATTTTATATAAAATATTGCATTAAGTATTGCATTTAATATTGTATTTAAACATTAAATACTGTATATAAACATGCATTGCACTAAGTATTGTACATAGTTATATTTTCCCATGCAAGAGGTCTGATGTTATAACAGTACATTATTACCTCTCACAAGATTTTTATGGTTCACGAAGGACAATCAACTCCTTCACAATCTAGAATGTGAAGACTGGATCTTTCAAAAACATAAGAAAAAGATTGCCCTTCCGGAAGATGGCTGAAAGGAAGCTTCTCCAGAGTGCAGCTAACATCGAGTTAGACAGAACCAGAGCGATATCCATGTCTCCAAGTGAAGCACTGGTTTTGTTTTAAGGGGACTAGTCAAACAGCGGGATTAACCCCCCAAAAAGATAATGAAACTAGCCCAAAGGCATCCATCTGAGGCAAGGTGGGGCACTGTCCCATCTGGAAAGTGCATCAGGCACCAAGGATTGAGGGGCCATCACCCCCTTGGTTCTCTGAATCCGATACAACAATTCACTCTGAGACTTCAGCAGCACACAAACCAGGAAAATGCTACCTTGATGAGAACCACCCAGTGTCACAGACCTAGGTGAGAGCCCAGCTTGACAGCCCCAGCCAGACCAGTGCCTTGTTAGTGCAGACCAGGGCAGAGATTTGGAATAATACCAAGAAAGCTTTTGGAAAGGAACTGCCTGTCCCAAAGAAGGGAGAGTTGAAAGCAGGGAGGGGGGATATGACCAGACAGGCCCTCTCCCCAACAAGATCCAGCAATCAGAGTCCCTCTCCCAGGAGAGTTTTGCAGTTAACGCATCCTCTACCTGGGAACAGCAGGCTTGGCAGAGGGAAAGAGCCTGCTATTGGGAAGTCAGGGCTAACCCCACCAGTACAGAAACCAGGTGAAGAATAAAGAGCAGGCTGGCTGAGACCGAGGCAGCCCAGCAGTGCCTCCACAAGCAGACAACAGACAGGCCATCTCAAGTGGCACACTGACACCTATGTTTAAAAAAAAAAAAAAAAAAAAGGCCTCATGCAGGAGAAATAACCCCACCATTAACAGAAAGGATGTTCACTCAGAGAATATGGGAAGAAACCAGTGCAAAAAAGGATGAAAATATCAAAGTCCAGAATGCCTCTCCTCCCCAGAGAGATCACAGTGACTTACCAGCATGGCAACAAAACAGGTCAGAAAACGACTTTGACAAGCTGACAGAAGCAGGCTTCAGAAGATGGGTAATAACAAACTTCTCTGAGCTAAAAGAACATGTTTTGACCTAATGCAAAGAAACTAGTATTCTAGAGAAAAGATGAAATGCTAACTAGAATAACAAGCCTAGAGAAGAACCTAAACAACTTGATGGAGCTGAAAAACACAGCACAAGATCGTCATGAAGCATACACAAGTTTCAATAGCCAAATAGATCAAGCAGAAGAAAGGATGTCAGAAATTGAACATCAACTCAATGAAATAAAAAGAGAAGGCAGAAAAAAGATATCAGAGATCAAAGATCATTCAAAGAAATAAAAAGAGAAGGCAGAAAAAGAGTGAAAATAAATGAACAAAGCCTCCACAAAACATGGGATTATGTGAAAAGACTTAATCTATGCTTGATTGGTGTACCTGAAGAGGACTGGGAAAATGAATCCAAGCTGGAAAACACTCTTTGAAATATTATCAAGGAGAACTTCCCCAACCTAGCAAAGCAGGCCAACATTCAAATACAGGAAATACAAAGAACAACACAGAGATACTACTCAAGAGGAGCAACCCCAAGGCACATAATCGTCAGATTCACCAGGGTTGAAATGAAAGAAAAAGCCACAGAGAAAGTTTGGGTCACCCACCAAGAAAAGCCCATCAGACTCACAGCAGATCTCTCAGCAGAAACCCTACAAGGCAGAAGAGAGTGGGTACCAATATTCAACATCCTTAAAGAAAAGGACTTTCAACCCAGAATCTCATATCCAGCAAAACTAAGCTTCATCAGTGAAGGAGAAATAAAATCCTTTACAGACAAGCAATTACTAGAGATTTCACCACTACCAGACCTGCCTTACAAAAGCTCCTGAAGGAAGCATTATACATAGAAAAAAAATCTAGTACCAGCCACTATAAAAACAAACCAAATGGTAAAGACCAATGACGCAATGAAGAAACTGCATTGACCAACGGGCAAAACAAACAACCAGTAACAAAATGGCAGGATCAAATTCACAGATAACAATATTAACATTAAATGTAAAGGTCTAAATGCCCCAGTCAAAATATAGAGATGGGCAAACTGGGTAAAAAGTCAAAACCCATTGGTGTGCTGTATTCAGAAGACCCATCTCACATGCAAAGACATGCATAAACTCAAAATAAAGGGGTGGAAGATCTACCATGCAAATGGAGAGAAAAAAATGCAGGGGTTGCAATTTCAGTCTCATAAAATCAGCTTTAAACTAACATAGATCAGAAAAGATAAAGAAGGACAATACATAATGGTAAAATGATCAATACAGTAAGAAAAGCTAACTATCTTAAATATATATGCACCCAATACAGGAGCATACATAAAGCAAGTTCTTAATGATCTACAAAGAGACTTAGGCTCCCGCACAATAATAGTGGGATACTTTAACACTCCACTGTCAACATTAGATCAATGAGACAGAAAATCAACAAGGATATACAAGACTTCAATGCAGAACTGGAAAAGGCGGACCTAATAAACACCTACAGAACTCTCCACCCACAGCAACAGAATATACATTCTTCTCGGCACCACATCTCACTTACTCTAAAATTGACCACATAATTGGAAGTAAACTACTCTTCAACTAATGCAAAAAAAAATGAAAATCATAACACAGTCTCTCAGACCACAGTGCAATCAAATTAGAACTCAGGATTAAGAAACTAACTCAAAACCACACAACTTCATGGAAATTGAACAACTGGCTCCTGAATGACTACTGGATAAACAATGAAATGAAGACAAAATAAAGATGTTCTTCAAGACCAACAAGAATGAGGACACAATGTACCAGAATCTCTGGGACACATTTAAGGCAGTGCCTAGAGGAAAATTTATAGCAATAAATGCCCACATGAGAAACAAGGAAAGATCTAAAATTGACACCTTATTGTAAAAATTGAAAGCACTAGAGGAGCAAGATCAAAAAAAAAAAAACTCAAAAGCTAGCAGAAGACAAGAAATAACTAAGATCAGAGTAGAAATGAAGGAGATGGAGACACAAAAAAGCCTTCAAAAAAATCAATAAATCCAGGAGCTGGTTTTTTGAAAAGATCAATAAAATAGACAGACCACTAGCCAGATAGATAAAAAAGAAATGAGAGAAGAACCAAATAGATGCAATAACAAATGATAAAGGGGTTATCACCAGCGATTCCACAGAAATACAAACTGCCATCAGAGATTACTACAAACAGCTCTATGCACATAAACCAGTAAACCTGGAAGAAATGAATAAATTTCTGGACACTTGCACCCTCCCAAGCCTAAACCAGGAAGAAGTTGAAAACCCGAATAGACCAATAACAAGGGCTGAAGTTGAGGCAGCAATTAATAGCCTACCAACCAAAAAGAAGTCCATATCCAGACAGGTTCACAGCCAAATTCTACCAGGTGTACAAAGAGGAGCAGGTACCAATCATTCTGAGACTATTCCAAGCAATACAAAAAGAGGGAATTCTCCCCAACTCATTTTATGAGACCAACATCATCTTTATACCAAAACCTGGCAGAGACTAAACTAATAAAGAAAATTTCAGGTCAATATTAATGATGAACATAGATGCAAAAATCTTCAATAAAATACTGGCAAACCAATTGCAACAGCACATCAAAAGGCTTGTCATCATGATCAAGTAGGCTTCATCATGGGGATACAAGGCTGGTTCAACATATGGAAGTTCATAAATGTAATCCACCACATAAATAGAACCAAAGACAAAAACCACATGATTATCTCAATAGATGCAGAGAAGGCCTTCAACAAAATTCAACAGCTCTTTATGCTAAAAACTCTCAATAAACTAGGTATTTATGGAACATATCACAAAATAATAAAAGCTATTTACAACAAACCCACTGCCAATATCATACTGAATGGGCAAAACCTGAAGCATTCCCTTTGAAATCTGGCACTAGACAAGGATGCCCTTTCTCTCCACTCTTATTCAATATAGTATTGGAAGCTTTAGCCAGAGCATTCAGGCAAGAAAAAAATAAAGGGTATTCAATTAGAAAAGAAGGAAGTCAAATTGTCTCTATTTGCAGACTACATGACTTTATATTTAGAAGACCTGATTGTATCAGCCCAAACTCTCCTTAAGCTGATAAGCAACTTCAGCAAAGTCTCAGGATAAAAATCCATGTGCAGAAATCACAAGCATTCCTATACACCAATAACAGACAAACAGTGAGGCTA
The DNA here is from genome assembly GCA_031835075.1 of Saguinus oedipus. Classification (NCBI taxonomy): domain Eukaryota; kingdom Metazoa; phylum Chordata; class Mammalia; order Primates; family Cebidae; genus Saguinus; species Saguinus oedipus. The sequence continues at coordinate 58,328,243 of CM063178.1, read as the reverse complement.
ATCAAGAGCATACTCCCATTCACAATACATAGGAATACAACTAACAAAGGAGGTAAAGAACCTCTTCAAGGAGAACTAAAAACCACTGCTCAAAGAAATAAGAGAAAACACAAACAGATGGAAAAGCTTTCCATGCTCATGGTTAGGAAGAATCAATATTTTGAAAATGACCATACTGCCCAGAGTAATTTATAGATTTTATGCTATCCCCATTAAACTACCAATGACTTTCTTGACAGAACTGGGAAAAAAAATAGCCCACATAGCCAAGAAAATCCTAAGCAAAAATAACAAAGCTGGCAGCATCACGCTACCTGATTTCAAACTATACTACAAGGCAAGAGTAATCAAAACAGCATGGTACTGGTATTAAAACAGAGATATAGACCAGTGGAACAGAACAGAGGCCTTTGGAGCAACACCTCACATCTACAACCAACTGATTTTTGACAAACCAGACAAAAACAAGCAATGGGGAAAGGGTCCCCTGTTTAATAAACGGTGTTAGGGAAATTGGCTAGCAATGTGCAGAAAGCAGAAACTGGACCCCTTCCTGACACCTTACACTAAAATTGACTCCAGATGGATTAAGGACTTAAACATAAGATGTAACATCACAAAAACCCTAGAAGAAACCCTAGGCAAAACCATTCAGGGCATAGGCATAGGAAAGGACTTCATGATTAAAACACCAAAAGCATTGGCAACAAAAGCCAAGATAGACAAATGGGATCTAATTAAACTTCAGAGCTTCTGTACAGCAAAAGAAACAATCATTAGAATGAACTGGCAAAGAACAGAATGGGAAAAAATTTTTGCAATCTACCCATCTGACAAAAGGCTAATATCCAGAATCTACAAAGAATTGAAACAGATTTACAAGAAAAAAAAACCCATCCAAAAGTGAGCAAAGGATATGAAAAGACTCTTCAAAAGAAGACATATATGAAGCCAACAAACATATGAAAAAATTCTCATTATCACTGGTCATTAGAGAAATGCAAATCAAAACCATATTGAGATACCATCTCATGCTAGTTAGAATGGCAATCATTAAAAAATCTGGAGACAACAGATGCTGGAGAGGATGTGGCAAAATAGGAATACTTTTACACTGTTGGTTGTGGTGTAAATTAGTTCAACCATTGTGAAAGTGTGGCAATCCTCAAGGATCTAGAAATAGAAATTCCATTTGACCCAGCAATCCCATTACTTCATATATATAGCCAAAAGACTATAAATTGTTCTATTATAAAGATATGCACACGCATGGTCATCGCAGCACTGTTTACAATAGGAGCAAAGACCTGGAACCAATTCGAATGCCCATCAATGATAGAGTGGACAAAGAAAATGTGGTACATGTACACCATAGAATACTATGCAGCCATAAAAAACGAGTTTATATCCTTTTCAGTAACATGGGTGAACCTGGAAATCAACATTCTCAGCAAACTGACACAAGAACAGAAACTCAAACACCGCATGTTCTCACTCATACGTGGGTGTTGAACAATGAGAACACTTGGACACAAAGAGGGGAACATCACACACTGAGGTCCATTGAGGGGGAAGGCTACAGGAGGGACAGTGGGAGGGAGGGTGGGGGAGAGTTAATGTGGGGAGAAATGTCAGGTATAGGTGATGGGGACATGGTGATAACTAACCACCTTGCCATGAATGTACCTATGCAACAGTCTTCCATGATCTGCACATGTACCCCAGAATCTAAGGTAATATAGTAATATACATATATAAAGTACTATATATAATACTTTTTATATATAGTACTTTATATATATAGTATTATATATAATATATAGTATATATATACTATATATTATATATTAGTATATATATTAGTGTATATATTATATAATATATAATATACAGTATATATATACTATATATTATATAGTATATATATAGTACTTTATATATGTATATATAAAGTATATATATCTTTTTTTAATTCTTTTTTTTTAATTTTTATTGCATTATAGGTTTTGGGGTACATGTGCAGAACGTGCAAGATAGTTGCATAGGTACACACATGGCAGTGTGTTTTGCTACCTTCCTCCCCTTCACCCACATTTGGCATTTATCCCCAGGCTATCCCTCCCCAGCTCCCCCCCCACTGTCACTCCCCTATTCCCCTTAATAGACCCCAGTGTGTAGTACCCACCTCCCTGTGGCCATGTGTTCTCATTTTTCCCACCCACCTATGAGTGAGAATATGTGGTATTTTGTTTTCTGTTCTTGTGTCAGTTTGCTGAGAATGATGTTCTCCAGATTCACTTATGTCCTTACAAAGGACAAAAACTCATCATTTTTGATTGCTGCATAATATTTCATGGTGTATATGTGCCACATTTTCCCAGTCCAGTCTATCATCAGTGGGCATTTGGGGTGGTTACAGGTCTTTGCTATTGTAAACAGTGCTGCAATGAACATTCATGTGCATGTGTTTATATAGTAGAATGATTTATAGTCCTTTGGATATATACCCAGTAATGGGATTGCTGGGTCAAATGGAATTTCTATTTCTAGGTCCTTGAGGAATCACCACACTGTCTTCCACAATGGTTGAACTAATTTACACTCACACCAACAGTGTAAGAGTGTTCCTATTATTCCACATCCTCTCCAGCATCTGCTGTCTCCAGATTTTTTAATGATCGCCATTCTAACTGACGTGAGATGGTATCTCAATGTGGTTTTGATTTGCATCTCTCTAATGACCAGTGATGATGAGCATTTTTTCATGTGTTTGTTGGCCTCATGCATGTCTTCTTTTGTAAAGTGTCTGTTCATATCCTTTGCCCATTTTTGAATGGGCTTGTTTGTTTGTTTTTTTTCCTATAAATCTGTTTGAGTTCTTTGTAAATTCTGGATATCAGCCCTTTGTCAGATGCGTAAACTGCAAAGATTTTTTCCCATTCTGATGGTTGCCGATTCACTCTAGTGACTGTTTCTTTTGCCGTGCAGAAGCTGTGGAGTTTGATTAGGTCTCATTTGTCTATTTTGGCTTTTGTTGCCAATGCTTTTTGTGTTTTGGTCATGAAGTCCTTGTCTACTCCTATGTCCTGAATGGTTTTGCCTAGATTTTCTTCTAGGATTTTTATGGTGCCAGGTCTTATATTTAAGTCTTTAATCCATCTGGAGTTAATTTTAGTGTAAGGTGTCAGGAAGGGGTCCAGTTTCTGCTTTCTGCACATGGCTAACCAGTTTTGCCAACACCATTTATGAAACAGGGAATCCTTTCCCCATTGCTTGTTTTTGTCAGGTTTATCAAAGATTATATGGTTGTAGATATGTTGTGTTGCCTCCAATGCCTCTGTTCTGTTCCATTGGTCTATATCTCTGCTTTGGTACCAGTACCATGCTGTTTTGATTACTGTAGCCTTGTAGTATAGTTTGAAGTCTGGTAGTGTGATGCCTCCCGCTGTGTTCTTTTTGCTTAGAATTGACTTGGCTATGCGGGCTCTCTTTTGGTTCCATATGAAGTTCATGGTGGTTTTCTCCAGTTCTGTGAGGAAATTCAATGGTAGCTTGATGGGGATAGCATTGATTCTCTAAATTACTTTGGGCAGTATAGCCACTTTCATGATATTGATTCTTCCTAACCATGAACATGGCATGTTTCTCCATCTGTTTGTGTCCTCTCTTATTTTGTTGAGCAGTGGTTTGTAGTTTTCCTCGAAGAGGTCCCTACATTCCTTGTAAGTTGTATTCCTAGGTATTTTATTTTCTTTGTAGCAATTGTGAATGGCAGTTCGTTCTTGATTTGGTTCTCTTTAAGTCTATTATTGGTGTATAGGAATGCTTGTGATTTTTGCACATTGATTTTATATCCTGAGACTTTGCTGAAGTTGCTTATCAGTTTCAGGAGTTTTGGGGCTGAGGCGATGGAGTCATCTAGGTATACTATCATGTCACCTGCAAATAGAGACAATTTGTCTTCCTCCTTTCTTATTTGAATATGCTTTATTTCTTTTTCTTGCCTGATTGCTCTGGCTAGAACTTCCAGTACTATGTTGAATAGGAGTGGTGAGAGAGGGCATCCTTGTCTAGTGCCAGATTTCAAAGGGAATGCTTCCAGTTTTTGCCCATTAAGTATGATATTGGCTGTTGGTTTGTCATAAATAGCTTTTATTATTTTGAGATATGTTCCATCAATACCAAGTTTATTGAGGGTTTCTAGCATAAAGAAGGGCTGTTGAATTTTGTCAAATGCCTTCTCTGCATCAATTGAGATAATCATGTGGTTTTTGTTTTTGGTTCTGTTTATGTGGTGAATTATGTTTATAGACTTGCATACATTGAACCAGTCTTGCATCCCCAGGATGAACCCTACTTGATCATGATGGATAAGTTTTTTAATGTGTAGTTGCAATCGGCTTGCCAGTATTTTATTGAAGATTTTTGCATCAATGTTCATCATTGATATTGGCCTGAAGTTTTCTTTTCTTGTTGACTCTCTGCCGGGTTTTGGTATCAGGATGATGTTGGTCTCATAAAATGGTTTCAGAAGGGTTCCCTCTTTTTGGATTATTTGGAATAGTTTCAGAAGGAATGGTACCAGATTCTCTTTGTGTGTTTGGTAAAATTCGGCTGTGAACCCATCTGGACCTGGGCTTTTTGTGTGTGGTAGGCTCTTAAATGCTGCCTCAACTTCAGACCTTGTTATTGGTCTATTCATAGTTTCAGCTTCCTCCTGGTTTAGGCTTGGGAGGACACAGGTGTTCAGGAATTTATTCATTTCTTCCTAGTTTACTAGTTTATGTCTATAAAGTTGTTTGTAGTATTCTCTGATGATGGTTTGAATTTCTGTGGAATCTGTGTTGATTTCCCCTTTATCGTTTTTTATTGCATCTATTTGGTTGTTCTCTTCTTTTCTTTTTTATCAGTCTGGCTAGTGGTCTGTCTATTTTGTTGCTCTTTTCAAAAAACCAGCTGTTGGATTTATTGATTTTTTGAAGGGTTTTTCATGTCTCTATCTCCTTCAGTTCTGCTATGATCTTAGTTATTTCTTGTCTTTGGCTAGGTTTTGAGTTTTTTGATTTCACTCCTCTAGCTCTTTCAATTTTGATGATAGGGTGTCAATTTTGGATCTCTCCACTCTTCTCATGTGGGCACTTATTGCTATATATTTTCCTCTACAGACTGCTTTTTCTGGGACAGAATCTCTGTCCCAGAGATTCTGGTATGTTGTGTCTTTGTTCTTATTGGTTTCGAAGAACTTCTTTATTTCTGCCTTCATTTCATTGTTTATCCAGTCAACATTCAAGAGCCAGTTGTTCAGTTTCCATGAAGCTGTGCGGTTCTGAGTTAGTTTCTGAATTCTGAGTTCTAACTTGATTGCACTATGGTCTGAGAAAGTGTTTGTTATGATTTCAGTTGTTTTGCATTTGCTGAGAAGTGCTTTACTTCCAATTATGTGGTCAATTTTGGAGTAGGTGTGATGTAGTGCTGAGAAGAATGTATATTCAGTAGATTTGGGGTGGAGAGTTCTGTAAATGTCTATCAGGTTTGCTTGTTCTAGGTATGAATTCAAGCCCTGGATATCCTTGTTAATTTTCTGTCTGGTTGATCTGTCTGATATTGACAGTGGAATGTTAAAGTCTCCCACTGTTATTGTGTGGGAGTCTAAGTCTCTTTGTAAGTCATTAAGAACTTGCATTATATATCTGGGTGCTCCTGCATTGGGTTCATATATATTTAGGATCATTAGCTCTTCTTGTTGTATCGATCCTTTTACCATTATGTAATGACCTTCTTTGTCTCTTTTGATCTTCTTGCTTTAAAGTCTATTTTATCAGAGATGAGAATTGCAACTTCTGCTTTTTTTTTGCTCTCCATTTGCTTGGTAAATCTTCCTCCATCCCTTTATTTTGAGCTTTTGTGTATCCTTGCATGTGAGATGTGTTTCCTGGATACAGCACACTGATGGGTTTTGGTTTTTTATCCAATTTGCCAGTCTGTGTCTTTTGATTAATGCATTTAGCCCATTTATATTTAGCATTAATATTGTTATGTGTGAATATGATACTGCCATTTTGATGCTAGCTGGCTGTTTTGCCCATTGGTTGATGCAGATTTTTTATTTTGTTGATGCTCTTTAGCATTTGGTATGTTTTTAGAATGGCTGGTACTGGTTGTTTCTTTCTATATGTCATGCCTCTCTCAGGAGCTCTTGTAAAGCAGGCCTGGTGGTGACAAAATCTCTGAGTTCTTGCTTGTTGGCAAAAGATTTTATTCTTCCTTCACTTATGAAGCTCAGTTTGGCTGGATATGAAATTCTGGGTTGAAAGTTCTTTTCTTTAAGGATGTTGAATATTGGCCCCCACTTTCTTCTGGCTTGTAGAGTTTCTGCCGAAAGATCTGCTGTGAGTCTTATGGGCTTTTCTTTGTGAGTGACCTGACCCTTCTCTCTGGCTGCCCTTAGTATTTTCTCCTTCATTTCAATCCCAGTGAATCTGATGATTATGTGCCTTGGGGTTGCTCTTTTTGCAGAATATCTTTGTGGTGTTCTCTGTATTTCCTGGAGTTGAGTATTGGCCTGCCTCACAAGGTTGGGTAAATTTTTCTGGATAATATTTTGAAGAGTGTTTTTCAACTTGGATTCATTCTCTTTATCACATTCTGGTACACCTATCAAACATAGGTTAGGTCTCTTCACATAGTCCCACATTTCTTGGAGATTTTGTTCATTTTTTTTGTGTGCTTTTTTCTCTAATCTTGGTTTCTCATTTTATTTCATTGAGTTGATTTTCGACTTCTGATATTCTTTTTTCTGCTTGGTCAATTCGGATGTTGAAACTTGTGCATGCTTCATGAATTTCTTGTGTTGTGTTTTTCAGCTCCTTCAATTCATTTGTATTCCTCTCTAAGTTGTCCATTCTTGTTATCATTTCCTCGAATATTTTTTCAAATCTTTTTTCAAGGTTCTTAGTTTCTTTGCATTGATTTAGAACATGTTCTTTTAGCTCATTGAAGTTTCTCATTATCCACCTTCTGAAGTCTGATTTTGTCATTTCATCACACTCATTCTTTGTTCAGCTTTTTTCCTTTGCTGGTGAGGAGTTTTGGTCTTTTGTAGAAGGTGTGGTGTTTTTGGTTTCAGTTGTTTTTCTTTTTTTGTGCTGGTTTCTTCCCATCTTTGTGGATTTATTCCCCTGTCATCTTAGTAGTTGCTGACTTTTCAACTGGGTCTCTGAGTGGATGCCCAGATTGTTGATGATGAAGTATTTCTGTTAGTTGGTTTTCCTTCTAACAGTCTAGCCCCTCTGCTGTATGACTGCTGAGGTCCACTCCAGGCCCTGCTTGTCTGGGGTACACCTGTAGCAGCTGCAGAACAGTGAGGGATGTTACCAGTTTCTTCTTCTGCTATCTTTGTCCCAGAATGATGCCTGCCAAATGTCAGTCCGATTATTCCTTATTTGAGGTGACTCTTTGGATATACATGGGTCAGGGATCTGCTTTAGGAGATGGTCTGTACTTTATAGGAGCTCCAGTGCTGAGCTGTGAGCTCCATTGTTCATTCAAGGTTGTTGGGTGGGTGTGTTTAGGTCGCTGCAGCAGAACTTATAAAACCCCCTTTTTTCCCCATCAGATGCTCTGTCTCAGGGAGTTGGGGCTTTCTTTATGAGTATCCGTTGCACTCTCCTGTCCCACTAGGAGGCAGTCTAGTCACTATTTGCCTGCCGAGGCTTTGCTCTGCTGCTGTGTGGCTCTGCCCTACTGCTGTGGGGCTCCGCCCTACTGCTGCAGGGCTCCGCCCTATTGACAGAGTCTCTCTGTTATGGCTGGTTGCCTCAGCAATGGCAGGCTGCTTCTGCTATGGGTGTGTACCTCAGTAGGGGCGGTATGCATCTGTAGGGGCAGACGACCCTCCCCCACCGAACTGCACCATCTTGGATTCAGCTGAGCCTGCAGTAAAACTTTCAACCCCAAGCATTTTGAATTGCCATTTTGTTTGTCCCTGTGGGGGCGGGACCCACCGAGCATGATCACCTGGCTCCCTGCCTCAGAGTCCCTTCTCTCTCTCTCTTTCTCTTTTTCTTTTTTAAGTTGAATGGTTGACTCTCTTACAGGTGCCTCAGTCACCTGCTGACAGGGCACCAGGATCTGCATGATTTCCCATGCCACAGCCCACTGCACCGGCTGAAATCATACTTCCCAGGAATCTCCCAGTCTGGCTCACTGTCCAAGTCCTGCTCAATCAGATGGATATGTTAATTTGCCCTCCCAAATCTCAGACTGCCAGTTTAACAGGGCACCCAGACCAGTGAGCTTTGTGTGGGATGCCACTGCCCCACAGCACCAGCCAAAACAGCCACACAAGCGGAAAAGGCTGCACTGGTGTCCTGTGTCTCTCCTACACCTGGGAATTTTCTTGTTCTGTGGGCAACAAAGGTCCGTCTGAAAATGTGGCTAGGACTCATTCTCTGCACCTTCACTGAGAGCTGCATTACCAAGTTGTTCCTACCATGCCATCTTGGAAACTCCCCTTCATATATATCTTTATACTATAAAATGTATATATTTTATATATTTTTAATATATATAAACTATATATATATCTTTATAAAGTATATATATCTTTATATATACACTTTATATATATATATATATATACACTTTATATATATATATATACTTTATATATACATATATAAAGTATATATATACACTTTATATATATATACTTTATATATATATATATATATATATATATATATATATATATATATAACCTTATATCTTGACAGATAAAAGATAAAGTGTTTATATATATACACTTTCTATATATATATATATGGAAGAGAAAGCATCAATCTTTCTCAACAAACAAAAGAGGAAATTTCAGTGCAGAGGAAGGAAATAAACAAGTATTGAACCCCCCTCAAAGAAAAGATTGCCCTTCCCATCCACACTGCAGCAAACTTTTAAACCTTGAAACTTGGGTTAATATCACAGCTGAGAAAGGTCCCTCCACACTCTTGAAACTTTACACACATTGTGTAAACCTTAAGGTAAAGCTAACCAGGGAAGCTTCTCATAAGAAGGTGGTATCCTTGACATGGAAAGCTTTTTCTAAGATAATGGATCAAGACTTCTGTACTACAATGAGACTTATTTTTGAATATTTTTCCTTGCTTATGCCTCAATGAACAATAGAAGTGAAAAGGGGGTCTCTTGTGTGCACTCATGGGGCACACTTTTATTTGTGAAGGATTTTGCAGCCAGCCTTATACATGGATAACCTTATATCTTGACAGATAAAAGATAAAGGCCCCAATATAGGTGAGAAATGTTAATGGTACATACATTGCCTCATAGTCAGTCAGAAATGGAACATTGGTTCACTCCTCTTAATCTACATCATGGATTAAAGAGAACTTGCCAGGATGCCTTCACTCTTCTAGAAGGGCATCATTTGTTAAGTCTTTTTTCCCATGATTTGGAGTAAAAAAAGGCAATGATTTAAAAAGTATTCCTCATCATAGACTCTATAGAAGATTCTACTGTAAAGGGTGTCATTATACAACATACTTTACATTCTGTCATGAAAGTTATGCTACATAATAGAATTGCTCTAGATTACTTACTGGCTAAACAGAAGTATCTGTACAGCTTCCAGCACTTATGACCTATGGAGAAATACATCAAATGTAGATTATAGCGATTTAGTTGTAGGGGATTAATGAAGAGACCGCTTACTTAAGTAAACTCTATCTAACTCATTCTTTGAACTATTTGACTTCAGGTATTTTGTTTTATGGGGTCCATGGGTAAGAAGCATACCCCAAACTCTTGCTATTATCCTCCTGATAGTCCTAATAGCAGCCTCCCTGTGTGCTATATTCTCTCAAAAGTTTTAAATGTTTGCATGAAGCCATCTCTGGAACGTCTCTTTAACTGGAATGATAAGAACTGACAGAAATGTGTGACCATGAGGACACTGTAACTTATGAATGACACGCTGAAACTAGAAACCCAAAATGACAGTAACTGAGAGTGGAGCTAAGGCCCTAAGTTTTGTCACAGTCTCACCTAAATGAAAGCCTGACGAAAAAGGGAGAATTTTTTAAACAAAATTATGGGACGCCATTGTTTTGGACCGAGCTCATGCAGTAGGCGCCAAGAAACCAGACCAAACCAAAATGGAGTCACTCATGCTAAATGTGACATAATCAAACTAAGACTTTAAGGAAACACATAGATTCTCAAACAGACAAGGTTTTGTTTTTTTCATGTAAACAGGACATTCCAGCATAAGGAGGAAACTTCTACTGAATCCTCCTTGTTCCTACTTCATAAAACCCACTCTTCCATTGTTTTCCAGTGGGTTTCAATACCAAATAAGCACATTTACAATGGTGACAGTGACATCAATGACTCGTTTCAAGCTCTCAAAACTGAGAAGATAACAAAAAGAGGAGAATTGTTAAATCAAGTTTAGCTTAAAGCTGCCTCTTTACATATTTTAAGTTCAGCCTAAAGGTTTTTCTGTGCATTGTGAACTATAAAGGGTGGAGGTGTAAATAGACCATTGCCTACACTTGTGCCAGTCACTGAGTTTTGGCTAATCAAGTATAAATAACTGTTTGAACTGTGTTCAAGTAAGGTAAATGCCGAGCTGTAACCAATCTAGTTGTTTCTGTACCTCACTTTTGTTTTTTGTACGTCACTTTCCTTTCTTTGCTCATAAATCTTCTACCACATGACTGTGCTGGAGTCTCTGAGCCCACTCTGGCTCAAGAAGCAACTCAATTCATGAATCTTTCATTGCTCAATTAAACTGCTTTAAATTTAATTCAGCTGAAGTTTTTCTTTTATCAGGAGGCAAAGAGGAAGAACTGAATAAAGTGTGCAGGAAAGACTTAAGATAAATAATATTCAGCCACCCCCACCTGCCAAGCATGAACCCTTTCACCTCCTTCCACCTGGCCTTCCTAGCTCTTTATCTTCTCTCTCTTACTAGAGAAGCAATTCTTGTTTTTCAGCACAAGATACTAACAGGGATTAAGCCTATTTTGTTTGCTCCTGAAGATCTGGTTTTTCTTTCAGAAATACACTGGACATTATATGGGAAGAACACTTAGAGACTGGGCTGTGGAGAAGACCAAAGAGTCTGTTGCAAGATGTTAGCAAATAAGTTCTCCTCATACTTCTAACATGAATTTAATCTGTTTTATCCACATCCAACCTTCTTGTTAGAAATTTTCCTTAGCTGTATATAATGAGATAATATTTTTGAAATGTTGTCTAGCTTTTTACCTAATATTCTTTTCCCCATATCTCTAGCCATTTCTTTCTGCCAGGCAGGTAGGTTGTTAAATTCTCAAACCTCAGAGAAAAAAATGTGACAGCAAAAGGAAGTTGAAGCAGAAGTGGTTAAGACCAAAATCATGAGTGAGTCTTCAGAATGGCTTACAGACAAAGCCCGAGATACATCACAATTTTCACCCAGGTTAGGAGACACTGAAAGCAGAGTGCTTCTAACCATCTTTTGTTCAAGATCTTGGTTGGCAGGCAGAAACTTAAGGAAATAGGGTCATGGAGGCTTCCAGGTAGACGTTTGAGTGCTGCAGTTTGCTATGCAATATTGAGGATGGGAGCAACAGAACAATCTTCATCTAACCAAGGGTAGCTTATCAGAATTATCAGACCTAATGGATCTTGAAGATAGAAATAAACAGAAACCAGCAGCAACTCATTTGTGGTTTGACAACTGGGGATCTGATGAAACAATAGATATTTTCAGAGTTGCTAGTATGGTGAGATCAAGGATCAGATGTCCCCAGTGCTCTGACATCAGTGAAGTTCTGTAGAACTTAGACAAAAATATGGGGGTGGGGCAAGAAAAAAAACTTGAATTGATTTTTTTTCCCTCAGTGGAGAAAAAAAGGGAGCATAAAGCAAAAATAGAGTTAAGGAATGATGATGAAAATTGTGTTTCTTGAATACCAGAATTTGTAGATTGTCAAAATCCCTTGAGTGCATTATATAAGTATTATCATCTTCTATCTTAATAGACCAATTGACTATAACTTATTTAATCATTTTTTTTCTATTTTTGTTTCAAGCCACATTTTATAGTAATTCCTTATATGGTAATAGACAATTAACATCCTCCTGAGAATTAAGAAAACTTATTCATAATGAGTCATATTTTTATGATTCTTGGTATGTATTACAAGTTTAATTTAGATTGAGGAATCTTTTATTTTAATGGCAGAAAAAATAATTTAAACTGGATGAAGCATTAAAGTGAATCTTTTAGCTCATAAAGCCAAGGTATTAAGAGAAAATTTGATCCACTGGCCCAAACAATATTACCAAATAGCCAGTTTCTTTCACTCAGTTTAGTGTGCCTTATGCAGCAATTGTGCCATCCTATGGCCAATTTTCCTAGTAGTAGCATAATTCTTGTACAAGTTCCAGATCTCACAGTCTCTCCTCACATCATCCTAAGGAAGACAGCGTCCCTTCTGATAGATACCACAGATGAAAGGTTTCTTCCCAGATGCCCAGCAAGCATCTCCTTGTGTTTTTCTGGCTTTGAGTGGGCTATATTACCCACTCCTACTCCAAGCTAGTGGTTACAGCAGTTGGATGATATTTGCTGATTGCTGATTGGCTTAAACCAATCAGGACTTATATCTGAACCCAGAGTTGGAACCAAAGTTATTCAAACAATGACAGCTGAGAACAGAAAAGAACATCTTTCCCCACTGTAAGAAAAAAATTAAAAATGTAAGATACTCCTCTGAGAAAGAATTATTATGGATGCTAAGCAGTATATGAATAAGTAAATAATCACTGATTTTTGTAACAACTCTCAATATAATAAATGTAAATTATACATAGTTTTTAAAGTTAATTTTTAATACTTAAAGTGGAAAACAGTTCTGGTTCTATCCTCATTCTTGCTCCTGATATAGCACCCTGTTCTTGTTTTAAGGACACAATATCTTTTTTAATCTGAGTGTATTAATTTTTGAATTTTATTTCCTATTTTTATGGTTCCTAGGTTGTCTTTTCATCATTGGATTCCTTTTTTTCTGTTTGTTTTAGGGCTCTGCCTGGTGGTCCTTGAGTATGCTTTCAAATTGCAGAATGAGCACTGAAAAACAAGTTCTGAAGCTTAGTGTTCATGGTCAGAGATAGTCTTCTGGCAAACTTCCTGCTAGGTGAGCTGGCAGGAACTTCACAATTGCTGAGATGGACTCCTCCTGTAAGCATCAGTAGTTATGTTCCCTTGGGCAGTGTCCCAAGAGTTGAATCAGTGAATGGAGTAGGTCCGTGGTGGACAGAGGAGCTCAAACTGAGGAAATCTCTTTTTTCTCGATGTAGTTATTATTGTAGTGCCTCTGTTTTAGCATTCCTCCTTAGCTATGTGTAATAGCCCCGAGCCCGGTTCAATTCTCCAGAGAATAAACTTTTGGTCTTCTGACAGAGTTGGGGAGGGATAGTGGGGGAAAGGTTGCCAGACCCAAGAGGAAGGGAGGGGCTGGTCCAGGAATCCAGCTGTTTCTTAATAGATTTTCAACCAAACTCAGTTCTAAGCCTCACCCACCCTGTGCAGGTTCCTAGGGCTTTCCATTTCGGATACTTTCTGAGGTCGTGCAATCAAACGGCTTCTTCCCTACTCTTCCACCCTACCCCATCCAGAACCCATAGCTTCCTGATTTATTTATTCTGAGTCGGTGGCCTCTGAAACATCTGCTTTGCACCTTCCAACTCTTGTCACCACTTCTCCTATTCTCTACATCCTGGTGGTTTTATAATTTAAAAAACAAAAATTTTATTGTCATTTTAGGTGGGCTCCAGGAGGAAGTAAAGGCAAAGTTGTGGATTTAGCCCAAATATTTAATCAAATATCACAACTATATATTTTAAATGTTTCAACCATTTTATATTTTCCCTAGGAATAAGTGACTATATACTATCACTCACTGTATTTTCCCCCACATTCAAATAATGTAATTTCTAAATTATTTTAATATTTGTTTTTGACTGATATTTTATTAGGTAAAAGAAATTGCTTTAATTTTCCTTTATTGCCTTTGAAATAGAACTTTTTATTCATATGTTTATGTTTTTAAGCAGATTAATTCTAATTTCTATTGCCTTTGCTTATTAAAATGTAATTAGCTTACACCTTTATCATACCAATTTCTATGGCCTACTGATTGCTTATAAAAACATGTTTTAATATTCCTAAGTCCTTATTCCTGAGTAATAAGCATACATACATATATGTGTGTAGATTAAAGATATGAGGAAAACACATTTTGCTTTCATTCTAAAAGTATGATTAAATCATAGTTTTAAAAATTAAATTTCCATCTGTCAAATTTGACTGAAAAACTGAGAAATTTTGTATCTTCAACATTGAATCCAAAATAAGTAACTTTATTAACATACTTTAATTGATCTAAAAACCAAGGCCTATCAATAAACAATTTTGATTTTCACTATAAAAAGCTAATGCTTTCTAAAACAAAAAAGAATATATGTTGTTACAATATAATATAGCATAAAAATTATATAGTCTTGATAACCATATTTTCCCCAGAAGAGGTCTACTGAGAACTTACCTGCCACATAAATTGTTTTATTTTTTATCAAATACTTTTAGGAATTTTGCTGAATGTAAATGATAGGATAATTTTGGCTCAGTAAGACCCCAAATACTAAGATTTGCTCTAAAATACTAATGTTTATTCATTCATTCAACAAATATTGATCAAATGCATTCCTAATTTGCCAGGCACTGTTCAGATGCAGTTCTGTTATCAATGACAGAAGCCTAGGTGACTGAGAGTGTACAGAGTACAGTACATCTTCCTTCCTCTTTAGAATCCAAAAAAGACAGGTAGGTAATAATGTCACAGGAAGTGAATGATACAGTTTGGCTGTATACCCATCTTAAATTGTACCCATATCATCTTAAATTGTAGCTCCTATAATTACCTCATTTTGTGGGAGGGACCCAGTGGGAGTTAATTGAATCATGGGAGCAGTTTCCTCCGTACTGTTCTCGTGGTAGTGAATACGTGTCACTGATGGCTTTTTTTTTTTTTTTTTTGGGAGGGTGTGGGGATCACCTTCCCCTGAAGTCCCCCTACCCTTGACTTCAGCTTTTCTGCTGGGGACAGACCTGTCAGTGTGGTGGGGGCTGGGTTGAGGGAAGCTAGACAGGGGCACTGAAGCCTTCAGTCCTTCTCACCTCTGGCACTAAAACCTTCAATCCTTCTCATCTCTGATGCTTCCTCAAGGGATTCAGAACTTGTTTTAAAATAACAGGTTCTGCTACAAATGACAGGCAGGGGAGAAGCACCCCAGGGGCTGGGTAGAGCAGCAGCTATTTTCTAGCAATTGCATTGATGTGTATAGTTCTTTATGGAATTGTATCTTCCTGTTCTGTTATTTTTTCACTTTGAGTAAAAATTAATCATTTTGTTCGACCACAAACACAGACCAAGGGAAGGGAGAAAGGGAAAAGGGCAAGTGGCAGGGTTTGCCAAAGGAGCAGGCTTCAGGGTCTCACAGAACCAGGATGGGATCTGAAGCCCAGCTGCTCAGTGGGCTCTCGTGCTGTGTGAGCACAGGCAGGTTACTTCCCCTCTCTGTTCTGCAACTTCTCACACATCTGCCTGGGATGATAATCCACACATCACAAAGTTCTCAAGAAGATTACAAAAAAAAGTTTCCCCTTTTGCTTGGCTCTCATTCTTCTCTTGTCTGCTGCCACATAAGACATGCCTTGCACTTTCCACCATGATTGTGAGGACTTCCCCAGCCACATGAAATTGTGAGTCCATTAAACCTCTTTTTTTGTAAATTTCCCAATCTTGGATATGTCTTTATCAGCGGCGTGGAAGCAGATTAACACAGTTGGACTTCTTCCCATCCTGCTCTGATTCCACCAAGAAGTCCTCCAAGACAAAAGCTACCTTTTGAGGATAGAGAAAGGATATCATCAAACTCAGCTTTAGGGACACATGCCGAATACCAAAAAGAAGAAAAAAAGGATACAAATAATTATTTTAATTAGCTTGACTTTATCATTCCACATTGTTGACACATATCAAAACAAATGTTATACCCCATAAATGCATATAATTATGATCTGTCAATTAAAATAATATAGGTTTTTAAGTATAATGGCAAGTTACAGCTCACTGTAAAAGTAAATCAAATGTCAGCCATACAAAGGAACAAAATCATGTCTTTCACAAGGACCTGGATGGAGTTGGAAGTCATTATCCTCAACAAATTAATGCAGGAACAGAAAACCAAATATTGCATGTTCTCACTTACAAGTGACAGCTGAATGATGAGAACACATGAACACATGGAGGGAAATAACATACACTGGGGCCTGTCAGGAGTGGGGAGGGAGAGCATCAGGAAGAATAACTAATGGATGTTGGACTTAATACCTAGGGGATGGGATGATCTGTGCAGCAAACCACCATCACACATGTTTACCTGTGTAACAAACATGCACATGTATCCTGGGACTTAAAATAAAAACTGGAAAAAAAGTGATAAGAAGGACTCTCCAAGTAGGTAAATCTTTCCAGGTAGGATCCAATGGGAGAGAGTTCTTGGGAGCCTTCAGGCTATTCCTGCTGTTTGGGGGTGGAAGGTGGAGGAGGAGCTGAAGGGGGAGATATGAAATCATCAATAAAAATAAAATATATGTGAAGTTTTTAAAAAGAAACCTAAAACCACATGATAAAGTTATTTTTTTTTGAAATATTCTTACATATAGTTTGTAATATTAAAACATAGAAAGAGGTAAAAAAAAATTTAAAGTAAATCAAATTAATAAAGAAGGCCAAAGTCCTAATAAAAAGATGTTTAACTTGTTAAAGCAAAAAATCTCATGCAAATCTCCAACCTTCTGTTGGAAAACTACCAGGGATGGCATGTATCAAAACAATTCTACAACCTTCCAAGATCTAAAGCCACTGACATTGAAGATGTTAAACAGAAGAAATACCTGCTTTGCCTTCTGCTTTTCAAGAAAAAAAAGTGTCATTTATACATGTAGTACAGACAACACAGGCAATTGTCAGTACTATCTGTCACAGGGCACATGAAATGTGGAGAATGAAGACTGGACTGGTGCAGGACTTCTCAGAACCCACATCTTCTTGATGAGTCTCCCAGAACACCTCCTGTTGCAGCTCAGCCCTGATGGAGTCTCACTGCTAATTGTTTTGTAGTCTAAGAGTCAAGTTGAGGGGTGAAATAACCCCTGCCAGGCTACATACACAGCTTTCAGTTGTTAGGAAATGAGCTATGAGTTTCAGTGTAGTCTGACTTACAGACTTTTCTCCTTCTAAACCATGCAGAGCAATTTTGCTTCTTAAGAATTTCTTAAGATCAAAGCAACCCAGCCTCTTTTTGAATAAGAAATACATTTTATTAGAACAAACAAGCATATATTATACAATATCAAAGTCATACTTTATGCCTGCCAATTTTTCTGTGTATGCTGACATTTAAGTCTAGTTTGACATCATAGTTCTATTTCAGAAGAACTTGGCTTTGGGCACAAGATGAATTCTCTGTTTTTCTCTGAGGTGTCCCTGGGTCCCAGCTGCTGGTTTATTTATGGAATGTGGTCCCACCCAAAGTGTGTGGTTACTCTTTTCAACTAGATAGTGCCAGCCATTTGGTCTGGCAACTCTGAAGAGAGATGCTGCTATACCTAGTTAAGTTCCAAGCCATGAATAAAGAAGAGACTGTTGTGGCTACTTCTTTGCTTATAGGAAAGAGGGGACTCTCATCCCTGGCCAGACCCATAAGCAGTATTGCATATAGGAGGTCTTGACCAGCATAAGGGAAGAGAGAAGCACAAGATAAGAGAAGGTGAAATAAAGGCAGCAAAGGTCAACACAAACAGCTGGCTTATCTTCCTCAATGGATTTGAAAATGTTACAGACATGAGGACGAGTCACCAGGAAATCAGGGAGGTAGTCACAGATCAAGCTGATGGGAGAATGTGGCTGTATACAAAGCATATCTCCTTACATGTGAGATAGTCAGGTTGCCCCTGCTTGCTTTTATGTCAGGGAGATCCAGATTCATTATCTAAATACAAGCAAGTGAAATGCAAAGGATTCCTCATTTCTGTGGATGATCACAGAATAGGCAAGCTCCAGGTTTGTCAAGGTTTAAGACTAGAAATAGGAGATTGTTAATCTTTAGAAAAATGTTAAGCATCTCATCAGAGCTCCTTTAATGCATCACTCATTAATTCATGAGTGTGCATAATTATATGTACCTACAAAGAAAAAAAGTAGGTGAATGTTGATGGTGCATAGGACAACAAGGTGTCTACAAAACACTAAAACTTAAACCATAAAATCAGCCCATGGTTTCACTACACATTCTCTGTGTGTAAGCTGTGTAACAGAAGCATTTTAGAGAAAATATATATATTTCTTAAACCAAAAGCAGGAAAAGCTGTACATTCATCGATCTATAATATTGATTAGGAGGGAGGACAGTCATCTTGGAAGAGAGGAAAAGGAACGCTTTGGTAGAAAAATTGGTAGTGTCCTTCCCCAGGGCTTTAGCCAGTCTGGACCGTAGCGCTGGTGTATCCTGATACACCTAGAGTTGAGTGTACGAGGAACTGATCTGCTTTATCCACTTTGCTGTGATCCCCTTCTCTCCAAATAGACTTTTCATTGTAATTTATCTTTTTATATGGCTTCCTAGCAGATGGAGAATTCTACCACTGGCACAAGTACAAGCTTGGCAGCTTTGTTCTTCACTGAAAGTTAAATCTGTCATTCTGGCATATGCAGCTAGCTATTCTGAGCTTGGTTAGCTTCAATCCATCTGGAAAAGATTTTTGGAAGTTGCAAACATGAGTGCCACACCCTGGATGATGATAATTTTACTAAAGTGAATTCTATCTCCAGCTAGCTAGTCCTCCCGGGAAAGTTTTACCTCCTCCTACTTCAGATGGCTATAAAATGCCTGATTCTTTTAGGGCCCAAAATATTCCAATTAATGTATGTCTGATTATATACCCCATAATAAATATACTTATTTAGGAAACATTTAACATGTGCCTTACTGTAAACCCCAAAACATTCAAGTCTCACAACCAATCTCCATCTTATGCATTAGAATTAATCACCATTAATAAGACTTACATTCTTATTGGTAGTTGGGCAAACTGCAAAAGTACCTTATATCTTCTCAGTGCAATGAGAAAATTTCCATTACTTGTAGATATATATGTGGTTGAACAAGAAAAATTTGTATGAAGATTTTGTATTTAGAATCTCCGTTTATCAAAACAGTTTAAAGATGAGTAAGACTGATAATAGCTCCATGTAAATCCAAACCATGAGACAGTTTCATTAGTTAGTTGTGTTGTTTCAATAACTTTTGACATTAGGAGGACTTAAGATTAACTACAGTTTTGAAAATTGATAAACTGAAGGATAGTGAGTTGGAGTATAGGTCGAAAAAGGTGTAGGACAAAAAAAAAAGCTATAAGGAAAATGGGGAGAGGCATCCAGATAGCTGATAGAGTTGGCAAAATGGCCACGTCTGTGAAGCTGAACTCACTCTAATTCCCTAAGAACTGCTTCGGAGAGAAATCACAGAGGTAATAAGTACGGGTGTGCCTCTTTGCTGAGATTGATATGTCTCAGTTGGAGTGGATACCCTAACCCTATTTCTTTGGTCTCTTTTTAACACATTATCCTGAATTTTTCTTGATTTCCATAAATTTAGTAAAAATATTGACTAATAATATAAGTTAACATGTACTAAGTATTACCATATGCCAGGCACTGAACTAAGCCCTCTTTATGCATATTCTCACTTAATTGTTGTACTAATTTTATGGGGTACATTGATGAAAAGAGTCAAACTCTATAAAATATTTCAAGAGATTCATTCTGAGCCAAATATGAGTGACCATGGGCCCTGGCACAGTCCTCAGAAGGTCATGAGAACATGTTCCCAAGGTGGTCGGGGTACAGCTTGGCTTTATATATTTTAGGGATGCATGAGACATTAATCAAATACATTTAAGAAGTACATTGGTTTCATTCAGAAAGGCGGGACAACTCAAAGTGGGAGCTTCCAGGCTGTAGGTAAATTTATACATTTTCTGGCAGACAATTGGTTGAGTTTGTCTGAAGGCCTGGGATTAATGGAAAGGAATGTTCAGGTTATGGTAAAAGACTGTAGAGACCAAGTGTTACTGTGCAGAGGAACCTCTCAGATAGCAGACAACAGAGAGAGCAGGTTATAAATTGTTTCTTATCAAACTTAATAAAAGGGCACCTGGCTCGTAGTTGATTGTTTCCTGGATCTGGGAAGAAAGGAATTAAAACAAAGGGGAAAAGGGATTCTCTATAGAATGTGAATTTTTCCCACAAGAGACTTCCCAGGGCAATTTCCAGGTATGGCAAGGAAATGTATTTTAGGGTAAAACATTTTAATTTTCTTCCTTGTTATGCCAGAGTCAGATTGGAAAATAAGTCACTATATATAGGGTTAAATAAAACCCATCTGATAAGAATTTATGGTTTGCAGGGTATGATGCCCCAGACTCTTTAGAAAGGAATTTTGGCAAGATTAAAAAAAAAATCAGAGCTTAGTCCTCAGGTAGCTACATGAAATTAACCTTATTTCACAGATGAGGAAAATAGAATTTGTAAATAATGTGGATCAGGTTATGTACCTACAAAATGGCAGAGATGAAATTAATAATCTCAGGTCTGATGACTTTAAAATGAATATTCTTAGCCTTCTTTGCAAAAGTCACTCCAGATCCTTTCTATTGCAATAAACCCATTGCAAAGATTACATTTCTTATCATACTAAGGAAATCTCTACTATTTTTTGATTTGGATAATGATTAAGCATTATATAATAATAATAGTAATAGCACCTCTTGGACATTTTCTATTCACAATGTAGTATTCTAAGTATTTACATGTACTGACTCATTTAATTCCGCACAACAATCCTAAGAGTAAATTACTATTGTACTTTGTATTTTATGATGAGGATCTGAGACATCTAGAGTCAAAGCAACTTGCCTAATGACACAGGCACAGGGATAAATTCCTGGACACTTACACACTCCCAAGACTAAACCAGGAAGAAGTTGAATTACTGAATAGACCAGTAACAAGGTCACAAGTTAAAGCAGCAATTAATAGCCTACCAACCAAAAAAATTCCAGAACCAGATGAGTTCACAGCCAAATTCTACCAGAGGTACAAAGAGGAGCTGGTACCATTCCTTCTGAAACTATTTCAAACAATATAAAAAGAGGGAATCCTCCCTAACTCATTTTATGAGACCAACATCATCCTGATACCAAAACCTGGCAGAGATGCAACTAAGAAAGAAAATTTCAGGCTAACATCCATGATAAACATTGATGCAAAAATCTTCAGTAAAATACTGGCAAACTGAATCCAACAAAACATAAAAAAGCGTATTCATCACTATTAAGTTGGCTTCATCCCAGGGATGCAGGGTTGGTTCAATATCTGCAAATCCATAAATGTAATCCATCACATAAACAGAACCAAACACAGAAAACACATGATTATCTCAATAGATGCAGAGAAGGATTTTGACAAAATTTAACAGCTTCTTATGCTAAAAACTCTCAATAAACTAGATATAGATTGATTGTATCTCAAAATAATAAGAGCTATTTATGACAAACCCACAGCCAATATCATACTGAATGGTTATAAACTGGAAGCATTCCCTTTGAAAACTGGCACAAGACAAGGATGTTCTTTCTCACCACTCCTATTCAACATATTATTGGAAGTTCTGGCTAGGGCCATCAGGCAAGAGAAAAAAATAAAGGGTATTCGAATACGAAGAGAGGACATCAAATTGTCCCTGTTTGCAGATGATATGGTTGTATATTTAGAAGACCCCATTGTCTTGGCCCAAAACCTCCTTAAGCTGGTAAGGAACTTCAGCAAAGTCTCAGGATACAAAATAAGTGTGTAAAAATCACAAGCATTCCTATACACCAATAACAGACAAACAGAGAGCCAAATTATGAGTGAACTCCCATTCACAATTGCTACAAAGAGAATAAAATACCTAGGAATACAACTAACAAGATACGTGAAGGACCTCTTCAAGAACTAAAAACCACTGCTCAAGGAAATAATACAGGACACAAACAGATAGAAAAACATTCCATGCTCATGGTTAGGAAGCATCAATATTGTAAAAATGGCCATACTGCCCAAAGTAATTTATAGATTTAATGCTACCACCATCAAGCTACCAATGACCTTCCTCACAGAACTGGAAAAAACCACCTTGAACTTCATATGGAACCAAAAAAGAGCCCAAATAGCCAAAACAATCCTGAGCAAAAAAAACAAAGCCAGAGGAATCATGCTACCTGACTTCAAGCTATATTAAAAGGCTACTGTAATCAAAACAGCATGGTACCAAATCAGATATATAGACCAATGGAACAGAACAGAGGCCTCAGAAAGAATGCTACACAACTACAACCATCTGATCTTTGACAAACCTGACAAAAACAAAGCAATGGGGAAAGGATTCCATATTTAATAAATGGTGTTGGGAAAACTGGCTAGCCATATGCAAAAAGCTGAAACTGGATCCCTTCCTTATACCTTATATAAAAATTAATTCCAGATGGATTAAAGATATAAACATGATGCCTAACACCATAAAAACTCTAGAAGTAAACCTAGGCAATACCATTCAGGACATAGGCATGGGTAAGGACTTCATGACTAAAACACCAAAAGCAATGGCAACAAAAGCCAAAATAGATAAGTGGGATCTAATTAAACTTAAGAGCTTCTGCACAGCAAAAGAAACTATCACTAGAGTGAGCCAGCAACCAACAGAATGGGAAAAAAATTTGCAATCTACCCATTTGACAAAGGGCTACTATCTAGAATCTATGGACAACTTAAACAAATTTACAAGAAAAAACAAACAACCCTATCAAAAATTGGGCAAAGGATATGAACAGATGCTTTTTAAAAGAAGACATTTATGCAGCCAACAAACATATGAAAAAAAGCTCATCATCACTCATCATTAGAGAAATGCAAATCAAAACCACATTGAGATACCACCTCACACCAATTAGAATGGCAATCAATAAAAAATCATGAGACAACAGATGCTGGAGAGGATGTGGAGAAATAGGAACAATTTTGCACAGTTCCTAGGAGTGTAAATTAGTTAAATAGAAATTCCATTTGGCCCAGAAATCCCATTACTGGTTATATACCCAAAGGATTATTAATCATTCCATTATAAAGACACATGAACACATATGTTTATTGCAGCACTGTTCACAATAGCAAAGACTTGGAACCAATCCAAATGTCCATCAATGATAGACTGAATAAAGAAAATATGGCACATACACACCATGGAATACTATACAGCCATAAAAAAGGATGAGTTCCTGTCCTTTGCAGAGATATGGATGAAACTGGAAACCATCATTCTCAGCAAACTGACACAAGAACAGAATAGGAAGAGAAGATGTCAATTTGTCCCAGTTTGACATCGTCACTAATAAGTGGGTATTGAACAAAGAGAACACACAGACACAGGGAGGGAATTTCACACACTGGAGCCTGGGGGTTGGGGCCTAGGGGAGTAATAGCAGGGGGTGGGGGATTGAGGAGGGATAGCATTAGGAGAAATATCTAATGTAGATGACAAGGCGATAGATGCATCAAATCACCACCATAGCATGTATATACCTATGTAACAAACCTGCATGATCTGTACATGTACCCCAGAACTTAAAGTATAATAATAAAAAATTTTTAAAAGACACAGAGGCAGATATTATTTACTCACTTATTTATGGCCTACCCAAGAAAGGCCACAGCTGAATAAATTTATTCCAGTTCTTTACTGCCAGCTCAAAGACACATAACAATTTCTGAGAAAATGTAGAGGAGAAAAATCATTTTCTTCAATGCCTTAGCTAACTTCTCTTCTAGAATTTATCACAACCCTGGCAAAAATAGAGAACCTTTCATTCCAGATGAGTGTATGCTTCCCTTTAGATTCCTAAGAAACATTAATTGTTGGTTAGAAAGCTGTCACTTTGGGCTTAAGCAATAAATTCCTTGGTTTTATTTAAATTGTTTTAGTGACCTCTTTTTGTAGTTGATTGAATTGGCCAAGAGTTGTTTGTTCGGTCAGTAAGGCCTATACTAGTCTGTTCTTGCACTGCTATAAAAATATTCCTTAGGCTAGGTAATTGATAAAGAGGTTTAATTGGCTCACAGTTCTTCAGGCTTTACAGGAAGCATGGTGCTGGCATTAGCTCAGCTTCTAGGGAGGCCTCAGGAAGCTTACAATCATGACAGAAGGCAAAGGGGGAGCAGGCACATCACATGGCAAAAGCCCGAGCAAGAGAGAGATAGACAGACAGAGTGAGAGGAGAGAGAAAGTGGCGTGGGCAGGGAGGAGTGCTACACACTTTTAAATGACCAGCTCTCTCAAGAACTCACTATCATGAATATAGCACCAATCCATGAGGAATCCACCTCCCAGGATTCAAACACCTCCCACCAGACCCCACCTCCAGCACTGGAGATTCCAATTTGACATAAGATATGGGTGGGGACAAATATCCAAATTATGTCAAGGCCCAAATAAGAATTCCTGCCTTCATGCAGCTAAAGAGTATTAAAACTCTCCCATCAATCACTGGGGCTCATACGGCCATGATTCTGAAACATGGGAAGGTGTCTGCCTGTGGTTTTCAAGAGCTCTAATGAAAGCATTTGAGAATTTCAGAAGAAGGAAAACTGTGTTTAGAAAAAGCATCATTCTCTTCAGGTCGTTATATCATATCTTACCCTAAAGATCACTGCACTAAATGCTGGACTAATATTTTTTCAATGATTCTCCTGCTATACAAACAAACTCTGTTTTGCTATTCCAGGATGTTTTTGTCATGGTGAAGTTTTCTGCTAAACAGAGCATTTAAAACCTCAAACTGTACAATGCTATTCATTTTACAAAGCAACAATGGCCAAATTGTTTTTTAATAGCCAACAGGCAAACTATTAGTGAAATCTTAGGAAGTGAGGAAAAAGCCCAATTCACAATAACTCCTTCTATAGATCAGCTAGTTCAAAATTATGTAAATGTCTGCACAATTGACCCAGCTCACAGCTTCACTGTAAACATTAGCCCAAGGTCATAAAAATGAATGGTCGACTGTGAGAAATCATGGGGCTCCTTTCCATGGCTTTCCTCATGGCATTTTTAATCTCCTTATTCCTAAAACTGTAGATGGTGGGATTCACCATGGGGATCACCAAGGCATAGAATATGGACACCACCTTATCCCTGTTTAGGGAGTAGCTAGAACTGGGTCGCATGTACATGAAGAATCCAGAACCATAGAAGAGGGTCACAGCAGTCAGGTGAGAGGCACAAGTGCTGAAGGCCTTGGTCCTACCTGTAGCTGAGCTGATCTTCAGAACAGCGGCAACAATGTAACCGTAGGAGATGAGGACCACTAGCACAGACACTATTCCAACAACAGCACCCACTATGAAGGTCACCACCTGGCTGGTGAAGGTATCAGAGCAGGACAGAGCCAGGACTGGAGGGAGGTCACAGAAAAAGTGGTTGATCACATTGGGCCCACAGAAGTCATGCCGATAGACAGAGTATGTTTCAATGAAAGAACTAAGGAATCCACCCACATAGGCACCAACCACCATCTTTAAACAAAGTGTATGGGTTATGAGGACTGTGTAAAGCAAGGGGTTGCAGATTGCAGCATACCGGTCATAAGCCATAGCTGCCAGGAGAAAGCACTCAGTCAGCCCCATCCCACAGAACACAAAGTACTGAGTGGCACAGCCAACAAAGGAAATGGTTTTCTGCTCTGTGATGATGTCAGAGAGCATCTTAGGGGCAGTGGAGGACACATAGAAGATGTCCAGGAAAGACAGGTTATTGAGGAAGAAGTACATGGGTGTGTGCAGGTGAGAGTCCATTCTGATGAGGGTGATGAGGCATAGGTTCCAGGCCAACGTCAGGAGGTAGAGCCCCAGAAGTAACACGAAAAGGAAAATCTTCATTTGAGGATGATCTGAAAGTCCCAGGAGGATGAATTTTGTCACAATTGTGTTGTTCCTTCCTACAGCCATAGGCCTGCCTCCTGCATAAAGGAAAGAAGAATCTTGTCGTTAGATTTTGTTTGTTATTATAAGAGTGGGTATTTCCTGGAAGATCATGCAAACAGTCAGCACCCAGTAAAACAACACCCAGTTAAAGCCTATCTAGGCCAAGATGTTTCAGAGGAAGTCAGCCTAGAATAATCCATAGGCTCTATGCTTCTTGACCAAAAGAGAATCCATCTAACAATAAAGTAGAAACTGATTGGAAGTTGGAAGCCTGAGTTTTGTCTTCAGCTCCATTCATAAACCTGCTGGGGCTTTGAAAAGGTCACTTCTCCGGATTCTCATTTTCCCAAATGGGAAATGAGAGGGTTGAATCAGATGAGTTTGAAGTGCCGCTTTGAACTTGGGCTCCTTGTGGCCTTTTTAGTCTTTCTGAGTTGAAAGTAAAATAAAGTTAGGCATTTTATTTGTTATAGATCTTCAGTATAACTCAAAAGAAGGGAACTGAATACAATGGGCTATAATTTTTGACATGTTCCATTTTAGGGGAGGAAATGCAGGCAACAGTCTAACAATCTATTCTTCTAGGTAGTAAAACTAAGTGGGGAAAAAAAGTGTGTGTGTGTGTGTGTGTGTGTGTGTGTGTACATATTTGTGTGTATATGTATATTTGTGTATGTATGTTATATGTATGTACGTGCAGGGATAATTGTATATATGTATATGTTTGTGCATACATATGTATACACACACGTAGCATGCTTAAGACCAGAAAATGTATTCTAATTATGTAATGTCTTTAATACAAGTCATTGCACAAAATTCATAGAACGATCAAAATTTGGACTAGCACAGTCAGCGCAATTATAGGAAAGAAGGGATATGAACATGTCTCCATGAAAGGGAAGAGGGAGCAGTACCTAAGCTGACTGAGATGGGCTGAGCATGCTGGTCAAGAACCAACGGCAATCAGTCTTCCCTGGGCAAGAAAAGCAGCAAGGAAGAGAAGTTTCATTCAGTATTTAAAGACAGTGATAAGCAAGGGACAACTTTGATGTGATCAGATGATCACTATGAGGACAAGAGATAAGCCCATGTACATCCGGCAGTTAAGAAACACAGACTGGCACTGATGTAAGATCAAAATGAAAAAAACAGACTGTGTGCAGTGGCTCACTCATGTAATCCCAGGACTTTGGGAGGTGGAGGCAGCCCAATTGCTTTAGCTTAGGAATTTGAAACCAGTCTGGGCAACATGGCGAAACTCCGTCTCTACTAAAAATACAAAAATTAGCTGGGCTTGGTGGCATGGCAGTCCCAACTACTTGGGAGGCTGAGGCAGGAGAATCACTTGAACCCGGGAGGTGGAGGTTGCGGTGAGCCAAGAACGCACCACTGCACTCCAGTCTGGTGATGGAATGACAGTCCATCTAAAAAACAAAAAATTAGCGGGGTGTGGTGCCACATGCCTCTAGTCCCAGCTACTTGGGAGGCTGAGGTGGGGGGATCATTTGAACCCAGGAGGTCTAGGCTTCAGTGAGCTGTGATGGCGCCACTGCACTCAAGCCTGGATGAAAGAGTGAGACCCTGTCTCAAAAAAAAGAAAATTGTTTTTAAAAAAATAGGAAATACAAATGGGTATAAAGAGGCAGAAGTGCCCAGAGAAAGACTTAGTGGTGAAATTAAGGTTGCTGTATTTTATCATTTGTATGGAATTTGTTTGCCCATGCATGTTTGCACCCAGTGGTAACTGTGGTTCTCTGTCATTAGTCATATTAAAAACTGCCCCTAGTTTTGTGTTTTTTACAAATTTCTAATCTCGAAAGTCACTGGCCAAGCAGTCAAAACCAAGAGCCTAGCTTGCTCTTCACTAAAACATCAATGTATTTAATCCTATCAAAAAGGAAGAAAGATGAATTTGGTATCTTTTAGCTTGGTGAAATCTTCCCTACCAGGATGTCAGTTACTCAAAGGCAGGCAGGGAGTTTTGTCCATTTGGTTTACTGATCTATCCTTGTAACTATCCAATGAGTTCACCCTGCCCGCTGCCTAGACAGAGCTCATTTATCAAGACAGGGAAATTGCAATGGAGAAAGAGGAATTCATATAGAGCCGGTAGACTGGAGTTTCATTATTACTCTAATTAGTCTTCCCAAGCATTCAGGGATCAGAGTTTTTAAAGATAATTTGGTGAGTAGGGGCTTGGGAAGTGGAGAGTGCTGATTGGTCAAGTTGGAGATGCAATCACAGCGGGTCCAGGTGAGTTTTTCTTGCTGTCTTCTGTTCCTGGGTGGGATGGCAGAACTGGTTGAGCCAGTTCACCGGTCTGGGTGCTGTCAGCTGATCCATCCAGTTCAGGGGCTGCAAACTATCTCAAACACTGACATTAGCTTTTACAATAGTGATGTTATCCCCAGGAGCAATTCGGGAAGGTTCAGACTCTTGGAGTCAGAGGCTGCATGATCCCTAAACTGCAATTTCTAATCTTGCAGCTAATTTGTTAGTCTTGCAAAGGCAGACTGGTTCCCAGGCAAAAAGAGGGTCTCTTCAGGAAAGGACTGCTATTAATTTTGTTTCAGAGTCAAATCATAAACTGAGTTTCTTTCCAAAGTTACTTCAGCCTATGCCCAAGAATGGAAAAAGATAGCTTAACAGTTAGAAGCAAGATGGGCTCAATTAGGTATAATTTCTCTGACTGTCATAATTTCCTCAGTTATAATTTTGCAAAGGCTGTTTCATCATGAGCACCAAGAATAGGGCTTGGGAAGGACATAGGCACTCAGTAAATATTTTGTTGAATAAATAGATGTTTTCCACCACTTACCCTCAGAGTTTGGCAGAAGTGTTTGGCCTATGACTTACTGTATTTGGCCTGTTATTATTATAATAACAAAACATGTAATATATGATATAATCACAAACAATAATATAATAACAATTATAATATAATAATATAATCAAACACTTATTTAGTACTTATTGTGTGCCAGGTACTGTTCTAAATTCTTGATTTCTATAAACCCATTTAATCATCCTAATAGACTCAAAAAGTGGCAGCGTTACTGTGCCCTTTTTACAAATAAAAGGTAGAATAGGCTGTAAATTTATAGTTGTGATTTGCTGCTGGATGGATGAAGTGGGAGGGAATGAGCTGGACTTACTGCATTGACCTGGGCAGAAGGGTCCTACAATCTTGTGCTACAACAGAAGAAACACTGGTTGCTTTGCTGCCATAACATCTTTTGCAAACCAGGTCATCTGCATTTCCCACTGCTCCATGCCTGGTTTCTGGTTCCGTCAATTTCTTATGCTTTGGCCTCATATAAATTGTAAAACATGCTTCTGGAATCCCTGCTCCTTTGTTAACAAGTCTTCCAAATAAATGGCCTGTGGGAGTTCATTATTTTAATGGGCAGGGGTAGCCACATTCTTTCTCCAAGAGGCTGCCCTCTGCCACTCACTCCAGG
Source organism: Saguinus oedipus (assembly GCA_031835075.1). NCBI lineage: Eukaryota > Metazoa > Chordata > Mammalia > Primates > Cebidae > Saguinus > Saguinus oedipus. The sequence continues at coordinate 58,298,572 of CM063178.1, read as the reverse complement.
GTCCAACGTAAAAAGCCCAGCAATCATTAGAGCTCAACATTTCTGAGCACTAATTGTTCCCTGGAGTGGTGGTGAAAGGGGCCAACCACTCATCCTGGGAGCCTCTTTCCATCCCCCTACCTATTCTTCTCTGAGCTTTCCCTGATTTGAGTCCAGGAAGATTCCCTGCTGGGTTAGTAGAGGGCCTTTTGCTTAATAGAAATTTCATCAGAAGAAAACCACACATAAACATACCAAGCCTTATACTGAAATATACTGGTTAAAAACACAGGTTTCCAACTCAGAGAATTGGGTTCAAATTCTGGCTCTGCCGTTTTATCAATATGTTTAATCTCTTAAACTTGTCAACTCCCTCATTTGTAAAACTGGTGTAACAAGAATACTTGCCTCAGAAGAGTTGTGATAATTAAATAAAATGTGAATAAGAAAGGGTTAGCACAGTGCCTAACAAACAGAAATCACTCAACAAATGTAAACTAATGGTGTCATTAACTCTGTTTCTTGTGTCATGACCAAAAATGTGTCTTTCTTTTTCTTGTGACTTATTTGCATTATGATGAAAATTTCTATATTTCTTTTCTTTCTTTTTTTTTTTTAATGAGGCAGGTTGGGATGAAGGGCTTGATGGGGCTCTTGTTTTCTCTTTTTAATATTTTGGGTGTTACTCCCAGCAATGCCACTACCTGCATGTGTCACTGTGGGCAAGTCAATTAACCCCTCCAGCCTGAGTGAATTGGGCTCCCTCTCAAAGAACTCATCCAGCCCTGAAAGTGTAATGTTTTAAAACATTGGTTTCCTGTTTTTTGAAATGTTTTCTTCAGGAATAAAGTTTGAAAAAAAGGAGTTAATGTATTTCATGGAGACCAAGTTAGCAATCCCCTGTCTCAAAAGAAAAAAAAAATTAACTGAGAGAAATATCTCTATATGAAGGAATAACTACTGAGACTCTTGACATACAAGGTAATAGGCTTCATCTAGGGAAGAAATTTAGCAACTAAGATTGTTGAAAGAAAAGGAGGTAAATGGCTTCAAGAATCCACTGTGAACATGAACAGGCAAGGAAGCTCTTCGTCAAGAGACACATTCTTATCTAGGGTTGGAGATAAACTGTCCTAGGAAATTCTGATGCTGGGAGAGTAAACCCCAAGTAACTATGAAAGAGTTTTGATACTGAGTTCAGATCTGGGGAATTTAAAAGGTTAATCTCATGGTCATGATCTATACATTTTCCCAGGATTAGAAAAGGCTGAGAAGAGTGGGTAGTGATAGATTTCATAGTGATAATGAGTACCTACAAAGTAAGACTGAGGATCTTAAGAATAAAGAGCAGTAATGTCTTTTGCAACAATTTGGATGGAGCTGGAGGCCATTATTCTAAGTGAAGTAAGTCAGGAATGGAAAACCAAATACTGTATATTCTTACTTATAAGTAGGAGCTAAGCTATGAGAACACAGAGACATACAGAGTAATATGGACCTTGGGATGTCAAGGGGAAGGGTGGAAGTGGGGTACGGAATAAAATGCTACGTATTGGGTACAGTGTACGCTGTTGGGGTGACAGGTATACTAATATCTCAGAATTCACCACGAACAATTCATCCATGTAATAAAAAACTACTTGTACCCCAAAAGCTATTGAAATTTTTTTTAAAAAAAGAACAAATTATAAATTAACAATATCTGCATTGGACAGAAAAATGTAGAATGAGGACTCATAATGTATTTATTAACCTAATCTATAAGAAATCTGAGAGTGAGGAAGAAAGTCATCCTATTAAATCCATCTGGATAAAATTCTTTAACTTTTCATGCCCCTACTTTAAAAAATCTTCATGCCCTTACTTTAAAAAAATCAAATTTGATCAAAATAGCAGAAGTTCAAGCAAACATCAGAAAGTATCAAAACAAATATGTTACAGAACAATATGAATATATTTAACATTACTCAAGTGTACACTTATAAAATAATTAAGGCCAGGCGTAACGGCTCATGGCTGTAATCCCAGTACTTTGGGAGGCCAAGGCAGGCAGATCATGAGTTCAAGAGATTAAGACAATCCTGGCCAACATGGTGAAACCCTGTCTCTACTAAAAATACAAAAATTAGCTGGGCTTGATGGCATGCACCTGTAGTCTCAGATACTCGGGAGGCTGAGACAGGAGAATTGCTTGAACCCGGGAGATGGAGATTGCAGTGAGCCAAGATCATGCCACTGCACTCCAGCCTAGAGACAGAGTGAGACGCCATCTCAAAAATAATAATAATAATTAAGATGATGTGATGGTTAATTTTAGGTGTCAACCAGACTGGATTTAGAGATATCCAGATAGCTGGTAAAGCACTATTTCTGGGTATGTCTATAAGACAGAGGATGTTTTGAATCAGTGGACTGAGTAAGGAAGATCCACCCTAATTCAATGTTGGTGGGTACCTTCCAGTCAATTGAGGGCCTGGAAAGAGCAAAAAAGCAGTGGAAAAGTAAATTCCCCCTCTGTCCTCTGAAGCTGAGATACCTTTCTCCCATCCTTTGACGTCATATCTCCAGATCTCCTTTGGAGTCTTGGATTTGCCTCAGTAGCCCCTTAGGTTATCAGGCGTTTGGCCTCATATTGAGAGTTACACCATTGGCTTTCTTGGTTTTGGGGGCCTTTGGACTTAGACTGAACCACACTCAGGAAGCAAGGATTCTGTGATTCTTCAGCTTGCACATGTCACATTATGGAACTTCTCCGCCTCCATAATCTCATGAGCCAATTCTCCTGATAAACCCACTCTCATCTATCCATCTGTTAATATCTATCCATCTATTAAGCTGTCTGTCTGTCTATTAGCACATCCTGTTGGTTCTGTCTCTCTAGAGAACCCAAACTAATAAAGATGGTAAATTTAATGTCATATGCTTTTTACCACAATAAAAAAATATGAAAGCAAATAGCACATAAAGGCAAATAAACTCCACATAGAATTATAAATGTTTAGAATTGGAAGTGCTTTGAGGTTCAACTCAAAATTTATGTTCCTAGGATTCTACACATCTTAGAGTTTGTTTTCCGATAGTGTTTCCTAAAATTTGATTGACTTTTGTTTTAGCTTAATATTTTAGCATAGCCATTTTAATTAGTTTACTTGAATCATTTAAGAAAACCCAGAAAAAAATCCAAACATGGTTAGTAATAAAATATCTTAATTCTCAAATTGGAGTTTGAAAAGTTACCTCGGAGACCATTTCTTTCACTAACAATTAGTAAAGATTTCAACCTTATATAGATCCAAAGTCTTTTTTGCCAGGAATCCCTAACCCACAATTTTCGTAAATTTTCCAAGAAACTTCCAAGAAAGTAAAGGTACATTTAAATATTTTAGAAGTCATTAACAATTTATACAAGAAGGAAAGCACAAAGACATCATAGGACCTGAATTCTCATGCCCATTCCACTGTGGCAGATTGGGCTGTTGATCTCTCTTGACCCCTCGCTTGACCTTAATTTTTTTATTCTGAAACCAAAGAGATAAAATAGAAAACCTCTAAAAACTCAAATAGCATGATTACAGCTAAGATAACTATGTTACTATACCATTACCTGTCAAAACCAAGCGCCTATTGGTTTTGATCCCTATGGAATGTTGCTGCCACCTACTGGAAGTATGCCTAAATTGTAGGGTCAGTTAAAACTGATTGATCATTCTCAAACACATTACATGCCCACTGGGTATGCTCCAAGCACTGTACCATGTGCTTCTCAAGAGTCTGAACTCAATATTATCATGAAGTTCAATTCTTAGAAATAAAGCAGATCAGAGAGAGGGCAGCATACTGATAATAATAATGTAAATGGTGAATAACAATAATAAGCAAATATATATAGATAAGGGTAATGTAACTGATAATAGGTAAGTCATAAGTTTACATTCATAGTATTATTTTTCATCAGATTTTTAAATATTTAATAACAAGAGAGAAAATGAGAAGAGTAAACACCAGAAGTAAAAATAATTGGTAGTGGGGCCACACGTCATGGATTGAAATTGATCCTATTGCCAGTGTGTGGTCTGGATGCCTCAGCTGATCTTACATAAGCTTTTCCTTTATCTGTGAAATTGCACCAAATGTATCAACATTGCATGTTTATGTGAAGAACATATAATATACAATATATACAAAAAACATTATATAATCTATTCAAACATGAGGGGTTATCATTTGGATTTTTAAATTGCCCATTTGTCTCAGAAGAAACATCTCTAGCTGTAATATTCTGCTAATATTTTATTAGAAATAGCATGATAATCTATATTATTATTGTCCCTGGCTAACAATATGTTTTTATCAAATACCAGCTGGCTATGTGTTTTCATTAGAATGTCATCTAAGTTGGATATGACTTCTAAAAACTTTCATTTTTAGCCAGTCTTGACACAGTATTTTTTAATATGCAATTACCCTCCCTATCAGGGTCATTTTTATTATTCATGTACTTAATATTATAATGGCCCTAATTATTTGTAAATAATGTAAATTTTATGTTCCTGAATAACAATTGAAAATATTAAACTCTTTTGCAATTCCCAGGTAAGACTTAAACTAAAAAATTAATCATTAGGAAATTTTAAGTGTTAATTCCAAATAAAATGAAAATATGCTTAATCATTGATATAATGAGAGTTACAGTGAAGATTTAAAATAATGTTAATGCAAAAAATAAAGCACAATTTTTTCTACTTATCAAGGTATCTGAGGACCCATATAAATTGACGACATCATAAGTGTAAATTTTCCAAGAAAGCTTTGAACATTGCTCTGACTAAACATCCACTGAAATACATTTCCCCCAGGAACTCTCAAAGGAAGCATCCCAAAAGAAAAGAATCACAAGGTACTCATCTAATTTCAGAACAATGACCTGACCTCAGAAAAGAAAGGAGATTCTGGAAAGAATCAGTTTTCTATCACTTAAATTATCCTTCAGCCCAGCCCAAAGACACATTCCTGAGTCCTGGCCCAAAGGTACTGTGGAAAGAATGCTTGTAAAAAGAAACTGAAAGAGTATTGAAGGGCGAGTACTATTGATGTCAGCAGTTTTGGGCAGCATCAGGGTATGATGCTCTCAATGCAGATATCTGTCTTCAGTGCCAGCCTCTCAGCATCTCAGCCATGAGACACTGTTGTGCGCTAGAGCTAGTGACATGGTAGGTATCTGCAGGAAGTACCATCCTGGTCCATAACAGAAAAAAGGGAAAACAATAGATAACACAATAGAAGATTATCATGCGAAGAGTACATGGGATACTCCTGATGGCTTCCAGAACTAGGAGGAATTTTGAGAACTATGTGGATATAGTAGGAATTCAAATGAATCTGGGGTAGTAAGACACTCTGGAAACTTTGTCTTGATAACTGTTTTTGGGATCATGTTTTAGTTTTACAGCTGATATGGGCAAGAACAGTGGTTATACACAGCATTATTAATTTAAACTCTTAAATAAGAGGAAATAGCCTAGGTAAAATGTGTAGAGGATGAAAAATAGACCGCAGAAAAGATTTCAAGGAATATTCCCGCATGTAAGGGTATAAAGGGAGAGAGAGTCTTTGAAGATTATAATTAGCCTACCATCTCTCATGTCCATTCTGTTGCTGCAACACACACACACACACACACACACACACACACACACACACACACCACCACCACCACCACCACCATATTTTCACTTAGAGTTATGAGAGCTGAAGGCAAAACATAACAAGCAAATGCAGCTGGTGACCCCTCCTTGGTACCAGAATAACTCCTGGCTATATCTTTATTGAACCGCCTCCCATGGCTACCTTGGCTTTTAGAATTGAAAATTCCATCTGCTTCTGCTTTAGGATTACACTCCTGAAGATTGACTGTGTAGCTCTTGTTCTGTTCTCTTAGAATTCAGTTGTTTGGGAATTACCTTCTCTCAAATCCAACTACCTGGTTAGGGATATACTTTATATGCATATTTCTAAGTTGGATTTATTTCCAAAAATATGTAAGTCTGGTTTGACATTTTTAAATCAGTCAATGAATCCCTCTTTATCAATAAAGCAAAAATCAAGAAGAAAGTGTATAAAAATCAATCAATTCAATGTAAATCTTTTACAAAATGCAATATTCATTTATAATAAAGACTCTTGGCAAACTAGGACTAGAAAGAACATCTGCAACCTGATATAGTTCATAGGTCAATAACAAAAATGCCCTACAACTATTATTATTCTTAGTAATAAAAGACTAAATGTCTTTCTCCTAAGATCAGGAAAAAAGCATTGATGTTTGTTCTCGCCATTCATTTTATACATTCTACTGGAGTTCCTATCAATAAAGCAGGAAAAATAAGTAAAAATTATATAGATTGCAAAGGAAAATATAAAACTCCCTATATACACTGTAATAGTCTGTTTTCACACAGCTATAAAGAACTGCCTGATACTGGGTAATTTATAAAGAAAAAAGGTTTGACTCATAGTTCTACATTGCTAGGGGGCCTTGAAGGAAACTTACAATCGTGGTGGAAGCTGAAGGGGAAGCAAGGACCTTCTTCACATGGCAGCAGGAGAGAGAAGAGTGAGACAGCACAATGGGAAGAGCCCCTTATAAAACGATCAGATTTCATGAGAGCTTACTCACTATCATGAGAACAGAATGGAGGAAACTGACCCAATGATTCAGTCACCATCCATCAGGTCTCTCCCTCAACATGTGGGGATACAATTGAAGATGAGATTTGGGTGGGGACACAAAGCCTAACCATATCATACACAAAGAATATGATGGAAGAAAAACCCAAAGAATCTACAGAATAAGTTCAAGAACTAATAAGTAAGTTAAACAGTGCCCTAATAAACAAATTATAAAAATTAACTGTAGTGAACAATTGGTAATTGAACTAGTAATGAACAATTAATAATTGAACACTATTAGTAAATAATTGGTAACTGAAATCAAATGTATCATTTACAATACATTTTAAAAGAATATTAAATACTTAGGTATAAACCTAATGAAATAAGTACAAGATCTGTGTGCAGCAAACTATAAAAAACTGATGGAAGAAATAAAATATCCAAATACATGGAGATATATACCATGTGTATGGATTAGAAGACTCAATGTAATGCCACAATAAATATCAATTCCCCTAAAATAGATCTCTTTATTCAATACATTTTAAATCAAATATCAACAGGAATTTCTGTAGATATTTTCAAATTGATTCTAAAATTTGTATGTTGATGCTGATCACTTTGAAAATATAAAAATAAAAATAATAAAATAAAATATTTATGGAAAGGTAAAGGAACTAGAAGAGCCAAAATAATTTTGATATAGAAGAACAAAGTTGAGTGACTCACATACTTGTTTGAAAACTGACCTATACGGCTACAATAATTTAGAAAGTATGATATTGGAGAAAGGAAAGAATACATAAATCAATGAAACAGAATAGACAGTTCTGTTCTGAAGAACAGAAATAGACCCACATACTTACAATCAAATGACTTTCATCAATAATGCAAAACAGCTCAAATGAGAAAGAATATACTTTTCCAGAAACAGTGATGGGACAATTAGCTGTCATTGTGCCAAAATATGAAATAGTTTATACTTCGTCCCATACACAAGTAATTAACTCAAAACAAATCATACAAATAAATGTAAAATATAATTATAAAGTGTCTAGAGGAAAACATAGAAAAAAGTCATTATGACTTTGCATTATGCAAAGATTTCCTAGATGTTACACCAAAAGCACAACAGACATCACAAAAAGTGAGGATGTCTGCTCAAAAAAAATTATTAATGGAATGAAAAGACAAGTTACAGATAAGAAGAAAATATTTTCAAATCATGTATTTGATAAAGGAATTGTATGTAGCATATATAAAGAACTTTCAAAACTAAGTATTACATTTTAGAAATTTTTTAAATGGGCAAAAACATTATTTAGCAAAATAGATATTTGGATGGACATATGATACTCAATGCCAGTATTCATCTACAAAATTAAAATTAAAATCAAAACTAAACCCCATTTATATATATTAGAATGTCAAAAATAAAAATAAAAAATAAGTAGCATATAGTAAGCATAGCCTTTATATAGAAAACAGTATCGATATTCCTCAGAAAACTAAATACAGAACTACCATATGACCCAGCAGTCTCACTACTGGGTATATATCCAAGGATAATGAAACCAATATGCAAAAAGATCACTGCACTCTCAAATTTACTGCAGCACTATTCACCATAGCCGTGATGTGGGATCAAGCTAAGTGTCCATCAATGGATGAATGACTAAAGAAAACATATTATACATACACCATTCTGCCTCAAAAGAGAAGAAAATCTTGCCATTTGCAACAACATGGATAAACCTGGAGGACATCATGGTAAGTGAAATAAACCTAGCACAGAAAGACAAATATTGTATTCTCTCAATTATATGAAATCTAAAATTGAATTCACAGAAGCAGAGAGTAGAAAGATGGTTACCAGGGGCAGGGGTGGGAGGAGCAGGGAGATGTCACTTAAAAGGTGACATCTTTAAAAGGTGATGACGAAAATAGACAAATGGGACCTAATCAAACTCCACAGCTTCTGCACGGCAAAAGAAACAATCACTAGAGTGAATCGGCAACCATCAGAATGGGAAAAAATCTTTGCAGTTTACGCATCTGACAAAGGGCTGATATCCAGAATTTACAAAGAACTCAAACAGATTTACAGGAAAAAAACAAACAAGCCCATTCAAAAATGGGCAAAGGATATGAACAGACACTTTACAAAAGAAGACATACATGAGGCCAACAAACACATGAAAAAATGCTCATCATCACTGGTCATTGGAGAGATGCAAATCAAAACCACACTGAGATACCATCTCATGCCAGTTAGAATGGCGATCATTAAAAAATCTGGAAACAGCAGATGCTGGAGAGGATGTGGAGAAATAGGAACACTCTTACACTGTTGGTGGGAGTGTAAATTAGTTCAACCATTGTGGAAGACAGTGTGGCGATTCCTCAGGGACCTAGAAATAGAAATTCCATTTGACCCAGCAATCCCATTACTGGGTATATATCCAAAGGACTATAAATTATTCAACTATAAGGACACATGCACACGAATGTTCATTGCAACACTGTTTACAATAGCAAAGAACTGGAACCAACCCAAATGCCCATCGATGATAGACTGGACTGGGAAAATGTGGCACATATACACCATGGAATATTATGCAGCAATCAAAAATGATGAGTTTGTGTCCTTTGTAAGCACATGGATGAATCTGGAGAACATCATTCTCAGCAAACTGACACAAGAAGAGAAAAAGAAATACTGCATATTCTCACTCATAGGCGGGTGAGAAAAATGAGAACACATGGACACAGGGAGGGGGTCTACTACACACTGGGTTCTATTGGGGGGAATGGGGGAGGGACAGCGGGGGGTTCTGGGGAGGGATAGCCTGGGGATAAATGCCAAGTGTGGGTGAAGGGGAGGAAGGCAGCAAAACACACTGCCATGTGTGTACCTATGCAACTATCTTGCACGTTCTGCACATGTACCCCAAAACCCATAATGCAATAAAAATTTTAAAAAATTAATAAAAAAAGGTGACAACAAACTTTCAGTTAGGAGAAACAAATTTTGGAGATTTGTTGTACAGCATGGCAACTATAATTGATGATAATGTATAGTATACATGAAAATCACTGAAAAAGTAGATTTTAAAATGTTCTCATCAGAAAGGTGAGCTGACGGATATAATTTGCTTGATTTAATCATTCTATGCGTACATATATCAAAACATTATGTTACATACTCTAAATATATACAATTTGTCATTTGTCAATTTAAATAAATAAAGAGACCTAATTCTCAATAAATAAATACATACATACTTAAGGAATTCATGAATGAATAATTTCTCCCTTATCTATATTTTTCCTTTGAATTCTACTCAGTCTATGCTGGATGTCTCTCCATCCTTTTTTTCTCTGCCTGGTTGGATAAGTTTCTCTCCCTAAATTAGCCATGGAATTGAGATTAATCATCTAATGTTTATTGCAGCTACTTTGGAAAGACTGAAGTTCAGTGTTGTCAGCTTAAAGAACAAAAGAATTAAATATTTTACTTTTTCTCCTCCACCTGCAAGCACACGTATTAATTAATGGCTTGCTTTATGTTAAATGTGTGGCCCAATATTACTTTTTATTTGTATGTAGCTCTCCATAGACTAGAAGTCCTACATGTTTATATTACACCCTTATATTCCATAGCAGAATATGTTTTTAAAAATCTTTTTAGAAAAAAAAAATGCCCCCTTTCTAATATCTCTTTCCTGGAGGAAAATAGTAGGTTTCTGCAGAAAGAAAATGGATTTATGAATTGAGGGATATGATTGACCATATCAACACATTTATGTGAGTTCCAAAATAAACGCATGTGCCATACATTCATATGCAATGTTTGGTATTACACAGGGTTCAAATATCGGATCAATCCCTTGCTAGCATAAAATTTCAGGCAATTCATTTAGCTTCTCTGAATTTCAGTTTCCTCCTCTGCAAGGGGAATTTGGGGGGACTCAGTGAGTTAACACACATAAGGCACACAGTATAGTGCTTAGGACATGGTAGGAGCTCAGGAAGGTTAAGATCCCATTCTTTTAATATACTTCTGGCCAAATAGGTTCTATTAAGTAATGGGCAAGAGTTAACACATATATGTTTATAGATAGGCAATCTTGCCCTCTTTCGTGGAGCGGTGTTTATCCTATCCTTATGTTCCGCTGCTATCCTGAGTTTTTTCGTCATGTACTACCAGAAAATACCTTGATTGGCCTTGGGAGAATGGAGGTTCTAGCCACTGGGAATTTGATAAGCATCCGTTTTGGAGCTTTTTGAATTTGTGTTCTAGACAACCCGAGAGAGCAATTAACCATAAAGCTGTGAAGTTCCGGTGATACATTCCTCTCTTTCTAAAAGACCCTCGGGGGCGAATGTAAGGAAACATTTCCAAGGAGAGAGGAAAAAAAACCTCTCCCCGATTCACCCCAAGCCCAGCTTTGAAATATTTTCCCAAAATAACCCTAAATGCAGATGCTAGCTGATACAGAAGAGCTGCTTAAAGATTACAACCTCCGTCCTTTCTTTATATATCTTTTTTCTATTACTCTGCCCCCAAAACACACCTTCTATGCACCAAGAGGATATATTGATCCTTGACAAAAAAAAAAAAAAAAAAAAAACAGCCCCAAGCTCTCTCTAAACTCATTAGCACTCTGGGAATTGGAAGCAGCAACTGAAACCCGATTAAACTCCTTCCAAAGCAGATGACAGGTATCAACTAAAGGGCAGACAGAGCAGGAGCAACAGGGTAAGTGCAGTCATTCATCTTTTACTCTTTGTCTTTAAGCCAGTATTAATCTCACATGATAGAATTCCCTATATCCACAAGCCCATATAGGTAACCAAGAAGTTCTTTGACTTTTAGTTTTTCTCCCTGCACCTCTCAATGCAATTTGCTTTTTCCCCAAATTCAGCCAAATCGTTTTTTGTACTTTTTAAAAACTAGACTTTTTTTTTTTTTCCCCGGAGCTCACTGAGGTTTTATTTTGGACCAAAAAAAAAAAGCAATTGGATTGTTCTGTAGTTGGAGACATGGGCAAGGGGGATCCCCAGGCAGTAAACTCCCCCGCGGGTTGGCTGAGGGCTAGGGCTCAGCCTCAGGTGGGTCTCCTGTTCCTTGTCCTCCCCTGCACCTGCACAGCGGCCTCCCTCCCTCCCGGCTCTGAGGCAGCCGCAGGAGAAGCAGGCTGGGAGGGGCTGCCGCAGCTGTCCGTCTTGGCCAGGACCTCAGAGGAGTCGAACACACCTTCCCATCGCGGGTCTCGGTCTTCTCAAACGCGACCCTGGTGGAGCTGGTACGGAGACATCTTTTTTTTTATTGCATTTTAGGTTTGGGGGTACATGTGCAGAACATGCAAGATAGTTGCATAGGTACACACATGGCAGTGTGTTTTGCTGCCTTCCTCCCCTTCACCCACATTTGGCATTTCTCCCCAGGCTATCCCTCCCCAGCTCCCCCCGCCCGCTGTCCCTCCCCTATTCCCCCCAATAGACCCCAGTGTGTAGTACTCCCTTCCCTGTGTCCGTGGGTGGGAAGGACATTTTTCATCACCCGCCTATGAGTGAGAATATGCGGTATTTCATTTTCTGTTCTTGTGTCAGTTTGCTGAGAATGATGAGACATTTTTAACAGCAGTTGCAGAGTCTGCTATATTGTGCAGAGATTTCCTATTTACCCTTTACTCCTACAAATGCACAGCCTCCTTCAATATCAACATCCCCCACCACAGCGGTACATTGTTACAATCGATGAACCTACATTGGCACATTATTATCACGCAGAATACATAGTTTACATTCGGGTTCATTCTTGGTGTATATTCTGTGGGTTTGAACAAGTGTATAAAGTCATGTATCCACTGTTACAGGATCACCCATAGCTTCACTGCCCTAAAAACCCTCTGTGCTCTGCCTTTCCATCCTTCCCTCTCCCTGATTCCCAGCAACTACTGGTCTTTTTACTGTCTCCATAGTTTTGCCTTTTCCAGAATGTCTTATACGTGGACTCATACAGTACGTAGCTTTTCAGGTTGATTTCTTTCACTTAGTAATATGCATTTAAGGTTCCTCCACGTCTTTTTTGGCTTGATAGCTCATTTCTTTTCAGTGCTGTTACTTTTCAAGATGTCTGCTGTATAATTTTTTGTTTCCAAGTATTCTCTGCAGTCATTTACGTACTTAAGTCGAATATGAAAAATTTGAATTTACAGATTTTTTTTTTTTTTTTTTTTTTGAGATGGAGTTTCGCTCTTGTTACCCAGGCTGGAGTGCAATGGCTTGATCTCCGCTCACCTCAAGCTCCGCCTCCTGGGTTCAGGTAATTCTCCTGCCTCAGCCTCCTGAGTAGCTGGGATTACAGGCATGCGCCACCATGCCCAGCTAATTTTTTTGTATTTTTAGTAGAGACGGGGTTTCACCATGTTGATCAAGATGGTCTCGATCTCTTGACCTCGTGATCCACCCGCCTCGGCCTCCCAAAGCGCTGGGATTACAGGCTTGAGCCACCACGCCCGGCCCTTGGCCAAAGTTTTCTAAATGTGCATTATTCTTTTCACATTTGAGCTTTCTCCAATTCAAAACTGAAAATCAAGATAACGTGGAAATTTAGGATTTACATTCAATTTTGCTGTCTCAGATAATTCTATGCTCTTGATTTATCAGTTGAACAGTATTCCCAGCGCAGTATTTTGTAAATTGATGTATACTATAAGCTGGACTCTGTTGGATATAGTTTGAGTGTTGGTTTCCTCCAAATCTCATGTTGAAATGTAATCCCCATTGCTGAAGGTGGGGCCTGGTAGGAGGTGATTGGACAATAAATGGCGTAGTGTTATCCCCTTGGTGATGCATGAATTCAGGCAACAGCTGGTTGTTTAAAAGAGCCTGGCCCCTTCTGTTGCTCTCTTTCTCTCTTGTTTCTGCTCTTACCATATGAGGCATCTGCTTCCCCTTCACCTTCCACCATGAGTATAAGCTACCTTCAGCCCTCACCAGAAGCAGATGCCAACACCATACTTCTAGTACTGTCTGCAGAACTGTGAGCTAATTAACCTCTTTTCTTTATAAAATTTCCAGCCTCGGGTAATCCTTTATAGCAATGAAAAACGGCCTAATACACTATTCCATATTGTCTTAAATGGGACATATTACTAAAAGAGAGCTAAAAGAAACACATGGTCTCTTCAACTGGCAATCAGTTGACTATTAAATATTCAGTAGCATTTTTTAAGTCTTCAGAAAACCATGATGAATTATTGGCTTTATAAATGCATTAACTGTTCATTACAAATTTTGTGAAAAGTAAACCCAACATACTATTAGATGCTAAGGTAAAATAAATATGAAACCGTTCTTTCAAAAACCAAGGTTACTGTGAGGAGGGAAATTCGCTCATCGTGATCATCTGAGTGAGGCATTTAAGAGCCTGATTCTGAAATCACAGCCCAATCTCGGTTCTTCTCTACTGCTCCTGTGATGGGCTTCCTGAAGTGCATGTGAGCCTTGCAACTACCAAGGTGATGAAAAGGGAACGACATTTCTGAAGGAACCTCTATGCCCTTAAACACAGCGACAATTATTAGCAAGGAATCCAAAAAGTAATTTAGAAGGTCTGTAAACCAGACACACTTTACATAGCAGATTTTTCAAACACTGCAAAGGCCTCTAAACTCCAAAACCCTCCTTCTCTTTTGTCACTAATGCTGTGCATTATACCACCTGAATCTTAATTCTTGAATTAAAGTCTTGAACTCTTTTGCATTGTCACCTTACATTGAGAGGAACTCCTAATTTCATCAGTCATTTGTACATTCAGATAAAAGAAAGACATGGAAGAGCAATATCTTGAGGGCACCAGGCACCTGCAGGGGTGAGAGAAACAGCATCATGAAGTGAAGGATGTGCAGCTCAGATCAGGATCAATGGGGAAATCATGGAACACCTCCAACTCCACAAATTGGCTGAGGTCCTTCTTATCATTTTGTATTTTCCTCAATCACCAGCTGTGTCTGTGAAGCTCAAATGAGGCAAATTTGGTTATAAAGTTTAACACTTCTTCCAGATACATTTGGTGGGAAATGAACAGAATCGTAAATCAACTTTACGAGTAACCATCAATTACCCTGTATCTTCTATGTACAAAGGACCATACTAGGTCCTTGATTTTACTGTATTACTACCTTCCTGTGACCATCGAGGATAGTGTAGTTCACAAAGATGCTGGAACTGGATCTATGAGTCTAATGAAGTCACTGAGCCTCTCAGACTCTTCCTCTTGAGCTGTGTAAAATGTTGATTATACCTGTATCATAGATTAGTAGGGAGTCCAGGCTCAGACCAAACAGTCTCCCCAAGTTTGCTGCAAGAGTGAAGAAAACTTCCTTTCTCTCTCAAGGGAAGAAGCAATTCTTTGTGAGTAGAGTTCTACGCCATAAAACACTCCATGCAACCCTTAAGATACCTTTTCTCTAATGTCTTAAAATAAAACTACATATGCTTTTCCTTTTGTGTCAGTTTGTCCAGCTCCACTTTCTGTTTCCAGGGCTGGGAAATCTCATCCTTAAATACAAAATTTTTCCCTCCAGATGGCAACATTCAAAACAGACTTTGAATTAACCCATGAAACCTCGTATTATTAAGTTCTCAACCTCACCTGTAAACACTTCTTACAAACTTGCATGGTTCATTAGTGCACTTCTTATTCCTCTAACATAAGCGTACTTCAACCTATTACATAAGGAGGAAGTGTTTCAAAATTAATGGTCAGTTCTATCAATAATTATTTAAGGAATACTTGCTGCTGATAAAAATCACAGTCCCAGTTCATTAAGCAAACATTCTATCTCAAGACCCATCATGAGCCCTTTATACATTATCTTAAGAAATTTTCAAGCTCTAAGTAGTTACTGTTTGTTTTGTTGTTGTTTTAAGACAAAGTGTCCCTTTGTCACCTAGGCTGGAGTGCAGTGGCATGATCACAACTAACTGCAGCTTCAACATTGTGGGCTCAAGCAATCCTCCCACCTCAGCCCCCTGAGTAGCTGGGACCACAGGTGTATGCCCCTATGCCTGACTAATTTTTTCATTTTTATTGTTATTTATAGAGATGAGGTCTTGCCATGTTGCTTAGGCTGGTCTTGAACTCCTGGCCTCAAGCAATCTCCCACCTCTGCTTCCCAAAGTGCTGGATTATAGGTACAAGCCACCGTGCCTGGTCAATTATTCTCATTTTACAAATAAGGAAATTGAAACTCAGAAAGGCTAAATGAGCTGCCCAACATCCCACAGCTGGCAAGTGACAGAATCCGAATTAGATCCAGCCTTTTTCTAAAGCCTACCCAGGATCAAACCACTACCTTCTCCCACTCCCCTTTCTTCTAACCTGAATAGCTGCCCCAAATGACCCTGAATCACAACACAGACCTCAGGCCTCTACCTTGCTAAATGGCTGCACCTCTCCAGAACGTGTGAGGGCTCCAGCAGAGCTCATTTGGTTTTAGCTCTCAATATCTGTACATGGCTCTACATCTACACTCGATTACGCCAAAGTTTGCTGTGGGTTTTTCTTTTCTTTCCTCAAAGGGTAAAGAACCCTCTCTTGACTCTAGCAAGTTCACAAGACTTTCACAAACAGGTGCAAAACCTTAGAATATAGGATGAAGCTTAAGGTCATACCAATGGGATTGTGACTAATGTGATGAATATTTAAAACTCTGCACAAATGATGGCATGGTGATAGCCAAAAGGAGCTTCACATTCTCCCGTTATCCAAATTTGAGAGGTTTAGCACTGAAAAATATGTAGAAGAAACTATTGAGAGGGGAGAAAATGGGCCCCAATTTCAAGGGCATCTGTCTGTGTAAGTTCCAGGAAAAAACATTAAGAAGGTCAATGAGACCTTACTGGCAATGAGTAGATATGGATTGATTTGTGAAAATTGAGGATGTCAAAATAAAGTGGCTCTCCCAAATTGAGCAAGAAAAATTCTGCACAAATAGAGATACTATCACTTCCCAAATTGTTAAGCTATTGACTTGCAATGATTTCTACAATATATACAAGTTACAAAGGCTTGTGTACTATGATACAAGCACCTATGCACATAAACATATACTTGTACATAAAAAGTATACACAAAAATGTTGAGTTATTATTTCAAGAGATAGAACATAATGTTCAATTTTCTTTTATTAATCAGGAACATGATTTTTTGTTTCAACAGTTCACATTTGTATATTCATCATATTAATCAAAATATCTCACAGTTCTTTAAAAGCCAGTTAAAATAATTTCATTGATTTCCAAATTATTTGGGTTAAGAACTGAAGAAGGATCAAGATATGTTCCAAACCTTTAAGGGTCATTCACCATGGGCCACATGGCCCTCTGTCCACATTTTTCATGGTACTTTCTGCAGTATTAGGGACCCGGTTTCAGAGATCTGATGACAGCAGTTCTCTTCTGATTAATGTGCATTGAGACTCAGTGTGGATGTGTGAGGGATGATGGGAGTCCTTACTGGTTTGGGTTTGATAAAATCAAGTCCCTGATCTTGAAAGATGCTTCAAGTACTGAAAATTCAAAGAATTTGATTGAGGATACTTTGTAACTTAGGTTTAAAATGACAACAACAGCAACAAGACAGTTGTTATAGAACAGTTACTATGGGTAAGGCATGTTCTAAGAAGATTAGATGATACATGATGATAGATGATTGATAGATGATAGATAGATAGATAGATAGATAGATAGATAGATAGATAGATAGATAGATAATTATACAGATCCTGTAACAAACTAGATACTATAATTATCTCTAATTTTATAGAGAGACAGAGAGAGTTAAGTGACCTGGCCAACATCACACATCGACTAATTGAGGCTGAGAGTTGAATCCAGGCAGTCTCAATCCAGAGCCCACACTCAGCAATTAAACAGTCAGAAAGTTCAGACTGAGATAAATTTGAAATTCGACCTATATTAGTATATTTGGACCCAATATTTGACAATTAAGAGCATTTTTATATACATGTGACCTAATCCGTTGCATTAAAAACATTCTGATTGGTCATCTCACAACTACATAGCTGAATCTAGTTCCATTGATCTTTTCCTTCTAATATTGAAACTTGGGTAAAGTAGGTGAATAGTTATTCCAAAGCATGACCTGACTCACCTGAGGCACACAGAACTGTCCTAATAATTACTCACTGGTCACTTGTTTTGTGTCAGGCACTTCAATCGGTGAAGTAATTGCTATCAACCAGTTTTAAGGATAAAGAAGCTGAAGCCAGAGATGTTAGCAATCTTACCCAAAGTGACACAACTAGTAAATGGTGGAGGCAGGAGATGAGGAGGCAGGTGATACCAGTTTAAACTTTGGATCCAAAATCCCTAGTTTAAACTCATATCACCTGCCTCCTCAACTTTTGGATTTTGGATCCAAAGTTTAAACTCAGATCAGCTACACTATACTGCCTAAATATTTAAGATGATGACTGCAATTGCCTTCTTTGAGAGAGAGAGAGAGTGAGAGAGGCTGAGAAAAAGAGTCTTTGCATAAAGCTATAACCTGTAATCCTCTGCCCTCCCTTTCATACATTTTGTAATTATCTCCTAATACCACCTGTAATGTGGACTGTCATTACTATCTCAGGTCTGCATGTTGTCCTTGTGGTCCATGAGAAGCATGACCAAGGCCTGGAACAGCTCATCAGTGACCATGTTTATCCTCCTGGGATTCACAGACCATCCAGAACTTCAGGGCCTCCTCTTTGTGACCTTCCTGGGCATCTATCTTACTACCCTGGCCTGGAACCTGGCCCTCATACTTCTGATCAGAGGTAACACCCGTCTGCACACACCCATGTACTTCTTCCTAAGCAACTTGTCTTTCATTGACATCTGCTACTCTTCTGCTGTGGCTCCCAAGATGCTCACTGACTTCTTCTGGGAGCAGAAGACAATATCATTTGTGGGCTGTGCTGCTCAGTTTTTTTTCTTTGTCGGCATGGGTCTGACTGAGTGCCTTCTCTTGACTGCTATGGCATACGACCGATATGCAGCCATCTCCAGCCCCCTTCTCTATACCACCATCATGTCCCAGGGCCTTTGTACACGCATGGTGGTTGGGGCATATGTTGGTGGCTTCCTGAGCTCCCTGATCCAGGCCAGCTCCGTATTTGGGCTTCACTTTTGCGGACCCAACGTCATCAACCACTTCTTCTGTGACCTCCCACCAATCCTGGCTCTGTCTTGCTCTGACACCTTCCTCAGTCAAGTGATGAATTTCCTCGTGGTGGTCGTTGTTGGGGGTACACCATTCCTCCACCTCCTTATCTCCTATGGTTATATAGTGTCTGCCGTCCTGAAGATCCCTTCAGCAGAGGGCCAATGGAAAGCCTTCAGTACATGTTCCTCACACCTGATGGTGGTGACTCTGCTGTTTGGAACGGCCCTTTTCATGTACCTGAGACCCAGCTCCAGCTACTCGCCAGGCAGGGACAAAGTAGTGTCCGTGTTCTATTCATTGGTGATCCCCATGCTGAATCCTCTCATTTACAGTTTGAGGAACAAAGAGATCAAGAATGCCATGTGGAAGGTGTTGGACAAAAAGAAAGTGTTTTCTTAGGTCATGTGTAGAAACTTATTTATCCAAACTGCTGGAGAATTAAACTATCCAAGGCTTCACCTCCACCTCTGCCTCAGGCAAGGGAGACGTTTGGTGCTCTTATTTCAAAGCGGAGACTGTTCCCTCCAGGTTCCTCTCACTCTTCCTCATGGTCACTTGTCTACTCCATTGGCTATAAATAGCCAAAAAGGAGAAGGCATTTCTTCAGAAAAAAAAAAAAAAAAAAAAACCACAAATAAAAAACAATAACCTCCCCAGAATAGCCTATTTTCACAATAATCACAATAACTAGCCTTTATTGGGCAGTTAATATGCACCAGGCACAAAAGTTGTTTAACTAAATACTCATTGGAGTACTAAAATACACATTGCACTATTCCTATGTTACAAAAAAAAAGGAAACAATGTGTCAGCAAGGAAAACTAACTTGCTCAGGGTGAAGAAGGAGGGGGCAGTTCTCTGATTTTACAGCAAGGTCTTCCTGACTCAAGAGCCCACAGTCTGCCCAAATGCTGCACTCTGCATTCAACAAAAAAATAGCCCAAAAGTAGTACAAGTATGTAACTCCTGTTACTGGCATATGGCAGAATCCGAAAAGATATACTGTGTATAGTTAAGGTAAATTACAAGAACAAGAAGCTTATCAGATCAAACACTCTCTCTAGAATCTCCCTGTTGAATTCCCATCATAGCTACTGAGTAATTTGCTAAGCAAATGCTGAAGGATATTCCCCTTGGCTACCATTTCTCTCTATCTCAGCTGTGTAAGGGCCAGGGAAATTTGAGTCCAACAGTGCCACAGCAATTACTCTTCTTTTCTCAGTCTCAGTCCCCTAAACTGCCTACTTAGTCAGTACCTCCTTGGTTTTTCTTTAATATTTCACTAAATATTATAT
Organism: Saguinus oedipus; assembly: GCA_031835075.1. Classification (NCBI taxonomy): domain Eukaryota; kingdom Metazoa; phylum Chordata; class Mammalia; order Primates; family Cebidae; genus Saguinus; species Saguinus oedipus. The sequence continues at coordinate 58,278,382 of CM063178.1, read as the reverse complement.
TTTTTTCTTTTTAATTTTGTTTTATTGTGTTTTCAGTTCCAGGATACATATTCGGGATGTGGAGGTTTATTACATAGGTAAACATGTGCCATGGTGATTTGATGCACCTATCAACCCATCACCTAGATATTAAGCCCCACATGCATTAGCTACTTATCCTGATTATCTCCCTCCTCCCTGCCCCCTTACAGGCCCCAGTATATGTTGTACCCCTCCCTGTGTCTCTGTGTGCTCATTGCTTAGCTCACACTTATAAGTGAGAACATGTAGTATTTGGTTTTCTGTTTCTGTGTTAGTTTGCTAAGGATAATGGTTTCCAGCTCTGTCCATGTCCCTGCAAAGAACACCAACTCCTTCCTTTTTATGGCTGCATAGTATTCCATGGTGTATATGTACCATATTTTCTTTATCCAGTCTATCATTGATGGGCATTTGAGTTGATTCCATGTCTTTGCTATTATGAATAGTGCTGCAATGAACATACACATGCATGTATCTTTATAATAGAATTATTTATATTCCTTTAGGTATATACCCAGTAATGAGATTGCTGGGGCAAATGATATTTCTGTTTGTAGGTCTTTGAGGACTTGCCATACTGTCTTTCACAATGGTTAAACTAGTTTACATTCCTACCAACAGTGTAAAATCATTCCTATTTCTCCATAGCCTTACCAGCATCTGTTGCTTCTTGACTTTTTAATAATTGCCATTCTGACTGGCATGAGATGGTATTTCATTGTAATTTTTGATTTGCATTTCTCTAATGATTAGTGATGTTAAGCTTTTTTTCATATGTGTCTTGGCCACATAAATGTCTTCTTTTGAGAAATGTCTGTTCATGTCATTTGCCCATTTTTGGATAGGGTTGTTTGTTTTTGTTTTTGTTTTTTCTTGTAAATTTGTTTAAGTTACCTTTGTCAGAAGGATAGATTGCAAAAATTTTCTCCGCTTCTGTGGGTTGTCTGTTCATTCTGATGATAGCTTCTTTTGCAGAATGTCTTTAGTTTGATTAGATCCCATTTGCCAATTTTTGCTTTTGATGAAATTGCTTTATTTAAATCTTAAATCTACCTTGAGTTAATTTTTGTATAAGGTGTAAGGAAGAGGTCCATTTTCAATTTTCTGTATATGGCTGGTCAGTTTTCCCAGCACCGTTTATTAAATAGGGAATCTTTTCCCAATGTTTGTTTTTGTCAGGTTTGTCAAAGATTAGATGGTTGTAGATATACAGTCTTATTTCTGAGATCTCTATATTATTCTATTGTTCTATGTGTCTGTTTTAGTACCAGTATCACGTTGTTTTGGATACTGTATATAACCTCATACTTCAAACTTCAAACTTAGGGAGTGTGATGCCTCCAGCTTTATTCTTTTTGCTTAGGATTGTCTTGGCTATGCTACCTCCTTGATTTTAACCATACCATTCCTTCACCAGTTCAGGACCTGCCTCCACACAGTTTGGTGTCCTTTTTGATCACCACACCTGAATTCACCTTGCTATCTTCTATCTGAACCCATTGCTTCTGTAAAATCTTGAACAGATTCAGCCTTGCAGCTTACATTGGGTATAATTTATTTACCATCATCTCAGGGAGGTATATCCCAGATTCCCACCTCCAGATAATTACCCTTTCATTTCAGGCACTGACAGTGGAGTTGTCCCACAGAACTATTTCTGCTCGTAAGTCTCTCTCATTTCTCTGTGGCTCTGGCCACTTGCTACACACTCACTTTTCCATTGGTGTGGGTCAACTGGATAAGTAGATATTTGATTTGACTGTCCATAAAAGAGAATTAATTATTTCCTCCATATCTGGAAGAATGTAAACACCATAGAGGAAAGTAGAGATCTCTGTCTCAGGTTTCCTGGGTTCTTTATCCTCTAAATTCATTCCCATCTATGGCCAATAAAACATAGAATGACTCCTACAAATCATATATATAGGTACTCAGAGAGAGAGAGAGTTGAAATTTGCTGAGTGCTTACTAAGTTTCAAGTCCTATTCTGAACATTTCATACACGTTAACCCATTGAACCCCCACTCACATAGCCAGTGAGTGGAAACTGACTCAGCATGGCTCCTGAGACTAAACTTGTCAACACTTTGTGACATTTCCTCCCAGTGGGCCCATGATTAGGTTTAAGGGGGTGGGTTTCATAGCGGCAGCCAAATATACCACCCAGGGAAAATGCTAGAGAAACTCAACATATTCCTCCCTTTTCTGTCTACTGGAAGTATCCCATGCCTTCATTTTTCTATTGCACGTCTTCCAAAATGTAGGCTCAGAAGCAGAGGCCACAGTTATGCCTAGAGCTACAGAACAATTGCTGTTGGGATCAGGCTGGTGTATGAGACTGTAGCAATTTAGTCAGTAAAACTTTAGGAATTAAAAGTTGAAAGTATATCTGTATGTTAAGGGATACTTACTTTACAGAAATGTAAGCAAATTGATCAAATATGTACAGGCATTTTGCCATTACAAGGAAAACTCAAGAAAGAATATGCAAAGAAGAGATTCTCCAATCCTCACCCCTATTTGGTTGCAGTTATCTCATTAGCTTCTCAGGTATTATTGGGTAGTAGAGAACAGCAGGAAGCAGGTAGACAAAAATCAAAATATCAGTTTAATAATGTTAAACCAACAGATAATGTTCTGTTGAAGGACATGGCTTTGATCTAGCCCTATGGCCACCCCACACCATACCCCAGAATTAGACAGGCTAACCAGGAGAAGCAGGCTTGCCCTGTTGTGCTAACTGTGTAGATGAGAGAAAAATCAATCCACATGCTCTCTGCAGGGAGACAGATCCCAAAGAAAGAGAAGGAAGATCAGGAGGCCAAGTTTCCTGCCTAATTTTTTCCCCAGATTCACCATTCCTTTAAATCAGGGGTGTCCAATCTTTTGGCTTCCCTAGGCAATATTGGAAGAAGACTTTGTCTTGGGTCACACTAACAATAGTTGATGAGCTTTAAAAAAAATCGCAAAAAATCTCTTAATGTTTTAAGGAAGTTTACACATTTGTGTTGGGCCGCATTCAAAACCATCCTGGGATGCATGCAGCCTGAGGTCTGCGGGTTGGACAAGCTTGCTTTATATCACTCCTATGTTCCTAAAAGGAACTGAGTGAAGGAGGAGGCACAAAACCTGCATGCCAATTCAGTGTAAGTCCCTCTTCAGGTAAGCAGGAGGAGAAGGGACGGGACTCCCCATACACATGCTAAGATATTTAAGGTTCCTTCACCCTGATCCTCGAAGATGCCCTAAACTGAAGTTCCATTCACGACTATGAGGGACCACCAGACCAGGAGGCCTCATCTAGTGGAATTCAATTTGCCAGTATCTCCAGGTCTCAGTTGAGGTTTCTTTGCGATGACGTTGTTCATATCCAATGCCTGGATCTTACAGGATTATTATGAGACCAAGAAAAGAAAATTAATTTTTAGAAATCTCTTAGAAAAAATTTAAAACATTATATAAACACCAGGGATTCTTGTTTATATAAATAACAGGGATTCTTGTTATATCAAATGCTGCTTCTCCCAGGGAAGCATTCTCAGACTCCCTGCACCTCACTAAATCCTTAGGCCAATCTTGCCCCATTCTTGCCCTTTGGTGTGAAGCATCACAGATGTAAGTGCATGCTTGAGGGTGGTGGTCACATCTGTCTCTTCATGAATATATTCTCAGCATCTGCAACTATGCCTGATATACAGAAAGCAACAAACATACATTTTTAGTCAATTATTATCATTGATAAGTTTGAAGAAAATCAATTATGTGACCAAAATTATAACCATTGTCACATGTAATTGACTCTTGAACTATAATATTGTTGATGAAATTGCTGTAATGGTTATCATACAAGGACTTTGCATCAAATTTGATGTTGATATAGTTTAGGGAATGGGCCTTTGGAGATTCTCAGACTTCCCTGTACAATTTCATCACCTCATTATCAGATGTGTTATCATAATAGATGTGTGTATGTGTGTGTGTGTGTGTGTGTGTGTGTGTGAAAAGGAGAGAAAAATATGCACACATGTTGCTTACTTTTTAATAACTCCCATTGCATCTGCAACTGCCAGCTTCTCCATTGAAAATTATCTTTCCTACAAATACCCTACATTATTCTCTATGCCAATTATTATAGTAGACTTCAAATTCAGCATCAGTTAGGAACAGTGTAAACTGTTCATGTGCTTGGGTGAAGAAGGACAGAGCAGTAATGATGGGGAACCTGTCGGGCTCACTTTACCAATGCAAAGGTAGGTGAGGGCATCCTGAAAATTTTACACACCTACAACCTCATGATTTCGATAGTATTTGTGAAAGGCAAAATGTCTATTTGCAATTTTGGAAGTATATGTCATCTTGAACTAAAAGCTTCAGGCTGATTAAGATCTCCTGCCTCTAACCTAAAATAGTGGACTTCTTAAGACACATGCAAATAAGGTAATTTTTCAAAAATTAAAACTCATTCCATAAACATCACTAAGCCCCTACAATTTGTAAAAAATAATAATAATAATAACTGATATGGTCTCTTTCTTTAAAAGTGATTAAAAGTTAGCTGGCAGCAGAAAGAGAAACAACTGTATAATGATATTAGGATTATGATGATATTAATATCCTACATTTGTATAATGCTTTGGAGTTTACAGTGTGCTCTCGAATGCATCCAGCCATTTAACTGACTTATACAGTAACATAAGTGAATAGGGGATGTAAGATGAAGATGAAAATGGTGTAAAGGAAAATAAATACTTGTTGGGGAACTACTGCACATCAGGAGCTGGACACCCATCTTTTCATTCATCTTCAAAAAGAATTATCAAATAATTTCTATGTGCCAGGTAGGATCTGGGGATACAATAGTGACAAAAGAAATCCTTGCCTTTCAGCAGGCCCAGCCGCAGCCTGGGGGGCTCGGCCGGGGCGGGCGTCTGGGGCTGGGTGAATGCAGCATTTACCCTGCTCATGGCCTAAGGAACAGAAGCCACGAAGACAGCCCTCAGCATGACTAACTCGTCAGGCTTCCGGGCCAGAGTCACAAAACCACCGTGGGAACAGCTGCTTCCCCAGGGAAAGACTCGTGTGTCCTAAGGACACTTCCCTCACTTTGGAGGCTTTGTCGCCTGTACCCCTCTCTGCCCCAGCGTCCCTGGGGTCCTTGGACCACCTGCCCCCACAACTGTGGGTCCAGAGCTAACACCTGCAACAGCCACAGTGTGCTGTGCCGGCCAGTTCACCGTCCTCTCCTTTAACTTGTGCAACAATAATAGGTATTATTTAGTGCAAAACAAAAAACTGAGGCTCCAAAAAGAATAAACGACTTGTCTAAAACCAAAAAAAAAAAAAAAGAAATCCTTGCCTTCAGGGAGTTTACATTTGGAGGAAAAGGCAGACATAAAGGTAGGGAGTAAAAAGTGCTAGAGTACCACAAGCAAACCTCACTGCAAAGTAAGGTGTGTGTTCCCCATTTTATGGAATAGTGTCCTGGGGTTCATAAAAGTTCATTTGCTCCAGGTCACAAGAGCCACAGTTTAAAATATTTGAACCTGACTTCAAAGACTGCGCTCTTTTGAACAAGCTAATTCTAGGTTCAATAATGCAACCCCGAGGTTACAAAATCGAAAGGCTATCATTTGATCCTGACCTGACATTGAGCCTCACAGTCCAGGACCTTCTAAGGCGATTAGCCAGAAGAGTAGGTGGAATAATATTAATCTGAAAGAGAAGTCAACAATAAGTAGATTTGACCTCAGTCCCGGAGACCTGAGTTGGCTGGTCCCAGGTTCTCTTCTGGGTGTCTCCAGCCAATGCCTCATGTAGCCATAACACACCACAAGAAAAATTAGGGGTGTCTTTCCCAGGTGCCCTTTTCCATAATAAGTTAGCTTACTTGGAACAATTTTAAAAACAAAGAAAAGAAAAATAGAAGATACATAATATCAGAACTCAAATTAATGGAGAAAACTTTTTACTTCAAATTCTAAATACGTGTATGAGTTTTTCTGACTTTCAAAATCAGAAGCGATTTAAAATCTTTTTTTTTAATTAGACACAACAGAATATCTTCTTAAAATAAAAATGCCAAAATCCAATTACTGACAGATAATGGCTACCAATGTTGTGATATATCAATGCATTTTTCCAGACTTCTGAACATGTGGATGTTTTTCCCAAAAATAACATCATGTGACATATTCAGTGTTTTAATCTGTCACTAAAAAGAAGTCTTGCCATGTTTAAAAGTACAATTCTACATTATCAATTTGAATGTCTGCATATATTTAATTGTACTATTGTACCGTATTTATTGAACAAATTTTCTATGTCAGATGCTAACTTAAATTCTAATTTCTTCTATTTGGAACAGCACTGTGATGAACTTTGTTTATACTTAAGCTGTTATGCATTTGGTTTATTAACTCTTTAGCATAAATTCCTAAAGTAGAATTTTTGAATCATGGGATTTGTACATTTTACATTTTAACACATATTTCCTGAGTGACCCCAGAAATTTTGCCCATGTGTGCACTCCTATTAAGCATATATGAAGGTGTCACTTTCCCTACATCTATGCCAATAGTGGACTTTTTCAACACTGGCTAACCCTCTAGATGAGAAATGATACCTCATTGCAATTTAATTTGTATTTCCTTTTTTTCTTTCTTTCCCTCTTTTAATAGAGACAGGCTCTTCTTATGTTGCCCAGGCTGATCTCAAACTCCTGGCCGTCTTTTCACTTTTGGGCTAACCCACTGTATTTTTCTGTGAATCATGACTTATTTTTGTTTTAAAGTATCAAAATATCTGTGTCTTATGGATTTATAAGAGCTCTTCATATATCAAAGAAGTTAAGCTTGTTTTATATTGTGTTTTTTAGATATTTTCCTTAATTTTTTTATTTATATTTAGTTTTAAGCTTATTTATAATGTTTTTAAAATCTGCAAGTTTTATATGTTTACTTAGTCAAGTATAATAATATAATCATTGGTGTAATGCTCCTCTACTCCAAATTTATAAAAACATTTACCTAAGTTTTATTCTAATATTTTAATTGTTTAATTTTGGTTATTTATATTATTATATATTGGGCATAATATTATTATATTATTAAGATAACAAAATCTTTTTGTCTTCCATTTCTATGAGAAGTTAAAAAGTGTTGTAACTTATTTCAGCTCCTAGTATCTATCTATAAAAAGAAATTAAACATTCAAATGCAATTGGAGTTGGGCTGTGCCCTTTTTTGGTTTTGGAGACAAGTTTTTGCTCTGTCACCCAGACTGGAGTACAGTGGTGTAATCACAGCTCACTGTAGAGCTTCAAAGTCCTGGGTAGAATTGATCTATCCAGTTCAGCCTCCTGTGTAGCTGGGACTACAGCACACACCACCACCACACCTGGATAATATGTTTTCTAGAGACAGGGTTTCTCCATGTTGCCCAGGCTGGTCTCAAATTCCTGGCTTCAAGTGATCCACCCACCTCCACCTACCAAATTGCTGGGATTAAAGGTGCGAGCCACCACACCCAGCCTGTTTCTTTTCTTTTTTTTGAACTTTTGTTTTCTGTTCAAGGGTGTAAGTGCACGTTTGTTACATAGGTAAACTTGTGTCACAGGAGTTGTTGTACAGATTATTTCATCACCAAGGTATTAAGTCTAGTATCCATTAGTTACTTTTCCCGATCCTCTCCTTCTTCCTACTCTCCATTCTCCAAAAGGCCCCAACATGTGTTGTTCCCCTCTATGTGTCCATGTGTTCTCATCATTTAGCTCCCACTTATAAGTGAAAACATGTGGTACTGGGTTTTCTGTTCCTGTTAGTTTGCTAAGGATAATGGCCTCCAGCCCCAGCCATGTCTCTGCAAAGGACATGATCTCATTCTTTTTTATGGCTGCATATTATTCCATAGTGTATATGTGCCACATTTTCTTTACCCAATCTATCGTTGATGGGCATTTAGGTTGATTCCATGTCTTTGCTATTGTGAATAGTGTTGCAATGAACATACATATGTATGTCTTTATAATACAATGATTTCTATTTCTTTGGGTGTATACCTAGTAATTGGATTGCTGGATGGAATGGTATTTCGTCTTTAGATCTTTGAGGAATCACCACACTGTCTTCCACAATGGCTGAACTAATTTACATTCCCACTAATAGTACGTAAGTGTACCTTTTTCTCCACAACTTTGCCAGCATCTGTTATTTTTGACTTTTTAATAGTAACCATTCTGACTAGTATTAGATGGTATCTCATTGTGGTTTTGATTTGCATTTCTGTAATGATCAGTGATGTTCAGCTTTTTTTCATATGATTGTTGGCTGCATATATGTCCCCTTTTGTAAAGTATCTGTTCATGTCTTTACCCACTTTTTTATGGAGTTGTTTGGGTTTTTTCTTGAAAATTTATTTAAGTTCCTTATAGATGCTGGATAGTTTGCAAAAATTTTCTCCCATTCTGTGGGTTGTCTGTTTCCTCTGTTGATCATTTCTTTTGCTGTGCAGCAGCTCTTTACAATACCTTTATCATCAGTTAACATTAGAAAACTAACAAGCCATTTGACCTAGTAAGTTCATTTTAGGGAATATATCTTAAAAATAAAGTATAGATGCATATGAAAATGCATTTGCAAAGTGTTGAGTGAAGGATTATTCAAAAATACTAATCAAGGACTGACTAGACAACTGAAGAGATCAAGGTATGACTTTTGTGACCCCTCACTTCCTGTACATTCTACAAGCCTTACTCACAATGCCACCCACTCACCCTGGTTTCAATACTCTCTCTCTCAAGTCCTGAATCCTGGACTGCTGTGCTCTCCCGGCTAGTGTCTTGTTCCAATTTAACCTTCATGACTGATGTGTATTCTTCACCTGCCTGATTCCCACATACCTATAAAAACCTGTCCCTACCTTAGTAACCAATGTATTTCCCATCACATTCCACAAAGGATCAGGAATATCTTGCAGCAACAACAAAAAACTACATGCAATAAAACAATAAAATATAAGTAAGGAACTGTTAAGGGGCTACATGTGAAAAAATATGGGGTAGGAAATTAGGTCACACATATGTTTTTGTGAATGTATGAAAGCCAAAGCAAAGATACATAGTCAGGGCCCAGCACAGTGGCTCATGCCTGTAATCCCAGCACTGTGGTAGGCTGAGGTGGATGGATCACCTGAGGTCAGGAGTTCCAGACCAGCCTGGCCAACATTGTGAAACCTCGTCTCTACCACAAATACAAAAATTAGCCGGGCATTGGTGGTGCACACCTACAGTCTGAGCTACTCGGGAGGATGAAGCAGGAGAATCACTTTTACCCAGGAGGCAGAGGTTGCAGTGAGCTGAGATCGCACCACTGCACTTCAGGCTGGGCAACAGAGCAAGACACTGTTTAAAACACACACACATACATACACACACACACATGCGTAGTCAGTTACACAGTTCTTATTGCCTAAGAAAAGAACTCTCACTGATGTCCCAGGGGAGCTCTGCTTTGCGCTTAGGATAAATGTCTTCTTTGGAGAACTGAGTAGATCCTACCCTGAGTACAGTCCAAAGGTGGATGCTCTTCCTTGTGGACACTCTGATAAAAGGCAATAACATAATTCCAAATACATCACACCAGTGTGTTATTGGATGCTGGCATATTAAATTAAGATTTGTTTTGGGCAACTTTTAAAAGACTGTTAAAAGTTTTTTAATTAAAAATAAATAAAAATAAAAGAGGCAACTTACTTCCACAGGAATGAAATTATTCTAATGGTGGAAACATCAGAGATCTAAGAAGATCACAAGATTTTTGTTTAAGAGGACTTCTATTTGTTCTAACCCCTCAAACTAAACTATAAAATAGACTCAACTGTAAGGGAACAGAAATAAGAAAAATTAAGAATATGTTTACGGAATTCTTTCTTTTGCTTTTATTTCAGGGAAAGTGCGCTATCCTTTTTTTCATCTGGTATACTCTCTTCCTTCTTATCCTATCTTTTTCAGACATAGGTATGTTTTTTCAAATGCCAATTGCCTACTTTAATTGTTGATTTAGATTTTGGTCATCTCAATTATTTAAAATTTTTTACATTATGTAGAATGTGAGTCTTTGGGACATATAGATATTCTTTTGTTTCACATGACTGCTGTATCAAATGGTTTGGATGTGGAGTTGTTGTTGTTTTGTAGAGATGGGACTTGTTCTGTCACCCAAGCTGGAGTACAATGGCACAATCATAGCTCACCGTAGCTTTGAATTCCTGGGTTCAAGAGATCCTCCCTCTTCAGCCTCCTGAATAGCTGGGACTACAGGTGCACAGCACCGTGCCTGGCTATTTTTTTTAATTTGTTGTTGTTATTGAGATGGGGTCTTCCTATGTTGCCCTGGCCGGTCTCAAACTCCTCAGCTCAAGCAATCTGCCTGCCTCGACCTCCCAAAGTGCTGAGATTACAGACATTAGCCACTGCAACTGGATCATACAGATATTCTTACTGAAAGATGTTTGTCCTCCCATGACTAAATTTCTGATTTGGGAAAAAGCAATATTAATATAGTAAATTGCTATCATACAGCAATAGTAGATTATCTCTGGAATTTGAGTCAATAAACGTGGTTAAAGTTCTCTATCGTGGCCAGGCGTGATGGCTCACGTCTGTAATTCTGGCACTTTGGGAGGCCAAAGCAGGCAAATCACCTGAGGTCAAGAGTTCAAGACCAGCATGACTAACATAGTGAAATCCCGTCTCTACTAAAAATACAAAAATTAGCCAGGTATAGTGGCAGGCACCTGTAATCCCAGCTACTCAAGAGGCTGAGGCAGGAGAGTCACTTGAACCTGGGAAGTGGAACTTGCAGTGAGCTGAGCTCTCGCCATTGCACTCCAGCTTGGGCTACAGAGTGAGACTCCATTTCAAAAAAAAAAAAAAAGTTTTATTTCTTTCATCAATTCAAACTATAATTCTCAAAAAATAAACGTCCTTCTCCAGTCACCCCTAAAGTAAGAAGAATTAGGCTAATTTATCTCTAAAGTCCTGTGAAGCTCTAATGATCAGTTTTTCTGTGATACTAAAATATGCCCTGACCAACGATTGTAGCTCTATACTTTACCAAGAAACCTGTGTGTCAATAGCAAGGTCCAGGCGTCCCAGAGTGCCAAAGAGGAGTACTTAAAAGTACTTATCTTTTTATAAGGGATGAGATGAGGATTAGGTAGTCAGGCTACTCAATAAACTGTTTAAGCCTTATATAAACACTAAAATTCTAGTTAGCCAAAGTAGACTCTGATTTCTCAGAGTGATACAATGGAAAAACCTCTGGAGCCTGTTATATTAAAGAAAAATTATTCACCAGACAATTATTAAAGACAGGTGGATTTAAAACCCTTGCAATAGAAGAAAAAGTTGAGTTGATTGAGCTCAACTCAAAATATAGCAAAAACAAGTGAAGATTTATAAGCAATGAGCAGAGTGAGGGAGGTCAGTGGATTGAAAATTACTAAGAAGTGATATGGAAGGTAGGGTGATTCTTCCTAAACTGGCATAAAAATTTCTTTTTTCTTTAATTTTAAATTTTTATTGCATTTTAGGTTTTGGGGTACATGTGCAGAACGTGCAAGATAGTTGCATAGGTACACACATGGCAGTGTGTTTTGCTGCCTTCCTCCCCTTCACCCACACTTGGCATTTCTCCCCAGGCTATCCCTCCCCAGCTCCCCCCGCCCCGCTGTCCCTCCCCTATTCCCCCCAATAGACTACTGTGTGTAGTAGACCCCCTCCCTGTGTCCATGTGTTTAAAGACTGGCCAAGGATTTAAACACAAGGAGTTAGATATTGAGGGTGAGGGATGAGGTTAAAAATAATAAATATATAAAAGGGTAAGGAATTTTATTAGATATCAATGGTGGGACTTCGCAAGATTCCTACTAAAACTGGGCTCAGCTAAGACAGACGTGGAAGGTCAAGGTTGAATCATAGTCAAGCAAAGGGCTCAGAGGAGCCTAACCAAAATTTGGTCAAGGAGGGAATCTCTCTCAAGTCAGAAAAATAATTTGGATTTGAATCCTTGGTTTACAACTTATGAATTTTGTGACTATGCAGATGTGAATAAGTCATTAACTACTCTAAAGCTTTAGTTTCCCCTATATAAAATGGAGATAACCATTCTGAAGACTCTTCAGAAACTTCATGAGAATCAAAATCAAGATGAGCTATTGCAGGTGAAAGCCCTTGTTAAAGCATCCATCTCTTGGTAAAGCCACCGTCCATCCATCTCCCTCTAGTCAGAGTGAGGATATAGACAGGTGATGCGTTTTTTTTCTGTCAACCCAGGGTATTTACAATAAGAAAGAAGAACCATATGGATGAAGAATTTCCAGACCACAAAGGGAAGACTGGTCCAGTTTTTCTGGGTAGTCATGATGACCTCGATGCTTGAAAGTAGTATGTGATCAATGATTTTGCTACCTCGTGTCACCGTAATGCAACCCCTAACATATCTTGGCCCAAGGTAGGACCTGGAGGAGAGTCATCCCCATCATGGACCAGATCAACCACACTAATGTGAAGGAGTTTTTCTTCCTGGAACTTACTCGTTCCCAGGAGCTGGAGTTTTTCTTATTTGTGGTCTTCTTTGTTGTGTATGTAGCAACCATCCTGGGAAATGCACTCATTGTGGTCACTATCACCTGTGAGTCCCACCTGCACATGCCCATGTACTTTCTCCTGCGGAACAAATCGGTCCTGGACATCGTCTTTTCATCCATCACCGTCCCTAAGTTCCTAGTGGATCTTTTATCAGAGAGGAAAACCATCTCCTACAATGGCTGCATGGCACAGATCTTTTTCTTTCACTTTGCTGGTGGGGCAGATATTTTTTTTCTCTCTGTGATGGCCTATGACAGATACCTTGCAATCACCAAGCCCCTGCACTATGTGACCATTATGAGGAGAGAGGTGTGGTTGGCCTTGGTGGCGGCTTCTTGGGTGGGTGGTGGTTTACATTCAATTGTCCAGGTAATTCTGATGCTCCCACTCCCCTTCTGTGGCCCCAACACGCTGGATGCCTTCTACTGTGATGTGCCCCAGGTGGTAAAACTGGCCTGCACTGACACCTTTGCTTTGGAGCTTCTCATGATCTCTAACAATGGACTGGTGACGCTGCTCTGGTTCCTCTTGCTCCTGGGCTCCTACACCGTCATTCTAGTGATGCTGAGATCCCACTCTGGGGAGGGGCGGAACAAGGCCCTCTCCACATGCACTTCTCACATCCTGGTGGTGACTCTTCACTTCGTGCCTTGCGTTTACATCTACTGCCGGCCCTTCATGACGCTGCCCATGGACACAACCATATCCATTAATAACACGGTCATCACCCCCATGCTGAACCCCATCATCTACACCCTGAGAAATCAAGAGATGAAGTCAGCAATGCAGAGGCTGCAGAGGAGGCTTGGGCCTTCCGAGAACAGAAAATGAGGGTGAACAGTCAGATGGAGAGTGAAAGTCCATCTGATTTAGTTTTCTCAAAATGCTAGCCTAAGAGTAACAGGTGGGTAGCTCTTCTTCCACCACTTCATTGTATATCCTGATAACCACTCGATTCTACTGGAGGGAGTAAACAAACTAAAAGAAGAAATGCTGTAATCCCAGCACTTTGGGAGGCCGAGGCGGGTGGATCACGAGGTCAAGATATCGAGACCATCCTGGTCAACATGGTGAAACCCCGTCTCTACTAAAAATACAAAAAACTAGCTGCGGACGGTGGCGCGTGCCTGTAATCCCAGCTACACAGGAGGCTGAGGCAGGAGAATTGCCTGAACCCAGAAGGCGGAGGTTGCGGTGAGCCGAGATCGCGCCATTGCACTCCAGCCTGGGTAACAAGAGCGAAACTCCGTCTCAAAAAAAAAAAAAAAAAAGAAGAAGAAGAAATGAAATTAAACAACGTGAGTTATCAGCTTGTGGACTGGAAAGAAAAAGATATAAAGTTGAAATCAATACTCTAAATGCTTTTTGGTGTTATCTGGGACTCATACCAACCCTTACTTTTAGCACCCGTAATATGAAAGTAACATTACTTGCTCACAAGGTCGTCAAAACAATAAAATGTGATCAATGCTGTGAGGATGATAGCTGTGAAGATTAGCACTGCTCCTGGCATTAATCAGGCATTCAATCACCATTCCCTGTTACCTATCCCTTTATTCCTGAATGTGCATATACATAGACTATATACATTTACTTCACATATGCTTTCTCTGATGACTCTGCTATATTCAGTCAATTATTAGGATCATTTGGTTTTATCTTTTACGTATAGAATCTTAAATATATTTCACCAATTAGCAAAAAGGGAAGAAATATTTTAAATTGTATATACACACGGACAGATTTACACATGGACCAAGTATTTCCTGTTCTCACACCTAGTCTGCTGATTTACCTACTGAAATTTAAAAGATACTTGCATAGTTTGGGGACATAAAAGCAGAGAGACCATTTTTCATGTTAACCTGAACTTCCTTTTTTTCTTTATACCTCTTTATATTTCACCCTCGGGGCTTTTATTACTGGAATAAAACCATAGTTTTTGTTTATGTAAGGGTAGACAATTCAAGACAAGTCATGGTAGTTCGAGAAAACAAAACCTAGCTGATAAATACATTTTATGCTTTCATGGCCTATTTTTTGTTCCAGGAGAGAAAAGAAAACATTGTATTCAGGGTCTTTTGAAGAGCCATGCATTATTGTAATATATAAGTTTTGTTGCTCCCCTGAGAACGAATTGTTGTCTCTTTGGGCATGTCAGGCTTTCATTGAGTATGAATGATTATATGACGTTAGATGTTTCCAGATACTAATATTTTCCCAAAACTCAGAGAAACACAGAATAGGCAGATTCATGTCCATGTCTTCTGGGGCCTTGAAAGAATTTGGAAAGCAGAGAAATATGGGCACCTTTATTTGGGAGAGGGGGGTGGCAGTGTATGCACATATGTGTGAACTTACTTGCAGTAATAACTTGGAAACCGTTTTGTAACTCCCACTGGAATTCTGAAACTACCAGAAGAATGCACATTCTATTTCAACACTCATATCCAATAAAATTTCCTTTGCTAATTCTCATATTAGGCCTGAGCCTGAGAGACTAGTGCATACAGCAAGGAAATTTTGAGCCAGGCAGAAGAGCCAACAATTATGTAACTCTCTTAGTCTGCCTTTCCAACATGAAGGCTGAAGAGAAGACATTGAAATCTGGTATAATTTATCTTCAGAAGGACTTTACCTTCAAGCACCATATTTTCCCACCATTATATAGGCTGAGGCCCAGCTACCCAGTCTCAGATGGTGTAAATTGATGGCTGGACACTGAAGGATTTAGGTAAGAATATTAAACTGTCAGAGTATGAGATATTATGGATTATACATGAATATGATGAGCATGAAAAATGTGTCAAGTATATAAGATATGGCAAAAATAGTTGAAAACTTTAGCAACAGGAAACCAAAAAAAAATGGATGTTAAATATTGAGAAATGAGTAATGTCTTCATTAAAAGGAACCACTGCAATAGGTCAGCATGATAAAAGAGAAGGCAGTTTGTATTTGATTAAAAAAAAAAAAAAAACACCAGGTGGTGGCTCATGCCTGTGATCCTAGCACTTTGGGAGGCTGAGATGGGTGGATTGCCTGAACTCAGCTGAGAGTTCAACACCAGCCTGGCCAACATAGTGAAACCCCATCTCTATTAAAAACACAAAAAAGTTAGCCATAGTGGCACACCCCTGTAGTCCCAGCTACTCAGGAGGCTGAGGCACAAGAATTTCTTGAACCCAGGAGGCAGAGGTTGCAGTAAGCAGAGATCATGCCACTGCACTCCAGCCTGAGCAGCAGAATATGACTGTCTCCAAAAACAAAATAAAGTAAAAAGAAAGTCAAAAAGAAAAAGAAAGGAGCAGGTTTTGTTTCAGTTTATGGTTTGTCCATGAGGATCATGAAGCTCTTTCTAGAAAATAGGTGCTTCCTTACAAAAACATGACTTTAACCTCAAAGTCCCTTAACAACTGTGAAGGTTTCAAAGTCAGCTCTATATGCAGACTTTGACCATGGTTCACTAGGTGTCATTTCTCTTTGATTCAAAGACAAACTATTTCCAAACCCATTCACCCAGTGCTGAAGCCTCGGTTCCACGTGGTCAGTTCACACATGTTCACTGAAACAAAAATAAGCAAGCTGATTCAAAGAGAAGCTGTTCTTTCACAGAATAGCATTTTACATTCTGCAAATGTCTTTATAAATAACCTTTTGTGATAGGCAGGAAAGATTCAGTTTTAGGAGAAAGGGAAGGGAACCAAGTTAACTGAATGTCTACTACTGAATGACAGGTGCTTTACAAACATGACCACATTTACTCATTATGCTACCTAACAAAGTATTATGCTTCCCAATTTCCAGAGGAGTAAACTAAAGAAAAATAAAGGACTTTACTCAGGTAACAAAGTAGGAAGAGACAGAATTCCAATCCTGGTGTTCCCTATTCCAAAGCTCTTAACATTATCCCACACTGAATCATCATAGACTGCCGCAGAATTTCACCACTGAGGATCTGAGGCACAAGGAGGTAAAGCAGCTTTCTCAAAGCCACAGAATTTTTTCATGGCCTGGATCAGAACAAGAATCTCTACCTAGCGTCCCTGAAACCAACTCAAAGATATGAGCAACATAGACTGGGCGCGGTGGCTCATGCCTGTAATTCCAGCACTTTGGGAGGCGGAGGTGGGAGGATCACCTAAAGTCAGGAGTTTGAGACCAGCCTGGCCAACATGGTGAAACCCCACCTCTACTAAAAATACAAAAATTACCTGGGCATGGTATCATGGGCCGGTAACCTCAGGTACTCAGGAGGCTGAGGCAGGAGAATTACTTGAATCCAGGAGGCGGAGGTTGCAGTGAACAGAGATCATGCCATTGCACTCCAGCCTGAGTGACAAGAGTGAAACTCCATCTCAAAAAAAAAAAAAAGGTATGAGCAAGATAGTTTCTTAACCTGTGTTCATCAAGATTCTTCTCACTCAGACTCAAAAGCCAATACATATAAGTCATGATATGCATTTATAAACTAGATTTATTCATTAATGTAAAAAGCATTAAGAAGCACCTAACATGTGCCCCAGACTAAGTAAGGCTTAAACAACATTAGGATGAATAAAAACATTGAGCAGACAGGATAAACTTGAAGCTTAATAGTAAAATTATACTGAATTAAGGAGAGACAGACATATAAGAAACTAGATACTATAAACCATGTTAAGTATCAGAAGAGAAGTCAGGGCAGAGAATGGTGGAGACACACAGGAGGGAACTGAGTGAGGAGTGTCAGGAAAATGTCCTAAAAAGAGTATACCCTGAACCTAAGTGTTGAAAGACCAGGATGTGTCAAGGCAGATAGCTGGCATATTCTGAGAATGGGAAGGACATGGTAGGCAGAGGGAGCAACAGGAACATAGACCCAAAAGCATAAGCAAACAATAATTTGCATAATATTTAAGCCACTGAAATTGAGAATCAAAGGAAACAAGGCACCAGCTAATATCTAAGATTTTAAAAACTGGATATAAAAAAAGGAGTTTGGGGGGTTTTGGGTTTGTTTGTTTGTTTTGAGTTGGAGTCTCACTCTGTCATCCAGGCTGAAGTGCAGTGGTACGATCTCGGCTCACTGCAACCTCTGCCTCCCGAGTTCAAGCTATTCTCCTGCCTTACCCATCCAAGTAGCTGGATTTCAGGCCCTCACCACCACCCCTGGCTAGTTTTTGTATTTTTAGTAGAGACAGGGTTTCACCATGTTGGCCAGGCTGGTCTTAAACTCCTGAACTCAACTGATCCTCCCACCTTCACCTTGGCCTCACAAAGTGCTGGGATTACAGGCATGAGCCACCATGCCTGACCCAAAAAAAAAGGAGTTTAAACTTTATTTTTTAGGCAATAAGGAACCATTAAAAAATTTAAACAAAGAAATAACATGATCTTATTTAGGATAAAAAGACACTTCTCGAAACAACAAAGAAAATGAGGTAAGAGAAATGTAGACCAAAGAAAAAGAGACCAGTTAGGGAATTCCTGCAACAATCTAAGAATAAATGATAGGCTTTAACTGAGGATGGAGAAAATAGAGTAAGAGAAGTAAAGTGGAATCCTAGGAGAGTTAATTTTGCACAATATCCTGGTACCTTGCCAAGTGGATAGCTCAGTATATGTCATTGGGATGAAATGCTGTCTCCATCAGTACATGTTGTGGACTTGAGTGTGCCCACATGGAAGAAATAGACTTGGGAAACAAAGAGTCACGTTCTCTGGAGCAAATGAGAGGCAACATGTGTTTTGGGTTTGTTTATCCACATGATTTTTTAACGTTGTCACCCTTCCAAAGCTTGTTTTTCCACAACCCGAGCATGATGCCTTCCAGCTGTGCACTGAACTGGGGACCTTCTATTTGTACTATTATGCCAGATGACTCAGGCAGATGCTTAAGCTGAGTATGGCTTTTTTCCTCTGAGTTAACTTTTGTCATGTTGCCACCACTATAAATTTTATAAATTATTGAAATTATACTCCAGGAAAAAAATATATATTGAAGTGTCATTAATGGAAAATGCATTGGACTGAAAGTCAAAAGCTGACTTCACTGCTACCTTGCTGTGTGGTCTCCTATATGTCACTTGAGCCTATCAGGAACTTTATTTTTCTTTATTAATCCAAAAGTAGCAAAACGTTACTGGTTCTTTGAAGAGATAGATAAAACTGACAGACCGGCTGGGCTCGGTGGCTCACGCCTGTAATCGCAGCACTTTGGGAGGCCGAGGCGGGTGGATCATGAGGTCAAGAGATCGAGACCATCCTGGTCAACATGGTGAAACCCCGTCTCTACTAAAAATACAAAAATTAGCTGGGCATGGTGGCGTGTGCTTGTAATTCCAGCTACTCAGGAGGCTGAGGCAGGAGAATTGCCTGAACTCAGGAGGTGGAGGTTGCGGTGAGCCGAGATCGCGCCATTGCACTCCAGCCTGGGTAACAAGAGTGAAACTCCATCTCAAAAAAAAAAAAAAACTGACAGACCATTAGCAAGATTAACCAAGAAGAGAAAAAATCCAAATAACATCACTAAGAAATGAAACAGGAGATATTATAACTGACACCACTGAAATATGAAAGACTATTCAAGCCTACTATAAACAGTTTTATGCACATAAACTAGGAAACCTAAAGGGAAGAATAAATTCCTAGCAAAATACAACCCCCTAGCTTAAATCAGGAAGAACTAGATACCCTGAACAGACCAATAACAAGCAGTGAGATTGAAATGGTAATTTTTAAATTACCAATAAAAAAAGTCCAGGACCAGACAGATTCACAGCTTAATTCTACCAGGCATTCAAAGAAGAATTGGTGCCAATCCTTTTGACAATATTCCACAAGATAGAGAAAGAAGGAACTCTCCCTAACTAATTCTATGAAGCCAACATCACCCTAATACCAAAACCAGGAAAGACACAAAAAAGAAAACTACAGAATGTTATCTTTGATGAATATAGATACTAAAGTCCTTAACAAAATACTAGCTAACCAAATCCAACAACATATCAAAAAGGTAGTCCACCATGATCAAGTGGGTTTCATACCAGGGATACAGGGATAGTTTAACATATGCAAGTTAATAAATATGATACACCACATAAATGGAATTAAAAAAACAAAACCACATGATCATTTCAATAGATGCAGAAAAAGCACTTGACGAAATCTAGCATTGCTTTATGATTAAAACTCTCAGCAAAAGCAGCATACAAGGGACATTACTCAACATATTAATAGCCATCTATGAAAAACCCACAGCCAACATAATACTGAATGGGGAAAAGTTGAAAACATTCTTACGGAGAACAGGAATAAGACAAGGATGCCCACTCTCACCACTCCTCTTCAACATAGTACTGGAAGTCCAAGCCAGAGCCATCAGACAAGAGAAAGAAATAAAATTCCTTAAAGAACCAAAAGTAGAACCACGATTTGATCCTGCAACCCCACTACTGGGTATCTAACTAGAGGACAAGAAGTCATTATTCAAAAAAGACATTAGCACATGCATGTTTATGGTAGCACAATTTATAATTACAAAATCGTGGAACCAACCCAAATGCCCATCAATCAATGAGTGGATAAACTGTGAGATATATATATATAAGGGAATCTATGCAGCCATAAAATGGAATGAATTAATATCATTTGCAGTGATCAGGATGAGATTGGAGACTATTATTCTAAGTGAAGTAACTCAGGAATGGGAAACCAAATATTGTATGTTCTTATTGATATATGGGAGCTAAGCTATGAGGACACAAAGGCATAAGAATGGAACAACGGAGGGGAGGATCCAAGATGGTCGAATAGGAACAGCTCCGCAATGCATTTCCCAGCAAGAACACAGAGGGTGAGTGATCGCCACATTTCCAAATGAGTTTTTACTGCCCACAGACCAGGAAATTCCTGGGCAGAAAAGTGCCATGAGTTTCCAGCACAGCTGTTTCACCCAGCACAGTGGGTCTCCACACATAAACTCATACAAATCTGCGTGGCTGTTTCAACCATCATCTGGAATGCCTCAGAGACAGAGTCGCCCATTCAACTGAAAAAAGGGAGGCTGGAACAGGGAGCTGGTGAACTGGCTCAGCAGGTCCCACCCCCACAAAGACCAGCAATCTGAAATGCTCTGGAATGAGAGTTTCACAGCAACCACAACTGGACCCAGGATGGTCCAGCTCTGTGAGGGGGAAGGGAGTCTGCCATTACCAAGGCAGTCCACCACTACCAAGGCAGTCTGCCATTACTGAGGCAGTCCACTATTACTGAGGCAGTTCTAACTATACCTATATAAACAAAACCACAAGGAAGTTCACGGCAGCTGGGCAGAGCCCATGGCAGCTCAGCAATGCCTCGCTGGCAGACTGTGACTAAGTTACCTCCTCGCTGGGCAGGGCATCACTGAAAAAAAGGCAGCAGCACATCAAGGGACTTATAAATAAAGCCCCACATTCCCAGGACAAAGCACCTGGGGAAAAAAAGGCAGTTACGAGTTCCGCTGCAGCAGACTTAAATGTACCTGCCAACAGCTCTGAATGGAACAACAGAGCTCACAGCTTAGCACTTGAGCTCTGATAATGGACAGATTGTCTCCTCAAGCAGCTCCCCGACCCCTGTATAACAAAAGAGACACCTTTTAAAGGAGAGCTCAGGCTGACATCTGGTGGGTATCCTTCTGGGACAAAGATAACAGAAGAAGAAACTGGCAGCAACCTTTACAGTTCTACAGCTGCCACAGGTGATCCCCAGGCAAGCAGGGTCTGGAGTGGACCTCCAGCAGTCCTACAGCAGAGGGGCCTGTTAGAAGGAAAATTTATAAACAGAAAGAAGTAACTTCATCACCAACAAAAAGGACATCTACTCAGAGACCCCCATCCAAAAGTCACCAACTACAAAGACCACAGGCAGATAAATCCACAAAGATGGGAATAAACCAGCACAAAAAAGGATGAAAACAACCAAAACCAGAACATCTCTCCTCCTTCAAGGGATCACAACTCCTCACCAGCAAGGGGACAAGGTTGGATGGAGAATTAGTCTGATGAATTGACAGAAATAGGCTTCAGAAAGTGGGTAATAACAAACTTCTCTGAGCTAAAAGAACATATTCTAACCCAATGCAAAGAAACCAAGAATGCCGAAAAAAAGTTTGACAAAATGCTAACCAGAATAAACAGCTTAGAGTAGAATATAAATGAATTGGTGGTGCTGAAAAACACATGAGAACTTTGCGAAGCATGTACAAGCTTCAATAGCCAAATCAACCAAGTGGAAGAAAGTATATCAGAGATTGAATATCAACTCAATGAAATAAAGTGAGAAGGCAAGATTAGAGAAAAAAGAGTGAAAGGAAATGAACAAAATCTCCAAGAAATACAGGATTATGTGAAAAGACCTAATTTACATTTGATAGGTGTACCTGAATGTGATGGAGAGAATGAATTCAAGCTGGAAAACTCTCTTCAGGATATTATCCAGGAGAACTTCCCCAACCTAGCAAGGCAGGCCAATATTCAAGTCCAGGAAATACAGAGAACACCACAAAGATATTCCTCAAGAAGAGCAACTCCAAGGCACATAATCATCAGATTCACTAAGGTTGAAATGAAGGAAAAAATGCTAAGGGCAGCCAGAGGGAAAGGTCAGATTACTCACAAAGTGAAGCCCATCAGACTCACAGCGAACATCTTAGCAGAAACCCTGCAAGCCAGAAGAGACCAATATTCAACATAGAAGAACCTATTGTCTCAGCCCAAAATCTCCTGAAACTGATAAGCAACTTCAGCAAAGTCTTAGGATACAAAATCAATGTGCAGAAATCACAAGCATTCCTATACAACAATAACAGACTTAAAGAGAGCAAAACCAAGAACAAACTGCCATTCACAATTGCTGCAAAGAGAATAAAATACCTAGGAATACAATTAACAAAGGATGTAAAGGACCTCTTCAAGGAGAACTACAAACTGCTACTCAATGAAATCAGAGAGGATACAAACAGATGGAAAAACATTCCATGCTCATGGTTAGGAAGAATCAATATCATGAAAATGGCCACACTACCCAAAGTAATCTATAGATTCAATGCTATCCCCATCAAGCTACCAATGACCTTCTTCAGAGAACTGGAAAAAAAACACTTTAAACTTCATATGGAACCACAAAAGACCCTGCATAGCCAAGACAATGCTAAGCAAAAGAACAAAGCCAGAGGCATCACATTGCTGGACTTCAAACTACACTACAAGCCCACAGTAATCAAAACAGCATGGTACTGGTACCAAAACAGAGATATAGACCAATGGAACAGAACAGAGGCCATGGAGGCAATGCCACACATCTACAACAATTTGATCTTTGGCAAACCTGACAAAAACAAGCAATGGGAAAAGAAATCCCGGTTTAATAAATGATGTTGGGAAAACTGGCCAGCCATGTGCAGAAAGCAGAAACTGGACCCCTTCCTGACACCTTACACTCAAATTAACTCCAGATGGATTAAAGACTTAAACATAAGACCTAACACCATAAAAACCCTACAAGAAAACCTAGGAAAAACCATTCAGTACATAGGCATAGGCAAGGACTTCATGACTAAAACACCAAAAGCATTGGCAACAAAAGCCAAAATAGACAAATGGCATCTAATTAAACTCCAGAGCTTCTACACAGCATAAGTAACAATTATTAGAGTGAACCAGCAACCAACAGAATGGGAAAAAAATTTTTGCAATCTACCCATCTGACAAAGGGCTAGTATGCAGAATCTACAAACAACCAAAACAGATTTACAAGAAAAAAAAAACCATTCAAAAGTGGGTGAATGACATGAACAAACACTTTGCAAAAGAAGACATATATGAGGCCAACAAACATATGAAAAAATGCTCATCATCACTGGTCATTAGAGAAATGCAAATCAAAACCACATTGGGATACCATCTCATGCCAGTTAGAATGGCAATCATTAAAAAATCTGGAGACAACAGATGCTGGAGAGGATGTGGAGAAATAGGAACACTTTTACACTGCTGGTGGGAGTGTAAATTAGTTCAACCATTGTGGAAGACAGTATGGCAATTCCTTAAGGACCTAGAAGTAGAAATTCCATTTGACCCAGCAATCCCATTACTGGGTATATATCCAAAGGATTATAAATTGTTCTATTATAAAGACACATGGACAGGTATGTTCATTGAGGCACTGTTTACAATAGCAAAGACGTGGAACCAACCCAAATACCCATCAATGATAGACTGGACAAGGAAAATATGCACATATACACTGTGGAATACTATGCAGCCATAAAAAAAAGATGAGTTCGTGTCCTTTGTAGGGATATGGATGAATCTGGAAACCATCATTCTCAGCAAACTGACACAAGAACAGAAAATCAAACACTGCATGTTCTCACTCACAGGTGGGTGTTGAACAATGAGTACACATGGACACAGGTAGGGGAGCATCACACACTGGGGTCTGTTGTAGGGGACTAAGGGAGGGACAACAGGGGGTAGGGAGTTGAGGTGGGATAACATGGGGAGAAATGCCAGATATAGGTGGTGAGGAGATGGAGGCAGCAAACCACACTGCCATGTATGTACCTATGCAACAATCCTGCAGGTTCTGTGCATGTACCCCAGATCCTAAAGTGCAATAAAATGTACATATTTTTTAAAAAAGAATGACACATTATCTTTGATAAACCAGACACAAACAAGCAATGGGGAAAGGATTCCCTATTTAATAAATGGTGTTGGGAAAACTGGCTAGCCATGTGCAGAAAGCAGAAACTGGACCCCTTCCTGACACCTTACACTAAAATTAACTCCAGATGGATTAAAGACTTAAACATAAGACCTGACACCATAAAAACCCTAGAAGAAAATCTAGGCAAAACCATTCAGGACATAGGAGTAGGCAAGGACTTCATGAACAAAACACCAAAAGTATTGGCAACAAAAGCCAAAATAGACAAATGGGACCTAATCAAACTCCACAGCTTCTGCACGGCAAAAGAAACAGTCACTAGAGTGAATCGGCAACCATCAGAATGGGAAAAAATCTTTGCAGTTTACACATCTGACAAAGGGCTGATATCCAGAATTTACAAAGAACTCAAACAGATTTACAGGAAAAAAAACAAACAAGCCCATTCAAAAATGGGCAAAGGATATGAACAGAAACTTTACAAAAGAAGACATACATGAGGCCAACAAACACATGAAAAAATGCTCATCATCACTGGTCATTAGAGAGATGCAAATCAAAACCACATTGAGATACCATCTCACGCCAGTTAGAATGGCGATCATTAAAAAATCCGGAGACAGCAGATGCTGGAGAGGATGTGGAGAAATAGGAACACTCTTACACTGTTGGTGGGAGTGTAAATTAGTTCAACCATTGTGGAAGACAGTGTGGCGATTCCTCAAGGACCTAGAAATAGAAATTCCATTTGACCCAGCCATCCCATTACCGGGTATATATCCAAAGGACTATAAATTGTTCTACTATAAGGACACATGCACACGAATGTTCATTGCAGCACTGTTTACAATAGCAAAGAACTGGAACCAACCCAAATGCCCAACGATGATAGACTGGACTGGGAAAATGTGGCACATATACACCATGGAATATTATGCAGCAATCAAAAATGATGAGTTTGTGTCCTTTGTAAGGACATGGATGAATCTGGAGAACATCATTCTCAGCAAACTGACACAAGAACAGAAAAAGAAATACCGCATATACTCACTCATAGGTGGGTGAGAAAAATGAGAACACATGGACACAGAGAGGCCGTCTACTATACACTGGGGTCTATTGGGGGGAATGGGGGAGGGACAGTGGGGGGGGCTGGGGAGGGATAGCCTGGGGATGAATGCCAAGTGTGGGTGAAGGGGAGGAAGGCAGCAAAACACACTGCCATATGTGTACCTATGCAACTATCTTGCACGTTCTGCACATGTACCCCAAAACCTATAATGCAATAAAAATTTAAAAAAAAAAAATAATGACACAATGGACTTTGGGGAGTTGGGGTAAGAGTGGGATGGGGTGAGGGATAAAAGACTACAAATACGATGCAGTGTATACTGCTTGGGTGGCGGGTACACCAAAATCTCACAAATCACCACTAAAGAACTTACTCATATAACCAAATACCTCCTGTACCCCAATACTTATGGAAAAATAAATAAATAAATAAATAAATAAATAAATAAATAAATAAATTGGGCAAATTCTTCATAAGACACAAATTACCAAAACTGACATAAGATTATTTTGTCTAAACAGCTCTATATCTGTTCAAAAAAATTGATTTTTTATTTATCTTAATTTTTAAATTTATACGTAATATATGAATGTAGTTTTAGGGCATATGTGATAATTTAATATATTTATATAATTTATAAAGATCAAATAAGTACAATTGGAATATCTATTACCTTAAATATTTGTCTTTATGCTGCAACCATTTGGATTTTTCTCTTTCAGCTATTTTGAAATATACAATAGATTATGGTAAAACATAGTCACTCTACTGATCTAACACTAGGTCTTATTCCTTCTGTAAAACTGCATATCTGTCCTCATTAATCAAACTTTCTTCCCCCTATTTTTCCCTGCCTCCGATAACCATTAATCTACTCTCTATCTTCATGAGATCCACCTTTTTAGCTTCCATGTATTAGTGAGATATGTGATACTTATCTTTCTGTGATTGTCTTATTTCATGTAACATAATGATGTCCAGTTCTTTCTATGTCGCTGAAAATGACAGGATTTTATTCTATCTATGGCTGAATAATATTTCATTGTGCTTATTTACCACATTTTCTTTATCCATTCATCCATTAATAGACAATTATATTAACTCCATATTTGGGCTATTATGAATAGTGCTGCAATAAACATGAAAGTACAGTTATCTTTTCAATATGTTGGTTTCCTCTCTTTTGGCATATACCAGCTGTGGAATTGCTGGATCAAAAGTTTGTTTGTCATTCTGGAAAGAGCAGATGTGAGTTCTATGTAAAATTAAACCTTTAAATAAATTGAGTTAGACTAAAATAACTTTGCATTTATGTGCACAGTTTTATTATCTTACACTGACTCATCTGTCTCCAAATTGAAAGAGATCACAAAAGCAGAGTGTTGGAAACAGAAAAATGTATATTCCCCAAATATCACTTAAGTTGTTTCTGTTTATATGGACATTTATTAAAACATCATGGTCATACTCAAGTGAGATTAACAGTAGTGTGTGTGTGAGAGAGAGAGAGAGAGAGTGTGTGTGTGTGTGTGTGTGTGTGTTGTGTGTGAAAAAAACAAAAACATGCATCATGGGGCTAGATTCATTCTGTGTTTAATTAGAAACTGGACTAGTAGCAAATTACTTAAGGTCCAGTTCTCCTAGGTTTTTGGCAACCTAATTGGAACCCACAGGTAAATGATGTCCTCTGAGCCTTGCAAGCTGTGAAAATTGGACTCAAAGTCTCTCTTGCAGAGTATTTGGCATGTATTAACTAAGTTCTTATTGAACTGTGGTTAAGGATATACAACCAAAATGTACCCATATGTGTCTGTGTATACACGCTCATGTTTTGGTAATATTTTAATAACTCCCACTGAAACTCCATCACCAACAGCAAAATCAGCCAGTTGACTTCTACTCTGTTGTCCAATAACATTCTCTTTCCATTTCATAAATTAAGCATGAGCCTCAGAGATTTTAACATAAGTCGAGGACACAATGGAAGAACTTTTAAAGATGTGATTCCTTGAGTCTGACCTTTCTCTCCAAGAGTGGAGCAAAGACACTAAGATATTTAGCATTGTAAAGGGCTTAACCTTTAGACAAGATTTTCAAGAATTGATGTCAGTAGTCTTCTGTTATGCACTGTAACTAATAGCATCCAATATGTAGTTGGAGTTTTAGGATCAAAGGAACTAGGTAAAGACACACTTCTAGTTAAGGTTAAGGTTATGCATAGTGAAATTGGGATGTTTTTATTGATTATGTATGACTAATTTTACGTTGAATATTTTCCAGGTATATCAAATGCTTCAGAGTACAAATAATCATCTCAGTGACAGAAACAGCAAAGGTGGGTGTTAAATATTGAAAAATTTGATATTGTGTTCAGAGAGATGCCAGAAATGTGATCCATTTGGTCTGAGAGGAGGCACCATGCATTTGCTTGTGACCCTGAGTTGCTGATATGTGAGGCCACCTCAACCCGAGGTCAATGCAAAAAGGGCTTCCAGAGCCACTTTCTGCCAAATGCTTACCTTCAGAAAGACTTTTTCAAATGTTTTTGCAATACAAAGTTTTGACCCATAATGACTGAACTTGGGGAAAAAATATAATATTGTATCTTCCATCCTGTTTCCATACCTTCCATTTCACACATCCTTTCTTCACCCAACAAAGATTCATGCTATATTCCATATGAAAGACCAGATTATCACTAGTGCAAAAAAAAAAAAACACTAGTGTAGACTTATCTAATGGGTGGTGGTGAGAATTATATAAAATTTTTATACCACTGCACATGTACAAAAGACTCAAATAGCAGATTTTGTTTCTGCCAGAAATGATCATATCTCCTACCACATGTGCTATGTCACCCAAATCTTCTCTTACATCTCACTTTTTATCATATGTCATGCTCACTTATTTCTATAAATCTTCCATTTCTGTTGGTCTGCAAACACTTTAGAAATGTGGCCCAACTTATCCATATACATTTGAAGATTGTGATAAATGTCCACTGGTTATGTATAAGGCAGCGTAAGTAATAATAATTATAAATTTTCTTTCAAATGATCGATGACAGCTGATAAACATAGGCATTATTCTAAAGATGACAATGACTCTCATTGCTGTGTGACCCCCTCCACCCACTAAGCTTTGATCCAAAGAGGGATAGAGCAGAAGAAACTGTGATGATATAGTATCGGTGGCCTCCCAGAACGGGGTCACTGTCTTCTTCTCATCCCAACACTCAAGCAGGATCCATACCTTCCATCGCCATTTTCCAGAACACCCCACTGCATGTAATACTAGAAGTTCATCGATCAGAGTTGAGAGTAAAGAAGTCAAAGGGCATTGTCCCTGCCCGCCATGGATGAACATTTCAGGCTTTCCTATTCTGATTAGGAGAACAAGGAGATCAGTAGGCTTAGACCATTTATTCACTAACCAAACAATACCTAGGAACCATTGAATGTAATGATAAATCTTTTATTAATGAAGTTTCTATTACTAATAAAAATCTCCTTCCGTTCCACACTTCCTCCTTCTGTGCCAACCTTACTGAATTTTCCAGTGTTCTCTATATAAGCATGTCATCTTCACCACTGACTGACGTTTTATAGGCTGTTTCCTTTGCACGATACGACGTGCTTCTGTTTCCTGGAAATTCACCTAAATTGAGGGAAAGTTTCCCCTCCTCTAGGAATCCTTCCGGCACTAGTCTCAGCTAGAGTGTTATGTGTTTCCACAGCACTATATTGGTACCAGCATCATCTCCCATGTGTGATTATGCACTTACGTATTTATATTTTCCATCAGAGTGGAAATTGCTCCAGAGTAAGATCTTTGCTGTGCCCATGTGTATATTGCTAGTACTAGCAAAATCCTAGCCACACTCTAGGGATTACAAAATGTGTGCCGAAAAAAACTGAAGGATTCACTGGCTAAACAAAAGACTTCTCACTGTCCTAATAAATGGAGGGTCAGGAATGTAAACAAATCCAACATTAAGAAGTCAGGTTCCATGTTAATAACATCAATTTCTGCAGCACAGTCTTATTGAAAGTGCTGCAGAGAAGTGGAACACTGGGCGGAACATATACTGATCCAAACTTACCTGAAAATTTTGTAATTTTAACTGAGCAGTGCATCTGAGACTGTTTTTCTGTCACCTTTACACTAAGTAAATAGGAAGAAATAACTGATCAACTGAATGCTTAAACAATGATCATACATTATAACACATGCAATGTTGTAAGCTTTGGAGGTAAACAGAATCACATCTGTTTACCAGTTCCACCCCTTACTACTGCTGTGAGTTTGAGAAAATGAGCCCACCTTTCTGAAGATCATTTCTTTATCTGTACGGGGAAACTTTTTAAGAAACCTTCTTTATAGGAATACATAAGAGAATAATTCACAAGACAGTTTATCTCTTGGGGTATGGGAATTGCAGGGACATCAAGGCTCTCCGGCTGGTTTTTTCCCAACCACATGCAGTTGGATATACTGTTGGTGAAGACAGGAAAGGGGGAAGAAAAACAGGACAGGAGGTCAGACCTTTCAACAGAGCCCGAAATTCAGCATCGCCATTCAGATCCCAGGGTCTATACCCTCACTCAGTCTGCTTTTTTGTTTTCTAAGACAGGGTCTCACTCTGTCACCCAGGCTGGAGTACGAGGTGCAATCACAGCTCACTGCAGACTGGACTTCTGTGGCTCAAGTGATCTTCCCACTTCAGCTTCCTAAGTAGCTGGGACTACAGGTGTGTGCCACCAGGCATGGCTTTTTTTTATTTTTTGTAGTGAGAGTCTCCCTATGTTGCCTCACTCAATCTTGTACTTTCTCAAGTGAATCTTTACCTTGAATCGGATTCCTGCCTCTTTGCTGACTCATACTGCTGTTACCCATGCAGGATCTATCTAACTCAAGGCAGAGTTGAGGAGTCAGAGCCACAGTATTAGGCTAGTTAATGGCAGAATCAAAACCAGATGGAACAATCAATGCTCCAGTCTTCTCAATCCAGAGTTCTCTTCACTACATCCCACTTCCTCTCTCAGTAAGGAAATTCTTCCTTTGGGGAAAAAAAAATCACCTTTCTGATTTTCTAAACTTCTGTTGGTTTCTATCAAAATGCATTCCTGTGCAGGGCAAAAAAATAACTGATAATAACAGTAGTGACCATAAAACAGGAGCAGCCACAACATAAACAAAAACCTGGATGATGGTACTTTCACACCTATCTTTTGGTAAAGCCAGAACTTTTTGACCTCCAAAGCAATATAAGTGACAAAAGAAATGAAAAGATGTTTTTAAAGCAGAATAAAGTGAAGAGAGATTTATTACATTGGGAGTTTTATACCAAAAGCATCAAATTAAACTTGGGTAATTGATTTTTTTTAATGCACTATGTCACTACTTAACATATTTTCTTTCCCAAAATAGTTCTATACGAGAAGACTTATTGAATGACTTTACATATGATAATTTGATTTTATCACCAAACCAAGTGTAGTTTGAAAAACGTGAACAATGCAACAAATTGTGAAAACTACAACCACATGGGAAGTTACTGCACTGCATTGTAGATGCTTAGGAAGACAACAAAATAAATATCTCAGTGCTTTCATATGACATGGCTTAAAACAAAAGAGAAAAAAAAGAGGATGATTCAATGGAGATGAAAAACTGCACCAAAGTAAAAGAATTTATTTTCCTTGGCCTAACCCAGAATCAGGAAGTTAGTTTGGTCCTATTTCTTTTCCTACTCTTGATGTATGTGACGACTCTGCTGGGAAACCTCCTCATCACGGTCACTGTCACCTGTGAATCTCGCCTTCACACGCCCATGTATTTTTTGCTCCGTAACTTATCTATTGCCGATATCTGCTTCTCCTCCATCACAGCACCCAAGGTTCTGGTGGACCTTCTATCTGAGACAAAGACCATCTCCTTCAATGGTTGCTTCACTCAGATGTTTCTCTTCCATCTTATTGGAGGGGTGGATGTATTTTCTCTGTCAGTGATGGCATTGGATCGATATGTGGCCATCTCCAAGCCCCTGCACTATGTGACCATCATAAGTAGAGACCGTTGCATCGGGCTAACAGTGGCTGCCTGGGTGGGGGGCTTTGTCCACTCCATCGTGCAGATTTCCCTGTTGCTCCCTCTCCCTTTCTGTGGACTCAATGTTCTTGACACTTTCTATTGTGATGTCCCCCAGGTCCTCAAACTCGCCCTTACAGATGTTTTCATACTTGAACTGCTAATGATTTCCAACAATGGACTGCTCACCACACTGTGGTTTTTCCTGCTCCTGGTGTCCTACATGGTCATATTATCATTACTCAAGTCTCAGGCAGGGGAGGGCAGGAGGAAAGCCATCTCCACCTGCATTTCCCACATCACTGCAGTGACCCTGCATTTCGTGCCCTGCATCTATGTCTATGCCCGGCCCTTCACTGCCCTCCCCACAGATAAGGCCATCTCTGTCACCTTCACTATCATCTCCCCTCTGCTCAACCCCTTGATCTACACTCTGAGGAACCATGAAATGAAATCAGCCATGAGGAGACTGAAGGGAAGATTCATGCCTTCTGATAGAAAATAAAAAAAAAAAATCCTCAGCTCTTCATCACCAAGGATATCTTATCTTATTTTTCTCATAGTCATATTCATATGTTTAAATATATTATCAATAAACCAACTACACTTAGTAATAATTAATTTTTCTATTTATCTTAGTAAGTAACTGATAAGCTTCTGGTCAGGAAGAGAGTCACACCCTCTAATTGAAAATAAACCAGAGCTCCCTCCTCTTCACCACCAAGATTTTGTTTTGTGATTTTTATTCCATGGACTCCAAGTTCTGAAAAATGTTGCCTACTGAGTTGAATATGTTTATTTAGTGATTGCTAAGTATTTGTTTTGTTTTCATAACACATAAAAGTATGTATATACATAGCAAATGCATATTATATATGGTAAAGCTTCTTATCTGCATTTAGTTGACATAAATATTAATAATTTAAACAGAGCTTTTATGATTCAGGAAAAAAAGAGAAAATTGTTATCAAATGTATGTATGATTTTGCAGTCCAATTCTTGAAGAAAAATTAAGCCAAATGCATACAGACATTATCATTACCTTTCTGCTCCTATTACAGTAAAGGAAAATGTGGGGTGTATCTGAAACATAACAGAGTTTGGAGACTGACTTTCTGTATAATTTTCATAAGGTATATCCTAAATTATCATTATGATGGGCAAGGTACCTTGCCCTTCCTTGAACCCCAAGCTCACTGGCCACCCTACCGCCTTTCCTTGGCACTCTGTGCTTAGGGTTAGTATTGCACTCAGGACTCTATTCTGAAATTTCCTATGTTCTTGTCTCTTTCTTTCACTGGGCAGTGACTTCCCCAGGAATAGGGATTGTTTTATTTGCTGTCACAGCAGCTGAAACATACTAAGACTTCAACAATATGTTGCTGAATAAATAACTCAATGATTGAATATTGTCACTTACTTGATAATACTCTGTAGGCAGTGAATTTCTACAAATGACAAAAACACACAAAGCTACTTTAAGCTATGCATATACATGCATAAAGCTTGGAAGAAAGTGAAAATGGTTATTTTACATAATTCTGCAATTACGTTTTTAGCTGTTCACTTAATATTTTTATAGGTATCAGGAGTTCATATTGAAACTGGAATTCTTTCTGTATCTGATACCAATCTTGTTCCACAACCTAGGCATGCAAGAAACACAACATTTTTAAATTTTCTATAACTTTATTTCTGTTTCAAGCTTCCATTCAATTGTGGTGGTTGGACATTTAATCTTTCATTACAAAGCTCCCTTAATGGTTTCTGAGTTCCAGAGAAAGAAAGTAGAAAATAGGGATAAGAGGTGATACACCATTATATAAAGGTAGTCTTTCCTGAACCCATAGTGACAGTGTTCATGAACGAAATACAATTGTTTCTGCCTCTCATGTTCACAAGTAAAAATAATCTGCTAACATATTTCTCTGAGATTAAAGAAAAATGTGATTATCTCAGTAAATATAGAAAAGCATTTGATAATATTCAACACCAATTTATGGCCAAAAGTCACAAACACATGAAGAAAATAAGCATTCTTTCTTAACCTAATAAAAAGTCATATAAATATTATAACAAATTGTATGCTATGGTGAAATGGAAGCAATCCATTTAAGTGCTACCTTATGTACCCACGCCAATCAATGTTCTACTTTTCACAGGAGAGACACAGAAAAACTTTGAACTCAGTTCCTGATGTAATTCAGGACATTGCACAATTATGTATTTGACTTCTATGAGGTCAGCCCTATGGCAATAAGAAATACATAAGTAGCTGAAGACTTGCATAAAAACTCTCTGGGACTAGGCATGTTGGCTCACACCTATAATCGCAGCACTTTGGGAGGACAAGGCAGGTGGATCACTTGAGGTCAAGAGTTCGAGACCAGCCTGGACAACATGGTAAAACCTTGGCTCTACTAAAAATACAAACATTTGCCAGGTCATGGTGGCACACACCTGTAATCCCAGCTACTCAGGAGGCTGAGGGACAAGAATCACTTGAGCCCAGGAGTCAGAAGCTGCAGTGAGCAGAGATTGTGCCACTGTACTCCAGCCTTGGTGACAAAGTGAGACTCTTAAAAATAAAAATATGTAAATAAATAAATTGAAAAAGCTCTCTGGTTCTCAGACTTCACCTCTAGCTGAGCATGTAAACCACTTGTCATTTCTTTAGGGTAACTTACTTAATGTACTTAGGAGTAGCCACCCTTCTTCCACAGTCCTTGTAGTGCTCACAAAGTCAAGTACAGGAGTCACCTCATGATCCAAGGCACTTGCTTCACTAAGAAAATTGTCAATTTCAATAACATGTGACAATTTGGTTAGTTATAATGCCTTTGTATGCCATAGAGTACCAGAATCTTATTTCCCATAGATAGAGAATTGAGCATTATGTTCACCACCAAGGACATTCCAAGTAATCTCAGAACCTCATCTTTAAGGATCTGCTTTTTGCTATCACTTCTGTTGGCAAATATTTTACCTATGTCAGATCTAAGAGTAGGAAAAAAAAATTTTTTTAATTTAAAAAAATAAAAAAAAACAAAGCAAATGTTTTACAAATCAGGGTCAAGTAAAGACAACAGAAACCACATCAGTTGTTTATCAAAAGATTGTTTATCACAAAAAAAAAATTTAAATATAAAACTGCGACGTGTGGCAAAAAAAAAAAGAATGGGAAAGTAAATATACTGTTGTAAGGTTCATATTCAACATGAAGTGGCCAGGCGCGGTGGCTCACGCCTATAATCCCAGCACTTTGGGAGGCCAAGGCAGGTGGATCACAAGGTCAAGAGATCGAGACCATCCTGGTCAACATGGTGAAACCCCGTCTCTACTAAAAATACAAAAATCAGCTGGGCGTGGTGGCACACGCCTGTAGTCCCAGCTACTTGGGAGGCTGAGGCAGGAAAATTGCTTAAACCTAGGAGGCAGAGGTTGCGGTGAGCTGAGATCATGTCATTGCACTCCAGCCTGGGCAACAAGAGTGAAACTCCGTCTCAAAAAAACAAAACAAAACAAAATCAACATGAAGTGATATCATATGAAGGCAATCTGATGTGAGTTAAAGATGCATATTGTAAGTCCTAGAGTAATCACTAAAGAATAAAACTGCAAGGTACAGATAATAAGCCAATAAAAAATAAAATAAAACACTAAAAATATTGAATTATTCCAAAAGAAGACAGAAAAATAAGAAAAGGAAGCAAAGCATGGATGGGGGAAAAATTCTTTAATAAAAGCAAAATGAGCCAGATGTGGTGGCTCACACCTATAATCCCAACACTTTGGGAGGCCAAGGTGAGTGGATCACTAAAACTCAGAAGTTTGAGACCAGCCTAAGCAACATAGTGAAATGCTGTCTCCACTGAAAGTACAAAAATTAGCTGGGCATGGTGGCGTGCATCTATGATCTCAGCTACTTTGGAGGCTGAAGCAGGAGAATTGCTTGAACCTGGGAGGCGGAGGTTGCAGTGAGCTGCAATTGTACCACTGGACTCCAGCCTGGGTGAAAAGTGAGATTCCACCTCAAAAAAAAAAGAAAGAAAAAAAATCAAAATGGTAGCTGTAAGCACAACTATATTCAAAACTATAGTAAAGATTTCAAGCAACCAAGGTGAGAAGGCAAACACGAACCATGTGATAATGGATCAGTGTTGGAGATGTCAGTTTAAAAGCTGCAGTAGCGCACATCTGTAATCCCAGCACTTTGGGAAGGAAGGTTAAAGGACTGCTTGGGCCCAGGAGTTCGAGACCAGCCTGGACAACATGTAAGACACTGTCTCTACAAAACATTTTTTAAATATTAGCAAGGGGTGGCAGCACACACCGGTGGGCCCAGCCCGGGGGGGGTCAAAGCTACAAAGGGCTGTGTTCCTGCCATTGCACTCCAACCTGGGTGACAGAGCAAGACCTAGTTTCAAAACTAAAAAACAAAACGAAATAATATTTAGTTTAATATAAAGACAGATATATGATGACAGATATATTAATATTAATAGATATGTGGGAAACCCAGACCCTCGTCCCTCATGTCTCGCCAGGCTTCCTGAGCTTCGACAACCCGGCCAGCGCGTAGACCACCATCCAGGCCATGAACGGCTTCCAGATCGATATGAAGAGGCTCAAGGTGCAGCTGAGGCGGCCCAAAGACGCCAATCGCCCGTACTGAGCGCCAGCGGGAGCGTCCCCCAGGGGAGACCAGGACTCGCTCAGGGCAGGATGCTGAACGGGATACATTAAAAAACAAACCTCTCTCTATATATATTTATAAATGGGAACTGTTGGATGACACCTTTGACGTATCAGCCAATATCAACCAAGCTGAAGACTCCAGACACTGTCTGTGTGACTGTAACATTTCTTCAAGGAAAGTATAGCATCTATGGAGTTCAGAGGGCATGTGTTTGGGGGAAAAATATATACGACACAAAGAAAAAGAAGATGAAGAAAAATGAGGGGAAAAAAATCACAAAAAAAGGCAACTTTAAAACAAAATATCACTAGACCAGATGGGGAGGCTGAAGGTCTGGGAACTGGGAGGAGACGCTGCTTACGGATCCCGGGGCTTTTCTAGCCCACGGATGCCTGAGGCAGGCTGGGGCAAGCGGTGCGTGGGAGGCCGCCACTGAGCATCTCTATCTGTTATTCCTTTAGCTATTTAGGGACCAAAAGACCAAACTTTTTATTGCAGATGTGTAGCTCTATGTCAAACAGAGGGGGAATGGAGGACCCCCTACTTCCTGCCTCATGGCTGTTCTTGAAACAGCTTAGAGCGATTCTATGAAAAACGTAATAAAAAAATAAAAGAAAAAAAAAAGGAAAAATAATGCTTCAGTGCTTTTAAAACAGCAAGATAATAGTTCTTTGATACTTTGAGAGGCTTTTTGATGACCCTCATCCAAGTCTATGACACTTTCCTATGGTTTTCTGTATTCTATGTCTGGATGGAGCTGTTAAGATGAACAAATTGGTGGATATTTGGGGAAAGCAACAGAAATCTTAACTCATAAGCCGTGAAGTGTGAGAAAACAAGGAGGGGAACAAACGGGACTTACCAGGCAGTCATTGTTGTGAAAAGTCTGTAAATGCTTCTAACTCTTCCCCCTCTTAAAATCACAATAGTTGTACAGAATTTTAAAAAGGAAAAGTTTAAAATACCTACATAATGGAAGAAAAATTAAAGGAAAGCAAAAAATAAAAAAGGGAAAAAAAAAACTATAGAAGTTAGCGTTACTGCTAAAATCCCAGATGTTTTAGGACTGTACTTTTGTAGAGTTTAGACTGAGCATCAATCCCTTCTCCCCGCGAGCACTGTCGGACGCCGCTGTCCCAGAGGGCCAGGCCAAACTCGCCCCAGACCTGCGGGCGCCTGGCTGCCCGTCGCCGGTGGAGGCCACACCGTCGGCCGGGACCGGTCGAGTCGCCTGGGACGCCGCTGCCGCCGCCGTCCTCGCCTCTCGCCTCCCTCCGGGAGCTGCGCGCGCTTCACTCGCCTTCCACGCTTGCTCCAGAGACTTTCCGGGCAAGGGAGAACTGGGAACTTTCATCTTAAAACAACTAGACAACACACACACACACACAATCTTAAAAAAAGAGAGAAAAAAATAAACAATCTTTGAAGAATTTCTGAAACTGTTTACAAGGAATTTTGAAAAACAGGGATGTTTAAATGATGCCGGCTCTGTTTTTCTGTAAATAAATTTGCATATTTTGTAGGACTTTTAATTGTAATGATAGAGAAAAAAACAAGGAAAACTATTTAATGAAAGCAACATATTTATCTTCGGTAAATGACTTTAGAGCAGTTAAAGACATTGCTTAAAAAAACTCAGAATCAGAAAAAACACTGAATTATTTAAGAACACATATATTTTAAAGTATAACATATTATTATAATTTGTGCCCTTGGGAAGATTGCTTTGGCATTCTGCCCCGATTCCTTCTCATCGATGTCCAGCTCATCTGAAGGCGGGGGGATTCTCAGACCTACCATTTTTTCCCTTTAGAAGAACAAATTTCCAGTTCCTCAAGGGCCTCCTGCCTTTCCTTTCTTTCTGTCAATTTTGTTGTTTTTCATTTTCTTTTTTTCTCTTAACTCCTCATTTTAGGATGTCCAGATGTAAAAAAAAAAGAAAGAAAGAAAGAAAGAAAGAAAGAAAGAAAGAAAGAAAGAAAGAAAGAAAGAAAGAAAGAAAGAAAGAAAGAAAGAAAGAAAGAAAACAGCTGCAGTTCAGTACAACTGCTCCTTTCACACTCAACTCCCTAAAACTCCTTGTAACCTTCTGTAACTATTGGATGACGCTTTCTCCAGCTTAGCCCTAAATAAAGCACAGTTTAAAATATATATATATATATATATATATATATTTATAGATATGTATGTATGTGAGATGTGGTTCTCACCACCTGCGGAAGTCTGACCTGAAGACCCTGACTCAACAACGGATGAAGGAATGCACTCTCACACCATTACAGTGTTTCAAGTGGGCTAGGGATGGTCATTGGCTGCTTTCAGAGGTCAAAACGTAACCAATCAACCCAGACCCTCTGTTTCTCCACACTTTTATTCACAGCAGAGGTTTTAGGTTACCTTACCTTCCTGTTACCTTTTGACATAACCTGTTAAACGCTGGTCTTGTTGATATTCCGAAAACATATGCCTCTCACCTTAATATCCTATTTTTTAGTAGATTTTTTTTTACTGTTTTACATTTTTTTTATTTTTTTAAACATATTTTAAGTTCTGGGGTACATGTGCAGATCATGCAGGATTGTTACATAGGTATACACATGACATGGTGGTTTGCTGCATCCACCCTCTGTCATCTACATTAGATATTTCTCATAATGTTATCCCTCCCCAATTCCCCCACCCCCTGCTATCCTTCCCATAGCCCCCAATCTCCAACAGGCCCCAGTGAGTGGTGCTCCCCTCCCCATGTCCATGTGTTCTCATTGTTCAAGACCCGCTTATGAATGAGAACATGCAGTATTGGGTTTTTTGTTCTTGTGTCAGTTTGCTGAGAATGATGACTTCATCCATGTCCCTGCAAAGGACATGAACTCATCCTTTTGATGGCTGTATAGTATTCCATGATGGTATATCCCACATTTTTTTAATCCAGTCTATCTTCGATGGCCATTTGGGTTGGTTCCAAGTCTTTACCATTGTAAACAGTGACACAGTGAACATATGTGTGCATGAGTCTTTATACTAGAACGATTTATAATACTTCGGGTATATACCCAGTAATGGGATTACTGGGTCAAATGGTATTTCTATTTCTAGATCCTTGAGGAATTGCTACACTGTCTTCCATAATGGTTGAACTAATTTATACTCCCAGCAACAGTGTAAAAGCATTCCTATTTCTCCACATCCTCTCCAGAATCTATTGTCTCCTGATTTTTTAATGATCACCATTCTAACTGGCATGAGATGGTATCTCTATGTGGTTTTGATTTGCATTGCTCTAATGACCAGCGATGATGAGCTTTTTCTCATATGTTTGTTGGCTGCACAAATGTCTTCTTTTGAAAATTGTCTGTTCATATCCTTCACCCATTTTGCGATGAGGTTGTTTGCTTTTTTCTTGTAAATTTGTTTAAGTTCTTTGTAGATTCTGGATATTAGCCCTTTGTCAGATGAGTAGGTTGCAGAATTTTTTTCCCATTCTGTTGGCTAGCAGCTCACTCTAATGATACTTTCTTTTGCTGGGCAGAAGCTCTTAAATTTAGTTAGATCTCATTTGTCTATTTTGGCTTTTGTTGCCATTGCTTTTGGTGTTTCAGTCATGAAGTCCTTGCCTATGCCTATTGTCCTGAATGGTATCACCTAGGTTTTCTTCTAGTGGTGTTATGTCTTTTTCTTAAATCTTTAATCCATCTGGAGTTTTGTATAAGGTGTAAGGAAGTGATCCAGTTTCAGCTTTCTGCATATGGCTAGCCAGTTTTCCCAATACCATTTATTAAATAGGGAATCCTTTCCCCATTCCTTGTTTTTGTCAAGTTAGTCAAAGAACAGATGGTTGTAGATGTGTGCCATTACTTCCAAGGCCTCCATTCTGTTCCATTGGTCTATATCTCTGTTTTGGTACCAGTACCATGCTGTTTTGATTACTGTAGCCTTGTAGTATAGTTTGGAGTCAGGTAGCATGATGCCTCCAGCTTTGGTTTTTTGGGAGGTTTTTTTATTTTTTGGGGGGATGTTTTTTTGTTTTTTGTTTTGTTTTGTTTTGTTTTTTTGCTTAGGATTGTCTTTGCGATGTGGGCTCTTTTTTGGTTCCATATGAAGTTTAAGGTGGTTTTTTCTAGTTCTGTGAAGAAGGCCAATGGTAGCTTGATGGGGGTAGCATTGAGTCTATAAATTACTTTGGGCAGTATGGCCATTTTCACAATGGATGTTTTTCTATCTGTTTGTGTCCTCTCTTATTTCTTTGAGCAGTGGTTTGTAGTTCTCCTTAAAGGGGTCCTTCACATCCCTTGTTAGTTTTATTCCTAGATATTTTATTCTCTTTGTAGCAATTGTGAATGGGAGTTTGCTCATGATTTGACTTTCTGTCTGTTATTGATGTATGGGAATGCTTGTGATTTTTGCACATTGATTTTGTATCCTGAGACTTTGCTGTTATCAGCTTAAGGAGATTTTGGGCTGAGACAATGGGGTCTTCTAAATATACAATCATGTCATCTGCAAATAGAGACAATTTGACTTCCTCCTTTTCCTAATTGAATATCCTTTATTTCATATTCTTGCCTGATTGCTCTGTCCAGAACTTCTAATACTATGTTGAATAGGAGTGGTGAGAGAGGGCACCTTTGTTCTGTGCAAGTTTTCGAAGGGAATGCTTCCAGTTTTTGCCCATTCAGTATGATATTGGCTGTGGGCTTGTCATGAACAAGCTTTTATTATTTTGAGATACGTTTCATCAATACCTAGTTTATTGAGCATTTTTTGCTTAAAGAGCTGTTGAATTTTGTTGAAGGCTTCTGTCCAGAAATTTATCCATATCTTCTAAATTTACTGGTTTATGTGCATAGAGGTGTTTGTAGTAGTATCTGGTGGTAGTTTGTATTTCTGTGGGATCAGTGGTGATATCCCCTTGATTATTTTTTATTGCATCTATTCAATTCTTCTCTCTCTTTTTTTTTTCATTAGTCTGGCTAGCCGTCTGTCTATTTTGTTGATCTTTTCAAAACACCAGCTCCTGGATTTACTGATTTTTTGAAGAGTTTTTTTTTATGTGTCTCTATCTCCTTCAGTTCTGCTCTGATCTTAGTTATTTCTTGTCCTCTGCTAGCTTTTGAATTTGTTCGATGTTGCTCCTCCATTTCTTTTAATTGTGATGTTAGGGTGTCAATTTTAGATCTTTCCTCGCTTCTCTTTTGGGCAGTTAGTACTATAAATTTCCCTCTAGACACTGTTTTAAATATGTCCCAGCGTTTCTGGTACGTTGTGTCTTTGTTCTCATTGGTTTCAAAGAACATCTTTATTTCTGCGTTCTTTTCATTATTTATCCAGCAGTAATTCAAGAGCAGGTTGATCAGTTTCCATGTAGTTGTGCGGTTTTGAATGAGCTTGAATTTTGTAGAAGGCCTTCTCTGCATCTATTGAGATAATCATGTTCTGTTTATGTGGTGGATTACACTTATAACAGATTACATTCTGTATTGTTCTGTTTATGTGGTGGATTACATTTAGAGGCTGGTGTATATTAAACCAGACTTGCATCCCTGGAATGAAGCCTACTTGACCATAATGGACAAGCTTTTTGATGTGCTGTTGCAATCAGTTTGCCAGTATTTTATTGAAAAATTTTGCATCTATATTCATCATGGATAATGACAAGAAGTTTTCTTTTCTTGTTGAGTATCTGCTGGGTTTTGGTATCAGGATGATATTGGGCTCATATAATGATTTGGGAAGGATTCCCTCTTTTTGGATTATTTGGAATAGTTTCAGAAGGAGGGATACCAGCTCCTCTTTGCATGTCTGGTAGAATTCAACTGTGAACCCGTCTGGACCTGGACTTTTCCTGGTTGGTAGGTTATTAATTGCTACCTCAACTTCAGCCCATGTTATTGGTCTATTCAGGGCTTCAACTTCTTCCTGATTCAGGCTCAGGAGGGTGCAAGTGTCCAGGAATTTATCCATTTTTTCCAGGTTTACTGGTTTATGTGCGTAGAGTTATTTGTAGTAATCTCTGATGTTTGTTTGTATTTTTATTGCATTTATTTGATTATTTGATTATTATTGCCTTTCTTGGTTATTAAACTGGCTAGTGGTCTATTTTGTTGATCTTTTCAAAAAATCAGCTCCTGGATATATTAATTTTTTGAAAGGTTATTTGTGTCTCTATCTCCTTCAGTTCTGCTCTGATCTTAGTTATTTCTTGTCTTCTGCTAGCTTTTGAATTTTTTTAAAATCTTCCTCCTCTAGCTCTTTCAATTTTGATGATAGAGTGTTCATCTTAGATCTTTTCTTGTTTCTCATGTGGGCATTTATTGCTATAAATTTCCCTCTAGACACTGCTTTAAATGTGTCCCAGAGAGTCTGGTACATTGTGTCTTCATTCTCA
This sequence comes from Saguinus oedipus, assembly GCA_031835075.1. Lineage (NCBI taxonomy): Eukaryota > Metazoa > Chordata > Mammalia > Primates > Cebidae > Saguinus > Saguinus oedipus. The sequence continues at coordinate 58,235,772 of CM063178.1, read as the reverse complement.
TTGAGTTCAAATAACATCTTTATTCCTGCCTTCATTTCATTGTTTATCCAGTCAACATTCAGGAGCCAGTTGTTCAGTTTCCATGAAGTTGTGCAGTTCTGAGTGAGTTTCTTGATCCTGAGTTCAAATTTGATTGCACTGCGATCTGAGAGACTGTTTGTTATGATTTCCATTCTTTTGCATTTGCTGAAGAGTGATTTACTTCCAATTACGTGGTTGATTTTAGAGTAGGTGTGATGTGGTGCTAAGAAGAATATATATTCTGTGGATTTTGGGTGGAGGTTTCTGTAGATGTCTATTAGGTACGCTTGGTCCAGATCTGATTTCAAGTCCTGGATATCCTTGTTAATTTTATGTCTTGTTGATCTGTCTAACATTGACAGTGGAGTGTTAAAGTGTCCCACTATTATTGTGGGAAAGAGTCTAAATCTCTTTGTAGGTCGTTAAGAACTTGCTTTATGTATCTGGATGCTCCTGTATTGGGTGCATATATGTTTAGAATCATTAGCTCTTCTTGTTACATTGATCCTTTTACCATTATGTTATGCCCTACTTTGTCTCTTTTGATCTTTGTTAATTTAAAGACTATTTTATCAGAGACTGGGATTGCAACTCCTGCTTGCTCTCTCTCTCTCTCTCTCTCTCTCTCTCTCTCTCTCTCTCTCTCTCTCTCTCTCTCTCTCTTTCTCTCTCTCTCTCCTTGGTAAATCTTCCTCCATCCCTTTATTTTGAGATTATGTGTGTCCTTGCATGTGAGATGGGTTTCCTGAATACAGCACACCAATGGGTCTTGACTTTTTATCCAGTTTTCCAGTCTGTGTCTTTTGATTGGGGCATTTAGCCCATTTACATTTAAGGTTAATATTGTTATGATTGTTATGTGTGAATTTGATCCTGCCATTCTGATGCTAGCTGGTTGTTTTGCCCATTAGTTGATGCAGTTTCTTCATTGTGACAGTGGTCTTTACCATTTGGTACATTTTTGGAGTGGCTGGTACTGGTTGTTCCTTTTCATGTTTAGTGCTTCTTTTAGGAGATCTTGTAAGATAGACCTGGTGGTGATGAAATCTCTCACCAATTGCTTGTCTATAAAGGATTTTATTTCTCCTTCACTTATGAAGCTTAGTTTGGCTGGATATGAAATTCTAGTTTGAAATTTTCTTTCTTTAAGGATATTGAATATTGGCCCCCACTCTCTTCTGGCTTGTAGGGTTTCTGCCAAGAGATCCCCTGTGAGTCTAATGGGCTTCTCTTTGTGGGTAACCCGACCTTTCTCTCTGGCTGCACTTAGCATTTTTCCTTCATTGCAACACTGCTGAATCTGATGATTATGTCCCTTGGAGTTAGTCTTCTTGAGGAATATCTTTGTGGTGTTATCTGAATTTCCAGGACTTCAATGTTGGTCTGCCTTGCTGGGTTGGGGAAGTTCTCCTGGATAATATCCTGAAGAGTGTTTTCCTGCTCGACTTCATTCTCTCTGTCACAAATGTAGATTAGGTCTTTTCACATAATCTTGCATTTCTTGGAGGTTTTGTCCATTTCTTTCCACTCTTTTTTCTCGAATCTTGCCTTCTCGTTTTATTTCACTGAGTTGAACTTCAATCTCTTATATCCTTTCTTCTGCTTGGTTGATTCGGCTGTTGAAACTTGTGTATGCTTCACGAAGTTCTTGTGTTATGTTTTTCAGCACCATCAAGTCGTTTATATTCTTCTCTAAGCTGTTTATTCTGGTAAGCATTTCGTCCAACCCTTTTTCAAGGTTCTTAGTTTCTTTGCATTGGGTTAGAATATGTTCTTTTAGCTCAGAGAAGTTTGTTATTTCCCACCTTCTGAAGCCGGTTTCTGTCAATTCATCAGACTCATTCTCCATCCAGCTTTGTTACCTTACTGGTGAGGAGTTGTGATCCCTTAGAGGAGGGGAGGTGGTATGGTTTGGGGAGTTCTCATCCTTTTTGCACTGGTTTCTTCCCATCTTTGTGGATTTATCTACCTGTGGTCTTTGTAGTTGGTAACTTTTGGATGGGGTCTCTGAATGGATGTCCTTTTAATTGATGTTGAAGCTATTTCTTTCTGTTTTATAGTTTTCCTTCTAACAATCAGGCCCCTCTGTTGCAGGACTGCTGGAGGTCCACTCTAGACCCTGCTTGCCTGGGGATCACCTGCAGGGGCTGAAGAACAGTAAGGGTTACTGTCAGTTTCTTCTTTGGTTATCTTCATCCCAGAAGGGTACCTCCCCAGATGTCAGCCTGAGCTCTCCTTTATAGGATTTCTCTTTGGATATATGGGGGTCAGGGAGCTGTTTGAGGAGACAGTCTGTCCCTTATAGGAGCTCAAGTGCTTTACTGTGAGCTCTGTTGTTCCATTCACAGCTGCTGGGCAGGTACATTTAAGTCTGCTGCAGCAGAACTCATAACCACCATTTTTTCCCAGGTGCTCTGTCCTGGGACTGTGGGGCTTTATTTATAAGTTCCTGACATGCTGCTGCCTTTTTTCAGAGATGCCCTGCCAAGCAAGGAAGTAGTCTAGTCACAGTCTGCCAACAGAGGCATTGCTGAGCTGCCATGGGCTCTGCCCAGCTGCTGTGTAAACTTCCTTGTGAATTTATTTACAGAGGTACAGTTAGAATTGCCTCAGTAATGGCAGTCTACCTCAGTAGTGGCGGACTGCCTCAGTAATGGCAGATTGCCTTGGTAATGGTGGGCTGCCTCAGTAATGGTGGACTGCTTCAGTAATGGTGGACTGCCTCAATAGTGGTGGACTTCCTCAGTAATGGTGGACACCTTTCCCCCCACAGAGCTGGACCATCCTGAGTCCAGCTGTGCTTGCAGCAAAAGTCTCAATCCAGAGCGTTTCAGGTTGCTGGTCTTTGTGGGGGTGGGATCCACCAAGCCAGACCACCCAGCTCCCTATTTCAGCCCCCTCTTTTTCAGTTGAATGGGTGACTCTGTCTCCCATGCATTCCAGGTGCCAGTTGAAATGGCCACCCAGATGTGTGTGAGTATTTGTGCAGAAACCCACCCTGCCGGCTGAAACAGCTGTGCTGGAAACTCATGGTGCTTTTTAGCCTGGGAATCTCCTGGTCTATGGGCAGTAAAAACTCATTTGGAAATGTGGTGATCACTCACTCTCTGCATTATTCTAGCTATATTATATCAAATCAATAAAAACAGCACTCCAGAGCTGTTCCTATTCAGTCATCTTGGATCCCTCTGTTGTTTTGTTTATTGAGACAGGGTCTTGTTCTGTCACTCAGGCTGGAGTGCAGTGGCATTGAGTGAGTTTCTTTCTATTTTTTTTTTTTTTTTTTGAGACAGAGTCTTGCTCTGTCACCAGGCTGGAGTGTAGTGGCTCAGTTATGGTTCACTGTAATCTCTACCTCCTGGGTTCAAGAAATTCTCTTGCCTCAGCATCCTGAGTAGCTGGGACTACAGGCATGCACCACCATGCCCAGCTAATTTTTGTGTTTTTTAGTAGAGACGTGGTTTCACCATATTGGCCAGGATGGTCTCAATCTCTTGACCTCATGATCTGCCCACCTCAGCCTCCCAAAGTGCTGGGATTACACGCATGAGCCACTGGGCCCGGCCTTGAGTGAGTTTCTTAGTCCTGAGTTCTAATTTGATGGCACTGTGGTCTGAGAAACTGTTATGATTTCCATTCTTTTGCATTTACTGAGGAGTGATTTACTTCCAATTATGTGGTCAATTTTAGAGTAAATGTGATGTGGTGCTGAGATGAATGCATATTCTGTAGATTTGGGGTGGATAGTTCTGTAGATGTCTACTAGGTCCACTTGTTCCAGATCTGAGTTCAAGTCCTGGATATCCTTGTCAATTATCTGTCTTGTTGTTCTGTCTAGTATTGACAGTGGGGTTTAAGGTTTCCCACTATTACTGTGTGGGAGTCTAAGTCTCTTTGTAGGTCACTAAGAACTTGCTTTATGTATCTGGGTGCTCCTGTATTGGCTGCATATATATTTAGGATCATTAGCTCTTCTTGTTGCATTGATCCCTTTACCGTTATGCAATGTCCTTATTTGTCTCTTTTGGTCTTTGTTCGTTTAAAGACTATTTTATCAGAGGCTAGGTTTGCAACCCCTGCTTTTTTTTCTCTCCATTTGCTTGATACATCTTCCTCCATCCCTTTATTTTGAGCCTATGTGTGACTTTGCCTGTGAGATGGGTCTCTTGAATATAGTACACCAAAGGGTCTTGACTCTTTATCCAGTTTTCCAGTCTGTGTCTTTTGATTTGGGCATTTAACCCACTTACATTTAAGGTTAATATTGTTATGTGTGAATTTGATCCTTCCATTTTGATGTTAGCTGGTTGTTTTGCCTGTTAGTGAATGCAGTTTCTTCACTGTGTCAATGGTCTTTAAAATTTGGTATGTTTATGCAGTGGCTGGTACTGGCTATTCCTTTCCATGTTTAGTGCTTCCTTAAGGAGTTCTTATAAGGCAGGCCTGCAGTTCTTATCCATTGCTGCCTATCTCACTGCCCTGCCTAATTGTTTTTGTTGTGTTTGTCACCAACATACTCCATACATTTTATTTATTTACATTATTATTATCTGGGTCATCCAAATAGAATACTCTATGAGCACAGGATTTGGGTCCATGTTAGTCACTGCTGTACTTTCAATGTCTTGGGTATAAAATAGACTCTCAAGAAATAACTGAAGCGTGAACAGGTTTTTGCACTTTTCTGTGTATTTGATATAAATCACAGATGCCAAAGAACGTATATAGTTATTAAGTCCCTGTCTCACATGAATGTCATTACCGCATACTATTTGCATATCAATTCTTATTTCCAATTAAATTTAAAATCATAAAACTCGGGAGGAGGAGGCAAGATGGCATCGTAGAGGCGACAGGATTGCAGCTCTCAGTGAAGGCGCAGAGGGTGAGTCCTAGCCGCATTCTCGGATGTTCCTTTTATGCCCACAGAGCGTTGAAAGTCCCAGGTGTGGGAGAGACACAGGACGCTAGTGCTAGCTGGCTCCTGCCGCCTCTTTGGCCGCAGCGGGACCCGGCGTGGAACTCACTGGTCTGGGTGCCCTGTTAAACTGGCAATCTGAGATTTGGAAGGGTAGATTGGCATGTTCATCTGATTGAACGGGACTTGGACAATGAGCCAGACCAGGAGTTTCCTTGGAAGCATGATCTGAGCCAGGGTAGTGGGCAGCGGCACGGGAGATTGCACAGATCCCAGTGCCCTATCGGCAGGCTACTAGGGTGCCAGTGAGAGAGTCGACCTTTCAGCTTGGGGAGAGGAAGAGAGAGAGAGAGAAAGGACGGACTCTGAGGCAGGGAGCTGGGTGATTGGGCTCGGCGGGTCCCACGCTCACGGGGACAAGCAGGGTGGCAACTGGAGATGCTTGGGGCTGAGAGTTTTGCTGCCGGCATCTAGGACGGTGCAGCCCGGTGAGGGAGGGGCGTCCACCATTGCTGACGCAGTCCACCCCCACTGAAGTACCGCCCAGGACTGACGCAGCCTGCCGTTGCTGAGGCAACCTGCCATAACAGAGAGACTCCGGGCTCCACAGCAGAAGGAAGCCCAGAAGCAACAGGGCGGACCTGCGCTAGCAAGTCAGAGCCCCGGCAGGCAAATAGTGAATAGACTGCCGCCTAGTGGGGCAGGACAGTGCAACAGATACTCATAAAGAAAGCCCCAACTCCCTGAGATAGAGCATCTAAGGGGGGGTGGAAAGGGTGGTGTTTTATGAGTTCTATAGCAGCAGACATAAACAACCTCCCAACAATGCTGAATGAACAACGGAGCTCACAGCTCAGCACTGGAGCTCCTATAAAGCACAGACTGTATCCTCAAGCAGCTCCCTGACCCCTGTATATCCAAGGAGTCACCCCAGAAAAGGACTAATCAGACTGACATTTGGCTGGCATTATTCTGGAACAAGGACAGCAGAAGAAGAAACTGGTATCATCCCTCACTGTTCCGCAGCTGCTGCAGGTATACCCCAGACAAGCAGGGCCTGGAGTGGACCTCAGCACTCATACAGCAGAGGGGATAGACCATTAGAGGGAAAACTAAGTAACAGAAATACTTCATCATCAACAATCTCAGCATCCACACAGAGACCCAATTGAAAAATCAGCAACTACTAAGACGACAGGCGGATAAATCCATAAAGATGGGAAGAAACCAGCGCAAAAAGGAGGAAAGCACCCGAAACCAAAACACCTCACCTCCAAAAAGGACCAAAACTCCTCACCAGCAAGGGAACAAAGCTGGACGGAGAATGAATGTGACGAAATAACGGAATCAGACTTCAGAAAGTGGATAATGAGAAACTTCAGTGAGCTAAAGGGACATGTACTAAACCAGTGCAAAGGAACTAAGAACCTTGAAAAAAAGATTTGAAAAAAGATTTGAGGAATTGATAACAAGAATGGACAACTTAGAGAGGAATATGAATGAATTGAAGGAGCTGAAAAACACAACACGAGAACTTCGCGAAGCATGCACAAGTTTCAACAGCCAAATTGACCAAGCAGAAGAAAGAATATCAGAAGTTGAAGATCAACTCAATGAAATAAAATGAGAAACCAAGATTAGAGAAAAAAGCGGAATGAACAAAATCTCCAAGAAATGTGGGACTATGTGAAGAGACCCAACCTACGTTTGATAGGTGTACCAGAATGTGATGAAGAGAATGAATCCAAGCTGGAAAACACTCTTCAGGATATTATCCAGGAAAATTTCCCCAACCTAGCAAGACAGGTCAATACTCAACTCCAGGAAATACAGAGAACACCACAAAGATACTCCGCCAGAAGAGAAACCCCAAGGCACATAATCGTCAGATTCACCAGGGTTGAAATGAAGGAGAAAATACTAAGGGCAGCCAGAGAGAAAGGTTGGGTCACCCACAAAGGGAAGCCCATCAGACTTACAGCAGATCTCTCGGCAGAGACTCTACAAGCCAGAAGAGAGTGGGGGCCAATATTCAACATCCTTAAAGAAAAGAGCTTTCAACCCAGAATTTCATATCCAGCGAAACTGAGCTTCATAAGTGAAGGAAAAATAAAATCCTTCACGAACAAGCAAGTACTCAGAGATTTTGTCACCACTAGGCCTGCTTTACAAGAGCTCCTGAAAGAGGCACTACACATAGAAAGAAACAACCAGTTCCAGCCATCCTAAAAGCATACCAAATGCTAAAGAGCATCAACAAAATGAAGAATGTACATGAACCAATGGGCAAAACAGCCAGCTAGCATCAAAATGGCAGTATCAAATTCACACATAACAAAAACCAAAACCCATCAGTGTGCTGTATCCAGGAAACCCACCTCACACACAAAGTTACACAAAGGCTCAAAATAAAAGGATGGAGGAAGATTTACCAAGCAAATGGAGAGCAAAAAAAAGCAGGAGTTGCAATTCTCATTTCTGATAAAATAGACTTTAAAGCAACAAAGATCAAAAGGGACGAAGAAGGTCATTACATAATGGTAAAAGGATCGATACAACAAGAAGAGCTAATGATTCTAAATATATATGGACCCAATGTAGGAGCACCCAGATATATAAGGCAAGTTCTTAATGACTTACAAAGAGACTTAGACTCCCACACAATAATAGTGGGAGACTTTAACACTCCACTGTCAATAGCAGACAGATCAACCAGACAGAAAATTAACAAGGATATCCAGGACTTGAACTCAGACCTGGAACAAGCAAACCTGATAGACATTTACAGAACTCTCCACCCCAAATCCACAGAATATACATTCTTCTCAGCACCACATCACACCTACTCCAAAATTGACCACATAATTGGAAGTAAAGCACTCCTCAGCAAATGCAAAACAACTGAAATCATAACAAACAGTCTTTCAGACCATAGTGCAATCAAGTTGGAACTCAGAATTCAGAAACTAACTCAGAACCGCACAGCTTCATGGAAACTGAACAACTGGCTCTTGAATGTCGATTGGATAAACAATGAAATGAAGGCAGAAATAAAGAAGTTCTTTGAAACCAATGAGAATGAAGACAAAACGTACCAGAATCTCTGGGACACATTTAAAGCAGTCTGTAGAGGAAAATATATAGCAATAAGTGCCCACATGAGAAGAGTGGAGAGATCCAAAATTGACACCCTAATGTCAAAATTGAAAGAGCTAGAGGAGCAAGATCAAAAAAGCTCAAAACCTAGCCGAAGACAAGAAATAACTAAGATCAGAGCAGAACTGAAGGAGATAGAGACAAGAAAAACCCTTCAAAAAATCAATAAATCTAAAAGCTGGTTTTTTTAAAAGATCAACAAAATAGACAGACCACTAGCCAGACTGATAAAAAAGAAAAGAGAGAACAACCAAATAGATGCAATAAAAAACGATAAAGGGGAAATCACCACAGATTCCACAGAAATTCAAACCATCATCAGAGAATACTACAAACAACTCCATGCACACAAACTAGTAAATCAGGAAGAAATGGATAAATTCCTGTACGCCAGTGTCCTCCCAAGCCTAAACCATGAGGAAGCCGAAACTATGAATAGACCAATAACAAGGTCAGAAGTTGAGGCAGCAATTAAGAGCCTACCACACAAAAAAAGCCCAGGTCCAGATGGGTTCACAGCTGAATTCTACCAGACACACAAAGAGGATCTGGTACCATTCCTTCTGAAACTATTCCAAATAATCCAAAAAGAGGGAACCCTTCCCAAATCTTTTTATGAGACCAACATCATCCTGATACCAAAACCTGGCAGAGACTCAACAAGAAAAGAAAACTTCAGGCCAATATCCATGATGAACATAGATGCAAAAATCTTCAATAAAATACTGGCAAACCGATTGCAACAGCACATTAAAAAACTTATCCATCATGATCAAGTAGGATTCATCCCGGGGATGCAAGGCTGGTTCAACATACGCAAGTCTATAAATGTAATTCACCACATAAACAGAAGCAAAAACAAAAACCACGTGATTATCTCAATTGAGGCAGAGAAGGCATTTGACAAAATTCAACAGCCCTTTATGCTAAAAACCCTCAATAAACTTGGTATTGATGGAACATATCTCAAAGTAATAAAAGCTATTTATGACAAACCAACAGCCAATATCATACTGAATGGGCAAAAACTGGAAGCATCCCCTTTGAAATCCGTCACTAGTCAAGGATGCCCTCTCTCACCACTTCTATTCAACATAGTACTGGAAGTTCTAGCCAGAGCAATCAGGCAAGAAAAAGAAATAAAGGGTATTCAAATAGGAAAGGTGGAAGCCAAATTTTCTCTATTTGCAGATGACATGATAGTATACCTAGAAGACCCCATCGCCTCAGCCCAAAAGCTCCTGCAACTGATAAGCAACTTCAGCAAAGTCTCAGGATATAAAATCAATGTGCAAAAATTACAAGCATTCCTATACACCAATAACAGACTTAAAGAGAACCAAATCAAGAACGAACTGCCATTCACAATTGCTACAAAGAAAATAAAATACCTAGGAATACAACTCACTAGGAATGTAAGGGACCTCTTTAAGGAAAACTACAAACAACTGCTCAATGAAATAAGAGAGGACACAAACAGATGGAGAAACATTCCATGTTCGTGGTTAGGAAGAATCAATATTGTGAAAATGGCTATACTGCCCAAAGTAATTTACACATTCAATGCTATCCCCATCAAACTACCATTGAATTTCTTCACAGAACTGGAAAAAACCACCATGAATTTCATATGGAACCAAAAAAGAGCCCGCATAGCCAAGTCAATTCTAAGCAAAAAGAACACAGCAGGAGGCATCACGCTACCAGACTTCAAACTATACTACAAGGCTACAGTAATCAAAACAGCATGGTACTGGTACCAAAACAGAGATATAGACCAATGGAACAGAACAGAAGCATCGGAGGCAACACAACGTATCTACAACCATATTATCTTTGATAAACCAGACAAAAACAGGCAATGGGGAAAGGATTCCCTATTTAACAAATGGTGTTGGGAAAACTGGCTAGCCACGTGCAGAAAGCAGAAACTGGACCCCTTCCTGACACCTTACACTAAAATTAACTCCAGATGGATTAAAGACTTAAACGTAAGACCTGACACCATAAAAACCCTAGAAGAAAATCTAGGTAAAACCGTTCAGGACATAGGAGTAGGCAAGGACTTCATGACCAAAACACCAAAAGCATTGGCAACAAAAGCCAAAATAGACAAATGGGACCTAATCAAACTCCACAGCTTCTGCACAGCAAAAGAAACAGTCACTAGAGTGAATCGGCAACCATCAGAGTGGGAAAAAATCTTTGCAGTTTACACATCTGACAAAGGGCTGATATCCAGAATTTACAAAGAACTCAAACAGATTTACAGAAAAAAAAACAAACAAGCCCATTCAAAAATGGGCAAAGGATATGAACAGAAACTTTACAAAAAAAGACATACATGAGGCCAACAAACATATGAAAAAGTGCTCATCATCATTGGTCATTAGGGAGATGCAAATCAAAACCACATTGAGATATCATCTCACACCAGTTAGAATGGCGATCATTAAAAAATCTGGAGACAGCAGATGCTGGAGAGGATGTGGAGAAATAGGAACACTCTTACACTGTTGGTGGGAGTGTAAATTAGTTCAACCATTGTGGAAGACAGTGTGGCGATTCCTCAGGGACCTAGAAATAGAAATTCCATTTGACCCAGCAATCCCATTACTGGGTATCTATCCAAAAGACTATAAATCGTTCTACTATAAGGACACATGCACACGAATGTTTATTGCAGCACTGTTTACAATAGCAAAGACCTGGAACCAACCCAAATGCCCATCGATGATAGACTGGACTGGGAAAATGTGGCACATATACACCATGGAATATTATGCAGCAATCAAAAATGATGAGTTTGTGTCCTTTGTAGGGACATGGATGAATCTGGAGAACATCATTCTCAGCAAACTGACACAAGAACAGAAAAAGAAATACTGCATATACTCACTCGTAGGTGGGTGAGAAAGATGAGAACACATGGACACAGAGAGGCGGTCTACTATACACTGGGGACTGTTGGGGGAAATGGGGGAGGGACAGTGGGGGGGCTGGGGGGGATAGTTTGGGGATGAATACCAAGTGTTGGTGAGGGGGAGGAAGGCAGCAAAACACACTGCCATGTGTGTACCTATGCAACTATCTTGCACGTTCTGCACATGTACCCCAAAACCTATAATGCAATAAAAAATTTTTTAAATAAATAAATAAAACTCTATTCCCCAGTACCAAAATTCCAAAATAGATTCAGATTTCTCTGTATCCAGTTCATCCCTCTCCTCACCTTCACTGAAAGGTATCGACTCCTCTCAGACTCTGCCTATTTAATATGTCTGAATCAGGAGTCTCCCTACATGTCACATAGTTTACCATAAGCCTTGTAGGTAAAGCACATTCTTGTTCCTTTCATTAATTGATTCTCTTCCTTTTCTTGTATCTGCAGCTTCTCACTCAAGTCAGACGTTGATAACTGAGACAGAAGAGGATGGAGGCAAACTTGCATTGTGTGGTTCTCCAGGACCAAATTACTTGGCCCCCAAACATGAAACAAACAAAAATTACCCCCCTTTCTTTTGAGACAGAGTCTTGCTGTGTCACCCAGACTGGAGTGCTGTGACATGATCTCGGCTTACTGCCATCTCCACCTTCTGGGTTCAAGCGATTCTCCTGCCTAAGCATCTGAGACCACAGGCACACACCACCATGCATGGCCAACTTCTGTATTTTAGTAGAGATGGAGTTTCACTATGTTTCCCAGTCTGGTCTCAAACTCCTGGACTCAAGTGATCCACCCATTTTGGCCTTCAAGAGTACTGGGAATACAGGCATGAGCCACCACGCCTGTTCAAAAATTACCTATTTTAACCATTTCAACAAACGTGAGCTGTCTCATGTTTTTTCTTTGTAGACAAACTTGCTTTACAAAAAAAAAAAAAAGATTGAAAAGCAGAAAAGTCCAAATTCATCACTATTGTGGAAATAATGAATGCGGATTCTATATTATATCAATCCATTCAATAAACAAGTTATTCTAAATTAATACAATTAATTGTGTAGATAATTTTACTAACATGCTGATGGTAGCTATCTCCAAATTGAGTAGAAGATTTGGTAACAGAGAAAATGTGCATTCCCCAAACATTGTCTAAGTTGTGATTCTATTTGTGTGGATGCCCATAGCAACATCATAGAGCTAGGATCATTCTATGTCTAATTAGAAACTGGACTGGTAGCAAATTATTTGAGGTCTAGTTCTCCTAGGTTTTTGGCAATCTAATTGAAACTCAAATAGATGGTGTCCTCTGAGCATTGCAAGCTGTGAAAATTGGACTCAAAGTCTTGCTGGCATAGCATTCGGCATGTTTTCTAACAAAGTTTTTATTGTACTGTGGTTAAGGGGATAGATTTCTTCTATCGCCTCTAAAGAACTTGGACACCAACCAAAATATGCCTGGTGTCTGTATACATACGCATGCTTTGGTAACATTTTAATAACTCCCATTGAAACTCCATTACCAATGGCAAAATCAGCCACTTAACTTCCACTCTCTTGTTCAATAACATGGTCTTTGCAATTCTTCAATTAAATGTGAGCCTCGGGGATTTGGACTCAAGGCAGGGATACAGTGGAAGAACTTCAAAGATGTGATATCTTGAGTCTACCCTTTCTCTCCTGAAAGTGGAACAGACACTAGATATCTGGCATTCCAAAGGGCTCTATCTTTATACAAAATCTTCCAGAATGAATGTCAACAATCTTCTGTCGTGCACTGTGTCTAATGGCATCCAACTATTTTTTCAGAGGTTCAGGATCAAAGGAAGAAAGTAAAGCCATCAACCTACTAGGTAAGGTTAAGTTATGTATACTGCAATCAACCTGTTGTTATTGACTACATATAAAAAATTGACTTTTTTCAGGTATATTATGTTTTCAGGTATATTAAATGCTTTAAAGTCAAGGTGACATCATCTTCTCACTGACAGAAACAACAAAGGTGGCTGTTAAATATTGGAAAGACTCATGTTGTGTTAAGAGAGACACAGAGACCAGGCACGGTGGCTCACACCTATAATTCCAGCCCTTTGGGATGCTGAAGTTGGTAGATCACCTGAGGTCAGTTCACTAGCCTGGCCAACATAGTGAAACTCTGTCTCTGCAAAAATACAGAAATTAGTCAGGCATGATAGTCCGTGCCTGTAATCTCAGCTACTCGGGAGGCTGAGACAGGAGAATCGCTTGAACTCTAGAGGCAGAGATTGCAGTAAGCCGAGATCACACCATTGCACTCCAGCCCGGGTGACAGAGCAAGACTCCATGTCAAAAAAAAAAAAAGAGTGAGATAGAAATGCAGTCCATTTGGTTTGAGAGAAAGCCTCATGCAATTGCTATGATGCTTGAGTTGCTTATTGGTAAGATTCCTTTCTGTCAAATGCTTATCTTCACAATTTTTTTCAATCTTTTTAGAAAAATTTAGAGCCTTTATAGAATATTAGAGGAAAGGAACTTTCTTTTATCTTATTTCTGTCTCTTGTATTTTATACATCTGTTTCTTCAGCCAAACAGCTTCATGAAATATTTCATATGAAGTACAGGAATAATGTACTTCAATGCTTACCCAATAGATGGTGGTGAGATTTAAATTAATCAACTTTTTATGCTGCTTCACATATAGGAATCACTCAAACAAATAGAAGCTTTTTTACTACTGGAAATCATATATCTTGTATCATACTTCCCATCTCATCCAAATCTATCTCTGTTTACCTCACATTCTATAATGACATACCTCACATTCTATAATGCATGATGTTTCATCAATTTACACAAATCATCCACTTTTTATTAGGCTATAAACACTTGTTAAAAACTGACAATGTGCTCCAATTTCTCCATATGCATTTGAAGATTGCAATAAATGTTCACTGGCTATGTATAAGGTGGAACAAGTAATAATAATTTAAAATTTTTCCTTCGATGATCAATACAACTTACAAACATCGACACTATCCTAAAGATGATAATGTCTCTCACTGCTGTGTGGCCCCACCATCCTCTTAGTTTGACCCAAAAACAGAAAGAGCAAAAGAAAGTCTCATGATACAGTATAGGATGCCTCTCAGAAGGTGTCACTGTCTTTTTCCCTCCTCCGCACTGGAGCAAGAACCACAGCCTTCCATCGCCACTTTTCAGAACGACCCCCTCTATGTAATACTAGAAGTTCATAGATCGGAGTTGAGACAAAGAAGTCAAAGGACATTGCCCCCACCCACCATGGAGGAACATTTTAAGCTTTACTATCCTGAATATGAGAACATGGAGATCAGTAAACAGTTCAATTATTCACTAACCAGCCAGTACCTAACAAACACTGAATGTAATAATAAGGTCTTGGCTGGGTGCGGTGGCTTATACTTAATCCCAGCAGTATGGGAAGCCAAGACAGGCAGATCATGAGGTCGGGAGTTTGAGATCAGCCAGACCAACATAGTGAAACCCCGTCTCTACTGAAAACACAAAAATTAGCCAGACATGGTGGTGTGTGTCTGTAATCCCTGCTACTGGGGAGGCTAAGGCAGGAGAATAGCTTGAACCCAGGGGGCAGAGGTTGCAGTGAGCCAAGATTGTGCCACTGTACTCCACCCTGGATGACAGAGTAAGACTCAAAGTAATAATTATATTTATATTACTCAAAGTAATAATAATAATAATTTCTTTATTAATAGGGTAAGAAATCCTTTCATTCCACACTTCCCCACTCTGTGCCAATCACACAGCATTTTCCAGTGTTCTCTAAGTATGTCATCTTCACTACTGACTGACTTTTTACAGGCTGTTGCCTTTGCATGATAGATCCTGCTTCCATTTCTTGAAAATTGATCATGACTGATGGAGGGAAAACATCACCTCCTCTAGAAAACCTTCCTGCACTATTCCCAGCTAGAGCTCTGCTGTGCTCCCACAGCACAATATTTGCACCAGCATCATCTCCCATGTGTGATTATGCACTTATGTTTTTATATTTTCCATTAGAGTGAAAGTGGCTCCAGAGTAAGAACTTTCCTGTGCTCATGTGTATATTGCTAATACGAGCAGAATTCCAACTATCCCATGAAAATCACGAAATGTGTGTTGAAGGATTAGAAGACTCATTGGCTAAATGAAAGCTTTCTCATTTGCCCTAATAAATGCAGGCTCGGGAATGTAATCGAGTCCAACTCTAGGGAGACAGGTTCCATTTTTGTGACATCAATTCTGGCTGCACAAGCTTATTGAGATTGTTACAGAAGGGGTGGGAGATTGGTTGAGTTAAACTCATGCTAACGTCAAACTTATCTTGGAATTTTATTACTTTATATACAAATATTTCATCTGGGACAGTTTCTCTGCCACCTTTACCCTAAATGCAAAGATGTAATTCTGGCCAACCGAATGCTTAAACAATAATTACATGTTGTAGTGGATGGAATGTTGGCTTTGGAGCTAAAAGAATCACATTTGAAGTGAGTTCCACCACTTACTTCTGTTGTGAGTTTGGGAAAATTAACTCACCTTTCTGAACATCATTTCCTTATCTGTAAGGAAGAAATAAAAAACTCTTCTTCATAAGAATAAATAAGAGAACTGTTCACAAAACATTTTAACTTTTGGGATATGAAGATTAGAGGGGGATGATGACTCTCCAACTGGTTTTCTCCCAACCACCTACAAATGCACCTACTGATGGTGGAGACAGAAAAGTAGGAGGAACAGGACAGGAGAAAAAAGTAGATTACCAGTTGGTTCCTGCCTTTCGACGAAGCCTGAAGTGGGGCATCAACATTAAGACCCCAGGGTGAACCTTGTAACCTCTTAAATGAATCTCCTCCTTAGCTCAGATCCCTCCTCTTCCCTGCTGGCTCAAACTGATGATATCCACACCGAATCCATCTGACACAGTCCAGAGCTGGAGTCAGAGCCCCAATCATTCAGCTAGTTGTTGGCAGAATAAGGACCAGATGATAGCAATGCCCCAATCTCCCCAATCCAGAGCCCTCTTCACTACATCCCACTGCCTCCCTCAGAAGGAAAATTCTTCCCTTTGTGAAAAAGCTAATTACCTTTCAGATTGACAAAACCATTGGAGGTTCTCATCAAAATGTGTTCCTGCACAGGGTAGAAAACTAACTGATAATAATAGTAGTATTAATACTACAGCATCAGCTAAAGCAAAAATAAGAACCAGTTGATGGTCCTTGCACTTCTTATGTCTAGAAAAATCAGAACCTTTTGACTTCCATAGCAGTAATAAGATGAGATAAAAATATTTTCTTAAAATAAACAAAAAACAAAATTATTACAATAGTGTATTTTAATGCTATTCACTCTCAAAATACCACATGGTTCCACTTCTAAAACAGTCAAATTCATTGAAACTGAAAGTAGAATGGTAGTTTCCAGGGGCTGATGGGAGAGGGAACAGGGGAGTTGTTGGTCAATAAGTATAAAGTTTCACTTATTCAAGATATATAAGTCCTAGAAAATTGCTGTACAACATTCCACCTATAGTTGACAGTCCACTACTGTACACTTAAAAATTGTTAAAAGAATAGATCTTGTGTTAACTGTTTTCACCACAATCAAAAACTTTAATTATATTCTTTGAGATTTATTTTAACACATTGTTTCAAATATATTTCCTAATAGCAAATTTAACATATTTTCAAATAAATATCAAGCAAAAAATCTGATTAAAGTAGTGACAAGGAGAAGTTAACTAAGTGAAATCCTACTCTGCAATTTTAAGAAATCTGAGAGAAAACAACCAAGAGCTAGGAAATTGATCCATGGCACAGCAATATTGCAATAAGAAATAGGACAACATCCTCTTTAGCAACATAACACTCTCTTGAAGTCAACAGAATATTAGCTAATATGACTATTAAGTGCCTAGACTATAAGTTTCCTAATGGCTGGAACTACGTCTTACTTATTTTTGTATTTAACACTTCACAGTTCCTGACAACCAATAAGTTTGCGTGGATATAAAAATAAATAATAAAAATAATAAATTTAAATATGCTATGTAAATGTCACTATTAAACATAATATGCTTATTCTTTTCCAAAATAGTTTTATAGGAAAAGAATTACTGATCGACTTTGTATGTAATAATTTGATCGGCAAACTGATTTCTATTTTAAAAATGTGGACAATGCAACAAATTGCAAACACTACAACTGTGTGGGAAGTTCTTGAACTGCCTTCTAGTGTGCTTGGGACGACAATAAAACACACATCCCAGTGCTGTTGCATGACGTAGCTTGAAAAGAATAAAGAGGATGATTGAATGGAGATGAAAAACTGCACCAGGGTAAAAGAATTTATTTTCCTTGGCCTAACCCAGAATCAGGAAGCAAGCTTCATCCTGTTTCCATTCCTACTCTTGGTGTACGTGATGACTCTGCTGGGAAACCTCCTCATCATGGTCACTGTCACTTGTGAATCTCGCCTTCACACATCCATGTATTTTTTGCTCCGTAATTTATCTGTTGCCGATATCTGCTTCTCCTCCATCACAGCGCCCAAGGTTCTGGTGGACCTTCTATCTGAGACAAAGACCATCTCCTTCAATGGTTGCTTCATTCAGATGTTTCTCTTCCACTTTATTGGAGGAGTGGATGTATGTTCTCTATCAGTGATGGCATTGGATCGATATGTGGCCATCTCCAAGCCCCTGCACTATGTAACCATCATGAGTAGAGACCGTTGCATCAGGCTAACAGTGGCTGCCTGGGTGGGGGGCTTTGTCCACTCCACCGTGCAGATTTCCCTGTTGCTCCTTCTGCCTTTCTGTGGACTCAATGTTCTTGACACTTTCTATTGTGATGTCCCCCAGGTTCTCAAACTCGCCAGTACAGACATTTTCATACTTGAACTGCTAATGATTTCCAACAATGGACTGCTCACCACACTGTGGTTTTTCCTGCTCCTGGTGTCCTACATGGTCATATTATCATTACTCAAGTCTCAGGCAGGGGAGGGCAGGAGGAAAGCCATCTCCACATGCACCTCCCACGTCACTGTGGTGACCCTGCATTTCGTGCCCTGCATCTATGTCTATGCCCGGCCCTTCACTCCCCTGCCCACAGATAAGGCCGTCTCTGTCACCTTCACTATCATCTCCCCTCTGCTCAACCCCTTGATCTACACTCTGAGGAACCATGAGATGAAGTCAGCCATGAGGAGATTGAAGAGATGACTCAGACCTTCTGAAAGGAAATAGACCTGTACTTCTCTCCTTCTCACCACTTTTGAAAACACATGCCCCGCAAAAAAACACTCTACTCACTAATTGCTTTCTAATTGGTTTTTAGTCTACTAATAAGAAACACATAACTTTCAAACATTCTGATTAGCAGGCCATAATAATGTAAAAAGATGGATCTCTGTCACAGGAGAAAGTACATGGATACAATTGTTAGCAGGAGAGGTGTATTGTTTTTGCAATACAGCCATGGAAAAACTAAAGGAAATGGAATCAAAATACGCTCAGACATTTTCACTACAGTCCTGTGTTGTTGCCAGGAAGGGAGCTGAAACACATATTAGAAATATGATGCAGCTTGGACATTAGGATTCCATGAAATCTTTCATGAAGTCAACAGATCCTGATTTAAAAGACACATCCCAGTTAAGTTTCTCCTCCAATTCTATAAAATGAATCAAAGAATAACAACTTTAGGTTTTTTAATCTCAAACCTACCTACCAGTAGCTGAGAGCAGGTGCTTGGATCAGCACGGCTTGAGTTAGAACATGACCTCACACATTGTGATCTCTGTGACCTTGAGCACAGTTCTAACCTGATTTTCCTCTGAACCCCAGGCCTACTGGCCACCCCTCCAGGACATTCCCTCAGCAGACTGTGTTTGGCTGTAGCACAACACTTGGGACCCTGTTTCAATTCCCTGTTCTCTTTCTCCCAGTCTCCCCCAGTAGGATTATGCTTTATTTATTGTCATATCCCAACACCTGGCACAAGTATAGTATAATAAACACTACTGAAAATTACTGAATTAAAACATTCAATGAATGAACATTGCCTCTCACTCATTTCTGCTATTCAGATTATTGGAGGCCAAGGAGGGTGGATCACAAGGTCAGGCGTTCAAGACCAGCCTGGCCAAGATGGTGAAATCCTGTCTCTACTAAAAATACAAAAATTAGCTGGGCATGGTGGCTGCTGCCTGTCCCAGCTTCTCAGGAGGCTGGGGCAGAGAATAGTTTGGACCTGGGAGGCAGAGGTTGCAGTGAGCCGCGATCGTGCCACTGCACTCCAGCCTGGGTGACAGCAAGACTCCATCTCAAATAAAAAGAAAAAAATGATGAAGAAAAAGAAAATAATTCATTTTTACTCTCTGAAGACATGAATTTCTAAAAATGACTGAAATCTGTGAAGCTGCTTCAGACTGTGCACGTTTATTCAAAAAGCTGGAAAAAAGTGAGAAACATTATTCAATATATCAAGTTGGTTTTTATTTGTTTACTTAATGTGTTATCACGGCTGCTGGGAATTGTTCTTTCATTTTTTGTTTTGCACATTTCTGGAGGTAGATCCTAGATATCTTAAAATTATTGAAACTAGCAAAATGTGTATGTCAGTATACAAATCTCAGTTCACAAATCAGATATGCAAAGACCCTGAGACCCTGGGGATGTGTCCACAGGGTCCAAGAAACAGCAAGGAGGCCGTTTGGACTAAGTGAGAGAAACCAAGTAGAGAGGAAGTACCTGTAGTTGAGTTCAGAGAGATGGTGGGGCCAGGTCATCACAACTTTGTGGGCAGTTGCAAAGCTTTTAGCTTTCACACTGAGTAGGATGGACACATTTAGAGGTCTTTGAGGAACAGAAGAGGGATAAGAACAAGAACTGGGAACCAATTCAGAACCTACTATGATAGCCCCATGAGAGAAAGAATGAAGATATGACTTAGAATGGTAATGGTGGTCATGGTGAGAAGTTTGAAAAACTTTGAAGGTCAAGTTAGCAGGATTTGCAGATGAACCCGACATGGGTTTCCTGACTACTATGTATCCTGTGAGAACTCCATCGTCCAATTTGGTCATCAGGCCATTGAAAGCTCCTTCATTCTCACCTACATGATCCCTTCAAATCCAATATCTCCTTCCAGTACTTACGTGTCACACTTCAGACTCATCCTGCACATATGGGATGCAAGAATAGAAACGTATTTCCCAGCAGAAGCCAAAGGTTAATGACATTTAGTTACATTGTGGGAATCAGTATAGCTGTGGAATTTTCTTAGGGACTCGCACTTCCCTCAAAGCATCCATGTAATCAAAGCTGCAAAAATAAATTAATTAAAATAAAATTAACTTTTTATATTCATGAACAAATGTACCCAGAAATGATCAATAATATAAAAAGTCAGGTTTTTGTTTTGTTTTCTTTGGTTGGTACCATTTATCATGCTATTTCTTATATTTTCAAATCACTTAATAAATACTATTTTTTTTTAACAAAGGCACCAGTATTTCTTGGAGAAATGACTGATTTTAGGACTGGGGCAGGAAATATACAATACAAGCCTGGAGCATCTTTTAGCACCAAAAAACAAGGAAATGTTTACAAAGCAAAACAGTGGAGGTATGTGAAAGGATCACAGGAGCCAGCCAAAAGAGCTCCCAATGGCCAAAATCAGAACAACAAAATACATAACGTAGTCATGGATTACAACCCAAAGTATAAAATAAATATCTGTGAGCCTATACTAATATACTTAAATGACTGAATAAATAAATAAATGGCAGATAATAGACAAATCTTTCATGAAGAATAATTCCAAATAATGTATGTAGATTCTCCACCCTCAAGGACGTGGAGCATGACTCCCAATTCTTTTTTCGTTTTGTTTCTAATTGAGACATGGTCTCACTCTCTTGCCCAGGCTGGAGGGCATTGCTGCATCTTGGCTTACTGTAGCTTCAACCTCCTAGGCTCAGGCGATCCTCCCACCTCAGACCCACAAGTAGCTGGGACAATTGGCAGGTGCCATCATGCCCAACTAATTGTTGTATTTTTAGTAGAGACAGGGTTTCACCGTGTTTCCCAGCCTAGTCTTAAACTGGGCTCAAGGAGTCCTCCTGCCTTGGCCTCCCAAATTTCTGGGTTTACAGGCACAAGCCACCACACCCAGCCCCAACTCTCTAAGTATGAGTTATAAATAATGTCATCAGTGATCAATCATGCTAATGGCATGTACCCTTATATGGTTTGACTATGTCCTCACTCAAATCTCATCTTTAATTGTAGCTCCCATAATTCCCATGTGTTTTGGGAGGGATCCGATGGGAGACATTTGAACTCCGAGGGCAGTTTCCCCCATACTGTTCTCGTGGAAGTGAATAAGTCTCATGAGACCTGATGGTTTTATAAGGGGTTTCCCCTTTTGCTTGGTTCTCATTCTCTCTTCCCTGCCACCATGTAAGATGTGACTTGCTCCTCCTTGCCTTTCACCATGATTGTGAGGTTTTCCCAGCCATGTGGAACTGTGAGTTAATTAAACTTCTTTCCTTTATAAGTACCCTGTCTCAGGTATGTGTTTATCAGGAGCACAAAAATGGACTAACACATACCATTTGATATGATGTGATGAGAATGGCATTTGGCCTCTGCAGTCTTTCTCCCAGACGTCTGCAACTCATGTCTAACCACGAGAAAATCACCAGAATAGGCCAAATTGAAGGACGTTGTGTAACAGCAGTGCTCAACCTTTTTGGCACCAAGGGCTGGTTTTGCAGAGGAGAATTTTTCCACAGACAAAGGTGGCGGGGATGGTTTTGGGATGATTCAATGTGTTACATTTACCATGCACTTTATTTATATTATTATTACATGTAATATATAATGAAATAATTATACAACTCACCATAATGTAGAATCAGTGGGAGCCCTGAGCTTGTTTTTTTGCAACTAGATGGTCCCATCTGGGGGAGATGGGAATAAGTGACAGATCATCAGGCATTAGAGTCTTGGAAGGAACATGCAACCTAGATTTCTCATATGCACAGTTCACAGTAGTGTTCCTCCTCCTGTAAGAATCCAATGCCCTGCTGATCTGACAGGAGGTGGAGCTCAGGCAGTAATGCTAGCAATGAGGAGTGGCTGTAAATACAGATAAAGCTTCTCTCACTGGTTCACCTGCCACTCACCTCCTGCTGTGGGGCCTGGTTTCTAACAGGGCAAAAGCTGGAACAGTTCATGGCCTGGCAGTTGCGGACTCCTGTTGTATAAAACACCTGACAAGGACTCTTCAGTACTGTCAAGGTTATCAAAATCAAGGGACACAATGCGAGCCAGTATGGCCAATATTCCATTTCTAGAAGCTTAAGGCTGTAGATTTTAAAGATGGTCAAACAATGTGGCTAGCTATTGAACAGAATCACATTTCTCACTGTGTGGCAGTCTTGGTGTCTCGTTTCATGTGACTTAGTTTTATGTTTTAGCATAGACAGCCAACCTGCTCCATCCTGTGCCTGCTTTGACCTTTTCCCAAGCTGGGGATCGCAGTCAATAAAGTAAGTGGTGAGATCCGGAGAAAGGATGAGCCATCTCCCAAACCTTCATGCCCCTGTGCTGTCTGTTACTAGAGGTTCCATTTCCAGTTCTCTTTGTGTAAGTTGTTAGACTTGGAAATAGAATAGGATGGAAGACCAGTCAGTGAGTCCAATCTCCTTGTCAGCTCCAAGTTTCTCTGCACCCTCTGATTACCAAAAACAGCACTTTAGGAGTTTTCTTAGGAATAGAGCTTGACATGTTTCAACATAACCTTTCTTCCTTTTGGAGCCAGAAGACAAGGAGATTCACTTTTCAGTTGCCTCTGGAAAATTTTACGCTCTAGGCAAAATGCATGTTCCTAAGCCTATATGTCTGAGTGACTTCTTAGTTATTCCCCCTGAGACAACCTCACCATCAGCAGAATTTTTCCACAACCACATCAACTAAAATCCCTCTGATAATTCTCATACTAGTTCTGGGATTAAGGAACTGGTAAATACGACAGGACACTGTGAATCAGTGTGAAAGAGCCAAGAAAATATTATTCCCAAGTCCTCTCCACATTAAGATAGAAGAGACACCATTGAAATAACTGGTCTTCAGAGGGGTGTTGAGCAGAGTTTTCTAAAGTTGTATGATTCCCAAGTTTCATGTGAACATTATTCAAAATGTTGGAGTTCTTGGAAGAAGGCTGCAGATTTTAGGTAAAAAATAAAAGTGTGTGTGTGTGTGTGTGCACGGGCGCCAGTGTCTGGATGTTTATGCATAGAGTGAGAAAATAAGAATAAGAAAAATTGAAATCTAGGTGTAATTATTAAGATTCACAAGCACACTGTGAATATAAATAATGTAATATGTGTACAAGATGCTGCATTCTGGGGAGAACCTTCCTTTAGTAACAGCGTAAGTTAGAAATACTAACAGAGTACATTGTGAAATGAGAAACAGAATTAAGGTCAGTTTGGAATTGGGAGAAAGGCAGCTTTTGCCCTCTGAGACCTCTTGAATGGTACAGAGAAGAGATTTTTCTCGGTCTTCATTTCTATAGAAGGATCTTCTTAGGCTGAAATCAACAGAGGAAATTCTTATCCTGAACTTAAACATACAGTAACACATAAAATATTTTGAACACTCACAAAAGTTTAAAGACTCAGACAATAAACACCTGTCTACTCTTCTTTAGATCTAACACAAAAGTAAGAAGTTTATAGTGTAGGCAACAGGAGAAAACTTCCCCTTCATGCTCTGAAAGTTCGCTGAAAATCAGCTGACAAAAGGCAGACAATTAGAAGAAAAGAAATACAAATGTATTTGATCATAGTTTTACATGACATGGGAGGCTTCAGAATGAAGACCCAAAGATACAAGGAAAATGTTCATTTCTATGTTTAGGTCCAACAAAGTATGCATAGCCATGTAGAAATACAATTGGACAAAAAAGGTATGATCACTTGCTTTGGTAGCACATATATACTAAAATCAGGAAAATACAGCGGAGATTAACAGGCCCCTTTACAAGGATGGCACACAAATTCATGAAGCACACCATAAAAATTGAAATTTAAAATTTGAAGAAATGATATGATCTAATGCTAATGGACAATGGGGAAGCCCAGCAAGGCCTGTCTGTTTAGATCCTGTTTGGCCTCTCTGTGCAGCAATTCCTTCCTCCTGGATATGAGGTAGTGCCTGCTCTCTCTCTCTCTGGAATGGAGTTCATATGACCTACGATCAGACAAGTAAATCTGAGAATTTATTTATGGCCAACTCTTACACAGAAAGGCAGAGTAATGGGGAAGTTAGAGTAATATCTTTAGGTTTTATGGCTGGCTTTGGAGAAAAAGGGTTCTGGTTTCCAAGATCTGCCTTAGGGAAGAGGTATTGTAGCTTCTACAGCTAACCTTGGGGAAGAATGAAGAGCCAGAGACCTGACACAGGACGGCAGGAGCAGGTCAGAGAGAAACTCGTACTTCAGAGGCTGCTTCTGAGGCCTTCATTACGGGGTATTGTTTTCTGACACTTTACAATAGCAGTGATTTTTTTTTTATTCGGTTTTAGGTTTACAATAGCAGTGATTTTCTTTTCTCTGTCTTTCCATGCTGTCATGATTGCACCCTTACTTTCCAGCCAAACTTCCCACTCATAAGCAACCTTCATATATTTAAATAGTCCCCTAAGGCCAGAAGATCCTTTCTCCCTGTTCCTGTATGTCCCAAACATAAATGCCACTTCCTCCATACAGCTTTGCTGAGCCTTAGTTGGAAATCATCCTCTACTCATACTCAGCTCTTCATCTGTCCTCAGATAGTCCCCATCACTCCCATATATTGGATTTCAATGCTTTCACACTGTGTTTAGATTATATGCCTTTCTCTCAAATAACCTAGAACTCTTCCCATATTCCATCAATAGTTGCCAAATAATTGGATGGATTAAAAGTAGCAGATGTTTCCTTTAAATTACCAAAGGCAGTTTGTGAACATGAGACCTATTTCTTTCGGACCAATAGGCCCGGCATGGGATCTGGGATATGGTCTCCCTTCCACCTCTTTGTGTGTAAACAGTGTGATGTTTACATGGGAGTCCCCTTGAAGACTTTAATACTACATTGGTTTTCATCAACACCTCTAGAAACTATACTGAGTTGGTGTTCCTAGTGACCATTTCCTCTCTTTTTAAGCTAATCAGGATTGATATCTACCATTTAGTTCAATACATTCTGTTTACTGATGAGGCTCCACTGTTAGGGTTCTCCAGCATAGCACTAATCATGACAGATAACCAGCCCATATGCTGAGAAGTTTACGCATGTTAGTTCTTCAACCCTCACAACGTACCTGTGAACTGGGTATTATTATCATCCCCATGCCACAGATGGAGAAGTAGAGGCTCAATGGGGTCATGCACTTGCCCAAATCACACAGTGGCAAAGCCAGGACTTAAACCCAGATGACTCTCGATCCCAGAGCCCTTGCACTGAACAATTTCTCTGGTCTGCTAATAAGATGTCAGAGAAGAAGCCAAACCAAGCAAGTGCTCTTTTTACTCCCCTACGCTGTCACCACCCTCTGGGTCACTGGAAGGCAATTATCTCCTAATTCCTTCAAAACAGTTAACGTTCTGACGAAGTGATTGAGGACATACATGTGGAAAACATGCAGCTCCTCTAAAAGAAAGTCCATAAATATTGGCAATATATTTATTGAAGAAGTTGTGTGTGGGAATTATTAACCTGCACTTGTCTTTAAGGTAGTACACATGTAATTACACTTATTACAGATTAGGCAGTGCTCTAAGTACGGATGCTCCACATACATTAATTTATTTAACCCTCACAGAAGTCTTATGAAGGAGATGCTATTGTCTCCAAATTACTGATACAGAGAATGAGGTCATGGGGTGAAGCAACTTGTGCACGTTAGCTCAGCCAGTAAGTACTCAGCCGGGCTTTGAACAGGCTGTGCGGTGCCAGAGTCCACCAGGCATCTACCTCGAAGGTAGAATACTCCTTGGCAGCTTGTTATTTAGATTTACCCATTAAATAGATTGTGGACAAAACTGCATAGAAACTAAAGAAAACTTGAAGTCAAAGTGAGGTAAGTGAGAAATATCTTCATTTACATTGGAAAACATACCAAAAAAATGGGAAGAATGGGACTTTTGCCCTTCTTTTGTTTTTGATTATGGAAAGAAAAAGGAGATAAACTACGAAGAAAGAAAATAAGGCCCATTTCAAAGAATTACAAAAAAAAAAAAAAGAAATTCAAAAGCAGCATAATTATAAGGTAAGTATATGTGTAACAGTTTAAAAAATACCGCCAGCCAGGTGCAGTGGCTCATGCCCATAATCCTGACACTCTGGGAGGCCAAGGCAGGTGGATCACCTGAGATCAGAAGTTCAAGACCACCCTGCCCAACATGGTGAATCCCATCTTTACTTAAAATACAAAAATTAGCCAGGCATGGTGCTGTGTGCTGTAACCCCAGCTACTTGGGAGGCTGAGGTGGGAGAATCACTTGAACCTGGGACGCAGAGGTTGCAATGAGCCTAGATCATGCCACTGCACTCCAGCCTGGGCGACAGAGCAAAACTCCGTCTCAAAAAAAAAAAAAGAAAGAAAGAAAGAAAGAAAGAAAGAAAGAAAGAAAGAAAGAAAGAAAGAAAGAAAGAAAGAAAAGACTTTGTCTCAAAGGAAAAAAAAAAGCCAAACTGTTTTCAAAAGTGATTATGCCATTTTACATTCCCACTGGAGTTCCATTCCTCCACATCTTTGTCCACTCTTGATATATCAGTCGTTTTCATTTTAGTAATTCTAGTGTATACTATTTTTGAATTACACTCTTGTTTTAATTTATATTTTCTCCTTGATAAATGATGTTGAACCTTTTTCTGTGCTTACTTCCTATCTCCGTGTCTTCTTGCTGAAGTGTCTGTTCAAATAATTTGTCCTTTTTTCTCTTCTGTTTTTTAACTTCTTTTAGTGACTTCATTTTTTTTATTTGTTTGTCCTTGTTGCTTAATTGGCTTATTTGTTCTCTTATTATTGAATATTAAGAGTTACAGCCATTCCACTCCTACTTACCTAAGAGAACTGACAACATATGTCCACACAAAGACCCAAAGATGAATGTTCATAGCAGCTTTATGGCTAATATTTGAAAGCCACAAATAACCCAAGTGTTCACCTACAAGTGAATGGATAAGCAAACGGTGATATATTCATACAATAAAAAGGAACAAAATAGCAGTACACACAAAACAATGGATGAATTTCATGGCTGAAAGAAAGCAGACAAGAGAAAAACACATACAGTAGAATTTCACTTATAGAATTTTGTAGAAAATACAAACAATGTATAATGACAGCAAGCAGATCCATGGTTGCCTGAAGAAGGAAGGGTAGAGCGGACAGGTTACAAAGGGACATAAGGACATTTTCTGTGTGATAGATGTATTCACTCTCTTAAATACAGAGATGGTGTCACGGGTATATACTATGTCAAAACTTATCGAAGTGTGAACTCAAATATGTGCAGTCTACGGTATGTCAATGGTAGCTCAACAAAAATTCTTTCTTAAGAATGAAATTGAAACAACAGAAGAGAAGCTCTGAGTAATAATTTTATTTCCATAGCTGAAGAGCTATTCACCACCCAGGGGTTTCAGTACCTAAAGTAGATTAAAGTAAAGAAAGAAACAAAGACGTCCCCTTAAAGAAGAATAGAACAATAGAGACAAATTTTATGGCTTTAAAAGTTTCCTAATTTTTCATGGAACTAAGTTTGAGATTTAAATGCCACGTATGTACAATTCAGTCCAATGTGGAGTGGGGCATTTTGCAGACAGAGGTTCTTAGAACCATTTAAATGGAGCATCCAGTCTGGGGAAAAAAAGCCAAAATCCTGTGAAATTCACGGTGTTCTAGACACACAAAATAAGCACTGCCTTACTCACACAACAAACTAATCCCATGTTTATATTCCCCATGCCACAATAGTCTCTTTCTGAATAGTTAATATCCCCCTCTGTTTATCTTGAATAATGTTCTTAGTATCTTGAATAACTGGAACATCATTTTTATGCATTTTTATACATTTTTTAAAAATGTAATTTGCGTAAGTGTATGCATGATTGTATAATAAGATGTCATTTTAGACGCATTGGGAATAACCTTGAAATTGCAATTCATGTGGTGATAATATCTCACAAGTTTTCAGACCCAATACTTGAACCTATTAAGAGGGAGTAAACACTTTCTGAAATAACTTTTTTTCCAAGATCTTCAAGAAAGAGAAAACACTATTAATGGAGTTGGGAAATGGCACCAGAGTAAAAGAATTTATATTTCTGGGACTTACTCAATCCCAGGACCTAAGCTTGGTCTTGTTTCTTTTTATATGTCTTGTGTACATGACGACTCTGCTGGGAAACCTCCTCATCGTGATCACTGTAACCTGTGAGTCTCACCTTCACACTCCCATGTACTTCCTGCTCTGCAATCTAGCCATCCTTGACATCTGCTTCTCCTCCATAACTGCTCCTAAAGTCTTGCTGGACCTTCTGTCAAAGAAAAAGACCATATCCTATACAAACTGCATGACACAGATATTTCTCTTCCACCTCCTTGGTGGGGCAGACATTTTTTCTCTCTCTGTAATGGCGTTTGACCGCTACATGGCCATCTCCAAGCCCCTGCACTACGTGACCATCATGGGTAGGGGACGATGCACTGCTCTCATCACGGCCTCCTGGGTGGGGGGCTTTGTCCACTCCATTGTGCAGATCTCCCTGCTGCTGCCCCTCCCTTTCTGTGGACCCAATGTTCTTGACACTTTCTACTGTGATGTCCCCCAGGTCCTCAAACTCGCCTGCACTGACACTTTTGCTCTTGAGCTCCTGATGATTTCAAACAATGGCCTTGTCACTACCCTGTGGTTTATCTTCCTGCTTGTGTCCTACACAGTCATCCTAATGATGCTGAGGTCTCAGGCAGGAGAGGCCAGGAGGAAAGCCATCTCCACCTGCACCTCCCACATCACTGTGGTGACCCTACATTTCGTGCCCTGCATCTATGTCTATGCCCGGCCCTTCACTGCCCTCCCCACAGATAAGGCCATCTCTGTCACCTTCACTATCATCTCCCCTCTGCTGAACCCTTTGATCTACACTCTGAGGAACCAGGAAATGAAGTCAGCCATGAGAAGACTGAAGAGAAGGCTCGTGCCTTCTGAAAGGGAATAGAAAACGAATCCAGCTCTTCATCACCAAAGACGCCTTATATTATTTTTCCCATTAATTCACATTTACGTTCTCAGATACATTGTCAACAAACCAACTATACTGACTAGGAACAATTTGTTTTCTTATTTAAGTTAGTAAATAACTGATGATCCAGGCTTCTGTGCAGCATGCAGTAACTAGTGTTACAGAAGTGAACTGACTGATATTTTTCCAAAGACCAGGTAACCTTATGTCAATCAAGACAGCTATATGGCAGGCAGATAAGAGATTAACTCCAACACTTTTTTCAGAAGATAAGGAAATAAAAGCCTAGAGTGATAAAGTGGTGTGTTCAAGGTCTCATATTAATTACAGAGACATCTTCTGATACCCAACCCCATGGTTTTTCTACTACATTAATGTAATTTATTACATGGTTGGACCTATCTATACCAAACTATAATCCTGTTCCAGAAGGATCTTACGATCAATGCCTTTGATATTGTAGATATGTATGACCTACCACATATTGTGGTACATATATGTGGATATGTATGGCCTACCACATATTGAGAAATTTGCCTCTGCTGAGTAAAGTGGGCTCATGAGCTACTGAGAACTTCATAGGGACATAATCGTTATCCTCCTGGATTCCTATCAAGATTGATGAAGCTTGGGAAGATTTCTCATTATAGCCTAAAGGCATGTATCTTAATGCAGAACTAGACATGGCAGACATTCTCATTATGAGTTTGAATAAAGGCAGAACGCTCTAGGCTGGGTGCTGTGGCTCACACTTGTAATCTCAGCACTTTGGGAGGCTGAGGCGGTGGATTATCTGAGGTCAGGAGTTCAAAACCAGACTGACCGACATGGAGAAACCCTGCCTCTACTAAAAATACAAAATTAGCCAAGCGTGGCGGCACGTGCCTGTAATCCAAGCTACTTGGGAGGCTGAGGCAGGAGAATCACTTGAACCTGGGAGGTGAAGGTTGTGGTGAGCTGAGATCGCTCCATTGCACTCCAGCCTGGGCAACAAGAGCAAAACTCTGAGTAAAAAAAAAAAAAAAGGCAGAACTTCAGGAACCAGACACATGAAGCAATCTATCTCTACCATCAAAGGACTGGTTTTCCAGTTACAGCCCTACAAGGGTCAGTTTTGGCTTGGACTCACCATTGAGAATTCACATTTCTTTTCACTGGAAAGAGAGAGAATGGGAGAGTTAAAGAAGAAAAAAACTCTACCTAGTCTATTTTTTCAAACTTCCAGGGTTTGCAAAGAGCAGTATAGGCTAGTATTATTATCTGGGAAAGCAGTACAGTATGGTGGATTAAAGCTCTAACTTCTGAGTCATACAGACCCAGGTACAAATCCCATCTCTGCCATCCACCAGCTGTGTGATCTTGAGCAAGTTACTTCACCTCTGTCTCCAAAGGTGATCATTCACCTACATAAAGATTCTTGTTATAATATTCATCTCATGAAGTTGTTGTAAAGGACAAAATGACGTGGTACACATGAAATATATAACACCTGGCAGAGAATAAATGTTCAATGAAAAATAAATGTCATTATTAATATCACCTTTATTGCGCTGCCTAATACACCTTCTGTTCCCCATTGGACTGTCACACCCTTCTCCTATATGACCCATACTCTTCATTTTTAGATAAAAACCGGTTGAGGAGAAAACATGAAAATGTATATTGAGTTCAAAACATCATGTTAAAATGTCCAGCTTGTTATTTATAAGGCTTAAAGAGTCACCTTGGGTTGGGTGCAGTAGCTCATGCCAGTAATCCCAGCACTTTGAGAGGCCAAGGTGGGTAGATCACCTGAGGTCGGGAGTTTGAGATTCAGCCTGGCCAACATTTTTAGTAGAGACCCCATCTCTATTAAAAATGCAAAAGAAATTAGCTGGGCGTGGTGGTGGACACCTGCATTTCCAGCTACTCAGGAGGCTGAGGCAGGAGAATCTCTTGAACCCAGGAGGCAAAGGTTGAGATTGTGCCTCAATAAAAACTGGTAAAAACTAGGCCGGGCACGGGTGGCTCATGCCTGTAATCCTAGCACTTGGCACACTGAGGCTGGCGGATCACCTGAGGTCAGGAGTTCGAGACCAGCCTGGCCAACATGGTGAAACCCCATCTCTACCAAAAATACAAAATTAGCTGGATGTGGTGGCGGATGCCTGTAATCCCAGCCACTTGGGAGGCGGAGGCAGGAGAATCACTTGAACCCGGGAGACAGAGGTTGTAGTAAGCCAAGATGGCACCATGGCACTCCAGCCTGAGCAACAAGAGCAAAACTGTCTCAATGAATAAATAAATTAATTAATTAAAATAAACAGAAAATACACTATAAACCTATACAGTCTCTGAGAGCTGCTCTGACAATAGCCACAGAGCTTTAAATTTTTCATGGTTACTCTTTTATTTATTTAAGTTTCATTTCCTAGCTGATTGCAGGCAAAGCGACTTTGGTCAAGAAGAAGACTGCACAGTCATTGGTGTGGTTTAACAAAACATTTTCTTCCTGAGCCAAAGGGGAAAATGCACTGTCTCATGTGCTTCCCCTAGAGGAAAGGGACATCCTGAGTGCACTGGTGCCTCTGCATGTATGTATGAGACGGAACAGAGTAAAAATGAGAAAGAGGGAGAGAGAACAAACGAGAGGGGAGAGTACCTGTGACATGTTAATCACTCCCACAGGAACTCCTGAGTTGTAGTGTAATGTATTGTATTGGCCACTCAGCTTCCACATTCATACCTAACAATATTCCCTTTGCTAATTCCTATATTGGGATTGTGGCTGAGAGACTAATACAGGTGGCAAAAACGTGGTAAGCAGAAAAGAGTCAGAATACTCTAAGTACTTGAGGTTGCTTTTTCCCATCTGAAGAAAGAAGATACCAAAATCACTCACCTTGAGGTAGGCTTTACATTAAACAGAGAATTTCCCCAGTACCTACTCCTTGTAAAATGCAGCTGGGGTATCATAAGAGGATCAATTTCCCACTTGAAGATTAAACCAGCAGTTAGCGTTAGTGCGTATGAACTTCTGAAACTGAAAAGCTGTTCGTGTTGAATTTTGAGAAATGCTGCCAGTGTGTAAATGTTCCTGTAGAAGCCAAGACTCTTAAGAGGCAAAGAAAGGAGGGAGTTTTTCACTATTAGAAAGAGGGAAAGTATGTCCTGCAAAAATATATCGGAAGAAGGTCAGTTAGCTTCAGGAGATGTGGCTGTATTTTACTTGGTCTACTGAGGTTCAAAGTTTATTAAAGGTAGTTGAGAAGGTGCTGACATCACCAGGTCTCAGGAAAATGACTACCTTGGAAAACCAGCTTTTAAAAGCAGCAATTCCTGAGTTTGATATATGCGGTTTTGCCTCTTGGCTGGAAATGAAATTTTGGAGGCTTTGAGTAAGATGTTTTAATGACTAGATTATATGTACCTTCATGTGCCACTGAATATGAATAATGCTTCTAATAGAAGTTTTAGGGATTCAATCAAGAGTAAGGGATTTTCAAAATTGGAAAAAAAGAAAACCATGATATATAGGGCACCCTAGAAAGTCAACTTAATGTAGAGAATGAGGAAAAATTTGCTCAGTGAGATCCTGGGGTATGGGAGGATCCCTCAGATTGCAGGCTCTGTCCAAGGCACTTGATAAGCTTGTTTCCAAAGAAGGGTCTCCTTTGGGATGATTTTTTAAGAAATCCTCATTATCTTTATTCTGACCCTGCAAAGACACATTAAAGAAATTGTATTTCTTTATTCATTTCCCCACCCACTCTTTTTTTTTTTTTGAAACAGAGTCTCCATGTTATCCAGGCTGGAGTGCAATGGCACAATCTCAGCTCACTGCCACCTCTGCCTCCCAGGTTCAAGTGATTCTTTTGCCTCAGCCTCCTGAGTAGCTGAGATTACAGGCATGCAGCACCATGCCCAGCTAATTTTTGTGTTTTAGTAGAGACAGGGTTTCACCATGTTGGCCAGGCTGGTCTCAAACTCCTGGCCTCAAGTGACCTGCCCGCCTCAGCCTCCCAAAGTGCTGGGATTACAAGTTTGAGCCACTGCACCCAGCCTCCACTTATTGTGCGTATGTTTCAATGCAATGTGCATAATTCTATACTTTCAAAGTATCCTTCTCACTCTAAAAGATACTATCTGGGCAGACACAGTGGCTAACAACCTGTAATCTCAGCATTTTTGGAGGCTGAAGCCGAAGGATTGCTTGATCCCAGTTCTGGGCTGCAGTGAGCCATGATTGTTGCCACTGCACTCTAGCCTCGGTGACAGAGCAAGACCTTGTTTTAAACACACAAACACACACACACACACACAACATCCATAGAAATTCATCAGTCTATTATTTTCAAGTGGAGTTCACTTTTGAGTTAATGTTACTCACAACTCATTTCTGTACCTTGCCATTGGAACACTGTATGGTTGATGCAGGTTCTTTGTGAAAATGTCTCTAAATACTGCAGAGTCTGATTCTTCATACTCTACTTTTTTTTCAAGGTCACTTCCGACATCCTCTCATGCTAAGTCACCCCCAGCCACACCTCTCGCTTGCCATATGCAGGCTTCTAACAGCTCCACCTTACACTCACTACTTTCACTTGATTTGCTAAAAAACTTTGTGAACTTCTTTCTTTTGCAACATCTTCTGGGAAGAACTGATCAATATCAGGAAGAAGTGTCATTGAAGCAGGTAAGAGCATGAGTCCTTGAAATTAGACAAATCTTGGTTTGAGACAAAGTTCTACTAGCTGTGAGACCTTAAGCAAGTTACTTAATCTTTCTGTGTCTCAGTTTCCTCATCTATAAAATCAGGATAATAGTATCTATTTCACATGACTATTAAAGGTTCTGGAACAGATACAATGAAGCAGTTGTAGGCCAGGCATGGTGAGTCACACCTGTAATCCCAGCACTTTGGGAGGCTGAAGCGGGCAGACCACCTGAAGTCAGGAGTTTCAGACTAGCCTAACCAACATGGTGAAACCTCATCTCTACTAAAAATACAAAATTAGCCAGGTGAGATGGAAGGCACTTGTTATCCTAGCTACTTGGGATGCTGAGGCAGAATCGTTTGAACCTGGGACACAGAGGTTGCAGTGAGCTGAGATCACACCACTGCGTTCCAGCCTGGGAGACAAGAGCAAGACTCTGTCTCAAAAATAATAATAATAAAATAAAATGAAGCAGTTGGTATAACACATAAGAATCACCCCCATAAGTGTTCTCTAAAAGCAAACAAAAATTGGCAAAGCAGTGCTCCATTGTTCCGTCCACATTTCTATAATGCTGAGACCTTGAAAATTGCATGGAATCCCCAGGGCCTGATGCTTGGATGACTGGATTTTTCTTTTGAGGATTATGGTTTATATTCTTCCTGTATAGGTTTATAATACAAATATCTATATTTACAACTGCACACTAAAATTAACTTATTTAATTTATATTTTTGTTTTGTTCCATTTTGTTTTTTTTGGGATGGAGTCTTGCTCTGTTGTCCAGGCTGGAGTGCAGTAGCCTGATCTCAGCTCGCCCAACCTCCACTTCCCAGGTTCAAGCAATTCTCCTGCCTCAGCCTCCAGAATAGCTGGGATTACAGGCACATGCCATCAAGCCCAGCTAATTTTTGTATTTTTAGTAAAGACAGGGTTTTCCCATGTTGGCCAGGCTGGTCTTGAACTCCTGACTTCAAGTGATCCCTCCACCTCGGCCTCCAAAAGTGCTGGGATTATAGGAATAAGCCACTGCA
Organism: Saguinus oedipus; assembly: GCA_031835075.1. Classification (NCBI taxonomy): domain Eukaryota; kingdom Metazoa; phylum Chordata; class Mammalia; order Primates; family Cebidae; genus Saguinus; species Saguinus oedipus. The sequence continues at coordinate 58,200,676 of CM063178.1, read as the reverse complement.
CCCATCTTAATTTATGTTTATAAACGTGTGTGTGTATACAAATACTCTGATATTTTGAACTTATGCCTTGGCTCAAATCCTTAAGCAAAAAAGAAAAATATTCTCAGAAAGAGATGGCATTTTCTGCTTGCTTTAAAGTTTTGGGAAGAGAGTTTTGAACAACAGGGTCAAAAGCATTATGATCCACACTCACACAAGCTCCTGCAGACTAAACTGCCATGTACAGAGGGAAAAAAATCACTCACCCAGGCTGGCAGGACTGTGTAGTTGCTAGTAAAATCCATTTCCTCAGCTGCCTTTAGTTTCTAAAATACGCATACAACCTCGCCTACTCCTTACACACATCCCGTGTATGAGGCAGGTCTAATCATATTGTGGATAAATCATCACTGTGCATGTTGAAAACTGACTCTAAGTCATGTCCTGTGTACGTCACATACATTTCTCATGAGTTCAGTACTGTTTTTGAGTAACATGCCCAAGGTCACATCAGCTAGGAAATGCTACAACCCAAACCACATAAATGTTCCAGGTGATCTACACTTTTGTATCCAAAAATGCAAGTGATATTGTTCAGCAGAGTTCCCGACAGCATGGAGTTTAATAAACATTCTATGCCCGGATGGCACTGTTTTTCACCTATGTTGCCACCATGATTTTGTCCAGCCTCACCTTCTTTTCTGCTGATTCCATGTGCTTGTAACACTCGTTCTTTATATATATATATATATATATATATATATATATATATATATATATGAGATTTTACTCACTCTTTCACCCAGGTTGGAGTGAAGTGATGTGATCTCAGCTCACTGCAACCTTCATTCCCCAGGTTCAAGCAATTCTGCCTCAGCCTCCTGAGTAGCTGGGATTACAGGCACCCACCACCACACCCAGCTAATTTTTGTATTTTTAGTAAAGACAGGTTTCAACATGTTGCCCAGGTTGGTCTTGAACTCCTGACCTCAAATGAGCTGCCTGCCTCAGCTTCCCAAAGTGCTAGGATTATAGGCCTGAGCAACCCCGCCCAGCCCACTCTTTCTATCTTAACTGTAAACTTCTTAAGGAAATAATCTATATTTGACTTATCTTTCCCTCAAAAAGACCATCTTAGTGTTATGGAAATCATACATAGAGGAAGGAAATAAGAAATATAGAAAAAAGTAAAGAACATGTGAAAGGAAGAGGGAAGGGAAGGAGAGGGCAGGTAACATGGGACACTCTTAGGCTTGTCACAGTGGTTTCCTGAGCAGAAGATTTGAAAACCATTGATTGATCATTGCAATATCCAAAAGAAAGTTCCTGGAGTGGGCCACTGTCATTTATTAAAATACACATCTGCATTCCAGATTAATCAAAGGTTACTCCTTCACTTTCCAGCCCTGCTAAGTACAGTGTAGGGAGTTCTTCCTTCAAGGATTCTGGAGGCTTGAAATCTGTGATGATTATTCTGAACATTTATTCTTGCCACCCCATGTTGTCGACATAAACACCGTAAGGTGTGATTGAGAGAATCTGAATAAATACCAAGGGAATGGGAAAGGGAGCTCTTAGTTTTCTTTTCTTTTTTTTTTTTTTTTTTTTGGAAGGGAAATTAGTATTGTTTTAATTATTTTTATGTACAGAAAACTCAACAGTGTACATTTAACCCGGTTTCGTGGCAAGTTCTTTAGCCTTTGCCTTTTCGAGCTTGGCGATGCAAGCCACAGACTTGGGACCCAGAACATTGCCTCTCCAGTGACAGCGGATCTCATCATATCTGTCACCATAATTGGTGCGGGAGCTCTTAGTTTTCTGTGTGAGTAAAAGGAAGAGTACTGCTTAGGGGAAGCATAGTCTTTTAAGGACTTTTCCCCCCACTAAGTGTAGAAGAGTAAAATGGGAAAAAATATACAGAGAAAAATTAAAGCCAGAATCAGAGAGAGACCTACTTGTGGACACCAGGGTCACGTACATAACACAAAAGCTTAAGAACACCTAAGATCCATCCATGAGTGAATAATAAAAAGGCAATTCTTGGGTGGGACACAGTGGCTCATGTTTGTAATCCCAGCACTTCGGGAGGTCCAGGCAGGTGTATCACTTGAGCCCAGGAGTTTGAGACCAGACTGAGCAGCATGGTGAAATCCAATCTTTTTGTAAAAATACAAAACATTAGCCAGGGATGGTGGTACAACCTGTAGTCCCAGCTACTGGGGATGCTGAGGTAGGAGAATCAATTGAGCCCAGGAAGCAGAGGTTGCAGTGAGGCACAACTGAGCCATTGCACTCCAGCCTGGCCGATGGGAGTGTGACCTCAAAACAACAACAAAATGGTCACTCTCAGATGATAGCTGGTGAAGACTATAACCATGTAACTACAAAAGTAACTGTTGGCCAGGCGCGGTAGCTCATGCCTGTAATCCCAGCACTTTCGGAGGCCAAGGTGGGCAGATCACTTGAGGCCAGGAGTTCAAGACCAGACTGGCCAACATAGTGAAACCACATCTCTACTAAAAAAAAAAAAAATACAAAAAATTGGCTGGGCATAGTGGTGGACACCTGTAATCCCAGCTACTCAGGAGGCTGAGGCAGGAGAATCACTTAAACCCAGGAGATGGGAGTTACAGTGAGCCAAGATGATGTCATTGCACTCCAGCCCTGGCAACAGTGTGAGACTCTAAAAAAAAAAACGAAAAAAGTAACTGTTACAAAAGTTAGTGGTCCATTAAAATTTGTTTTAAATATAATTCATTCTTTAAACATGAGATTAAAGTGTTATAAATGGTCAATGTTATATGTTTGTTATTTAAAACTTTATACTAAATTATAAGATGCTAACATACAGAAAAAATGCACATACGTGTACAACTCAATGAATGTTTACACCATCGAATATACCTACTGGTGTAGACAAGCACCCAGATCAAGAAACAGAATATTACCAGCAACGAGAAGCCTCCCTCAGGTGCCCTTCAGTTTTATACATATGAATAAAATGGAAGGGTGCACACTCTTTGGTCCCCGGGTTATTTAGGACATTATGTTTGTAAGACTCAGAATGATTCACATATATTATTAAGTATAGCGTAAATCATTCTCATTGCTGTATAGTATTGTGTGAATGTAACACACTTTACTTATCTTTTCTACGGTTGATGGGTTTCTGAGTCATTTTCTGGTTTGAAAAAATTATAATCAGTGCTGTTGGTCAGGTGTGGTGGCTCATGCTTGTAATCTCAGCACCTTAAGAGGCCAAAGTAGGAAGATCACCTGAAGACAGGAGTTTCAGACCAGCCTGGGCAACATAGGGAGACCTCAACTCTATAAAAAAAATAAAAATTATTCAGGCATTAAAAAATTATTTAGGTGAGATGACAGACACCTGTAAGTCCTAGCAACTAGGAAGGCTGAGGTGGGAGGATCACAGGAGGTGGGAGGATCACAGGAGGTGGGAGGATCACAGGAGGTGGGAGGATCACAGGAGTTTGGGGCTACAGTGAGCTATAAGCTCACCACTGCACGCCAGCCTGGGTGACAGAGTGAGATCCTGTCTCAAAAATAAAAACAAAAAATAACAGTGCTGCTGTGAATATTCTAGGACATTCATGAACATATGTACATATTTCCTAGAAGGAGAAATATGTCCTTAGGAGAGATATAGGTAATGATATACAGACATATCATAGTACATCTAGATACACAGATATCCTCCTATGTATACATAAAACTATGTTTATGGTCTTAGCAGAGATAACCCGATAGCAAAGTGGTTATACCAATTTTACACACGCACTAGAAGGTGTATTAGAGCGCTAATTGTTCCACATCTTTACCTCCACTTCTCCATCTTTTCAGTTTTCATCTTTTACAATTTAGCCCTTCTGGTGTGTATATTGTGGTTTATTACTATAACTAGTGAAGTTGAATAGGCATAGAGGCTCTTTACATATTCTGAACATGAGTCGTTTCTCAGATAAATGTAAATATCTTGCTCCATTTGCAGGTTACCTTTGAATTCTTGTAATGATGCCTTTATGAACAGAAATTCTTAATACATTTCCATTCCTTCCTATTATTTATTATTTTAGCTGTGAGATTTTATAGTGAAAGTACAATTGAATAGGTTCACAGACTTGCAACCTCTGTTTCAGCAGCGGCAGTGAGAGAACCTTATCTCCTTAAATGACTGAATCAAAAGCCTGGGTAATCTTTCATCCAGTGGTGGCATACTGACTTGCAGACGCAGTGAGTGCATAGAAAAAAGGACTTCCTCCTGATTCTAAACCAAAACTTAAGTGAAAAGGCAACACTAGATGTTAGGACATATTAATATGATTTAACTGCACCATTATTTCTTCCAGAGATGAACCTGATAAAGGATCTGTGATTCAATGGATCAGGGAAATTACACCAGAGTGAAAGAATTTATCTTTCTGGGAATTACTCAGTCCCGAGACCTGAGCTGTGTCTTATTTATCTTCCTGTTTTTGGTGTACATTACAACGCTGATGGGAAACTTCCTCATCATGGTTACAGTCACCTGTGAATCTCACCTTCACACGCCCATGTACTTCCTGCTCCGCAACCTGTCTATACTTGACATCTGCTTTTCCTCCATCACAGCTCCTAAGGTCCTGATTGATCTTCTGTCAGAGAGAAAAACCATCTCCTTCAGTGGCTGTGTCACTCAGATGTTCTTCTTTCACCTTCTGGGGGGAGCAGATGTTTTTTCTCTCTCTGTGATGGCGTTTGACCGCTACATAGCCATCTCCAAGCCCCTGCACTATATGACCATCATGAGTAAGGGGAGATGCACAGGCCTCATCGTGGCTTCCTGGGTTGGGGGCTTTGTTCACTCCATCGTGCAGATTTCCCTGTTGCTCCCACTCCCTTTCTGTGGACCCAATGTTCTTGACACTTTCTACTGTGATGTCCCCCAGATCCTCAAACTCGCCTGCACTGACACCTTTGCTCTGGAGCTCCTGATGATTTCAAATAATGGATTAGTCAGTTGGTTTATATTCTTCTTTCTCCTCATATCTTACACGATCATCTTGATGGTGCTGCGGTCTCACACTGGGGAGGGCAGGAGGAAAGCCATCTCCACCTGCACCTCCCACATCACTGTGGTGACCCTGCATTTCGTGCCCTGTATCTATGTCTATGCCCGGCCCTTCACTGCCCTCCCCACAGATAAGGCCATCTCTGTCACCTTCACTGTCATCTCCCCTTTGCTAAATCCTATGATCTACACTCTGAGGAATCAGGAAATGAAGTCAGCCATGAGGAAACTAAAGAAACGGCTAGGACAGTCAGAAAGGCTTTTAATTCAACAAAGGTAATATAGCACCGATATTTAAAGATAGACATTAAATTTCACTTTCTCAAAATGGGAAAAGAGCATGTTCATGCACAAAATAAAGAGATACCTATGGCCACCATCAAGTCCTGAAAGAAGTTGGTCCTGTAGTATATGCTGGGGACCACGTGGATGATACTGCTGTAAGGCAAGACCCGTTCAAGTCTTCCTCTACTCACTTTCAATTATTCATTCCACAGATTTTTACAGAACCTGAAAGCACTGGGATTCAGACTGCTGCAAAAAGATTAAATGTAGTCACCTTCCTGGAGGCATAACCCAAAATACCTTTTTAAAAATATAAACAAGCCAGGAGTGGTGGCTCACACCTGTAATCCCAGCACTTTGGGAGGCCAAGGTGGGTGGGTCACCTGAGGTCAGGAGTTCGAGACCAGCCTGACCAATATGGAGAAACCCCGTCTCTACTAAAACTACAAAAAAAATATAGCCAGGCATGGTAGCACATGCCTACAATCCCAGCTACTTGGGAGGCTGAGGGAGGAGAATTGCTGGAATCCAGGAGGCAGAGGTTGAAGTGAACCAAGATCTCACCACTGTACTCCAACCTGGGCAACAAGAGTGAAACTCCACCTCAAAAAAATAAAACAAACAAACAACAACAACAACAAAATATATATATATAAAATATATATATAATAGATATATAATAGATATAATTATATATATATAAAATATATATATAATAGATATATATCTATTATATATCTATTATATATATTTTATATATATAATATATATTATATATTATATAGTAATATATATAATATATATTAATATATTAATATATATTATATAGTAATATATATAATATATATTAATATATTAATATATATTATATAGTAATATATATAATATATATTAATATATTAATATATATTATATAGTAATATATATAATATATATTAATATATTAATATATATTATTATATTAATATATAATATATTAATATATTAATATATAATAATATATTAATATATTATATATATTTATTTACCCCCTACTTGAGGGGAGGAGGGTGGGAAGAGTGTGAGGGTCAAAAAACTATCTATTAGGTACTATGCTCACTACCTGGTGACAAAATCATTTGTACACCAAACCCCAATATATATACATGGCTGCATGGTATTCCACAGTGTATAATGTATCACATTTTCTTCATCTAATCCACCGCTGATGGGCACCTAGGCTGATTCCGTGTCTTCGCTATTGCGAACATACAGGTGGGTGGGTGTGTCTTTTGTGTAGAATAATTTATTTTCTTTTGGGTATATACCTAGCGATGGATTGATTACATGGATGCAGCTGGAAGCCATTATCCTAAGCAAATTAATGCAGGGACAAAAAACCAAATATGGCATGTACTCACTTGTAGGTGAGAGTCATATAGATTATATATATCTATTATATATATAATAGATATATAATTATATGTTATATATATCTACTATATATATAATATATCTATTATATATATATTTTATCTATATATTTTTTTTGTTGTTGTTGTTATATAATATATAATGTAACATTGTGCCTACTGGTTCCCTAGCATATATATATATATATATAGGGAACCAGTAGGCACAATGTTACATATATATATATATATATATATATATATATATATATATATATATATATATGGTCTTCCTGAGTAGCTGAGACTACAGGTGTGCACCACCATGCCCAGCTAATTTTTGTATAAGTAGAGACGGGGTTTCACCTTGTTGACCAGGATGGTCTCAATCTCTTGACCGCATGATCCACCCGCCTCAGCCTCCCAAAGTGCTGGGATTATAGTCGTGAGCCACCGAGCCCGGCCTGGGGAAAAGATTTTCTTAGCTGGAAGGAGGAGGGAAATGAACAAGGTAAACCCTGGGATCATGATGACAGTAGACTAGAAAGGCAGGTCCCATGAGATGGAACGTTAGGGCTGAGTACCCAAAGAAGATTGGCCAAGAAGCCAATCCTCACAGAAAGCAACTCTCCCTTATTCCCATACTTTTCAAGATCTTGTTGTAAACAAGTTTTATTAATGCAGAAGCTCCTTTAGCAATGCATATTTTCCAAAACTACCATTTGACACAGCAATCCATCGCTAGGTATATACCCAAAAGAAAATAAATTATTCTACCCAAAAGACACACACACCCACCTGTACGTTCGCAGTAGCGAAGACACGGAATCAGCCTAGGTGCCCACCAGCGGTGGATTAGATGAAGAAAATGTGATACATTATACACTGTGGAATACCATGCAGCCATTTTTTTAAATGAATTTATGTCCTTTAGGCAACACAGATGCAGCTGGAAGCCATTATCCTAAGCAAATTAATGCAGGGACAAAAAATCAAATATGGCATGTACTGACTTGTAGGTGAGAGCTGACCATTGAGTTACACATGGACACAAAGATGGGAACAATAGACCCTGGGGCCTACTTGAGGGGAGGAGGGTGGGAAGAGTGTGAGGGTCAAAAAACTACCTATTAGGTACTATGCTCACTACCTGGGTTACAAAATCATGTGTACACCAAACCCCAACGATACATAATTTACTGATCTAACAAGCCTACACATGTACCTCTGAACCTAAAATAAAAGGTAAACAAAAATGAAATGAATGTTTTCTTCTTTGTTGATTGACCTTTCCTGTGTTCTATTTCCACCACTCAAAAATGTTCTGAATTTTTTCCAAAATTGGGTATCTTTCCCCAAGTATTAAAATGCTAATAAAGACACAAGTTAGTCTTCAGCTGAGTCCAGCTGCAGCCATCGAATCACCGTTTCCTGCCTGGCTCCATCCTTGTTCTGGTATCGTTGTTCCCCTCACCCTCTAGTGCTTTTTGTAATGATGGGTTTTTTCCTACCTTCCTGTTGGCTTTACCTAAAGCAAGACATTTGTGACTGGGAAAAATTTTAAGTGACCAAAAGTCCACACATTTTTAGTTTATGTTCCTAAGTGTAGGATCCCACAAATGACAGCAACCCAGCAAAACCTGCCCATGCAGCTGCTTCAGACTACATTGAAGAAGTGGGGAGAGTGTCAGAGTAATTCAGAGATACTGAGTCCTTTTGACAAGGAGAGTGATAGAGCCGGCTACAGGAAAGGAAGGGTTCAGCTCTGGGTAATAATGATCAGAGCAGGTTTGGACATTTGAAATTGGAAGTGTGCAATATATCCACGTGAGAGTCTCCATAAATCTATGGTGAGGGACAAGGTATCAAAAATGCACGCAAAACAATCTGATAAAACACAGTGAAGAAAAGCAATTGGGCTGAGAGCGGTGGCTCACACCTATAATCCCAGCACTTTGGGAGGCCAAGGGGTGGATTACCTGAGGTCAGGAGTTCGAGACCAGCCTGGCCAACATGGTAAAACCCTGCCTCTACCAAAAATACAAAAATTAGCTGGGTGTGGTGACAGGTGCCTGTAGCTCCAGCTACTTGAAAGGCTGAGGCAGAAGAATCACTTGAACCCAGGAGGTTGCAGTGAGCTGAGATCATGCCACTGCACTCCTGGGTGATAGAACGAGACTCCATCTCAAAAAGAAAAAAACGCATAGAAAAGAAAGCCAATTGAATTCAAAAGAACACCAAGTTCTTTTTTTAAAAAATGATTGTATTTTATTTTTATTTTTTTTGTTGTTGTTTCTTTGTTTGTTGTGAGACAGTGTCTTGCTCTGTCACGAGGCGCCAAGCTGGAGTGCAGTGGCGCAATCTCAGCTCACTGCAACCTCTGCCTCCCAGGTTCAAGCAATTCTCCTGCCTCAGCCTCCCGAGTAGCTTGGACTACAGGTGCACACCACCACGCCCAGCTAATTTTTGTATTTTTAGTAGAGACAGGGTTTCACCATGTTGGCCAGGATGGTCTTGATCTCTTGACCTCATGTATCTGCCCGCCTCGACCTCCCACGGTACTGGGATTACAGGTGTGAGCCACTGTGCCCGGCTGAACACCAAGTTCTTTTAGTGAGCTCAGCTTCATCAAGATGACTCGATGGCTCTACCTGAAGCAAAATACAGATTAATCTAAGTAATTATTTGATGTTATATACTTCTGATAAATATACTTCTCTTTCAATATAACATCAAATAATTACTTGGATTAATCTATATTTTGCTTCAGAGAGAGGCCTCTTCTTAGGGGACTATTTTTTTTGTTTGTTTGTTTGTTTTAATTGCATTTTAGGTTTTGGGGTACATGTGCAGAACATGCAAGATAGTTGCATAGGTACACACATGGCAGTGTGTTTTGCTGCCTTTCTCCCCTTCACCCACATTTGGCTTTTCTCCCCAGGCTATCCCTCCCCAGCTCCCCCCCACTGTCCCTCCCCTATTCCTCCCAATAGACCCCAGTGTGTAGTACCCCCCTCCCTGTGTCCATGTGTTCTCATTTTTCTCACCCACCTATGAGTGAGAATATGTGATATTTCGTTTTCTGTTCTTGTGCCAGTTTGCTGAGAATTATGTTCTCCAGATTCATCCATGTCCTTACAAAGGACAAAAACTCATCATTTTTGATTGCTGCATAATATTCCATGGTGTATATGTGCCACATTTTCCCGGTCCAGTCTATCATCGATGGGCATTTGGGTTGGTTCCAGGTCTTTGCTATTGTAAACAGTGCTGCAATGAACATTCGTGTTCATGTGTCCTTATAGTAGAACGACTTATAGTCCTTTGGATATATACCCAGTAATGGGATTGCTGGGTCAAATGGAATTTCTATTTCTAGGTCCTTAGGGGACTATTAAATATTAAACTGATTCTAGCTTAACCTACATAGATCATGTATACTTGGCCCTACCATCTTTTATGTTTTTTTTTAATATAAGGAAGATTTCTTTTAAATTTCTGCAGCATTTTTTCATAAGCAAATAAATGCATCTGTGTATTCAAGCTGATATAGGAGTAATCCTGGTTTAGGAGTGATGCTGAAATTCTGGACTTCTTTAAGAAATTCAAAGATTCTGTTTGCTTGGCTTAGTTTATGAGATGCTAGTAGAGTCAGCTCTACGGGAGCCACATGTAAGCATCCGTCAAACTCCAGTCACAAAGCACTACTCTGGAGAGGGCTACAGAGTTTTGCTGCTATTGTTGCATTGCTTGTTTTTCAAGTCTGAAAGAAAATGTTTTCAACATGGATCCTGCTCAATAAAACAGATGATTCTCTCAGTGTTATATTAGGAATCTATTGCTGCCTTACATATTACCCCAAAAGTTTGTGGTTTAAAACAAACAAAAACACCAACATATTTTTTGGCACAGTTTCTGTAGGTCATGAATCTGACACAGCTTAGCCAAGTTGTGGGCTTTGGGGTCTCTCAGAGGCTACCATCTCATCTCAAGATTCAACTAGAGAAGGATCCATTTCCAAGCTAACCCACACAACTGTGGGCCAGGATTACGAGTTGTTGGACTGAGGGCTTCAGTTCCTTAGTGACTGTTGCTGGAGGCCAATCTCAGTTTTCAGAGATGAGTTTTCAAAAATTACATTAAGGGTGAGCTGAGATCAAGAGTTTTTGAGGGGAAAAACATGAAATTATTTGCTTTTAACACCTCAGAACCCTCAGGCCTGGAACATGATGGATATTCAAACAGTATATCACAATTAAACATTTGGTGAATGAATAGTACCAATACATCATGTGTCTGTATATTTTTCTTCTTCACATGAGAAGTTTGGTGGTAAACAAGGGAGAAAATGTGTTTCCTAGACTTTATGATGCTCTGATTATCTACATTAAAAGGACAACAAGCAAGCCAAGTGCGGCAGCTCACACCTATAATCCCAGCACTTTGAAAGGCCAAGATGTGTGGATTACCTGAGGTCAGGAGTTCGAGACCAGCCTGGCCAATGTGCTGAAACCCCGTCTCTACTAAAATACAAAAATTAGCCAGGCATGGTGGCATGCACCTGTAATCCCAGCTACTCAGAAGGCTGAGGCAGGATAACTGCTTGAACCTGGGAGGCGGAGGTTGTAGTGAGCTAAGTTCAAACTCCACTGCTGTACTCCAGCCTGGGCAACAGAGCAAGACTCTGTCTCAATAAAAAAAAAAAGGAAAACAAGAAAATCATCTGCCTAGAAAAAAAGGGGATGGGATAAATAGAACTACAAGTTCTATCCATTTTCCCTGAGTTCCTACCCCTTAAGGAGATAGACTCTTGTTAGTCCCCTGTGACCTCTTTAGACAAAGCTCGGGGCTATAAGCACAAAGCAGGATTCATCTCATCCCCTACATTAGGAAAATTGCAAAAGCAAAATGTGCATGTTGCACATATCTACCAGTGCATGTCTGACGTCTTAATAACTGCCAGCGGAACTTCATCCCAATAGGAAAGTCTGGCCACTCAGCTTCAAAAACCACATCTGAAAATACATTCCTTTCGATCATTCTTTCCTTGGCTCTGAGGTTGAAGGACTGGTACTCATGGCAGGCCCATTGTGGGACAGTGTGGTGGAGCCACGCAGAAGTGATTCTTGGAGCCTGCAGGGGAGAAGGCACTGAACCCTCAGATGCAGGTCTGCCGTAAAGAAGAACAGTCCTTGACAAGTAATGACTCCTAAGATCAGAACAAATGGCCAGTTCTGCTTCTTGGATAGGGATTAGAGGTGGGGGCTTTAAATGAGAAAATTGGGTTAAGTTAGAGCTATTTGGTGTGTGCTTGTATGACTGAACGTATATCTACGCAGGTGCACCCATGCACCGCCAATTTTAAAGTATTATTGTAGATTATTCAGAAATGTATTGAATGCTAATGATGCTCTTGATGGGTGTAGAATGACATACATGAAAGCTAAAAATTGTAGTGCTGCACAGCAGAATAGTTGTTCAATATTAGGAAGGTGACTTAAAGTGCATAGAAAGGTCAACTTGCTCAAACAAATGGAGCAACATATGCTTTGTGGACAATAGAGTTGATGGGTTCTCCAGGTTGGGGACTCTGTAACATTCAATAAGCCTGTTTTATTAGAATGGATTTATGTGGGCTTGTTTCTAAGGAACAAGCTGAGGGTTCTCTTGCCAAAAACAAAAACAAGAGAAAACTCATAAACTATACTTCTCTGTTTCCTTCTTTTCCGATGCAGACACATGCATTCACAGGGGTTCTCACTGATCCTTCCACTCTGTATCCTTTACCATTAGTTGTGCATAAATCCTGTGCACAGAAGAGCACCATTTTGGCATTTTTCAGCTGAATTAGTGATTTGATCACTTTCACTTCTTTACGGAATGTCACATAATGAATGGATCCCGTTGGTCCCATTTTTAAGACAAGAAGCAACGATAGAATACTTTTAAATCCACCTCATATTTTTCTTTCACCTGCAGTTACTGAACCACACACATCCCACCATGCAAGCCTTTGTCATTGTTGTCATTGTTATTGTTTAGTTGTTTTTTTTGAGACAGTCTTGCTCTGTCATCCATACTAGAGTACAGTGCCCTGATCTCAGCTCACTGCAACCTCCACCTCCTGGGCTCAAACGATTCTCCCACCTCAGCCTCCCAAGTAGCTGGGATTACAGGCGTGTACCACCACTCCTGGCTGATGTTTGTATTTTTAGTAGAGATGGGGTTTTGCTATGTTGGCCAGGCTGCTCTCGATCTCCTGATCTCAAGTGTTCTGTCCACCTTGGTCCCCCAAAGTGCTGGGATTACAGGCATGAGCCACTGAGCCCGGCCCCACCATGCAAGTTTAATCTACTTCCCAATTTATTAATCTTCCATGTGTGGAGCCCAAGGAACATCAAACACTTCTCATTTTCAATTTTTCCTGACCCATTTCAGCGCCCTTGGACTGTCCCAAGCACCTAACACAAGCAGAGGTTGCAGTAAATCTAAGAGCTTCTGTTCAGCTCTTCTGCAGATCTCCAGTCAAACCCACATGGATTCTGAATCATCCCAATCCACGTGGCTCCACCACTTACCAGCTGTATACCTCTTGGCCAAAGAACTTATCTTTTCCTAGCCTCAGTTTCCTTATCTGTAAAACAAAGGATTTTCCTCAAAGTATTGCTGTCAGAGCTAAGTAAGCTGAGCTGCAGCAAGCAAAGAGCCCAGAAAAAACAGCTCAATTCGGGTGTGCTGTTTCCCCTTCCCCACCTGCATTTGGATGACTCTAATATGATAACTTACACATCCCTTAGTCCTTTTTTTTTTTTAAGATGAGGTTTCAAGGTGGTTCCAAGATGGCACCATAGAAACAACTCAGGATTGCAGCTCTCAGTGAAGGCGCAGAGGGTGAGTCCTAGCTGCATTTTCAGATGGACTTTTGTAGCCCACAGAACTGGCAAATTCCCAGGTGTCGGAGAGACACAGGAGAGCAGCACAGCCCGCTTGCGTGGCCGTTTTGGCTGGCGCCGCACCACAGGGCAGCGGCAGCCCACACAAAGCTCACTGGTCTGGGTGCCCTGTTAAACCAGCAATCTGAGTTTTGGGAGGGCAGATTGACATGTCCATTTGATTGAATGGGACTTGGATGGTGAGCCAAACCAGGAGATTCCTGGGAAGAGCGATTTGTGACAGTGCAGTGGGCTGCCACAGGGGAGATCGCACGGATCCCAGTGGTCAATCAGCAGGCGACTGGGACACCTGTGAGAGAGTCAACCATTCAACTTGGAAAGAAAAAGAGAGAGAGGAGGGACTCTGAGGCAGGGAGCCAGGTGATCGGGCTCGGCGGGTCCCACCCTCATGGGGACGAGCAGTGTGGTGATTCGAGGCTTTCAGGGTTGAGAGTTTTGCTGCGGGGTCAGCTGAATCCAAACAATGCAGCTCGGTGGGGGAGGGGCGTCCGCCACTACGGACGCAATCCACCCCTACTGAGGTACCGCCCACTGCTGATGCAGCCTGCCTTGCTGAGGCAACCAGCCATAACAGACAGATGCCACCAACAGGGCGGAGCACACCACAGTAGAACGGAGCTCCGCGGCAGCAGGGTGAACCCACACTAGCAGGGCGGAGCCCCAGCAGGCAAATAGTGAATAGACTGCCTCCTAGCTGGGCAGGACAGTGCAACAGATACTCATAAAGAAAGGCCAAACTCCCTGAGACAGAGCATCTGAGGGGGAAAAAAAGGGGGGGCTTTTATAAGTTCTGCTGCAGCAGACATATTTGCCCAGCAACCCTGAATGAACAATGGAGCTCACAGCTCACCACTGGAGCTCCTATAAAGTACAGACCATCTCCTCAAGCAGCTCCCTGACCCCTGTATATTGAAAGAGCCACCTCAGAAAAGGACTAATCAGACTGACATTTGGCGGGCATCATTCTGGGAAAAAGATAGCAGAAGAAGAAACTGGTAGCATCCCTCACTGTTCCGCAGCTGCTACAGGTGTACCCCAGACAAGCAGGGCCTGGAGTGGACCTCAGCACTCATACAGCAGAGGGGCTAAACCATTAGAAGATAAACTAAATAACAGAAATACTTCATCATCAACAATCTGGGCATCCACTCAGAGACCCAATCAAAAAGTTAGCAACTACTAAGACGACAGGTGGATAAATCCATAAAGATGGAAAGAAACCAGCACAAAAAGGAGGAAAACACCCGAAACCAAAACACCTCACCTCCTACAAAGGACCAAAACTCCTCACCAGCAAGGGAACAAAGCTGGACGGAGAATGAGAGTGACAAAATGACGGAATCAGACTTCAGAAGGTGGATAATGAGAAACTTCAGTGAGTTAAAAGAACATGTTATAAATCAATGCAAAGAAACTAAGAACCTTGAAAAAAGATTCAAGGAAATGATAACAAGAATGGACAACTTAAAGAGGAATATCAATGAATTTAAGGAGCTGAAAAACACAACACCAGAACTTCGCGAAGCATTCACAAGTTTCAACAGCCAAATTGACCAAGCAGAAGAAAGAATATCAGAAGTTGAAGATCAACTCAATGAAATAAAATGAGAAACCAAGATTAGAGAAAAAAGCGGAATGAACAAAATCTCCAAGAAATGTGGGACTATGTGAAGAGACCTAACCTACGTTTGATAGGTGTACCAGAATGTGATGAAGAGAATGAATCCAAGTTGGAAAACACTCTTCAGGATATTATCCATGAAAATTTCCCCTATCTAGCAAGGCAGGGCAATACTCAACTCCAGGAAATACAGAGAACACCACAAAGATATTCTGCAAGAAGAGCAACCCCAAGGCACATAATCATCATATTCACCAGGGTTGAAATGAAGGAGAAAATACTAAGGGCAGCCAGAGAGAAGGGTCGGGTCACCCACAAAGGGAAGCCCATCAGACTCACAGCAGATCTCTCGGCAGAAACTCTACAAGCCAGAAGAGAGTGGGGGCCAATAGTCAACATCCTTAAAGAAAAGAACTTTCAACCCAGAATTTCATATCCAGCCAAACTGAGCTTCATAAGTGAAGGAAGAATAAAATCTTTTGCCAACAAGCAAGAACTCAGAGATCTTGTCCCCAACAGGCCTGCTTTACAAGAGCTCCTGAAAGAGGCACTACATACAGAAAGGAACAACCAGTACCAGCCTTTCTAAAAACATACCAAATGCTAAAGAGCATCAACAAAATGAAGAATCTGCATCAACTAATGGGCAAAACAGCCAGATAGTATCAAAATGGCAGAATCAAACTCACACATAACAAAATTAACCCTAAATGTAAATGGGCTAAATGCACCAATCAAAAGACACAGACTGGCAAATTGGATAAAAAACCAAAACCCATCGGTGCGCTGTATCCAGGAAACCCATCTCACATGCAAAGATTCACAAAGGCTCAAAATAAAGGGATTGAGGAAGATTTACCAAGCAAATGGAGAGCAAAAAAAAAGCAGGAGTTGCAATTCTCATCTCTGATAAAATAGACTTTAAAGCAACAAAGATCAAAAGAGACAAAGAAGGTCATTACATAATGGTAAAAGGATCGATACAACAAGAAGAGCTAATGATCCTAAATATATATGGACCCAATACAGGAGCACCCAGATATATAAGGCAAGTTCTTAATGACTTACAAAGAGACTTAGACTCCCACACAATAATAGTGGGAGACTTTAACACTCCACTGTCAATATCAGACAGATCAACCAGACAGAAAATTAACAAGGATATCCAGGGCTTGAACTCAGACCTGGAACAAGCAAACCTGATAGACATTTACAGAACTCTCCATCCCAAATCCACAGAATATACATTCTTCTCCGCACCACATCACACCTACTCCAAAATTGACCACATAATTGAAAGTAAAGCACTTCTCAGCAAATGCAAAACAACTGAAATCATAACAAACAGTCTCTCAGACCATAGTGCAATCAAATTAGAACTCAGAATTCAGAAACTAACTCAGAACTGCACAGCTTCATGGAAAATGAACAACTGGCTCTTGAATGTTGATTGGATAAACAATGAAATGAAGGCAGAAATAAAGAAGTTCTTCGAAACCAACAAGAATGAAGACACAACATACCAGAATCTCTGGGACACATTTAAAGCAGTCTGTAGAGGAAAATATATAGCAATAAGTGCCCACATGAGAAGAGTGGAGAGATCCAAAATTGACACCCTATCATCAAAATTGAAGGAGCTAGAGGAGCAAGATCAAAAAAACTCAAAACCTAGCCAAAGACAAGAAATAACTAAGATCAGAGCAGAACTGAAGGAGATAGAGACAAGAAAAACCCTTCAAAAAATCAATAAATGCAAAGCTGGTTTTTCGAAAAGATCAACAAATTAGACCACTAGCCAGACTGATAAAAAAGAAGAGAGAGGACAACCAAATAGATGCAATAAAAAACGATAAAGGGGAAATCACCACAGATTCCACAGAAATTCAAACCATCATCAGAGAATACTACAAACAACTCTTTGCACATAAACTAGTAAACCAGGAAGAAATTGATAAATTCCTGGATGCCTGTGTCCTCCCAAGCCTAAACCAGGAGGAAGCCAAAACTATGAATAGACCAATAACAAGGTCTGAAGTTGAGGCAGCAATTAAGAGCCTACCACACACAAAAAAAAGCCCTGGTCCAGATGGGTTCACAGCTGAATTCTATAAGTCACACAAAGAGGATCTGGTACCATTCCTTCTGAAACTATTCCAAATAATCCAAAAAGAGGGAACCCTTCCCGAATCATTTTATGAGACCAACATCATCCTGATACCAAAGCCCCGCAGAGACTCAACAAGAAAAGAAAACTTCAGGCCAATATCCATGATGAACATAGATGCAAAAATCTTCAATAAAATACTGGCAAACCGATTGCAACAGCACATTAAAAAACTTATCCATCATTATCAAGTAGGATTCATCCCGGGCATGCAAGGCTGGTTCAACATACGAAAGTCTGTAAACGTCATTCACCACATTAACAGAACCAAAAACAAAAACCACATGATTATCTCAATTGACACAGAGAAGGCATTTGACAAAATTCAACAGCCCTTTATGCTAAAAACCCTCAATAAACTCGGTATCGATGGAACATATCTCAAAGTAATAAAAGCTATTTATGACAAACCAACAGCCAATATCATACTGAATGGGCAAAAACTGGAAGCATTCCCTTTGAAATCTGGCACAAGACAAGGATGCCCTCTCTCACCACTCCTATTCAACGTAGTACTGGAAGTTCTAGCCAGAGCAATCAGGCAAGAAAAAGAAATAAAGGGTATTCAAATAGGAAAGGAGGAAGCCAAATTGTCTCTATTCACAGACGACATGATAGTATACCTAGAAGACCCCATCACCTCAGCCCAAAAACTCCTGAAACTGATAAGCAACTTCAGCAAAGTCTCAGGATATAAAATCAATGTGCAAAAATCACAAGCATTCCTATACACCAATAACAGACTTAAAGAGAGCCAAATCAAGAATGAACTGCCATTCACAATTGCTACAAAGAGAATAAAATACCTAGGAATACAACTTACAAGGAATGTAAGGGACCTCTTCAAGGAAAACTACAAACCACTGCTCAACAAAATAAGAGAGGACACAAACAGATGGAGAAACATTCCATGTTCATGGTTAGGAAGAATCAATATTGTGAAAATGGCTATACTGCCCAAAGTAATTTACAGAATCAATGCTATCCCCATCAAGCTACCACTGAATTTCCTCACCAAACTGGAGAAAACCACCATGAACTTCATATGGAACCAAAAGAGAGCCCTCATAGCCAAGTCAATTCTAAGCAAAAAGAACACAGTGGGAGGCATCACACTACCAGACTTCAAACAGGCTACAGTAATCAAACAGCATGGTACTGGTACTAAAACAGATATAGATCAATGGAACAGAACATAGGCATCGGAGGCAAATCAACATATCTACAACCATATAATCTTTGATAAACCAGACAAAAACAAGCAATGCGGAAAGGATTCCCTGTTTAACAAATGGTGTTGGGAAAACTGGTTAGCCATGTGCAGAAAGCAGAAACTGGACCCCTTCCTGACACCTTACACTCAAATTAACTCCAGATGGATTAAAAACTTAAACATAAGACCTGGCACCATAAAAACCCTAGAAGAAAATCTAGGCAAAACCATTCAGGACATAGGAGTAGGCAAGGACTTCATGACCAAAACACCAAAAGCATTGGCAACAAAAGCCAAAATAGACAAATTGGGCCTAATCAAACTCCACAGCTTTTGCACGTCAAAAGAAACAGTCACTAGAGTGAATCGGCAACCAACAGATTGCGAAAAAATCTTTGCAGTTTACCCAACTGACAAAGGGCTGATATCCAGAATTTACAAAGAACTCAAACAGATTTACAGGAAAAAAACAAACAAGCCCATTCAAAAATGGGCAAAGGACATGAACAGACACTTTACAAAAGAAGACATACATGAGGCCAACAAACACATGAAAAAATGCTCATCATCACTGGTCATTAGAGAGATGCAAATCAAAACCACATTGAGATACCATCTCACGCCAGTTAGAATGGCAATTATTAAAAAATCTGGAGACAGCAGATGCTGGAGAGGATGTGGAGAAATAGGAACACTCTTACACTGTTGGTGGGAGTGTAAATTAGTTCAACCATTGTGGAAGACAGTGTGGCGATTCCTCAAGGACCTAGAAATAGAAATTCCATTTGACCCAGCCATCCCTTTACCAGGTATATATCCAAAGGACTATAAATCGTTCTACTATAAGGACACATGCACACGAATGTTCATTGCAGCACTGTTTACAATACCAAAGAACTGGAACCAACCCACATGCCCATCGATGATAGACTGGACTGGGAAAATGTGGCACTTATACACCATGGAATATTATGCAGCAATCAAAAATGACGAGTTTATGTCCTTTGTAAGGACATGGATTAATCTGGAGAACATCATTCTCAGCAAACTGACACAAGAACAGAAAAGGAAGTACCACATATTCTCACTTACAGGTGGGTGAGAAAAATGAGAACACATGGACACAGGGAGGGGGGTACTACACACTGGGGTCTATTGGGGGGAATATGGGAGGGACAGTGGGGGGGGGAACTGGGGAGGGATAGCCTGGGGAGAAATGCCAAATGTGGGTTAAGGGGAGGAAGGCAGCAAAACACACTGCCATGTGTGTACCTATGCAACTATCTTGCATGTTCTGCACATGTACCCCAAAACCTAAAATGCAATAAAAATTAAAAAAAAAAAAAAGATGAGGTTTCACCATGGTGGCCAGGCTGGTCTTGAACTCCTGACCTCAGGTGATCCACCCACCTCAGCCTCCAAAAGTGCTAGGATTACAGGTGTGAGCCACAGCACGCAGCCCCTTGGTTCTTAAATATGCTCTGGATCTGAGTTTAACCCTGATCCTTGAATTGTTTTTTATCACATGGATTGGTCTTTTCAGTAACAGCTTATAAACCTGCCTATGTGAGGTATAAGAAACACAATTGGAGTCGTGCAAATAATCTAGGTTTTTCATAAGTCTGAAGCAGTTTGGATACTGCATAGTGAATATGTTCTAGAGTCAGATGTAGACTAGATAGCCCTTAACTGCCAACCATCTTGAAGAGACAAAGAAAAAGAAATCTGCTTATTAAGATTTTTACTATTTTTTTCTGATTGCACATGGTTATTGATGTGATTGTATATCTACACTTATATATTCAAATAATATGAAGTAATATAGAGATTGTTATACAGTCAAACTACAGGATATATACACACGCATATATGTATATAAACAATATGGAAATATCCAACATTAATTTATTTCTAAGAGATCTGTTAAAACCTTTGATCACTGACTTTAAGGCTTTTTTTTTTTGGAGACAGTCTCACTCTGTTGCCCAGGCTGGAGTGCAGTGACATGATCTCAGCTCACTGCAGTCTCCACCTCCCAGGTTCAAACGATTCACCTGCCTCAGCCTCACCATGCCTGACTAATTTTTGTACTTTTTTAGTAGAGACAGGGTTTTGCCATGTTGGCCAGGCTGCTCTCGAACTCCTGGCCACAGCGATCTGCCTACCTCGGCCTCCCAAAGTGCTGGGATTACAGGAGCCACCCAGCCCAGCCAGACAACTGAACAATCTTAAATACTCCATGAATTGATGATACTCCTCAACCTCTTAGTCATCAATATCTTTCTTGTTTTGAGTTTTATTTTACCTTTATAGATGCTGGTATTTTATTTTTCTGTTGTTGTAAATGGAATTTCACTCTGTCGCCCAGGCTTCAGTGCAGTGGCATGATCTCGGGTTCAAGCGATTCTCCTGGGTTCAAGCGATTCTCCTGCCTCAGGCTCCCAAGAAGGTGGGATTATAGGCGCCCATCACCACACCTGGCTAATTTTTTGTAAAGATGGGTTTTCACCATGTTGGCCAGCTGGTCTCGAACTCCTCACTCAAGTGATCCGCCCACCTCAGCCTCCCAAAGCTCTGGGGTTACAGGCGTGAGCCACTGCGCCTGGCCTGTTGCTAGTATTTAAATTCAAAGTAATGAAAATTGAATAAGGACCGGCATAAACATAATTGGATGAGGCCATCTGGGGCCGAGGGAAGAGCTTGAGTACAGACAATGTCAGAATTCAGCCTAAAACAGTAAAAATAGATAATATTTACTGAAGACTATTCAGTACACTTCTAGGCTCGCTACATAGCTTATCTCATTTAATCCTCCATTATTAGCTTCATTTTCACACAAGTAAGCATACAAACATTGAATAACTGACCAAAGACAAAACAGCTAGAAAGTAGCAAAACCAAAGTATAAAAGTGCCCAGTTCAGGTTGCAAAGCCCATCCCCTTAACCACTGCCCTAGATGGCTCATGGAAAGTTTTGATCTCAGCAGTTTTTCTTGCCACCAGCAAACAGCTTAAAATTAAACGTCAAGAAACAAAGCCTGGCCAGGCATGGTGGCTCACGCCTGTAATCGTGGCACTCTGGGAGGCCAAGGCAAGTGGATCACCTGACGTCGGGAGTTCAAGACCAGCCTGACCAACATGGTGAAACCCCGTCTTTGGAAAAAAAGAAAAGAAAAGAAAAAAACCCTGATTAAGGTTAACTGTTGGTAGGCAACTGGCAGAACACAGGCTTATCATAGTCAAAAGGTAACTGAAGGCAATATTATTGAAAACAAGTAGTAAGGCTCCAAAGGCCTGTAAGTCACCTAAATAAACGAGTCCATTTAGTGTTGTTTACGTGCTGTGCAGACTTAATCTACTTCTTTTTTTGTTTGGTTTTTTTTTTTTTTTTGAGACAGAGTCTTGCTCTGTCACCCAGGCTGGAGTGGTGCAATGGTGTGATCTCGGATCACTGCAACCTCCACCTCCCAGGTTCAGGCAATTCTTCTGCCTCAGCCTCCCGAGTAGCTGGGATTACAGACATGAGCCACCGCACCTGGCCACCTTACCTACTTTCAAAAGTACTTGAAGTAGCGAATGCTCCCATTTCACTGATGAAAGGCTGTAAAGTTTAGGTGCCTTTAATGATTGCACCACTTGCTTTCAATAGCAAGGAAAAGGAAAAAGAAAGAAGGCTGAGCATGCTAGCTCACCCCTGTAATCTCAGCACTTTAGGAGGCCAAGGAGGGCAGATCTCGAGGTCAGGAGTTCAAGACCAGCCTGACCAACATGGTGAAACCTCATCTCCACTAAAAATAGAAAAATTAGCCAGGTGTGGTGGCATGAGCCTATAATCCCAGCTACTCAGGAAGCTGAAGCAGAAATGCTTGAACCCAGGAGGTGGAGGTTGCAGTGAGCTGAGATCACAGCCACTGCACTCCAGCCTGGGAGACAGAGTAAAACTCTGTCTCAAAAAAAAAAAAAAGAAAAGAAAAAATAAATATTCTATCATTGCTCTATGAAGGTAGCAAGGTTGACATTCAAAGCTCATGACCTCCAAGATGGTGTCTTTTATAGTTCAAAACAAAAGAAAAAAAACTTGTATGCATTATCTTGTGTTCTGATTTTTTTAATACTTTTAAATATTTACTCTGAAAAAAAATGCCTGGCCTTTTTAAAAACTAAAAATGTTTGAAAATGATAACATTCTCTGAGTTATTGATAGATTAATAGTTAACTGGGAGTCAGACTAGAAAATTCACTCTGTGTTGCTTGAACTTCAAAGGGAAGATCATAGGAGGTAAGTTAGCTGGGTAGAAGTTGTGCTCTGATGAAAAAATGAGAGGTAAATTAAGGGAATTCACTCAGGATGGTGGCAAAAATATTAAGGGAACAATAGTAGAGAAAGTTATAGAATACAGTCTCAAACCCTTTGGGAAGGCCTAAGGGTTTTTTCTATAGTTCTTGGCTGAAGGCAGCCGGAATCTCTTTGCTGGAGCCAGAGAGATTAGGGCACAAATACAAAGGAAAGTAGGTCATTTCCCTAACTAACTTGTTTACTCATGTGGTCTTAAAACTAAACTGTAAGCCCAATGGCCCTCTCAGGGTGCTGGCAGGGGGAGGTCAACCAGGGGTATTACTCACTAATGGTGTTTGCTTTGGGCGTCAGAACCTGGTCTTTAATCTTCAACCTCTAGTGGTATTGACTCAAGCCTTTGTCAATTAAACTTTACTAAATAAATGTGAGTCTCACTGGCTGGGGAGGGCCAGCAGCTGTTGTCTCTTTACAGTATTTTCCAGGGAGTCTGTAAGCAGTAACAGGCTCTCAGTTGAACTGGCAAAGCGTAATATCTGTGTGTCAGTGTATTTTATTCATCCATCTCTGAGTCAGGGTCTGCAGGACAGACCTCCACAGGTGGTGACCACAACAGTAAAGTACAGTGAAATTCAGAGGGCTCAGCGGTTAACAGCAGGACCAGACATTGGCCTCAGTATGGGGGGAACATGAAGGGAAGGTGTACAAAGACACATCAGAGATACACACAGCAGGACATTAGTTAAAGCAGCAAAAACAGGTTTTTATTCAGTAACTACTAACAGTAGAGGAATGAGCTGGGCTCCATTGTGATTTGTGCAGAGGTGATTCAAGCATTTTAGAAGGAGAATGAATGAAGAATGGGCAAGTGTGAGGTCTCAGTAGGGTCACAGAAGTGACAAATTGCAAACGATTCATCAGTGTCAATGAGTTAAGGCCAGCTGTGTCTGCCAGCTGGCAATTATCAAAGATAGGATTCCACCCTCCCACAGAGACTGGAAGACAGAGTCTCCATCTTTTTTGATGATTCCATTTCAAAGGAATGGCACCCAGGTCCTTAAGAAAGACATATTTGAGTTCTAAGAGATACATGCTCACAATCATAAGCCCTTTTTTGTAAATGCTCTAAGAAAAGGAGGTCAGGGGCCTATCATCAGAGTTTGGGTAAAACAAACCATAAATCCCCCTGGCAGTGTTGAACTTACTCAAGCAGGCATTTAATGCAGGTTGGGGTCATTCTAAGGAAACAGCCTTATGCTGCTAAAGCCATTTGAGAATTTGGTCAAGTTCAGGGGTTTGTACAGAGTTGTTATGTGCTGAGAGTTCTGCAGTTCTCAGAAGCATGAGGTTTGGGGAATAATGGAGATACTCATATCCTAATTGTAGTGTCAGTTTCACAGGGGTGTGTGTGTGTGTGTGTGTGTGTGTGTGTGTGTGTGTGAAGTATGTGTGTGTCAAAACTCATCAAGTTGTACCTTATTAATATGTGCAGTTTACAGTATGTAAGTTGTACCTCAACTAAGCTGATTTCAAAACTGAAAAAGCTACTGGAGGCAATTTCATTTTAAGCAGTTTGCAAAACACAAAAGACATCCAGAAGCCTGTCAGCACCCAAAGTGGTACTTATTTTAAATGTTCTTTTCAAAAACAGAGTGGAAAATGGAAGGAGTTAAATTAGGATTTACCAGAAGTGATATTTGGCAATAAAGGTTAAAAAGAGTGTTTCTTTTTCAAGAACAGAGTGGAAAATGGAAGGAGTTAAATTAGGAGTTAAATTTACCAGAAGTGATATTTGGCAATAAAGGTTAAAAAGAGTGTTTCTCTACATTGTACTCTAATTATTTTATCCTTTGACTTCTCTACTCTTTAAAAATTAATTTTTTTGAGATAAAGATCTCACTCTATCACCCAGGTTCAAGTGCAGTGGCACAATCTCAGCTCAATGCAACCTCCGCCTTCTGGGTTCAAGAAATTCTTGTGCCTCAGCCTCCCAAGTAGCTGGAACTACAGGTACGTGCCACCACACCCAGCTAATTTTTTTGTATTTTAGTAGAGATGGGGTTTCACCATGTTGCCCAAGCTGGTCTCAAACTCTGGAACTCAGACAATCTGACTGCCCCAGCCTCCCAAAGTTCTGGGATTACAGGCGTGAGCCACCATGCCAGGCTTTATTTCTTAAAGCAGTTTTAGATTCACAGAAAAATTAAACTGAAAGTACAGGGTTCTCATAGACCTGTTCTCCCCTCCAACACCACAGTTTCCCCTATTACTAATATCCCTCATTAGTCAACAATTGAATCAATATTGATACTTTTTTTTTTTGAGACGGGGTCTCACTCTGTCACCCAGACTGGAGTGCAGTGGTGCAATCTCAACTAACTGCAACCTCAACCTCCAGGGACTTGCATGGTCCCTCCCAGGTAGCTGGGACCACAGACCGCACGCCACTACACCCCACTAATTTTTGTATTTTTAGTAGAGACAGAGTTTCACCATGTTGGTCAGGCTGGTATTGAACTCTTAGCCTCAAGCAATCCTCTTGCCTTGGCCTCCCAAAGTGCTGGGATTATAGGCATGAGCCACCGCACCCAGCCAGAATTTAGTAAATTTTCAAGAGGAACATATAACATTTTGCAAAGTGAAAGTTTTAATAAGAATTATCTGGCCGGGTGCAGTGGCTCACACCTGTAATCCCAGGACTTTGGGAGGCTGAGCAGGGTGGATCACAAGGTCAAGAGATCAAGACCATCCTGGTCAACATGGTGAAACCCCATCTCTACTAAAAATACAAAAAATTAGCTGGGCGTGGTGGTGCATGCCTGTAATCCCAACTACTCAGGAGGCTGAGGCAGGAGAATTGCCTGAACCCAGGAGGTGGAGGTTGCAGTGAGCCGAGATCACGCCATTGCACTCCAGCCTGGGCAACGAGAGCGAAACTCCATCTCAAAAAAAAAAAAAAAAGTATCTGAATACACTGACATATATATATATACTTTAACTAATTATACTGTGGGAAGTTCACTCTTCAGTGTGCTCTGAGAAAACTCAAGAAACACCATCCACTGGAAACAGTGCCCTGAAGTGTAGGCATCTACGCCCAAAAGGGAAATCACACTTAAAAATAACTCCAAAGCATACAACTCACAGTCCTTTTGTTTTAAATAATGTGCCTTCTATAACAAAAGTATCTCTCCCCAGGTGGTTGAAGAACAAGAAAAAACATGAAGCCATGGAGCAGGGAAATTACACCAGGGTGAAGGAATTTCTTTTCAAAGGACTGACCCAGTCCCGAGAGCTGAGCTTGGTCTTATTTCTTTTCTTATTTTTGGTGTACTCAGCAACTGTGCTGGGAAACCTCCTCATCATGGTCATGGTGACCTGTGAGTCTCACCTTCACACCCCCATGTACTTCCTGCTCCGCAATCTCTCCGTGTTGGACATCTGCTTCTCCTCTGTCACTGCTCCCAAGGTGCTAGCAGACCTTCTTTCAAGGAGAAAGACCATCTCCTTCAATGGTTGCATGACACATGTTTTTCTTTCACCTCCTCGGTGGGACTGACATTTTTTCTCTCTCTGTGATGGCATTTGACAGATATATGGCCATCTCCAAGACCCTGCACTATGTGACCATCATGAGTAGGGGGCAATGCACAGGACTCATCATGGCTTCCTGGGTGGGGGGCTTTGTCCACTCCATTGTGCAGGTTTCTCTGTTGCTCCCACTCCCCTTCTGTGGACCTAAAATGGTTGATGGTTTCTACTGCGATGTCCCCCAGGTCCTCAAACTTGCCTGCAACAACACCTTTGCTCTTGAGGTCTTAATGATTTCCAATAATGGCTTGATCTCTACTCTGTGGTTCATCTTTCTCCTCATATCCTACTCGGTCATCTTGATGATGCTGAGGTCCCACAGTGGGGAGGGCAGGAGGAAAGCCATCTCCACCTGCACCGCCCACATCACTCTGGTGACCCTGCATTTCATGCCCTGCATCTATGTCTATGCCCGGCCCTTCAGTGCCCTCCCCATGGACAGAGCAGTCTCCATCACCTTCACCATCATTATCCCTGTCCTGAACCCCATGATCTACACCCTGAGGAATTGGGAGATGAAGTCAGCCATGAGGAGACTGAAGAAAAGGCTTAGACCTTCTGGAAAGGGAGAGATACAATGAAGTCCAGAATGGAAAATCAGAACTGAAAAATATTTTTCTCCTAACACAATAGAAGGCTCCAATTGATAGACCATCTGGAGGACAAAATTTTGTCTTTGTCCTACAGCGGAGTCCTCTAATAAGGCTTTAGGGTTTCTTTAGGGTTTTCTTTTCTTTCTTTTTTTTTTTTTTTTTTTTTTTTTTGAGACGGAGTTTCGCTCTTGTTACCCAGGCTGGAGTGCAATGGCGTGATCTCGGCTCACCGCAACCTCTGCCTCCTGGGTTCAGGCAATTCTCCTGCGTCAGCCTCCTGAGTAGCTGGGATTACAGGCATGCACCACCATGCCCAGCTAATTTTTTGTGTTTTTAGTAGAAACGGGGTTTCACCATGTTGACCAGGATGGTCTCGATCTCTTGACCTCGTGATCCACCCGCCTCGGCCTCCCAAAGTGTTGGGATTACAGGCGTGAGCCACTGCGCCCAGCCCACTTTAGGGTTTTCTCACAGGGAGGTTGTTGGCAACTTAGAGTTTCAGATCTCTACATTGTTAGCTCCTAAAGAAACTCTGAAGCTTCTACCACCCAAACACCTCATTTTACAGGTGAGGAAATGGAGCCTGTGAGGAAATTATCTCTCCATTCTTGAGCTATGGCTGTACCATGTGTTGCCCAGGCAAAAATTAGTAAAATCACTTCCAGGGACCAGGAGTCAAGGCTATAAAATCCAGCAACCTCTCCCTATGAAAAAAAGTTGGTTTTCCATTGCTAATCTTCCCCCCACCCCCGGCGGAAGGCAGGAAGGGAGGAAAGGAGGAAGGGAGGGAGGGAGGGAGAGAAGGGAAGGAAGGAAATCAGGCAATGAGAGAGGGAGGGAGGGAGGGAGGGAGGAAAGGAGGGAGGGAGGGAGGGAGGGAGGAGGGAGGGAGAGAAGGAAAGGAAGGAAATCAGGCAATGAGAGAGACATTGCCGACCTGGATCTAGAGGTCTACAAGTTGATTTCTTTTTTCTTTTCTTTTTTTTTGAGAGAAGGAAAGAAAAAAAAAGGAGTGAAGGAGAGGAAGAAAGAGGAAGAAAAAGAGGGAGAGAGAACGGAAATGTTGCTTTATTCTAAAAGAAATGGGTATTAATGGCCAATCAATATTTCATTTAAACCTATTGAGTAGGTGTGATGTGGTGTTGACAAGAATGTATATTTTGTGTATTTAAAGTGGAGAGCTCTATAAATATTTATTGTTTACTTGTTCCGGATCTGAGTTCGAGTCCTTGATATCCTTATTAATTTTCTGTCTCATTGAGTCTAAGTCTCTATGTATCTGGGTGTTAGGATCGTTAGCTCTTATTGTTGCATTGATCCTTTTACCACTATATCTTAGTTGCTTTAAAATCTATTTTATCAGATACGAGAATTGCAACTCCTGCTTTTTGTTTATTTATTTATTTTTGCTTTCCATTTGGTTGGTAAATCTTTCTCCATCCCTTTGTTTTGAGTCTTTGTGTATCCGTGCATTTGAAATGGATCTGGATGTAGCATACCCTTGGGTTTTGGCTGTATCTTTTGATTGGGGGATTTAGTCGATTTAAATTTAGGATTACTGCCATTTGATATTAACTGGCTGTTTTATCCATTCGTTGATGTAAATTCTTCTTTGTGTTGATGCTCTTTACTTTTTGGTATATTTTTAGAAAGGCTAGTACTGGTTGTTTCTTTCTATGTGTAATGCTTCTTTCAGAAGCTTTTGTAAAGCAAGCCTGGTGGTAATAAAATCTCTGAGTTCTTGCTTGTTCATAAAAGATTTTATTTTTCCTTCAGTTGTGAAGCTTAGTTTGGCAGGATATGAAATTCTGGGCTGAAAGTTCTGTTCTTTAAGGATGTTGAATATTGGCCCCCACTCTCTTCTGGCTTGTAGAGTTTCTGCTGAGAGATCTGCTGTAAGTCTGATGGGCTTCCCTTTGTGGGTAACCTGACCTTTCTCTCTGGCTGCCCTTAGTATTTTCTCCTTCATTTCAACCCTGGTGAATGTAACGATTATGTGACTTGGGGTTGCTCTTCTTGAGGAATATCTTTGTGGTATTCTCTGTATTACCTGGGGTTGAATATTGTCCTGCTTTGCTAGTTTAGGAAAATTTTCCTGTATAATATCCTGAAGAATATTTTCCAGCTTGGATTCATTCTCTCCATCGCATTCAGGTATACTTATCAAACGTAAATTTGGTCTTTTCACATAGTCCCACATTTCTTGGAGACTTTACTCCTTCCTTTTTATCCTTTTTTCTCTATTCTTGTCTTCTCATTTTATTTCATTAAGTTGGACTTCAGCCTCTGATATCCTTTCTTCTGCTTGAACACTTCAAGTGTTTAAACCTGTGCATACTTCTCGGAGTTCCCGTATTGTATTCTTCAGTTCCATTAATTCACTTATATTTTTCTCTAAGTTGTCTATTCTCATTAGGATTTCGTCAAACCTTTTT
The DNA here is from genome assembly GCA_031835075.1 of Saguinus oedipus. NCBI lineage: Eukaryota > Metazoa > Chordata > Mammalia > Primates > Cebidae > Saguinus > Saguinus oedipus. The sequence continues at coordinate 58,171,086 of CM063178.1, read as the reverse complement.
TCAAAGTTTTTAGTTTCTTTACATTGGGCTACAACATGTTCTTTTAACTTACAGAAGTTTCTTATTATCCATCTTCTGAAGCCTGATTCTGTTAATGGGATGCACTCGTTCTCCATCAAGCCTTGTTCCCTTGTTGATGAGGAACTGTGATCCTCTTTAGAGGGAGAGGCATTCTGATTTTGAGTATTCTCAGCCTTTTTATGCTGGTTTCTTCCCATCATTGTAAATTTATCCACCTGTCGTCTTTGTAATTACCAACTTTCAAATTAGGTCTCTGAGTGGACATCCAAGTTGTTAATTCCCAGGGCCGAAATATGAGCAACCCACTGCGCCAGCGAAAACAGCAGCGTTAAGACTGATGGTGCTTTTCTGCCCAAGAATCTCCTGTCTCGCTTCCTTCTTGAGTCCGTAATAGGCGACTCTGCCTTCCCAGAGCTCCAAACCTTGGTCAGAAGGAGAACCAGTCCGGTTTACTCTGCACCAAGAGCTGCCGCGCTGAGGTGCCAGCAAAACCGCTGCACCAGCCACAAGAGTCACGCTGGAGATCCGTGCGGCTCCTCCACTGGAAATCTTCTGCTCTGTAAGTGACCAAAATTTGTCTGAAAGTGTGGCGTCCTTTCGTTCTCTGCACTTTCACTGAGAGCTGCAATCCCGAGATGTTAGCGGTCAGCCATCTCGGATCGTTACCTCCATTGCTAATCTTAAATGATTCAAGTTCTGTTTTTTTAAGGAAGCCTCTGGATTCCGCTTGCCAAAGCTGAGAGTTTTCATGTTTTATCAAAGATTGCCCAGCACAGTGGCTCATACCTATAATCCCAGCACTTTGGGAGGCCACGGCAGGAGGATCACTTGAGTTCAGGAGTTTGAGACCTGCCTGGGTGAGACGTTGTCTCTATGAAAAAAAAAGTGTCTTATATTAGACAGGCATAGTGGCTGTGCCTGTAGTCCCAGCTACTTGAGAGGCTGAAGTGGGAGAATAGCTTGAGATTAGGAGGTAAAGGCTGCAGTGAGCCAAGATCATGACACTGCACCACTGTTGTCTGGGTGACAGAGCAAGACCCAGTCTCAAAAAAATAAAAATTTTCTAGCTAATTAACGGCAGAGGCACAGCTAGATCTGTAATATCTGACCTTCATTTAAGTGCATGTTTACTGCTGCTGCTTCAGGCAGGGTTTGATACTGTCTGAAAGAAGCTCATTTATAAAAATGTCTTCTCTACTGTAGTGTCATGAAAGGCCCTTGGTCATCCTTTTCACCTGACCAAATAGTACATATTGCAAGGCTTCAGATCTCTCTAATAATTTCAATGTCATTTTACAGTCATTCATTCCTGGCCAGCCCTCCAGGGAGGAAGAAACCCTATCCTGCCTGCATCTCTAGAATATGCCTAGTTCAACCGGGCGTGGTGGCTCCTGCCTGTAATACCAACATTTTGGAAGGCCGAGGCAGGGGGATCACCTGAGGTCAGGATTTCAAGACCAACCTGGCCAACATGGTGAAACCCCATCTCTATTAAAAAATACAAAAATTGGGCCAGGCACGGTGGTACACACCTGTAATCCCAGCACTTTGGGAGGCGAGGCGGGTGGATCACGAGGTCAAGATATCGAGACCATCCTGGTCAACATGGGGAAACCCCGTCTCCACTAAAAATACAAAAAAATTATCTGGGCACGGTGGAGCATGCCTGTAATCCCAGCTACTCAGGAGGCTGAGGCAGGAGAATTGCCTGAACCCAGGAGGCGGAGGTTGCGGTGAGCCGAGATCACGCCATTGCACTCCAGCCTGGGTAACAAGAGCGAAACTCGGTCTCAAAAAAAAAAAAAAATTAGCCAGGCTGGTGGTGGGCATGTGTAATCCCAGCTACTCAGGAGGCTGAGGCAGGAGAATTGCTTGAACCCGAGAGGCAGAGGTTGCAGCGAGCCAAGATCACACCACTGTACTGCAGCCTGGGCAACAGAGCTAGAGTCCATCTCAAAAATAAATAAATAAATATGCCTAATTCACATGTCTTCAAGATGCAAAGGCTTAAGAAAACACATTTCATCATCCAGGGACTGATTAGCTAGAAGATCAGAAAGCAGCCCATTTCAACTTCCTCCTCATTCCTCTTTCTAGTCTGTTCTTTAGCATCTCCTCTTCAATATAAGGGAATAGAAAACAAAACTAAATTCCAGGTGGTCTTCTAGAAACCTAGTTCTTTGTGAAGCAAAGAATTGAAATTGGTAACAAACTAAAATTTAGACTGGAAATGTTGACTGACCTGTAACATCCCACTCTTCCCTCCCAGGCAATCACTGATGTACCTGTGGCTGGAACCATGTAAGGGAAGTAAAGAGCCTTTTGCACAGTGTGACTGAGGAGGAAACACAAGCAAGGAAAACTTGCCTTAAAGCATGGCCTGTCCCAACCAGGCGTAACACTGCCCACTGTGTCTTGGGTAGTGCTGGCCTGAAATTCCTGCTCTTGAAAGATTTATTAAATTACACACAATTCACAGAGGCCATGCTACATACAATGCCACAACTTCACAAATCATATAGCTCCAGAAAGTCATAGCAACCTGAGCAAACATGGCGGCCGCAATGGTGAAGTTTGAGAGGTGGGGGCATGTCTAAGCCTGTTTTGGGTAATGCCTCTCAAGGGGTTAATTTAGCATGGTCTAGGTGACTTATGGAAGGCCCCAGGAGTCATCCAGAGTAAAGGAGATGTAGAACAGAAAAGCTTCAGTGGATGGTCCCGAGAGAAACAAATCTGAGCCCAGAGGGTCAAAGGTAGCCTGAGGGACCCAATTAGAGCATGGAATGCTTCAGCACAGTGGCCTAGTCAAAGCAAGGCAGACACTGCTGACGAAGTTCACGCTTGCTAATGTATGATCCTGGACACATGGTGCCTTACTAAAGTTAGAGTATATCTTTATTTTTTATTTTATTATTATATTATTAATTTGAGGCAGGGTCTTGCTCTGTCACCCAGGCTGGAGTACAGTGGCACAATCACAGCTCGCTGCAACCTCTACCTCCTGGACTCAGAGGATCCTCCCACCTCAGTCTCCCAAGTAGCTGGGACTACAGGCACACTATCACCACAGCTAATTTTGGTATGTTTTTGTAAAGATGGTATTTCACCACATGGCCCAGGCTGGTCTGAAGCGAGCCGCCTCCCAAGGTGCTGGGATTACAGGCATGAACCACCACACCTGGCCAAAAAATACCTTTTAAGAATCTGTATTTCCAGGACTGGGCGCAATGGCTCGAACCTGTAATTCTAGCACTTTGGGAGGCCCAGGCAGGTGGATCGCTTGAAGTCAGCAGTTCAATACCAACCTGGCCAACATGTGAAACCCCATTGCTACTAAAAATACAAAAATTAGCTGGGCGTGGTGGCAGGCGCTGGTAGTCTCAACTACTCAGGAGGCTGAGGCATGAGAATCTCTTAAGCCCAGGAGGCAGAGTTTGCAGTGAGCCAATGATTGCCCCACTGCACTCCAGCCTGGGTGACAAAGTGAGACTCCATCTCAGAAAAAAAAAAGGATGAAAAAGAAATAAAAAAACCTATATTTGCTTATTTTGACTGCTTTATTTCTGCCTAAAATTAAACTATTCATTACACATCTGACATCATTCTTGAATTTTGTATGTAATTACCCACTGAAAAAACTCCAGGTGCCATTCAAACTTCCTTTTGTAGCACAGTACAGAAACACTTTCAGCTATATCCAATACGTTCCTTACATTATCGACAGCAGCAAATATTTTCTTTCTTGTGAATGATTTTTATTGTTAAAAAGTCATGCCTTAACTGACACAAGAACAGAAAAAGAAATACCGCATATACTCACTCATAGGCGGGTGAGAAAAATGAGAACACATGGACACAGAGAGGCGGTCTACTATACACTGGGGACTGTTGGGGGGAATGGGGGAGGGACAGCAGGGGGGGCTGGGGGGGATAGCCTGGGGATGAATACCAAGTGTGGGTGAAGGGGAGGAAAGCAGCAAAGCACACTGCCATGTGTGTACCTATGCAACTATCTTGCACATGTACCCCAAAACCTATAATGCAATAAAAATTTTTTAAAAAATAAAAATAAATAAATAAATAAATATTATACTTTGCACAAAAAAAAAAAAAAAAAAGTCATGCCTTTCAGAATGAACGCAGTGGCTCATGCCTATAATCCCAGCGCTTTGGGAAGCTGAGGCGGGCCAACCACCCAGGAGTTCAAAACCAGCCTGGGCAATACAGTGAGACCTCATCTCAAAAAAAATAGTCATGCTTTTCATAAAAATTAAACTTACTTTTCTCATACTTTTTGCTGAGTTTATTTGAACATTTAGGCTTTACTTTTCAGTAATCTCAAATAATGAATTGAGAATTCACAAATGACTATTCAGTTTCATATTCATATTAGATATATATATCTCTAATATATGTTAAATAACATATGTGTCCTGTGTATGTATGTTTACATATATACTACTTAATATAAAAAATATATATAACATATACTTAATTCTAAAATACAAGCACACAGACATACACTTTTTACTTTGGCACTATCCCAGGACACACACACACACACACACACACACACACACACACACTCTGCGTTTCCTAAGACTATGGTAGTTTTGTTTTTGTTTGTTTGTTTGTTTGTTTGTTTTTTCTTTGAGATTTGCCCAGGCTGGAGTGCAGTGGCCGATCTAGGCTCACTGCAACCTCCGCCTCCCGGGTTGAAGCGATTCTCCCACCTCAGCCTCTTGAGTAGCTGGGATTACAGGCACCCACCACCATACACAGCTAATTTTTGTATTTTTAGTAGAGACAGGGTTTTGCCACGTTGGCCAGGCTGGTTTCAAACTCCCGACCGCAGGTGATCCGCCTGCCTCGGCCTTCCAAAGCGCTGGGATTACAGGTGTGAGCCACTGCGCCCGCCTGACTATGGTACTTTGGAAATAAGTAGTATACATAAAAATCTACTTCCCATAAAAAACGTGTTCCTCAGCCAGGTGCAGTGGCTCACGCCTGTAATCCCAGGGCTTTGGGAGGCCCAGGCAGGCGGATCAGGAAGTGAAAAGATAGAGACCATCCTGGCCAACATGTGAAACGGGTTCATCCCTACTAAAAACACAAAAATTAGCCAGGCGTGGTGGCACATGCCTGTAGTCCCAGCTGAGACAGGACTGAGGCAGGAGAATTGCTTGAACCCGGAAATCAGAGGTTGCAGTGAGCCGAGATAGCGCAGCACTGCACACCAGCCTGGCGAAAGAGCAAGACTCCCTCTAAAACACAAAAACAAAAAACAAACAAACAAAAAAGTGTTTCTTCTTCAAGGTAACGAGAATTGATAAAATTGCGATTGTTATCAAGCAATTGTTGCTTGATTTAAAAAAAAAGTTTAACTTGCATATTCTAATACAGGGTCAATTAAATTTCTGCTAAATTGTTCGACATCTCTCACATCGGGAAGATGAATTTCTAGAGAACCTTCTCTGGTATTTTATCAGAAGCAGTGTCTACGGAATAAAATGTTTTGGAAATGTTTCCTCACCACTAGAGGGAGCTATTCATTTTCAGACATTCCCCTGCAAAGTGTGTGCTGTGTTGGAAAATTTTCAAAGACCACCAGGCGAGGTGGTTCTCACCTGCAATCCCAGCACTTTGGGAGGCCGAGGCGGGCAGATCATGATATCAGGAGATCGAGACCATCCTGGCAAACACAGAGAAACCTCGTCACCACTAAAAATAGAAAAAAATAGCTGGGCGTGGTGGTGTGCACCTGTAAGTCCAGCTACTCAGGAGGCTGAGGAAGAAGAATTGCTTGAACCCAAGAGGTGGAGGTTGCAGTGAGCCAAGATTGTGCCACTGCATTCCAGCCTGGGCAACAGAACAAGTCTCTGTCTCAAACCAAAAAAATAAAAAAGGAAGGAAAATCTTCAAAGACAAACTTCAGGAAAGGCTGACCTGTTTTTCTTTGAAGGATAAAAATCAATTACCGCCGGGTGCAGTGGCTCACACCTGTAATCCCAGCACTTTGGTAGGCTGAGGCAAGCGGATCACGAAGTCAGGGGTTCGAAAGCAGCCTGACCAACATGGTGAAACCCTGTCTCTACTTAAAAATACAAAAATTAGCTGGGCGTGGTGGCACACACCTGTAATGCCAGCTACTTGGGAGGCTGAGGCATGAGAATTGCTTGAACCCAGGAGGTGGAGGTTGCAGTGAGCCAAGAGCATGCCATTGCACTCCAGCCTGGGCGACAGAGTGAGACGCTGTCTCAAAAAAAAAAGTCAATTACAAAAGAGGTTAAATTAAATTTACCTTCACCAGAAGACCAAATTTTTAAATATTAAAAAGGTATTTTTCTCAGAAACACATTTAATTCTATATGCATGAACCATGTGCCAGTTACAGATTGGGAACCAGGCTGGGCACATTGGTTCACTCCTGTAATCCCAGCACTTTGGGGGGCCAAGGTGGGTGGATCACCTGAGGTCAGGAGTTCAAGACCAGCCTGACCAACATGGAGAAACCCCATCTCTACTAAAAATAAAAAAAAAATTATCTGGGTGTGGTGGCACATGCCTGTAATCTCAGCTACTTGGGAGGTTGAGGCCAGAGAATCTTTTGAACTGGGGAGGCGAAGGTGCGGTGACCCAAGATTGTACCATTGCACTCCAGCCTGGGCAATGAGAGCGAAACTCCATCTCAAAAAAAAAAAAAAAAAAAAAAAAAAAAAAACAGACTGGGAATGGGCTGGATACTGACAAATTCTGTCCTTGACTAAACTGCAGTCAGGCTTCTCTGAGCCCTCTTCTCCACTAGGCCTAAACTTCGGCCTCAGTCCCAGCCTCAGCCTACGAATAGTCCAATTTTATTAAGTATCCTGCTAACAATGTATCAAAAATCCCTCCAACCCTTGATATCTGATCACCCTGGTCCACTCTCAGAATCCCTTTGCCCTTGATGTCTCCTGTTAGTAACCATCCATTGACCCCGCCCCACCCCAATCCTGCTCTGCCACATTTGAAGTTGAGCCCAATCTGTCTCTTATATTGTGACAATATATTTTTTTAAGAATACCTGAGAGTAGGAGAAGGAAATATGTAAAAATAAATAACAAAGCAAATGTGGTGGCTCCTGGCTGTAATCCCAGCACTTTGAGAAGTTGAGGCAGGAGGACTGCCTGAGCCCAGAAGTTTGAGCCCACAGTGGGCAACATAGCGAGACCTTGTCTCTGTCAAAATTTTTTTTAAAGTTAGGCCAGGTGAGGTGGCTCACGTCTGTAATCCCAGCACTTTGGGAGGCAGGCGGATCACCTGAGGTAGGGAGTTCAAGACCAGCCTGGCCAACATAGTGAAACCCCGCCTCTACTAAAAATACAAAATTTAGCCAGGCATTATGGCTCGTGCCTGTAATCCCAGCTACTCAGGAGGCTGAGGCATGAGAATTGCTTGAACCTGGGAGGCAGAGGTTGCAGTGAGCTGAGATCACACCATTGCACTCCAGCCTGGGCGACACAGCAAGACTCCATCTCAAAAAAAAAATTTTAAAAATTAACCGGGGGTGAGGAATGTGCCCCTGTAGTCCCAACTGCTCAGGCAGCTAAGGCAGGAAGATGGCTTGAGCCCAGGAGTTTGAGTCTGCAGTGGGCCATAATTGCATCACTCTGCCTGGGTAGCAGAGCAAGACCCTGTCTCTAAAATAATATAAATAGTAAATAGCAAGGTGCACTGACCTCATTCGCCTTGCCTTCACACCACAAAACTGAATGGGCCTGGAAGGAAGGGGTGAGCAGCTGCAATGAGGCTGCAGGTGAAGTCAAGAAAGCATTGCAGAAGAAATTGTACTCAAACTGTTGAGAACATGGAGCAATTAGGTTTTGTTTTGTTTTATTTTGAGACAGGGTGTTATTCTGTTGCTGAGGCTGGAGGGCAGTGGCGCTACCTCCCGGGTTCAAGCAATTCTCCTGCCTCAGGATCCCAAGTAGCTGGGATTACAGGAGCACGTCACCAAGCCCTCCTATTTTTTTGTATTTTTAGTAGAGACAAGATTTCACCGTGTTAGCCAGGATGGTCTCCATCTCCTGACCTCATGATCTGCCACCTCCTGACGGATTTAAAGATAATAATGAGGGTAGGGCAGAAGACACCAGAAAGACACCAAGGGCTGGGGCACCAGGGAAGGGAGGAAATGAAGCAAAAGACAGGCTGGAGAGGGCGATGAAATCGCAGAGGGCTCTCATGCGTGAGGAGGTGGGACATGACATTTACACTTTAGAGAAGTCACTCTGGCTGCTGTGTGAAGCATTACTGGAGTGTGCAAGACTGGAGACAGGGACAGCCTACCAAGCAGAGATGAAAGAAACCTGAATTAACAGCAAAGTAGAGAAGTGGATGTGTGACTGCCCAATGCGTTCACCTTACCCACTGCCTAGACAGAGCCAATTTCTCAAGACAGGGTAATAGCAATAGAGAAAGAGTCATTAACGCAAAGCTGGCTGCGAGGGAGACCAGAGAGTTAGAAGATCAGTTGGGCCAGTTTCTCAATTCATCAAGGGTAGAGTCTGCAAAACATCTCCAGCACTGATCTTAGGAGCAGTGTAGGGAGGGTCGGAATCTTGCAGCCTCCAGCTACTTGACTCCTAAACCATTTATTTATTTATTTATTTATTTAGAGGTGGAGTCTCACTCTGTCGCGCAGGCTGGATTTATTTATTTATTTATTTATTTATTTAGAGGTGGAGTCTCACTCTGTCGCGCAGGCTGGAGTACAGTGGCACAATCTCGGCTCACTGCAACCTCCACGTCCAAGTTCAAGTGATTGTCCTGCCTCAGCCTCCCGAGTAGCTGGGACTACAGGCACGCCACTATGCCCAAGTAATTTTTGTATTTTTAGTAGGCGGGGTTTCACCATGCTGGCCAGGCTGGTTTCAAACTCCTGACCTCGTGATCCTCCCACCTGGGCTTGCCAAAGGGCTGGGATTATAGGTGTGAGCCACCACACCCAGCCTAAACCCTAATTTCTAATCTTGTGGCTAATGTTAGTAGTCTAGTCCCCAGGCAAGAAGGGACTTTGTTCTGGGAAAGGGCTGTTACTGTCTTTTTTTTAAACTATAAACTAAGTTTCTCCCAAAGTTTTTTCAGGCTGCACCCAGAAATGAACAAGGACAGCTTGGAGGTTAGAGACAAGATGAAGTTGTTAAAGTTGAACCTCTTTCACTGTCTCAGTTATAATTTTGCAAAGGCGGTTTCAGTTGCAGACAAAAGCCTGTGCAGGCTCCAGTGACCGTCTGCATGGCGGGAGAAAAAACATGGTAACCACTTGGTGTCTGGTTGGGGTACTGGGTAGATGGTGCTATCATTCACCAAGAAGGGAAATACAGAAAGACCCCATGTTTGGGGGAAAACTATAAACTAAGTTTCTCCCAAAGCTACTGTCCCCATTTTAGAGAAGGAACCTCACCCACAGCAGTTAAGTAGCCCAAGGTCACACAAAGCAGTCTGGTATATACTCTGCCAAGGTCACACAGTGTGGGCTGTTTTAACAACCTTGGCTATGGGTTAAATTGTGTCCCCCAAAATTCATATGTTTAAGTCCCAACCCCCAATACCTTAGAACATAACTTTATTTGGAGACAGGAGCTTTACAGAGATAATATTAAAGCAAAGGTAACGTTAAGGTAAAGGTCAAATGTGGTCACTGGGGTACGCCCTGATCCAATATATTTGGTGTCCTTTCTGCAAGTTTCTTTGAACTGGCTGCCACTATTGGCCATACCCTAAGTGGAGCCTGGGGACCCGCTGACCTGCCGGTCACCTCTGGATGGCCTCCCGGAATTAGAAAATCTGAAGTAACTGGAACACCAAGAAAAGGGGAAAAATGATCAACCCCTGCGGCGCCTAAGTAACTTGAGACATTCTCCTATTGCTCCTTATTCCCACTTCAATTGGTAAGGCAAGTGGACTTTGTAAATGACCCTGGTCAGCCTTGTGACTCCAGGCCCTACGACCCCCTCCCAGCTTGCAAGAACCGCCCTAAACTGTAACTTCTGTAACTTTCCACTGCCAAACCCTAACCTACAAAACCAACTCCTATCCTACCACCCTCCGCTGACTCTCTTTTTGGACTCAGCCCGCCCACACCTGGGTGAATAAAGGGCCATGTTGCCCACACAAAGCCTATTTGCGGCGGGGTGGGGGGGGTCTCTTCATTCAGAGCACGCATTTTAATACTTACAAAAGAGGGAATTTGGACACCAGGATGCCCATAAAGGGAAGATGATGTGAAGTGATATAGACAGAGGACAATGATTTACAAGCCAAAGAGCAAACTGATTTAATACGCTCAGCACTTAGCATTTTCTGGAAATGTCTCCAGGGAAAAGCCCTTATTATTCTATGCAAATTGAACCAGACTTACCTGCCAATAAATACAGTAACAGTAGATGACGCTGACTCTGCTTACTATGCACAGATCATCTAAAATATATACACATAGTAATTCTCTAAATCTTCTCAAGAATCATGTGAGCTACTGTCCCCATTTTAGAGGAGGAACCTCGCCCACAGCAGTTAAGTAACTAGCCCAAGGTCACACAGCGCGGGCTGGTATGTACTGTGCCAAGGTCACACAGCGCGGGCTGGTATGTACTGTGCCAAGGTCACACAGCGCGGGCTGGTATGTACTCTGCCAAGGTCACACAGCGCGGGCTGGTATGTACTGTGCCAAGGTCACACAGCGCGGGCTGGTATGTACTCTGCCAAGGTCACACAGCGCGGGCTGGTATGTACTGTGCCAAGGTCACACAGCGCGGGCTGGTATGTACTCTGCCAAGGTCACACAGCGCGGGCTGGTATGTACTGTGCCAAGGTCACACAGCGCGGGCTGGTATGTACTGTGCCAAGGTCACACAGCGCGGGCTGGTATGTACTCTGCCAAGGTCACACAGCGCGGGCTGGTATGTACTCTGCCAAGGTCACACAGCGCGGGCTGGTATGTACTGTGCCAAGGTCACACAGCGCGGGCTGGTATGTACTGTGCCAAGGTCACACAGCGCGGGCTGGTATGTACTGTGCCAAGGTCACACAGCGCGGGCTGGTATGTACTGTGCCAAGGTCACACAGCGCGGGCTGGTATGTACTCTGCCAAGGTCACACAGCGCGGGCTGGTATGTACTGTGCCAAGGTCACACAGCGCGGGCTGGTATGTACTCTGCCAAGGTCACACAGCGCGGGCTGGTATGTACTGTGCCAAGGTCACACAGCGCGGGCTGGTATGTACTGTGCCAAGGTCACACAGCGCGGGCTGGTATGTACTGTGCCAAGGTCACACAGCGCGGGCTGGTATGTACTGTGCCAAGGTCACACAGCGCGGGCTGGTATGTACTCTGCCAAGGTCACACAGCGCGGGCTGGTATGTACTCTGCCAAGGTCACACAGCGCGGGCTGGTATGTACTGTGCCAAGGTCACACAGCGCGGGCTGGTATGTACTCTGCCAAGGTCACACAGCGCGGGCTGGTATGTACTCTGCCAAGGTCACACAGCGTGGGCTGGTATGTACTCTGCCAAGGTCACACAACCAAGAGGAGACAACACTAAACCTCAATTTTTTTGGCTCTGGGGTTGCCTGTGTTGAGTCTCTGAAGTCTACACCACACTGCCCAAAACTGCTCTTTGTGAGACGGGAACTAACCCAACCTAAGGAACACAGGAAAGCAAAAGGGAGTTTGATGAATTCAAGGAATATGTGCAGGAAAGCCAAGGTCAGCAGAACGTCTGGAAAGTTACAGGCAGGATCAGCTTATTTTCTGGAATTGTTGTGATTTTACCAGGGTGACCGATTTATACATACACACCTAGATTCTCCAGAGTGCTTTATAAAATCCCTTTCATCTTTCCTATCTCATGCCAGTTACAGAAATTTCATATGGATCAAAGTGTTACCAGAAAGGGGACCCCATCCAGACCCCAAGAGAGGGTTCATGGATCTTGCACAAGAAAGAATTCAGAGCGAGTCCATAAAGTGAAAGCAAGTTTATTAAGAAAGCAAAGGAATAGGCCAGGTGTGGTGGCTCACACCTGTAATCCCAGCACTTTGGGAGGCCAAGGTGGGTGGATCACCTGAGGTCAAGAAGTTCAAGACCAGCCTGGCCAACATGGTGAAACCCATCACTATTAAAAATACAAAAATTAATCCAGGCACAGTGACTCACGCATGTAATCCCAGCACTTTGGGAGGCCAAGGCGGGCAGATCACAAGGTCAGGAGTTTAAGACCAGCCTGGTCAATATGGTGAATCCCGTCTCTACTGAAAATACAAAAATCAGCCAGGCATGGTGGTAGACACCTGTAATCCCAGCTACTTGGGAGGCTGAGGCAGGAGAAATGCTTGAACCCAGGAGGCAGAAGTTGCAGAGAGCTGAGATCACACCACTACACTCCAGCCTGGGCGTCAGAGGAGACTGTTTCAAAAAAAAAAAAAAGAAAAGAAAATACAAAACTTAGCCCAGCATGGTGGCACACCTGTAGTCCCTGCTACTAGGGAGGCTGAAGCAGGAGAATCGCTTGAACTCAGGAGGCAGAGGTTGCAGTGGGTCAAGACCGCACCACCGCACTCCAGCCTGGGCAATAAAGTGAGACTCCATCTCTAAAAAGAAAAAAGAAAAGGAATAAAGAATGGCTACTCCATAGGTAGAGCAGCTGCTGGCTGTCCACTTTTATGCTCATTTCCTGATTATATGCTAAATGAGGGGCAGATTATTCATCAGTTTTCTGGGAAAGTGAGGGGCAATTCCCAGAACTGAGTGTAAGGCCAGTTGCCTCGCCAGGAGGCCGGACACACCCACCTCTGCACTCAGCACCTGACTCTCCACCCGGCGCCAGGCTCTGCACTCGGCACCTAGCTCTGCCTCATGGCTACCCTGGAAGGCTCCGGCTAATGCAACCCGGGCGGTTTTCGCACCGGAAAACCCGCCAACCAATGGTGGCCCCTCCCATCCCAATCCCACTCCCCTGAAGCCAATCAGAGCACCCAGCTGTTGCTCGTTCCTCACAGCCATAAACCTCCCCCCCACCCCGCCACCCCCCAGGAAGTCAGCATGACTTCCCTGGCCCCCTTTCCCCTGACCAGAGAACCTCGCCCAGGAGCTGAATAAATTTGCATTTAATTTTCTTATACTGGCCTCAGTTTCCTCATTTTAAACTCAGCAATAACCCTTACACTGAGGATTCCTCATCTTTTTAGACCGTATAGAGTAACTTCCTGACATTGCCATGGCAGCTGTCCTGGCGCTCATGGAGTGTTTTTTAACATGTTAATGCAGGAAAATTAGCATATAATGAGCAGTGAGGACACCAGAGGTCACTCTTCTTGCCATCATGGTTTTGGTGGGTTTCAGCCTGCTTCTTTACCACAACCTGTTTCAACACAAAGGTCGTTATGACCTGTATCTTGCGCCAACCTCCTATCTCATCCTGCGACTTAGAATGCCTTAACCTCCTGGGAATGCAGCCCAGTAGGTCTCAGCTCTATTTTAACCAGCCCTTATTCCCGATGGAGTCACTCCTTCCAAGGCCTCTGACAAAAGGTCGAAACATTAGAAAATGTTTACACAACCATCAGGAGAAAATATAGCATATTTTTTAAAAATATAATCTCAAAGCGAGGAAGTATTTTCTAGGTAGGAAATGTTAAAAGCCCCTCTACCTCACTCCCCCCACCAAAAAAGATGAAATTGACTTCATAAAAATATTTAATTTCTGCATCCCACAGAATATCAAAAATATAGTTAAAAGACAAATGGCAAGTCTAGATACATTTGCAAAATATATCCTAAATTTGAATTTACAAAGAGCCCCTAAAAAAAGTAAAAAGAAATTAACAGAATATATATATATTAGAAAATTGCCTGTAATCCCAGTAATTTGGGAAGCTGAAGTGAGTGGATCACCTGAGGTCAGGAGTTTGAGACCAGCCTGACCAATATGATGAAACCCCGTCTCTACGAAAAATACAGAAATCAGCCCTGCATGGTGATGTACGCCTGTAGTCCCAGCTACTCCAGAGGCTGAGGCAGGAGAATTGCCTGAACCCGGGAGGCAGAGGTTGCAGTGAGCCAAGATCATGCCACTGCACTCCAGCCTGCGCAACACTCTGCCAAAAAAAAAAAAAAAAAAGGAAAGAAAATTGATAAAATACCTTAGACTAGGGAAAAAAAAAAAAAAGAAAATTGAACAAAAGAGGTAAACAGGAAGGAAAGAAGCATTTAAGCACATGAAAAACATTCAGCCTAACTCACAATCCAACAATAAAAAATACAAAATAAACCAGTTTCAGCAAAGACTCAAAATTCAATTATTTTCATTTGAGAGAGACAGGAAGAACAAGGGCTTTCATATTGGTGTGAGTGTAATTTGATACAAGCTGTTCTGAAAGGAGCCGTGTGGGGGTTGGTGGGGATGAGCAGGGAGGTTGGCGGGATGGCCTTGGAGAGGGTGTCTCACTTTTTTGACCTGGCTGGTTTCGAACTCCTGGGCTCAAGCCGTCCTCCCACCTCAGCCTCCCAAAGTGCTAGGATTACAGGTGTGAGCCACCATACCCAGCCGACAATTAAATTTCTAAGACAAAAAGGCAATATTCTTCTTGCTTGGGTTGGTACTATGTTCTGTCCCTGACCAGGAGTGTAACTGGGCCATTTCTTAATCTCACTATGCTTCCTCTTCTTCATCTGTAAAACGGGATAAATCGAGACCTTGTGAACATTAAGTTAGCTACCCACGTAAGTGCCTGTTTTAGGTTTTGCTGTGATTATTCTCCATATTGCCCTTTCTAAAACCAATGAACAAGGAAATCCACTCAGCGTTGTCCCTAAGACTAGACACAATTTAAGTGCTCATCAAAAGGCATAGACTAAAGAATTGTGATATATCCAAACACAGGAAGTAAAAGGATAAGAGAAGATGTATGAACGAAATGGGAAGACTTTCAGAATATTGTTGAGGATATGGGAGTGATACCTATGTGTGCTGCCTTTCTACAAAACGAGTGAAGTGGCTTATAAAGTAAATGTACATGTATACTGGTGAATGCGTAGACTATTTCTGAAGGGTCACAAAAGAAACCGCTAACAATTGAAAGATGGGACAAAAACGTCACTGTGAAGTACCTGGGGGATTCTGAATTCTGTGATGAAATTAATTTTTCAAAAAGTATTTTTAATTTAAATGAAGTATGAAGGCAGTAATCTTGAAGTTAATTAGCTGAGAGGGGGCGCCCTTCCGGTGGTAGGACTTTGAAGAGATGGTCCAAGCAAATTTAAGTAAGAGATGGTCCAAGCAAAGCTTAGGAGAACGTAGCTGAGCCAACTAGCAACACCCAGGCACCCAGAAGCTGACTGGCCAGGCAGTGGAAAGGCGCAGGCGCAGAGGCGTGAGATGCCTCCAAGAGGCGGAGCCGTCTGCACCTCCAGGGAGGTGCCACACCGCGGCAGCCTCCGAGGCCGACTCTGCAGCGGGCGCCAAGATGAACGGGGCTAGTTCAGCAGGAAGGGAGCAAGCCGTAGAAAACCGTGAGACACCGGTGCGTCTCCAGCTTTCTGGTGCAAAACCCAATACCTGGCTAACAAAACAGAAAGCAATTCTCGCTGGTTCCACTGGGGCTCGAACCCAGGACCTTCTGCGTGTAAAGCAGACGTGATAACCGCTACACTATGGAACCTCACACGACAAGTGACATCCTCCAGGGTTCTATAATTGTTTCAAAAAACATTTTAGCATCCTGGAATGGTTAAGTAGATTTGACATTCGGCAACTATGCACAAAGAAACATTTTCAAAAGGATTCCTCATTTTCCGGTGTTCAGAGGAGCACGACAGCGCAGACACTTTGTCGAAACGTCCGCGTCTCCAGCTTCCTGAAAGCAAAACCCAAGATCGGGTTCGCAAAATGTTAACACTAAACCTTTTAAGGCAGGAAAAAAAAAAAACGGCAGATTACACGGTGGTTCCACTGGGGCTCGAACCCAGGACCTTCTGCGTGTAAAGCAGACGTGATAACCGCTACACTATGGAACCACATGTAAAGATGCCGTGCCTGGATTTAGTTATTCTGCATAAAGAAATATTAACAACGTGGACCGAAACATTTACTGCTCAGCGATCGTGCACACAGAGAGAAACTTTCACAGGGAATACAAACTTGCCAGCGCAATTCTTACCCGCGCTCATCCTTAGCGAATAAGATTCCACAGTCATGGAAAGAAAGTGACTCCCCTGATGTCTTCGGCGCAGAGAAATTGCATATGTCTGGCTCTGTGGCGCAATGGATAGCGCATTGGACTTCTAGATAGTTGGAGGAATTCAAAGGTTGTGGGTTCGAGTCCCACCAGAGTCGCTTTTTGTTTGAAAGCAAGCAAACGGAGTTAGGCGGAGAGAATGGATAAAATAGATGAAAAGAAGTATATCTACCATTTAAAATTTCCAGCCTGATGTGAATTGCAGCTAATTGCAGTTCCTGGTTATGTCCCTTCACTTGAAGGTGCTAGGAATCCCGCTCCTCGATCGGGTCTTTTCTCCTTCACTTTTATGTGGCCCCAGTTTCTGATGACAAAGTAAAGAAATTAGCGAAATATGATCAAAGTTACCAAGATTTTTCCCCATATTATACTTTTGTATCAGGAATAAAAGTAATTTTTAGTTGTTCTGAGACTTTAGTCGCCGTGTTACCCGAGTTGCCTTAAAATGAGCCATTGTTCTCTTAGTTACCAGAATGGCCAAGTGGTTAAGGTGTTAGACTTAAGATCTGATGGATTCATATCTGAGTGGGTTTGAACCCCACTTCTAGTAAAGAGTGATTACCTTTCCAAGCAAAAACCTTTTTTCCTAGTTCCTGGCAATCCATTTTGTAATGTTAGGCGTCCAGATAACAATAATTATAGTTAATATTATTTTGCCAGACACCTTAAATATAGCCACAGCTTCAGAGTTTATGGTTTGAAAAGTAGAAAGAAAGCATCTGGATTCAGTTACATGGAAGTGAGGGAGCACAGAGCAAGAGGCATCTTGTGCTGCAAAAAGTTCACTCTGAGTCGACAGTTATTTCTTAAGATCCTATTATGTGCCAAGTTACTGTTCTAAACACGGGTTGTGGCCATGCAGATTTTTTTAAAAACAAAACAACAAAAAAATACAAGATCCTTACCATCAGGATCACTGCCCAGTGGCAATTACACGACAAATCGGCCAAAGAAAGAGATGGTTTAAAAACAAGCACACTGGCTAGGTGCAGTGGCTCACGCCTGCAATCCCAGCGCTTTGGGAGGCCAAGGCAGGAGGATTTACAGCTTGAAGCCAGGGGTTTGAAACCAGCTTGGGCAAGAAAGTGAGACCCCTGTCTCTATAAATAATAATTAATTAATTAATTAAAACAAGTAGACAAATTGGAGAATTCGAGATAGCAATATGCACTATAGAGAAAATAAAACGACAGCCCAACAGAATAGCATAGAACTTTTTCAGGACAAATGTATGAACCATTCTTCTTGACAGGAATGTAATTCCTCTCTCCCTACCAAACTAGAACTTCCAACAATTAATTCTGACCCCCCATTCACTAAAAGCCTTTCCTGACCAATCACCCTTATTCAACTCTCCATTCTTTCATTCGAGGACAATTTATGAGAGCTTTCAGTGAGGCACTGACCCAGGGATTGCAGCTATACAGAGAGTTCTGTCCTCACAGCAGAAACACTCTAGGAGGAAAAACAGATTCATTAAACAGGTGCTTAGGGCGACTTGCCACCGCGCTGGGCCTACTTCCCTGTGTTAAGCAGTCCATTGCCACACTATTAACACTTGATACAGTTAAGAGTTTGAGACTTGGTGTGTGTTTGGTTCCTATCAAACTGGTCTGTCCTAGAACAGGAAACACGACTTCATGCTCTTATTCATTCAAAGCTGTACGCGGTAACCACTGTGTAGCTGGCACTGTTGTTTAAGCCAGGAGCGGTGGCTCATGCCTGTAACCACAGCCGCAAAAGGTCAGGCTCAGAGCCCAGTTCCTAACCCTGTCTGGAAAGGAACAAGCAGGGATCTCTGAGGCAACTACTGAATCCTGTCTGTAAAGATCAGCCAGAACCTTCAAAACACAAAAATAACAGACAAAAAACACTAGGGAGAGCTAAATGAAATACAAACAGCTCCCTATGTTGTTGTTTGTTTTGAGAGAGTCTTGCTCTGCCACCCAGGCTGAAGTGCAGTGTCTCGATCTCGACTCACTGCAACCTCCACCTCCCGGGTTCAAACGATTCTCCTGTCTCAGCCTCCCAAGTACCTGGGACCATAGGCACGTGCCACCGTGCCCGGCTAATTTTTTCTTTTCTTTTTTAAGGTGGAGTCTCGCTCTGTTTTCCAGGCTGGAGTGCAATGGTACGATCTCAGCTCACTGAAACCTCCGCCTCCCGGATTAAAGTGATTCTCCTGTCTCAGCCTCTCAAGTAGCTGGGATTAAGCTACTTAATCCTCTGGGATTAAATGCTCGGCTAATTTTTCTCTTTTTTGTAGAGAGGGGATGTTGCCATGATGGTCAGGCTTGTCTTGAACTTGTGACCTCAAGGGATTCGCCTGCCTCAGCCTCCCAAAGTGCCGGTATTACAGGTGTGAGCCACCGCGCACGGCATACTTCTCTGTGTTAAGCAGTCCGTTGCCACACTATTAACACTTGATACATCTAAGAGTTTGAGACTTGGTCTGTGTTTGGTGCCTATCAAGCTGGTCTGTCCTAGAACAGGAAACGCATCTTCATGTTCTTATTCATTCAAAGCTGTACTCGGTAACCACTGTGTATCTGGCACTGTTGTAAGAAGTGGAGGTTCGCCAGGCACGGTAGCTCATGCCTGTAATCCCAGCACTTTGGGAATCCGAGGTGAGCGGATCACGAGGTCAGGAGTTTGAGACCAGCCTGGCCAGCATGGTGAAACCCCATCGCTACTAAAAATACAAAAATTAGCCGGGCATGGTGTGCACCTATAATCCCAGCCACTTGGGAGGCTGAGGTAGGAGAATTGCTTGAGGTGGTGGCAGAAGGCAGAGGTTGCAGTGAGCTGAGATCATGCCACTACACTCCAGCCTGGGCAACACTGGGTCACAGTGAAACTCGTCAGAAAAAGAAGAAGGAGAAGAAGAAGAAGGAGGAGAAGGAGGAGGAGGAGGAGGAGGAGGAGGTTTGGAGAGAAACAGGTCAAAGGATCTCAACCCCTGGGATTAACCTCAGGAGGCACAGACCTCACGAGGCACAGGCAGGGGCCTGGTTTTAGTTTTCTTCCTTGAGCCGAGATTTGCCATCTGATGCCTATCACATTTGTGATTTTTTCAATACCAACAACTCCCCTCCAACATAATGAGGCATGGAGGGAGTCTCCCAGAGGAGGAAGTATGTGATTTAACCTTTCTCTGCTGGCTCTTTATAGAAAAGCTTCAAAGAAAGCTTTGATCTGAAGGGCCACCTATGCCATCCCAGAAGCATGGAATATTTTATTAATAACAAATCATATTTTTTCATTTGTTTTATTACAAAAGTAATACATGCTTGTTTATTTATTTATTTACTATTTTCCACAGAAGAGGAAAAGCATTAAGTACTTGCTTTTTAAATCCAATGATACAGGGCCATGGAAGGGTGGAGAATAGGAGGAGGGAGACAGCCAGAAAAAATAACTAATGGGTACTAGGAATAATCTGTACAACCAACAAACCCCCATAACACATGTTTACCTATGTAACAAACCTGCACTTGTACCCCTGGGCTTAAAATGAAAGTTAAAAAAAATACATACATGCAAAAATAAATAAGTAAATAAATAAACCCAAGGCTACAGATGTACATAAAGAAAATAATGAGGCTGGGGGCGGTGGCTCACGCCTGTAATCCCAGCACTTTGGGAGGCTGAGGCAGGGAGATCACATGAGGTCAGGAGTTTCAGACCAGCCTGGCCAATATGGCTAAACGCCATCTCTACTAAAATAAATAAATAAATAGAAGCTGGGCGTGGTGGCTTCAGCTACTCAGGAGACTGAAGCAGGAGAATCGCTTGAACGGGGGAGGTGGAGGTTGCAGAGAGCTGAGATCGCACCATTGCACTCCAGCCAAGGTGACTAAATATATATATATATATATATATATACATTCCCTAAAAAGATAAAATCCAGCCTGCAGCTGCCTGATCAAAATTATATATATATGTGTGTGTTATTAAAGGATATATGTATACATATGCTCACATACAATAACTCTAATTTCTTCACAAGTATTATGCCATACACTTTGTTTGACACATCGCAGTTTTTTTTCTTAACATCTTTCCATATGGTTCTTTTTTAATCTCTGTCCATTGTTCTCCTCCTGATATATTTCCTTACTTAAAATTCAGAACCTTATCATTCCCCGCACATAGTGGACTGTCTCTGAACCCCAAGGAGAACGAAAACGGGTGTGAGGCTCCACCTCACAGGATTCTCTCTCTCCCTCTTTTTTTTTTTTTTTTTTTTTTTGAGACGGAGTTTCACTCTTGTTACCCAGGCTGGAGTGCAATGGGGCAATCTCGGCTCACCGCAACCTCCGCCTCCTGGGTTCAGGCACTTCTCCTGCCTCAGCCTCCTGAGTAGCTGGGATTACAGGCACGCGCCACCATGCCCAGCTAATTTTTTGTATTTTTAGTAGAGACGGGCTTTCGCCATGTTGACCAAGATGGTCTCGATCTCTTGACCACGTGATCCACCCGCCTGGGCCTCCCAAAGTGCTGGGATTTTTTTTTTTTTTGAGACGGACTCTAGCTGCGTTGCCGAGGCCGGAGTGCAGTGGCAGGATCTTAGCGCACTGCAACCTCCGCCTCCCGGATACAGGCTATTCTCCTGCCTCAGCTTCCCGAGTAGCTGCGACTACAGGTGTGTGCCACCACACCTGGCTAATTTTTGCATTTTTTTGTAGAGACGGGGTTTCACCATGTTGACCAGGCTGGTCTGGAACTCTTTATCTCAGTTGATCCGCCAGCCTCAGCCTCCCAAAGTGCTAGGATTACAGGCGTGAGCCACCTCGCTTGGCTGAATTCTCTCTTTCAAGGGATTCGATAGGGATGGCAAAGAAGTCATGAAGAAGCAGGGCGAATTATAGAATTGACTAATTAGGCACGTCCGGGACACAGCTACCAAGGTAACAGATTCCCTAAAAAGATAAAATCCAGCCTGTAGCTGCCTGATCAAAATATTTCAGTGGAAGCTTCAGCTAAATGGTCAGATGCCCAATGCTAGTAAACATCGTTATTTTCCATTTGCTGTCGCCTCGGCTAGAAATTCTCTTTCCAAGTCTTCGGGGGCCAGTAGCTATCCACAGCTCGCTTCAGGCATCATAACCTCCTAAAAAACTTAATTCTTACTTAGGGTGCCGACCAAGTTTTCCCGGGTCCGCAAAGGCTGGCCTCC
This sequence comes from Saguinus oedipus, assembly GCA_031835075.1. Classification (NCBI taxonomy): domain Eukaryota; kingdom Metazoa; phylum Chordata; class Mammalia; order Primates; family Cebidae; genus Saguinus; species Saguinus oedipus. The sequence continues at coordinate 58,149,612 of CM063178.1, read as the reverse complement.
CACCAGCAACGCGCGTGACTGGGGGCTTCTGTTTTGCGCGTCTTCCAGTCCCACTGAGGGCCGAGACTGGGTCTTTGCGGCCCCAATGCTTGCTTAGTTCCGAGAGCGCAGTTTGTAGTCAATAAATGTCTAAACGATTATTGGAAACTTAATTTTTCATCACTGCTTCTCCCACAAGAAGCTCTAGGACTCCTCAAAAACCAAAATTGGAATTAGAAATCCCGCTGTTCACCCGGAGGCCCGCTCAGAAGTCTTAAATCTGGGGGGATTCCTCGTGGGAAATTCCCTTTAGGGATCTGGGCAAGTCAGGCAGGCGGTTACTTTTTTGGGTCTTTATCGTCTGTGATGGGAGAAGAGGAGAAATGAAGACTCGATTTTGCTGAACTCCCGCTCAATCTCAATTTTGCAGGTTGGTCTCAAGAAATCAGCACAAAGATTCAGAACTGTAATCGCGACCACGTGGGATTGAATGCGACCACGTGGCCTATTTTACTGTGGGTAGACCAGATGAACAGATTCCTTTAGGAGCCCGGGTAGCTCAGTCGGTAGAGCATCAGACTTTTAATCTGAGGGTCCAGGGTTCAAGTCCCTGTTCGGGCGCATGGTGTTTTAGTTTCTAATATAAATGTGTTTGGACGAATCTGAGCAAAAGGAACGTTGTGCAAAACCCGCTTGGGTTGCCCACTCCTTGAGGAAAGCCAAAACTTGTCAGTGGGTTTTCGCCAGGAAATGTGCAAGATGAGGAAAGTGCCGAAAAACTGTCTCTTCCAACCTCAAGCGTTCCTTTTCCAACCTTTGTACATTGCTTTGTCTTAGAATATTTTTTCTTTTAAATTGTATTTATTTTATATTCAAAACAGATCAATAAACACATTACACACCTGTTGTTAGAGTCACAATAATAGTATTTTTGGCAAGAATTGTGCAGTTTTTGGCGCGGAGGAACGTTTTCAGGCACTTTTTATAAACAGCACAGTGAGGAAACTGAGATTCAAGAAATATTTCAAATGAAGACACGTGAAGACACAAGATTTCTACGTCTCCAACTAGACACAGTCCTTCACCAGATTCTTAACGCTCTGGTGGGACCCTGACTTGTGTCTCTTGCGGTAAAGACTAATGCTTTTGAACACTATCCTCACGTCTGTCACCGATGAAGAAAACGTGCAACCCCAGAGGACCGACTACACTGGGTATCAAACCCAAGACGTTTAGCCTGTAGAACACATGTGTCGGCCATCTCAATAAAAAAATCTGCCTGGCATTGCCATTTAACATCCAATCGTATAAATAGAGTGATTACGGAACTGGGAAAATGACTTCTGATTCCTCTGAGAGGCTTAAGCTTTTTTGCATCCTCATAATGACCTTGACTTGTGATTTCTTGAGAAGCTTGTTCTTTGCCTCCTTCTAATACCTCACTAAATACTATCGTTTCATTAGATTGTGCCCGCTTAAGAGACAAGGAGAACGGCCGTCTCTCGGTGTGTATGGTGTAGTTGCAAACGTGCAAGTGGATTGGGGAGGGAGGTGAGCCTCCAGAGAGGCTTGTAAGAAGTGGGCTACTGTTCTCTCTATTCCAAGGGATTGTGCCAACAAAAACGCTTCTGCCGAAACCCGGGATCGAACCAGGGACCTTTAGATCTTCAGTCTAACGCTCTCCCAACTGAGCTATTTCGGCAAAGACGAGAGTGTTCCGCCCTGTCAAGGAAATTTAAAAGAAAAGAAAAGAAAAAAAAAATAAGAGGCCGGGCGCGGTGGCTCACGTCTGTAAATGCCAGCACTTTGGGAGGCTGAGGCGGGTGGATCACCTAAGGTAGGGAGTTCGAGACCAGCCTGGCCAACATGGGGAAACCCCATCTCTATTAAAACTACAAAAAAATTAGCCGGAAGTGGTGGCGCGCGCCTGTAATAACAGCTATTCAGGAGGCTGAGGCAGGAGAATCACCTGAACCTGGGAAGCGTGGGTTGCAGTGAGCCGAGATCGCGCCATTGCACTCCAGCTTGGGCGAAAAGAGCAAATCCTCCCCTCCTACTTCCAGCCTTTTAGTTCTTCATTTCATATTTCAAACTGTAGTATTTTTAGCCCTGAGGTTTTGAGAGCAACAAGTGAGAAAATTAATTTTTTTCATGCGCGGAAACTTTCGCTTTCTGCCTTGTCCCAGCCTCCCAGGGCCCTAATAAGAGAAAGAACCGCCGCTTTCTAACAACCTGCTCTGTGTCCAGCAGGGATCTACAGCGTGGCATTCAATCCCCGCCCTCCTCCACGCCTGCCTTGAATTGATATGACAATATACACATTTTTTAATGAACAACTAACGTGCCACCAATCACCCAAAACTATTCGGGAGGCTCCAAAGCACCAAAGGCTGAACACCATGGCTGGAGAGGGAACGAACCTGAGGAGGGAAAGGAGGAAAGACTGCGGGAACCCAGCGCTCTCCACCCTTGTCCTCTCGCCCCAGCCTGGTCTGTTCTTGCTCAGTCAAAAAATGTTTGGAGTAAAGAGGTTCCCCTTTTCAGGATCGCCAAAAGTGGAACTGATCACTTTCGAAGGGACTCCCTCAGGAAGAAGGAGAAAATTTTGAATGTTTGCCACACAAGTCCTTACCTGTTTCTCTTCCTGGAATGCCTTCTGAGCTTCGTGATTTACTTTTTTCAAGAAAGAAGCTCACCTCTCCCACCCAGCCCACTATTCCTAGGAGCAGCAAGGATCGCTGTCCCTCCAGCACATACCAATAAACTCAAGTCACCTGAATATGGGCATACTGGGCACATATTTCCTTGTTATGGTTCCTCTCCTATTACAATATGTATCTAGTGTTTCATCCTCAGCGCGGTGGCTCACGCCTGTAATCCCTGTACACTGGGAGGCGGAGGGGTGGGGCAGATCACGAGGTCAGGAGTTCGAGACCAGCCTGGCAAATATGGTGAAACTACCCCTCCATCTCTACTAAAAATACAAAAATTAGCTGGGCGTGGTGGCGCGCACCTGTAGTCCCAGTTACTTGGGAGGCTGAGGCAGGAGAATCACTTGAACCTGGGAGCAGAGGTTGCAGTGAGCTGAGATCATGCCACTGCACTCCAGCCTGGGTGACAGAGCATGACTCCGTCTCAAAAAAAAAGAAGAAAAAAATTATGGTAACAGCGTTATAGATCTTTTAGAATTTGTTTAGCAGGTTTTCTGGTTTTCACTGGTAAATAAAATAAAAACAGGCCGGGTGCAGTGGCTCACGCCTTCCCAGCACTTTCGGAGGCCAACGGGAGTTCAAGACCAGCTTGGCCAGTATGGGAAAACCTCGTCTTTACTAAAAATACAAAAAAATTCGCCAGGCGTGATGGCAGGCGCCTGTAATCCCAGCTATTCGGGAGGCTAAGGCAGGAGAATCGCTTGAACCCGGGAGGTGGAGATTGCAGTGAGCAGAGATGGCGCCATTATATTCCAGCCGGGGCCACAAGAGCGAAACTGCCTCAATCAATCAATCAAATAAAGTAAAAAATAAAATAAGATAAAAACAATAATAAAAATAGCTACTGTGTATTGAATGCTTGCTTTTAGGTTGAGTCTATTAAGCACAGTACATGCGTTGTTATCTCATTTAATTATCACAAGCTTATGAGATGGAAGCTATTATTATTTCCTTTCTCCTGGGGAAGCTGAGCTTTAAAGAGGGGAAGGTAATGCTGGGATCTGTATGGACCACGGTGGGACGTTCCTGTGGGCCGGGTGAAGGCCCTGCCGCACGCTTGGGTGCTATGTCCATCCTGGCCTTTCCCCACTAATGAGGACTGGCTGGGCACCATAGTCCACCAGCTAGGAGGACAGCCTACACGTTCAGCCCACATCCCCATCCCATCAGTGAGGAGATCAAGACCAACTTTCTTCTGTTGCCTGGCTGAAGCCAGGAAGGCTCCATCATTAGCCAAGCGATAGATGCAACCGGTCCCTTCACCTCACAGGGAAAATTAGTTCACCTTGGTGACCTTACACTTTCTAAAAACCTCTGCAGGAGCCGGATATTTCCCTTATTTCACCCATCTCAGTCCCTTGAATACACTCTCTCATAATATGCACCCTCTTAGGAGCTGCGGTGGCTCAGGCCAGTTGTCCTGGCGTTTGAGGAGGCGAGGCTATAGGCGTTCAAGGCCAGCCAGGTCAACATAAGAACCTCTCATTCATAAAATAAAAAATAAAAATAATTGTGCCCGCTTTTCTCCCACCAACAGAAGCTGCTGTCTCCACCTCAACTTCTTCTTGCCTTAAGATTACACTTTTGAGAGGGGAGTCAGGGGTGGATTTGACCTGGTTTAAAGAGGGGAATAGCTCTGTTTGGGGCTTCATTTTCTAGATGATCATCTCTTCTTTTTTATAATACAGAAAACTCTTTCCTAAGGTAGTAAGGAGGCTGGGAAGGTGTAGGATCCCAGCCGTATTCCTCAGGCACTCAACCACTCAGTGGGAGGGAACCCAAGAGGGAGGGTCAGCAGGAGCCATCACAGGGGAGTGAAGGGAGACTGTCACTGTGGGGGCGGGGGAGGGGAGCTGATCCTTTCATATATCAGCTGTTGGGGTACAGCAGCCATAGCAGCCCGGGGGGTGACTACAGAATAATCTGCCTATTTCAGCCCCCAAAGCGATGGATTGGAAGTTTCCAGTATCCATCTGCACAATGGCCTCTCCCCATACAGTCCCTGGGCTTATCCTCCGGGAAACGGTTGGGGTGGCAGCTTACAGAATGCAGGACTTTATTGCCTTCTTTTGCAGTAGGTTAACAAACACAAGACCCTAAAATTGATTCTCATTCATTTTGAAAAATAATCAACGTCGCCCGAACAGGGACTTGAACCCTGGACCCTCAGATTAAAAGTCTGATGCTCTACCGACTGAGCTATCCGGGCTCGCAACAACGGCTTTGCTTCTATTAATAAAGACTGTGTTATCGTTATGCCGCGAGCTTATATGTCTAACAGAGAGCGAGTTCCTGGGCTCCTCCTCTGTGTGTGATCCAATCCAATTCCGTCGCAAAATCGGGCGAGGGCGGGGAGGAGACGAAGTAGGGCGTGGGGAGGAAGGGTGATCACCTTGTTCTTTGGCAGCTGAATACAGATTTTTAAATAAAGCAAGCTCTCCTTATATTTAGATACCGCTTGACAAACGTGAACCCTCAGTTCTGCAAAACCGCGCAGGCGGGGAGAAAAGCCGCCCACAAATTGAACTGCCTGCACCGCTACGCGTGTCTTGGCCCTGAAACCAAAGCGAATCCGGTCCGAGACCACAGTTGACTGGTTTAAGACATCAGGCTGCCCCTTCCGAGAAGACGCCACTTCGTGATTCCTTGCCCCCATCCCAGGTGCCCACCTCAGAAAAAGGAGCGCGAAGCTGATTAGCTGAAAAGACACCACCGGTGGGAGCCCCAGCACGCCGGCAATCCTGGGAGCCCGCCCCCGGCCCACCCCCGCCACGACCCCGGGCTCCACGCACGCGCAACTCCGCCGCCGCTCGGGAACCGACCCGCCCCTCCCACTTCTCCCCTCTATACGCCGTTATATTTTTTGTCTTTTTTCTTTTCTTTCTTTCTTTTTTTGAGACGAAGTTTAGCTCTGTCTCCCAGGCTGGAGTGCAATGGCGGGATCTGGGCTCACTGCAACCTCCGCTTCCCGGGTTCAAGGGCTTGTCCTTCCTCAGCCTCCCCTCCGGGTAATCACAGTACCTGGGATTACCGGCGCACGCCACCACGCCCCGCTAATCTTTTGTATTTTTAATAGAGACGAGTTTTCACCACGTTGGCCAGGCTGGTCTTGAACTCCTGACCTCTGTTCATCCGCCCGCCTCGGCCTCCCAAAGTGCTGGGAATACAGGCGTGAGCCACCGCGCTCGGCCCACGCCACTATTTTCTTATAATAGATCCCGTCAAGAACTTTCAGTCCTCTAGGCCTCGCACGTGCTGTCCCTTTGCTAACTGAAATGTCACCTTCCTTTCAACTCCTTTCTCCCCGTTGCCTTCAAGCGCCTGTAGAGAAGGAAAAATAATCTTCCCTCTACCAGTTTGAGTTCTCAGCTGGGACTCCTGTAACAGCAGGCAGAATGAAGAGAAAAACAAATGGAAGTGTATTAACATGTACATTTCATGTATACCATGGGAGAAACCCAGAGAATGAGAAATTCCAAAGTTGTGGCTGAGAACTCCATTTTATACAGCATCTTCAACAAAGAACAATATGGTTTTGGAGAAGTGACAACACAAAGGGAAAGGACTTTTAAGGCGGGGCGCGGTGGCTCATGCCTGTAATCCCCGCACTTTGGAAGGCCGAGGCGGGTGGATTAGGAGGTCAGGAGTTCAAGACCAGCCTGACCAACATAGTAAAACCCCATCTCTACTAAAAATACATAGCTGAGCGTGGTGCACTGCGCGCCTGTAATCCCAACTACTCAGGAGTCTCAGGCAGGAGGATCGCTTGAACCGGGAGGCAGAGGTTGCAGTAAGCAAAGATCAGCCACTGTGCTCCAGCCTAGTGCCTCGTGACACAGTGAGAATCTGTCTAAAAAAAAAAAAAGGAAGAAAGAAAGAAAAGGACGTTGAGTCTCCAGGGGCAGCAAATTGTGGGAAAGAAAGCAAATATATGGGAAATTAATGGTAGATAAAGGCTAGTTCCTAAAGCTTGCTAAATATATTCCTCTGGTCCTGTCTCCAAGCCTGCTTTTAGGCAGATAGGGAGAGGCTATGGAGCTTTATTTCAATCAGCTTCTTCCCAATTGCCTTTAGCACAAAAGAATCCTTAGGCCAGAGTGGCATATTTTGGGGTGGTATATCCTGCTACCCCTTACACCTTTGAGAATGCAGCTTGGCGGAGGCAGTGGCTCACTCCTGTAATCCCAGCACTTTGGAGGCCGAGGTGGGTGAATCACTCGAGGTCAGGAGTTCAAGATTAGCCTGGCCAACATGGTGAAACCTGGTCTCTACCAAAAAAAAAAAAAAAAAAAAAAAACGCAAAAATTAGTCGAGTGCAGTGGTGCATGCCTGTAGTCCCAGCTACTCAGGAGGCTAAGGCGGGAGGATTCCTTGAACCCGGTAGGCGGACGTTGCAGTGAGCTGAGATTGCCTTTAATCAATTCTTTAATAGAGAAATATGCAAGATCTTTGGTAATCTGGAGGAATGACTAGAAGGCAGGCAGAGCAGCACCTGACGGCGGGGAAAGGCATTAGAATTGTGCCTTGAAAGGTGAGTAGGAGTGTGCAGGCTTGCAGGAAATGTAATTCAACCAGAGATACTGTGTCTTCTTCTCTGAGCTTGAATTCCAAATGCTTCTCTCCAGGACTCCTCTTCTCTTCAGGATGAAAACTAGACAGGGTTTGCCTTTTTAGGGCAAAAGCTAGGCCCAACATTTTCTAGGAATATGCCTCCCACTTTCGATCCCAAGGTGGTTGGCATTTGCTCAGAGCAATGGTAACAATCTCATCCTTCACTCTTACCTATGTGTAAGTAACACTTTGAAGCATGCTGTCAGGTTCTCCATGCATGGTCCAGCCTGGCTAAAAAGAAGGCACTCCCTAAGTGTTGTACCATTGCCTTGCCTTAAGTGGGGTGGCTTGTAATCTTTTATATAAATATATATATATATACACATATATATATATATACATATATATATATATATATATATATAGAGAGAGAGAGAGAGAGAGAGAGAGACAGGGTCTTGTTCTGTCACCAGGCTGGACCTGCTCTGTGACAAGATCTCGGCTCACTGCAACCTCCACCTCCCTCCATCTCCCGGGTTCAAGCAATTCCCCTGCTGCAGCCTCTTGAGTAGCTGGGACTACAGGCATAGGCACCATAGGGCACCATACAAATAGTTTAGTAGAAACTATTTGTTGTTTCTTTGAAATTCAAAATTTGGCCAGATGCAGTGCTCACACCTGTAATCCCAACACTTTGAGAGGTCGAGGCAGGTGGAGGTCTGAGGTCAGGAGTTCAAGACTAGCCTGGTCAACATGGGGAAACCCTGTCTTTACTAAAAATACAAAAATTAGCTGGGCATGGTGGCAGGCACCTATAATCCCAGCTACTCAGGAGGCTGAGGCAGGAGAATCACTTGAACTCGGGAGGCAAAGGTTACAGTGAGCTGAGATCATGCCACTGGACTCCAACAAGGGAAACAGACCAAGACTCCATTTAAAAAAAAAAAAAAAAAAAAGGAAGGGAAAGGAAGGGAAGGAAAGGGAAGCTAATTGGGTATCCAGTATTTGACCTCCTAACCCTAGTGCAGACTTAAACAAGAAAGGGGTTCCAGTCCCTGTCCCCTGCCCCCTCCCAAAGCTGTTCTAGGATCCTTGTTATTTTCTTTCTTAAAGACGGGGTTTCACAGCGTTGACCAGGCTGGTCTCGAACTCATGACCTCAAGTAATCTGTTCACCTCCGCCTCCCAAAGTGCTGAGATTACAGGTGTGAGCCACCGCTCCCGGCCCCGGTCTTGTTATGGTTAAAACAGCTGGACAAACCCGTGCTCCTAACGCTTTGCAGGATTTCTTTGGCCAAGAGGAGTCCCAGGCTGTCACCATTCCCGGCGAGCCCACGACCAAGCAGAGGCGGAGTCCTCGCAGGCTAAGAGCTCCCGCCTCTCTGACCCTGAGAAAAAGATCGCAGTACCCACCGCTGCCTGGAAGCCGAAAGAAGAGGGGCGAGGTGCGGGGGTACATGGTTGCTCAAGAAAGTGAGCTGTGCGCAGTGCGGCGGGAGAGCTCGTCTCAAACCAGGACCCGAACAAGCATAACTTCATACCGAGCAGTTTAAAAGCCAGCACACAAAGTCCCCAGTACCCTCCGCGAGGAAAATGCCGCTGGCTCTTTCCTTAACTGCCCCAGCGCAAGTGAGAATCCCACAGGGTGCTGACCCCGTTGACTTGGCAGAAACCACACGTGGTGGTGACTAACGCCTAAAACGGCAGCCTTGCCGAAACCCGGGATTGAATCAGGGACCTTTAGACCTTTAGTCTAACACTCTCCCAACTGAGCTATTTCGGCTGATAAATGCTTCCTCTTTTTTTCTATATACTTATAAGAAAACAGGCTGGGCGCGGTGGCTCACGCCTATAATCCCAGCACTTTGGGAGGCCGAGGCGGGTGGATCACGAGGTCAAGAGATCGAGACCATCCTGGTCAACAAGGTGAAACCCCGTCTCTACTAAAAATACAAAAATTAGCTGGGCATGGTGGTGAGCGCCTGTAATCCCAGCTACTCGGGAGGCTGAGGCAGGAGAATTGCTTGAACCCAGGAGGCAGAGGTTGCGGTGAGCCAAGATCGTGCCATTGCACTCCAGCCTGGGTAACAACAGCGAAACTCCGTCTCGAATAGAAAGAAAAGAAGAAAAGAAAAGAAAAGAAAAGGAAAGAAAAGAAAAGAAAAGAAAGGAAAGGAAAGGAAAAGAAAAAAGAAAAGAAAAGAAAAGAAAAGAAAAGAAAGGGTTAAAGCAATTCTCCTACCTCAGCAAAGAAAAGAAAAGAAAAGAAAGAAAGGGTTAAAGCAATTCTCCTACCTCAGCAAAGAAAAGAAAAGAAAGAAAGGGTTAAAGCAATTCTCCTACCTCAGCCTCCTGAGTAGCTGGGACTACAGGCTGTGCCACCATGCCCAGCTAAGTTTTGTTTCATGGCAGTTTTATAGACCAATCTGCTTTTTAATCCACGTTCGCCAGTATCGGATTGTATGGTCATAACATAATCTATGTAATCAAACTGACAATTATAGACTTGTTCACCTTTTTCTATATCTCATTATTAAACACAACACCGCAGTAAATTTTTAAAATATAATTGTTGTTTTTGTGCAAAGGCAGATTTTGCAAGGTAGACATATATGAACATTGTGATTTTTGTAGGTATCTTCAGATTGAAATCCAGGATATATAGAAGAGGTAAGGAAGGCCATTTGTAAAGGCTTCAAATGTAGTCTTTTTTTTTTTTTTTTTTTTTTTAAGAGATGAAGTTTTGCTCTTTTTGCCCAGGCTGGAGTGCAATGATGCCATCTCAGCTTACCACAACCTCCGCCTCCCAGGTTGAAGTGATTCTCCTGCTTCAGCCTCCCAAGTAGCTGGGATTACAGGCATGTGCCACCACTCCCGGCTAATTTTGTATTTTTAGTAGAGACGGGGTTTCTCTATGTTGGTCAAGCTGGTCTCAAACTTCCAGCCTCAGGTGATCCGCCCAACTCAGCTTCCCAAAGTGCTGGGATTACAGGCGTGAGCCACGGTGCCCAGCCTAAATGTCGACTTTCAATGCTGCCTCCCCATGAGGTAAACATAGAGCCATTGTATAGTATTTGTTAAAAGCATTGATTTGATAAACTAGTATCAAAAATATACCTCAATTTTTGTAATACCATCTTGACATTTTTCATTTTTAAATATGTATAGTCAAAAAAATAGAATTAACTCAGGCTTCCCTCAAACTCTAAGAAGCAAGCTGTGATTTAATAATATCTCTAATATGCTGATTTTATTCCGCCTCCACCTCCTATTTCATAATTTCCATCTCTTGCATTTATTCACTTAAAAATGTTTTAGCTAGGCTCGGTGGCTCCTGCCTGTAATCCTAGCAATTTGGAAGGTCGAGGCGGGTGGATCACCACCTGATGTCAGGAGTTCGAGACCAGCCTGACCAATATGGAGAAACTCCATGTCTACTAAAAAATAGAAAATTAGCAGGGAGCGATGGCGCTTGCCCATAATCCCAGCTACTCGAAGTCTGAGGCAGGAGAATCACTTAAGTTTGCAGTGAGTGGAGATTGCACCATTGTCCTTCAGCCTGGGCAACAAGAACAAAACTCTGTCTCAAAAACAAAATGTTTTAAACTCCATAAGGCTGTTAGAATAATGCAACACTTTGTATTCACTTGAAATAAAAATATGACCTTACTTTAGAATTTATAAACAATAGACTTAAAATGGAGGATGAATGCAGACTGTGATTCTCAAGAGAGATTAAGAGAAGAGTACATCTAAAATGACATGTTTGTGGCTGCCATGCCTAAACCAGGTAACTTTACGGTTTTTTCAGACTTAAGAGCCTCTAATTTGTTTAGCTTAAATTTCACCCTTTTGGCTTCCCTGGGTAGTTGTAGTAGGGAAAATTCTAAAATGGCCCCCAAAACACCCTTCTAGCCCCCAGCCCCCACGAAACCCTGCATGCATAATTCCTGGGACTATGAAATCCATCATATTCATTTATAACCTGTTATTAGGTGACAGTATGTAGTACAGGTGACTCTAAAATATTTGTTTATCTGGATGAGCCTGACCAATCACATGAGCCCTTTAAAAGCAGAGGGTTTTCTCTAGCTGGTTGCAGAAAGGAGTCAGAGATTCAAAACAGAAGACGAATGCAATGCTTTCTTGCTGGCTTGAAGATGGAGAGGACCATGTGGCAAAAGCATGTGGGCAGTCTCTAGAAGTTGAGGGTGGTTCTCAGCTGACAGCCAGCAAGGAAATTGGTCTTCAGTGCTACAACTTCAGGAAACCTAAGTTGGCCAAGGTCAAGAATGAGCTTGGAAGCAGATGTTCCCCCAGTGCCTCCAGATGAGAACTCAAGCTGGTCAACTTAATTTCACCCTGTGATACCCTGAGCAGAGAATCCAGTCACATCATGTGGGACTTCTCATCTACAGATTCGTGAACGGATGAACAGGTGTTGTTTTAAGCCACTGTTTATAGTAATTAGTTATGCAGCTATGGAAAATTGATACTATAGTATATGCTTGCCATAGGGTAGGTATATTAATGGCAAAAAGTGACTTTAAGTCCTATTCTGGTCACTTAGTTGCCTATGTTCTTGGGTCACTTACTTGTCTATGCTCAAGTCAGTTGTTGGTTTCTTTTTTCTTTTCTTTTCTCTTTTTTTTTTTTTTTTTTGAGGCAGAGTCTTGCTCTGTTGCCCAGGCTGAAGTGCAGTGGTGCAATCTCAGTTCACTGCAACCTCCACCTCCTGGGTTCAAGCAATTCTCTTGCCTCACCCTCTCTAGTAGCTAGGATTGCAGGCATCCAACACCACGCCTGGCTAATTTTTGTATTTTTAGTAGAGACAGGGTTTCACCACGTTGGCCAGGCTGATCTCAAATTCCTGACCTTAGGTGATCCCTTGATCTGCCCTCCTTGGCCTCCCAAAATGCTAGAATTATAGGTGTGAGCCACCGCGCCCAGCCCCAGTGTGTGTGTGTGTGTGTGTGTGTGTGTGTGTGTGTGTGTGTGTGTACCTGTTTTATAAAAACAGGTGTTGTTTTAATAAAACAACAATAAACAATAGTTGTTATTTTAATTCTAATTCAATTAGGGCTAGGGCAAGTGTGTGTGTGTGTGTGTGTGTGTGTGTGTGTGTGTGTGTGTATTAGAATCTCTGCAGATGGGGTCAAGGTGTTATATGTTTTTTAAAGTTGACCAGTTGATTTTATGTCAAGCTCTCTCACTCTCATTCCTCAGTTCTTACAAAAATGCCACTGTCACATGTTAAGACCCATTTTTAAAAATTGCTTATGGCCTCTAAACAGGCACCTCCTATAAAGCATGTCTAAAAATGAACCTGCTGGGCAGGGTGGCTCACACCAATAATCCTGGCACTTTGGAAGGCTGAGATGGGAGAATTTGCTTGAGGCCAGGAGCTAGAGACCATCCGGGGCAACATGGTGAGACCCTGTTTCTACAAAAAATTAAAAAATTAGGGCCGGGTGAGGTGGCTCACGCCTGCAATCCCAGCACTTTGGGTCGGTCGATCACCTGCGGTCAGGAGTTCAAGACCAGCCTGACCAACATGGAGAAACCCCATGTCTCCTAAAAATACAAAATTAGCCGGGCGTTATAGTGCATGCCTGTAATCCCAGCTACTCAGGAGGCTGAGGCAGGAGAATCGCTTGAACCCAGAAGGCAGAGTTTGCAGTGAGCCAAGATTGTGCCATTGCATGCCAGCCTGGGCAACAAGAGTGAAACTCCATCTTAAAAAAAAAAAATTAGCTGGGCGTAGAGGTCCACACCTGTACTTCCAGCTACTAGAGAGGCTGAGGCAGGAGGACTGCTTGAACTCAGAAGTTGGAGGTTGTAGCGAGCCATGAACATGCCACTACACTCCAACCTAGGCAACCGAGTGAGACCCTGTCTCTAAAAAATGTCAGAAATCAACCTATCTTTCCTTCTAAACTTGCTTATCTTATCACCCCCTTCCATCTAAGTTTCCTAAGTCACAAAACTAAGAATTCCTTCTTCCCTCTGCTCTCCATTTATGGGAAAGCCATGAAATGCTTTCATTCTATTTCATCATTTCTGGAATCCCTCCATTTCTCATCTTCATATCCTCTCCAGTCTCTTTTTTGTTTTATTTTTGAAACTGGTTCTCACTCTGTAGCCCAGGCTGGAGTGCAATGGCACAATCTTGGCTCACTGCAACCTCTGCCTCCCGGGTTCAAGCAATTCTCTTGCCCTAGCCTCCCAAGTAGCTGGGAATATAGGTGCTCACCACCATGCTCGGCTAATTTTTTTCTTTTTCTTTTCTTTTTTTTTTTTTTTTGAGACAGAGTCTCTTTCTGTCGCTAGGCTGGAGTGGCATGATCTCAGCTTACTGCAACCTTGAGCTCCCAGGTTCAAGCGATTTTCCTACCTCAGCCTCCCCAGTAGCTGGGACTACAGGCGTGAGCCACCATGCCCAGCTAAATTTTGAATTTTTAGTAGAGATGGGGTTTCACCATGTTGGCCAAGCTGGTGGAACTCCTGACCTCAGGTGATCAACCGGACTAGGCCTCCCAAAGAGCTGGGATTACAGGCATGAGCCACCACACCTGGCCCCTCTTCAACCATTTTCTACCCTGCTTAAGAATGTTTCACTAGCTCTCTAGTTGAAAACAAAAATCCAGGCTCTTGGCCCAGTTGCAGTGGCTCATGCCTATAATGCCAGCATTTTGGAAGGCTGAGGTGGGCTGATCACCTGAGGTCAGGAGTTTGAGACCAGCCTAGCCAACATGGTGAAACTCGTGTCAACGAAAAATTAAGAAATTAGCCAGGCATGGTGACGTTGGCACATGCCTGTAGTCCCAGCTACTCAGGAGGGTGAGGCAGGATAATTGCTTGAACCAGAAAGGGGCAGGTTGCAGCGAGCCTAGGTAGTGCCACTGCACTCCAGCCTGGGAGCCTGGGTGACAGAGCAAGACTACATCTAAAAAAAAAAAAAAAACAGGCTTTCCGCCCCCCCTCCAAATATAAACAGAGACCAGGGTCTCACCATGTTACCCAGGCTGATCTTGAACTCCTGGACTCCAGGGATCCTCCTGCCTTGGTCTCTCAAAATGTTAGGATTGCATGCAGGAGTTACATGGCTTCTCTATAGGGTAGGTAAAGGCTTCCACAACTTGGGGCTAACCCTTCTCCAGCAGCTCTCAGTGCTCTCTCTTCGACCCTAAACTCAAGCTGTTCATGCAGTCATCCAAACTCAGAATGCTGCAGTTCGTCTTCCTCCATGCAGCATTTTTGACATTGCCCTTCTCTTAACCCCTATGTAACCTGCAATTCTCAGCTCACATACATTCTCCTAGTTCTAGAAGTCTTCCCAGAAATGTCTCTATCCCCTCCCTCCTAATTCACTACAGACAAGTTGTTCCCTATACTGCTTTACACCACTTATAAAACTGAATTGTCAGCCAGGCACAATGGCTCATGCCTGTAATCCCAGCACTTTGAGGGGCCCAGGCGGGAGGATCACCTGAGGTTGGGAGTTCACGATCAGCCTGACCAACATGGAGGAAACTTCGTCTCTAGTAAAAATGCAAAATTAGCCAGGTGTGGTGGCACATGCCTGTGATCCCAGCTACTTCAGAGGCTGAGGCAGGAGAACTGCTTGAAGCCAGGAGGCGGAGGTTGCCGTGAGCTGAGATTACACCATTGCACTCCAGCCTGGGCAACAAGAGCAAAACTGTATCTCAAAACAAACAAACAAAAACTGGATTGTCTAATTGCCTGTTAATGGTCTCTCTTGCTCTTTGTATCCCCAATGTATGTTACATAACAGGCTGGAGTAAAATGTGGAATTAATAATTAATTTTAAAAATCTCTAGCCATATCTCAGGACCAGATCATTCTTTAGTAACCTCTAATGTCACCTGGTCAAGCTCAGATGTGACTTCTGCAATACTCTTTGTAGAAGATCTGAGACCTTCAGTTTCTTGCCTTTCAAGAAGCCTCATCTGGCTACCCTGTCTCCTTCCTCTGAGAGATCAATGTGAGCAAAAGAATGAGCACTTTATTTAAAAAATACTATGGAGGAAAGCCAGAGGAGTTTAATGACAAATTATGAGCTTTGGAAGGGAGCACCATGAAAGGCTTGGGATGCTTCCCACTGGGTACCATCAGGTACTGGGTAAAAGGTGCTTTTTTTCCCCCTTCACTCTGTTGCCCAGGCTGGAGTGCAATTGTGTGATCTCAGCTCACTGCAACCTTCACCTCTCAAGTTCAAGCAATTCACCTCTCATCTCAGTCTCCTGAGTAGCTGGGATTACAGGCGCCTGCCACTGTGCCCGGCTAATTTTTGTATTTTTAGTAGAGATGGGTTTTCACCATGTTGGCCAGGTTGGTCTTGAATTCCTGACCTCAAGTGATCCACCCACTCAGGCTCCCAAAGTGTGCCATAAGTTTTATAAACTTGTAGAAGCAAGTTCTAATTTTGCTAACTATCTTAGAGTTGCACAAAATATACAACTATAATAAATAAATTCCTAAGATTTTCTATACCTCCTTTTAGGACAATACTGTAGGTTGGTTCTCAATAATCTTGCTGAAAGTAGACTCTTGAAATGTATAGGTTTAACATTTTTTGTGCAAATTCAGAGGTCTCTGACAAATGTAATAATTTATTATTTTGCTGAGTCACAATTTTCCCAGCTCATCAGGTCACATTAAAGGACTCAATGAGGGGCTGGGAACAGGCTCACACTTGTAATCCCAGCACTTTGGGAGGCCAAGGTGAGAGGATCCCTTAAACTCAGGAGTTCAAGACCAGCCTGGGCAATATAGTGAGACCTCCATCTGAAAAACATAATAAATAAAAATAATAAAGGATTCAATGAGGAATTAAATGTTTCATCTACATTTGATTGTCCCTAATGCAGGAAACCGTATGCCATGGTAGTATTCAAGATTACAGGATGCAGCTCTCACAAACGTCAGGGGTCTACTGCAGTGATTCCTTAGCTTGCCAGAAAAAAACCTTTGCTGAAACTTAATATCAAATCCAGCCAATGGGAATCAGGCAAATGACTTGAATACTTAAGTGGCCTTCCCAAGAACCAGGTTAGAAAATCATCCCTGACATCAGAGCCAACTTTGTAGACACGAGGGCCTTGATCAATCAAGGAGCCTGTAGGCTAAATTTCAGGGATGCTCCTTTCTTCAGGTAGAGCCTTAAGAGAAACAGTGCTATTGACATTAATTAGCTCTGGAAATTGAAATGTGCATTGATGTATGACGTGTTATAATCTAGGAGGAAAATAATTATCAGCTGCCTTCCAATGGAGAGTTTCTCCCAGAGCCCTGGACTGTAGAGGTCACAAACTCAACCCAGCTTTGAATTCCAACACTGTGACTAACAGACCAGCTACATGACCTTAAGTAAATATACTTAAATTAGGTTTTCTTCATTTTCAAAATGATTCTAACATTTTCCTCTTAAAATGGTTTACGTTTAAGCCAGAGAATGGCCAGAGTTCCTATTTCAGCACCCTGCACATGGAGGCTGAGCTCAGTAAATGTGAGGTCCCTCCTCCCCTGGGCAGGAATTGTGCTTGCTTTGATCTGAACCGCCACCATGACCATAGGTTACTTTGCCTATTCCCACTTTGAACCCGAACTTTCCAGTAAAAACTTGGACAAAGCATGTTCACTGTCATTAGTTTTCTCAAAAGTTTTCAAATCAAAAATTCAATTGCTTCATTCAAAAAATAGAATTTGAGGCCAAGCACAGTGGCTCACACCTGTAATCTCAGAACTTTGGGAGGCAGAGGCTGGAGCTTGAGACCAGCCTGGGCAACATGGCAAAACCCTCTCTACTAAAAATTCAAACATTAGCCGGGTCTGGTTGCATGCACCTGTGGTCCCAGCTACTTACGGAGCTGAGGAGGGAAGAATCACTTGAGCCCAGGAGGCAGATGTTGCAGTGAGCTGAGGTCATGCCACTGCACTCCAGCCTGGGCGACAGAGTGACTCTGTCTCAAACAAAAAAACAATTTGAATCCCTACATAAAACAGCCAACAATCTGAGACTCTAAATAGGCAAGAGAAATGAAATTTACAGGGAAAATTTTTATTTTTTGAAGTGAAGCAGGCCCAGTTATCAAAAACACTAAAAACTATTCCCCTGTACCAAGGTGGGATGTTGACGACTGTTAATTTAAGCAGCAGGGGCTGTTAAAACTCCTCCTCTGCTCATGGCCCTCCAGAGTGGTAGTGAACAGCTTTTCCTTCCATTTCTCATGAAGACAAGAGCTTCTGGGCTCTCAGATTCTTAAGCAGAACAAATTACCATTGGACCAGTTCTCCTTCCCCTCCCCACCACCACTTCCTGCCTAACAGCAATAGAAGTGAATCAGACAAACAATATGACTTTAAAAAAATTATTTAATTTAGTAGTTTTTTTTTTTGAAAAAAAAGCAATAAGGCAAAAAAACAAAATATATATAGTTGTGTTTTGTTTTCATGTGACTTTATTCCACCTGAAAGATTCTAAACTTCTTCCATTAGTGGGAATCTGATTGGGGATCAAACCAGAAATGTAGTGCAGATGGTGAAGGAAGAAAAGGGATAAAGCAGAGAAGTCCAATTTAGTTGGGGAATTCCCACTCTATCCAAAGCCCCTGATGAGGTCACTGCTTTTATGAGCCTCCTTGAAAGAAGCTCTGACAGAACCCCTTGCTTAGTTGGGGAATAAGGTTCTTAGGAGGAAATCCCCCAGCAGTCAAAGTCGCTCCTCTCCCATGTTTATCACAACTAGGAAGGGATGGGGGAGGGAATAAAAGTACTAATTTACCCAGTATAAATCCAATTTCCCCAGAGGGATGGCTTCCCTTGGAATGATATTTCCCCCAGGACCCACGCTGGCTGAGGCTCAGCAGTTAAGGAACAAAAACGAAAAATACTAACAAAAAGCATACAAGGAAGGCACCTCAATTTGTGATCCTCAACCAAGGGTGGGTTGCACAGGGGTTATATTTCTCAACAAGACAACTAAAACAAATACAGAACAAACAGAGAAGGAAGCCAGGGCCCAACAGGAGCAATTCTCTGATCCACCCCACATGACGGTGCTTTCAGCCCCACATCCTAGGAAGGAAGTTCTTTTGGGATTTAGCCTATGTGCCAGACAGAAGCAGAATTAAACTGGAAGTTGCCCTCCGGACTTTCTAGCCATACTCTTCCTAAAAAGAGAAAGAAAGGAGGCAGGAAAGAGGTTAGGATTTCATTTTCAAGAGTCAGCTAATTAGGAGAGCAGGATTAGACAGCAGTAGGCACCCATGATACAAACCATGGACAAAGTCCCTGTTTAGTAACTGCCAGACATGATCCTGCTCAGGTTTTGAATCCCTCTGCCCATAAAAGCTGGAGAGCAGAGGAGTGCCATCCAGATCAACACGTGTCAGGAGAGTCTCAGGGAGACCAGGGATATCAAAAACCAGGCTTCTTAATGGGAAGGAAGAAAATCAAACAAAAAAATTAGATTTTTCTCTACATATATATAATATACAGATATTTAACACATTATTCCAGAGGTGGCTCCAGTCCATGGGGCTTGAGAGATGGTGAAAACTTTTGTTCCAGATTAACTTCTCCTCTCAAATTCTGAAGTCTTATCAGAATGGGACAGGCAATGTTTTGCTCCACAATGGGGCACACACCCAAAATGTTACTGTGCCAGAAAGACGAGAAGCCAGAAAGACAATGAAGGATGGCATTGAGGGGGGCTGGGAAAGCAAAAGTGGCTAGTAGTCTTTTTCCATCCTGCCTGTGTTCTCAGAAGCTCTCCGCCTGAGGAAATCCATAAAACCCCTTTGCGAGGAGAATGCACCTCTCTTACCAACCACCATAGTGGTCTCCAGTTGCTATTAAAGATGACGGAGAACAACAGAGGGTTGTTTGACGCAAGTAAAACCAGAAACTTCGGAGAATGTAAATCTGAATATTCCAGCCCTAGAGAACAATCTCTCTCACAGGTGTTCCAATATCGCAGTTATCTCCGCGTGGACACTCCAATAAACCGACCCTGTGTGTGAACACACTTGACGATGTTATACCTAAGCTCCACTGCAACTATTCACGGTGCCTCCATTGGTAAGTCTTATGTGTTTCTTTTTAAGGGAACTTCTAAATTCGGCTCTTGCTCTGAACAGCACCAAAATGCCCCTGAATCATAATCTTACGCAGATCTTGGCTGAGCAGGATACTACAAGGGGAGGGTGAATGACATCATCTTAAGTGGGGGCAGAGGGAGAAAGAAGAGCCAAGAATACTTGACTTTGAGGATGTGGAATAACACTAACCTTCGGCCACTAAACCTCTCCCTTACAGACATAGTATCTCTTATGTCGATTTCAGTTTCAGTCAGCTAAGGCAACCAGCCAATCACCACCACTGGTGTCTGCTTCTGGTGATTGATTTGGAAAAAATGATTGGTCAGGAGAGACAAACTTGAGGAAAGCACTTGGTAAGAGAGTCACAACTGCCAGCTTCCCACACATCCTCTGTTCTCTTCTCCATTAGATGCTCCTCTTTTTTGTTACTGCATTTCAGAAAATGTCTGGGCATGAGCTCCAGTCCTGTTTTTCTTTACAATCCCAGTATTCTCCCCTATAAATATGGGTTAACTCCTTGGTAACAGGGTCCTTCTTTCGCTCAAACCACAGTGCCTTATAGGGATCATATGGCGTGCCTAAAAGGTAAAGAGAGGAAAGAAAAAAATTAGTGCTGGCATTCTCCACGCATCAAGAAAGAAGAGTAGAAGGCAAGTTCATTACCATCCTCTGTGGCTTTCATAGCTTCTGCTTCTCTCTTCTTTCTGGAAAGTCTTTGTTTTTCCTCCAGGCGCTGCTTCTCCGCATTTGCTTCATCCCAGCGCCCATTTTCCATCAGTCTCTGGTCAGGTCGTAACCGGCTGTCTGTCGGGGCAGTGCCACTTTCCCAAGCATTGAGAGTCAGAGCAAGCTCTGAGAAGTAGTACATGTTTTCTGCATTCTTCCTAAAAGTAGAAGATAAGAAAAAGAAATGGTAATGCCAGAGCCCAGACCCTATTTAAGGAGCAACAACTAAGTACACTGCCAAGGCCACATCACCAAGGCTGTTCTACAAAAACAGGATCTGTAAAAAGGATCTAGGACTATGTCATGTTGCCCTAACTAAAAGAGAGAAACTCGATCGCTCCCCACCCCCTCCCCAGCATCATTCAGTTCTGTAGTATTCTGGTGGTGTGTGGTGCCCAGCTAAAATTATCTACATTCATTAGAAGGAGACATTCTACTGAATGAAAATTCCTCTCTCTTGTTTCCTTAGTTTTCTTTTTAATCTCTCTCTGGGACAATCTTGGCTAACACTACAAACTGACTGTATTAGATGATGATAGGAAATAAGTGACCTCCACCTTGTTTCCAAAGTCCTGTACATTGTCTCAGGGATCTTTCTGTTCTGCGGGGCCTTTTCTTTTCTTCTTCTTCTTTTTCTTTTTTTTTTTTTTAACAGAGTCTCCCTTTATTGCCCAGTCTGGAGGGCAGTGGCATGATCTCAGCTCACTGCAACTTCAAACTCCTGGGCTCAAGTCATCCTCATGCCTTAGGCCTCCCAATAGCTGGGATTATGGGTGTGTTCTACCATAGGTGGCTAATTTTTGTATTTTTTAGTAGAGACAGAATTTTGCCATGTTGGCCAGGCTGGTCTCGAACTCCTGATCACAAGTGATCTACCTGCCTTGGCCTCCCAAAGTGCTGGGATTACAAGCAAGAACCACTGCCCTCGGCTGCTCATGGTCCTTTAGGCTAAATTGTTAACAGGTGGTAGGCACCTTCCTCCTCTAGCCACTTTTGAACAGTTTTGCTCTAAATAGCAGAAAAATATCCTTCTGAACCACAATCCAAAGGATCTTTGGAAGAAAGCACAAAATATTTTTTGTCAGATGTGGTTTGGTTTGAACTTCCTTGAAACAAGCATGCTACAACTCAAATCATAAAATAACAACCTTCTGTTAATCTCTCCAAAGGTCTCAATTTCTCTAGTTCAATTCCTCATATAATTAAGTGGGAGGGCAGGCAGAAATGCCTTCAACACTGCTCCACAGTCAAGATCAAAGTGGTATCTGGGCAGCATGCATGCTGATACTCACGGTAAAGGATTCCTTTTCCACAGCATGACCCTGCTTTCCTCTGCTTCATGGCCTCTCTGTCGAGCATCACCCCCATTTTCCCCAATGACTGGCTGTACTTTGAAACATTCCATTTTCTCATCCCATGTCCCCAGAAGGGTAAAGTGGACTTTTCCTGATGGATCTGTCACTTCCCCTGTCACCTGCAAGGGTGGAGAACAGGGCATGGCTATATAGCATTCACTGTGGATTAGCTTACCTGACTAAACTGGAAGTCCTAGGATAAATGCTGGTTAGATCCTGTTATCACAAACGCCGTGGAGTCTTCCAAATTATTACTATCATTATTAGAGATGGGATCTTGCTCTGTGCCCAGGCTGGAGTATACTGATGCAATCATAGCTCACTGTGGCTTCCACTCTTGGGCTCAAGTGATCTCTCACCTCAACCACTTGAGGAGCTGGGACTACAGGCATGTTCTACCAAACCTGGCTATTTATTTATTTATTTATTTATTTTGTAGAGAAAGGGTCTTGCTATGTTGCTCAGGCAGGTCTTGAACTCCTTGGCTCAAGCAATGCTCTTACCTCTACCTCCCAAAGTGTTAGGATTATAGGCATGAGCCACCATGCCGGGCCTCAAATTATTTTGTTGTATTTTTTTTCTGCTACTTGAGTAACTGAGCCATTGGGGATTTCATTATCATTTTTTGTTATACAAGAATTTTTGGTAAACTTTTTTAGTTTTTATTTTTGTGAATACATTGTAGGTATATAGATTTATAATTTTCATTTATCCTTTGTGTTGCAAAAAATTCAATCGTACTTTTAGTTATTTTAAAATATAATTATTTTGACTATAGTCATCCTGTTGTGCTAGCAAATACTACATTTTATTCTTTCTGATTTTTTTGTAGCCATTATCCCTACTTCCTCGCTGCTCTCTGATCCCCTCCCCTCACTACCTTTCCCAGGGGTTTTTGTATCAAAGATACAAGTAGGAAAAGCATCTGACTGGTATTTAGAATTATATTTTCTTCTCTCCAGAAATTCATAGAGACCCACAAACAGATTTAAATCCCCAGCTATTCTTCAGTCTCCCACAGAAACTCGTGGCACAAATCATTGTGTTGGTATCACAATGTACACTCCTCCTCAAACTTCTCAGGGATCAAATCCCTTTTTCCTGCAATCTTTTATTAGTCCTTCCTCTGTGTTTCCCATTTTCAGTCTCTCATTGCTCTTGACACTTCCACTTTCTCACTTATTGTCATTCCCAGAAAAAAGAAGGAATTGGTTTAGGAATGCAATATAGTCTTTCTTGCTTACTCCTTCACCTCTATTTTTTTTTTTTTTTTTTTTTTGAGATGGAGTCTTGCTCTGTCATCCAGGCTGGAGTGCAATGGTGCAAGGTTCACTTCATTCTCCATCTCCCATGTTCAAGCGATTCTCCTGCCTCAGCCTCCCAAGTAGCTGGGATTATAGGCACGTGCCACCACATCTGGCTAATTTTTGCCTTTTTAGTAGAGATGGGGTTTAACCATGTTGGCCAGGCTGGTCTTTCCTGACCTCAGGCGATCCATGGCCTCGGCCTCCCAAAGTGTTGGGATTATAGGTGTGAGGCACATGCCAGCCTTTCACCTCTACTTTTTTTGAATCACTTCATGTACACACACACTATATATAATGTACACATACCCACATTCCCCCACATATGTATACATTCCAGTTCTAAAGGAGTAGGCTTTCTAAGAGGTACATGCTAAGTGAAACAATTTAAATTTCAGCTTCCCTTACCTTTCTTGCTACATCCCGAGAGAAGTAGCTATAAGGAACAAATTTAAGATTACACTTGTCTCCTGTCTTGTGATTCACAATATCAATTTCACCAGACTGTAAAATGAAAAAATTGCATAGATTAATTTTATTAAGACTGAATAAATTCAATATCTGCCAAACCCATGGTTCATAACTCTTTACTTTTCAATCTTACATTCTAGCAATCCCTCATTTAAGATTCAGATCTTAGCCAGCTTTGGGAATGCTACAGAATCCCTATGTAACCTTGGTTTTCTAGGTTGAGATCAAGACCAACTGACCTCTTATTTTGTTCT
This sequence comes from Saguinus oedipus, assembly GCA_031835075.1. Lineage (NCBI taxonomy): Eukaryota > Metazoa > Chordata > Mammalia > Primates > Cebidae > Saguinus > Saguinus oedipus. The sequence goes on along the minus strand of CM063178.1, from coordinate 58,126,140 downwards.
GAATTGTATCTCATATGTTAGATGGCATGATTTGACCTTCAACACATATGCTGAAATCACATTAAAATCTACCTTTATAAACCAATCCGTCACTAGTACCTTTCATGAACTCTTCTGCTTAAATCAAAATACTCATAATTTCGGATTATATATGGTGGCCCTTTCTATACTTTATTTATTTCATTTTCCCTCCTTTCCTTCTTTTTTTAATTAAAAAAAAAAAATTTTAAATTTTTTGTAGGGACGAGGTCTCACTATGTTGCCCAGGCTGGTCTCAAACTCCTGTGCTCAAGTGATCATCCCACCTTGGCATCCCAAGGTATTGGGATTACAGGAGTAAGCCAACGTGCCTGGCCCATTTTTCCCTTCTTTCTATCGTCTGCATCCCAAACCACACTTTAAGATTCAGCTTAATTTCCACATGTACTGTGAAGCCTTTCCTGACTGCTCAGAAGACAGTATTCCACTCCTTCTCTTTTGTAAATTTACTGCAACAATTGTCTTAAGAGCGAACTGACAATTAATTAGATGCTATTATAGGGCATCTTTTATATTAGTGTATGTTGCTACACACTTTTCAACCTACACATTTTTCATGTATCTCCAATGATAATAACTTCCTGAGGGACATCTCATCAGATTTTGTATCCACAGGACCTAGCGTACTGCCTGACAATAAATGTTTGATGAATAATGAAAAGATTAAGAATTGGGGACACATTTGTTTTTTGTACCTGCTGTAGCACCCAACACAGTCCTAGCAGAGTAGTCACTGATGAATGTTATAATTTGGTAATTTATAAACAATAATTTGTGTTATAGAAACTTGGGAAGGTAGAGGTAGGCCTACTGCCTGAGAGAAATTCCTTAGGAGAAACTGATGAATCAGTAACAACATTCTGGGATCAGTTCACATGTCCTAAATACTGCAAAAATATACCTAAAGAGGCATTCTTTTAAACTTCAGATGCACTTTGGGTACATTTCCTCACCTGATCTATCCACAACTTGCCCACAATAATGTTGTGTACAGTTGTGGTAACTTTCTTCCAAGTGTAGTGGTGCCCAGTCGCATGGAAAATACAATGAATGGTACCTGGAAGCAGAAAGAGGTACACAAATTAAGCCAAATGTTAAGAAAAATAGCACCATGCAAGTCTCAAAACAGTAATGAATTAATTACCTTCTATTGATATTTCTTACTTTAGAAATAAAACAATAAATCAAAAAGGACTTAAACTTTCTTAAACGTTGGAAGTACTGACTAAATTTTTCTCAATTGACTTTTAAAAATCTATAAATAAAACATAACTAAATGATGACAAACACTGGCAACTGATACACCTTAGCTAGGGCACTGTGTTCCATAACACAACTGCAAAACTTACAGAAACAAGTCAAATGTGCCCCAACATGCATTATGGAAGTAACTGCATCATGGAAGGAGCACACATTGGTAGTCTGTCCTGGGGCCAGGCTCTGTTGTTGGGTACTAGCTGTGTGACCTTAAATGAATCTTATCTAAGGCCGTTAATAGTAAAAATGGAATAGTGGATACAGTTGGGGCTTTGAAATCAGACAGAACTGGAATCACTCCTGGCTCTAGCCCTCATCAGAAGTATGACCCTCTGTTGTATCATGAAGAGTTTTTCTTGTCTTTGTCCATGGTTCCTGGGAGGGGACATTTAAGCCCTTGTAATTTCCCAAATGACAGGAGTATCTCTGTTGTTTATGGTGGGCCTTGACAATTTTTGTGTGTGTGACAATTTATACTAATGAGGTGACTCATGGTGGGCCCCAGATAGCTAATGCTAATGAGATAACTCAGGATGAGAACAAGCTAGGCTCCACCATGTGATTAGAGACAGGGTTTTGAGTCACCTGATACTGGCTCAACTTCCTGACCTCCAGGGAAAAACGGGGATCTGGATATTGAATTCAATCCTGCAATCAAGCCTAAACAATGAAACCCCACTAAAATCTCTGGACACCAAGCTCAGTGGAATTTCCTGGTTGGTGAATATATCAATGTGTCAGGAGGGTGATATGCCCTGAGACTCCATGGTGACATGGCACAAAGCTCTGTGTTCAGGACCCTCCCAGACTTCACCCTATGGGTCCCTTCATTTGGCTGGTCCTGATTTATACCCTGAATAATAAAACTGTAATGATAAGTCGAGTACTTTCCTGAGTTCTGAGTTATTCTAATGAATTATCAAACCTGAGGCAGTTGTGGGAACTCCTGAACTTACAGCCAGTTATCAGAAGTGCAGGTGGCCTAGGGCCTCCAACTTGTTGCTGGCATCTGAAGCAAGGGCAATCTTGTTGGGTACTGTGCCCTTAACTTAGGGAGTCTGTGGGAATGCTGGGTGGTTAGTGCCAGAACTGCATTACAATATCCCAATCTGAATGTTTCAAAGGCCTTGGTTTTATCATCTGTAAACTTGGGATAACCCGCCCTGTTATGCAGCAAATGTCTGTTTATTTGCCTAATAAAATGCTTTAAACATATAGTGACTCTTGTTCCTATGAGTCAATCTCCAATGAATACCAAAATCAGTGGTTTCACAGCCGAGATAATTGAGGATTCAAAGTAATCAAAAATTTTAAAAGATATTTAGTTAATAATAGTCAATTCCAGGCTGAGTGCGGTGGCTCACCCCTATAATCCAAGCACTTTGGGAGGCAGAAGTGCGCAGATCACTTGGGCTCAGGAGTTCAAGACCTGTCTGTCCAACATGGTGAAGCCCCATCTCTACTAAAAATACAAAAATATAGCTGAGTGTGGTGGCATGTGCCTGTACTCCCAGCTACTTGGAAGGCTGAGGTGGGAGAATCACTTGAACCTAGGAGGTGGAAGTTGCAGTGAGCCAAGATCATGCCACTGTACTCCAGCCTGGGTGACAGAGCGAGTCTCTGTCTCAAAAATAAAAAAATAAAAATAGTTGGTTCCAGTAAAAGTATAACCCTAAGTTCTCTCTGTAACCGCTAATAAAAACAACTCACCCAAACTAGGAAATGTACACCAATAAAAATAACTCTGCCTCCTGGGTTCAAGCAATTCTGCCTCAGCCTCCCAAGTAGCTGGGGTTACAGGCACCTGCCATCTCACCCAGGTAATTTTTGTATTTTTAGCAGAGACAGGATTTCACCATGTTGGCCAGGCTGGTCTCAAACTCCTGATCTCAGGTAATCCACCCACCTTGGCCTCCCAAAGTGCTGGGATTACAGGTGTGAGCCACCATACCCCACCCTTTTTTAGACATGTTTCTTATACAAAAAATTAAAGTAACCTTGGTAGTTGGCAGATGAGGATAACAACAATGAAGGTAATGACATTAATAATAATAATAGTAACTCTGCTGAGAACACTTGCTGTGTACCAGGTGCAGTTCTATGGTCTTTTATGAATTATTTCATTTAATCTTCACAAATACCTTTGAAATATTTGTTCCACCTAAACATATCGTAAATCTCTGTGGTTTTTTCTTTCTTTCTTTGAGCTGGAGCCTTGCTCTGTCACCCGGGCTGGAATGCAGTGGCACAATCTCAGCTCACTGCAACCTCTGCCTGCTGGGTTCAAGCAATTGTCCTGCCTCAGCCTCCTGAGTAGCTGGGGTTACAGGCACCTGCCATCACACCCAGGTAATTTTTGTATTTTTAATACAGACAGGATTTCACCATGTTGGCCAGGATAATTTCAAACTCCTGACCTCAGGTGATCTGCCCACCTTGGCCTCCCAAAGTGCTGGGATTACAGGTGTCATGACCCACTGCACCCAGCCCTTTTTGTTTTGTTTTGTTTTGAGACAGGATCTCACTTTGTCTGCCAGAGTGGGGTGCAATGGTGCAATCACAGTTCACTGAAGTCTGGTCCTCTTGGGCTCAAGTGATCCTCCCACCTCAGCCTCCCAAGCAGCTGGGACTACAGGCATATGCACAACACCCAGCTAAATTTTTTTTATTTTTTGTAGAGAGAGGGTCCCACTATGTTGCCTAAACTGGTCTTGAACTCTTGGGCTCGGGCAATCCTCCCACCTCAGCCTCCCAAAGTACTAGGATTACAAGCATGAGCCACTGCACCTGGCCTGAATCTCTTAACTAATACCTCTTCCACTACCATCTCATTCTATGAGACCAGCATTCCCTGACACTAAAGCCAGACAAAGACACTATAAAAAACCAAAGCTACAGACCAATATCATATCCCTTATGAACAGTGATGTGAAAATCCTCAATAAAGAACTAGGAAATTGAATTCAGCAGCACATTAAAAGGATTACACACCATGACCAAGTGGGATTTATCCCCGGAATGCAAGGATGATTGAACATAAAAAACTGATCAATGTAATACACCATATTAACAGAATTAAGGGTGAAAACAGACATTATCATCTCAATTGATGCACAAAAAGCATCTGACAGAATCCAATGCCCTTTCAGAATAAAAACACTCAATGAGCTAGAAATACAAGGAAAATACCTCACCATAATAAAAGCCACATATGAAAACCCCAAAGCAAATATCATACTCAATGGTGAAACACTTAAAGATTTTCTTCTAAGATCAAGAACAAGGCAAGGATGCCAACTTTCACCACTTCTATTCAACATAGTACTGGAAGTTCCAGCCAGGGCAATTAGGGAAGAAAAAGAAATAAAAGGCATTCAAGACGGAAAGAAAGAGATAAAGTTATCTGTGTTTGCAGATGATATGATCTCATATATGAACAAGCTAAGAATTCCACCAAAAAAAAAAAAAAAAAAAAGAAATCCTGATAGAATAAATGAATTCAACAAAGTAACAGGATGTAAAGTCAACACACAAAAATTAAGTGCATTTCTATTATCATCAACAATCTGAAAAGGATATTAAGAACAATTCCACTTATAACAGTATCAGAAAGAACAAACACTTAGGAATTAACTTAAGGTAGTAAAAACTGTAAAACACTGCTGAAAAAGATTCAAGTGAAGACGTAAATAAATGGAAACACATCTTATGCTCACAGATTGGAAGACTCAACACTGCTAAAGGTTGTCAATGCCACCCAAAGCAATCTACAGATTCAATGAAATCTCTCTCCAAATCCCAAGATGTTTTCTGCAGAAATAGAAAAACCTATCCTAAAATTCATATGGAATCTCAAGAGACCACAAATAGCCAAAATCATCTTGAGAAAGAACAAAGCTGGAAGACTCAAACTTCCTGATTTTGATACTTAGTACAAATTTACAGTAATCTAAAAAGTGTGGTACTGGCATAAAGACAGACACACAGGCCAGTGGAACAGAAAGAGCCCAGAAACAAACCCTTCATATATGGTCAAAGGATTTTTGGCAAGGGTGCTAAGACCACTCAATGGAGATAGGACACTCTTCTGAACAAATGGATCCACGTGCAAAAGAATGAAGTTGGACCTTTATCTAATACCATGTACAAAATAATTCAAAATAGATGAAAGATCTAAATGTAAGATCTAAAATTACAAAACTCTTAGAAAAAAACATAGAGCAAAACCTTCACAACATTGGGTTTGGCAATAATTTCTTGGATATGATACCAAAAGCAGAGGCAACAACAAGACAACACAGACCTCCTGAACATTAAAAAAAAATTATGCAATAAGGACAATAGCAACAGAGTAAAAAGGCAGCCTCTAGAATGGGAGAAAATATTTGCAAATCATATATCTGATAAGGGATTAATATCCAGAATATACAGAGAACTCCTAAAACTCAACAACAACAACAAAACAAAACAAAACAAAAAAATCAATTCAAAAATGGGCAAAGGAGGCCAGGTGTGGTGGCTCAGGCTTGTAATCCCAGCACTTTGGGAGGCCGAGTCATGTGGATCACTTGAGGTCAGGAGTTCAAGACCAGCCTGAACAACATGGTGAAACCCTGTTTCTACTAAAAATACAAAAAATTAGTCGGGTATGGTGCAGAGTGCCTGTAATCCCAGCTATTCTGGAGGCTGAGGCAGGAGAATCACCTGAACCCAACAGGCAGAGGTTCCAGTGAGCCAAGATCTCACCACTGCACTCCAGACTGGGTGATAATGTGAGACTCCCATCTCAAAAAAAAAAAAAGGCGAAGAACTTCAATAGATATGTCTTCAAAGATATACAAATAAGTAAGTACACAGAAAAGTGCTCAACAATGCTTTTTTTTTTTTTTCCAAGATGGGGTTTCACCATATTGGTCAGGCTAGTCTCGAACTCCTGACCTCAGGTGATCCGCCCACCTCACCTTCCCAAAGTGCTGGGATTCCAGGTGTGAGCCACCGCGCCCGGCAACAACGCTTTTCTATGTACTCTAAAAAAAAGGTTCATGGATGAATCTTTATGATTTGTGTATCTTTGGAGAAATATCTATTCAAGTCCTTTGCATGTCAAACGATAATAAGACACTACTTCTCATCTATTAGGATAGCTATGATACATTTTTTTAAAAGTGTTGGCAAGGATATGGAGTAACTGGAACCTTTGGTACTGCTGGTGGGAATGTATAGCCACTGTTGAAGACAGTATGGTAGTTTGCTCAAAAAATTAAAAATATAATTGCCATGTGATCCAGCAATTCCATTTCTGGGTATATATTACAAAGAACTGAATGCAGGATCTTAAAGAGATATTTGTCTTTAGACCTTTTTTTCTTAAGGCTTTAGACAAAAAGATGAAAGGATATTTGTATATCTATGTTCACAGCAGTATTACAATAGCTAAAACATGAAAGCAACCCAAGAGTCCATCAACAGATGAATGGACAAGCAAAATGTAGTACATACACTCAATGGGATAAATATTATTCGGCCTTAAAATGAAAGGAAATTCTGACATTTGCTACAACATGGATGAACCTTGATGACATTATATTAGGTGAAATAAGCTGGTAACAAAGAGACAAAAACTACTATGATTCCATTTATAGGAGGTACTTAAAGTAGTTAAAATAGAGATAGAAAGTAGAATGGTGGGTGCCAGGGTTTGGGGAGGGAGAATAGAAATTTCTATTTTGGCCAGGTGCGGTGGCTCATGCCTGTAATCCCAGCACTTTGGGGGGCCAAGGTGGGCAGATCACTTGAGGTGAGGAGTTCGAGACCAGCCTGGCCAACATGGTGAAAACCCATCTCTACTAAAAAAACACAAAAATTAGTCAGGTGTGGTGGTGGGTGCCTGGGATCCCAGCAACTTGGGAGGTTGAGGTTTGAGAATCGCTAGAACCTGGGAGGTGGAGGTTGCAGAGAGCTGAGATCATGCCACTGTACTCCAGCCTGGGTGAGACAGCGAGCAAGACTTGGTCTCAAAAAAAAAAAAAAAAATTAAACAGAGGGTAGTGTCTAATTATGTATTTAATACCACTGACCAGTACAATTAAGAACGGCTAAGGTGCTAAATTTTATGTTATGTGTGTGTTACAATTAAAAAACTGGAGGCCAGACATGGTGGCTCACACCTGTAATCCCAGCACTTGGAAAGCCGAGGTGGGTGGATCACCTCGGGCCAGGAGATTAAGACCAGCCTGGCCAACATGATGAAACCCCGTTTCTACTAAAAATATAAAAATTATCCAGGCGTGGCAGTGCATGCCTGTAGTCCCAGCTACTCAGGAGGCTGAGGCAGGAGAATCGGGTGAACCCAGGAGCAAGAGGCTGCAGTGAGACCAGATCACACCACTGTACTCCAGACTGGGTGACAGAGTGAGACTCCATCTCAAAAAAATAAAATAGGTCAGACGCAGTGGTTCATGCCTGTAATCCCAGCATTTTAGGAGGCCAAGGCAGGTGGATCAAGAGATCAGGAGTTTGAGACCAGCCTGGCCAACACAGTGAAACCCCATCTCTACTAAAAATATAACAACAACAAAAATTAGCTGGGTGTGGTGGTGAGTACCTGTTATCCCAGCTACTTGGGAGGCTAAGGCAGGAGAATCGCTTGAACCCAGGAGTTGTAAGTTGCAGTAAGCTGAGATCACGCCACTGCACTCCAGCCCAGATGACAGTGTGAGACTCTGTCTCAAAAATAAATAAATAAATAAAATAGAAGGGAAAAAAATTGGAAAAAGGACAAAAAGAAAAAGTCATGGAGGCCAGAAGGCAGTGAGATGATACACAAAAAATGCTGAAAGGGAAAGACTCAAAGCAGTAACGTTTTGTTTTTGTTTTGTTTTGTTTTGTTTTTTAAGAGATGGGGTCTCCCTATGTTGCCCAGGTTGGTATCAGACTCTTGGGCCCAAGTGATCCTCCTGCCTTGGCCTCCCAAAGTGTTGGCATTATCGGCATGATCCACTGCATCTGGGCCAACAGTCTTATTTAAATGCATCTTTTCGGCCAGGCGCAGTGGTGCCTCATGCCAGTAACATCAGCACTTCGGGAGGCCAAGGCAGGTAGATCACTTGAGATTAGAAGTTTGAGACCAGCCTAGCCAACATGGTGAAACCCTGTCTCTACTAAAAATACAAAAATTAGCCGGGTGTGGTGGGGGGCACCTGTAATCCAAGCTACTTGGGAGGCTGAGGCAGGAGAATCTCTTGAGCCTAGGAAGGCGGAGGTTACAATGAGAAAATATTGTGCCACTGAACTCCAGCCTGGGTGACAGAGAGAGAGTGTGTCTCAAAATAAAAACAAACAAACAAATAAATAAATAAATGCATCTTTTTAAACTTCAAGCATACCAGCTAGTTTCCATATCCTAGAAGTCAATGAAGAAATTCATATTTTCCCCTTACCATAGTCTTCATTATTTTGTAAACTTGTTATATTTTCTAGAAGCATTATTTTTTCCAAATGGCAAAGTTTCTAAACTTTTGAGCCTATTTTATAGGGAGACTCAAACTCATTGCCACTGCCACCAAATATCTTTAGGCACTTTCATTGCTCTGTATTTGATTTTCTCCAGTCATGGCTATGAATTTTTCAAAGTAGAGTTAACAGAACCATAATTTTGTACAAAGTTGTCCTGCTACCAAATAATCTTAAAACTGCCTTGTCTTGTCAGACCTCAGTGAGAATACTGGGCTGATGTCTTCAGTGTCCTTTTGTGCTGTAACTATAACTGATGGCTTGCAGTCTCTCCTTTTCAGTACAGCTTAGTGGTAATGACAGTGGTCCCTGAAGCCAGATTGCCTCAACTCAGCTCACATACTAGCTGGTTAAGTTGACCCTGACAATCTAACCTATCTATGCCTAGTTTTCTTTGTTTAAAAAATGGCAATAAAGGTGTCTATCTCATAGAATTATTGTTGGGCCTGAATAAGTTAATGCATGAAAAGCACTTCTATCAATGCCTGACCCATAATGAACACTAAACAAATGCTACTTTAATTATCAACATAAAAGTTTGAACTACTTTTCCCTAGATCCATTACTTTATGCTGAATACACTGGGGTCGTCTATCGGCTCACTCACTCACAACCCTGTCTGTATATTTTTCTTCAGTTATATCTACTGGCTTAACAATAATTTTCTCTCTGAGAACTGAGTGCCATTGCAAATGTAAAAATTTCACTGCATCATTCGCCTTCCAAGTCACTGACCCAAAGAATGTTAAATACAGCCATCCCCAGGGCAAATGTCTAGAAATTCCGTTCTTTAAATTTCTATATTCAGCTTCCTATCACTAAGTCAATTCTTTCCAATCTCCCCATGAAGAACAGGATTTTTGTTTTGTTCACTTACATTTCCCAAACTGAGAACCACACCCACCATATGGCAGGTACTCAGTTAAGTAGCTAATATATGGAGGAACTTAACATATCCTGGTGATCCAAATTCTTAAATAACCATAGGAATGTAAATGCTACCAATTTCTTTCCTTTTAATTAATTTTGTTTTTCTCTTATTTTTAAAATGAAGTTTCCCTAAGAGCAATGTTTTAACTTTAAAAGATGAGATCTTTAACAAATTACTAAAAATTAGAAAAAAAATTAGATCCACCATCTGTACTATGTTCATATATTTCATTAGTTAAGTTTATTGTTATCTTTTAAATAAATAGTCTTCCCTTGGTATTTGTGGGGGGTTGGTTCCAGAACACCCTGCAGATACCACAATCTGGTCAAGTCACTTATATAAAACGGCACAGAGTATCTGCATATAACCTACACATCCTCTCCCTCTATACTTTAAATCATCTCTACATTAATTATGATACAATATAAATTGCTATATAAATAGGTATTAGACTAGTTTTTCTGGTCTTTTTTTGTATCATTTTTTTATTATTCCCCGCCCCCCCGCCAAGTATTTTCTTTTCTTTTCTTTTTGATCTGGAGTTCTGCTCTTGTTGCCCAGGCTGAAGTGAAATGGCGTGATCTCAGCTAGCAACCTCTACCTCCCAGCTTCAAGCAATTCTCCTGCCTCGGCCTCCAGAGTAGCTGGGATTACGGGTGCCCACCACTGTGCCTGGCTAATTTTTAGTAGAGACATGGTTTCATCATGTTGGCCAGTCTGGTCTCGAACTCCTGACCTCACCTCAGGTGATCTGCCTGCCGTGGCCTCCCAAAGTGCTGGGATTACAGGCATAAGCCACTATGCCCAGCCTCCAGTATTTTCAATCCAAGGTTGGCTGAATCCATGAATGGAGAATACCCAGGTATGGAGGGCTGACTATACATAACCATACATGGAATGAAATATAATTCCTCCCTTTAGAGATCCTCAAAGGGGCTCTGAAACTCTTCTCCATGGTGAAATGTCACATTGCAATATGGCCACTGACACCCAAATTCTGCAAATCAAAGGTGAACATCCCAGGCATTTACTACTCTTAATCTAATACTTCTGAATTTGTTAGCTGCAAAGACAAGCATATAGAAGCTTTTTAAAGGTCCTTGGTAAAGATCCATACTGACGTATCACTCGGTCTTCTTTTCATTTTAAGGACCTTCTGCATATTAATCATGAAATTAGAGGTAACACTGCAGTTTCTTTTCTCCCTTTACGTATGTTACAAAACATTTCTGCATTTTTTTTCTGGCTAATTTCTAGTTTGCACTATGTTTGCTGCATTTTATGTTTCTAAGTGAGGGTGAATTCATTAAAGAAGCAGCCTATGGCTTGTGAAAGACTAGAACCTGGAAATGGAAGGCCACCAGGATCTCAGGGAATTACTGTCAGCTCTGTCTTTTGGGAGCTACTTGGTTTCACTAACTGCTTTGTGCTTTGATCTCTTTCTCTAGAGCAGCTTTTACTCTTCACTACACAAGCCAAACATGGTTGGCTCTAGTTCAAGAAACCAGTGAGAAACTCTACTACACTTTTTGAATAATCAGATTTCTTCTAAGGTATAGGATCCCTAACAATGCATATTAGGATTCCATTTCCAGGACTGATCCTGAAACAAAATTAACTTGCAATACAATAACAGTCTTTGTTTTTTTTTTTTTTCAGACAGAGTTTCACCCTATAGCCAAGGCTGCAGTACCATGGCACGATCTGGGCTCACTGCAACCTCCGCCTCCTAGGTTTAAGCAATTCTTGTGCCTCAGCCTCACGAGTAGCTGACACTACAGATGCATGCCACTACAGCCAGCTAACTTTTTGTATTCTTAGAAGAGATGGGGTTTCACCATATTGCCCAGGCTGGTTTTGAACTCTTGAGCTCAGGCAATCTGCCTGCCTTGACCTCCCAAAGTGCTAGGATTATAGGCGTGAGCCATCGTGCCTGGCCCCAAATAAGATCTTTTAAAAATAAAGTTTCACTTACCTAGAATTCAGCCATTACATAAATGATACCTAACCCATCAGGTAGAGGAAGAGAGAAGGGAGGAAGGAGAGAAGAAAGGGGAGGGATTAGCTGAGAAACCTAACCTTGCAATCATAAGATCTGATTTACACAGAGAACCTGCTTGCTACAGTAAGGAGGAAAACACCAGCAGTTAAAAGACAGAATTTTTTTCAAATGCATGCTGGAATTTGTGTTCTCAATAGTACTTAAAGATGCATTACACATAGCTAAGAGGATAAAGAATTTATGACTAGATGGCTCCTTAAAGAGGTTCTAGCCTCCATGCTCATTTGATAGCTGAAGAGTTAAATACCTGCCCCAAGTCAGTTAGTGAGGGTTAATGCCCAAATCAGACCTCCTGTCTCCTCACTCGAGAGCCAGTGACCTCCTCCATCATGCCAGAAAACCTTTCATTCCAGGAGCATTAATTTTGACAAAGATGGTAACCTTACCGAGGGGCATAATGGAGAGGTATTTGCCTCGAAACTTGCTGGTGATTTTGATTTCCTGACGCAATGTCCAGCCATTTTTGGACTCAGCATGGTGTGCAGCAGCAGGGGGATGATGACTCACCTTGAAGAAATCAGGTTCAAATTAAGACGGCAGAAAGGAGAAGGAAAAGATACTGCCTATAAATTGGTGAGAAACACCCAAAATTCACACTTGACATTTTTACACCCACAACAGAAGGCGAATCCCAGAACCTCAGGGTCTCCAATGCTGAAGTTCTGAAGAAAAAGAATGAAACCTGAGATGACAGGGACTAGAATTTCTACAAACGTTAAGACCCAGGACATTAAACAAAAATCATCTCTTTCTTCAGAAAGGAAATTTGTTATGGTCCTGAGGTTCCTTTACCTGCTCACAGAGAGATCGGTACCCATTCTCCTCTAATCGATCCAGCTCAAAGGTCTCTCCAAGCAGTGGGTTGAACGGCTTACTGGTGCGGAAGACAGTAGTGGAGTAGGAAGACACGGTGAAAGCTGCAACATAACAAAGCTGTTCTAGAGAATTCTCACATTTTGCAGCTCGGTCTAACAGCTCATGGTATTCCAGATCTTCAGTAAGGCGCTGAAGCATGGACAAGGGCTCATTAAAGTTCACCTGTAAGAAAAAGAACAGACATAAAAACTCTGCCCACACATTTGTAAGAGACAGTTAATTTTTTTGCAGTTGAGGAAATAAATCACTGGGAAAAGACGACTTTGCTCAGTTGAGCAGCTCTAATATTTAACCCACAAGCAACCCATTCTCCTTATCAACTGTTCATGTCTGCTGAGTGGCAGAAATCACTGTTTTCATTTCACTAACTGTAAGCTCTTTGAGATGGAAACCATGTCTCTTCTGTTGAGTGCTATGCACCCAAGATCCATCAGTGCCTGGCCCATAGAAGACCATCATCAAATAGGTGTTGGATGAATAAGTTAGAAAAAAAAGAAATGTGGGCCGGGAGTGGTGGCTCAAGCCTGTAATCCCAGCACTTTGGGAGGCTGAGGTGGGTGGATCATGAGGTCAAGAGATCGAGACCATCCTGCTCAACATGGTGAAACCCTGTCTCTACTAAAAATACAAAAAATTAGCTGGGCATGGTAGCACATGCCTGTAATCCCAGCTACTCAGGAGGCTGAGGCAGGAGAACTGCCTGAACCCAGGAGGCGGAGGTTGCGGTGAGCCGAGATCGTGCCATTGCACTCCAGCCTGGGTAACGAGCAAAACTCCATCTCAAAAAAAAAAAAAAGAAATGTGGCCATCGCGGTGACTCATGCCTATAATCCCAGCACTTTGGGAGGCCGAGGCCAGTGGATTACGAGGTCAAGAGATTGAGACTATCCTGGTCAACATGGTGAAACCCCATCTCTACTAAAAACACAAAAATCAGCTGAGCATGGTGGTGCACGCCTGTAGTCCCAGCTACCTGGGAGAGTAAGGCAGAATTGCTTGAACCCAGGAGGCGGAGGTTGCAGTGAGCCGAGATTGTGCCATTGCACTCCAGCCTGGGTAACAAGAGTGAAACTCTCTCTCAAATTAAAAAAAAAAGAAATATAATCTATTTTAATGTTAAGTATACCCAGAGAGGAAGTCAGGTATTTAAAATTCTTGAAGAATGAAAGAAACAGTAGTAAATTTTAAGTACAGCTATATCCTGACTAGTTATAAAAGTTAGCTTCCTCCCTGGACAAAACAACTGCCAAATCTCAGTTCAGTTCTCCATCAGGTCAGGATTGTGATTTCTTCTCCGAGGGTGATAATTGTGTTTCTGGGAGTGAAGTGCTTATGATGGGTTTGGGAGGGGCTGTGCATGCTCTTACCTTTCCAATTTCGAAGCCAGCTTCGGGCAAACAAGTACTGGACGAAGCAAGCCTATGTGTGCATGTGTGTGTATAGGAGGGGGAGGGTTGGGGGCTGCTGTTGGGGGAGATGTTCATTCATTCATTCATTCAATTACTCATTCCACAAATATTTACAGAGTACCCATGTGTACCAGACCCTTTGCTACCCACTGGGTACAGAGAAGTGAACAAGAGAAACTATTTTGGGGAGTGGAGGGGTAGAGAGTGAGAAATACAAAGTCTCACTCTGTCACTCAAGCTGGAGTGCAGTGGCACAATCTCAGCTCACCACAACCTTCGCCTCTCGGATTCAAGCGATTCTCCTGCCTCAGCCTCCAGATAGCTAGGACTACAGGCACGTGCCACCACGTCTGACTAATTTTTGGGGTACTTTTTAGTAGAGACGGGGTTTCACCATGTTAGCCAGGATGGTCTTGATCGCCTAACCTCATGATCTGCCCGCCTCAGCCTCCCAAAGTGCTGGGATTACAGGCATGAGCCACAATGCCCAGCCAACTATTTGACATTTTGATTGACTTTGCTATGTAAAAATTTGCTATGAAACAAGTCAGCTTCCATCAAGCTTTAGTCCATGAAGCTTATTTAATCAACAATATAGATGAACAAGTCTAACGATTATTAGCCTGAGTTCTAAGTCTAGATAACAAAAGAAGAAAGAAAACAAATTCCTTTCTAGTGAATACTCTGGTCTTAAGCAACACTTTAGTTAAAGAAACAAACAAAAACAACATTTTTCTTTCTGATATCCCACCTCTTCTGGCATTTTTGTTCACCCTCCTACCCACCAATCTCTGAGCTACATATTACCCTAATATTTGCTATTCTCCCTCAGTTGTGAAATTAACATCGTATAATTTTTATCTGTAAAAACCTTTGAAAACAAAGATTAAGGAAAAAATTTTCTTGAAATGAGATCACCACTATTAACATTTTTTGTTTGTTTCTATGCATTCATACATTTTTAAAAGTAATAAACTTGGCCAGGAGTGGTGGTTCATGCTTATAATCCCAGTACTTTGGGAGGCTGAGGCGAGTGGATTGCTGGAGCTCAGGAGTTTGAGACTAGCCCTGGCAACTCGGCAAAACCCCATATCTCCAAAAAATACAAAAATTAGCAGGGTGTGGGCATGCACCTGTAGTCCCAGCTACTTGGAAGGCTGAGGTGTGATGATGGCTTGAGCCCAGGAGGCAGAGGTTGCAGTGAGCCAAGATCATGCCACTGTACTCCAGCCTGGGCAACAGAGCAAAACCCTACCTCAAGATGATACTAATAAACTAGAGCCCGCTTTTTCTCTGAGAAATACCCCAAATGTTTCTCTGTGAACATTTTCCAGTGAACACAGAGCCACAGGACCAACATAAGAACACTCATCCTTTGAGAAACAGGATCTACCAAAACAGTGTGCCACACTCCAGAGTCCTCTTCTCTACACTGAGAGACAAGGAGTATGGTAACATGAATGCACACAGAGGGGTGGCGGGCTAATAAAGCCCTAATCCTTGAGTCTTTTTAAAGATGGAACTTACGAACTACACCCCACAAAATCTCTTAATGGCAGAATTTCAGGCAAAGCGAAGTAACAATTTCCATACATTTCGCGGAAAACTGGGGACAGGAAGTGTACTCTACTGGTGGCTACTAGACATATCAGCAGTGTGTGGGACTAGAATCAGCACATCGCTAAACTGTCACTGCTTTTCACGCACACACAGCCTTGCCCACCAACAACCTGTTTCTCCAAAAGTGACAAACTTTTTATAATGATGATTTTATTACTCAAAAGCCAAGCAGGGAAACAAATAAATCTGAATATTTAAAGTGGAAGAAAGCAGGGAATTCTACAGCTGATGAAGAATTGGGCAGCCAAAAAAAAGAGACAACCCAGAGATTAGCAGCAGCAGGAAGCCATAATCACTGGTAGGGTGAAGAGATGGGGAGAAGCAGAGGTATTACTACAGCCTAGAAGTGGAGGTCTGAGAGAGGAGGATCAGGAGAATGTAAAACATCAAGGTGGGGGAGGCCTGTCCAGTGAAAACTAGAGCCACATAAATGCTGCCAGAGCACCACTCAAGAGGGCACAGAAGGAGAGACTTCCCATGGCTACAACCTCCTACTGGTGTCTTGCATTAGTGAAGCCCAGCCAGACTCCAGCAGCCATGAAAGCCTGAAAAAACACTGCCTAGAAAGATTAGTTTTCCTGTGTCACAGCCCAGAGTAGGGGAAGGGTGAGGACTTGATCTGCGGGCAAACAGGTGCAGGACTGTACATTCCTAAAGGCAGTATCAACAGGGAACTTGGATAAAGGAGGACAGAGAAGTCACCTAGACCCAGAAACTCTTTCTTTCTTTTTTTTTTTCTTGAGATGAAGTCTGACTCTATTGTCCAAGCTGGAGTGCCATGGTGCGATCTCAGTTCACTGCAACCTCCACCTCCTGGTTCAAACAATTCTCCTGCCCCAGCCTCCTGAGTAGCTAGGATTATAGGTGCGCACCACCACATTCAGCTAATTTTTGTATTTTTAGCGGAGATGGGGTTTCACCATGTTGGCCAGGCTGGTCTCGAACTCCTGACCTCAAGTGATCTGCCTGCCCTGGCCTCCCAAAGTGCTGGGATTATAGGCGTGAGCCTCCACGCCCGGCACCAGAAGCTATTTCTAAGCAGAAACTAAATTTCTGAGACTGCTGACATGCCTTTCCAGTCTACTTTCCTACTATTCCCTTCAAGTCACCTAATACTCTAGGCAAGTAGGGTTTCTTTTCAAGCCCCCACTAATTTTTAATATTTTAGGTTTATCCTAAGGCTTATTCAGGGCCTTTTGTTATCTGAAAATTAATTTTTTTTTTTTTGAGACAGGGTCTCACTCTGTCACCCAGGCTGGAGTGCAGTGGTGCGATCATGACTCACTGTAGCCTCAACCTCCTGGGCTCAAGTGATCCTCCCACCTCAGCCTCCCCAACAGTTGGGATTACAGGCATGTACCACCATGCCTGGCTAACTTATTGTTATTACTATTTTTTTTTTTTTTTTGAGATGGAGTTTCGCTCTTGTTACCCAGGCTGGAGTACAGTGGCGCGATCTCGGCTCACCACAACCTCCACCTCCTGGGTTCAGGCAATTCTGCCTCAGCCTCCTGAGTAGCTGGGATTACAGGCACGCGCCACCATGCCCAGCTAATTTTTTGTATTTTTAGTAGAGATGGGGTTTTACCATGTTGACCAGGATGGTCTCGATCTCTTGACCTCGTGATCCACCTGCCTCGGCCTCCCAAAGTGCTGATATTACAGGCTTGAGCCACTGCGCCCGGCCTTGTTATTACTATTATTATTATTATTATTTTTGAGAGAGAGTCTCACTTTGTTGTCAAGGCTGGAACGTAGTGGCACCATCTCTGACTACTGCAACCTCTGCCTCCAGGGTTCAAGCCGTTCTCATGCCACAGCATCCCAAGTAGCTGGGACTACAGGCACACACCACCATGCCCCACTTGTTTTTTGCATTTTAGTAGAGACAGGGTTTCATCATGTTGCCCAGGCTGGTCTTGAACTCCTGAGCTGAGGTAATTCACCCACTTTGGCCTCCCAAAGGGCTAGGATTACAGGCATGAGCCACTGTGCCAAGCCGAATTTTTTATTATTTGTAGAGATAAGGTCCCCTCATGTTGCCCAGACTGGTCTTCAAGTCCTGGGCTCAAGCAGTCCTCCTGCCTCAGCCTCCCAAGTGTTGGGCTATATGCAGCCCAACACTTTTCTAACAAAAAATCTACATACTTATATATAAATCTATTTGTTTTCTGAGACCCACTTAATTATTAATTCAACATTTGCTGAATGATTTATACACGCCAGGCACAGGGCTAAGCATCAAGAATATAAAGACCATCAAGACGTAGTCCCTGAATACAAGAACACAGTCTATGAAGAAACCACACACTGGATCATAGCTTCAAGAGGGTAGGGAGAATGCTTTCTGCATTTCTGTATGCTAAGCAGCTGGCTGTGGACAAAACCTGTAGCCACTTGCCCATCCCCACTATCCACTCACTCTTCCCTTCTTCTACAGCTGGTAGAACCCGCAATTTTTCACAAGGTCATGCCATCCAGAATAGAAGTCTTCATTTCTAGCCTTTTCTTCAGCTAGCTGTGGCTATATAGCTAAGTTTTAGCCACAGAGATTTAAGTGATAGTGATCTATACCACTTCCAGGAAGCATCTTTTTGTTTTCTTTTTTTGAGACAGAGTGTAGCTCTGTCATCCAGGCTGGAGTGCAGTGGTGCCTTCTCAGCTCACTGCAACCTCTGCCTCCTGGGTTGAAGCAATTCTCCTGTGTCACCCTCCCAAGCACCTGGAACTACAGGCGTGCAAAACACCATGCCCGGTTAATTTTTGTATTTTTAGTAGAGACAGGGTTTCACCATTTTTCCCAGGCTCATCTTGAACTCCGGACCTCAAGTGATCCACCTGCCCCAGCCTCCCGAATTGCTAGGATTACAAGCACCATCCACTGCACCCATCCAGGAAGCACCCTTAAAGGTAGAGCCCTTCCTCTTTTTCCATTTTCCAACTGGCTGGAATAAGGCTCTGATGACTGAAGCTGGAGCAACCACTTTGGACTGGTGGACTGAGGCCACAGGCAGCAGAGCACCAGGATAGAAAGAAGCCTGGTCCTGACACCAAAGAGTATGGTACTAGCCCTGGACCACCTACTTCTGGGCTTGAACATAATAATGAATTAAACCAACATTTTTTTAAGGCAGAGGTTGACGGCTTTTTCTGCAAAGGGCTGGATAGTAAATATTTAGGCTTTGAGGGCCATATGGTCTCTGTCAGTACCACTCAACACTGCTGTTGTAGGATGAAAGCAGCTGCAGATGATATGTAAGTGAAAGAGTATCACCATGTTCCTATAAAACTTCATGGATGTTAACATTTGAATTTCATCGAATTTTCACATCACAAACTATTATGCTTCTTAGATGGTAGCCAGAGTTGGTTTAAGGGCCTTAGTGTGTGGATCCCTGGCTTAAACTAACATGTTTTGAATTTGAATGTTTTTTATTTTTGCCCTCCCTACCCCAGAGCTGGCCCCATGAATTTGTTTCTTTAATAAATTAAACCTATTATCTTCTATACCTAATTGAAAACTAGTGCAACACCAGCCAAACAGTGGCACCCAGAAAAATGCCTGTGAAATGAACAAACAGTGATACACACTGTCCATGCCCAGACATAAACAGTGAAACTTGTTGGTACACAAAGGAGACATTTCATCCTGACAGGATACACTGGAAGAAGTTTGCTGAAAAAGACACACTATAGCTGCATCCCTAAGAAAAGGGTATTAGCCACAGCAGAAAAAAAGTAGCAAGCATTGATAGGGAACTGACAGAAGTCCAGGCAGTAAGAGCAGTGTGTACAAATGCCCTGAAGGAAAAGACAGGATGCCTGAAGGTAATCCTTATGACTAGAACTCGGGATGTGTACAGGTGTGGCCTTGCCCATGGGGAGGAAGTAACAAGACCAATAAGGAATCTGGACTATGCTCAGTAGTGAAGATCCAGTAAAGGATTTTAAGCTGAGGACTGACATGTCTACATTTGCCTTTTTTCAAGAATTACTTTGACAACAGTGTGGACAGATTGGAGAAAGACATGATTCGGGGAAGGGAGGTCAGCCCAAACACCATCTTTGCCATAGAGATGGTCCTCATCTTTCGGTTTGAATGAACGATTTTTGCTTCTGCGTTCCCTAAGCCTTTGTCTGTGTAGTATTTTCTACAACACTATCACAGAAAATCATGTTTTCTACCTGTTTTCATGTCTGTCTCTTCTAAACTACATGTTTCTTGAAAACAGAAACTATGATGTATTTATCTTTGCATGTTCCCAGTGCATCTAGCATAGGAATTTGCTCACAAATAACTGTTACTGAACATGTACATTTGATTCTAGGTGATCTCGGAACATATCAGATCCAGAGACAAAATTAAAGCAGCTAAATTTAAGGAATATTTTATGACTATAAAGGTAAAAAAGACCATGCCACAAAATGCCACACACGTGGGTGGGGCTGTCATTTCAGCACTCGTCCTACTGAGGCTTGAGAGGAACTTCTGGCAGCAGCCCCAGTGTGCAAGAACCTTACCGGCATGGGGATCTTTGAGAGTTCTTTTCCAATGCAGTTCTTCATGATGCTCCATAAATTGAGGCTATAGTTTGGCTTGTATGGTATTCTGGTTCTCTTTTCCTTTTTGGTCTCCTCCAGCTGATGCTTGTACTGAGAGCAAAAACAAAGCCATTCAACCACCCACAAAGAACAGAAAACCTGGTATTTATAACCTTCCCTTCCCCTGTGCCAAAAAAAGAAAAAAAGAATCAGTTTCTCTCTAGCACTTCACCAAAAAAAAAAAAAAAAAAATCCTTGGGAATCATAACCCACGTCCCTCACCTCTGATAACTCCCATATAAGAGTTACCTGTTCATCAAGGCTGATGTCACTGCTGGCTCCACTGATATTGCTGCCAGTACGTCTGTACGGATGGGAAACACAGGAGAATTAGAACAAAGACCAGAACTAGAGTTTGGTTCTGGACATTTCTTTACAAAGCAGAATGCCAAGTACACCCTATAAACTTATTGATGGGTGATCAAATGACGATGTTTACAATATGAGTGAATTTAAATATTCTGAAGAATTCGTTTATGTAAAAAAGCTGACACTTGTTCACTTACTTAAGAAAAAGGGCCCATTCTACAAACAGATCTTGAGATAAAAAAGAAAAAAAAAAAGGAGAAAAGAGCCCAGGATTGAGTACTGACAATGATAATACTCTCACTGAAATGTTTCTAAACTTTTGATGGCCAGATATGTTTATTTTCTTCAAAAATCAAGGATAACTTACTTGTGGCCCAAATTTTCAGGCATGGTGATGATCTCAGGTGCATCAAAAAATTCATTTTCATCATCTTCATCACTCATGTCTCCTTTGCCAGAGCAGCACTGATCTACAAGAAGAAAAGCTCCATTTGTTGGCTTTGGTTATCTTTACCAAATGTCTGATATAGCAAGTTCTTTTAAATACTAAACATAGCCGGGCGCAGTGGCTCACGCCTGTAATCCCAGCACTTTGGGAGGCTGAGGCGGGTGGATCACGAGGTCAAGAGATCAAGACCATCCTGGTCAACATGGTGAAACCCCGTCTCTACTAAAAATACAAAAAATTAGCTGGGCATGGTGGCACGTGCCTGTAATCCCAGCTACTCAGGAGGCTGAGGCAGGAGAATTGCCTGAACTCAGGAGGCAGAGGTTGTAGTGAGCCGAGATCGCGCCATTACATTCCAACCTGGGTAACAAGAGCCAAACTCCGTCTCAAAAAAAAAAAAAATACTAAACATAAACACAGCAAAAACTGGCAAAAAGCACTGGAAATCCAGAATAAATCAATGGTTCCAATTCCATTTCACAGTCCCTGACTGGAGAGTTTCAAGTTCTTCTATCAACTGCAGAAAACCATTTGGCTCACCTCAGACCAGGCTACCTGAGAACTAAGCATCTTACCTTTACCAGAACCCACGCTGCCAGGAGTGTTGGCCGGCAGCACCGTGGCTCCTCGGAAGGCCCTTTCCAGGTGATTATGCTGCTTCGCCAGCTGCTCAAGGGTCTCTTCCAGTCGGATACGCTGGTCTCTTTCGTACTGTAGTGACTTTTGCCATTTTTTACTATGGGTCTGGGCTAACATGAGGAAATCTCTGCAGGCCTGTATGGAGAAAGCATTGACTGTGTCACCTCAACTAGTCAGTTTCCCCTCAGGCTTCTGCAAGCCCATTGAGTAACTTTATTCTGGGAACTTTTAACCAGCAAATTACAATGAAAAATTTTCCCTTTTATACCAAGGTATCAGGGACAGCTAGCTCCATGCTGAAATCAAGGTCAAACCCAGAAAAATAGTAAACATGGTTGTCATGGTTCTTTTAAACCTTCCTGGTCATGAGAACCAAACAAATGCCAAGTGAGTAGTAAACCTAGACGAAGTATTCGTGGCAATATCAAAAAGAGCAGGTATGTGAACTGCACCAAAGGAAGAGAACTGCTGACTGAAAGGAGGAGGAGAACACACACAGGATAACTGCTTTCAACAAATTCTTGTCTAAACTCAAGTAACTAAAAGCTGAGGAGTTCAGACACTGAGAACAGAGTATCTACGCTGAAGTAGACCAAGTATGGGGAAACTTATTTTGTTTTTATTTTGGTCACTAAGAGAAACAACTAACCTTAAAAATTACAAGCCTTCAGTGTGCAGGAAGAAGGGTTAAAAAGAAAACAATTAGAAGCCTACTTGAAAAATCACAGAAGGGATTTAGAGAAAAATGACAAACATGATTATATCAAGTCCCTCCACTGGCTCCCCACTAACATTAGGATCAAATACTAACTACTGGTTATGAACATATAGGGGTCTTCACAATACACCCATCACCTGCTTTGTATTCTCCTCGTCAGGCAGGTGTACTTAGCCTGTATCCATCCACCCACCCCGCCCCATCCCCGCTGGCAGCTGGGACTACAGGTATGTACCACCATGCCTGGCTAATTTTTCTATTTTTTGTAGAGATGGTGTTTTGCCATGTTACGCAGACTGGCAACAAACTCATGGACTCAAATGATCCACCCACCTCGGCCTCCCAAAGTGTTGGGATTACAGGCATGAGCCACTGTGCCCAGCCCTGGACACAGAGTTCTTTCAGGCCTGCCTACCTCAGCATATGCTATTGACTCTACCTAGAATGCCCATCCCTATCCTGTTTCTAAGAAAGGGGAAATCTTTCTTTAAGATCTATGGCAAATGTTACTTTGTGACACCTCCCCATCAGTCTCATAAGCAGCCAGTCTCTTTTCTACATTTCCATTGCACTTTGCACAAACTTCTATTTTACACATGCACAGCAGTATCGTGACTGATTTTCTATCTCTCCAGATGGATCATATGCATTTTAAAAACACATTTTACAGCTTATTCATATATAGATCTCCAGCTCCAAATTTAGTTGTTCTGTACATAATAGGAACCTGATAAAGTTTGCTTAATAAATAAATAAAGGAAGCAAGCAAGCAATGTAAGCTTAAAAGTCTATTCCCTGCTATAAAGAAGCTAAAAAGTAAACAGGATATCTACTCCCATGGTTTCAACCATTGCCTATAGGCTAATGGCTACTCAATCAGTAATTCTAGCCCAGCACTCAATGAGATTCAGAATAGAATATCCAACTCCCTATTTGATGGCTCAAAATAACTTCAAAATTAATGAATCCTAAAGTGAACTCATCACTTTCTGTTTGTTTGTTTGTTTTTAGACATGGCCTTGCTCTGTCACCAAGGCTGGAGTGCAGTGACACAATTGTGGCTCACTGCAGCCTCAACCTCCTAAGTTTAAGTGATCTTCCTACCTAAGCCTCCCATGTAGCTGGGACTACAGGCATGAGCCATGATGCCCAGCTAATTTTTGTAGTTTCTGCAGAAATGGGATTTTGCCACATTGCTCAGGCTAGTCTTTCAACTCCCAGGCTCAAGTGATCCACACCAGGGATGACAGGTATAAGGCACCACACACAGCCTCCTAACTTTCCTATGCTTTTCCCTTTATGTTCCCCAACCTGTTTCAGGGCCCTCCCAGTTGTCCAAGCCAGAAAATTAAGGGGCATCCTTCTCTTACTTTTGCTTCCTTCCTCACATCCAGTTGTCAAGTCCTATTTATTGTTAACAATATTAAAAAAAAATCTGTACGTCTTTCCATCCTTCATACTTGGAAACAGTTGAGTACACACCCTGGAGTTGGACTGGTGGGGCTCAAATCACCGATCCATCCCACTATCTAGCTGTATAAATATAGACAGGTTATTTAATCTCTCTGTGCCTCATCTTCCTTTTCCATAAGCAAATATAACAATAGAAAAACTACCTCAAAGAGTTGTTTTATATATATGCACTTAGAACCATATTAGGCTCACAAGAAATGTTAAATAAGGTGTTAGTTATTATAATTATAAGCTGAGCATGGTAGTTCACGTATGTAATCCTAACACTTTGGAAGACCAAGACAGGAGTGCCTAAGGTCAAGAGTTTGAGACCAGCTTGACCAACATACAAGACCCCATCTCTGTATAAAAATTAAAAATAAAAAAATAGCCTGAGTAAAGTGGCTCACGCCTTTAATCCCAGCACTTTGGGAGGCTGAGGCAGGCAGATCACTTGACGTCAGGTGTTCAAGACCAGCCTGGACAACACAGTGAAACCCTGACTCTACTAAAAATACAAAAATTAGCCAGGCACAGTGGTACATGTCTATAGTCCCAGTTACTTGGAGGATGAGGCAGGAGAATCGCTTGAACCCAGGAGGCGGAGGGTACAGTGAGTTGAGATTGCTCACTGTACTCTAGCCTGGGTGACAGAATGAGACTCTCTCAAAAATAAAAAAAAATAATAATTAAAAAAAAAGTTGAGTGTGGTGGCGCATGCCTGTAATACCAGCTACTCAGGAGGCTGAGCAGGAGAACTGCTTGAACCTGGGAGACGGATGCTGCAGTAAGCTGTGACCACGCCACTGCATGCCAGCCTGGGCAATAGAGCGAGACTCCATCTTAAAAAAAAAAAAGGTGGGGAGGGCTGGTTGTGGTGGCTCAAATCTGTAATCCCAGCACTCTGGGAGGCTAAGGCAGGTGGATCATAAGGTCAGAAGTTCAAGACCAGCCTGGCCAAGATGGTGAAACTCCATCTCTACTAAAAATACAAAAATTAGCTGGGTGTGGTGGCATGTGCCTGTAATCCCAGCTACTTGGGAGAATGCGGCAGGAGAATTGCTTGCACCTGGGAGGTAGAGGCTGCAGTGAGCTGAGATCCCCCATTGCACTCCAGCCTGGGTGACAAAGCGAGACTCCATCTCAGAAAAAAAAAAAAGACAAAAATTATGACTGCATCAAAATTGGTCTCATCTTCTAATCTACTACTGTGAAGCTTATTTAGTATGATCTGAACCCACTTCTCTATCCCACAATTAACTCCTCCCAAGCCTCATGCTAGCTACATCCTCGCTCAACTAATAGTCAATTACCAGCAGCTCCCAGACTTTAGGGAGAAGGACGGATCTGAATATGCCACACCACTATCTGGATCAAAGTTTCTCCCTCATTCCCTTTTATTATTATTTTAAATATATATATTTATTTATTTATTTTTGAGACAAGAGTCTTGCTTTATTGCCCAGGCTATGGAGTACAGTGGCACGATCCTGGCTCACTGCAACCTCTGCCTCGTGGGTTCAAGCGATTCTTGTGCCTCAGTCACCATGTCTGGCTGATTTTTGTATTTCTTTTAGTAGAGATGGGGTTTCACCATGTTGGCCAGGCTGGTCTCAAACTCTTGACCTCAGGTGATGCGCTTGACTCGGCCTCACAAAGTGCTGGGATTACAGGTGTGAGCCACTGGGCCTGACCTCATTCCCTTTTAGTAATACTGTCTATAATTAAAATTTGCCAGAGACAATCATATGTCAGGCACTTTGCTAAGCACTTTACATCAATTATCTGACAAAACCCTTTCAACAAGCCTTTGAAGTATCTACTAGTATCATTACCACTTACAGATAAGGAATTGAGGTCACAGAGGATGCAGGTTGCCCCAAGTTATAGGTCATGGAGGCTGTTAGACAGGATGCAGATTGCCCCAAGTTATATAGACAGGTCATGGAGGCAGCTGGACTCCAGGCCCCAAGCTCTAGCTTGCCTTTCTTCATAGGAAGACTCTCACTGCTCCTTCAGAATTTAGTTGAAGAAATTAGAGAAATGTCCTACTCTGAGCCAAATACTTCCAATGTGCTACACCACAGTGGCCTGTGCTCATTTCTATCAAGTCACTTAATGTAGTCAATAATGATCCCTTTAATCCTCCACCCCTCATTAAATAGTGATCTCCCTAAGGACAGGGGCCATATGTGCCCTCAAGGATATCCACTAGCACAGTTCCTAGAACATACCTCGTGTTCAACAGATGGCAGATGAATATACTAAAAGTGTCAAATTTACTTCCCTGGTTACATTCTCTTTGATAGTTAGAAAAGCTGTATCCTAAGCAGTCAAGAAACTGAAGCGGCCACAAAAAAAGAACAATATCATGTCCTTTGCAGCAACATGAATGTAGCTGGAGGCCAATATCCTAAGTTAATTAATGCAGACACAGAAAAGAAATGTGTTTTCACTTATAAGTGGGAGCTAAATATTAGGTATGCACCAACACAAAGACAGAAATAATAAACACTGAGGATTCCAAGAGTGGGGAGGAAGAGCACCAAAGGCTGAAAAACTACTTTGGGTACTAAATTCATTACTTGGGCAATGGGATCATTAGAAGCCAAACCTCAGCATCACGCAATACACCCATGTAACAAACCTGCACACATGCCCCTTGAATCAAAAATTAAATTAATTTTTAAAAAAGAAATTGAGAGAAATATACTCTTCCTTTGATATAACTTTGCCCATTCAGAGCTGTGATGCTCTAGCGTGTTAATTTTTAACATGCGTATTATACTGAAGGCCTTGCTAGTATCATCTAATGGGTCAAAAGGAAACAACACAGGGATAAAAAGAGTATTTTAAGCAATAACTGGCTAGGAAAAGGGCATAGGCAGTGCAGCAAGAGAGTAAAGAATGAAAACAGGACTCACCTCTGACATCCAAGAGATCATTCCCTTTAACACAAACTCTTGACACTTAGAACTTAGGGAAGAATTTCCCCAAGGAACAAAGATGAGTACATTTTCAAGAGAAAAATTGAAACTAAAGTTTTAGTTTTATAAAGCAGTGTTTTACTTAGCAAAATTTTTATATCAGAGTAGAAAAAAAATTATGAAGTGGGGTGTTCACCTGATTTGGATAAAAGGGGGCATTCACTCTCAGGAGACCATTGTGGCGATTTGTTTTAAAACATATATGTATTTATAGGCCAGGCATGGTGGCTCACACCTGTAATCCCAGCACCTTGGGAGGCCAAGGCAGGCAGATCATGATGTCAGGAGATTGAGATCATCCTGGCTAACGCAGTGAAACCCTGTCTCTACTGAAAATACAAAAAATTAGCTGAGCGTAGTGGCAAGCGCCTATAGTCCCAGCTACTCGGGAGGCTGAGGCAAGATAATTGCTTGAACCCAGGAGGCAGAAATTGCAATGAGCCAAGATCGCACCACAGTACTCCAGCCTGGGTGACAGAGCAAGACTCCATCTCAGAAAAAAAAAAGTATACTTATTTACTATTTAATTGACTGTATGACTTATGAGGTTTTCCTGATCACAAGGGGACTGGAAAACCAGGCACACAGTCACTAGGAACACACGACCAGACATCAGACAAGCAAGCATTAATACTGATTGGCCTACTGGTCCGTCCCAGGAGATACTCTCCCTGCAGTCCCTAAGTGGAGAATATAATTTGTCTTTTTACTTTGTGTGAATCAGAGCACTGAACAAAGTGTTAAACACATTAGAAAAATGATGATGTTAAAATAAAGGTTATCAAAACTTTCTGTTAAGTAAGAAAGGGGTTAAATGAGAAAAACGATATTTCCCCATGGTCATGGGAAAATATCTTTGACATTTAGAGGTGACATGAACTAAACTAGTTCGAAGCAGAAGACATGTCTTACTACAGCACCCTAAACAAAACAAAATCTGGCACTAGAGAGGTAATTTCTTCCATTTAATTAGGAAAAAAAAATCCACCCTGCATAAACCTTTTCTCAGAGTATTCTTCACAGTTATGAAATGCCTTTGAGTGTTTTTATGTAGAAGGTAACTAAACCTGACAGGCAAGAATCATTTACCAGTAGAGGAAAAGCAGCACTATATAAACCATGTATTCATTTCATACCTATCAATACATCAGTAATGTCATGGGTGCTCTGTTTACTCAGTCTTGCACCCAAGCAGCTAAAATATTCTGCAAACCAACAAGAGCCACCCAAGTTAGGAGTCATAAGGAGGCTGAAGTGTTGCCACTCTTTTTAAAGAAAGGTTCCCAAAGTTGAATATTTTGTCTTATCAGCAAAATCGTCCTTGAATTCAAGGACTAAAGATGGAAATAACTAGTATTATAAGGTTCTTACTAGTACCTGATCTAGCCTCCACTTCCCACCCTTCATGCCGGAATGCATTAGCAAAGAGATGACTCCAACTTAAAGCTCAAATAACATGACAGTAGAAGGGACTCAGGGAGATCTTTAAGTTCCAACAGATGAAGTGAGGATAAATAAAATAAATAAATAAAATCACAACCAAGAGAAATTAAGGGACTTGGCTAATACTGATCAGCTGTCCTAGTAGTTGCAGAGTAGTCGGTGCAGGAACCTTGGACTCCTGATTCCAGCTGAAGCAAAGACCTCCTGATCACCTGAGCAGGGCATGAAAGTCATTCAATCTGTACAGCCTGTTCTATTTCATGCAGTAAACAATGTAACTTAAAGCCCTTGAGCAGTGAAGCAGGCCCTAATGTTCTGTGCTTTATCAGTGAAAACTTTTAGGCATTTGGGGAGAATTACATTTCAAAGAGGGAATGAATCGAAAAGCAACACAGACACCATCTGCACTCACATTGATCATGGCATTGGATGTTATCCTAAAGAGTGTGGCTCGTTCGTTGACTTGTTTGATCTTTTCATTGCTCTCAGCAGGCAACTTCAGGGACTCCAGCTCACTGAGTGAACGCTGCAGAGCTGTGCCGTGCTTAGCTATCAAGTCATTGCATGTGCTCAAGTCCTCTACTTTGCTGGAGAGGGTCCGAAGGGTATTCTGCAGCTCAGTCTTGTCAGTTTGTGAGACAGACTCTTCATCTCCTGACTCATCTGTAGGAATGAAAAGAAAGGTTATATGATTCCAGCACCAGGAGTGAGATTTGGAACCCTACCTACACTGTCCAGAAACAAACCAACACTTCTCATGCTGTGTGCATTCTGACTGACTGAAAACTTGCCATTACCAGATGGTTTCTCTACAGTGTGGTCCACAGATCCTGTACAACAAACACCACAGGTGCTTCTTAAAGGGGCAGAGTCTTTAGGCCCACCCGTAGATATTTCGATTAAGCTGGTGTGAGACAAAGCCCAGGAACTTGCCTTTCTAATAAGCTGCCCAGGTGACTGATACACATTGAAGTGTGAAAACTACTGACTACAGGACAGGATGGAAAAGCTGAAAGGCTCTCGGAATTGGGAATTAATTACTGAGCTCTTTAACCCTGGCCTGAGAATTCCTATCTAGTCCAAGCCAACTATTATTGCAAATCCACTATCATCTGATAGGTGACCGATGGGATCTGTACTAAATGAGTTGAGAATCACAGTCTTTGTAGACAAAGTCCACATCACAAAAAAGGCCATTAATTTGTCTTCTGAAGGAGAGCTTAGAAACTTCATGACTAAAGCCACCATGAAAACAATGCAAAAACTTACTTTAAACAGCTCTCCAATAATAAGTCAAATAGAGAAGCTATGTTGTACCTCTCACTATCATTTCTGTACTCAACACTCTGTAACGGCAAAGTGCTTTCCTAGCAGTGTCACTTCCTTTGGAGGAGCTAACATCAGCACTAAAATCAAAACAAGAAAAAAAAAGGGGGGGGGGGGGGCGGAGAAAAGACCTGTGCTTTCCACTAGACAGACAGACAGGGCCAAAGTCAAAATATAACTTACTACCAAAAAAATTGACAAAGCAGTAAATTCTTCTTTCACTGCTTAATGGACATTAAATACAGTACAGGAAATGGCAGGGGATAAGATAACAGACAAAGTCAGCAGGTGACCATCTCAGTCAGTTCTAGGTAAACAAGCTCAGTATGGTTAAACTATCAACATATCAGGGGAAAGTCCTACCATTTTCCTTGAAGAATAATAAAATCATAACTTGATTGCTTTTTTTAGTTTAATACAGCAAAATGAGATTTTTCATAGAAAATATCACATACACAGTTTTTGGCAGTCTACTAAAACTGTTTCAACTTAACTAACAAAGAGTTAAGTAAGAAGACATCAGGAGAAAAAAGTATGAATAGATCCAAATTGTGAGGTGTAATACTCCTAAGACTGACCCAGCAATAAAATAAGTATTTCTCAAAATTTTAAGATAGTCAATTGGATTCAAGGCAAAAGAACAACTGTTATGCCTCTAGTACAGAATTTTTCAACCTTGGCCAAATAATTCTTTGTTTTGGCAGCTGTTTGGTATATTACAGGCGGTTCAGCAGCATCCCAGGCCTCTACTCTCTAGATGGCATAGCACTTCCCTCCCTTAGCTGTGACAACCAAAAACGTCTCCAGACATTGCCAAATGTCCGCTGGGGAGGCAGAATCAACTCCAGTTGAGAACCATCACTCCAGCAGAAATATGCATGATGACAAGACACTTGAGACATCTAGGAAATAGGTGACAATCAAATGACACAGCATAATGACAAAAAAAAAATATGTGCATAAAAGGGGTAAACAGAAAGGTCCCCAGGCATGGCGTTCTTTGCTCCTGACCTGATTCTGCCAGCATCTTCACAGCCTTGGCCTTGGCCAGTTCCAGGGCTGTCACCCAGCGCTGCCGCTCAACTTCTGAGCTAGCTTTCAAATGGTAGGTCTGAGCGCCCCCATTGGAAATGATGAAGTTGCAGGAGTCCTCGACGGTGATGTTGGCTGTGGCGAGGTTGATGGTACCACGGCAGGTATGTCTCATTTCTGCCTTTGATCTACAATAACAAGACAAAGACAAGTTAAACAGAACGTTGATGGATGGTTTATCCTTTATCACATTCCATTTCTTTTCATAACTCTGAGCTCCCTGAAAATATGATAGTCTTAAGAATCAGCAAGTTCTAGTCCCTCAAACGGCTCCCTAAAATTCAAGAAACAATCAGTAGGGATTTCCTTTCAGAGCCTATAAGTGTTGTTTCTGAGTCAGATTTTTTTCTTTTGCTTTTGCTTTGTCGTCCCTCTTACCATTTACTTTTTAGAAATAGGCTTTATAGGCTGGCGCGGTGGTTCACACCTGTAATCCCAGCACTTGGGGAGGCCAAAGTGGGCAGATCACCTGAGGTCAGGAGTTCCAGATCAGCCTGGCTAAAATGGTAAAACCCCATTTCTACTAAAAATACAAAAAATTAGCGGGGCATAGTGGCATGTGCCTATAAGCCCAGCTACTCGGGAGGCTGAGGCAGGAGAATCGCTGGATCCCGGGAGGCAGAGAGCCAAGATTGTGCCATTGTACTCCAGCCTGGGCAACAAGAGTGAAACTCTGTCTCAAATAAAAAAAAAAAAAAGACAAGAAATAGGCTTTACTGAGGTATAACTACATGCAATGTTAATTCAGCAATTTTAAGGGTACAACTGAGTGAGTTTTGACAAACGTACCCAACTGTGCAACCACTACCATAATCCAGATGTAGAACATTTCTATCATCTCAGTAAGTTGCCTCTTGCCCTTCTGCAGTCAGGAATTATCTTTTACTTAGCAAGTTATAATTATAAATTGCCCTATAACCTTGTGCAACAGTCTCATTTCCTAAGAATAGCTCCATTTTATATATGCCAAACCATCTCGCTCCCGACTGTAACTCAGCCCAAATGAGAACTGTTATACTATGCTTAGAATTATATTGCGGAAGTGTAAAAAGCACATTTAAATGTTTTGAGTATGCAATATCGGCTATGGTTCAAATGATATGAAATATGAATAACAAGCTTTCTGGGGAAGTAAAAAG
Source organism: Saguinus oedipus (assembly GCA_031835075.1). Classification (NCBI taxonomy): domain Eukaryota; kingdom Metazoa; phylum Chordata; class Mammalia; order Primates; family Cebidae; genus Saguinus; species Saguinus oedipus. The sequence continues at coordinate 58,094,279 of CM063178.1, read as the reverse complement.
GAATCACCAAGTGTTTTAATCTTTCATTCCTAGTGTTACGTGTTTTAATATGTTCATTCCTAACGTCCACCAAACTCTACTGGTGGGAATTCCTAAGCTGTCTATTAATAGCTAGGAAAGATTCAGCAGATCTGTTCTCAGAGGACTGGGTGTAAAAATTTTCCCAATCTCTAGTGACTGACAGTTCTATTAATAAACTAACTTTTGAACGTTACAGCATTACTTGGTGACAACAAGCTATAAGATACTTCACATAAAATACCAAGCTTCATATAAAGTATCAAGATTCTAGCACAATTGAGTGCCTAGCACAAACTGTGTCATTTCCCTACCACCCACTGCTTATGCCCAGGAACCTGCATGTTGAGACTGCGGTTTTCCCTGTCCAAATTGGAACATAGAGATCAAAGTCCTTTGCCAACTGTCACCGTTCAAAGCAGAGCCATTTCCCTTTCAGTGGAGTCAAGCAGCCAACACACCTGGCACATCCAGAATTCCTGCATGCCAGAAATGGCACACACCCCATAAGATTTGGTATGTTTGAAAACGTCCGTTTACTGCACTTAGGAAGACAGGTTTGCTGTTATTCAATTTCTCACATGAAATGTTCTTCCTTCCTCAAATGAACATATGAGTAGCATGAGAAAGCCAGAGGGGTCTCAACGGACTGGGCCATTTTCTTTCTCCTGCACCTGCCACAATGTAACATGAGTCCCTGTTTTTTCTATTCGTACCTCCCCACCCCCAAGCTTCAGTTACATTATGAATAATGCAGGCTGAATTACAGATGCACAGCTGAGAGGCCTGCTCACCCATTTTTCTACTCCAGGGATACTACTTAGACCTTCTTCCACGTTCCTCCTTACTGGAGCTTTTCACAAACCACTTCTCAGGAATCTCTTCTGCCTGGGTCATCATTGTAAACTAAGGAAGTTTCTCAAATTACAAAAGGTCTTATAGCAGCTTAAAAAATATCAAGGAACTCTGGGAGTAAGACAGGCTTGATCTCCGAGCTCTTCGGTTTGGGCAGATACACTTGTGATTATAAATGATTAGTGTAGAAGCTGGAAAGACATGAATCTTGGGGTACAAGACAGGTTCTTCAGGCACTACAATATTAGGTGGTATTTTCTGGCCAGAAAGTTCTTCCCTTAAAAGGCTAGCTGAAATAGTAATTCAATCTCTAGAATCTAGCCAGGAAAACTAATACTATGGCCTGTGACAATGTTTCTGGGAGAGCTATAATTCTATGTAAGGTTTTAAGTAATGGGACATCTAAGTAACTGGGTAGGTAAGGAAGCAGAGGATAGGTAAAAAGAAGGAAGTAGTTTGCCAAGGCCTATTAGGACAGTTCATCAGAGGATGGGTCTAGGAAGTACACAATCCCACTTAAAAGGAAAACAGTATTTTGGAAACAGCATACATAGGAAACTGCAGGTTTTGTAGGTATGAAAAGCAGGAGGAATGACAACTTGTCTAAATAGTTGTTTACATAGGAAGATGAGAAGCAGAAGAACCCTGCAGGAAAAAATAAACTGCCAGTATACTCAATAGGAAGTATTTAAGTGCAATTTTGAGGGTAGTGCACAGATTGATAACTCTGGATCCTGCTGCTTGGTTTGTGGGTGGGACCAACCCAAGTTGGTTAGGGCAGGCCTATCACATATTTCCCAATATGTAGTTGGTATGTTTTGGAAGGAGTTTTATCTGTAGTCAGACAGGTACCATGAGCTCTTGTAAGGGAGAAGTTAAAAGTGATAACAAATTCTTGAAGACAACATATAAGTTATTAGTGTCTAAGATCACTACTGGTCAACACTAGTACTGATCAAAGAATCAACTGGCCTGGAAAGTGGATCTGGTAAGAACTTGGATGAGAAATGACCACATATGAAGGCCATGAAATGATACACAATTTTTGAAAATGCAAAATCAGTATTGACTTGAGACCCAAGTCAGGATATAAATCAATTAAACATTAAAATGATGGTGAATAATAACAGGAAAACATAAACTTGAATGAGAGAAAAATCTGGGGAAATTAAAATTTTAGATTTAATTTAAGTTTAAATTGATAGTCCTGGATAAGTAGTTTAAAAGGGTTATAATTAAAATCAATTCTGAATACAGTAATGCAAATGAAATACACAATTATTCACAACTGTTGATTAAGCAGTGAGGCATTTTCCACTGTAAGAGGACAGGTGAGAATGTGTTCCTGCCAACAACCTCCAACTTCCACCTTCAGTTTCCCCTCAAAATTCTCTAGGAGCCAACACAGTGGAGTTGATGGAAAAAAGACTTGTTCAGCCTATCTCTCCGGGTAGCAGAATGATTCCTGGCAAAGGAGAAGAAATATAGAGTGAGCTACTCCTCAGCCTCAGTGTTTTGGGTCTCAAAGAGGATGCTCTTCAGAAAAAAAAAATATTTCAATTGGAATATCATTAGGCAAAATACCCCTTAAGGAAGACTTATAGTTTTTGTATAAAATACACACAGTGAGCATGATCCATAAAATTGCTTGCTACTGATAAGCAATTATCTCTGTAACCGACTGATTCATTTAACACTAACCTGAGTTTTAGGTTAGATTGGTGTGAACAGAAGTAATTTCAAATCCCAACTCCTCCAAAACCTTAAGAAAGTTGCCCATTTTAAGTCTGTTTTCCTCATCAGTAAGATGGGAATATTTCCCAACTCTTAGGGTTGTTGTTGAGAATCAACAAAATACTGTAATGAAATACTGTATATAAAATACCTAGACACATTGTCCGGCCCTCAGGAAATGTTTACCCCCATTCCCAAATAACCTATCTTTAACTCCTCTATCCTTTTTAGCCCAAAAGCATGCTATGTGATGGCCAGGTTATGAGTCACCATAAATATATATTAAACACTCCAAAATAAACCTTGTTGAGCAGCAGTAATCATACCAAAGATATGGATCCTTCTTTTAATAAAAGTTAATCCTAACTATCCGAGAATCACAGAAATATTGGACAAAACAATCATTTCCACGGGAGGAGGTAGGACAAGCAAAAATAAAAGCAGCACTGGGGTGCACATCTCCATTCTGGGCTGTCCGGAGGCGAGGGCGTAGGCAAAGTCTTGGAAGAGACAAGGCAGAAAGGGGACAGAATACCGAAGCTACCGTGTGTGATGTCCTTGTGTCTGAATGTGAAGGGAGCAAGGACGGGCACATCAAGAGCTACGAATAACCTTGAGTTTTGGAGACTGGGCACTGACAGCTAAAACTTGGGACTTCCACCGTAAGTTTCTAGGGAGGAGTGTCTCGGGTTTGCTCTGCTTGTATGTGTTCCCTTAGTACCTACACCAGTGCCTTGCTTGCAGAATTAATAATTGCACCCATGTGCTGGTAGAAATACAATGGAAGAACAAACGCTCTCCAAACAAATGCTGATTGGAAAGGCCGTGAGCTAGTGGAAGATATGGCACTAAGGGTAGGTAACCCGAGAGGAGGGGAGGGGAGGTGTGCGTCCAGGGGCTTTTCACTTTCGTGACAGTGGGCTCCGGCCCCGGGGTCAATCCGCACAGATGACGAAAAGGGGCCTGGGGCGACCCTGGCTGCGGTGCCGGCTGGCGGGAATGACGGCGCCGGGACTGTCGGCAGCGATGGTGGAGACAAGGTGAGCGACGGCGCCCCGGAAGCAGTTACCTGTAGTAGCTCAGAAGCCCGTTGCTCAGCACGAACCACCGCCGTTGGTAGCCTTTGATATAATTGGTCCATTTGAAGAGCCAGCCCTCTCGAGCCGAGCCCGAACCCCCAGCGCCCGAGCCGCCCGAGCCCCCCGTCGGCGGCGCAGGGGCCGGACCAGCCGCCGCCACTCCCCCGGCCCCGGGGCCCGGGCCTCCCGTCGCCGCCGCGGCCACCGTCCCTGACGCGGCCCCGGAGCCTGGCCCCGCGTCTCCGCGGCCGCCGCCTGCTCCCACCACTGGGGGACCGGCACCGCCGCCGCCAAGCGCTGCAATGGCTGCCGGGCCTGGCCCCACCACTCCTCTCAGCTCCGTCGCCGCCATGAGCCGCCGCCGCCTGGAGATACAGGACCGGAACCGCCTACGAGACCCGCCGTCGCCGCCCGGAGCGCCCCACAAGGCTAGCGCATCAGCCGCCGCTGCGCAGCGTCCCCGCCCCGCCAGGCCAGCCGCGGGGAGGAGGGCTCGGCCGCCGGGAAGGAGGACGTCGATTGGTGCCGCTGAATGTCACTTGCGGAAGACCCCGCGGACATTGGCATTTCTCTCGGGCCTGTCATTCTACAGCGCCCAGTGAGAGCCTGGGGTGGGACGCGTCCGCCAGACCCACCGTTGATTGGTTCCTTTAAAAGCCAATCAGACATATGAATAAGCTCATTGGTGCTTTTCTGAAGTTTCCAGCGTTCAGGGAGGACGGGAGAATGCGGGGTACCCGACCAATCTCATCAGCGATTGGCTGGTGTTTCCGCCACTCATTTCAGTTTATGCTCCTGTCACTGCCACGTCACCCCCTCCCATCACTCTTCTCATCATCCTTTTCCGCCCTTAAGGATTGGTGGTTGGTATCAGCTGCTCTACCTTTTCTACCATTTACTGAACGAGTTGAGGAAAAAGGGAAGGAATTTCGTCTTCGCATCCTCATTTTCTTTTTTTATTGGTTGGCACCTATGCTACTCACGTGGTGGAGAGGCGGGGCAATAGTGGGAGATGATTGGCTCTGAGAATTGGCTGTGAAAGCGGCATTGCTGACCAATGAGAGAGAAGTAATAAGAGAGGGGCAGGCCGGGGCAACCAATGAAATCCGAGAAGACAGGCTGGGGGCGTGTCCGCTGCTTCCAGCGTTTGGGAAGTTGGTGGGAGGTGAAAGTGACTCGACCTCTTAAAAGCTTTTTTTTTTTTGACGTGGGTGTGATGTCGCGTTCCCTTTTCTGAATTAAGACCTTCATAGTTTCTTGTTAGGAAGAACCTGGCGGACAGAATAACTCTCGGTAATCAGCGCCCGCCTGAGGCTCCCTTGAAGGACCCCCCCACCTTGTAACTCGAAGCGGGAGACCCAGATTCCAGGGGTGTCCAGAAATAGCTTCTCCAGCCCCTTCCTGGATCCGTGGTCCCCTCGTTCCCTTCCCTGGTTTACTCTTTGTCGCTCCACACCCCTGGTCTTTTGATTCTGGAATGTCATATGCCTCTACTAATTCTGTCCCCTTCAGAAGTAGATTCGCTATGACCTGACTTATGTGTCTCTTCCAGACCAAAAGGCCCTTGGTTCTAGCATCATAGATGCCCTGTATATGCTTAACTTTGGACAGAAAATTATTTTTTTGTATCTTTAAACTGATACAGTTGTACATATTTTCAGAGATACATCTGATATTTTGATATATGTATTCAATGTATGATGATCAAATCAGTGTAATTGAGATATCCATCATCTCAAACATTATCTTTGTGTTGGGAACATTTTCTGCTATGAGTTCTTTTGTAGCAGAAAGTCGTTATTTTTGATCAACTGACTATTCACACATTTGTGAAGATTACAAATCCAGTAACTAATGCAACATTTAAATGTAAGCTATTGTTGTAAATGTAGCCCAAAGCGCTGTACTTCGGGGAATCCAGCATCTGTTACATTTTGCTAGTTTGAACAGGCAAAAGAAATAGCTGTTAGATACTGTAAAAGAAATTGAATATCTCTTGGCAATGTGCTTCCCAGTGTCAATAAATTAAAGTATCTTTTTTTAGAAAATGGTTTCAAAAGAAGACAAGTATTTACTGAATTCTGGAGAGAGAATACTATTTAAAAATCTGCCATTTTTAGGGTCAGGCGCAGTGGCTCACGCCTGTAATCCCAGCACTTTGGGAGACTGAAGTGGGTGGATCACGAGGTCAACAATTGAGACCATACTGGCCAACATGGTGAAACCCCGTATCTACTAAAAATACAAAAATTAGCTGGGTGTGGTGGTGCCCACCGGTAGTCCCAGCTACTCGGGAGGCTGAGGCAGGAGAATCACTTGAACCCGGAAGGCAGATGTTGCAGTGAGCCAAGATAGTGCCATTGCACTTTAGCCTGGCAACACAGTGAGACTCTGTCTCAATAATAATAAAATAAAAATTAAAAAATCTGCAAGTTTTACTATAAGGGATCATTTAATTTCTATACTATCTGGCATCATTTCCATAGCTTATTACTAGTGAATTTCTCTGAATGTATAGAGCAAAATAAAATCTGTTAGATGTAGGCTATTTGGGATTAATTTTTTTAAAACTAAACTAGAGTTAATCCATTTAGGCTTGAGTCCTGCTTTTGCTACTTACTGGCTCTGTGACTTTTAGAAAACTGTTTAAGCACTCCCAGTCTCAGTTTTCACTTCTGTTAAACAGGAATAAAACCTCGCAGGAATGCAGTTGTGATTAAGTGTGTTTGAATGTGTTTGATAAACTTCAAATAGCTACAAACATGTGAGTTGTGTTGCCAAACACATCTCACAGGTTACTTGCCATCACAAAGGAGAAATGTACCTTTACAACAGGGAGATCTGGCAGTCCCCACCTTAACTCAGTTATCCAATTTAATATCAGTAACCCTTGGACAAGCAACATTTTTATGAGATTCCCAGTGTACTGCAGCATGAAGTATACAGCATCACTTACTAGCGTTTTCTTGCCAAAAATACTGAAAATGAATCTAATCAAGGCTTTGGATCTAAGCTCCAGTTTACAAGGGCTGGAGGAACCAGTTAAACAGTATCGCCAAGTAGATAATCAGATAAATCAAGAACTGGAAGCATTCTATAAGACAACTACTTTATAGAAGATAAGATGTAAAGATCAAGGAAAATCAATGTCGTAAAAAATGGTCAGAGGTGATTGTTCTAAATTTGAAAAAACTTAAAAAGGCACAATCAAATGCTTGACTGGATTCTGGTTCTAGAAAAGCAGCCTTTTAGACATTTTTGAGACAATTGGGGAAATTTAAAAATGGACTGGTATTAGATGTTAATTATTACATTTGTTCATTGTAATAATGATATGCTGTACAGGGGGAAATATCTTTACAACTTGGAGAAACATAGGAATGAAGAGTTATGAGAGTCTGTAACTCTCTTTAAAATGCGTCAGCAAAAAAGAAAGATAAGAGACCAATCTGAGCAACATAGGTAAACCTCTGTATCTACCAAAAACAAACAAAAAAACAAAATTAGCTGGGCATGGTGGCATGCATCTGTAGTCCCAGCTAGTTAGGAGGCTGAGGTGGGAGGATTGATTGAGCCCAGGAGGTTGAGGCTGCAGTGAGCTGTGATCGTGCCACTGTACTCCAGCCTGAGTGACAGAGGGAGGCCCAATCTCACACACACGCACACACATGCACACACGTGCGCGCACGCACACACACAGCGCCGAGGAAAGATAGATACTTTGAAATGCAAACACACACATCTATCTGTCTGTCTGTCTGTCTGTCTGTCTGTCTGTCTGTCTACCCCCCTACCTATCAAGCAAACATGCCATGCCAAAATGTTAATTGTTAAATCTATGTGGTAAGTATATAGGTGTTTCCTATACTACTATTTTTTATTTTATTGTATTTTTTTTAGAAAAGGTTTTGAGAGACTAGTTTGAGCTACTGTTGTTACCCAACACTGCCTCTAGAATACAGACCAGAATTTTTGGCCTGGCGAATGAGGCCCATGACAATCTGATGTCACCTCTCCTTTCCAGCCATCTTTTTTTTTTTTTTTGAGACGGAGTTTCGCTCTTGTTACCCAGGCTGGAGTGCAATGGGGCGATCTCGGCTCACCGCAACCTCCGCCTCCTGGGTTCAGGCAATTCTCCTGCCTCAGCCTCCTGAGTAGCTGGGATTACAGGCACGCTCCACCATGCCCAGCTAATTTTTTGTATTTTTTTTTTTTTTTTAATAGAGACGGGGTTTCACCATATTGACCAGGATGGTCTCGATCTTTTGACCTTGTGATCCACCCGCCTCGGCCTCCCAAAGTGCGGGGATTACAGGCTTGAGCCATCACGCCAAGCCTTTTTTTTTTTTTTTTTTTGAGACGGAGTCTTGTTCTGTCACCTAGGCTGAAGTACAGTGGCACAACCTCAGCTCACTGCAACCTCTGCCTCTCAAGTTCCAGGTTCAAGTGATTCTCCTGCCTCAGCCTCCAGAGTAGCTGGGATTATAGGCGTGCAGCACCACGCCTGGCTAATTTTTTTTGTCTTTAGTAGAGTCGGGGTTTCACCATGTTGGCCAGGCTGGTCTCTGGTGGCTCAGGCCTGGCGTCTCTCTTTTGCATTGGTGTACTCTGTGCTCCAGATAAATTGATCCACACATCTTTTTCCACATTCTCAAACTGATGCCTTTGTGCATGCTTGCCCTCCATTAAATGTCCAGTGAACTCCCTCCACAGAATTTCCTTTGATTTTCTTGGCTAAAAGTAATGCCCCTTCCTCAGGACTTGCAGAGTTTCCTGTAATTTTAATTGTCTTGCCTTATAATTATCTATGTTTCAGTCATATCTCCCCTACTAGAGGGTCAATTTCTCTAATTGTATCTGTATGTATTTCATCCATGGTTCCCCCATGACAGCACACAACCTAGCATATTCATCTATTTAACAAATATTTATCAACTATCTATTATGTATCTTCAGGCCTGAGCCAAGTCTTGGGGACAAAGTAGTGAATATACAAATAGGCTCTGACTCCTTGTGAAATGTAAAGAATCTTAGGGATATACACAGTATTTTCAGGAAAAAAATATACACAGTAATTATTCACATAAGTACAATAATATGGAGGACAAGAAGGACATGTACAATAATATGGAGGACATGAAAGAATAACAGGTGTAATCTGTTTCAAAGAGAGATAAACTCTGTTTAAGCTGCCATCTAGGGACTGGGGAGGAGTAAGCAAAGGAAATAAATCAGTCATTCTTTTTCTTTTCCCTTTCTTTTCTTTTTTCCTCAGTCATTTTTGTGTGAAGACCTGAGGAGGAAAAGAGAGGCAGTACCTGAGGTGGGTCCATAACCCATGGAGAGTGAAAATCCCAAAGGGCCATAAGACCTCATAAGGACTTCTTTCAACTTTTATTCTCAGTGCAACAGGAAGCAATTGAAGGAATTAGAGTAAGTGACCCCAGTTCTTTCATTTTCCCTCCCTTCCTTCCTTCCTTCCTTCCTTCCTTCCTTCCTTCCTTCCTTCCCTCCTTCCTTCCTTCCTACCTTTTCTCTCCCTCCCTCCCTTCTTCCCTCCCTCCCTCCCTCCCTCCCTTCTTTCTCTCTCTCTCTCTTTCTCTCTTTCTTTCTTGTCTCTCCCTTCCTTCCTTTCTCTCTCCCTATACATTTTTTTTTTTTTTGGACAGGGCCTTGCTCTGTCATCTAGGCTAGAGTAAAATGATGTAATTACAGTTCACTGCAAACTCCTAGGCTTAAGCAATCCACTTGCCTCAGCCTCCCAAATAGTTAGGGCTACAGGCATGTACCACGATGCCTAGATAATTTTTACTTTTTGTAGAGACAGAGTCTTGCTATGTTACCCAGGCTGCTCTCAAACTCTTGGCCACAACTGATCTTCCCACCTCAGCCTCCCAAAGTGTTGGGAGTGGAGCCACCATGCCTGGCCTCAGTTCTTGTTTAAAATTATCAGTGGCTGATGTGTGGAATCACAGGTGTGTAGAGGGACAGCAATGAGAAAATTTTTACCATCTTTTTTTTTAAGATGGAGTCTCACACTGTCGCCTGGGCTGGAGTGCAGTGGCGCCATCTCAGCTCACTGCAATCTCCACCTCCCAAGTTCAAGTGATTCTCCTGCCTCAGCCTCCTGAGTAGCTGGGATTACAGATGCCCACCACCATGCCTCGCTAATTTTTTTTGTATTTTTAGTCGAGACGGGGTTTCACTCTATTGGTCAAGCTGGTCTTGAACTCCTGACCTTGTGATCTGCCCGCCTTGGCCTCCCAAAGTGTTGGGATTAGAGGCATGAGCCTCCACACCCGGCCTTCTACCATCTTTTAAAAGAAAAATATTGATGACTTGGTTGAATGTGGTGGAAACAGGGATGGAAGGAAGTGAATATATTCCAGATATATTTGGAGATATAACTGATAGGACCAGGCACAAGACAGTGATTCAGTTGATGCTTAATGTGTGAAATAATTACAACAAATTGGTGTTTTATTTTTCTCATGAAGTCATTGTCCTCATCCCTATACCCAGTCGGTAACAAAAACTGGGTGATCTTTTATGCACCCTTTCTTTACTGGTCTAGATTCTTGTGCTTTCTTCTCATTTTTAAACTCATTTATTTGCTTCTAGTCTATATTCCAGAATTCTCCTCACAACTGCCAGAGGGATCTTTTTTTTTTTTTTTGGTGAGACAGGGTCTTTCTCTGTTGCCCAGGCTGGAGTGCAGTGGCACAATCTTGGCTCACAGCAATCTCTGCCTTTTGGCTTCAAGTGATTTATGTGCCTCATCCTTCCAAGTAGCTGAGACCACAGCTGCATGCACCACGCCCCGCTCATGTTTGTATTTTTTGTAGAGACGGGTTTTTGCCATGTTGCCCAGGCTGGTCTTGAACTCCTAAGCTTAAGCCCACCTCAGCCTCCCAAAGTGCTGGCATTAAAGGCCTGAGCTACTAAGCCCATCCAGAATCTTAAAATAATCTGTTCTTCACCTGAGTTTCTCGCTCTGTAATCCTCAATGGCCCCACTGTGGTCTATAAGATAACAACCTGATAGTTCACTTTGCCATCTAAGGCCCTTCCCTACCAGGTCCTAATCTTGCTTTTCCATCTCACTTTTTACTGCTCTCTTTAGTCCCATACTGTTTTACCTGCCAAACTCGATATATTGGACATTTTTGCTTTCATGATTTTTTTTACATAGACTTTATTTTTTTAGAGCAGTTGTAGATTCACAGAAAAATTGAGCTGCAATTACAGAGAGTTCCATGCACAGCCTTTCCTACCATCAACATCCAGAGTGGTACAACTGTTACAGTTGATGAATCTACACTGACACATCATTATCCACCCAAATCCCATAGTTCACATTAGCATTTATTTGGCATTGTACATTCTGTGGGTTTTGACAATGTATAATGACATTTATCCAGTATTATAGTATCATACAGATTAGTTTTATTATCCTAAAAATCCTCTCTGCTCCACCTATTCGTTCCTCCTTTTTCCTTACCTCTTGGCAACCAGTGATCTTTCTGCTGTCTCCACAGTTAGGCCTTTTCCTAAATGTCATAGTTTGAATCACACACACACAGTTGTCCTTCAGTATCCATGGGTAATTGGTTCCAAGATCCTCTGCAAATATCAAAATCCACAGATGGTCAAGTCTGTTATACAAAATGGTATAATATTTGCATATAATCTATATGCATCTTCTCTTACACTTTAAATTATCTCTAGATTACATCTAATACCCAATACAATGTAAATGCTATGTAAAAGTTGTTATCATGTATTGTTTAGGGAATGACAAGACAAAAGTCTGTACATATTCAGTATAGACACAGCATCTCTTTTTGGTAGAATATTTTTAATTGGTTGAATCTGTGGAGGCAGAACTCACAGATATGGAGGGTTGACTGTAGTTTGAAAAGCAGCCTTTTTAAAATTGGCTTCTTTCACTTAGTGGTATGCATTTAAGTTTCCTTATGTATTTCATTATATAGATGTACCACAGATCTTGACCTGCTTCAAATCCTGTTTTGGCTAAGTGAAGCAATCTTGGGCTGTTGACTTAACCTCTCACCAGTTTCCTATGACCATACTAACAGCATCTGTTTCTCAAGGTTTGGGGGAAGGAGTAAATAAAAATGCATGAAATGTGTCTGGCATATGGTAAATAATAAATGCTGACTGTAATTACTAATTATGCAAGACTAACTTTGCAGCACAACGTAGCTAACCCTAAGGGGACCCACATGTCTTTGTTGAGAGTATTAGACATATCATAGAAAAACCTGGAAATACTGGGACTTTGTCTGAGGTACAAATGGATTCATACCATGAAGGGATACTAGTTTTTTTTGAGTGTTAAGCACTTTCACAAATATCATTGATTTTTTTTTTAATCACAATCCCGCTTGTTCTACCACCCCTTTTCCAGGGAGGGAAACAGATTCATAAGTAAAGTAACTTGCAAAGGTAAAGCTGACACTCAAACACAGATATGAATAGGGCCATAGTCTCTGATATTACTTTTGCCTTGGAATCTTATTTAAAACAAAACAAAACAAAAAACAGCAAACAATTTGAAGGGCCAGGTACAATGTCTCACACCTGTAATCCCAGAATTTTGGGAGGCTGAGGTGGGCAGATCACTTGAGCTCAGCCTGAGTGACATGGCAAAACTTCGTCTCTACCAAAAATACAAAAAAATTAGCTGGGTGTGGTATGGTAGCTCACGTCTGTGGTCCCAGCTACCCAGGAGGCTGGGGGAGTCTCTCTTGAGCCGGGGAGATGGAGGCTGCAGTGAGCTGAGATCACACCACTGCACTCCAGCCTGGGCGACAGGGTGAGACCTCCTCAAAACAAACAAACAAAACAATTCAAATAGTTAAGTTAGAAGTCAACATGTACTATATTTTCTGTCATCAAAATTGAACCAAATGTCACACAGAGGCTCCTGTTTCACAGCAGATAATCATGCTTTGCAATTCACAGAGAAAGTGCTGGGACCACAGGCCTGAGCCACCATGCCCGGCCAGACACAGACTTCTTTCTCCTCCTTTGTATATTGTTTCTGTTATTACCTTTTGCCGTAAGGTGGCTGCTAGAGCTTCTAGAATTCCCTAGAATTTGTAATAACTTAAAATTCAAGGCTGGGCACAGTGTCTCACATTTGTAATCCCAGCACTTTGGGAAACTGAGGTGGGTGGATCACCTAAGGTTAGGAGTTCAAGACCAGCCTAGCCAACATGGTGAAACCGTGTCTCTACTAAAAAATACAAAAATTAGGCCAGGCATAGTGGCTCACGCCTGTAATCCCAGCATTTTGGGAGACCAAGGCAGGCAGATCTCCTGAGGTCAGGAGTTTGAGACCAGCCTGGCCAACATAGTGAAACCCCATCTCTACTAAAAATATAAAAATTGTCATCCCATCTGAATTTGATGGACTTAAAAAAAAAAAAGAAAAAGAAAAAGAAAAAAAATACAAAAATTAGCCAGGTACAGTGGCGGGTACCTATAATCCCAGCTACTCAGGAGGCTGAGGCAGGAAAATCGCTTAGACCCGGGAGGCGGAGGTTGTAGTGAGCTGAGATCACACCATTGCACTCCAGCCTAGGCAACAGGGTGAGACTCCATCTCAAAGGAAAAAAAATTAGCCAGTCATGGTGGCACATGCCTATGGTCCCAGCTACTTGGGAGGGTGAGGTGAGAGGATGACTTGAACCTGGGAAGTGGAAGTTACAGTGAGCTGAGATCACACCACTGTACTCCAGCCTGGGAGACAGAGTGAGATCCTGTCTCAAAATAAAATAAAATTCAAAAAAAAATGTCTCTGATAACACTTAATGAACTCTAATTCAGGTTGAATAGCCCTTATCCAAAATGCTTGGGACCAGAAGAATTTCAGATTTTTATTTTTTAGATTTGGAAATATTTCTGTTATATATACAGTGCTTACTGGTTCAGCATCCCTAATCTGAAGATTCTAAACCTGAAATGCTCCAATGAGCAATTCTTTTGAGCATTATGTCAGCACTCAAAAAGTTTCCAATTTTGGAGGATTTTAGATTTCAGGTTTTCAGATTAGAGATGCTCAACCTGTACCAAATGACTGAAAAACTCCTTCATAATAATTGGGATTAGGTTTATCTGGAAGTTGCAGAGGCCCAATTTACATTGATTTAAACACATAATAGTTTATTTTCACATATGAAAGAAATCCCAGGATAGGAAGCTCAAGGTTGGAATGGCGGCTCACTGAAGTCTTCAAAGACACAGACTATTTTTGTTTTCTTTTTTTGAGACAGGTTGTCACTCTGTGGCTCAGCCTGGAGTTCAGTGTTTCAGTCTTGGCTCACTGCAGCTTCAACCTCCTAGTCTCAAGGGATCCTCCCACCTCAGTGTCATGGCTATTTTTAAAAATTTTTATTTTTGTATTTTTAGTAGAGATGGGGTCTTTCTATGTTACCCAGGCTTGTCCTGAACTGCTGGGCTGCAGTGATCTGCCTGCTTTGGTTCACTGGAGCCAGGTGCTGGGATCCACAGGCCTGAGCCACCATGCCTGGCCAGATACAGACTTCTTTCTCCTTCATTGTATGTTACTTCTTTTATTACCTTTTGCCCCAAGGTGGCCACTAGAGCTCCAGTCATTACAACTGCATCCTAAGCAGCAAGAATAGGGAAGAAAAGAGGATAAAAGTGTAGTGCCTTCCCCTTAGGGAGCATTTTTGGAAGTCACACACAACATGTCTACTTATTCTCTGAGGGGTAGAAAAGTGATGGAAAATGATTGTAATCAGGTTTTCTTTGTCTGCTACTCACTCTCTGCAATCTTGGACACGTCATGTCCATGCTCTCTCTGTCTTCTTTTCTTACTTCCTTTAAACACAAACCTATTACATTTTAACTTAATTAGCTCTTTAAAGAACCTATTTTCAAATAGAGTGACATTCTGGGGTATGCAGGGGTCAGGATGTCAACATAAGAGTTTTGGGGGTGGACACAATGTATCCTATAACATACACGGGGTACACATGATATGTGAAAGTTACAAAGCATAATAGTCAAATGAATACTGCCCAATCCAACACTCAACATAAGAAATAAAAATGACCAGTTTTCTACATCCTATCCTAATCCCACTCCCCTAAACACTTCCAAAACTAACCGTTACCTTAAATCTATTTTTTTTTCTAACTTTCATGTTGGATTCAGAGGGCACACATGCAGGTTTGTTACAGTGTATTGTGTGATGTTGAGGTCTGGGGTATAGATGAGCCTGTCACCTAGGTAGTAAGCATAATATCCAATAGTTTTTTTTTTTTTTTTTTTTTTTGAGATAAGAGTTTTTTTGCTCTTGTTGCCTAGTCTGGAGTGCAATGGCGCAATCTTGGCTCACCACAACCTCCACTTCCTGGGTCAAAGTGATTCTCCTGCCTCAGCTTGCTGAGTAGGTGGGATTATAGGCACCTGCCATCACACCCAGATAATTTTTGTATTTTTAGTAGAGACGGTGTTTTACCATGTTGGACAGGCTGATCGCAAACTCCTGAACGCAGGTGATCTGCCCGCCTTGGCCTCCCAAAGTGCTGGGATTACAGGTGTGAGTAATCATGCCCAGCCGAGCATAGTATCCAGTAGTTTATCAGCCATCTCCCTACTTTTGGAAGTCCCCAATGTCCATTGTTCCCATTTTATATCCATGTGTACCCATTGTTTAGCTCCCATTTGTAAGTGAGAACATGGAGTATTTGGTTTTCTCTTCCTTTATTAATTCACTTAGGACAATGGCCTCTAGCTGCATCCATGTTCCCACAAAGGATATAATATTGTTCTTTTTTATGGCTGTGTAGTATTCCATGGTGTGTATGTAGCACATTTTCTTTATCCAATCCGTCACTGATGGGCACCGTGGTTGATTCCATGCCTTTGCTGTTGTGAACAGTGCTAAAATGAACATATGTGTGCATGTATCTTTTTGGTAGAATGATTTATATTACTTTGGGTATATATCCAGTAATGGAATTGCTGGGTCAGATGGTAATTCTGTTTTAAGTTCTTTGAGAAATCTCCAAACATATTCCACAGGGGCTGAACTAATTCACATTCTTACCAGCAGATATAAGCATTCCCTTTTCTCCACAGCCTCACCAGCATTTGTTATTTTTCACTTTTTGATAATAGCCATTTTGACTTGTGTGAGATACTACCTTATTGTGGTTTATGATTTGCATTTCTCTGATGATTAGTGATGATGAGCATTTTTTCATGTTTGTTGGCCATTTTTCTGTCTTCTTTTGAGAAGTGTCTGTTCATGTCCTTTGCCCATTTATAAATCGGAATGTTTGTTTTTTGCTTGCTGCTAAATCTATGTTTAAAAAAATTATTCCCTAAGTTGCTTTGCCCTTTAAAGGCCAAGACTTATCCTGTAGACCAGAGATACTAATATGAAGCCCTCTGATAACTGCTCCCTTCTTTTGTCTATTTCAATCTCCATACAGCGGAGTGATTTTTTTTTTTTTTTTTTTGAGACAGAGTCTCACTCTTGTTGCCCAG
The DNA here is from genome assembly GCA_031835075.1 of Saguinus oedipus. Lineage (NCBI taxonomy): Eukaryota > Metazoa > Chordata > Mammalia > Primates > Cebidae > Saguinus > Saguinus oedipus. The sequence goes on along the minus strand of CM063178.1, from coordinate 58,078,045 downwards.
GCTAGAGTGCAGTGGCATAATCTTAGCTCACTGCAGCCTCTGCCTCCCAGGTTCAAGCAATTTTCCTGCCTCAGCCTCCTGAGTAGCTGAAACTATAGGCACCCAACACCATGCCCAGGTAATTTTTGTACTTTTAGTAGAGACAGGTTTTCACCATGTTGGCTAGGCTGGTCTTGAACTCCTGAGCTTAGGTGATCCGCCCACCTTGGCCTTCCAATGTGCTGGGATTACAGGTGTGAGCCACCATGCACAGCAGTGATTTTTAAAAGTTATAAGTCATATGATGTTTTGTGTTTTTTACTTAAAACTCTGCAACAGTTTCCCATTGCAATAAGAATAAATCCCTTCAAGACCATGTGTGGTCACTCTCTGCCCACTCTGTTCACTCTAGCCACATTGACTTTCTGTGGTTCCTTGAACTCAAACTCGTTTTTATCTCAGGGGCCGGGCTACCTTCTTTATTTTGCTTGGGATGCTCCTCCTAGACCTTTGCATATCTGTCTCTTCTCATTATTCAGATGTCTGCTTGAATGTCACCTTCTTATTGAGGCCTTCCTTGCTACTCTGTCTACAGTACAAGTACACCTTCCCCACTCGAATCACTTTGTTCTTTTCTTAGCACTTACCAATAAGTATGCCCCTCAGAATGCAAACTTTACCAGAATAGGGGTTTAGTTTGTCTTTGTCACCACTGTATCTGGAGAATGTGGGACATACAAGAGCTTGACTGACTTATATTATCAAATTGTTTCTGATGTAGGAGTTGATGTGATAAAATGAGTGAAAATGTATTTTGAAATGAGTCTTGTACACACAGACTGATTTATTACATTGAGCTCTATTCTCTGAATGATATCTTTAAGCTCTTTCTTTCTCTCTCTCTCTCTCTTTTTTTTTTTTTTTTTTTTTTTTTTGAGACAGGGTCTCCCTCTGTTGCCCAGGCTGGAGTGCAGTAGCATGATCTTGTCTCACTGCAATGTCTGCCTCCCAGGCTCAAGTGATTCTCCTGCCTCAGCCTCCCGAGTAGCTGGGATTACAGGTGTTGCCACTGTGCCCAGATAATTTTTATCTTTTTAGTAGAGATGGGTTTTCACCATGTTGGCAGGCTGGTCTCAAACTCCTAACCTCAGATGATCCACATGCCTCAGCCTCCCAAAGTGCTGGGATTACAGACCGGAGCCACCGTGCCCAGCATTGTTTCCTCCTCCCTCTCCTCTGCTCACCTTCCCTCCCTCTCTCCCTTCCTTTGTTTTTGTAAGATAGGGTCTCATTTGTCAGCTGGAGTGCAGTGGAGCAATAACAGCTCCCTGCAGCCTCAACCTCCTGGGCTCAAATCATCCTTCCACCTCAGCCTCCCAAGTAGTTGGGACTACAGGCATGCATCACCATGCTTGACTAATTTTAGAAGTTTTTTTGTAGAGATGGGGGTCTCACTATGTTGCCCAGGCTGGTCTTGAACTCCTGGGCTCAAGCAATCCTCCTGCCTCAACCTCCCAAAGTGCTGGGATTACAGGGGTAAGCTATTGCACCCAGCTAAACTTTGTTTTCCTCTTCTTTTTGTTTTTGAGGTGGAGTCTTGCTCTGTCACCCAGGCTAGAGTGCAGTGGTGCGATCTCAGCTCACTGCAGCTTCTGCCTCTCAGATTCAAATGATTCTCCTGCCCCAGCCTCCCAAGTAGCTGGGACTACAGATGGGAGCCACCACACCTGGCTAATTTTTGTATTTTTAGTAGAGACGGGGTTTCACCATATTCGCCAGGGCAGTCTGAAACTCCTGACCTCAAGTGATCTGCCCGCCTTGGCCTCCCAAAGTGCTTGGGATTACAGGTGTGAGCCACTGCACCTGGCCAGCTTTGTTTCTTAATAGCAAAACTACTTCATGACCATGTATTTGTTGGATACCTGCTAGGTGTTGATTCTGTGCTGGGCTTTGTAGTACAGCTGTGAATAAGACAGACAATTTCCACATTTGTGAAGCTCCCAAATTAATGTAGTGAATTTATGAAAAAAAAAAAAAAACAATCACAATGACAATGTATCTAATGTAAGGAAAAAAAAACATTTCAAAATACTGGGAATGAGGAAGAGTGGAAGCAAGGAGTCTTTTTCTTTTTTCTCCTCCCTAGATGATGTTTAAATCAAAAAGGCCATAGAGATTCCTGACAGCTGCATCGCTGTGACTCTGATCCTTATATATTGCAGTTGATCCTGATAATTACAACCTGAATCGCTCCCTTTTTGACATTACTGAGAGACAATGCTTAATCTGCCTACTGAAAATGAAGGCAATGAAACCCAATCAGAAGAGTTTGCAGACGCAATGTTAAAGCCTTGCAGCTTTTCAGCTGCTCCTCTGAAGCATGGGTCCGGGAATAGGAGCCTTCTTGCAGCCAAGACACTAGAAATGGAGCTCAAAACTTAAGGTTTAAATCCCAGTTTTAGACCTTACCAGCTGGAAGGTCTTGCTAATCTAGTTTTGGTACTGTACAATTATAGTCGCCCATCCTATTTCAAAAGGTTATAGAGAAGACTAAATTGGAATATGAATATGTTCTTCATACACTATAATATAGCTATAGAAATGTGACATTGTGGGTTTAACTTTGTCACTGTTGGATGAATGACAGTGATAATAAAAAGTATTTGAAGACCAAATTCTATTAATAGGAGAACAATTAGATAAATGATGGCACAATGGCACATAGTGGAATACTATACAACTATCAAAAAGGGCCAGGTACAGTGGCTCATGCCTGTAATCCCAGCACTTTGGGAGGCCAAGATGGGAGGATTGAATGAGCCCAGGAGTTTGAGACCAGCCTGGCCAACAAGCAAGACCCTGTCTCTGCAAAAAATAAAATAATTAGCTAGGCATGGTAGTGCACACCTGTTGTTCCAGCTATTCAGGAGGCTGAGGTGGAGGGTTCCTTGAGCCCAGGAGGTTGGGGCTCTAGTGAGACATAATCACATCACCACACTCCAGCCTGGGCAACAGAGCAAGACCCTGTATCAATAATAATAATAATAATAATAATAATAATAACAGGGTAGCTGTCCATATACTAACAAAGAAAGATGCCCATGATGTATTAATAGAGAAAACAAGTAAAACTATAATTCTGTCTATGTATGCATTTGCATGCAGACATCACTTGGAGGGACGATACACTAAACTGTTAGCAGTGGTTTTTCTGGGGGGTCAAATCTGAGATCCTTCTTTTTGTTAGTTATATGCAGATTTGTTTCTCGTTTGTTAGATTAGTGCAATCTAAGCAATTGAAGAAATTTTATATTACCAACTGGCAAAGAACATGTGTCACTGATTACCTAGCTCCTTGCTAGATATTTCATGTATCTCAAGTCTGATTTTGGTTAATATTGCTTTGAAGAATGAACTTGGTTAAATTGGGGGCTTGGAGAGTCATGTTGAATAATAAACAAGCCCCTCAGAACAGCCATACATGCAACATTTGCAAAATAAGAATCAAAGCAGAGGCTGTCATGAGACCTGCAATCTGTTCACAACTGTGCTTCTGATGCAAGAAGATCAAAATGCTATTAGGTGATTTTAAGATACTGAATTCCCAGACTAAGACTTGTTTTCTACTAAGTTCTCAGGGACCACAATATTAAGTGTACTTAAGCATAGCTGGGAAAAGCAGAAAAGTATAAGACCACTTCAATTTTCCTACTTCCGTTTCTCACACAATGGACTTCACTGCCCCCCAAAAGTAGATGGCTGTCAAATTCAGAAAGTCGGCTAGGTGCAGTGGGTCATGCCTGTAATCCTAGCATTTTGGGAGGCTGAGGCAGGAGGATCATCTGAGGTCAGGAGTTTGAAACCAGCCTGGCCAATACAGTGAAACCCCATCTTTACTAAAAATGCAAAAATTAGCTGGGCATGGTGGTAGGCACCTGTAATCCCAGTTACTGGAGAGGCTGAGGCAGGAGAATTGCTTGAGCTCAGGAGGCAGAGGTTGCAGTGAGCCGAGATTGTGCCATTGCACTCCATCCTGGGCAACAAAGCAAGACTCTGTTTCAAAAAAAAAAAAAAAAAATCAGAAAGTCATGTCTTGTCCTTTGTAATGGTTAGCAGGGCAAATTGGGTGATTTAACAGCCATAGTTTGGGGATTTGTTAAAGTGGTTCTTTGATCCCACACTTGGCATATCATCTTAAATGTTTATAGTAGAATAACTGATCGCATCTCAAGATGATTGCCTTGCTTTCAGATGACTTTTCCAGACTTCCAGCACATTCATCTGCTATGCAGTCAAATTCATTGGCTCTGAAGTCAAGCACAACTAGATTAATTTTTGCCTTGGTAGAACTTATTTTATTTATTTTTTATTTTACTTTGAGTTCCAGGATACATGTGCAGAATGTGCAGGTTACACAGTATACATGTGCTATGATGGTTTGCTGTACCCATCATCATAGGTTTTAAGCCCTGCATGCACTAGGTATTTGTCCTAATGCTCTCCCTCCCCTTGCCCCTGACCCCCCAACAGGCCCCATCGTGTGTTGTTCCCCTCCCTGTGTCCATGAGTTCTCACTGTTTAACTCCTACTTATGAGTGAGAACATGTGGTGTTTAGTTTTCTGTTCCTGTGTCAGTTTGCTGAGAATGATGGCTTCCAGCTTCATCCATGTCCCTGCAAAGGACAGGATCTCATTCTTATTTATGGTTGCATAGTATTCCATGGTGTAAATGTGCCACATTTTCTTTATCCAGTTTATCATTGATGGGTATTTGGGTTGGTTCCAAGTCTTTGCTATTATAAATAGTGCTGCAGTAAACATATGTGTGCAGGTGTCTTTATAGTAGAATAATTTATAATCCTTTGGGTACATACCCAGTAATGGCATTGCTGGGTCAAATGGTATTTCTGGTTCTAGATTCTTGAGGAATTGCCACACTGTCTTCCACAATGGTTGAACTAATTTATACTCCCACCAACAGTGTAAAAGCATTCCTATTTATCCACGGCGTTGCCAGCATCTATTGTTTCCTGACTTTTTCCTTACACCTTATACAAAAATTATCTCAAGATGGACTGAAGACTTAAATGTAAAACCCCAAACCGTAAAAACTCTAGAAGAAAACTAGGCAATACCATTGAGGACATAGGCATGGGCAAAGACTTCATGATTAAAACAACCAAAGCAATGGCAACAAAAGCCAAAACTGACAAATGGAATCTAATTAAACTGAAGAGCTTCTGCACAGCAAAAACCAAACCAAAACAAACAAAACTAGTGTCAGAGTGATCAGGCAACCTACAGAATGGGAGAAAATTTTTGCAATCTATCCATCTGACAAAGATCTAACATCCAGAATCTACAAGGAACTTAAACAAATTACAAGAAAAACAAAAAACCAAATCAAAAAGTGGGGTTGTTTTTGAAAAGACACTTCTCAAAAGAAGACACTTATGTGGCCAAATAACTTGAAAAAAAGCTCATCATCACTGGTCATTAGAGAAATGCAAATAAAAACCACAATTAGATACCATCTCATGCCAGTCAGAATGGTGATCATTAAAAAGGTAGAACTTAGTTTTTTCAGCAGAAATAGCTATTATGTTTAGCAGTTTTAAGATAATATCTCCCTTTTAAGGTTATAATACATGCTCAATGAAGACAAATTGGGAAAATTTAAAAATCAGGAACAATCACCTACACAGTCTTCCACAGCTCTTTCTCTTAAAAGCAACCAGTATTTGGTCATCCTTGATTTCACTCTTTACACACACACACACACAAATTAAAAAAAAAAAAAATATGTGTATGTGTGTGTGTGTGTGTATATATATATATATATATATATATATATATATTTTTTTTTTTTTTTTTTTTTTTTTTTTTTTCTTCTGCGATGGAGTATCACTCTGTTGCCTAGGCTGGAGGTCAGTGGCACAGTCTTGGCTCACTGCAACCTCCACCTCCTGGGTTCAAGCTATTATCCAGCCTCAGCCTCCTGAGTAGCTGTGATTAAAGATGCACATCACCATGGCCAGCTAATTTTTGTATTTTTAGTAGAGACAAGGTTTTGCCATATTGGCCAGAATGGGCTTGAACCCCTCACCTCAAGTTATCTGCCCACCTCAGTCTCCCAAACTGCTAGGATTGCAGGCATGAGCCACCATGCCCGGCCTCCCATATATTTTTTATTCCACAGAGATTGTCATGTACATATTACAGAACCTATTTTTTTACTTAACATTATATTCTTACTATTTTCCTATATAACTAAATTCTTCAAAAATGATTTTTTCTTTAAAAATATTTTTCTTCTAAAAACCTAAGCAATACATTTTCTCTATAGAAAATTTGAAAATAACTGAAAAGCCAAAAGGAAAAAAAAGTTCTCCATAATCCCATTACCTACAGATAGATACCAGTAATCTTTAGAAACATAACTTTCCAATTTTTTTTCATCATACATGCATTTTTCTTAAAAATTGGATTCAAAGCACATGTTTTTCACCATACTATATAAAATATTTTCCATGATTAAATAATCTGCCTTTTTAAATTTTTTTAGGCATGATCTTGCTCTGTCTCCCAGGCTGGATCTCATTACAGCCTTGTACTCTTGGGCTCAGGCAATCCTCCTGCCTCAGCCTCCTGAGTAGCTGGGAGTACAGGCACATGCCACCATGCTTGGCTAAGTTTTAAATTTTTTTGCAGAGACAAAGCCTTGCAAAGTCTTCCCTCCCAAAGTGCTGGGATTACAAGCATGAGCCACTGCACCTAGTCCAATATTCTGCCTTTCTAATTATCCACAACAAATTCATCATTGTTTACTTAACCATTATTATAATGTTGAACATTTAGATTATTTCTATTTTTTTTATTATGAGTAAAGCTGGCTGGGTGAAATGGCTCATGCCTGTAGTTAATCATTTGGGAGGCCAAGGCAGGAGACTCACCTGAGCCCAGGAGTTTGAGACCAGCCTGGGTAACAGGGCAAGACCCTGTTACAAAAAATAACATAATTAGCTGGGCAAGGTGACCTGTGAGGCTGAGATGGGAGAGGATTGCTTGAGGCCAGGAGTTCAAGGCTGCAGTGAACTATGATTGCATCACTACAGTAAAACCTGGACAACAGAGCAAGAACTGGTCTTCAAAAAATAAAAATAAGTAAAGCTGTGGTAAGTATCATTGCTTTGTTATCTTTTCTTAGATTTCTAAAGCCAAAGTAATTGTTCAAAGGCTAAGAATACTTTGAAGTGCTTCACATTGTGAAAGTACTTTCCAGAAAGGTGGACATTTACCACCACCAGTGAGTGGCAGCGCCAAATTCTCACTAACATTATTTTTAAAGTTTTTATTAATTTGGTAGGTTAAAAACATTTACTTTTTACTTCTTTGATTACCAGTGGGGGATGAGCTTCTTAATATTATTCACTTGCATCGCATTTTATTTTGTGAACTATTATTCACAAGGCTGTCTCACCTATTACCCATTAGGGTTGATTACCTATGTATTATTTATCAGGATCTTCTTTTTGTTACAGAAGATTACATGCATTAATGTCAGTTTTCAACTCTGCCATATTCTTGTAAATTATTTTAGTGTATCACCTAATTGTTTTTGAAGTTAATATTGTCCTCACTAGTTATTCTGAGGCTTACAAATGACTTTTTAAGAAATTAAAAAAAAAAAAATTGTAGCTGGGATTTTACCATGTTGCCCAGGCTGGTCTTGAACTACTACTGGGTTCAAGTGATTCTCCCACCTTGACTTCCCAAAGTGTTGGGTTTACAAGCATGAGCCACTGTGCCTGGTCACCAATGATTTATTTTTTTATTTTTTTTTTTGAGACAGGGTTTCTCCATGTTGGTCAGGCTGGTCTCAAACTCCTGACCTCAGGTGATCCACCCACCTTGGCCTCCCAAAATGCTGGGATTACAGACATGAGCCACTGCATTCGGCCAACTTTTTTTTTTTTTTTTGGAGACAGAGTTTCACTCTGTCACCAGGAACCAGGCTGGAATGCAGTGGCGCGATCCTGGCTCACTGCAATCTCCGCCTCCTGGGTTCAAGCAACTCTCCTGCCTCAGCCTCCCGAGTAGCTGGGACTACAGGCGCACACCACCATGTCCAGCTAATTTTTTGTATCTTTAGTAGAGATGGGGTTTCACCATGTTGGGCAGGCTGCTCTCCAACTCTTGACCTTGTGCTCCGCCCACCTCGGCCTCCCAAAGTGCTGGGATTACAGGCGTGAGCCACTGTGATTGGCCCACAGATGATTTTTTTAAAAACCTAATACCTAAATTATCTGAACTAGGACCAGTATTAAACTATGATGGAGAACTATAGTAAACAGCAGTGGAGAGTACACACACCTGAGGTTTTTTTTTTTGAGACAGAATTTTGCTTTTGTTGCCCAGGCTGGCATGCAGTGGTGTGATCTCGGCTCACTGCAATCTCTGCCTCCTGGCTCGAGCAATTCTCCTGCCTCAGCCTCCCAAGTAGCTGGGATTACAGGCCTGCACCACCATGCCCAGCTAATTTTGTATTTTTAGTAAAGATGGGTTTTCACCGTGTTGGTCAGGTTGGTCTCGAACTCCTGACCCCAGGTGATCCACCTGCCTCAGCCTCCCAAAGTGCTGGGATTACAAGTGTGAGCCACCGTGCCTGGCCTCACATCTGAGTTTTTTTTTTTTCTTGGCTTTACCACTAGCCAGCTGTGGCACCTTTGGCAAGTCACTGCTCTCTGAGATTTGGCTTCCTCAAATCGTGAGGGCTGGCCTACATGATCTCTAGAGATTTCTTCACTTCTGACATTTAGAATCTAGTCTTCTGTGAAGGTAGGGGCATCCTTGGGCCAGTTTAACAAAGCAGGGCTAATAACACCTTGTGTTGTTTCGTGTTAAAAGGTTTGAATAAATCTTTTACTGGAAGATAATTTTATTTCCTTACAGCAATTAATATTGTGTATAAGTCTCTTGCTCTGCTGCCCATTAGCTGTGTCACCTCCACAAGCTATTGAACCTCAAGGAACCCATGTCCTCATGAGGAAAAAAAAAAAAGGTTTATGTAAGTAGGCACACATCTAATGTTAAATTATCTCTTGTCTCTTTATCATTTAAAACTTTGGTGGCTTATGCCTGTAATCCAGCACTTTTGAGAAGCCAAGGCAAGACAATTCTTTTGAGCCCAGGGGTTCGAGCCTAGCCTGGGCAACATAGCGAGACCTCATCTTTACTAAAAGTAAAAGAAAAAATTAGCTGGGCATGATGGCACCCACCTGTAGTCCCAGCTACTTGGGAGGCTGAAGTGGGAGAATTGCTTGAGCCTGGGAGGTAGAGGCTGCAGTGAGCCGTGATTGTCACTGAACTGTAACCTAGGTGACTGAGAAACTCGTCTCAAAAAAAAAAAAAAAAAAAAAAAAATTTAAGCTTAGTGCAGTGGTTCACACCTGTACTCTCAGCATTTTGGGGGGTCAGGGTGGGAGGATTGCTTGAGTCTGGGAGTTTGAGACCAGCCTGGGCAACACAGAGAGATCCTAACTCTACAAAAAGTATAAAAATTAGCTGGGCAAGGTGCGGTAGTGTACACCTGTAGTCCCAGTTACCTGAGAGGCTGAGGTGGATCTCTGCAGCCTGGGAGGTCAAGGCTGCAGTGAGTTGTGATTGGGCTACTGTGCCACTTCACTCCAGCCTGAGCGACAGTGACCCTGTCTTGAAAACAAAATCCTACTTTTTTTTTTTTTGCTTTTCTCTACACGTTTGCTGAATCTTTTATCTCGAGCATTTTAGAATAAAAATGATACTCAAGTCTGAAATAATGAAAATAAATTCACTATAAAGAATGACCAAACTTTTCTCATCTCCTTTGAAGAGATTAATTTTGAAATACGATATGCTCAGAACTCAGCAAATACTATCCAAGAAGGCAGCTGAATGCCTCACTGAGCTATGTGAGTCGCTTAAAGGCGCAGATTCCTCAATGCCTAGAGATGGGCAGGATGGAGAAGACAAACTATAGTTTATCTATTACAATGTATAATTTTGTCTACTATAAATTATAATTTTGTCTTATCTACTACAATTTATAATTTTGTCTTACAGTTAAAATGGGGGGAAGGTAAACTGAAAGAATCTTAGATTTTTAAAGAAAAGTTACTATATAAAAGTAGGACATTTATCTGTCTTCTTTGCAACAAAATTAAAAAGGTAAAAATACAAGTAATATTATCTTTAATCCCCAACATCAAGAGGTTGCCAGTTTATCTAAATATGACAGAAACACATAAAAATCATATTCAGAAGTAACAAAGTAGAAATGCAGGCACTCATTTTTAAGTATACAATTTGTTTTTATTTACAATACCCTATAAAAATGTAAATTTAGAAACTTTTATTTTCATTAATTAGAACCAAACAAGAAAGATAAAGCACAGTAAGGAAGAGATAATAATCAAGTATTCACTTGACCGGCTGTGAGGGGAAGGTAAGAAAGGTGTGTAGTGGAAATGGTCAGTAGATAATGGTGGAGGGAAGCTAGGTACGTCAGGGGAACAGCTGGTGGAGTCTGGGGCTACAGCATGGGAAGAAATGGAGATGGAGAACAAGGACAGCTGGTTTTAACAGAGGATCTTACTGTTGTACAATACATGTATGTGCAAAATGTTTATTCTCTTTAAATATCATAACCTATCCCCCCACCCCCCAACTACATTCGAAAAGGTAAGAACAGCAGAAAGTAGATCAGGAAGGCCATGTAAAATTAATTCAGATTTAATTTTCTTCAGGGCTGTACTCACTAGGGATCAAAACCCCTTAGTCTGGTTGATTGCTGAATGAGAGGAGTAAGTGAGAAAGATCATGGCAGGCTGGCCCTGCAGTTATTCAAACCTAGGCCCCTGGCTGCCTGGGAATGGGACTTGGGTGAGATGAAGCAGCAAGGACAGCAGTTCTGCCCGTGGTGTGGAGTCTAAAAAGCAAAGCAGGCCAGACTTAGCTTCCACGGTTACATTTGGAAGTTTCTATTCAGGACACCAAATAAAACTGGGGAAGAAAGAAGTAAAGCATGGCTTACTGAAGTAGTCTCAGGAAGACAGGGCAAGTGTGCAAAAAGCCACACTGCCTAAGCAGGCTACTAGTGAGGATCATCCTGGGTGACTTCGAAAGCACTTGAGGGGAAAGGCTCAAGTACACAGCAGTTGTAGCAGGAAAAAGGCATAACCATGTGCTGTTTCCATTAAGGTGGACAGAAACTAAGGAAATAAAGGTGGGAAGAAGAAAAAGGACTTCTCAGCCTAGACCTGGGCATAAGCCAATTAAGAGTTCTGACTTTATTAAACGTGCTGCATATTCTTTATTTATGTTAAAACAAGTAAAACCCACCAAATTAATTACAAGATAGAACAGAAACAGATTAAAACACATCAGCTGGTTTGTGTTTTTAGAGGTAATGAGACAACTAAATATTTTTCAATCTAAAATTCATTCTTTAAGGACCCTCTGAAGACCACATAAATACATGTATAGGGGTGTGTGTGTGTGTGTGTGTGTGTGTGTGTATCTACGTATGTGTGTGTATCTTGATTTCTACTTAACTGGCTCTCCTATAGTCATATTAATAGGGGGCAATGAGAAAGCAACTTCAAATGGATGAGGGAAGGAATCCTTTGGCAGGCTACAATCTACTCTGAGCTGGAGTAGTGGTGGGATAAAGGGAGAGATTACATTTGTGTGTCTAGGGCAAAGAAAATGTAAAATTGAGAACTGAGTAAAAGTAGAACATGCAGAACTGTAACATAGAAGGTAAAGAAGAAACCAGCAGAAGTATCACCCAGCCAAATTTCACAGAGCAGTGGGGAAATATCTGACATTTAGAGACAACCCCTGTAAACAGGAATCAATCCCATAAGACTTAGCTTTGGGGAATAAGCTACCTTCCCTCCCTCATTAAAAACACTCCATTGGTGATGGCAGCAGTGCAGGTGACAGCCAAAAGGAGGTACAGGACACATCTGGAGATCTTCTATCGTATCCCCTGAACTAGCCTAGGGTTACAGAAGAGAGAAAGGAAAACTGTATAAAGGAGCTGAAACAGAAGGCAATCTTTCATATTACAGTTACATCTTTGTAAGACTTCTTCTAACAAAACACCCAAGATACATCTCTACCCTCGGCATTTAATCATCTTCTAGGAAGGCCCTGTTTTACCTAGTTCAGTGTTTTATATCTAATAGATACACAAATAGTTAATACAAAGCCAATGTCTTCTACCACATTCAGTTTTATCCCCCCCTCCACCTCAATCATAACTTCTTTTTATTTATTTATTTTTTTGAGACAGAGTCCAGCTCTGTCACCCAAGCTGAAGTGAGGTGGCGTGATCTCGGCTCACTGCCATCTCTGCGTCCTGGGTTCAAGTGATTCTCATTCCTCAGCCTCTTGAATAGCTGGGATTACACATGCGCCACCACATCTGGCTAACTTTTATATTTTTTAGTAGAGATGGGGTTTCACCATGTTGTTAAGGCTGGTCTGGAACAACTCCTGGCCTCAAGCAATCTACCCTCCTGGGTCTCCTAAAGTGCTGGGATTACAGATGTAAGCCACCACACCCAGCCTCCCAACCATAACTTCTAAAGTGCCAACTTTAGTGAGATGTGAAACTCTCCTGTTTCAAACTTACTGCAGTTTTGTCTCCAGCAAGTTCAGTTTCTGCTGGTCAACGTAGCGAGAAAAGAGGGACACTAGGTTTGTAGGTATAGAGATTGGCTTGGCCAGGGCTGCTTGGGGAATCCGTAGAAGTTCTCGTGTTGCCATAAACATCACCTCCGTCCTGACAGGGAAAACCCATAATAATAATGAGAAAAAAATTAAAAATATGACCTCAAAGAACGTAAAATAAGAGAAGAAACAGTCCACACTGACCACTGATTATTTCGCGTTGATTCTGTAGCAGGGTTTGAACTCTGTAGGTCTTCGCCACGGCTCAGGAGAACAAGGAGCAGTGACAGGCCAAACTGTGAGAGAAGACAGAGGAATCAAACTTAAAACTGCATTGAAACCTCCTCCACCACTGTTGAGGGGATCCTGGCATCAGATAGGGAATAGCTCTAAATCAATATGACCTTGCTACTGTGCTTTTCTGCGAAACCAGGCAAAGATCAGACAAGCATGAGTTGAAAAGCTACATCTCTCTCTATACTTTATTCTGGCACAGCAGGGACCAGGCACAGCCAACAGAAATGGAAAGTCATGGTGTCCAACATGTCTCTATGTTCCCCATGCTGAGGTTAAAGGATGATTCTTCCTTGCCATGGATAATGTAGGATTTGCATTTGCTTCTATTTATGGGAACCAAAACAGGCTAAAAAGGAAAGTCAATGAAGACCAACTTTGAAACAGAAATTAAAATAAGGAAAAAATAAGAAAAAAAAAACATTAAATAAAGTAAGATATTTTGAATTAAGAAACAAGGTGTTAACTGTAGGAAAATATACAGATAAGGACAACTGAAATAATCATAGTATAAAGAGAAACTTTTCATTAAAAAGCACATCTCTATCTGGAAATATAAAGTCTTAGAGAGGACGTTAATAAAAATCTAAAATATAAAAATAGAGAAAGGGTAAACATATGTATACACCATATCTACAATTAAAATTTAGCAACATGCTTTAGAGCATGAAATATATAAAAATGGTCAGGTGTGGCAGCTCATGCCTTTAATCCCAGTACTTTGGGAGGTTAAGGCAGGTAGGTCACCTGAGGTCATGAGTTCAAAACCAGCCTGGCCATCATGGTGAAATCCCACCTCCATTAAAAATACAAAATTAGCCAGGCATGGTGGTACACACCTGTAATCCCCAGCTACTTGAGAGGCTGAGGCAGGAGACTCTCTTGAACCTGGGAGGCAGAGGCTGCAGTGGGGTGAGATCACGCCACTGCACTCCAGCCTGGGCAACAAGAGTAAAACTCTGTCTCAAAAAAAAAAAAAAAAAAAAAAAAACCACCAAAAAACCCACCTAATATATAAAAATATGTCTTATTTAGTAGACAGTAAAATCAGGAACGTCTTTGGGGCATAGGATAAAAAGATGAACGGGGGCCGGGAATGGTGGCTCACTCCTGTAGTCCTAGCACTTTAGGAGGTGGAAGCAGGACTGCTTGAGTCCAGAAGTTTGAGACCAGCCTGAGTAACACAGTGATACCCCAATCTCTGGAAAAAATATAAAAAATAAATTGGAGGCCAGATGCAGTGACTCATGCCTATAATCCTAGCACTTTGGAAGGCTGAGGCAGGCAGATCACCTGACGTCAGGAGTTTGAGACCAGGCTGGCCAACATGGTGAAATCCCATCTCTGCTAAAAGTACAAAAATTAGCCAAGCATGGTGGCAGGTGCCTCTAATCCCAGCTACTTGAGAGGCTGAGGCAGGAGAATTGCTTGAACTTGGGAGGCAGAAGTTGCAGTGAGCCAAGATGGCACCACTGTACTTCAGCCTGGGTGACAGAGTGAGACTGTCTCAAAAAAAAAAAAAAAAAAAAAAATCAACTGGGCATGATAGCACATGCTACTCAAGAGGCTGAGGTGGGAGGATCGCTTTGAGTCCAGAAAGTTAAGGCTGCAATAAGCTGTGAATGTGTCACTGAAGCCTGGGTGACAGAGTAAGATCCTATTTCAAAAAAGAAGATACAAATAGGGACAAGAAGGTCTAGGTTAAAGATATGATCATAGCTATAAATGGATCATAAAAGGAAGGCTGGCAGTACTTTGAGATTCCATCCCAACTTTCTAAGTTCACTCACAGAGGATAGATAACCTTGCTTTTCCACAAAATTTCCCTTCATGGCTAGCTGCAGTGGCTCATGCCATTTTGGGAGGTAGAGGGGGGTAAATTGCTTGAGCTCAGGAGTTTGAGACCAGCCTGGGCAACATGGAGAAACCCCACCTCTACAAAAAAAATACACAAATTAGTTGGGTGTGGTGGCATGTGCCTATAGTCCCAGCTACTTGGGATGCTGAGGTGGGAGGATGGCTTGAGTCTAGGAGGCAGAGACTGCAGTAAGCCAAGATCCTGCCACTGTACTCTGACCTGGGTGACAGAACAGACCCTGATTTAAAAATAAAAAAATCTCTTTTCATCTTATTCTCAGAAAGAAAATACTACTGTCTTTAATAAAATTAAAACTAAGAAAACAAATAACAGAAAGGCACATTCCTGATCACCAATGAACCCTGTCTTACTACTATGGAGGCACTGTCACCTCTTCTGCCTCTAATATACTGCCCTTTAGCGTCATGCTTTGGCAGGTTTTCAGGTGCAAAGGAGCAAAGGGCCTTGAGACCACTTTTTCACCTCTACTGTACATAGAATGGCCCTAAATGAGTAACTACTATGTACCAGGCATTATATTGAACCACTTACAACTGTTATCTCATTGAAGTACCAGGACAACTCTATGAAGTCTACATTACCACCTCCATTTTATAGACCAGGAAACTGGTTCAGCAATGTGATATCATCTGTCCAAGGTCACAAGGCTACACCGTAGCAGGCAAAGACTAAAAATTCACATTCTTTCTTTCTTATTATTTCCCTTAGGAATCTCTGAATCTTTAAACTGATGCAAATAAAATATGAAATGGAAGATTCTACTATTGATAGTGTTATGACAGAGACTGCTAATTGCCAACCTAATATGCCTTCCTACCCATGATCAGAACTGTTATTTTAGGTGTTATGACAATGGTGTGAACTAAAAGATATTTTCCAGCCTTCCCTGCAGTTAGGTGTGGCCATGTAACAATGTCCTGGCCATTAACAGTAAGTGGAAGTTTTTGGTTAGAACTCCTAGAAAAGGCCTTAATTAATAAGGAAGATGGACAGCTGATCCACACCTTTTTGCCCTCCACATCCACCCCTCCTGACGTAAAGCCGAATCTTGAATTCCACAGCCATCTTGAACCATGAGGGATAATGAACATGGAAGCCACTCCTAAGAATGGCAGAAGAGAAACAGTGAAAAAGCCTGGATACCTGATGATTCTATGGAGGTACTATAACAAATGTATTTCACACTAGACACATAAAATCCTATTTTGTTGCAAACACTGCTATTTCTAGCCTCTGTTACTAGCAGCTTAATGTAACTCTTGACTGAAAGAAGCCTTTTTCACAAGTTGCTAGAGATACAGCAGCCATTATTTTAATCTATAACACAAATAAAGACACTTCACAAAGTTCACGGATATAAAAGGGCAAGATCACCTTGTTCTGGAGCACAGCAGTGAGGTGAGGATTGGAGGGTGCTGGTGTAGCTGCACTTTGAGGTAGGTTCATTAGCTGTTGCAAAAGGCTGGTGATAGTCACTGATGGAAGATGATAGAGGAGGAGAGAGAAGGGACTCAGTAAGCATGGCAGCACCTACAAAAAATAAATAAAAGCATTATATCTTGGCATGTGTTACTTCAGTTACCCTCCATCAGGGGCATGGATGGAGGGATGCTCACTTGTATACACAAACTGGCACAAGTCTGGCAGGTATGACTAGAGTCTTAACAATGAATTCTAAGCTATCTACTGAGAACTTTTTCATCTCAATTTGCATTAGAAACATCATGACTTATGTGAACCAAGGGCATAAAAAAACCACTCCCAAATACATACCAACGGTCATGCTAAAACATCACTATTTTAATTCATTCCATATTTAAATGCTTACGCTGTGCCAGGCACCATGGGCTAAGAACAAATAGCAAACAGGACACAGAACTGCAGGGATCTAAAGTATAGCGGGGAAGACATGGGTTAATTGGCAATTTCAATATACTGTGAGAAGCACTCTAACATAGGTTAAAGGCCAAGCAGAAGATCACTTCAGGCCAGGAGTTCAAGAGTAGTCTGGACAATGTAGCAAGACCTCATCTCTACAACAAATAAAAAGATTTCACCTGTAATCCCCAGCTACTCAGTAGGCTGAGGTGGCAGGTAGGTTTGCTTGAGCCCAGGAGTTCAAGGTTACACTGAACTATGATTGCACCACTGCATTCCAGCCTGGGTGACACGGTGAGACCTACACTGTCTCAAAAAAAGTGTTTTTAGACTTAACTGTATTTCCTTCCTTCCTTTTTTTTTTTCTTAAAATATGAAAGCTCAATGAAGAAGAAGAGAAATAACTGGCCAATTTTTATAGGTTTTTAGATAAGTGATGTGATCAGAAACTCAGTGTTTAGAGTTATATAGCCAGCAGCTAGAGCCAGAAACCAAGGCTGTTGAATTCCTGCCTGCTAGACATTCATTTCTTTTTGTCATGTAGCTAACTGGAAAGTTAAAATACAGAACTATTAATATAAATAACTAGGTTATAACACATCAAAGGAAATCAAGAGTGCTTCCAGACAATTGATGCCCGTGGTATAAAGTGATGGTTGGTTTTACTTTAAATGGCACCCACAAATGGAGAAATATTTTTTGTCGTCTACTACTATAAATAAAAAAGCTTTTATTACGGTCATTTTATTACACAAAAATACAAAAAACAGCATAATGACATTCATGTACTCACCACCCAGTTTCAACATCAACCGAATTATCAACATTTTACCAATCTTATTAAATCTATGTTCCTCCTATATCATATCATTTCATCTTAAAATACTTCAGTTTGTATTTTCTTTTTTTTTTTTTTCTGAGTTGGAGTCTCACTCTGTTGCCCAGGCTGGAGTGCAGTGGTGCAATCTTGGCTCACTGCAACCTCTGCCTCCTGGGTTCAAGTGATTCTTCTGCCTCAGCCTCCTGAGTAGCTGGGATTACAGGTGCATACCACCATACCTGGCTAACTTCTGTATTTTTAGTATAGACAGAGTTTCACCATGTTGGTCAGGCTGGTCTTGAACTGACATGGTGATCTTCTGGTCTCAGCCTCCCAGAGTGCTGGGATTACAGGCGTGAGCCACCGCACCTGGCCTTTGGTTTGTATTTCTAACAAACTCTCTCACAGTATCATATCTAATAAACAATAATTTCTTTCATAGATCATTCCTCAGGAAATAAGTTAAAAATATCATCTAGTATCTGCTCCAAATTCAAATTCCTCCAAATGCCTTTAAAAATATCTTTTACCAGCTGAACTTTGTATTAGAACCATTATTGTGCTAATTATGATCCAAACAAGAGCTACACGTTGCATTTGCCTAGTAAGGTTTTAAAAATCTCTCTAACAGGTCCTTTGCCACTGGTCCTTTTCTCTTGCTATTTATCTGTTAAAGAAATGGGTTCATTTGTTCTATAGTTTGAATTTGGCAAACTGCATGTCTGCAGTGTCACTTAGCAGGTTCTGCTACCCTGTTTCCTTCTAAACCGACAGAATAACAGGTTTATTTGATTCAGGTTCAGTGGGGTGGGAGGGACATCTGGGAAAACTTCATGGCTAGAACTGTGTATTTTCCATTGCATTATGTCAAGAAAGGCTAGGTATGGTGGCTCACGCCTGTAATCCCTGCATTTTAGGAAGCAGAGATGGGAAGACTGCTTGAGCCCAGTAGCTTGAGACAAGCCTGGACAACGTAAGGAGACTCTGTTTCCTGTTTTTTTTTTTTTTTTTTAAAGCACACAGTGCTTGGTTGTCCCACTCTTAGCAGTGTGTTAAGAGTGCATCAGTGGGTTCAGGTGTTGCTAGGCTGTTTCAACCACTGTAAAGTTCCCCATCCACTTTTTACCTAATGCTTTTAGCAGCCAGTAATGAGCATTATCTAGATTGACTGCTTTTCCATTGAGGCTTATAAAAAGTTATCTTCTAATTTTATCATTTATTTTGTATTTATTAGCTGAAACCCTTCTACAAAGAGTAACTTTATATTATCAACTGACTGATTACACCATGACATTTGGTTGTAATGGAAAGGCAGGATAAATGCTTTTCTTTTCCTTTATATACCAATTTTTTGATCTTCAAAGGTGATCCATATGTTTGTTAACATTAACTCATTAAATATATTTGATATATTTCAATCTACTGCTGTAACTGTTCTTTCTGATGAATATTATTCCACTTTTGGCCAATATGAGCCCCTTGAAGTTGGTTTGGGCATCCTTTAGACAGAACCCTAGTAATCTATTGGCTTCCTTGCTTTCTGGCACAAGATATTCCAGGATATCGTGTACATTTCATGTTCAGACATAGAACCAGCTATTACTTCAAGAAAATGGTAGTTAGAGATGTGGTTTATTACTCCTGGAAACATACAGGTAAAAATCAGCTTCAGTATTTAGCCAAGCTTTCCTCCCTAACAGGTAAGCTCCACGAAAGCAGGTACTTTTGTATTCTTAACTTTTAGCACCTAGAACTAGGGGCTGTATTTCTAGGAGGTAAAATATGCCTGGCACATAGAATTATTCAGCAAATATTTGTTGAATAAATAAAGCTCTCCCAAACTTGTTTCCACAGAAGAGCTCTGGTGGGATTATGAGTGAGTGCCCATTACACCGCTTACAATTTATATGCTCTAAGGTAGCTGTTACTTTTTAGTTTGGTCTTCTATTTTCTAGGACAAACCTCAAATACGGGAACTTTTTCCAAATCATTTAATCATTTTTCTTTTGTGAAAAAAATTTTTTTTTTTTTTGAGTAGCTGGGACCACAGGTACATACCACGGCTCATTTTTGTTTTTTTCTATTTTTAGTAGAGACAGGTTTTCATAATGTTGCCCAGGCTGGTCTTAAACTCCTGGCCTCAAGCGATCTACCTGCCTCAGCCTCCTAGAGTGCTGGGATTATAGGCATAAGCCACTGTGCCCAGCCAACTCTTTTAAATAAATACTTGTCCCAACTCACTTCACTCTTTCCAATGAGACCTAAACTTCTTGTTCACTTCTGTAGATGCTAACATTTCAAGGATCTATGAAGAAAGAATTTCCCTTTCATGGCATACAATTTATAAGGTATTCTGGTATTCTGTGTTTCCTGGGGACTCATTACCTGGATGGTTATTACTCAACTTGTAGTCTGTTAACAGGTTCACTCCCATGTATTTTACTATTCTGAGTCTTGCACTAATACTCATCCTTTGTACTACTTTTATCAATTTCTTATTTTGAACTTCTTATCATCTTTCAGGTGTGCTATAACAAGGATAAGGAGAGGTAAACTCTAACCAAGAATTAACTTGTATATGTGATAGCCATGTTTCAAATTCCGGCCTAGTTTAGATCATGATAAAAATTATTTAAAGGGCTAGCCTCAGGCTGGCACAGTGGCTCAAGCCTGTAATCCCAGCACTTTGGGAGGCCAAGGCAAGAGGATAGGATTGCATGAGTCAGGAGTTTGAGACCAGCCTGGGCAACATGGCAAAATCCCATCTCTACAAAAAGTAAAAAAAAAATTAGCCAAATGTGGCGGCACACGCCTGTAGTCCCAGCTACTCGGGAGGCTGAGGTGAGAGAATCACCTGATCCTGGGACACGGATATTGCAGTGAGCAGAGATCACACCATTGCATGTGCATTTGTGCCTGTGTGACAGAGCAAAACTCTGTCACAAAAAAAAAAAAAAAAAGCCTAGCTCAATTGCTGTGGGAAACCATTTAACTAAGTCTACAGGCCAATGTTAAGCTACTGATAACAGACCAATGAATGATACTTTAGATCTAGCCAAGTAATCAACACCAGAAGCTTTCAAACTTCAGTGAACATCAGATTCAGCTGGAGACAAAGCTACAAAAGCCCTAATCCTTCTGTAAATTCTGATTTGGCAGTTTGGGGTGGAGCTGAATTAGCTATGCAAGTAATTCTAATACAGAACACAACTTCACAACTATGTCAAGTAAGAGTTGCTTTTCTCATGTTTAGAAACATAGTCTGTTTGACCAAATATGGGATTAAAAATATAGGCCTGAAATACTAAAGGTTTTGTTTTAAATAATCATATCACATGGCCAAAGATTAGACAAAACTACAAAAGGGAAGAGGAGGGGAAAAGAAGTTTGTATTCTAGAAATCTTATCACTTATAAAGACTCAAAGGAAAGATGTCCCATCTTGCATGGTCACCTCATCTTGTGCATCCTTCTTGATAAGGAAAGGGAGGTTCCTGGCTGTTGCCATGAGAATGTCAGCTGCTTGCTCTGTGGAGAGGAAAGGAAGAATACGGGCAACCATTCTCTTCCCTTTTCGGATACACATGATCTGGACAAAGTGGTCATCGCTAGGCCTGCAATGGAAGAAAAATGCCAACTTAGGTCAATTAGCAAGATCAATTAAGAATTCCTCACTGTTTCCTCTTAGATGATACTGAATGAATATACTACATTCATTTTCATTCTATAATAATTTGTACTATAAAACAGTAAGAATTACTTCAAATCTCAACCAAATAAAATGTAAATTTGCAGGTTTAACAAATGTAGAAAAATCATCATTTTACAAATTATATGCTTTAAAAAAACTTGGCCAAACTGTATGCATTAATTACCCCCCC
The DNA here is from genome assembly GCA_031835075.1 of Saguinus oedipus. Taxonomy (NCBI): domain Eukaryota; kingdom Metazoa; phylum Chordata; class Mammalia; order Primates; family Cebidae; genus Saguinus; species Saguinus oedipus. The sequence continues at coordinate 58,056,598 of CM063178.1, read as the reverse complement.
CCCTTTTTCTTTTTTGAGACAGTCTCACTTTGTCACCCAGGGTAGAGTGCAGTGGTGCGATCTTGGCTCATTGCAGCCTTCACCTGCAGGGTTCAAGTAATTCTCCTGCATCAGCCTCCCAAGCAGCTGGGAATATAGATGCCTATCACCATGATCAGCTAATTTTTGTACTTTTGTAGAGACAGGATTTCACCATGCTGGCCAGGCTGGTCTCTGAATTCCTGACCTCCAGTGATCTGCCCACCTCAGCCTCCCAAAGTGCCCAGCCTCCTTTCTTAGCTTTTAAGTAACCATGCAAACACCACATGGTTAACAGAGCAATACCTTAAAAAAAAAAGGCAAAAATAAAAACATTCATCAACTCAGAGTTAGTGTTACCATTTTAAACAATATTTTGTTGTGTATTACATATTTTTTTTTCATAAAAAAATGAGCCCATAGAACTCATGGTTTTGTACCCTGACTTCATTCACTCAACAACTTCTTGTTTCCCTATCAATAAATGTATTTCAACTACATACATTTTAATGGCTGTATAACATTCCAATCTATGGATAAACCATTTATTCAATCAGTTCCCTGTCAGCCCAACTCCAGACAAGGTGTGTTGAAAAACACTTATTCTTATGTTTGGTTTTGTGTATGTCCTGGCTTAGAAGGATCAGCAATTCTCTTGAATGGGTAAAAGAAAAGGGAGTTATCAAAGTCCTAGTTCTTTTGATTCAACAAATAAGTATTTAGAATTTACGGAACATTTAACATTAGCAAGATTCTTTTGCAGATAATGGGGTAGGAAAGGGATTCCCCATTTGAAGACTGAATAATTTCAACAGGATACAAATATTCTGTGGAAATACAAGGAAGTATAAATGTTTGTACATCTGATCTTAGTAATAAAGGAAATATGTAAAGATGATAGTAATCATAAATCAGGTACAATCTGTAAGCACTAAAACAAAAACCCAGTAATGTTACCCACTGTATCTCTAGCATCTAGCATTGTCCCTAGCAGATGCTGAATATGTATTTGTTGAATGAATAAATTCAGGATAAAGAGGTTTTTTTTTTCTTTCCTCACTGGAAAAGATCATTCGTATTTTAAATGAAGTGGCATTTGACTTAGGCTAAAAGGATAGATTCTGAGCTTACAGAGATGGTAGGGAAAGGTACCTAAAAGGCAGAAATGTATGAAGCCCAGTTTTACAGAGGAAGGAGTCCAGTTAGTTTAATGTTTTCCTCAAAGTGTACAATGCTTACCTTTCTTGTCCAGGCAATTTCCCCCTTAAGTTGTCATACATGCCACAAATTTTGTGCTTTCTCTCATCCATTAGGGCAGGTCTCTCTTCTTCTAGACTTAGGAGATAACGTCTTTCATAGTCCTCTACATCAAGGAGTAAACTGTAGGTCTAAGAAGGGAGACAAAAACAGGCCACAGCATGCTAGGTCAGAACCACAGAGTGTTAATTAAACAATTTCACAGTTTAGGACTACTAGATAAAGACAACAGAGTGAAAATTATAGAAAATCGGAGATTATTTTTTTAAATGCAGAAAACCATATGAAACTTCCTAAAAATATCAAAAAGTCCTCAAACCACCATTTTTTATCTCTCTCTGACCTCTATTCTAGCAGGCAAAGATAGTAAAATAATTACACTTTCCGTGACCAGCCTGGCCAAGATGAGAAAACCCCATCTCCACTAAAAATACAAAAAATTAGCCAGGTGAGCCTGTAATCCCAGCTACTCGGGAGGCTGAGGCAGGAGAATCGGTTGAACCTGGGAGGCAGAGGTTGCAGTGAGCTAAGATCATGACACTGTACTCTAGCCTGGGAGACAGTGAGACTTCGTCTCCCCCCCACCAAAAAAAAAAAGCAATCCAAAGAGAAAACTACTATCATAACTACTATCATCTGTTTTTACAGATAAAGAAACTGAGGACAGCATAGAATGGTTAAATAACTTACCCTAAGTTACAGACTCAGAAGTGGAAAAGACATGATTTACAGCTTGGTTCTAGAATCCATGCTTTTAACCACTATGATGTATGGCTTACAATGTGGTATTGACATTTTACAAATTAACTATCAATATCTATTATTTTCCTCAGCACCAAAGGAGTTTGGATTCTAGAAATCTTATCACTTATAAAGACTCAAAGGAAAGATGTCCTTTCTTGCATAGTCACTTAATCTTGTGCATCCTTCTTGATAAGAAAAGCCCAATAACCAGGAAGTGCCCAATAATATTTGTGAACTAAATTAATCCATAGGTAGGTCTATGTAATTTTTATTCCCGTTTTACCAGGCTTAGAAAGGTGACTTGCCCAAAGATATTCAGCTATTAACTGAATAAGCTTCGACAAAAACCCAGTATACTTCCAACTGTAGTGCTCTTTCCATGATGCCAACAGGTGAAGCATACCATAATCCTTTCAGAGTGATCTGGTACACAACAGTCACTTACAATTAAAACCAAAGAATATGATTGATTGCTCACTCTTTCAGTTTTCATGTATTCATACATCTGACAGTTCCGTATTTGAAACAAACTAAAGCAACAAATTCTAAAACTTACTTTCTCAATTATGACAAGGGTTTTCCTCCTCTTGTCTCGAACTTGTTTTTCTTTAGTTTCCTAAAAAAGACAAGACTCTTCAATGCAAATTCTTTATCTCTGTTAAAATAATTTACCAAGTGTGCATCTGTAGGTTCATTTGTGACAATACTTTGAGAAGATAATTGATTCTCTGAAAGTTAATAATCTAAAACAATCCTATGAACAAAGATCAGAGTTGACTGGATCAACCCACAAACTATCAAATTACATTCATAGATAGGTAAAGAGTAATCTGGATAAATAAATCATATGAAATATAACAATCTTTTTTGTTTTTAAACTTAATTTTAGGTTCAAGGGTACAAGTGCAGGTTATAGGGCACATGTTACATAGGTACACTCATGTCACAGGGGTTGTATAGATTATTTCATCACTCGGGTTCCAAACCTAGTATCCCATAATTATTTTTTTCTGATCCTCTTCCTGAAAATCTTAAAACACATAGGAAATGATAATTTTTTTAACCATCAAACTGCAGTAAATACATGCTGTTTGCAGCCAGAGCTACCCAGTCCAAAGACTCCTGCCACCCTAATCTCTGCCTGGCTACCTTAGAAATGAAGGTGTTAATATCACAGCATATCTCTGGAAAACTGGAATGCATGACAAGGTGGGAGGCCCCAGGTTAGACAACAAACAACTCTACCATGCCTGATCTCATTCCATGGTGACCCTAAAAGAAGTGGTCACAAATCAGATGTTCATAAACAGACAATTGTTTGACACTTACATCATCCTCACTCCGAGATGTCACAACAGCATCAATCATTTTTCGGGGATTATTCACACTAGAAACAGTAAGCTTTCCCAAGGAGCCCTCAAATTGTACTGCAAAGACAAAAAAAAAAAAGTTCCAACAAAATAAAAAGTCAGCAATGCAGGCAGGCAGTGTTCGAAGATCTTTACTTTCCTCTGTCCTTTATTCATAATCTAATAATTTACAACAAAGTCAATGTATTACTTAGGCCAGGTGTGGTGACTCACACCTGTTATCCCTGTACTTTGGGAGGCAGAGGCAGGTGGATCACTTGAGGCCAGGAGTTTGAGACCAGCCTGGCAAAACCCCATCTCTACTAAAAATACAAAAATTAGCTGGATATGGTGGCACACACCTGTAATTCCAGCTACTCAGGAGGGTGATACATGAGGATGGTTTGAGCCTGGGAGGTGGAGGTTGCAGCTAGCTGAGATTACGCCAATGCACTCCTGCCAGGGTGACAGAGTAAGAATCTTTTCTCAAAAACAGAAAAAAAAAAAAAGATAAAAGCAACCCCTTATTAAAATCTATCCTTCCTTGCTCTTTCTTTGTTGCTGCAATAATTATCCAATAAAAATCTAAAGTATTTCCCTGTTACTTATTTTAGGGGTACTGAAAATTATAATACATTTAAAAAATCATGAAATCTCAAGTAGAAAGGACCTAAAAGGGCACATGTCAAATCATTCAATCCAGGCTTGAATAAAGGCTGACTTTTGTATTTATTAGGGACAACAGTACTTTTAAAAACACTTTGAAACATCTTTATACATCCTTCCACTTATACAAATATCTGTATTTAATCACATCAGCAGCTTCTTAAATTTCTTTTATTATGGGCATTTTTCCTATAAGGACCTTACCTGGCTTATAGGCGTGCTCCAGTTTGGCCACCTGAGGGGTGATAAGCTTGGTACGCTCCTTTTTAGGGCCATCACCTTGCATTTCTTCAGCAGCTGACAGTTTCTCCAGTTTTTCGAAGTAATTCTACCATGAGAAGATGATTTCAGTTGTAACACAAGCATAGATAGAACATGACTATTCTTTACCATTAAATAATTTATACCAGTGACAGTAACACAAGTTCAACTCTATAAATGTACTGATCTCTAATTTTGTTAGATTGCTACAAATTTACTTTATCCAAAAAAAAAAACCAAAAAAAAACAAGCCTTCAAGTTAGTTAACACCAATGGAAATTTCTTTAGACTGCCAATATTCTTAATTGAAAAAACAGGCTGGGTGAGAGACTCAAGCATCTAATCCCAGCACTTTGGGAGGCTGAGACAAAATGATCACTTGAGGCCAGAAGTTTGAGACCAGCCCTGGCAATATGGTGAGACCCTGTCTCTACAAAAAATAAAAAATTGAGCTGGGCGTGGTGGCTCACACCTGTAATTCCAGTACTTTAGGAGGCTGAGGTGGGAATATCACTTCAGCCCAGGAGTTCAAGACCAGCTCGGGCAACATGGTGAGACATCATGTCTACAAAAACCAAAAACAATATCTGGGTGTGATGGTGCGGGCCTCCCCAGCCCTTTGGGGAGGCTGACGTGGGAGGGTCACTTGAGTCTAGGAGGTTGAGGCTGCAGTACGGCACTTCAACCTGGGTGACAGAAGAAGACCCTATCTAAAAACAAAAATACAAATAAATTATTAGTGTGGTGGTATACACCCATAGTCCTAACTACTCAGGAGGCTGAGGTAGAAAAACTGAGCCCATGTTGGCCAGGCCGGTCTTGAACTCCTGACCTCAAGTCATCTGCCCAAATAGGCCTCCCAAACAAGAGTTCAAGGCTGCGGTGAGCTAAATTGGACCACTGCACTCCAGCCTGGCAACAGAGATCCTGTCGCAATCCCACCCCTAACCAAAAACACATATTATTGATGCCAAAAGGGATTTGAAGATATTAGTCTGAGAGCCTCTATATATGTGAAAGGCATATAAGCAAACTGTGGTGAATAGCACAAGAGACTAAGTACCTCAAAAGAAAATTTTACAAATATTTAATTGTACCAATATTTAAATGAGTATCCTTACCAGTGTAAGGGATCAAACTATTATCCACAAAACTAACACAGTGTATTATTTACCTGGTAATAAAAATCATCCAGGTAGGGATCAGTGCTTTGCAGTTGCATCATTTGGATTTTAGAGACCCAATCTTTTTCCCTCTGCAACATGAGATTGGCATATGGATCCTTTCGGAGATGATCTTGATGACTACTCCGGTGACTTCCTCTATCTCCTGCACCATTGAGATTCCGATGCTGACTGAAAAACATACACCATATTCACTCCAAGTGGGCAAATTAATTACGATTTTTAACAACAGTTGAATAAACCAGGCCACTTTCTTTTTTTTTCAAAAAAAAAAAAAAAAAAAAAAGATTCCCCGGCCAGGCACGGGGGCTCACACCTGTAATCCCAGCACTTTGGGAGGCCAAGTTGGGCAGATCACCTGAGGTCAGGAGTTTGAGACCAGCCTGGCCAACATGGTGAAACCCCGTCTCTACTAAAAATACAAAAATTAGCCGGGCACCCACCTGTAATCACTTGAACTTAGGAGGCAGAGGTTGCAGTGAGCCGAGACTGCCCCACTGCACTCCAGCCTGAGCAACAAGAGCAAGTCTCCATCTCAAAAAAAAAAAAAAAAGATTCCCCTTTGCTTTTCTTAAAGGGGGAGTGAAAAAGAACCAAGTCTTAATAGAATTTAAGAGGAAAGAGCTATGCAATAAATAATCAAGAAATAAATCTAAGATCTCAGTATCTTACCATATGCTAAGATACTTTTATAAGCCCTAGAATAACTCTGTAAGGAAGGTAGTCTTCTCTTCCCTACTTAAGACAACAGACAGATGCCAAGAGAGCTCAAATAACTTGTCCAAAGCCATACAGCTAGTGGTGGACTAAGGGATTTTAACACAGGCTAATTTGGCTCTGAAGTCTACATAAATTTTTTTAACTCATTGAAAATCATGAAATATTTCAAATGCAGAGAAAAAGCCCAGCAAATACTAAAAATAAATATCCATTTACCCATCACCTAGACCTAATAGAAAAAAAATGTATCTGGTCAAATTTGTTTCAAATATTTTAAAGTAATATTAAAATAACACAGTGTTACATTGATAGTCAGACTCCTGTTGTGCCCTTCCAGACCCAGTTTTCAGCTTCTCTTCCCTCATAGAGGAACTACTATTATGCCCTTGGTAGGTATCCTCCATGAAATGTTTTTATAATTTTATTACTTGTGTATCTGTCTTTAAATATTACACAGTATTATTCTGGATCCCTTTTAGTTTTACATAAATGGTACATGTAATTCTGATCCTTGCTTCTTTACTCAAAATTAAGCTTTTCATATTTAAACATGTGGATAATATATACAGGTTTATGGATATGAAGCACACTTACTAAAAAAAAACCTAAATAGCATGTTGTTATACTGTCAAATTTAAAAGCTGAATTAAGAAGCCATAAAGGAGTCAGATAAGCACTTACTTTCTATTCTGTTGCTGTCTCTGATGCAAGAGTCGACGGTGCTGTGGATGAAGGTGAGTTGTGTCCGGTCTAAACATTGGGGCCTGAGATCTAAGAAAAACGTAAAAGAGGTTCTCAGTTTTGTCATCCCGATGATTTGAAATCTTAAAGAATGTGTCAGTACAGGATAACTTCATACAGGTTAACTTGAAGGACTACAAAAGTCTATTTGGGCCAGTTGCGGTGGCTCACGTCTGTAATCCCAGCACTCTGAGAGGCAAAGGCAGGTGGAATACTTGAGGTCAGGAGTTTGAGACCAGCCTGGCCAACATGGTGAAACCACATCTCTACTAAAAATACAAAAATTAGCTGGGCATGGTAGCAGGTGCCTGTAGTCCCAGCTACTTGGGAGGCTGAGGCAGTAGAATCACTTGAGCCTGAGAGGCAGAGGTTTGTCGTGAGCTGAGATTGCGTGGATCACTGTACTCCAGGCTGGGATACAGAGAAAGACTCTGTCTCGAATAAAAAAAAAAAAAAAAAAAGTCTATTCTAAGGAGACCTTTTAGAAGCAAAAGATAGTCCTATTTTTACATATCTTCCACAAAGACCAAATCTAAAAGGATGATCATGAAATCTGAGTGAATTAGCAGTAGAGCAGAATTTTTTTTTCTTTTTGCTTCTAACTGTTTATCAGAAGTCTAAGTAGATTTAATGTACTCAGCTTCAACTATGTGGGAATGTCATTAAAGATACATGTGTGATAGTTAATATTGCATGTCAACTTGGCTAGGCCTTAATACGCAGTTATTTGGTCAAACATTGTTTAGATGTTGCTGTGAGGGTATTTTGTATAGATGTGTTTAACATTTATAATCAGTTTACCTTACAAAAGAGATTACCCCTAATAATGTGGGTGGACCTCATCTAGTCAGCTGAAGGCCAAAGAACAAAACTAAAGTTTCCCAGAAGAAGGAATTCTGCCTCAAGACTAGAACACAGAAGTCCTGCTTGAGTGTCTTGACTGCTGACCTGCCATACTTATTTCAAACCCAAGACTGCAACTTGAGCTTTTACCTTTTTCTTGCCTGCTAGTCTGTCCTATGGATTTCGAACTTGTCAGCCTCTACAATCACATGAGCCAATTTCTTAAAATAAAACCTGCTCACATGAACATTCTTGCTCTCTTTCTTCTACTGGTTCTTGTGTTTCTCTTGAAAAATCCTGACTGCTACAATATGATATGTAATAAAACACAACTTCACTGAAACAGGAACTTGAACCCCTGTTGTTATAAAATCAGAGGATAAAAGCAAACAACTTAGCTAGTGTGAAGATTATCTGACGTTTTAGCATCTATCTCTCAGTTCTATACCCTCTGGTAATGTGAGGAAAATCTGATTCACAAGAAAGCCAAGAGACTGTCAAACATTTCCGTGTTTGCTAACTTGAGGATCTGATAACATCTTAAAATTTATTAGTTAGCAAATATCAACAGACTTACAAAACTACACATCCACAATTAAGAGACTTGGCTGACAATCAATAAGCAGCAGCATTGATTTTCATATACCTTAGGTTTTGCAGGTGAGGTCCTGGACCAGGAGGGTGCTGCTGTGGAGGTGGTGTAGCAGAGGGTGGAGCACTAAAGAAGGCACGGAAGCCTGGTGCTGGGGGAAGCATCTGCCCAACTCGCCCTTGTAGTAACTTGGGATTCATGGCAGCAAGTGGACTACCAACAAATCCAGGGACCCGTGCAAACTGGCTGGGAGACATCCGTCCAGGCTGTAGCTACAAAGAGGAACAAGATTTTAGATTCAGACAATCAGCAAGTCCCCCTGCTTTTCTCTACAGAAAAGTGAATACTGTTTCTATCAATAACTTTGTTTGAAAAAGTAAAGGCAAAAATAATTGTGATTAATAGCAGAAAAAAGGGGCTACTAATAAACTTTAGGAAACTAGGCGAGTTCTTTATTGGCAGGGCTAATCACAGGCTTACCTGTGCTCCTCCAAGAAGCTGTGCTCTCTGAAGGGGGCTGAGAACAGGAGGAACACTAGGAGGAAAAGGGTGACCCAGGAGGGAAGAGTTCTAAGGTAAAAAAAAAAAAAAAGAATATACTATAAAACAGGGGGTACATCACTATAATAAGGAAACTCAGCAGATATGCAGTATAAACTTGGATATAAAACTCTCAAATTATAGAGTCAAGCTCTGGAATATAATAAAAGAAATTATAAAAACACTATGACCATGTGACATGAAAATAAAGCAGTAGAATGTGGGACTGAAACAGTAGGGAACCAGATGATGACAATGAGTTTAGATTTTTAAAGATAGGAAAAGAGTTGATGGAAGAAACAACTGTCATCTGACCTAGGGACAATTAGTTCTAGAAATTTAAGTAAGGAGATTATAAAGAATAGGTATAATTTTGGAGATATCAGCCAATCTAAATAGTGGCAGTGATCATACAAACAGTGATCAGAAAATACATACTGCACATTTTTGTTAGGCTTACAGTGACATACCGGGACACTGCAGAGCTGGTTTGGAGACATCCTCTCACCATAGGGAGCAGGATAACGTGGTGGCATTGGGGGCCGAACATGGACAGGCTTCGGACACAGAATCTATCAGGAAAAACATATATACAACTACACTCAATGAAATCAGTTTTTCTTCCACCTACACTCCCTCCCCTCAAGTACTGGTAGAGACACAGAACTCAATGCAAAGCCCTACTTCTAAGCAAATGGCTATGGCTACAGGTTCAAATACAGAACCTTAGGCCACTTTCTCTCACAAATCAAGAAAAGTGTCAGTAGCAACTGAGGAAGATTTAGCTAATTCTCCAGTTATCCCCACCCTTCCATGCTGTCTGAGGGAGGTACCAGCAGATATTCTGACTTGCAAATTCTCTCCAAGAGGATATATTTTGGTAGCAACAAGGGAGAAGGAATGATAAGAGAGCTGGAGGATTAACTAAGTCCTATTCTGAAGCCCCTGTGATATGGCCGCCATGCTCAGCACTTTTGTGATACATTGTGACTCCACCATTTCATAGGATGTTGAGCCTAACTAGGCCATACCAACACCACCCTCCCCCCATACCTTCCAAATTGGCCTTCCTTTTCAGCTGCTGGTTTCAGGTGGAGGAAAGTCTATGGAACAGGACTGCACAGGCTCTAGGGAAAGCAGGGATATCTTAAAGGTAAAAAGGGATGTGGACAATGCTGTGTGTTCCCACTCCCCCCAGCTTTCAGTTATCTCTCTGACAATGTTTTGGGCAGCCAGCAAAACACTTTAAAAAGGATATATGTGCTAAATGTGGCTAACTACCCTTTTTTCTCCCCCAATTAAAAGGCAGCAGCAATAGTAGCATCAAAGGGTATCAGGGAATGTGTCTCTTATTTGTACTAATTTCTCCTCTAACTAGCTATTTTTCTTTCTAATCTAATGCCTACCCAAAATTTCCACCCTCCACCCAACATCACCAATTTTCCCAATAATTTTGCCCAGATTCCCAACATCCTGGGCTGGGTGCCTGTTAATGAGAGGTACCTGTTGGGTGAAGCTGGGTACAGCCATCTGCTTAGGTGGGGTGCCTATGGGGACAGCTCTAACGGGAGGACTCCCAATGATAGGTGAAGTTGACCGCCTTGGTAATGCACGTTCAGAAAGGTCTCGATCATCTTCTGGACCCTGGGGGGGCCTCTGAGGCAAGGCATATTCTAATACAGACACTGTAGGCATTTCCTAATTGAAGAAGTGGTAAAATAAAATAGAAATTAAGTAACTTGATATGTTTTTAGTAATCTCTACAGATGACAAGAATACCTTAAGAAATTATTTTTAAAATTTTTACTTTTAATTCACATATAGTAAAATTCACTTTTTGGTATATGGTTCTCTGAGTTTGGTAAGTGGCTCATGCCTGAAATCCCAGCACTTTGGGAGGCTGAGGTAGGAGGATCACTTGAAGCCAGAAGTTTGAGACTAACCTGGGCAACATAGCAAGACTTCATCTGTACAGAAATAAAAAACTTAGCCAGGCCTGATGGCATACACCTGTAGTCTTAGCTACTCAAGAGGCCGAGGTGGGAGGATCACTTGAGCCTGGGAGTTCAAGGTTACAGAGAGCTATGATTGTACCACTGCACTCCAGCCTGGGTGATAGAGCAAGACCCAGCCTCAAAAAAAAAAAAAAAAAAAAAGAGAGAACAGTTGTATCATTCCCCCAAATTTCTTTGTATTGTTCCTTTGTAGTTAACCCCTTCTGCCATGCCCAACCCCTATAATTTTGCATAGAAATGACTGGTTTTTTTTTGGGGGGGGGACAAAGTCTCGCTTTATCACCCAGGCTGGAGTGTGGTGGTGTGATCTTGCCTCACTGCAACCTCAGCCTTCCAGATTCAAGTGATTCTCCTGCTTCCACCTCCTGAGTAGCTGGGATTACAGGCGCCCACCACCACACCTGGCTAATTTCTGCATTTTTAGTTGAAACGGGGTTTTGCCCTGTTGGCCAGACTAGTCTTGAACTCCTGACCTCAAATGATCCACTTGCCTACGCCACCCAAAGTGCTAGAATTACAGGCATGAGCCACTGTGCCTGGCTCAGAAATGACTTTTTAAGTGATTCAAATCATAATCATACACTAACAAATTTAAATTCTAATGGCTCCCTTGCAACCTTTACCCTGGAGGCTGAAGAAAGGTATAGCTAAGTACTGGATGTAGTAGTCAACATAGTTCTAGCAAATGAAAGACTACAAACCCCTTCAAGTAAGGAAAAGATGACAACAGAAACCAACTTAAAATTTTTGGGTACTAGAAATTTTATATAAAGAGAAAGTATTTAATACCTGAGCAAGCAGCGGTCCTCGGATTCGCCTCAGAACTTCAGATCCATCCCAGATACTGGAATTCAGACTTCCTGGTTGGGGCTAACAAAAAAGGACAACAAACATACACAGTCTGAAATGTTGTATACTCTGTGAGTGACTTATCTGCTGTTGGGGAGCAAGGTTCCAAAATAGCCTCAAGCTGCTTTAGAATAAGAAATTACAGTGTTCCAGAATATACATTATTCCCCAACTTTAACTGCTATCATCAGGAAATATGTTATTAATTTTCTATGGCATATGTAAAATTTCTCATTAGAGTAGATAAAATAAAATGACAAAGTTCAATACTTCACTTAAATTTTTAGTCTGCTACAGTTCTCAAATCAGAGTAACTTACTTACTTGTAAAACTGGCCTGGTATGTACTGCCCTCATGATAGCTGGATCTTCTAGTTCATTTTCAATCACCATCTTACTGAGCCTTTCTGCCAGATTCTCCTCATGGTCACCCAGCAAATCCATTTCATCTCTCTCTCCATTGCCTGTTTGTTCATTAACTGCCACTGGGAGCTTTTCTTCCAATTCAGCTAGGCGCTCATGTGCTTCCTGCCAATCATCATCTATAAAATAACACAATTCATGTAAGAAATAGTTCACAGTGGTACAAAAAAAGTTGTATACAATTATTCTGTTTTTTTTTTTTTTTTAAGACAGAGCCTCACTCTGTCATCCAGGCTGCAGTGAAGTGGTGCAATCTCAGCTTATTGCCTCCTCCACCTCCTGGGTTCAAGTGATTCTCCTGCCTCAGCTTCCCAAGTAGTTGGGACTATAGGTGCCTGCTACCATGCCTGGCTAATTTTTGTAATTTTAGTAGAGGTGGTGTTTCACCATGTTGGCCAGGCTGGTCTTGAACTCCTGACCTCAAATGATTCACCCACTTTGGCCTTCTAAAATGCTGGGATTATAGGCATGAGCTACCGCGCCTAGCCTATACAATTCTTCTGCTAACCAAATGAATAACTCCAGAAGACAGGTAGAAAGTGAAGTTTCCACTTAGAAGCAGGAAATAAGGTTTAAACTAAGGGACATATAAAGTGTGCTTTTTACTATTAAAAGCAAATAACATCATACCAGGAATAAAATTCAAGCATGTGGATTAACACCTTAAAACATTTTCAATTATGTCCAATCCATATTCTGAAACTGTTTTCTAAATTGGTAATAGATATATATATATACACTACTACTTATTGTTTTTGAGATTCTATGGTATTTCAAGAAAAAACTTTAAAGAGAAGTTAAAACTCATAGCATTAGCATACAACTTTCTTTTAGATTACAAGTGCCATCTTCTTTACATGCTTTTGAAATCCATTCATTCCACTCAATTAATATTTGGTAAGCATTTATTATGTGACAAGCCCTGTTTTAGATGCATGGGATATATCTATGTGCAAAAAGAGACAGAGATTCCGCCTTCGTAAAACTTTCATGCAAGCAGGAAAGAGAGAGATAACAGACAATAGCATAATGATTAGATTTAACACTCTAAGATGAAACTGCTATCGGAATATAAAGGAAGAAAGGCAGATTAAAAATTTAAATAGATGGTCAGAGGTAGGCCTCATTGAGAAGATGACATTTGAGCAAAGATTCTAAAGAGTAAGAGAGTTAGCAATTTGGGTATCTGGGAGAAGAGCGTTCCAGGCAGAGGGACAGGACAGTCAGAATAAAGGCCTTAAGGTGAGCGATTGATGGTTTTGAAAAAGGCAAGGAGGACTGCGTTTGGAATGGAATGAGGAAGGTGGGGAGAGTAGAAGAAAATGAGGTCAAAAAGCCATGAGGAGGGAGCTCATTTTGGGCTGCTATGATTGAAATGAGAAGCCAATGGAAGTTTTCATTTGGCTTAACTTTTAAAACAATCACTCTAGCTGCTGTGCTGAAAACAGGCTGAGCAAGAGGAAGGGGTATTTCCTCTTTTATTTTAACTATGTCTGCTATTACTGCACACTACTATACAGTCTGTAGCACTGACATTAAGGTTGTTTTTGCATTTGGCATGTTGGCATCATTTTTTTTTTTGAATTCCATTACAGTACAGATTACAATCCTCAGAATCCTCTCTCAGCCACTCTAGAGCTAGATCTTACTTCCACTATATCTTACTCCAGTTTTCTCCAATCTTATCATTCCATTCTGCTTCCATCATGAAAGCTATACTCACAGTTTTGCTCCTTTCAATATCCTTTTTTATTTTTTGAGACAGGGTCTCACTTTGTCGCCCAGGCTGCAGTGCAATGGCATGATCTGGCTCATTGTAGTCTCGACTTCCTGGGCTCAGGCAATCCTCTTACCTCAGCCTCCCAAGTACTGGAACTACAGGTGTGTACTATCACACCAGGCTAATTTTTGTACTTTTTGTAGAGTCAGGGTTTCCCTGTGTTGCCCAGAGTGGTCTCAAACTCCCGGGCTCAAGCAATCTACCCACAACGGCCTTCCAAACTGCTAGGATTACAGGCGGAAGCCACTGCATTGGCCTTTATTTTCAGGTATTCAAATATGAAACTTCTTCCTCCCCATTGGATCTACTCCTAAATAATCCTTTCATTTTATTCCTTCCTTTACTTAATCTAAACAACTACTTTCTTACCCACAAAAAGTATTTTGTATATGTTATATGGCATTCTTTTTTTAGTTACATGTTTTATATGTTTTATAAAATTCAACAGACAGGGATAATAGATAATTCCCTTTATAACCAACATAGAAACAGAGATTTTCTTTTTCCTGCTTTCAAACAAAATACATGTTAAAAAATTCAAACACTATAAACACACCTGCATACTTTTATGTGAAAGCTCCCTGTAATTCCATAGCTGTGTTAAGTTTTAAACACTTTTAAGCTGTGTAAAGTTTATAAAGTTAACTTGATTCTTTTTATTTAAGCAATATGTCTTGGACATCTTTTCATGCATGCATACACAGGTATAACTACTGATATTACCTCATTCTTTTTAAAACCTACATAAGATTTCATTTTATTGCTAAACTATAATGTAATTTATCTTTTACTGGTAAACATTTAAATTATTTACAATTTTCCAATATGATAATTAATACTGTAATAAGCATACATATCTTAACATTTTATGCGACTGTTTAAATAGACTAATTTTCTTTTAGAATCAGACTATATTAACAGTTAAATTTTGCTATTTTTTACCATACGATGATGATGTGTCGCATAACACTAGTGACCCAAAGAGTGAGGGAAGTGGGGCTTTCAAATGTTTAATTTTGGTATCACAGGACATACTGCCTAGTTTGGGGGCACTAAGGTAGACTGAATTTATTAGTTGTGGTAAAGGGATTCCTTAAATTGTGGATCACTTTGCCATCACTGGGATAAAGTTTGTGGGCAAAAGCTATAAAAATATCCTTAATTAAGCCTCTGGGACATGGGTCTTCTTTCTAATTATGCGGTATATTCTTTCCCACCCAACAGCTTCCTCTTACTTGAGTGACTAGTCAGGTAGCACTCTTCCTTTAAACTGTCATCTTACAGAAAAGAATTTAAGGTAGCCATTTTATGATGATGGTCTCTGATAAGCCTACCCTGTTTGTGTTCCAAAAAATGAAAATATCCACTTTAAATGAAAATTACAGTATTGATCTAAATGACTAGTCATCTGAAAGAAAATATTTAAATAATAATGTAATTAAAAACCAACTGTGACATTCAGATTTCTGTCATCCTTGGTAAGGAATAGTAAGCTGAGACAGGATAAATTGTTTTTTGCAATTTTACTAACTTAGCAATGCCTTAAGAATGGGAATCTATAATCTGGAATTGAGGGATTTGTAAAAACATTTATTTCCCAAATTTAAGTTCATTTGTTAGTGGATTGGTTCTAATGCAGTAGAGCTCTAATTTGCATGCTTTTCCATCACTACTTCCCACGGTCATGCTTGCTAACTTTACCAGATTCTATCAAATATGGATAATTTATTTCTCCTTAATAATAACATTTTAAAAATATTGGTTAAGTAGCCATATTCTGTGGAAATAGATCTGTGGTGAATTGATTGTTACATTTTCAAACATGTAAACAAAGGAATCTATGCCATAAAATACCATCATCATGAAAATTACCTAAAGTAGTATCTCAGAGATCTTATGCCCTTACTATAAAAGAATATTTCACCCTGTATCTTTTTCAAATGACTGAAAAATATAGTTACTTAGATATGCCAATACTTGACCTGAATCCATTACTGGTCAAAATGATAAAAGGTGGGCAAAAGAATAACGGAGAAATGAAGGGAAAGAGATTATCTTTAATAACAAACTAACCTATACCCTGATGTGGGTTACTGAATTCCTGGTTGCTTCTATAAACTTAAACTTGTAATAACAACCCCTGAAGCCTGTCTCAGGGATAGTTTTGAAAGAAAACAAAATAAAAAGGAAGTAGAAGTCATATAATTTTAAGACAATCCCAATCTCTAAAGACTATAGTAGCTATTAATTAAAGGGAGGTAGAAAGAAGGGTGATTCCTTCCAAGTGGAGGCAGGAGATTTCCAAAGACTCCCCACAACTATTTTAACATAACTGGTAGTTTACAGTAACTGTATTTATAGTTACTCAACCCATCACTCTTCCTCGTTTGTTAAAATGAGGATAATAATAGTACCTATATCACAAGGTTGCTGTGAAGATTAACAATATATGTAAAACATTTAGAATGGTGCCTAGCACATAATAAGCACCATGTAAGTGTAAGCTTTTATTTTTAGAGAATGAGTTGGGATTACTGCAACACTATTTATTGCTCTACGATGATGCAAACATTTTTTCATGCAGAAGACAGTGACTAGTTGCTTAAGGAAAGGTCGCCATTTGTAACTAGTGACCTAAAATGTCCACTGTACTAGCAGGTATTATTCAAGATGTCCACTATATGAATTAAAAAATCATAAAATCAAAACAATGTCAAAGATCTGACATTTCACCTCCTGATTTAAATTCTCTATACCAGCTTATATCAAACTGCAGAGGAGTATCAAAGAAGTCACAGGTTGACTTGGAAAACAATTTTCTTTTTATAGTATTTATACCAAGCAGTTATGAGGAATTAAGATCTTCACTTTGCAATTCAAGTACATTACAATCTCAAGGGAAAGGGCTCACCTTTGGAAATCTTTTCTCCATTATAAACTTTCTTGGCAAAAGTCCTTTCTAATTATCCTTTGGCCCTAAGGTACAAAGTGGGCTAATCATATGCCATTTCACTGCCTTTACTTGGTACTATCTGTTCATTTACTGTGCAAAACTAATGGCTTTTTCAGCATGTGTGCACTTTTCTTCTTTCCCATCATATAAAATATAGTTCTGCACACTCTAACATCCTTTTAAGGCAACATTATCCCCATCTTATGAGAAAAAAATAGAAACTCAGGAAAAAAAGACTGTCCACAGCACTCTGGAAGTCAATGAGAAGGCATGACTCCCCTTTTGTCCAGGTTAAAACTGAGAATGTGGTACTATTCTGCCTTATTTTAATAATGTCTATAAATCAATTCTGGTTAATTCATTTTAATATTGAGGGACGTGTTGAAAAAAATGGTAACATGAGCACATGTTGGTAGCTTCTATGGTATTCTATTTTTAAATTATTTGATAATTAATTTTTTAGAGACAAGGTCTCACTCTGTTACCCAGGCTGAAGTGCAGTGGCACCATCATAGCTGCTGTATCCCTGAACTCCTGGGCTCAAGGGATCTTCTTGCCTCAGTCTCTTAAGTGGCACATACCACCATGCTTGGCTATTTTTCAAAAAAAAATCTGTGGCAAAAGGCAAAAGAGTCTTACTATGTTGTCCAGGATGGTCTTGAACTCCTGGCCTCAAGTGATCCTCCTGCTTTGGCCTCTCAAAGTGCTGGGGAGCTGTGGGCTTGAGCCACCACAAATAGCTTACTGTGTTCTATTGGTTGTCACTAAACTATCTTCCAAATATAATTTGCAATTCACATCAGTTTCCTGCTTTTTTAATTCTATTCTACGTCTCTTTGCCTGTGATCTCAATGGAGAGAGAATAGCATCTTGGATCATGATTACTTCTGGACAAACTCATTTCCTAACCCATGGCTATAATCCAAAAGGTCTTTAATTCCCTTCCATATGAATCTAACTTCTACTTTCAACACTTTTCTCGCTGCTTCTAATCATGACAAAGTTTTAGTTACTGAATTTTACAAATGACTGACAATATTAAAATGTCTTTATTTTTGCTAGTTTATTCAACTCAGTATAAGCTTTAATAAATTTATTAGGTCCCTGCAAAACCAGTGCCCATTATAATACCTTAAAGCCTCTTATTTGTTTTTGATACTTAACATTTTGGGTTTACCAACTATTGCTAACTTTCCTCTTCTTCCTTATGACTTAACTTGGAGTTTTCTTGCACAGACCGAAGTGTTCCAACTTCTGTCTGTGAATCATACATATTTATATTTTTGAACATAACACTGTTTTTGCTGCTTTCAGCACCAAGTCTAAGCAAACATATCTGCATTGACTCTTACCTATTCAGTTGCTTAAAAATAATAGTTTCGACCAGGTGCAGTGGCTCAGGCCTGTAATCCCAGCACCTGCGGAGGCCAAGGCAGGCACATCACAAGCTCAGGAGTTCGAGACCAGCCTGGCTGATGTGATAAAACCCCGTCTCTACTAAAAATACAAAAATTAGCTGGGTGTGGTGGTGGGTACCTTTAATACCAGCTACTCGGGAGCCTGAGGCAGAACTGCTTGAACCCGGGACGTGGAGGCTGCAGCGAGCCAAGATTGTCCCACTGCACTCCAGCCTGGGTGACAGAGCAAGCTCCATCTCGAAAAAGAAAATAAATAAATAAATAAACATACATATCTATATCCAGGGATGGACAAAATTTCATCTGTGCATACTTTTCTAACCAATGAGGCCTTTCTTCCACCAAAATTCTTGGTATAAAAAGCTTTGTATTTTGTTGAAGATATGGTAAGTTGCAAACTTATATAATATACCAGTGATAGACTGAATTTTAAAACACATATGCCCACACATTAGGGTCTGAGTTTTCTACTAGTACACTAGTTTTCCTTAAGTTATATGTTATACAAGTTGGAGGGAGGCAGGGAAAAGAAAAAAAAAAAGAAAGTTATATGTTATACAAATAAAAATTCCTCTCATCTAGGATTAGTTTAAATCTCTCTTAAATGTTTACTTCTCTAAACATTTGAATCCCTCATAGGCGCAACCTGTAGTCATAGATAATATAGCTGGAAGGGGCAAGGCTTACAGAAGACCTGATTTTATAGGTGAGGCAAAAAGAGACCCAAAGGAGCAGGGTAGATGCTGCTTCCACTGAAGAATGAACAATTCTGACTAAGATGAGGAACAGAAGAATATTTTGCCAAGTTAGTGAATGAAGTTACTCCTAATAAGATAACGTAATTCTAAAAGACAGCACTTGAAAACAGCAAGAAGCCAAGATGATATTATAAGAGAAAGATGTCACTTACCAACTGCACCTGACCCAAATGTATCATCATTGAATTGATCAATCTCTTCATCTTCTTCTCCAAGTCCCTGAAATGCATCTTCATCTTCATCCAGAGGACAATCCTCCAAAGACTAAAAAAGAGAAGAGACATTAGTTATTTATGAAATTCACACCCTCATTTTAAAAAGGCTCTAAAAATGTTCATCTTACCTTCGCAATGAACATAATTGCTTCATTATGACTTTTTGTAAAGATGGCATTTTTTTTCTACTTCCCAATTTCCCTGACACTTGAAGATTTCATCATCTTTCTTTCACTTTCTATTTCCTATTCCTTATTTAATTCTTGTCTCCCCCTACAGCATTCCACTTTTCTAAGAATCTAACAACAGCAGTTGCTCAACGCAACCAAGAAATTAAGCACGCAACTTCCCTTACATCACTGGTTGGAACAGTGATGACAACTAATAATGAACCCTTTATTTTCTTGAATCTTTGTGTATCTTTTCCAGCAAAATTCTCATCTTTCTCATTATATTCATACCATCTTTTCAACTATAAGTCCCTTTTAAAGCTTTGTCTTCATTTTCCATCTTTCTTATCTTTCCTATAGGCCAAAACTCCAGTGACTAAACAGAAAGGTAGGTCTTCAACTACAATTCAATGAACTCTGGAAAGCTGTAATAAAAGCTCAAGTTCTGGCTCCATTCTTCCAATCAGTGTGAAAATGGACAACTCAGAAAATTTCTAATTAACTCGTCAAATACTTTTTAAGAACCTATTGTGTCTAAGGCTCTGTGCTAGGCTGTAAGGCTCAGTCTCTTACACTGTAACGCAGAGACAATACCAACTATGGCAGAGAGTTGTGATGATCAAAGCAGAAAAGATTACAGATTATCGAACAAAGTCACCACATCTTAGGTGTGTTCTATTTTCCCCCCTCACTTCAATTTTACTCAACTGATTTACTCTCCAAGTTTTCCTTTCAGTTTGGTCTTGGATCATTCCTATCAAGTATGCCTGTCCTCAATTTTCAAAAATTCAGAATCAGAATTCCATATTCTATCAGTAAGTACTTTTGTGATATACCTTGCCAGGCTACCTCTTAGCTACTCTGTTTACAAAAGAAAGATGAGGTCAAAGGGTGTTATTCTAATCGCCGGAGCCCTTCCAGACTCATGCAAATCAGGCCTGCAACTGCTTCCTTATCAGAGGCAACTTCCAGCAGTAGTCCCTTCCAGATCACAATGATCTTCTTAACCAAACCACTGCTTTTCAAAATTAAAAATTCTTAAGGATCATTCACATCAGTTTTTTCAAGCTTCAAATCCAGAAAGTCTACGCCCAGAGATTAGGAGTCGCTTAAGGTCATAGAGTGAATTGGTGACAGGGTCAATGCTGTCTGTTGTTATTGCTACATTCCCGGGACCTTCACCAAACCTATGTCTTCCAGCACTAGCCCCGAAGAAACTTCGGCAGGACACGCCCCCTTCCCAACTCGGAGCCCTCTTTAGTAAACGGGCTAGGGCCCTAGTCCAAGGGCAAGCCCAGGACCCCTTGACCTGATGGTAGCCTGTGTGAAGAGGGTGTGTGTCAGTGTAATTTGAGTGGGGGGTGGGTGGTGGGGTGGTACCGGGTCCAGGGCGGGAAACGGCTCTGGGAATTCCCGAGTGACTCTTAAGAAAAGCTCCCATGTAGATGCAATGCTCTACCTTCCACGGCTCCTCTAGGGGTGGGGGCTGGGGTGTGGTCTGGTTGGTTACAGCACTTAACGGGCCCTCCCTACCCTAAAACGGAGGCCAACTTTCACCATCGGTAACTAATTGGACTGTCTCGACCCCTGAAGCCAGCTCCCAGGCCTAGGATTAGACCCGCGACCCCAGGCCAGTCGCGCCCCTTTAGGTCCTGAGACTCCCTCAGCCCGCCCCTTGCCCCGTAAGAACTCGGGACGGGCGCGCGGAGGGGGAGTTGAGAGAAAGGGGCGCGGAAGGGAGGGAGGGTTCACTTCCGGTCGCAACAGCTCACCTCGTAGCGGAACATTCTTGGGGAGGGGGGGCAGGGAGCGGGGAGGGGAGTGGGGGAGGGAGGGAAGAAGCGCTGACTCCTCGAGCTCCTCCGCGCGCGGGTCCTCCACCGGCTCGCGACCCCTGGCCGCCGCCGTACGCCGGAGCGTGCGTGGGGACGTGCGCAGGCGCGCCTCAGGCAGGGCGGCCACCCCGCTCTGCGCCCGGCGGCGGCGGCTGCGCGGGGACAGATTTGGCGTCCAGCTTCCTAGTCTCAGCGGCGGGAAGGAGGTCCCGTGGCGAGAGACTGCGCACGCGCTACCGGTCTTGGGCTGCCTGGCGAACGGGGCTTGCAACTCCGCCCCCTCTTTCTCCTGGCCCGCCCGGCGCTAGGCTGGTAGCTCAGGGGCCGGTCACGAGTTCTCCGTCACCCGCGGGGCGGAGAAAACCCTTATGATTGTCACAGGTTATGGCTCTGAAGATTCCTGGGCTTAGTTAGCCTGGGCTTCTAGACATGGAGATTCCCAGGCTGTTTTTCCAATGTCCGACTCTTCGGGCTGCTCGGGGGTCTCCCCGTTACGATCTGCGCCTTCCGCAGGGCAAAAAGAATGGAAAGTTGCTGGTCTTCGAAAGGGGCGGACTTCGTCGCCACTTTCAGCGGCTCGTCGGCTGCTGAATTCACAGCAGGTCAGGGCTGTGATTTATGTGGCTCAAGGTGATGATGGCGCCCATTTATTTTGAAATGTCTAATACAGGTTCCTGGAGGTTTAACTAGGGTAGTATTTTTAGGCGCTAGGCTCATCAGGCGCGAGGAGCTGCGGAGCCTTGAAGGGCACCACGGCCGTGGGTCGCGGGCCACGCAGCGGCAGGGTCTTCGAACCCGAGTGCGCCACTGGGTGACGCCACTTCCTTAGAAGATCGAGCCCAGAGAGGAATGTGTCCAGCTTAGAAGCTTCGGCCCCCTGGGTCCTGAATTCTGTTAGATGGTTTGTTACCTCTAGCACGTTCCATGACCTTCTTGCCCGTTTGAACTCATGGAACGGTATTTTTTCCCTTGAGATAAAACTTGCACCACAAAGAATGAATTCTTATGGGTTTCGCAATCCGTTTCTTCTCCGGGTGTCTTAAAATGCAGCCTCGCCTCGGAATGGCATACAGTAAATTCCCTAAATGTTAGTGTGTCTGGATCATTTTGAGTAGCAGACACGTTGAATTTGTAAAGAAGAGTTCTGGGTGGGAGCTGGTGCTACTGGCTAGGAAACTTTGGGCAACTTACCTAAACCTCTCTAAGCCTTAGTTTCTTGTAAAATGGGTATAATTACACCTGCCTCATGATGCTAACACTACTACTAACGCCGCCGGGGACTCTGCTAGGCAAATTATATGGATTATCTCATTGAATCCTTCCTTATGTGCTTCCCATGAGGTAGGTTCTGTTATTTTCTCACTTTGTAGTTGAGGAACCTGAGGATTAGCGACATTAATGTGCCTCCAACCACCCAATAGCAAGTGGCAAAACTAGCAGCTGAGATTTTTGTCTGATTGTAAAAAACCCAGTGTCTTAATCACTGTGCCAAAATAACAAAAGCAAATGTGGACACGGGCCAGGCCTGAACTTTAAAGAAGTGGAGCAGGCCAGGGACAAGATATTTTATTGGTTTTCAAGCATGCATGGAACATTATAAAACATCAGGTACTAAGTAACAGTAGATCTGAATAATTACCAAAGAATTGGTACCATGTAGACCAAGGGTTAGCAGCCTATAGTCCACAGTTGAATCTGGCCAGCAACCTCTTTTTGTAAGGGAAGCTTTATTGCAATACAGCCAACCTCATTTATTTACATATTGTCTTTGGTTGCTTTAATGTTACAAAGTCAGAGTTGAATCATTATGATGGATCCCATGTGGCCTGTAAAGTATAACATATTTATTGTTTGGCCCTTTACAGGGTTTGCTGATCCTTGATCTTGCAGATCATGTTTTCTGGTCATTATGTAAGATATCGATAATAAAAGACTAGGAAAAACGTCTTATATTTTCAGAAATTTCAATAAGAGAAAATAATGGAAAGCAGAAAATACTTAAAACGGAGTGATAAACGTATTAGTATATCAAAAACTTTTGGACACTGCCAAAAACAGTATTTATATAAGAAAATAGGGGCTGTGTGTGTAATCCCAGCACTTTGGGAGGCTGTGGTGGGTGGATTGCTTTAGCTCAGGAGTTCCAGACCAGCCTAGACAACATGGCAAACAGCATCTCTACAAGAAATACAAAAATTAGCTGGGCTAATTTCTTTATTAGCTGCTCTGCATTATTTTTGGTGCTGGTGTTGTGCACCTGTGCCTGTAGTCCCTGCAGCTACTTGGGAGACTGAGGATGAAAATAGGGAAGCCTGAATGTAAATGAACTATAGAATAAACTCAAAGAAAGTTCAAAGAAAGAAATGCTGCAGAGTAGGAATTAAAGGATCAGAAAACAAGGTATATAGACAGGATCAACAAAATTTCCCATTTTCTCTTACGCAACACCTGTCTGTAAGGGGATCGAAAGTCCTTTTAAAAGAATAATGTATTTTTAGGCCATGCATGGTGGCTCACGCCTGTAATCCCAGCACTTTGGGAGGCTGAGGTGGGTGGATCATGAGGTCAGGAGTTTGAGACCAGCCTGGCCAACATAGTGAAACCTTGTCTCTACTAAAAATACAAAAATTAGCTGGGCATGGTGGCGCGTGCCTGTAATGCCAGCTACTCAGAGGCTGAGGCAGGAGAATTGTCTGAACCCAGGAGGCGGAGGTTGCGGTGACCCGAGATTGCGCCATTGCACTCCAGCCTGGGTAACAAGAGTGAAACTCCATCTCAAAAAAAAAAAAAAAGAAAAAAAAGATGGAGAAGGTACAAGTTCTTTTCACAAGTGATTCTTTACACATAAGGTGTGATGTCTCTGGGAAGTGTCCCTCAGGTTTGTGGGAGAAGGGAGGTCTTTCCTGCATATCAAGTACACGGGAAACGTTATTGACAGCTGAGGAAGGCCATCAGTTAGAGAAAGCCACCACACCAGCTTTCTTTGGCATTATCTGTGATTTCTGAAAGTGCTGTAAATAAGCCAGTATAGTATTTACAGACTCTATACATTGTTTCTTTTTTACTGTTTGTGTTTTTGTTTTTGTAGCCAGACAAGGTCTCTGTCATTTGGGCTAGAGTGCAGTGGCATGATCACAGCTCACTGAGCTTCGACCTCCTGGTCTCAAGTGATGCTCCTGTCTCAGCCTCCCAAACTGCTGGCATTACAGGCATGAGCCACCACACCTGGCCTGTTTCTTTTCTAATTGTAAAAAAAGCACGACATAAAATTTACTTTCTTGTGAGACTAGTAGGAGACATTTTCATCAAGTAACTTATGTCTCTAAAACACTGATTCCAGACTTTAGCATACATTTAGAATTGCCAGATGGCTTGTTAAAACATAGGCTACTGGGCTCCATCCCCAGAGTTTCAGATTCAGTAGCTGGGAAGTCAGGCCTGAGAATTTGCATTTGAAACAAGTTCCCAGATTATGCAGATGCTACTAGTTTGGTGACTACATTTGGAAATCCTACATTGTCCATTAGTGCTTGCATGGTTATAGAGGGAGAAAAGAGTAGTGAGCTGCACCCAGGGTCATTTCTCATGTAGTGAAAAAGTTATGACAGACCTCCCAGAAAGTAATGGGAACCCTTAGTACAGTAGATCTTAGCGGAAAAGAATTACCCATATAATAAAAGTAACTGTTTACAAGGCAAAATTTCTGATGGACTAAACATGGCCACAAATTCTTTGACAGTTCTCCCATTTAATAATTAAGTGATTGGTTTTTATTATTTATTTTTCAGAGATGGGGTCTCACTCTAGTAGGATTAGAGTAGCAGTGCTGTAGTGCAGTGGTGCGATTGTAGTTCACCCCAGCCTCAAACCCCTGGGCTCGAGATCCTCCTACCTCATCCTTCTGAATAGCTGGGGCTGCAGGCACACACAACTGCACCCAGCTTATTTATTTTTTATTTTCGTAAAGGCAGGATCTCACTATGTTGCCCAGGCTGTTCTCAAACTCCTGGCCTCAGCCTCCTGAATAACTGGGATTACAGGTGCAAACCATCACACCCTGCTACTTCTCCTATTGAGAGGTAGGCTCTCTGTTCCCTTTTCCTTGAATCTGGACTGGACTGTGACTGCTTTGACTGATGGGATATGGAAGTGGAGATCCTCTGCCACTTCTGGATCACCTTTAAGAAGATTGGCAGTCTTAAGTCCATGTAAAATACCCAGCTGCTTTGCTGAAGAGATCATATGGAAAAACCCTGAAATTACGTGAAGAAGGCAGGTCCAGCTGTATTTAGCTTACCTAATCATCCCAGTCAAGACACCAGATGTGTGAATGAAGCTGTCTTGGACTCTTCACACCTGCTCAGCTATCAACCGAACATTGTGACTCCATTCCATGCTGTGGAGAGCAGAAGAATCACTCAGCAAAGCTGTTCCCAAATTCCTGGCCCATAAAAGTATTTTGTAGATACATAGATATATATAATAAAGTGATCGTAGTTTTAAGCCACAAAGTTTGTTTGTTTTGTTTGCTTGTTTTTTGAGACAGGCTGCAGTGCAATGGTGCAATCATGGCCCACTGCCACCTCAAACTCCTGGGCTTAAGCCATCCCCCCTTCTCAGCCTCCCTAGTAGCCAAGCCTGCAGGCATGTGCCACAGCATGTGGCTACATATATGTGTGTACATTTCAGCCACATAGTTTTAGAGTAGTTTATTGCTCACTAATAGTAGGAAGATGTCCGTTTAAAAAAATTATACAAAACTTGGAAATAAGGAAAAAGAATTGTTGTGTGCCTTGCAATGTTGTAATAAGAGCATTATCTAACAAGCCCGTGTAAAGGTCATTCAAAGTTCTATGGAGAGGTAAACTTGTTTGACTTAGTGTTTATTATTAATGAGATCCCAGACTCAGTAAAGTTAGATATTAATTTGTAGAAGATTAACAAGTTGCAAATTATTTTTGTCCAGTAGAGATGATTTCATTTTGGTGGGATAGATAATCTCAAAGGAGACAGTTTTATTGTCACACAGGTCATTAACCAACATTATATTTAACTTTTGAGTCTTAATCCAGCATTTTTCTTCACTATATAGTTCATAGTTTCTTGTATCCTCCTTTGAATTAGCTTCACCACCTTGCTGTTTCTTTTTCATTAATAAGATAAATAAATATTTGACACATGCTCATAACATAATTGAAAGATAATTTTTTTTAACTTTTTGAAAGTTATAGTTGGACAAACTATTAACCTTTTTTATTTTCGCCCGGGATTCAATTCAATACGTATTTATTGAGAATGTATTAAGTAAAAGGGTGAGAGTGATATTTACACTATAGCCTTCTGTGCAATAGCATTATGTCTTTAAAAACCTGATATACATACCTTAATTAAAAAATACTTTATTGTTAAAAATGCTAATGATCATGTGAGCCTCCAGTGATTCTTAACCTTTTCCCTGATGGAGGGTCTTGCCTTGGTGTTGATGGCTGCTTACTGGTTGAGGAAGTGGTTGATGAAGGTTGGGGTGGTTATGGCAAATTCTTAAAATAAGACAAGGAAGTTAGCTACCTCAATTGACTTTTCCTTTGGTGAAAGATTTCTCTGTAGCGTGCAATGCTGTTTGACAACATTTTACCCACGAAGTAGAACTTTTAAAATTGAAGCAATTCTCTCAGACACTGCTTTATCAACTAAGCTTATATAATTCTCTAAATCCTTTATTATTATTTGAGCAACGTTCACAGCATCTTCACCAGGAGAAGATTCTATCTTAAGGAAACTCTTTTCTCATGTACAAGAAGCACCTCCTTACCTGTTAAACATTTAATAATGAGATTGCAGGAATTCAGTCACATCTTCAGGCTCCACTTCTAATTGTAGTTCTCTTGGTATTTCCATCACACCTGCAGTGACTTCCTCCACTGAAGTCTTGAAGCTCTCAAAGACATCCATGAGAGTTGGAATCAACTTCTTCCAAAGTCCCGTTAATGTTCGTAGTGTTATGAAATATATTATATATATAGGTTTTCATACACAGGAAACAGAATCTCTTTGACCTTCTGATAGTTGAACAAGTGGAGGTTTCTGCGGGATGGCCACCCAGGGAGGGCATGGGAGCTCTATGTCCCTTCCTCCATACCTCTCCCTATGCACCTTTTCATCTGTATCCTTTGTGATACCTATATAATAAAAAGGTAAATGTAAGTGTTTTCTTAGTTCTGTGAGCCATTCCAACAAATTATTGAACCCAAAGTGGGGGTCATGGGAACCCAACTTGAAGCTGGTTGGTCAGAAGTTCCAGAGCCCCAGACTTGCAATTGGTGTTTGGGGGAGGAGGGAGTAATCTTAGGAATTGAGCCCTTAAGCTGTGGGAACTGACACTATTTTCAGGTAGTATCAGAATTGAATTGGAGGATACCCAGCTGGTCTTCACTGCTTGTTGGTGTGGAAAATTCCCCACACATTTGGTCACAGAAGTATTCTGTGTTGGTTGTGGTGTGAGAGCAGAGGGAAAACAGTTTGAGTTTTTCCACGACAGTGTTGATACTTTTTTTTTTTTTGAGATGGAGTTTCGCTCTTGTTACCCAGGCTGGAGTGCAATGGCGCGATCTCGGCTCACCACAACCTCCGCCTCCTGGGTTCAGGCAATTCTCCTGCCTCAGCCTCCTGAGTAGCTGGGATTACAGGCATGCGCCACCATGCCCAGCTAATTTTTTGTATTTTTAGTAGAGACGGGGTTTCACCACGTTGACCAGGATGGTCTCGATCTCTTAACCTCGTGATCCACCCGCCTCGGCCTCCCAAAGTGCTGGGATTACAGGCTTGAGCCACCGCGCCCGGCCCAGTGTTGATACTTTGATCCCTTTCTATGACTCATGATGTTCTTTTCTTGTCCGCGGAGGAGGGTGGGCAGGGCGGATAAGTGCAATGGCACGATCTTGACTTACTGCAACCTCCACTTCCTGGGCTCAAGCCATCCTCCCATCTCAGCCTCCTGAGAAGCTGGGGCTATAAGTGGGCACCATCATGCCTGGCTAATTTTTTAATTTTTTTGTAGGGATGGGGCTTTGCCATGTTGCCCATACCCAGCCTCACAAATGTTCTTAATGGCATTTAGGATGGTGACTCCTTTCCAGTTTTTTTTCCTTTTTTTCTTTAGTCATCCAGAAGCATCCAGAAAGTTTTCAATTTTCTTTGCCCAGATCCATCAGAGGAATCATTATCTATGGCAGCTATAGCCTTACAACATGTATTTCTGAAATAATAAGACTTGAAAGTTGAAATTTCTCTGTGGGCTGCAGAATGGATGCTGTGTTAGCAGGCATGAAAACAATATTAATCTTGTACATCTCCATTAGAGTTCTTGGGTCACCAGCTGCATTATCAATGAGCAGTTATATTTTGAAATAAACCTGTTTTTTGTTTTTGTTGTTGTTGTTGTTGAGTAGTAGGTTTCAACAGTAGGCTTAAAATATTCAGTAAATCACGCTACAAATGGATATGCTGTTGCTAGTCAGGCTTTTCTGTTTAATTTATAGAGCACAGGCCAGGTAGATTTAGCATAATTCTTAAGGGACCTAAGTTTTTTTTTAGAATGACAAATAAGCATTGGCTTCAACTTAGAGTCACCAGCTGCACTAGCCCGTGACAAGAGAGTCAGCCTGTCCTTTGAATCCTTCAACCCAGGCATTGAAAGGCCTAGAGGGCATCTTCTTGCAATATTTTGTCTGCATTGAAAATCTGTTGTTCGATGTAGCCACCTTCATCAGTGATCTTAGCTAGATCTTCTGGATGACTTGCTGCAGCTTCTACATCAGCACTTGCTGCTTTATTTTGTACTTTTATATTATGGAGATGGCTTCTTTCCTTAAACCTCATGAACCAAGCTCTGCTAGCTTCAAACTTTACTTCTGCAGCTTCCTCACCTCTCTCCACTTTCAATGGATTCAGAGAGTTAGGGTGTCTGGATAAGGCTCTGGCATAAGGGAATGTTGTGGCTAGTTTGATCTTTTATCCAGACAGCTAAACTTTCTTTGTAACAGCAATAACACAGTTTTACTTTCTTACCATTTGTGTGTTCACTGGAGTAGCATTTTAAAATCCTTTCAAGAGCTTTTCCTTTGCATTCACAAGTTGGCTAACTTCTTGGCCCAAAGGCCTAGTTTTTGGCCCATCTTGCTTTTGACATGCCTTCCTCGCTAAGCGTAATCATTTCTAGCTTTACAGTGAGAGATTTAAAGTGAGAGATGTGTGACTCTTTCACTTGAACACTTAAAGGTGATTGTAAGGTTATTAACTGGCCTAATTTCAATATTGTTGTATCTCAGGGAATAGGGAGGCCCAAAGAGAGGGAAAGAGATGAGGGAACAGCTAGTTAGTGGAACACACACAACACTTACTAAGTTTGCCATCTTGTGAGGGTGCAGTTCCTGGTGCCCCAAAACAATTACAGTAGTGACAATAAAGATCACTGATCACAGATCACTGTAATAGATATAATGAAAAAGTTTGAAATATTGTGAGAATTACCAAAATATGAGACAGAGATATGATTTCAACACTTGCTGTTGGGAAAATGGTGCTGATAGACTTGCTCAATGTAGGGTTGCCAAAATTTTTCAATTTGTAAACAACACAATTATCTGTGAAGCATAATAAAATGAGATATTAGGTTGTTATTGTTTCTGTAACAAAATTATATTTCTGTAGGTCAGAAGTCTAAAATGGGTTGCAGAACTACATTTCTTCCTTGAGGCTCTAGGGGAGAATTTGTTTTTTGGTTGTTTTTAGCCTCCAGAGACTACTTGCATTCCTTGGCTTGTGGCCCCATCCTCCATTTTCAAAGCCAGCAGCATACATCTTCCAAACTCTTTCTCTATCTGCTTTTGTTGTCATATTTTTCTCTCTCATTCTCCTACTCCCTTGTTACAAAGATCCTGTGATAACATTGTGTCTGCACCTGGATAATACAGGATAATCTTCCCCATCTCAGAATTCTTAATTTAATTATACCTGCCAAATCTTTTTTACCATGTAAAATAATATATTCACAGCTTCTGGGAATTAGGACATGGAAATATTTGGGGAGCCCATTTTTAGCTTATGGCATGTGGTATGTATAAGTCATTGGGGTATACAAAATGATTTCTGGTAGTATAATGAGAAAAAATTTTAAAGTTTAAGTTTGTGTTTTATGTGCTACTTAGAGATGAAAAATGAAGATTCACTAGGTGAACTATGTCCATAGGTTCTTTGTTTATTTCAGTAACTCCCAAGACAATTGGGGCTATGTTCACTAACATGCTGTTAGTTACATATTGCTGCATACCAAACTACCCTAAAATTTAGCAGTGATATGGTTTAGCTGTGTCCCCACCCAAAATCTTATCTTGAATTTTAATCCCCATAATTCCCACATACCAAAGGAGAGGACAGCTGGAGGTAATTGAATAATGGGGATGGTCTTCCCCATGCTGCTCTCATGATAGTGAGTTCTCACAAGATCTGATGGTTTTTATGTGTTTGCTAGTTCCTCCTGCATTTGTTTTCCCTCCCACCACTTTGTGAAGAAGGCGCCTTGCCTCCCCTTAACCTTCTGCCATGATTGTAAGTTTCCTGAGGCCTACCCAGCCATACAGAACAGTGAATCAATTCAACCTCTTTCCTTTATAAATTATCCAGTCTCAGGCAGTTATTTATAGCAGTGTGAAAATGGACTAATACAAGCACTTAAAACAAAAATAATTTATTATCTCACATAGATTTTGGAGGTCAGGAATTGGGTGCAGCTTAGGTAGGTGGTTCTGGCTCAGGGTGTTTCAGGAGATTGCAGTCAGAATGTGGGCTGGGGCTCCAGGCACTTGAAGACTTAACTAGCATCGGAGGATCTGTCCTCAAGATGGTTCACTTACGTGGCTGTTGGCAAGGGGTGTCAGTTCCTCCCTGGCTGTTCATAGGAGACCTTAGTTCCTCGCTACGTTGCTTCATTAACATCTCATAGGGCTTCTTGATTGTCCTCAGGACATGGTAGCTTCTTTTAGAGTGCGTAATCTGAGGTAGAAGCTAAAGCTACAATATCTTTTATGACCCTCAGAAGTCACACACGGTCATTTCTGCCACATTCTAGAAATAAGTTACTAAGTACAGCCCACACTCAAAGGGAGAGGAATTAGGCTTCACTATGTAAAAGGAGGAGTATCAAATAATTTGTGGACCTATTTTATAGAACCACCACAGCCTACTTGAAGACAAACAATAGACCTCTGAATCATGGCAAATTTTTCTGGACAGATAAATAGATTCCAGGGTTGGAACGATGTCAGCAAGATGGTAATATAGGAGGTCACCTGCTTTTATCCCCCAACAATAAGAATTCTTCACCCATCCGGACAAAAGTCTTTTTGTGGAAGCCTCAGGATTCAGGTAGAATGTTTGGAAGTGTGATGAAGCCCAAGACCTAGGAGGGCGATTTTTAGAGTGCATACTCATAACCAGTTGACAGACCCATCAATTGTGCTTCCAGACTCAAGCCTGGGGAAATGGCCTCATTCCCCAGGGGGCTTGGTGGTAGCCCCTACTGGCCTTGAGGCTACCACCAAAACCATCTGCCAGGGTGTTCAGGAAGAATCATGTACACCAGTGCCTCAGCGGGGAAGGCTTCTCTGCCTGCCGACATTGGTTTTGGCAGTGGACCTGAAAGTTGCCTTATGGCTCAGCTCCACCCCTCCTTAGCTGTGGTCCTGGCTTAATACTGCTTGCTGCTGGGAAATTGCTTCCCAAAGAGAAACTTGCCTGTATCTCATAGGAGTTACCTCTTCAGCTGAGTCTCTGCAATGGTCTTTCCAGCCTCTGTCCAACAGCAGATTCTGAGACCCAGTTTCAAGTCTGGTCCCACACCCGTCTAAGCCAATGGGATGGGTTTGCTGACCTCTGTTCCATGGGGACCCTTGAGGAGGCCCAGTCTCAACTCCAGCCCTTCTTGCCACATGTGGGGATTGTCCTGTGTGTGCAGGGAACTGCTGGGAGGGGTGTCTATCCAGGCCACTGGGACAGGCTTCTGTGCTTGGGTCCCTAGCTAGCTTATCTATACAGCCTAGGTTACCTTCCTTCAATCTTCCTCAAGTCCATCCTGGCTGGGTTGCTGTGTTAACCTCAAAGCCCTTGCAAAGCTTGTGGTGAACCTGGGCTTAGGGCCCCCTCTAGTGCTGAAGTGGCTGCAACACTCACAGGCTTAGGAAACACAAGTCAGCCTGCCTAGAACTTCTAGATAGGCCTATTGAAGTAAAACAGGCACAAAGAAAGCCAGACTGCAAAGACTAGAATAAATACCTAATACACAGACATTGATGCACATCTGCAAGCATCAAGAATAAGCAGGGAAATTTCACCTCACCAAACAAAATGAGATGCTAATGCTGACCCTAAAGGGAACTTCAAGAAAACACGGAGTAACAATTCAAAAGTTGATCAGAGAAATTTAAGAGAGATATTGTAGTTAAAAAAAAAAAAAAAACAAAACATAGGCCCGCGCGCATGCGGCCGCCCGAGGCTGTCTAAGGAGTTGGCGGCCATTTTGTTCTTCTCGTGGTTCCAGTGGGGAAAGAAGGAGGAAGCAGGGAGCGGGGCGTTTGTGGGAGGACCTGCCGTGGCTGCTGCCACCGCCGCCATCACCGCCTCTGTTCATGGCGTGGGAAAGGAGGTATGAGTCCTGGGCGCGAGCCGGTGGCAGCAAAGCTGAGGGAGGGTCAGCGGTGGGAGGGCGATGGCGGATTTAGATAAACTCAACATCGACAGCATCATCCAACGGCTGCTGGAAGTGAGAGGGTCCAAGCTTGGTAAGAATGTCCAGCTTCAGGAGAATGAAATCAGAGGACTGTGCCTAAAGTCTCGCGAGATCTTTCTCAGTCAGCCTATCCTACTAGAACTTGAAGCACCACTCAAAATTTGTGGTGACATCCATGGGCAATGCTATGATTTGCTTCGACTTTTTGAGTACGGTGGTTTCCTGCCAGAAAGCAACTACCTGTTTCTTGGGGACTATGTGAACAGGGGAAAGCAGTCATTGGAGACAATCTGCCTCTTACTGGCCTACAAAATCAAATATCCTGAGAATT
The DNA here is from genome assembly GCA_031835075.1 of Saguinus oedipus. Lineage (NCBI taxonomy): Eukaryota > Metazoa > Chordata > Mammalia > Primates > Cebidae > Saguinus > Saguinus oedipus. The sequence continues at coordinate 58,023,155 of CM063178.1, read as the reverse complement.
TTTTTCTTCTCAGAGGGAACCATGAATGTGCCAGCATCAACAGGATTTATGGATTTTATGATGAATGTAAAAGAAGATACAACATTCAACTATGGAAAACTTTCACAGACTGTTTTAACTGTTTACCGATAGCAGCCATCGTGGATGAGAAGATATTCTGCTGTCATGGAGGTTTATCACCAGATCTTCAATCTATGGAGCAGGTTCGGCGAATTGTGTGACGAACTGATGTACCAGGTCAAGGTCTTCTTTGTGATCTTTTGTGGTCTGACCCCGATAAAGATGTCTTAGGCTGGGGTGAAAATGACAGAGGAGTGTCCTTCACATTTGGTGCAGAAGTGGTTGCAAAATTTCTCTATAAGCATGATTTGGATCTTATATGTAGAGCCCATCAGGTGGTTGAAAATGGATATGAATTTTTTGCAAAGAGGCAGTTGGTCACTCTGTTTTCTGCACCCAATTATTGTGGAGAGTTTGACAATGCAGGTGCCATGATGAGTGTGGATGAATCACTAATGTGTTCTTTTCAGATTTTAAAGCCTGCAGAGAAAAAGAAGCCAAATGCCATGAGACCTGTAACACCTCCAAGGGGTATGATCACAAAACAAGAAAAGAAATAGATGTCATTTTGACACTGCCTAGTTGGGACTTGTAACATAGAGTATATAACCGTCATTTTTAAGACTGTAATATGTACTGGTCAGCTTGCTCAGATAGATCTGTGTTTGTGGGGGCCCTTCCTTCCACTTTTAATTTAGTGAATGGCATTTGCTGGTTATAACAGCAAATGAAAGACTTCACTCCAAAAGTGTTTTGTTTTTTGATTATCTATTCATTTTGCAAACAATTTCAATGATGGTGTTAAAGCTGTACACCCCAGGACAGTTTATCCTTTCTAAGGGGTAAGTGTACAATTGATCTTTTTTTAATTCAGTACAACCCATAATCATGTAAATGCTCATTTTCTTTAGGACATAAAGAGAGCCCTAGGGTGCTCTGAATCTGTACATGTTCTTGTCATAAAAGGCATACTGTTGATACGAACCACTGAACATTTTTTACTTGAGAATTTTGTTTCAAAGGGCCTGCTTTTTCCTCTCATTGTCTTTTTATATACAAACTAGTTTTTATAGCTATCAACATTAGGAGTAACTTTCAACCTTGCCAGCATCACTGGTATGATGTATATTTAATTAAAGCACATTTTTCCCCTACCGTATACTTAAAATGACGATTAAAGCCATTCTTTTAAATATTTGTGACTCTTTCCTAAAGCCAAAGTTTCTGTTTAATTATGTATTGACACACCCCTAAGTACAAGGTGGTATGGTTGTGTACACATGCTACCTTCTTGGGGATTTAAAAATACGTTTTTGATTTTGAATAGCAATTAGTGATACAGTGCTATTTAAGCTACTAATGATTAAAAGTAATAACATGTTGTACAATTTCCATATAGTCTATTCATTAAGTAATCTTTTTACAGTGACATCAGGCCTGAACCCGTCCATTCAGAAAGCTTCAAATTATAGAAACAATACTGTTCTATATGAGTGACCGATTATGCTTTCTGTGGCCTACATTCTTTATTCTGCGGTGAAGTTGAGGCTTATAAGTTAAAACAAAGGATCTAACCAGTTTATACAGAACTCACAGTATCTATCTATGACTTTTTTAAACCAAGATCTGTTAAAAAAGAAATCTGTTTCAACAGATGACCATGTATAATACCATGTGGTGAAAATGAATTTAGACTTATTAAATGATGAACTTGTTAAATCCTCTCAGTGTCTATTTATCAGCACAATACACACAGGAGAACTGTTGATGGCATATTGAATAGATTTTCCTGAATAACTTGCTCTGGAAACCAAAAAAAAACCCATAGAAATCTAGGAGCTGAAAAATATAATGAAGAGAGCATCAGTAGCAGAATTAATCAAGCAGAGGAAAGAATCTGTGAACTTGAAGGTAGGTTATTTGCAAATATACTGCCAGAGGAAAAACAAAACAAAACAAAAATAATGAATGAAAAAAGCTTATGGAATTCATAAGATAACATCAAAAGAGCAAATGTATGGGTCATTGGAGTTCAAGACGAAGTAGAGAGAGACAAAGGAGTAGAAACCTTGTTTAAAGAAATAATAGCAGAAGACTTTCCAAACCTGGAGAAAGATACAAATATCCAGGTACAAGAAAGTCATAGGCCACCAATCAAATTTAATTCAAATAAGACCACCCTAAGACATATTATAATCAAATTGTTAAAGGCAAATGTCAAAGAGAGGATGCTGAAAGCAGCAAGAGAAAATAACAAAAACACAAAAGGGACTTTTTCAATACACTTAGCAGCAGACTTCTTAGCAGAAACCTTGTAGGTCAGGAGACAGTAGGATAATACATTCGAAGTCCTAAAGGAGGAAAAACCCCTGTCAACCAACAATAGTGTATTCTGGCAAAGCTGTCCTTCAGAAATGAAAGAAAATACTTACCCAAACAAACAAAGTTGAGGGAGTTCATCACCACTAGGCCTACCTTACAAACAATGTTAAAGGGAATTCTTCAAGCTGAAATAAAAGGATGCCAATGAGTAACATGAAAACATCTAAAAGTACAAAGCTCACCGGTAAAAGTAAGTATATAATAAAATTCAGAATGTTCCAATAATATAACGATAGAGGGACTACTTACATCCTTAGTATTAAGGAAAGAAAAGTATTAAAGATAATAAATATAAAAATTAGCTGGTCATAGTGGCACATGCCTGTAGTCCCAGCTACTTAGGAGGGAGAGGTGGCAGGATCGCTTGAGCTTGAGAGGCAGAGATTGCAGTGGGCCAAGATTGTGCCACTGCTCTACAGTCTGGGCAACAGAGTGAGACCTTGTCTCAAAACAATAATAAGAATAATAACTACAATACTTTTTAAGGGATATGCAATAAAAAATTATGTAAATTGTGACATCAGTAATCAAAGTTATCTGTTTAATAAATATGTTTTTTGTAAACTTTATGGTAAGCATAAAACAAAAACCTATAATTGATACACTAAAAATTAAAAGGAATCAAAACAGACTGCCAAGGAAAAACACTTAATGGCAAAGGAAGACAGAGAGGAAGAAAGACAAAGTATGCAACACAAACTAGAAAATGATTAACAAAATGGCAGTAGTAAGTCCTTACCTATCAATTACCTGAATGCAAAAGGAATTAAATTATCCAATTAAAACACATAAAGTTGCTGAATATATATACATACGTATATATACGTATATATACGTATGTATATACGTGTATATACATACGTATATACACGTATGTATATATATCACAACTACATGCATAATCCTAATGTTGCACCTCAAGGAACTAGAAAAGAACAAACTAAACACAAAATGAGTAGAAGGAAAAAAAAATGAATAGAAGGAAAGATATAGTAAACATCAGAGCAGAAGTGATGAAATAGAGACTAAAGAATACAAAAGATGTTTTTTGAAAAGATGAACAAAAATGACAAACCTTTAGCTAGACTAAGAAAAAGAAGATTCAAATAAAATCAGAAGCGAAAAAGGAGAAATTACACCTGATACCAGAGAATACAAAGAATTATAAGAGAATATTAGCAACAATTATATGCTAATAAATTAGATAACCTAGAAAAATGGATACATTCCTCGGCACATACAGCTTGCCAAGATTGAACTATTAAAAAAATAGAAAATCTGAATAGAACAGTGTGGAATAAGGAGGCTGAATCAGTCATAAAAAGTCTCCTATCAAAAAAAGTCCAAGACCTGATGGCCTTACTGCTGAATTCAACCAGCATTTAAAGAAGAATTAGTAAAATTCTGAAACCATTTCAAAAAATTGAAGAGGAAGGAATTCTTTCAAATTCATTCTATGAAGTCAACATTACCCTGATTACAAAACCAGATGAGGACACAACAGAAAACTACAGGCCAATACCCTGATCAAAATAGATACAAAAAATCCTCAACAAAATACTGGTAAACAAATTCACCAGCACATTAAAAATAATTCATTGTGGATCCTTGCAAATGTCATCTGCTGAGATGCCTCACACAGAGACTGTGTCTCCTTTTCCTTCCTCCATGGATCTGCTTATTCGGGACAGCCCTGATTTTTCCACCAGTCCCAAAGGCAAACAGCCCACTGCTGCAGAGAATAGTGCCACAAAAAAGGAAGACAAGTTCACAGTCAAGAAATAGAAGACAAGAACTGTGTTCTCGTTTACCTGTGTGTACTCACTGATAGATTTCAGAGACAGAAATACCTCAGCCTTCAGCAGATGCAAGAACTTTCCAACATCCTGAACCTTAGCTACAAACAGGTGCAGACCTGGTTCCAGAACCAGAGAATGAAATCTAAGAGGTGGCATTAAAACAGCTGACCAAAGGATAGCAATGGTGTGACTCAGAAGGCCTCAGCACCTGCCTACCCCAGCCTCTACTCCTTCTACCACCAGGGGTGCCTGGTGAACACAACTGGGAACCTTCCAATGTGGAGCAACCAGACCTGGAGCAATTCACCCTGGAGCAACCAGACCCGGAATATCCAGTCCTCGAGCAACCACTCCTGGAACACTCAGACCTGGTGCACCCAGTCCTGAAACAATCAGGCCTGGAACAATCCCTTCTATTACTGTGGAGAGGAATCTCTGCAGTCCTGCTTGCAATTCCAGCCAAATTCTGCCAGTGACTTGCAGGCTGCTTTGGAGACTGCTGGGGAAAACCATAGTGTAATACAGCAGACCACTAGGTATGTTAGTACTCCACAAACCTTGGATTTGTTCCTAAACTACTCCACGAACATGTAACTCGAAGATGTGTGAAGATGAGTGAAATTGATATTACTTAATTTCACTCTGGGCACTGGCTGAATCCTTCCTCTCCCCTCCTCCCCTCCCTCATAGGATTTTTCTTGTTTGGAAATCACATGTTCTAGTTTCCATTATGCCTATACAGTCAAATTTATGGAGGATGGGATATGGTTGGAGCCTATCAGAGAGGTTTCTTTTTTTTTTTCTTTTGAATCTTCCTGGAGAAAAGACATTTTGATAACCTTGGCTGCTAAGGACAACGTGATAGAAGCTGTCTCTGGCTATAGATAAGTAGATCTAATGCTAGTTTGGATATGTTTAGGGTTTAGAATCTAACCTCAAGAATAAGAAATAAAAGTACAAATTGGTATGAAAAAAATTCATTATGATCATGTGGGATACATCCCAGGAGCAAGGATGGTTCAATATATACAAATCAATAAATGTAACAAAATGAACAATAAAATCCATATGGCCAATTCAACAGATGCCTGAAAAGATTTGACAGAATCCAACATCTCTTACTGATAAAAACTCTCAACAAATTAGGTATAGAAAGCATATAGCTCAACACAGTAAAGACCGTATTTGACAAACCCACAGCTAACATCATACTGAATGGGGAAAGTTGAAAGCTTTTCCTTTAAGCTTTGGAACAAGACAAGGATGCCCACTTTCATTATTTCTATTCAACATAGTACTGGAAGTTTTAGCCAGAACAGTTTGACAAGAGAAGGAAATAAAAGTCATCCAAAGTGGGAATAAAGAAGTTAGATTTTACATGTTTGCAAATGACATGATCTTATATACATAAAAACCTAAAGACTCCACCAAAAAATATTAGAACTGATAAACAAGTTCAGTAAAGTTGTGGGGTACAAAATAAACATAAAAATTAGTATTATTTCTGTATGATAATGGAAAACTATCTGAAATAGAAATCTATAAAACAATTCTAGAATAGCTACACAAAATAAAATGTTTAGGAATAAATTTAACTAGAGGTGAAACATCTCTACAATGAAAACTATAAGACACTGATGAAAGAAATTGAAGAAGACACAAATAAATGGAAGGATATTCCATTTATTTTTATGGACTGGATGAATTAATATTATTGACATGTCTCTACTACCTAAAGCAATCTACCAATTCAGTGCAACCCCTATCAAAATACCAATGACATTCTTAATGGAAATAGAAAAAGAATTCTAAAATTTTTATGAAACCACAAAAGGCTCCAAATAGCCAAATCAACCCTGCGAAGAAAGGACAAAGTTTTGAAGGCATCATACTGCCTGACTTCAAAATATACTACAAAACTATAGTAACCAAAACAGCATGGTACTGACATGAACAGATGCATAGACCAATGGAACAGAATGAGGCCCAGAAATAAATTCACAGATTTGCAGCCAGCTGATTTTCAACAAAGGTGCCAAGAACACACCTTGGGCAAAGGATAGTCTCTTCAATAAATGGTGCTGGGAAAACTTAATAAGTACATGTAAAAGAATGAAATTTGACCCTTATCTCTTACCATTTAAAAAGTCAACTCAAGATGGATTAAAGAGTTCCATGTTAGTCCTGATAATATAAAGTTATTAGAAGAAGGCTTGTGGGAAAAGCTTCATGACCTTGGTCTGGACAATAATTTTTTTTTTTTAGAAATTCCATTTGACCCAGCAATCCCATTACTGGGTATCTATCCAAAAGACTATAAATCGTTCTACTATAAGGACACATGCACACGAATGTTCATTGCAGCACTGTTTACAATAGCAAAGACCTGGAACCAACCCAAATGCCCATCGATGATAGACTGGACTGGGAAAATGTGGCACATATACACCATGGAATATTATGCAGCAATCAAAAATGATGAGTTTGTGTCCTTTGTAAGGACATGGATGAATCTGGAGAACATCATTCTCAGCAAACTGACACAAGAACAGAAAAAGAAATACCGCATATACTCACTCATAGGTGGGTGAGAAAAATGAGAACACATGGACACAGAGAGGCGGTCTACTATACACTGGGGACTGTTGGGGGAAATGGGGGAGGGACAGCAGGGGGCTTGGGGGGGATAGCCTGGGGATGAATGCCAAGTGTGGGTGAAGGGGAGGAAGGCAGCAAAACACACTGCCATGTGTGTACCTATGCAACTATCTTGCACGTTCTGCACATGTACCCCAAAACCTATAATGCAATAAAAATTAGAAAAAAAAAAAGAAAAAAAACAAAAACAAAAGATCTAGAATATTATAGAGGATATTCTGTTTTAATCTATTGTGTATTCCACACAAATTTGTACCATGCTCGTATATCAGATGTACTCAAATTGCTTCTGCATGAGTTAAGCTCTTTTGGGTGGACAAAATGCTATTGTTTACTTAATGCATCCAGCATGATGTCTATTTATATTGTAGGTCCTCTAAATACAATCATAAAATTTCTCCATATTTTAATTCATCCTATATTAAAATATTAATTAATCATCATGTTATTTCTTTGCTCTATGTCATTGTTATGTTATTGAAAATCAAAATCCATAAGCATGATGTCAATGAGCTGGTGGAATAAGGGGCTTCTGACTTTGGCTTTTTCCACAAACACATTAGCGCAAACAGCTATACCAAGATCAGTTTCTTTTGAGAGAAACAAAAAAAGTAGTTGAGAGTTTCCTACGCACCAAAAAACTGAAATATCAAAATGTATGGGAAAAGTTGAAATTCACTTGTGCCACAAACCTCACCCTGGGCACAATACCTTGCAATTACAAGTGAATCCTAAACTCCCAGATTCTCTCTGAGAAGTAAAGGGTCTGGAGGACATATAACATCTCAACTCTTTTCCTCCCTTCCCTTCCTTCTCTTCCTTCCTCTTTTCTTTTCTTTCTCAGGGTCTCTCTCTGTTGCCTAGAATGGAGTACAGTGGCACAATCTTGGCTCACTGCAGCCTCGACCTTGTGGGTTCAAGAAATCCTCCCACCTCAGCCTCCACATCCTGAGTAGCTGGGACTACAGGTGCACACCACTACACCTGGCTAATTTTTGTATTTTTTTGTGTGAAGATGGGGTTTCACCGTGTTGCCCAGGCTAAAAGCACTTTCTGAGTCTTCTTTCCCTGGCTCACTACAGCATTAAAATCAAGTGTCCACCTTATCCCTGGAAGGAGTTCTTCCACACATTGAGCACAACTTTTACAGCTCCCACCTAAAAAGCTGGCCCTTATATCACCTAATTCTGGGAGCTAATGGAGTTTAGCATTTACGTATCCTTTATAGCCAGAGAAAAAGAGGTGGTTTTAGAAGAGTGTATGAGGACTTCCAGCAGCTAATCTTTCTGGCTCAATGCAGAGTGAGCAGGCAAAAACACCCAGCTTACAATTTCTCCCTAGACAAGTCCTGACTGCACACATAATGTTGTGACTTTCCCAGGCTTTTAAGACTGGGAGAGATGGTTGTTTTATTTAATGTGCAGAAACCAACACAAAGAATCAAGGAAAATGAAGAAACGGGGACATACATTCCAAACGAAAGACCAAAACAAGTCTCCGGAAATAAAGGATATGTGATGATATATAGGATATGTATAAGATATATATGAAATAAAGGATAATTCAAAATAATGGTCAAAAAGATGGTATAGGAGAGCTATGCATGAACAAAGTAAGAACTTCAACAAAGTGATAGGACATACAACAACAACAACAACAAACCTAAGGGAAGCCATAGAACTAAAGACCATAATGACTAAACTGAAAATTTTATTAGAGGATTTCCATAGAAGACTAGGTTATGTGCACGTAAAGATTACCAAACTAAAATACAGAGAGTTGGAAATCATCCAATCAGATAAGTAAAAATAATTAAAAAGAGTGATGATAGCTTAAGGGACTGATGGGACATCATCAAGCAATTCAGTATATGCACTTTGGAAGTTCCTGAAGGACAGGTGAGAGAGAAAGGAATAGTAAGCTTATTCAAAGTAATAATGGCTAAACATTTCCCAAGCTGAGGAATAAAACAGACATTCGGATCCAGGAAGCCAGTGGACAACAAATACAATGAATCAAAAAAGGCTTACATTGAGATATAATCAAATTTCCAACAGTTAAAAATGACAAGAATCTTGAAAGCACTGAGAGAATAGTGAGTTGTTATGTACAAAGGAATTCCATAAGACTATCAGCCGATTTTTTAGCAAAAACCTTGCAGGACAGAAGAGTATGGGATGACATATATAATGTGAAAGAAAAATAAAACCAACCAACTACTATACCATATATGGCAAACATGCCTGTCAAAAATGAAACAGAAATAAAGACTTAGATGATCAAAAGCTAAGGGAGTTTATCACCATATCTGCCTTACAAGAAATGCTATTGGGAATTTTTCAAGTAAAAGGATGAAACTCACTGGTAAAGGTAAATATTGGAAAAAACAATATATTTTACCTCTATAATAATGATGGTAAATCTCTCTTAATTCTAAATAAAAGTTAAAAGACAAAAAACCTTAAAAAAATAGATATAACACACATTCTTTTCAAGCACACATTGAACCCTTTGCAGGATAGATTATATATTAGGTCCCCAAACAAGCCTTATGTATTTAAGAAGATAATGAATTACACTACATATCTTTTGTGACAACAATGGAATCAAACTAGAAATCAGTAACAGCAATAAAATGTGAAAATTCACAAATATGTGGAAACTAAATAACATACTCTTGAACAAATACTAGGTCAAATGGGAAATGAAAAGGGAATTAAATAATATATTGAGATCAGTGAAAATTAAAATACAACTTAGCAAAAAGTATTTTGAGACAATATGAAAAACAGAATGTACCAAAACTTACGGGATGCAGCAAAAGCAGTAGAAGAAGGGAAGTTTATAGTGATAAACATCTGTATGTTTTTTTGTTAGCTGCTTTAGTTTTCTTTTTTTTAAATTTTTTCTTTTAAGACAGAGTTTTGCTCTTGTAGCCCAGGCTGGAGTGCAATGGCACAGTCTCAGCCCAGTGCAACCTCTGCCTCCCGGGTTCAAGTGATTCTCCTGCCTCAGCCTCCTGAGTACCTGGGATTACAGGCACCTGCTACCATGCCCAGCTAATTTTTGTATTTGTAGTAGAGTTGGGGTTTCACCATGTTGGCCAGGCTGGTCTTGAACTCTTGAACTCAGGTGATCCGCCTGCCTCGGCCTCCAGAAGTGTTGGGATTACAGGCGTGAGCCGCAATGCTTGGCCTGTTGCCCGTCTTGTACCTCTTCGAATTTGGCCTCCCGTTGGACCTTGCATTTAAGAGCAGAGTCTCTGAAGACATCCCTATTGATGACAGTTTTGTCCTAAGGGATAACTACAGAGTACTTTGTGGGCATTAGGTGATTGTAGTTATAAACTTTCACAAAGACTTGACTTGATCTTTGACCTCTTGGCAATCTTCTTCTTGCCCATGGCAGCTGTCGCTTTGCAGGGAAAGTGGTCAATTCTAGCCACCAGGCTACAGGGACAACCTGAGGTGCCATCAACAATGTTCATCACAATGATGGCTTTGTGTTAGGAGTAGCGTTCGGCCAGGACCAGCACCACTTTCCCAGGTTTCATGAATTTTCCCATTTCAACGGCAACCACTCAGGTTACAGCAGAAGGAGTTTAGTTTTCTTTTCTGTGCAATGAAGACAATGATACTTACTATGGGTTAAGTGAGATACCTAAAATACCTAGCATATAGTAGCTTTCCAATAAATGTTGATTCTTCTCTCTTCATCCATGCCCAGGACAGCATGTTGCACTATGTGATATAGCTTTATTTTCTACAAGACAGTAGCATTCATTTCCTCTGGAGTTCTCAAGACAAAGGACCACATATCTTAGTTTGCTGAGGACATACTTGGCTTATGTATGTCCTTTCAGCAAAATTATTAGTAGCATCCCATTTCACTCTTAAAAGTGTCCCAATTTAAGTAAATCATAGGATCATCCTACCTAGAACTTTCTCAGTGCTTTTCTTAGGGCGTCTTTCAGTTGCTTGTTCCTCATACTATATATCAAGGGGTTTAAAATGGGAGTGATAAATGTGTAGACCACAGATATCACCCGGCCCATCTCAGGAGAATGGCTGGAACTAGGGGACAAGTATATAAAGCTGGTGCAGCCATACTGCAGGAGGACCACTAAGATGTGGGAAGAGCAGGTAGAGAAGGCTCGCTGGCGCCCTTCTGCTGAACGGATCCGTAAAATGGCTACCACGATGAAGACATAGGAGGTGGAGATCAATGAGAGGGGGATGCTGAGGACAATGAAGCTGATGATATACAGAGCAGTCTTGTGAACACGTGTGTCTGCACAAGCTAGGTGCATGACTGCAGGCATGTCACAGTAGAAGTGGTAGATCTCATCATTGTGGCAGAATGGCAGATGGAAGATTAAAATGGTGAGTGGCAGTGACAGCAGGAACCCCAGCACCAGGGAGCCTACCAGCAGTTCCACACACAAGGATCAGCTCATGATGAGGCTGTATCGCAGCGGGTGACAGATAGCTATAAACCTGTCATAAGCCATGACTGCCAGCAGGACACAATCAGCCCCACCCGTGAAGACAAAGAAGAACATTTGGGTGCCACATCCCGTGATGGAAATAGGAGTTCTGCCCATTGAAAGAAGATTTGCCAAGGCCAATGGAGCGATGGAAGATGTATAGAAGATTTCTAGAACTGCCAGGTTAGCCAGGAAAAAGTACATAGGGGTGTGAAGGGAATGATTGATCTGAACAATGACTGCAATTGTAGCATTTCCACTGAGGCTGGTCAGATACATCATCAGGAAGGCCACAAAAATCAGCATCTGGACCTCAGGGTCAGGTGAGAATGGACGAAAGAAAAACTGCATGTTTGCAGTTTTATTTAGTCCTTCCATGGGTAGAGTATTGGACCTAAGAGGAAAGATGACATGAATCTCAAGCCCTCTCTTGTTTCATATGATGCTTTCCCAACTTCTCCATTCAGTGTTCAGGCACTTGCTGAGAAACCTCAGGGATGATGTGCATATTTTCATTTTATAGCAGATTATATAACATTATAATTTACACATTTGCCACCTCCTCATCTTTCCTCTCCCACCTCCCAAGTACCAAAGACTGCAAAATTCCTCAGTGGCAGGGACTTTGATGATCTGTTTTATTTTATTTTATTTTTTGAGGTGGAGTCTCGCTCTGTCACCCAGGCTGGAGTGCAGTTGCATGATCTTGGCTCACAGCAACCTCTGCCTCCCAGGTTCAAGAGATTCTCATGCCTCAGCCTGCCAAATAGCTGAAAATTTTGGATTATAGTATTTCTGGACTTGAGAGACGTAATTACAATCATAATTATAGGTGCTGGCCACCACGCCCGGCTAATTTTTGCATTTTTAGTAGAGTTGGGGTTTCACTACATTGGTCAGGCTGGTCTCGAACTCCTGACCTCAAGTGATCCACCAGCCTCTGCCTCCCAAAGTGCTGGGATTACAGGTGTGAGCCACTGCACCTGGCCCGATCAGTGCCTAGCACAGTGCCTACTGTATAGGGTTTCCAAGAAGCATTTGCTAAACAAATTAATGAATAAAGGCACATTTAAAGTTCAGATTTACAAAATATTATAAAATGTGGTATCGATTAATTGTATGAGACTAAAAATTAAAAATTTTAGGATTGTATTGGCAGATGTATGCTGTAATTTAAAGAAAATTGTGTTGCTGGCACATTATGAAATTGCATCGTAAACTGTAATATATCTCAAAACTTAAGAGATTTTATTGATTTATGTTTTTTCTTTATCTGATTTGTCCATACATACTGATAGTTAATCTTTCAAAGGGTCTCCCGTATCTGTTGCTTTGGTCCTTTCCCATTTCCTTAATCAGCTCTCTCCATTGTTATCTTCCACGTGGGTTCTTGTGATAGCTATCTATTCTCCCATCTCCCTTCTCCTCCCCCTTCTCCTTCCCCTGCAATCCATCCTGCTCTCTATTATCATGTTGCTCATATGCTTAGGAATTTGCAGTGCCTTCCTATTGCTTAAATGTCGACCTTCACAGTCTTCTGCCTATATTCCAGTCCCTCTTGGAGCTGGCTTTTTTAGACTAATCCTGCTAGGAGCTTAAATATCCCTGTTATAGACCACATGGTCTACTCATTGGCCTCCTTTCAGATTCTCCTTCCTGCTTCATATACTTCCATTCTCTTTCCACCTAGAAATACTGTCTCCTCTCTTTTGCTTAATCCAAATCCTACCCCGTCCCCCGCACCCTGCCGCAATTTTCAAATTCTAGGATATGTTGTTCTTTCATGAAATCTCCCTAGGTCACTCTGTTTCCTTTCTCTGAAGTTTTATGTTGCTCAGTATTATGAGTTTAGTGCTAATAAACTGTCTTTTACTATATCTGAATGTCCTGTCCCCAATTACATTTTATGCTCCCCGAGGATGGGGGCTGAACCTGTCTTATGACAAATTATCATTTATTTCATGCTAATTGCAAGGCATGCCGAAAGTGCTTTATTATGCATTTTCCCACTTAATCTATAAAACCATGTTAGTAGGGTTGTACTGTCATCATCCTTTTTTTTTTTTTTTGAGATGGAGTTTCGCTCTTGTTACCCAGGCTGGAGTGCAATGGCACGGTCTTGGCTCACTGCAACCTCCGCCTCCTGGGTTCAGGCAATTCTCCTGCCTCAGCCTCCTGAGTAGCTGGGATTACAGGCACGTGCCACCATGCCCAGCTAATTTTTTGTGTCTTTAGTAGAGACGGGGTTTCACCATTTTGACCAGGATGGTCTCGATCTCTTGACCTCGTGATCCACCTGCCTCGGCCTCCCAAAGTGCTGGGATTACAGGCTTGAGCCACCGCGCCCGGCTTCATCATCCCTTTTTAACAGATGAAGATACATAGGCTTAAAAAAATTTTTTAATTTTCTGCATTCACATAGCTAGAGAGTGGGAGAGCCGGGGTTTGAACAGTCTGTTTGATTATAGTGTTCGTTTGCTTAACCTTGGTTTATACCCTACTTTCTCCCTCTATACTTTATATCTCCTAAGTAGCTTTGCTATTAATTGATTGCAATTCAGAACTCTAGATGGTCTACTGGAAAAAGAGCATCTAAGATCTAGGGCTGAATGTTGGATTATAGTATTTCCAGACTTGAGAGATGTAATTATAATCGTAATTACAATACATGATTACTATGGCTATCTAGTAAATGCTGCCCCTGGCAATGAAGCAGAAAGAACTTCCTTTCTTTCTTTTCTAAGGAACAGAGGGAAAATGTCTGGCTAAAAACTGTGATGTTTTGAGTGGAGACGGAGGGAAAGTGGTTTGATTCATTTCTTCACAAGAGAGGGAATGGGGACAAAGAGAAGGTAGAATCTTCTGTGACCCATGATCTGAAGTCCTGTGTGATGTCCTAAGAGTTTTCATACGTGCCTGCAGTTTTAAGTGATTGTCTTCTGGTGGCTCAGAGTCTAGTCCCAAAACCAGGACAGTAGCTAGGGCTGAACCACGTCTATACAGTCAAAACAAAATGAATTACTCAATTCATTAGGACACTAGAAGTAAAAAGTTCCATAGGTGCCTTCTGTTTTTGTTCTTTTCAATCTCCTTAGACTCATGAAGTCCATCCTACCTTCTGGGCATAAATCAACCTCATCTCCTCAAAGCATTTGTGTTTCAATGCAGTACAGAGTCTACATTGGCTTTATTGTATGACGAGGTTTAGAAAAGAGAAGGGAAAATCAAATCTGGAGAAATACTGTGAAATCCAGAATGCTGTATAAGAAATTCAAGCCCTAAAATATTCATTATAGTATTTGGTCTAGCCAATCTCTTAATTTCTTTTCCTTTTTTTTTTTTTCTGAGATGGAGTCTCACTCTGTCACCCAGGCTGGAGTGCAGAGGCATGATCTCTGCTCACTGCAACCTCCACCTCCTAGGCTTGAGCGGTTCTCCTGTCTCAGCCTCCTGAGTAGCTGGGATTACAGATGTCTGCCATCGCACCCAGCTAATTTTTGTATTTTTAGTAGAGATGGGGTTTCACCATGTTGGCCAGGCTGATCTCGAACTCCTGACCTCAAGTGATCCACCTGCTTTAGCCTCCCAAAGTTCTGGGATCACAGGCGTGAGCCACTGCTCTTGGCCTTTAATTTCTTTATTAAAACGTTTTCTACTCATCATATTATGGTCTTTCCTTCCACCCTACCCCAGGTAGTTCTTAAAAGAACCTCCCCTCCAAAAAAAAAAAAGAAGTATCTTCATTTTTAGGTCTATAGTAAAATTTATTGCAAAAACAAGAGATGCTTGTTATTGTTGCTGTTGCCATTGTGACAAAATATAGATGTAAATTAGGCTCTATTTAGAAGCTATATCAACCTTAGAATAATATGAAGTGCATATTTTTTTATTGCAAAGAAGACAACTAGACACAACTTTCAAAAGATGGCCCAGAGTGCTTGCTATTCATTCATATGATGCTAAACTGTTGGGTCAAATGTTGGGCATCATGGAGACAAATAGCAGCATGCTTTGCTGACTTCGATCTTTACATAAATCTGGACAGGTGATGGCAGTTATTTGGATCCATGCTTGCTTTTTAAACTAGAATATGTACATTCTAGAATCTAGAGGATACAAAGCTGTGCTTTGGGAGAAAGTGAACTTCCAGGATCAATATGGCACAGCTTTTTTTTTTTTTTAAGGTCTATTTTAACTTGAAAAAATTTGGAGAATGATTTTATATCAAAACAAACATGGAGATGATATAGGCTAGTGGGGAGATTTGCAGGATTTCGGGGAATAAAAGCATAAGATTTTCAAGAAATTTATTGTGGATGATCACAAAGTTCTTAAAAATGTAAATTGTCTCTCATGCTAATTAGAGTACTTAAGTTAAAAAGTCTTAGATGTTTCACCTGTACCCCAAAACCTAAAATGCAATAAAAATAAATAAATAAATACAATTTTAAATTTAAAAAAAGTCTTAGATGTTAATTTAGACCATAGATTGGCTAATCCTCAATTGAAAATACAATTTCCCAAAGTCCCCAAGTCTCAAATCATGACTTGGAATAGCTCCTCCCTTATTATGCCAAAACAAACCAACTAAAGTACTAGCCAACTTTTTTTTTTTTTTTTTTTTTTTTTTGAGACGGAGTTTTTGCTCTTGTTACCCAGGCTGGAATGCAATGGCGCGATCTCCGCTCACCGCAACCTCCGCCTCCTGGGTTCAGGCAATTCTCCTGCCTCAGCCTCCTGAGTAGCTGGGATTACAGGCACGCGCCACCGTGCCCAGCTAATTTTTGGTATCTTTAGTAGAGACGGGGTTTCACCATGTTGACCAGGATGGTCTCGATCTCTTGACCTTGTGATCCACCCGCCTCGGCCTCCCAAAGTGCTGGGATTACAGGCTTGAGCCACCGCGCCCGGCCTAAACAAGTATGGTCCAGAGAAAAACTCCCAGCAGACAGCTAGTCTTTGGAAAAATAGTTTATTGTTTTACTGTCACGAAACTAAGAGCATGGCTCCACAAGTTCTTTGTCCGTCATGTAATCTCTATACAAGTTGACTAGTGGCCCCAGAAGTCACAGATAATCACAGAGTCAGAGCTCTGCCAGGTCACCTCGGTCCATCTTTTCCAAAGAGACTGCTTGGCTTGTCCAAGACTGCACCAGGGAGTCAATTTTTAATTCGTCACTTACATATACAAAGTACTCTAGGAGATCCAAAGATAAATGAAATGCCATCTACTTTATGGAGTCAAGGGACAAGACTGTCAGCCAGAATTTCCCTTACTCTGGTTTTGTTTGCCACACCTTTGTACCCCTGCCACTCCTTGTCAGTTTCTCTCAATTTAAATTTGCAGATGATGTTTAATCACAGAGAGAAAAGGTAGTTTGCAAGGAACTTCCAGTTTGAGTGGCTGTTTAACTAAGCCTATATAACCACCTCTTTGGTTATACAACCAAATTTTAGGGGAATGAATATATTTTAATAAGCATATAGTTCGGGGGAAATGATGTTTCCAGGAAAGTAGGCTATGTTGAAGTTAAATGATGTGTATTCAAATTTCAGTTTTGTCACTTACTAGTTTTGCAGTCTTGCTAGGTCACTTGCCCTCTCTAAGATCCCATTTGCTTAGAGTAACACCTCACTACTTTACAATGTCGTTGTGAGGTGAATGTTCACGAAATAATGTCCATGAAAGAACCTAGTAAAATGCCTGTGTGTATTACCTACTGAATAAAGTACAGAGATTCATTGATTCCTTTATTCATTATCTATCCTAAGATTGAAAAAAAATGTTGCATGGGTAGAAAACCTGGCAAGTCTATCTTATATTTTCTAGGAGAGGTTTCATATCACATATGACTCCACTCCTAGTCAACGATGTTACCTTACACTTCAGAATCTCTCTTTTGGTAGGGTGAAGAATGACAACTCTTTAATCTATGAATAAACTAGTTATTGTTAAAAGGTACTTTATATAAATAAGGAAACGCAAAACAAAAAAGATAGTTTATAAAAATGTACTGACTTTAGGTATATCTTTATGGCTGAATTGACCTATATGATATAGCTATTAGCACAAATTTGGACACACCTGAGAGGAAAATAAAATCTTAACTTAGCGATTTTTGATTGTGGGATGAACAGAGAAGGAAGAACAAAGTTATAACCATAATTCACAGGGCAAAAGCCCAGCTCAGAGAGTAGGTATTTGTGGCTTCTGAAGATAC
Organism: Saguinus oedipus; assembly: GCA_031835075.1. Taxonomy (NCBI): domain Eukaryota; kingdom Metazoa; phylum Chordata; class Mammalia; order Primates; family Cebidae; genus Saguinus; species Saguinus oedipus. The sequence continues at coordinate 58,005,549 of CM063178.1, read as the reverse complement.
TTATATGGCTGTAGCAGAGTCAGGGAAGATCTGTGGATATCTATTCAAAGAAAATGTTCTGACATCACAGGTACTCAAACAAAAGACATATTTTGCCCTTAGAAAACACTCTTTTTTTTTCTGTGAGAGAAGTTCTCTGTCACTAATGCTGGAGTGCAGTGGCACAAACATGACTGACTGAAGCCTCAACCTCCTGGGCTTAAGCAATCCTCCTGCCTCAGCCTCCCGAATAGGTAGAACCACAGGTGCATGCCACCATGCTTGGCTAATTTAAAAAATTTTTTAAGAGATGGTGGCCTTGCCATGTTGGACAGGCTGGTCTCAAACTCCTGGGCTCAGGCAATCCTCCTGTCTCGGCCTCCCGAAGTGCTGGGATTACAGGCGTGAGCCGCTGCACCCACCCAAAAGACATCCTTGAATAACATTTTCTATATGTCTGATGATATTCTCACAAGTACTTCCTGGAAGAAATTCATATAAGTATTTTTGGCAGCAACATCTCAAAAGAAAGAGAGCCAAAATTGTATATCTTTATTGTTAAGATGTTGGATCATATGAAATTTGTTTTTGAAGGTCAACAATGGTAGCATATTATTTGGGGGTGGGGAAATAGAAGAAACAGCAATGGTAGCATATAGGCTATTTTACGTGGTGCAATGTGATACTTTTGTAAGTGAAGTGTGAGCATATTATATGAAACAGTCAGACATTCAACAGCAGCTATTGTACTCCTACTGCAATAATAATGACTAACATTTATTGGGTGCTGTGCACTCCAAAGGCAGCCTCAGTACTCCAAGATCTGTGCACTGTGCTAATTATTTTACAGGCATCAGTTCATTTAAAGTGGACCTTCAGTTCTGTGCAATAGGTATCTTCATTGTTTACAGTTTTTTTTTTTTTCAAATGAAGAAATTGAGGCTTAAGAGTTCAATGAACTTGCCTAGCTTGTAAATGGCAGAGTAGGACTTAATTCCTAGGTGGATCTGAAAGCAGGTCTGTTTCTTTCATTAAAACAAACTGTAAATCACCGAGCAATGCAGTATGTGCAAGGCTGAATGATAGTTGCCTTAGAGGGACAAAATTCTTTAATTCTAATTGTCCTTTATCAACAAACTCTATTACTGTAAAGTGATGTGCCACAGGCATTCCTCAGAGCATTACAGAGGCAGTGCTCAGTACTTTAATTTATAGGCGCTTTCTTTCCTTTTTGTTCCACATTTTCTTCCTCTCTTACTACTTATTCATTTAATCAACAATATTGATTTAAAGAAATTCCTTTTACACACATTATTAAGGCCGTGCTCTATATAAGGCATAGCTCTATTTTCTGGGAAAAGAGAAAGAAGTGTATAAAATGAAAAATGTTAATGTTCAAAAAGCTCCAATTCAATGAGAGAGATAGTAATAAAAATAATACAAGTCAGACCAGGTATTATGGCTCATACCTGTAATCCCAGCACTTTGGGCGGTTGAGATTGGAGGATTGCTTGAGGCCAGGAGTTCGAGACCTGCCTGGGCAACGCAGTGAGATATCATCTCTACATAAAATTTTAAAAAGTAGCTGGGTGTCGTGGCATGTGCCTGTGTGGTCTCAACTATTCTGGAGGTTGAGGCAGGGGAATCTCTTGAGCCCAGGAGGTTGAGGCTGCAGTGAGCCCTGTTTGCATCACTGAACTGTAGCCTGGATGACAGAGCAAGACTCTGTCTCCAAAAACGAAAATACAGGGCTGGGTGCAGTGACTCATGCCTGTAATCCCAGCCCTTTGGGAGGCTGAGGCAGGCAGATCACCTGGGGTCAGGAGTTTAAGACCAGCCTGGTCAACATGATAAAACCCCGTCTCTACTGAAAATACAAAAAAATTAGCTGGGCAAGGTGGCACATGCTTGTAATCCCAGCTACGTGGGAGGCTGAGGCAGAATTGCTTGAACCTGGAAGTTGGAGGTTGCAGTGAGCTGAGATTGTGCCACTGCACTTCAGCCTGTGTGACAGAATGAGACTCAAAAACAAAAAAAGAAAATATATACATATATGTGTGTGTATATATAGAACACACGCATATATATATACACACACATACAAACACACATTATACAAGTCAAACTCAGGGAACTGCTGTCATAAAAGGAAAACAACCTAGGGAAACACAGACATATTTCTCTTGTTGCAATAATGCCATTGAAGAATGGCAAGTGATTACAATTATTTTTAATGCATAAGGGGGCTCCTATGCGAAGGAAACCTCTAGTAATTCCTTTTATAGCAGAATAGATATTTGCTAAGTTTTCAGTATCTTTAAATTCAAAATTGAAATGATGAATATTTTTTAAAAAGTGGAGGACTCCTTGAAAGTACTCACATCTCTGCACTTCAGGAATGGTTAGTGTTGAGCTCATTTCATCTGGACTAGAGTGTGCTCCCTGGATCATTTTAAACAGACCTTTCTCTTTGCCTTTCATCAGTTTGAGGAGCATCAATTTCACAGTATGTATTCTTGAGTTTCCCTTAAGTTGTCTGGTATAAAATACCGGTTCTGAGTAGGAACTTGACTTTGACTCTTTCTGTGTAAAGCTCCACACTTCGCTTCTGTTCCTAGCTTAGTAATTGACAAGGGATTTTTCTAATATTCTAAAATCTGGAGTCTGGGAGGAGATTCTGACCATTTGCTGAGCTCAAGGGGACTACAACCCATTGCAGATTTACTGGGATCCTTTGTGGACCCCAAGGGCCCGCCTCAAGGTCTTACCTGTCCTCAGAGAATCCCTGGGCTGATATGCAGACCACTGCCAGATCATATATCTCATTGATTCAGGGAACTTTGTTGAAATGCTTCTTAAACAAGACCAGAATCCTTTCAAATTAACTCTTATATTCCATCTTGCTTCTTTCTTCTTTGTACAAGATAACATCTGGGCTTATCACATCTCTGTAGCTTGGAGCTTACTTTTAAAGTTGCACTGGTATTCAGACTTGAAATTATCATCAAATAATGACATTCATAACTAACCTGCCTTACAAGTCATTGCTGGTCTCCTGAGATGACTGAGGTCACTTGGAAAGCAAAAATCAACACGATTAAATGTAGTCTAAGAGTTAACATTGCATCAGAATTATTCCATGGATATATCTCCCCTGGGGATGGTCTTTTAATAACTTGTTCATGAGTTCAATGATGAGGTCAGTTGGGGAAAGAAAAATTATTGTTTTCACTTTATTTATCTATAATTAATTTTAAAAAATTTCCACATGTAGCATTATTCTTTTTTTTTTTTTTTTTTTTTTTTTTTTGCCATATTCCACATTATTTTCTACGGTCTTTGTTTCTGGGAAATAGTGTCCTCCAAATTTTTCTTTTATTTTTTAATTGACAAATAATAATTGTACCCATTCATAGGGTACATAGTGATGCTTCAATACATATAATATATAGTGATCAGATCAGGATAATTAGCATATTGTCCTACTAATTTTAATCCTGTCTGATATTTCTTAATTTGCTTTGCCAACTTGTATTTCCCTAACTTTTTTTTTTATCTTTTAATTGTCATTTTATAGCTTCCCACTGCAGCTTCCCCCCCCCCCCCCCCCCCACCATTCCCTTCGACGACAAGGTTTGCAGGCTTCAGGGGGACCAGGGAACAAAGCCGGGGCCTGGCAGCCCCACTAGGCTGCCAGCCGGGGAGAACAAGTCACAATTACAAATTATCACAACAATTAGCGCCTGTACTTGGGGGATCTGCAAATTGAGGCGGCCCCGGCTGCTCCTCATTGTACAGGGGTCTATTTGGCAGTGACCTTGCTCTGGAGACGATGATATTCCTTCAGCCTGAGGGAATTGATGTTGATGAAGCCGGTGGCATCAATTGGCTCATAGTCACCCTGAACATTCATGCTCACCAGCTCCTCGTTGTAGAGAGACAGTGGGGACTCCCGGCCGAGGATGTACACCTGGCCCTTCAAGACGGACACCTGCACTTTCCCTTCCACTCGCTCCTGGGACTTGGCGATGCAGTGGCGGACAAATTCACACTCAGGGCTGTGCCAGAAACCGGTATAGACCAGCTCAGCGAATTTCAAGCCCAGGCCTTGTTTGATTTTGCGCACTTCCCGGTCCATGGTGAATGCCTTGATGTCTAAATGAGCGTGGTAAAGGATGGTGCCTGCTGGGGTCTCGTAGATACCTCGGGACTTCATTCCGATGAAGCGGTTCTCTACGATGTCAATTCGTCCCACGCCATGCTTGCCCGCGACTTCGTTCAGGTACATGAAGAGCTCCAAGGAGGTCTGGTGGGTGGTGCCATCCTTGACATTAGTCACCTTCACGGGGACCCCGTTTTTGAACTCGATCTCGAGAATGTCAGGGGTGTTGGGGGCTTTGGCCGGGTCCTGGGTCTTTGTGTAGAGACCTGGAGGCGCTTGGTTCTTGGGGTTCTCCAGGATTCCGGCCTCGTAGCTGATGTGCATGAGGTTCTCGTCCATGCTCCACGGATTCTTGGGCGTGACCGGGATAGAAATCCCATGTTGCTTTGCGTATTCCATCAGGTCGTTGCGGCCCTTGAACCGGTTGTAGAACTCAGGCATCCTCCAGGGAGCAATGACCTTTATCTGGGAGGCCAGCGAATAGCAGGTGAGCTCAAACCGAACCTGATCGTTCCCCTTTCCTGTGGCACCGTGGGACACATACTTGGCCCCTTCTTGCTGAGCGATTTCCACTTGTTTGCGAGCAATGCAGGGCCTGGCGAGAGAGGTGCCCAGGAGGTAGCGGTCCTCATACAGTGCACTGGACTGGATGGCCGGCCAGATGAACTCCTCCACAAATTCCCTGCTGACATCCTCAATGAACACCTTTTTGGCCCCAAGCTTCAGTGCCTTCTTCCTGGCTTCCTCGAAGTCTTCCTTCTGGCCAATGTTGGCCAGGTAGGCAATGACGTCATAGCCTTGTTCCTTCAGCCACACAAGGATGCAGGAAGTGTCCAGGCCGCCGCTGTAGGCCAGAACCAGAGAGCCTTTGCTGGACATAGCGTCTGGGGTTGGAGTTGAGAGTTCCTGGCATCTGGAATCTGTCTTCACCGTGCAGTGAACCACTCGGGCCCGGGCAGCAGTTGCAGGCGACAGAGCAGGGTTCCCTAATTTCTACACAAGCTGGGTCTTGGTCGCAGGTCCTGTTTTCTATTGACGTATTTTTGTAGTGTTATTATTTAGTTGCTTGGCTTTAAGTATGCTGATAATTCTCACATGGTATATCTCCAGCCAGCGTAACCTTACTCCTGAACTCCAAACTTACACAGACGCTTATCTACCTGATATCTCTATTTGGGTCATGAATAAGTATCTCACATTTAACGTATTTTAAATAGGACTTTTAATCCGTCATCCACTTGGGTATTATCTATTGAATCATTCAGATCCTGACAGTAGTCTCTCAATAAATATTTGTCAAAAATTAGTGAATACTAATGTTTCATGTAAAACATCGGGGGAGGGTGGGGTATGGTGGCTCACATCTGTAATCCTAGCACTTTGGGAGGCTGATGTGGGCAGATCACTTGAGCACAGGAGTTCGAGACCAGCCTGGCCAACAGCAAAACCCAATCTCTACTAAAAAATACAAAAAAATTAGCTGGGCATGGTGGTACACATGTGTAATCCCAGCTACTTGGGAGGCTCAGACACAAGAATAGCTTGCAGTATAGTTTGAAGTCAGGTAGTATGATGCTTCTGCACAGCAAAAGAGACTATCATCAGAGTGAACAGGCAACCTACAGAACGGGAGAAAATTTTTTCAATCTATCCATCTGACAAAGGGCTAATATCCAGAATTTACAAAGAAATTAAACAAATTTACAAGAAAGAAACAAACAACCCATCAAAAAGTGGGCCAAGGATATAAACAGACACTTCTCAAAAGAAGACATTAATGTGGCCAACAAACATATGAAAAAAAGATCACCATCACTGGCCATTAGAGAAATGCAAATCAAACCACAATGAGATAGCATCTCACGCCAGTTAGAATGGCAGACATTAAAAAGTCAGGAAACAACAGATGCTAGAGAGGATGTGGAGAAATAGGAACATTTTTACACTGTTGATGGGAGTGTAAATTAGTTCAACCATTGTGGAAGACAGTGTGGCGATTCCTCAGGGACCTAGAAATAGAAATTCCATTTGACCCAGCAATCCCATTACTGGGTATATAAACCCAAGGGATTATAAATCATTGTACTATAAAACACATGCACATGTATGTTTATTGCAGCACTGTTCACAATAGCAAAGACTTGGAACCAACCCAAATGCCCATTAGTGATAGGCTGGATAAAGAAAATGTGGCACATATACACCATGGAATACTATGTAGCCATAAAAAAGGATGAGTTCATGTTCTTTGCAGGGACATGAATGAAGGTGGAAATGATCATTCTCAGCAAAGTAACACAAGAACAGACAACCAAACACCACATGTTCTCACTCATAAGTGGAAGTTAAACATTGAGAACACATGAACACAGGAAGGGGAATATCACACACCAGGACCAGTTGGGGAGTGGGGGGCTATGGGCGGGATAGCAGTAAGAGAAATACCTAATGTAGATGACAGGTTGATTGGTGCAGCAAACCACCATGGCACATGTATACCTATGTAACAACCCTGCACATTCTGCACATGTACCCCAGGACTTAAAGTATAATTAAAAAAAAAAAAAAGAATAGCTTGAGCCTGGCAAGTGGAGGTTGTAGTGAGCCAAGATCACACCATTGCACTTCAGCCTGGGTGACAGAGTTGAGACTCTATCTCAAGAGAGAAAAAAAGATCTGGGGAGATGATTTTTCTTCCAACATTCCCTGGAGAAATGAGAGATCATCTAGAGCTCTTCTTCATCTTCCTCTTCTTCAAAGTTACTCATGAAATCATAGAATTAAGAGAAGTTTTAGAGGTCATTTAGTGGTTGCCACTTTGGAATTCCAAATCTCAAAGGGCCCTCAAGATTATTAAGGGTTTTTCAAGGTAATTTTAATATTTCAAAAGCCCTAGTATTAGTCATACATTTCTCTGAGATAAGGTTATACTGCACATGAATTACTTACTATTATTACTTTCTTATTTTGCTATTTAAAATAAATGATTAGGCAGGCTAATTTTCAAAGCATGGAGTTTGAGGCAATAGAGAAAAACAATGAAAAGAGCAGGTCTGTAATTAAACCTAAAAAGCTTCTTCACAGCAAAAGAAATAATCAGCAGAGTAAATGGACAACCCACAGAGTGGGTAAAAATATTTGCAAACTATGGATCTGACAAAGGACTAATATGCAGAATCTACAAAGAACTCAAACAAATCAGCAAGAAAAACCCCCACAAATAACCTCATTAAAAAGTGAGCAAAGGAGATGAATAGACATTTCTCAAAAGAAGATATACAATCAGCCAAGAAACATATGAAAAAATGCTCAACATCACGAGTCATCAGGAAAACGCAAATTAAAACCATGATGAGACACCACCTTACTCCTGCAAGAATGTCCGTAATTAAAAAACAAAAGTAAAAAAGCAATAGATGTTCAGTGGCTCACACCTGTAATCCCAGGACTTTGGGAGGCCAAGGCAGGCAAATCACTTGAACCTGGGAGTTTGAGACCAGCATGGGCAACATGGTAGAACTCTGTCTCTGTCTCTACCAAAAATACAAAAAATTAGCTGGGTGTGATGTGTGCAACTGTGGTCCCAGCTACTTGAGAGGCTTAGGTGGAAGAACTGCTTGAGCCCAAGAGTCAGAGGTGGCAGTGAGCCAAGGTTGTGCCACAGAGCAAGACTGTCTCAAAAACAAACAAACGAACAGAAAACCCCAAACCAAAAAACAAAAACCCAATAGGTGTTGGCATGGGTGTGGTGAAAAGGGAACACTTTTACACTGCTGGTGGGAATGTAAATTAGTACAACCACTATGGAAAACAGTATGGAGATTCCTTATAAAACTAAAAGTAGATCCACCATTCATTCATGCAATCCCACTACTGGGTATCTACCCAAAGGAAAAGAAGTCACTATATGAATAAGGCACATGCACATGCATGTTTTTAGCAGCCCAGTTTGCAATTGAAAAGATATGGAACCAAGCAGAGTGCCCAGCGACTAACTAGTGGATAAATAAAATGTGGTATATATGCACCATGGAATATGACTCAGCCATCAAAAGGAATGAAATAATGTCTTTTGCAGCAACTCAGATGGAATTAGAGGACATTATCGTAAGTGAAGTAACTCAGGAATGGAAAACCAAATACCATATATTTTCACTTGTAAGTGGGAGCTAAACTATGAGGACTCAAAGACATACAGAGTGACATAGTGGACTCTGGAAACCTGGGGTGGGGTGGAGGTTGGGAGGGAAGTGAAGGATAAAAGACTACATATTTGGCACAGCGCACACTGCTTGGCTGATGGGTTCACTAAAATCTCAGAATTCACTGCTAAAGAACTCATTCACGTAACCAAAAACCACTTGTACCCCCAAACTATTTGAAATAAAAAAGAATAAATTAGAAAAAATAGCTTAAAAAAAAAGAGCAGGTCTGAATTCAGACAGACATGGATTCCAACCTTGGCTCAGCTACTCACTACCTGTGTCTTTGAGTAAGTTAATAAACCCTTTAAAGCCTCGGTTTCCTGACCTGTAAGATGGGGATGATAGTGCTATTCTTCCCTCGTAGAGTAGTTGTGGGCATTGAATGAAATATGCATGTACGGTGTATATCATCTTAGCTAACCCTTTATAGTTCTATCACTACTATAGTAGTGATAGAACTGTACAATTTCTGAACTGAACAGATATCACTGTACAATTCCTATGTTGTAGAGGATGTTGAGAGCTACTGATCAAATTCAACCTCACTTTCAACACAGCTATCCATGCCCCATGTTTTGGATAGATAGATATAAACTACATTGGATCACTTACTATGAAGAATTAAATAGCGGGGAAGGAAAGACTAAGTGGTAGTTGTAGGTAAGATTATTTACCCCATATCAAAAACTTCAGGAAATTTTTGTTAGACAACTTTTGAAGAAAATCATAACCTTTCATCTCCCCACCAGGGACCTTGCAACTGCTCCTTTCACCACAACTTCACTGGCACTGAGGATCATTATTAAAAAACAACCATGTTGACCAGGATGGTCTCGATATCTTGACCTGGTGATCCACCCGCCTCGGCCTCCCGAAGTGCTGGGATTACTACTAAAGATACAAAAAATTAGCTGGGCATGGTGGCACGTGCCTGTAATCCCAGCTACTCGGGAGGCTGAGGCAGGAGAATTGCTTGAACCCAGGAGGCAGAGGTTGCAGTGAGCCGAGATCGAGCCATTGCACTCCAGCCTGGGTAACAAGAGCGAAACTCCGTCTCAAAAAACAAACAAACAAACAAAAACAAAACAACCAAAACAAGACATAATATTAAAACTTGGCTCCCTTAGGGCTAGATTCTTCCTTTGACAAGACGGTGATGGGAGGCGGTGGGGTTGGTGGGAAGTACAGCTAGAAAAGTGATGACGACTGTGGCTTCCTGGGGCTATGGCCCACTTCGGGGGACCCAGCACTGAGGCAGCGGTGGCGAGGCTCAAGAAATAAGTGCAGCTGGCTGGGCTAGAGGAGCCGCTGGGGCTAGAGGTTGACCATTTCCTGGAAGATGTGCAGCTGCAGGAGCGCATGAGCGTGGCTAGTTGTCAGAGGTCCCGAACTAAAAACTCTTCTTCATGGACACTGGCTCCCAAGAAAAAGGACTAAAAAGAAAACCAAAGTCCAGAAGAAGTCACTGCTTCTCAAGAAACCCCTTCGGGTTGACCTCATCCTCGAGAACACAACCAAAGTCCCTGCCCCCAAAAATGTCCTCACCCACCAAGTCCCCAACGCCAAGAAGCTCAGGCGGAAGGAGCAGCTCTGGGAGAAGCTGGGAAGTACAAGTCCAAGCAGGGTGAGCTGCCCCGGGGAGGTCCGCAGGGCCCAGGCCCAGCTCCTCAACTCTCCCACAGCCAAGGCCAAGCCCGGGCCCCAGGACACCGTGGAGCGGCCCTTCTACGACCTCCGGGCCCCAGACAACACCCCTGGTCAGGCCGTTGTTTGGCCAGGATGCATTTTTCCTGGAGCAGACCAAGAAGAAAAGAGTGAAGGGGCCGTCCCAGGCCCCCGCCCTGGAGGTGGCGCCTGCCGGAGCTTCCTACAACCGGTCCTTTGAAGACCACCAGACCCTGCTCTCAGCGGCCCACAAGGTGGCGTTGCGGCGGCAGAAGGAGGCGGGGAAGCTGGAGCGGCAGCTGGCCTTGCCTGCCACGGAGCAGGCCGCAGACGAGCGTGGGACAGACCTCGACATCCCCAGCCCCTGGCCCGGCTCCCCCTCACGGTTCCAGTAGCTGTGCGAGGGGCTGCTGGAGGAGTCGGACGGTGATGGGGAGCAGGGCTTGGACGAGGGGCCGGAGGCTGGGGAAGCCAAGGTCTGCCCCATGCCCGCCCGCCTGGCCGCCACAGAGAAGACCGAGCAGCAGCGGCCGCGGGAGAAGGCTGCGTGCACAGCAGGCCGCGTTGCTGGCGGCCTGGCTCCGACACCAGGAGCTGTTCCGGCGGCGCCTGATCAAGGCCCAGGTGGCCCTGAGGCTGGCGGAGCTGGCCCGGCGCGGGGAGGCCGAGACTGACAAGCCCCGGAGGCTGGGGTGGATCAAGTGCTATGCACCCAGACATCGACGTGCAGCTCAGCTCGGAGCTGACTGACTTGCTCAGGACCCTGAAGCCCGAGAGCAACAAACATCTTTGGAGACTGATTCAAGAGCTTCCAGAGGAGGAATATGATCGAGCCTGGAGAGAGAGAGCCAAGTTCAAGCCCAAGTACAAGGTGAAGCTGATGGAGAAATGGGTGTTACAGGAGATCCAGTTGTAGCTGTCATCAGAGGCCGGAGCCCCGCCCTTCAATAAAAACTCCCTTCTAGGCCGGGCGCAGTGGCTCACGCCTGTAATCCCAGCACTTTGGGAGGCCAAGGCGGGCGGATCACGAGGTCAAGAAATCGAGACCATCCTGGCCAACATGGTGAAACCTCGTCTCTACTAAAAATACAAAAATTAGCTGGGCGTGGTGGCGCGCGTCTGTAGTCCCAGCTACTTGGGAGGCTGAGGCAGGAGAATTGCTTGAACCCGGGAGGGGGAAGTTGCAGTGAGCCAAGATTGCGCCACTGCACTCCAGCCTGGTGCCTGGTGACAGAGCCAGACTCTGTCTCAAAAAAAAAAAAAAAAAGTCCCTTCTAGCCTCCCCCGCAAAAACAACAAAAACACTTGTCTCACTTAAACAAACAAAATGGTGGTTGAATGCTTTAATTTGCATTTTTTGACCCCCATCCTTCAATTTTAGCAGAATAGTGTTTTTTCTTTTTTACATGGCACAGCCTCTCTGAGTATCCCCTGAAAAGATCAATGCAAACATCACTCCGTAGGCTGCTACCCTTGGCCATTTGAACCAAATTGGAAAGGTCGACCACAACATAGAGAAATGTTTGTGTGCACATGAAAAATCTACCTTGCAGCCAACTGAAACTCAATAACATTAAAAAAAAAATTGACAGCGGTTCATGCCTGTAATCAGCACTTTGAGAGGCCAAGGCGGTCATATCCCTTGAGATCAGGAGTTTGAGACCAGCCTGGCCAACATGGCAAAACCCCATCTCTACCAAAAAATACAAAAATTAGCCAGACATGGTGGCATGTACCTGAAGTCCCAGCTACTCAGGAGGCTGAGGTGGGAGAATCTCTTGAACCCAGGAAGCGGAGGTTACAGTGACAGAGTAAAACCCTGTCTCAAAAAAAGAAAAAAAAAAAAATCAACAAATGTATAGTGAATGACATGGGGCAGTGAAGCACGTTCATTAAGCTATTTCCTGAAGTTATACTCGCAGGAAGTTGTATTACTTTCATTTATAAAAATGTTTTTGGAATCAGCCTGTAATATTCGAATGTGATACCATAAGAAAAAGAGGTTCCTTTAGTTTTTAAACTTATGGTTGGAGTGGAGTAATACAAATTAACAAGTGTTTAAGACAGATTAATCTAAGAGTATGATAAGTTGGGTTGTTGAGGGGATGAGCTGTACTTGAGGGGATGAAAACCCTCGCTAGGCCGGACACCATAATAGAAATGAAGGTCGACATATAAAGTGAAATAAGATCACACAACACAAAACAAACAGGATTGTTGAAGTTTCAAGGAAAAAAATATAATACCAAAATTCTGGGTTTCAACAAGAGGAAGGATAACAGCATGAGTTATTTAATTTTGCTGGGCTTCCGGTTTCCACATTTGTGAAATGGACAAAGGAAACATCTGTGCTTTCTTTCCTCTGGATTTGATATGAGAATCATATGCTGTTTGTGGAAATCATACTTTTTTTTTTTTTTTTGCGACAGAATCTCGCTTGTCAAACCCAGGCTGGAGCGCAGTGGGGTGGTCTTGGCTCACTGCAACCTCTGCCTCTTGGGTTCAAGCGATTGTCTCAGCTTCCGGAGTAGCTGGGATTACAGGCGTGTGCCACCACACCCAATTAATTTTTATATTTTTAGTAGAGACAGGGTTTCACTATGTTTGCCAGGCCGATCTTGAACTCCTGACCTCAGGTGATTGCCCGCCTCAGCCTCTCAAAGTGCACAGAAGTGTGCCACCGCGCCCAGCCAGAAATCTATACTTTTAAGCTGTATATATTTTAAGCTGGGTGGTGGAATAATCATAGTAATGAAGAAGCATGAGAATGATCAGGAGTTTGCTATGAAAAAAAAGAAATGAAGACCAAGGAAAGAATAAAAACAGAAAGAAGACACTTATTGAGAACCTATTGCATGTCTGGCACTGGGCTTAGCACTTTGATACATAAAATCTCATTTAATTTTCCCTAAGACTCTGAGATGGGTGTTACACTCTTCCTATGCTTGCACAAAGAATGCTGATGTTCATAACTTCTCCAAGGTCACATGGCCAGTAGATTAAGCAGTGGGAGTGACAGAACATTGACTGAATTCCGAAGGAAGCAATGAGGTTACGTACACAGTGATTGCATACTGTGTTTTTTAACATATCTGAACCTGCTCAGGCTCAATGAGACAGGAGAGTAACTTTGCCTATGATTTCTTTCCTTGTACCAGGTCTAATGGAAGAGGAAAACCAGAGGGGAGGGGTACACTTCCGCTTCCACTCCTTTTCAACAGACCTGGAGGTGACTTCCTTTATAATTGCAACCTTGATGTTGCACCTAGGAAGCCTTGTTGGAAACTTCACCACTGGGCCCACAGTCTGGCGAGATCCCTTCCTTCATATTCCAATGTACTTTTTTGTTGTTGTTGCATTGACTATGTTGGAAATTGGCTACTCCACCAACATTTCTCCTGCAATGCTGGCTAGCATCCTTTCCATGGGGAAGATGCTTATCTCTCTCCCTGGCTATGGAACTCAGATGCTCTTTGTCATCCTTTTGAGAGGATCTGAGTGTGTCTTGCTTGCTGTCATAGCCTATGACAGGTATATGACTATCTGTCATCCATTCAGTTATAATCTCATCGCAAGTGGGTAGCTCTGGTGGCAGATGATTTTGGGTTCTTCAAGGCTGGGATTCCTGTTGTCACTGTTTTTGACTATTCTGATCTGACACCTTTCATTCCATGGCCCAATGAAACCTACCACTTCTTGCTGTGACAGCAAGTGCCTGGTCTGTGCAGACACCACATGCATGAGGCAGCTGTCTGCCTTCATTGTGGCCACTGTCATCATCCCCTTCCTCCTTGTCTGCCTCCCCTATGGCTGCCTTGCAGCCACCATCTTAAGGATGCATTCAGCTTAGAGAACGCACCAGGCCTTCTCCACCAGTTCCTCACACCTCATTGTGGTTCTCCTACAGTACTGGTGTTGCATCCTCATCTGCCTTTGCCCCAGCTCTAGTTACTCATCAGAGGAGGGCTGGGAGGTATCTGTTGTTTGCACCTTTTTCTCTTTGTGCAGAATCCCATGATCTATAGCATATGGAACCAAGAGGTAACATGCACTAGGCAGACGTGTGGCAAGAATGTCCTTGTTTGAAAAGCCAGAAATATTCCTTCTTAAAAAATATTCCCCAAACTAGGAGGACATGATCTAAGGGACAGGAAGCTCAAAGACAAAAAGGAAGAAGTGGAGCATGGGGGAGCCAGTCATAATCCCAAAGACACGATCCAAAAATCTTGAGAGATCAAAATCCCAAAAAGATAATTCTGAAAAAAGAATTTCAAAATTATTTAAAAGATAATTATTTACTTTTGTAACAGGAGATTTATTTGAGAAACATAGAAGCACTACAGAATATGTTATAGGGCACTTTACACAATAAAATAGGCAATAATAAGATACATATTTTTGCAAGCATAAGCACTCAGGTGCACTAATGACAATCACATGAGTATGACAGTTATGAGCAGATGAACCGTATTTATAAAGAAATAGCTCGTGTAACTTTAGTCATCTGAAATACTGTAGGGACAACCTAAGTCTTTTGATGAGATGGATCCAAAACCACAGTGAGTCACCACTGCTCACGCAATCACTCAAAGAGCTGAGATCTTGAGAAATTTTACCTTTCACAAAAGTAGATGTACAAAAAGGACATGTCATCATTTACTGAGGAAGTTTTAACACTTTTATGTTATGCACAATGCTTACACACAGAGTTAATGTTGCAATAATGCACTTTTGTGAGGTCAAATTTGTAAAAAATTCATACAATAAATTAGAACTCTCTAAACAGCTTTACAAAATGTGTACCTCCAGTATTGGAAATGATGCAAAGATAAACTACATAGCACAGGGAATTGTAAAAAATGATGCTGGGAATTGTAAAAAATAATGCTGGCAATTTAAAATTGTGAGAAAAAACTAAAAACAATAAAGAAAACTAAAATGAAAGTTTGACATATAAAAATGCATATTTCAGGGGTAGATTATGGGCAATTACACAAAGGAAGTCCATCAGAGCTTTCTGACTTTCATAACCATTAACTACATTTTGAAGTCTTGCATTGCAATAAATAGCTGCTTTTTTTTCTTTTAGGACATGACTCTTCTTGGAGAATATGTTCACATTCATCTTCTTTTCTTTTCTTTTTTTCCAAGCCAAACTGTATCCAGCTTTATTAAAGATACTTTCCATAAACAGTCATGGTATCTCAGACAGGACATGGGCAAACAATCGTTAACAGTATACAACAACTTTCAAACTCCCTTCTTCGACAGATGACCAAAAATCAGAAAGCCACTATAAAACCTATTGAAGTCTTCATCCAATGCTCTGAACAGGATTTTAGAGTGAGGGTTGACATTTCATGTTTAGCATGTTGTTTAACAGCTTGTCACAAGCCGACCCTGACTTTCAGGAAGTGAAATGAAAATTGCAGAATTTCTCTGAAGATCCACAATCTGCAAATGGAACCACTGCTCTTTTGACAGGTGCCATCTCAGTGGCATCACTGTGAAGTCTAGATTGCCTGACACACTGGTAACCAATGACTGGGGGTCAGGTCCCAACAGATGTCTGGGCTTAAGGGAGTTAAGTCTATGCTGAAAGATAGAAAGGGAGAAGAGTACATAAAAACGAATTTGTTTTTCCATACCACAAAGCTTTTGTGCCAAGATGGCCATGTGTGTCAAAGTCAGGGAATCCCTTCTCCTGGGAGCCAAGAGGAAGTCTCTCAAAACTAGAAGGGAAAGGTGTTTTCCCCACATTGATCCAGCTTTAGAGACATTCTATTAATGACCTATGCCCTTTCCCTCCAAAACAACGACATGTTCTATGTGCTAACAACATAGCTTAAAAAAATTAAAACAAAATTCTACATTTTTATAAAACATGAAAAAAAATAGTATTTCAACTGTACAGTCACCAGAAGTACACAGTTATAAAAAATGCACACACTTCACTTGGCATCTCCAGCACCTTCAACTTTCTGTGCCTGGTCTGTGTTGGCATCTCTGTTTTCTGTAGGGTTATTCCCCTCGTCGTGCATCAGCTTTTCCCTTTTTTTCTTTGGATACCCTCTCTCTCTTCTTTGCAGGGACCTTTTTAGTCTTGGACTCTGGCTTTGGAGGAGCAGGTTTAGCAGATGACCTCGTGGATCTTCTCTGTGGTTCGTCCTTCACCTTGTCTTTATCTCCCTTAGCATCCCCTTCAGCCTTTCTCTTGGGCATGGTGGCAGCATGATGGTGGCGGGACATTGGCACTGGGCATGGGATGCAGCAGGCGGCTGACTTTGGTTGTTCTGGGGTTGTTCTCGCCTCTTCTTCACATTGCTCCGTTCATATTCATTTTCTAGCTGGTGCTGCTTTTTCGGAAATTATTCTGTGATTCTATATATGTGGACATGAGAATTCTCTATTAAACTTTTTCATCTTCTGTGCCATCCCTCTATATTGTTTTGGGCATGTGGAAATCCATACACTTATATGCAGACCATAAATTTGGCAGAAACAATACTGGTTAAGCAGCAACACCATTGTGTGTCTTCTTTTCTTACCTTATATAAGAAATAATTATTTTCGAACCAATCAGTATCTTCACTGGCTTCTTAGGGCAAATGCAACTTTAATTTATTAAAAGTTTGTAGACTGTCATAAGCTGGAAGGAATGCCAATGCAGGCACATTATGCATTCATACACTGAAGTTGTCATTGCCAGATTACGTGGCCAATTCACTCATCTGAATTTTTCACCAAATGCATTGGGATGCATTTTTTTAAAAAAGCTTTTTATTGATGACATCTTGAATTCATTTTTAGAAGACTTGATTGTACCTAATTCCAAATATGTCAAAACTAGGGAGACTGATGGTGTAACTCTGAGTCTGAGGCCGACAGGAACCTGGGAGCTGCTAGTGAGTCCCGGGGTCCAAAGGCTGCTGGCCAGGAGTTCTGATGTCTAAGGCATCTGAAGAAAAGTGTGTTCCAGATCTCGGAGAGAGGCCAGTTTGCTTCTGTTTTTTGTTTGTTTGTTATTTGTGTTTTTTTGAGACAGGATCTTCTCTGTCGCCCAGGCTAGAGTGCAGTGGTGTGACATTGGCTCACTGCAACCTCACCTCCTGGACTCGAGTGATCCTCCCATCTCAGCCTCTTGCACAGCTGGGACTACAGGCATGCACTAACATACCTGACTAATTTTTTCCTCTTTTTGGGGCAGAGATAGGATTTTTTTGCCATGTTTCCCAGGCTCGTCTCAAACTCCTGGGCTCAAGCGATTCACCCATCTCAGCTTCCCAAAGTACTAGGATTACAGGCATGAGCCACCACACCCAGCCTGTCTTCTGTATTTGTGGGCTCTCCAGGTCCACAACTCATTGGATGGTACCAGCTGACATTGAGGACAGATCTTCCCCACCTGGTTCATGTAGATTCACACACTAATTTCCTCTGGAAACACCCTCACAGACACAGCTAAAATAACACTTTAACAGGTTTCTAGGTATCCCTTAATCCAGACAAGTTGACAATTAAAATTGAGTCCACAAAATTCGCCCTTGTCAATTTGGCACCCATATTAATCTCTTTAAGCCATAGTTAATTTCCAGATAGGAACTATAATAAGGTAATAGTTCTGCCTAATGTGATACAATTGTCACAAGATTGTGATTTTGGGGAATTTAAACATAAGGGATTTGAGTTTAGAGATTTTGATCTTTCAGGATTTCAACATTTGGGATTATGTATGGTGTTCAGGATTGTGATCCAACCGCCTTAATGGCTGTCTTGGCCCTAATGCTGATCAGCACCAATTCCTCCACTTTTTATTAGATTCCAATCATGAATCTCTGGATTGGTTCCTACCATAAGAAAGAATTCAGGGCAAGTCCATAGAGTAAAGTGAAAGCAAGTTTGTTAAGAAGGTAAAGGAATAAAAGAATGGCGACTCTATAGGCAGAGCAGCAGAATGGGCTGTTTGTCGGCTATTTTTATTGTTATTTCTTGATTACATGCTAAACAAGGGGTGAATTATTCATAAGTTTTTTGGGAAAGAGGTGAGCAATTCCAGGAACTGAGGGTTCCTCCTTTTCTTAGACCATCTAGGGTAACTTTCTGACATTGCCATGACATTTGTAAACTATCATGGCACTGGTAGTATGGCAGGCCAGGTCTCACTAGCACAGGCCTCCATTACAACTGTCCCAGCACTGACTGGGTAGCAAGGTTAAACATTAAAAGCTGATTGAGCCCGTGCCCTTACACAAAGCCTGGAATATAACAAAGAGCCCACTAAGAGTTTTGCCTAAGCTTTCCTGGGCCTTGAAGCATGACAGGTTAATGAAGGAATTCTTAACAGGATCCTTTGAGGATTAAACAAGTTTTATTGGGGATCTGAAGAAATTCCCCAGGCCTCCACAAACAAGTTTATTGGAGTCTAAAGGAACTCCCCAAACCTTTATGATTTAGCAGGAGGCAAGATAAGGATAATCACCTCAGACCCATTTAGATTAAGTAAACTTTCTGAGGCTCCAGACAAAGGTCTTCAGGACTCAGACGTTAGTTACAGATTAAAAGAAGTTAATCACTCATGTCTTTAGATGAATGCACACTTCCATGTAGACATATAGCTTGGAAGGCATATAAACTCTGAAAAACTAATTTTGAGTTTGGTCTGGTGATAATTTCCAGGTCTTCTCCCTGTAACCATTACAGAAATGAAAATTCTCTTCCTCCCCAGTTCATCTGCATCTCGTTATTGGGCCCAGCGAAATAGCAGCCCAAACTTCAGTTTGGTCAGGGAATAGTAGGAGTGTCCTCTAGCATGCTAATACATTATACTTAGCGTATAATGAGCAGTGAGAATGACCAGAGGTCACTTTCACTGCATTGCCATTTCAGTTTTGGTGGGATTTGGCTAGTTTCTTTACCACATGCTGTTTTATCAGCAAAGTCTTTGTGACCTGTAACTTGTGCTGACCTCCTATCACAGCCTGTGTCTTAGAATGCCTAACCTCCTGGGAATACAACCCAGTAGGTCTCAGCCTTATTTTACCCAGCCCCTATTCGAGATGGAGTTGCTTGATTGAAATGCCTCTGATACTACCACGTCCACCAAACTCCTCTTCCACCTTAGGGCTTAGAATAAGGACCGGAACAGGAAGGTCAGTGAAGAAAAGAATGAATGAATGGATGAATGGGTTGGTGGGAGCAGGTGGTAGAGTGGATGCTCCTGTTTCCTCTTTTAAGGGCCTACATCCCTGAAGGCATGCAGATCAAATGGATTCACATATCCAACTGTCTCTTTGACCCTTCTCTTTGTCTTTTAAGGCCAGCTCAAGTTCCACTGCCTTAAGAAAATCTGTCTGGCAACTTTATCTGGTGGTGTCTTCTTTTTTCATTAAATCATAATTCTTTCTATAAACTGAGTTTCATATGTTTTGGTACTGCCTCTATAATAGGCCCATAATGCCCTTTGGATCTGAAGAAATGGCTTACTTTTTCCTCCGTATTTTCTGGCACAGTGCTGGGCACATAGCAAGTGCTTAGCCTTAGGGTCCAGGGCACAAACTTGAGCTCTAATTAGCTCTAATCTTTCCTTTATGTAAAATGGGGTTAATAATAACGACAGTTTTCCTACATCAAAGGATTGGAATGATAGAGGAGATAATGGGTGTGCAAAAATATAATAGGAAAGTACACAATAAACCGTGTGTGTATGTGTGTGTGTGTGTGTGTGTGTGTCTTTAAGGTCCTTAGTCACTTGCAACTGAATAGCTCTCACAAGTCTCACCTTCCTGCAGGTCATATCAGCCCTTTCCAAAGTAAGTAGTAGAGTCAGCTACTTCTGATGATAGTACCTTGGGTTCTGCAATCCTTCCAGGGGAATGCCAAAACCACAATAGACAATGAGCAGGGCTGTTATGGAGACTGGTGGACAGGCTCAAGTGGAAGATTAGGAGTAGGGAAAGATATCTTGAAAGAAAGATAAGATAAACAGAAAACAATATCATCCTCTTCTTCCCTTCCCACCCCCACCCTGCCACCACAAAATGGAGTCTCCCTCTGTTGCCCAAGCTGGAGTGCAGTGATATAATCTCGACTCACTGCAACCTCTGCCTCCCGAGTTCTAGTGATTCTCCTGCCTCAGCCTCACAAGTAGTTGAGACTACAGGTGTGTGCCATCACACCTGGCTAATTTTTTGTTTGTTTGTATTTTTAGTAGAGGCAGGGTTTCACCATGTTGGTCAGGCTGGTCTTGAACTCCTGACCTTGAATGATCTGCCCACCTTGGCATCCCAAAGTGCTGAGACTACAGGCATGAGCCACCGTACCTGGTCCCTCATTCTCTTCTTAATGTTGCACATGCAATGCAATAGATGATAAAAGCCTCTCTATCCCGTTTCTGATTGTGCAATGTACAAGAAAGGGAAGAAAATGAAGTAAACCAATATGGAAACCCAGTGGCAGGAATTCTTGGGGTCCTTGGCTGGGCAACAACATTAAGAAGTGCAGAGCCGGCCGGGCGCGGTGGCTCAAGCCTGTAATCCCAGCACTTTGGGAGGCCGAGGCGGGTGGATCACGAGGTCAAGATATAGAGACCATCCTGGTCAACATGGTGAAACCCCGTCTCTACTAAAGATACAAAAAATTAGCTGGGCACGGTGGCGCGTGCCTGTAATCCAGGCTACTCAGGAGGCTGAGGCAGGAGAATTGCCTGAACCCAGAAGGCGGAGGTTGCGGTGAGCCGAGATCGCGCCATTGCACTCCAGCCTGGGTAACAAGAGCGAAACTCCATCTCAAAAAAAAAGAAGTGCAGAGCCATACAAGCAATTTATTTTATTTTATTTTTTTAGAATCGGAGTCTCACTTTGTTGCCTCATGGCTTTCTACACCCTTGAGCTCCTGGCCTCAAGTGATTCTGCCACCTCAGCTTCCTGAGTATTTGGGATTACAAGCATCAGCCATAGTGCTGAGCACAAGTATTTTTAATAATGCTGATGTGGAGGAGATTTAATAAATATTTTTTATAACAGTGGCATTTGTCAAAATTAATAAATTACTTCTCTATTTTTAATCTACTCTAGTCCCAATATCCTGCCACAAAAGATTTGAAGCAGCTTAAAGATACTCTAATCCAAAAGTTAAAAGCACACAATCAAGAAGATTGGGGTAAAGGAAAAAACTGGTCAGGATTGTAAAAAATACAGTAGTAAAATTGCTATGCAGAAAGGCAAAGCATGTGTTCCTCTGCCATTTGGAGAGTGGCCACCTATAGGCACCTGAGCTTCTTAGTAGCCAAGAGAAAGAATAAAATGCAATTAAATTTGAGAATTTTATTTTATTTTATTTTTTTGCCAATCAATGAGAACTTGTAAGTTTGCTGAGGTTGGCCTTGAACTCTTGGCCTCGCCTTCGCAAGCGCCACGACATCCGGCCGGAGCCACTTTGGGCCCAAATTTGAGAATTTTAAAGTTCATATAATAACATACAAATATATGAAGAGATCTAACATTTTTTGGGCATAACCCTAGATGTAAAAGGGTGTATTCTCCCACAGTTTTCAAAGAAGAATATACCATATATTAAAACACATCAACAATGATTATAACACTAGCTATCTTTTATTCGGTATTTAAATATGTATCAGACATTGTTTTAGGTGCTTTAGTACATGTCAACTCATTTGATTCCACAAAATCTTATGGGGTAGGTACAATTTTTATTACCCCCATTTTACACACAAAGAACTGAGGATCACAGAGATTAAGTAAATTTCCCAAGATCACACAGGTACTAAGTGCTGGCTCAGCCTCACTCCAGTGTGTCCCTTCTATGCTGATTTTGCTGAGGATTTTCATCGTAAAGGGATGCCGGATTTTGTCAAATGCCTTTTCTGCATCTATTGATAATCCTGTGATTTTTGTTATTAATTCTGTCTATGTGGTGTATCACATTTATTGATTTATTATGTTAAATTATCCTGCATCCCTGGTTTGAAACCTGCTTGATCATAGTGAATTATCGTTTTGATACGCTGTTGAATTTGGTTCACTCGTATTTTGTTGAGGATATGTTCATCAGACCTGTATTCATCAGAGATATTGGTCTATATATTTTTTCTGTTATGTCCTTTCCTGGTTTTGATATTAGGGTGACACTGGATTTATAGAATGATTTAAGGGGGATTCCCTCTTTCTGTATTTTTTGGAATGGTGTCAATGGGATTGGTACCAATTTTTCTTCGAATGTCTGGTAGAATTCAGCTGTGAATCTGTCTGGTCCTGGACTTTTCTTTTGTCAGGAATTTTTTGGTTACCATTTCAATGTCACTACTTGTTATTGGTCTGTTCAGAGATTCTACATCTTCCTGGTTTAATCTGGGAAGGTTTTATATTTCCAGGAGTTTATCCATCTCCTCTAGGTTTTCTAGTTTATGCGTGCAATGGTGTTGATAGTAGCCCTGAATAATCTTTTGTGTTTTTGTGGTATCAGTTGTACTATCTCCTGTTTGCTTCTAATTGGGCTTATTTGGATCTTTTCTCTTCTTTTCTTTGTTAATCTTGCTAATGGTCTATCAATTTTATTTTATTTTTTGAGACAAGTCTTGTCTTCAAGAGTCTTGTCTTTAAGCTCTAAAGTTCTTTCTCTTTCTTTCTTTCTTTCTTTCTTTCTTTCTTCTTCCTTCCTTCCTTCCTTCCTTCCTTCCTTCCTTCCTTCCTTCCTTCTTTCCTTCCCTTCCCTTCTCCTTCCTTCCTTCCTTCCTTCCTTCCTTCCTTCCTTCCTTCCTTCCCTTCCCTTCTCCTTCCTTCCTTCCTTCCTTCCTTCCTTCCTTCCTTCCTTCCTTCCTTGTTGAGATGGAGTCTTGCTCTGTCACCCAGGCTGGAGTGCAGTGGCACAACCTTGGCTCAACTCACTGCAACCCCCACCTCCTGGATTTGAGTGACTCTTCTGCTTCAGCCTCCCAAGTAGCTGAGATTGCAGGTGTGTGCCACCATACCCAGATAATTTTGTGTTTTTAGTAAAGATGAGGTTTCACCATGTTGGTCAGGGTGGTCTCAAACTCCTGACCTCAGGTGATCTGCCTGCCTTACCTCCCACAGTGCTGGGATTACAGGTGTGAACCACTGTGCCAGCCTAAAGTTCTTTCTTCTGCTTGTTCTATTCTATTGCTGAAAATTTCCAGTGCATTTTGCATTTCTCTAAGTGTTTCCTTGATTTACAGAAGTTGTGATTGTTTTTTATTTATGCTATCTATTTCACTGAAGATTTTCCTTTTATATCATGTACGATGTTTTTGATTTCCTTAAGTTGGATTTCACTTTTCCCTGCTACCTCCTTGATTAGCTTAATAATTGACCTTCTGGATTCTTTTTCTGTAATTCAGAGATTTTGTCTTGGTTTGGACCCATTACTGTTGAGCTGGTATGATCTTTTGGGGGTATAAAAGAACCTTGTTTTGTCATATTACCAGAGTTGTTTTTCTGGTTCCTTCAAATTTGGGTAGACTATGTCAGGAAGAACTGGGATTCAAGGGCTGCTGTTCAGATTTTTTTGTGCCCCCGGGGTGCTCCCTTGATGTGATATTTTTCCCTGTTCCCCTATAAATGGGGCTTCCTGAAAGCCGATCCGTAGTGATTGCTTTTACTCTTCTGGGACTAGCCACCCAGTGGAGCTACCAGGCTCTGGGCTGGTACTGGGGAGTGTCTGCAGAGTCCTGTGATGGGTTCCATCTTCAGGTCTTGCAGCCGTGGATACCAGAACCTGATCCAGTGGAGGTAGCAGGGGATGAGTGGACTCTGTGAGAGTGCTTGATTGTATTTTTGTTTGGTGCACTGGTTTTGTGTTGGTTGGCCTCCAGGCACGACGTGGCACTATCAAGAGTGCATCAGCTGCAGTCCTGTAGGGAGGATGCAAACTTGCTCTAGGGACACCTGGTGAAGTATTGTTTCTTAGGGAAGGGCAGGGCCATAGAGCTCCCAAGAGATTATGACCTTTGTTTTCAGCTACGAGGGTGGTAGAAAAAGACCACCAGGTTGGTTCGGGGGACAGGCCTGTCTCAGCTCATTGGGTGGGGCTTGCTGCAGCTGCAGTAGGGGATTTTGGTTATATTTCCAGCGTAATTATGGCTGCCTCTGCTGAGTCATATGGGTTACCAGGGAAGTGGGAGCAGGCCGGCAGTCACAGACCTCACCCTGCTCCCATGCAGCCCAAAGTCCTGTCCACTAGTTTCACTTCCACTGTGCTCTCCCAACAGCATCAAGTCTATTTTCAGGTGGCCAGTGACCAGGGCTGAGAACTTGCCCCAGACCAAGAGCCACCCCATTGAGAAAGCAAGCAGACTCACAGTTTTTCTGGCATCTCAGGGAACCTGCAGTGCTGATCCAGTTCCTTCAAAGGGTTTCAGCTGTCCTGGTATGTTTCTGTGGTAGTTTTTGGAGCAAAAGTTCATGATGTGAGTCTTCACAGGCTGCTCCGTCTGTCTGAGCAGGAGCTGCAAGCTAGTCCTG
Source organism: Saguinus oedipus (assembly GCA_031835075.1). Taxonomy (NCBI): domain Eukaryota; kingdom Metazoa; phylum Chordata; class Mammalia; order Primates; family Cebidae; genus Saguinus; species Saguinus oedipus. The sequence continues at coordinate 57,981,043 of CM063178.1, read as the reverse complement.
CCTCCTATTCACCATCTTAATCCGGTTTTCATTTCTTTCATTACATATCCATCAGCATGATCGAATTTCATAATAGAATTACAATGAAACTTACACTTGAACAGTACACAATAATTTCTTTCCTTCCTTCCTTCCTTCCTTCCTTCCTTCCTTCCTTCCTTCCTTCCTTCCTTCCTTCCTTCCTTCCTCCCTCCCTCCTTCCCTCCCTCCCTCCTTCTCTCTCTCCCTCCCTCCTTCTCTCCCTCCCTCTCTTCCTTCTTCTTTTTGTTTTTTGGAGACAGAGTCTTGCTCTGTCGCCCAGGCTGGAGTGCAATGGCACGATCTTGGCTCACTGCAACCTCCGCTCCTCAGGTTCAAGCGATTCTCCTACCACAGCCTCCTGAGTAGTTGGGATTACAGGTGGCTGCCACCACGTCCAGCTAATTTTTTTTCCTTTTTTTTTTTTTTTGTATTTTTAGTAGAGGTGGAATTTCACCATGTTGGCCAGGCTGGTCTTGTACTCCTGACCTCAGGTGATCTGCCCACCTTGGCCTCCCAAACTGCGCCAAGACCCCATTTTCTAATTTAATTTGATTTACTCATTGGTCTGGGCTACTGGATTGAATCCTAGTGGCACTCACTATGTGAAGGAAATGGTCTGAATGACTACCTAGTTTATAGAGGTAGTTATTTAAAACAAACAAACAAACACACTTTCTTTTTTTTCTTTTCTTTTAGAGATGGGGTCTTGGCCAGACGTGGTGGCTCACGCCTGTAATCCTAGCACTTTGGGAGGCCGAGGTGGGTGGATCACCTGAGATCAAGAGTTCAAGACCAGCTTGGCCATCATGGTGAAACCCCACCTTAAAAAGAAATAAAAAGAAAAAGAAAAAGAGAAGGGGTCTCACTTTGTTGGTCAGGTTGGTCTTGAACTCCTAGCCTCAAGCAATCCTTTCACCTTGGCCTCCCAAAATGCTGGGATTACAGGCATGAGCCAATATGCCCAGCCAACTTTCTTTTTTTTAAAACTGAAAATGTTGGGCAGGCTGTAACTCAGCTTTAGGTGGCCCCCCTGACACTCACAGTCACTTTTTGCTGATCACCCATATTAGTGGAGGGAGATTAACTATAAAGTTAAAAGACTCGTTTAGAATCCCAGATCAGCCACTGATGAACTGTGCAAACTTGGAAAATTAATTTCACCTCTGTGAATTGTGGTTTTGCCATCTGCAGAGTTGAATGTTAAACAATGCCCAAGATATTAAGTAAAGTGTTAGTGGATTGAAATGAAATATAAATGAAACTTTATAAAAGTCAAATTATGACACAAAGCATATGGTCAATGTCAATGTCCTAACTGTTCCTAACTTTTCATCACACTCTCCTATGTCTTCATCGTGGCTGCCATCCGGATATCCCCTCTGCAGAGAGGAGGCACAAGGCTTTTTCCACCTCCTCCTTCCATCTGGTTTAATTCTCCTTCAGCACAATGAACAAGCCTCACTTACTTGTTGTGCCCCAGCTCCATTTTCTCTTATGAGAGGGGCGAGGTTGTGTCTATCGTTTACATATGCATCACTCCTGTGCTAAACCCCTTGATCTGCAGCATGAGGAAGAAGAAACTCAAGCATTTTTTTTTTGACAGTCTTGCTCTGTCATCAGGCTGGAGTGCAGTGGCACGATCTCAGCTCACTGCAACCTCCGCCTCCCTGGTTCAAGCAATTCTGCTGCCTCAGCCTCCGGAGTAGCTGGGACTACAGGCACGTGCCACCATGCCCAGATAATTTTTGTATTTTAGTTGAGATGGGGTTTCACTATGTTGGTCAGGATGGTCTCAATCTTTTGACCTCATGATATGCCCGCCTTGGCATCCCAGAGTGCTGGGATTACAGGTGTGAGCCACCATGCCTGGCACATATCTTTTAAAAAAGGAGAAATAGCAAGGTTCTTGCTACTCAGAACACATTGTCTCTTTCTGAATATTGCTCATCAAGAAACTGTTTCTATCTGGAAAAGAAAATTGAATAAATCATACAGAACCATACAGAAGTTAATGAAAAAAAGACACCTAAGTGTCAGGAATTGTTGTAAATTCTATTGACTCTCCTTTTGTTGCTTTGTATTCATTTTCTCCCTGCGAAGACACCTGTCTTTTTTCATCTCTAAAATCAGCCTGCTTGTGAGGCCTGTTGAAAGGCCCATCAAGTGAGACTGTGGATCTCATAGCACTATGTACATTGTTAAGTCTGATCTCAGATGACTTGGGTCTTTTGTTGCTCCCTACAAACAAAATCCATTTCTCTTTTTTTCTGAAATGCATTTACATTATTTAGGTGACTATAAGCTAAGAAGGCAAATGTGCCAAGTTCCAGTAGCCACAAGGTATCAGAATTCTCAAATGTTGCTGAAAAGGAATTACTGTAAGAGGTTGTACCATCTTCTCTTCTGGAACAGAATACATCAGCATTTCTTAAAAAGCTGGCTTACTTTCCAGTGCCTACTTTCCTCAAATGACCGGTAAAAAAGAATTCCATGGCTAAGAGGAGGAAAAGTGCACACTAACACTCTGCTTTCCTCTTGAAGACTCACATGCACTTCATCTGGGATGTCCTAGAATGAAACAATCTTTGCAGACTTGGAGCTTCCCAAAACATTTGATCATGAGAATGCTTTGTTTAACCACCTATGAATTTAGTTCAACGAAGACAATCTCCTGGGAATACTTTTAGAGAAATGGTTATGTAAATAACCAACAGCAAAGACTTAAGGAAATGGTACTAGATGGAGTGGTCCTTTAGCTCTGAATGAAATAAATCTACTGTAACAGAATTCAGGCTGTTGAAGTCAACTCATAAGCAATTTGTTTTGTTTTGTTTTTGAGACAGGGTCTTTCCCTGTCATTCAGGCTGGAGTGCTATGGCATGATCACAGCTCACTGCAGTCTTTAACTTCTGGGCTAAGGCAATCCTCCCATCTCAGCCCCCTGAGTAGCTGAGACTACAGGTGCATGTCACCATACTTGACTAAATTTTTTTTTAAGAGATGGAGTCTCACTATATGGCCCAGGCTGGATGCAACCATTCTTCCCATCTCAGCCTCCCAAAGTGTTGGGCACCTGACCCATGAGCAAACTGAAAATGCAAATCGTTAGACTCATGTCCATTTTTGCATTACTGAACACAATCTTTTTGGATATATTTTAAGGTTTGATTGTTACCCAGGTAAGTTTGACCTAGAAACCAAAAAATTTCAAGAGAAAACAGTTAAAATCCAATGACTTAATAATTTTTTGAAGTGAAATTCATTCCTTACTCTTATCTTCCAGCAGTGGCTCATACCTGTAATTCAAAGCAATCCAGGAGTCTGAGGCAGGAAGATTGCTTGAGCCCAGGAGTTCAAGACCAGTCTGGCCAACATAGTGAGCTCCCTTCTCTAAAATAAGTAGATAAATAGATAAGTAAATAAAAATAAAAATAAATAAAAAAGATCTTTGGAGCTTAGAACATTACTGGTGTGTAAATCCTTACTCTTTTTGGAGAGGGGAGATGTAGGTGTTTGTTGAGGCCTCATTTATCAGTAGCAAGCTTGGCTGGGCCCCTCTTCAAGCCATAGAGACACAACCCTTACTTGCTAACTGCATCCACTGAGGTCTGTGGTTCCATTTGGGACCCACGTTGAAATGACGGGGTCAGCTAGAGGCTCTCAGTAAATCAACAGGGAATGTGGGAGAAAATGATGCATTGATCATAGTAATAGCCTCATAGTCACCTGGGATCCCATCACTTTCTCTTCCAAACTCCCTGGAATCTGATTCTAAAAGATAGGCCAGAAAATGGCTAAGGGCTGGTGCCACTTGCAAAGGAGTCAATAGATTTTTCTTCCTGAAACTTTCATTAGAAAGTGAGTTTTCATTTGTACATTAAATTCAGCAAATAAAGAACCATTAAAGGCACATTAAATTCAGCAAATAAGCTGAGGTCAGGAGTTTGAGACCAGCCTGCCAACGTAGTGATCCCATGTCTACTAAAAATACAAAAATTAGCCGGGCATGGTGGCAGGTGCCTGGAATCCCTGCTACTCGGGAGGCTGAGGCAGGAGAATCCCTTGAACCCGGGAGGCAGAGGTCGTGGTGAGCTGAGGTTGCACCACTGCACTCCAGCCTGGATGATGGAGTGACTCTGTTTCTAAATAAATAAATAAATAAATTCAGCAATAGAGAACCATACTTAGGGGGCTTAGATAATGGAGAGAAAGAAAGGCAAAAGAAATAGAGAGAGAGGGGTGGACTGGGAGAATAAAATGTAGAACTTGAAGAAAGAGAAGGTTAGTAGTATTTTATGTGGTTGGAATTAATAAAGTACTGTCAAATGGTGCCTTCTGCAGAGGAAGACAAATATCACATTTTCTCACTCACATGTAGGAGCTGAATAAGTGGATCTCGTGGAGGTGGACAATAGAGTGGTGGTTACCAGAGACTGAGAATGGAAGCAGGGAGGGAGGATGAAGAGAAGTTCGTGAAGGCATGCAAAAAATACAGTTAGGTAGAATAAATTCTAGTGTTCAATAGAGTGGGGAAATTACAGTAATGATAATTTATTGTGTATTTCTAAGTAGCTAGCAGAGAAGAGTTGTAATGTTCCCAACACAAAGATAAATATTTGAGGTGATGGATATTCCAATTATCCCTATTTGATCATTACACATCGTATACAGCTATCACAATGTCACATGTACCTCTAAAATACGTAAACCATTATATAAAACATTTTTTCTTTTTTTATTTAAAGGTAATCAGACTGATGCGTGTGTGAAATTGAAACAAAACGAGGTGCCCTGAGACTCCACCCCGAGAACTGCCTTTCTTTATTACGTACAGTTTCCCTCTTGTCACCACGGCTGGAGTGCAACAGTGCGATCTTTGCTTATTACAAAACCTGCCTTTTGGGTTCAACTGATTGATATCCCAATGCCCTTCAAGTACCTAGGGTTGCAGGTGTCCACACCACCAGGTCCAGCAAACTTTCTATTTTTATTTTTCTGTACCTCCAATCTATCTTTATTTGATTTCCACAACGCAATCACAACCAATAAATAAAATACAAAAAGCTGCACACCTGTGCGTGTCACTTTTACGCTATGACCACGCCGGCCTTCTTTGTAGCGTCTCAATTCTAGTGTAGCTGCTGCCGAAGCGAGCACATGCCAAGCCCAGCTCAGCTTCTGTATGTTTTTCTGTTTTTTATTTTTTTTTGTTGTTGTTAGTTTTTTTTTTTTTTTTTTTTTTTTTTTTTTTAAAGGAAAGGAAAAGAGAGGAAGAAAAAGAGGGAGAGAGAACAGGAATATTGCTTTATTCTATAAATGGGTATTAATAATGGCCGATCATTATTTTGTGTATTTAAAATGGAGAATATATATTTTATTTATCTAAAGTGGAGAGTTCTACAAGTGCTTATTAAGTTTACTTGTTACTGATCTGAGTTCAGATTCTGGATATCCTTATTAATTTTCTGTTCCGTTGAGTCTGAATCTCTTTATGGGTCTTATGTATCTGGGTGTTAGGATGCATTGATCCTTATGCCACTCTATCTTTGTTGCTTTGAAATCTGTTTTATCAAATGCATGAATTGCAACTCCTTTTTGTTTATTTATTTGTTTTTGTTCTCTATTTGGTTGGTAAATCTTTCTCCAACCCTTTGTTTTTAGTCTTTGTGTATCTTTGGATATGAAATGGGTCTGGATATAGTATACCATTAGGTTTTGGCTGTATCTTTTAATAAGAAAATTTAGCCAATTTTAATTTAAGATTACTGCCATTTGATGTTAACTGGCTATTTTATCCATTTGTTGATGTAAATTCTTCTTTATGTTGATGCTCTTTACTTTTTGGTATATTTTTAGAAAGGCTAATACTGGTTGTTCCTTTCTGTGTATAATGCTTCTTTCAGAAGTTTTTGTAAAGCAGGCCTGGTGGTAATAAAATCTCTGAGTACTTGCTTGTTCATAAAAGATTTTATTTTTCCTTCAATTGTGAAGCTTAGTTTGGCAGGATATGAAATTCTGGGCTGAAAGTTCTGTTCTTTGAGGATGTTAAATATCGGCCCCCACTCTCTTCTGGCTTGTAGGGTTTCTACTGAGAGATCTGCTGTAAGTCTAATAGGCTTCCCTTTGTGGGTAACCTGACCTTTCTCTCTGGCTGCCCTTAGTATTTTCTCCTTTGTTTCAACCCTGGTGAATCTAATGATTATGCGTCTTGGGGTTGCTCTTCTTAAGGAATATCTTTGTGGTGTTCTCTGTATTACCTGAGGTTGAATGGTATCCTGCTTTGCTAGATTGGGAAAATTCTCCTGGATAATATCCTGAAGAGTATTTTCCAGCTGGGATTCATTCTCTCCATCACATTCAGGTACACCTATCAAACGTAGATTAGGTCTTTTCACATAGTCCCATAATTCTTAGAGACTTTGCTCATTCCTTTTTATCCTTTTTTCTCTATTCTTGTCTTCTCATTCCATTTCATTAAGTCGGTCTTCGACCTCTGATATCCTTTCTTCTGCTTGATCAATTCGACTATTCAAACTTGTGCATATTTCACTAAGTTCTCGTGTTGTATTTTTCAACTCCATTAGTTCATTTATGTTCCTTTCTATATTGTCCATTCTTTTTAACATTTCGTCTAACCTTTTTTCAAAGTTCTTAGTTTCTTTACATTGGGTTAGAACAAGTTGTTTCAATTCCCAGAAGTTTTTTACCATCCACCTTCTAAAGCCTCCTTCAGATACTGGAACACAGTCCTCTTCCATTAGGACTTGTTCCGTTGCTGATGAGGAATTACTATCCTCATCAGAGGGGTTCTGACTTTCGGTTTTCTTGGCCTTTTTAGGCTGTTTTTTTCCCTTTATTGTGAATTTATCCATCTGATGTCTTTACAATTAGCGCCTTTCTGATTAAGTTCCTGAGAGGAACTTAATTATTATTATTTATAAAACATTATTATTTTTAAAACATTTTTTAAAATATTGCTTTCTGTGTTATGCAGAGACTGTTTCTCTGGCTTTAGCAGAAAGGGTGTAGACTCTAAATAAATTGAATTGCAGAGGGGCATGGTGGCTCATGCTTGTAATCCTAGCACTTTGGGAGTCCGAGGCAGGTGGATCACTTGAGGTCAGGGGTTTGAGAACAGTCTGGCCAACATGGCAAAACCCTGTCTCTATTAAAAATACAAAAGTTAGCTGGGTGTGGTGGTGCATGCCTGTAATCCTAGCTACTCAGGAGGCTGAGGCCGGAGAATCGCTTGAACCCGGGAGGCAGAGGTTGCAGTGAGCTGAGATCATGCTGACTCAAAGAGAGTCAATGTTCCTAATGTTCCAATGTTCCTACCAGCATTATTCACAATAGCCAAAAAGTGAAACTAGTTCAGTGTCCACGAGCAGAAGAATGGGTAAAAAAAAGGTGGCATATACATATAATGGAATATTATTCAGCCATAAAAAGAATGCAGTGGTTTTTGTTTTTTGCTTTTAAAACAGGTTCTCACTTTGTCACCCAGGCTGGAGGGCAGTGGCATGATCTTGACTCACTGCAACTCTGCCTCCTGGCTTCAAGCAATTCTCCTGCCTCAGTCTCCCGAGTACCTGGGATTACAGGAGCTCACCACCACAACCAACTAATTTTTGTATTTTTAGTGTAGATGGGGCTTCACCATGTTGAGCAGGCTGGTCTTGAACTCCTGACCTCAGGTGATGCACTTGCCTCAGCCTCCAAAAATGCTGGGATTACAGGCATGAGCTACCACACCTGGCCTCCATGTACTTCTTCCTGGCAAACTTGGCAGCTCTGGAGATCTTCTACTCTCTCAGCATTGCCCCTCTGACTCTGGCCAACCTCCTGTCCATGGGGAGAAACCATTTCCCTGCCCGGCTGTGGAGGCTGGATGCTCGTCTTCATCTTCCTGGGCTGTGCTGACTGCATCCTGCTGTCCATCATGGCCTTTGACTGGTTCATGGTCGTCCATCATCCTCTGCATCATGGCCTCATCATGAGCTGGAGGTTGTGTGTCTAACTGGCCCTGGGGTGCTGCTGGTTATGCAGCTGACTGTGCTTATCTTCCAGCTCCCTTTCTGCAGCAGCAACGAAATCAGCATGTTCTACTTTGATGTCCTTCCTGTCATGAGACTGGCCTGTGCAGACACCCAGGTCCATGAGGCCACTCTGTTTATGGTCAGCATCCCCATTCTCACCGTGCCCTTCCTGCTCCTCATTCTCTCCCATGTCTTCACTGTGGCTGCAGAGGGGAGGCACAAGGCCTTCTCCACCTGCTCCTCCCACCCGACTGTGGTTCTCCTCCAGGACGCATGTACAAGCCTGGTCTACTTGTGTCCCAACTCTAGCTACTCTCCTGAGAGGGGCCCGGTAGTGTCTGTGGTTTACACCTTCATTACCCTGTGCTGAACCTCTTGATCTACAGCATGAGGAACACAGAACTTAAGGATGCTTTGAAGAGAGCAATGACAAGGGTCCTGCTGCTCTAAACACATGCCACTCTTCAATACTTCTGAGCAGAGACACATGGCATACTGCTGGAAAGATGAGAAGGAGGACGACACAGTTCATTGTGTTTTATACTGTTACTTCTTCCTAGTTATGCAATGTTTGAAAAGTCATTTTCCATTTCCCAGCCTCAGGTTCTTCACCTCCAAAATAGAGATTACGATACCTGCAGGATCCAAATTCCGGGGGGTACTTCTGAAGATCAATAGATACGTTAAGTGAAAATACTTTGTGACTTTTAAAGGGAGATATGGGCTGGGTGGGGTGGTTCACCCCTGTAATTTCAGCACTTTGGGAGGCCAAGGTGGGTGGATCACCTGTGGTCAGGAGTTTGAGACCAGCCTGGCCAAACTGGTGAAACCCTGTCTCTACTGAAAATACAAAAATTAGTTGGATGTGCTGGTGGTTGCCTGTAATCCTAGCTACTTGGGAGGATGAGGCAGGAGAATCACTTGAACCTGGGAGGTGGAGGTTGCAGTGAGCTGAGATTTTGCCATTACACTCCAGCCTGGGGCACAGAGCAAGACTCTGTCTCAAAGAAAAAAAAAAGAGGGGGGGGATATGGCAGTAAATGTGGTTATTGCCGTCTTCACCATCACGTAAATCTGCCCTACCTTGGATTGACCTCCAGTTGTTGTTCTCGGGTTCTCAGCAGGCACATACGGGCAGGGGCTAAGCCAGGAATAGGATGCAAATAAATTGGGACCACTGAGTTGGTGCTTTTTTTGAATTAATAATCTTTCATTTTAATTTCTGTTCCAGGGAAAGGTGATGGGGAAAATACTGGAGTTTTGGGATTTGGGTAACTTCTCTTTTCTTTTTTGTTTTGAGATAGGAGTCTTGCTCTGTTGTCCAGGCTGGAGTGCAGTGGTGCAATCTTGGCTCACTCTACCTCTACCCGCTGGGTTCAAGCATTCTCCTGCCTCAGCGTCCCAAGTAGCTGGGACTACAGGTACCACACCACCACACCTGGCTAATTTTTGTATTTTTAGTAGAGATGGGGTTTCACCATGTTGGCCAGGCTGGTCTCAAATTCCTGACCTCAGGTGATCTGCCCACCTTGACCTCCCAAAGTGCTGGGATTACAGGTGTGAGCCACCATGCCCGACCTCTTTTCTTACCTTTATACAAGAGCTCATTGGTCTCTGGCTCTGTATCAGCCTGCCTCTGAAATGTTCTACCCATGACTGTCATTCCTCTCCCCCTTTCCTTTCCTTTCTCTCCCTCCTTCTCCTCTTTGTCCTTCTCATTTCTCTTTCCTTCTCTCTGTCTCTCTTACACATACCTCATATTCTCCTGTTCTGTCTATCCCAGGCTAAGTGTGCATAATATGTAAAAACTGCTTTGTCAGTTGAGCCTCCCTGGCTAGGAGAGGGGGCGCATATTGGTTCAAATCTGGATTCAAGTAGAGCAAAGCTAATGAAGTGAAGATAAACAATGACTGGACACTGGGAGTGGAAAGGACTTATTACCATGACTGAGTAGACTGAGTAGAATGATGGTCATTTTCGTGACGGTCAGTTGCCTCCAGCAATGGTTATCAGTGTATCTGTGGCTTATCATGTTTTTTTCTGTAGAGTTTGGGAAGCTCATTTATTCTTTTACCCACTGAATATTTAGTGACTTATTTATTCAACAACACTCAAAAGACAGTAAACAACTCTTTATTTAACTCTGCTGTGTACTATGTCCCCACCTGTGATTGGACCAGGAAGCAGAAAAGTAAGAAGCAGCGCCTGCTTTGAAGGAAGTTAAAAGTTAAAAGTTTAGTAAGACTCAGGAACTCACACCACAGTCACACCAAGGTCCACGTGATGTAAGACGGAAATTTCAGAGAAAGGACAGGGAAGGGAATCAAGGCGAGTCTGATGGGGGAAGGTAGTGTTTGAGCTGCACCCTGACAGGTTTCCAGCTCCCGAACTGTGCAAAGAGGAGCAGGAAGGGCATTTCTGAAGGAGGGAACTGGAAGGTGCAAGAACAAGAAATCATCTCCCTTGGTCCCTGTTTCCTTATCTGGAAAAGTATGAAAAGTGTGCTGTAAGTTTTATGTTTTTCTGAAAGAGTGTCACAGGCCCAAAAGACAAAAAACATAATCCATATTCTATAGAATGGAAATTTTGCCCTCTTTGGAAGAAAAGAACCAGAAGCATCTTTTTTTGGTTTATTCATAGATACTTGCTACCCTTCCTATCTTCTACGGCAATATTCTGCTGGGTCAGTATTATCTGTAGGACTCCAGCTCTTTGCATAACAGGGGTTTTGGTGAAATAAACATTACATGGTCAAATAAGTGTGATGAAGACTGTGCTGATCAAAGTGAAATTAGTATTTTACCGTCGGTTTACTCAGAGCCTGTAAGATGCAAATGTGCAGTCATGATTCCCTAAGCTGAGGGATGTATTTCGCCATGTTTTCTAAACACTTCTTTCTTTGAAGGACGTCTTGAAATGGGTTGTTTTGTTGAACTTACATTGGAAAATGCTGCATTAGCTGATGCTACTCTGAATATCATGATTATTATTTTACCCATGAATGAAATATTCCAGGCATTTCTCAGTTCCCCATGCTCTTTGAGAAAGCAGTGCAGTTATAATGGGTTAGCAGACTTTTTAAAAAAGTGATCGAATTAGGGAATTAACAGTTCTCATATACATTAACTCACTTATCTTCACAACCATCCATGAGATGGGTACTATTATTATTATTATTAATTATTTATTTATTTTTGAGACAGAGTCTCTCTGTTGCCTAGGCTATAGTGCAGTGGTGTAATCTAGGCTCACTGCAACCTCCTCTTCCCAGGGTCAAGTGATTCTCCTGCCTCAGCTGCCCAAGTAGCTTGGATTATAAGCATGTGCTACCACACTTGGCTAATTTTTGTATTTTTAGTAGAGATAGGGTTTCCCCATATTGGCCAGGCTGGTCTTGAACTCCTGGCCTCAAGTGATCCACTTGCCTTGGCCTCCCAAAGTGCTGGGATTCCAGGTGTGAGCCATCATGCCCGGCTGAGATGGGTATTATTATTATCTTTGCTTATGGATAAGGACCTTGAGGCACAGGGGCATTGCATCAATTGCCCAAGGTCACACAAGCATTAGTGGTAGAACTGAGATTTGACCTGAGTAGTTTGTCTCCACAGCCTGGACCACTGCCTTTTGCCTAGCAGCATGCTATGTGAGCTTGGGAAAATCATCTTATTTCTCTGTACTTAATTTAATTCATAATAAAATGGGGAATAATAATGTCTGCCCTAACTCCCTCCCTGAGTTATTGTGAGATATCAGGAGAAAAACAAAGTTATAAAAGTACAGTAAAATTCAGTATGGCTAGTCAAACATTCAAACGAAGAAATACACTAGATAGCTTATTTCTTTAATTACAAGGAGTTAAAAGCCACAATTATCCAATTGTCCTTTACCTGTGCTTCATTATGAATATCCTATTACTCTTTTTTAAGGAATATATATATATTTTAAATATTTATTTATTTATTTATTTTGAGACAGGTCTCCCTCTGTCACCCAGGCTGGAGTGCAGTGGCATGATCATGGCTCACTACAGCCTCGAAATTCTGGGTTCAAGCAATCCTGCACTTCAGCCTACTGAGTAGCTGGGGACTACATGTGCACAGCACTATAGCTGGCTAATTTTTACAATTTTTCTTTCGTAGAGATAGCGGTCTCATTATGTTGACTAGGCTGGTCTCGACCCCTGGGCTCAAGTAATCCACACTTCTTGGCCTCCCAAAAGACTGGAATTACATGTATGAGTCACTGCATCCAGCCAGTTTTTTTTTTTTTGAGATGGGAGTCTTGCCCTTTCGTCAGGCTGGAGTGAAGTGACACAATCTCGGCTCTCTGCAATCTCCCCACTGCCACAGTTTCGAGTGATTCTCCTGCCTCAGCCCCCTGAGTACTTGGGATTACAGGCACCTGCCACCATGCCCAGCTAATTTTTGTATTTTTAGTAGAAACGGGGTTTGCCATGTTGGCCAGGCTGGTCTTGAACTCACCTCAGGTGATCGACCCGCCTCAGCCTTCCAAAGTGCTAGGATTAGAGGTGTGAACCACAGAACCCAGCTCAATTTTTGTATTTTTTTTGTAGAAATGGGGTCTCACTATGTTGCCCAAGCTGACAAAGAACTTTTAAACACAGTTGAAACTGTACAACTATAGAAGGTGCCACCTTGGGAATGTCTGGAAAAACTAAAAAAGTTAAAAGGGCAAAAGCTCAAAAGATTCTCGGGTGTCCTATGGCACGCTAGTCTTACCTAAAGCACCTTTCTGGATTATCTGATTTTTTTTTTTTTTTTTGATTATCTGATTTTTTAATAATTTGTGCCTTATAAAATCTTGCAGCTATTTTCCAACTTGGTAAGTTGTAGAAAATTCATAGGAATGCCAATAATTCTTGTCCATAGAGATATAAATCAATTTTGCCTGGTAGGAGTGCAATTGCTCTTCCACCACCCTGAGGCCAGTTCTGCATTTATTATTTATAAATTTTTATTTTTATTAAAACAAAAAAATTTTTTCTTTTTTTAAATTTAAAGTTCTGGGGTACATGTGCAGATCTTGCAGGATTGTTACATAGGTACACACATGCCACAGTGGTTTGCTGCCTCCATCCCCCTGTCACCCTTCTAATATTATCCTTCCCCAATCTCCCTGCCCCCTGCTATCCCTCCCCTAGCCCCCCACCCACAACAGACCCCAGTGTGTGATGTTCCCCTCCCTGTGTCCATGTGTTCTCATTGTTCAACACCCACTTATAAGTGAGAACATGTGGAAAACAAAATTTTTAAGACAGTGTCTTGCTCTGTTGCCCAGGCTGGAGCCCAGTGGTGCGATCTCAGTTCACTGCAATCTTCACCTCCCAGGTTCCAGAGATTCTTCTGCCTCAGCCTCAGCTGGGATTTATAGGGGTACGCTGCCACGCCTGGCTAATTTTTTGTATTTTTAGTAGAGATGAGGTTTCAGGATGTTGGCCAGGCTGGTCTTGAACTCCTGACGTCAAGGCCTCAGCCTCCCAAAGTGCTGAGATTACAGACGTAAGCCACCAAATCAGGCCAATTGTGCGTTTATTAATGCGTTCATTTCAGCATTCCTGATTGCCTATATATGAGTGTGCTCTTTGTGTTTCCCTCAGCACAGGGTTAGCCTCTTACTGGTTTCCTCATTCATTAATGAATAAAACAAAGTATTTGATGTGTGTGCATTTTATATTTGTAGGGAAGTCATGATTTTACTCTTTTAAAAACAATTATCCTGTAACAGGAACCCTTTGAGCAGAGGCTGACAGGCCACCCTTGATTCCTGATGTAGAAAGAATTTCTTACTCCAGGCCCCAATGATCCCTTTCAGATTTCTAACGTGAAGCGTTGTTCATAGCTCTGCCTCTCAGAAGACTGTATTTTCCTGAAGCGCAGGGGCCTAGCTGTCGCCACTAACAAAAATGTTTTAAGAGCAGAGTGTGGAGGTGCACGCCTGTAATCCCAGCACTTTGAGAGGCCGAGGAGGGCGGATCGCTTGAGTTCAGAAGTTCCAGACCAGCCTGGGCAACATGGAGAAACCCCTCTCTACAAAAAATGCAAAAGTTAGCCGGGTGTAGTGGCAGACGCCTGTAATCCTAGCTACTTGGGAGGCTGAGAAGGGAGGATGGCTTGAGCCAGGAGGTCGAGACTGCAGAGAGCCATGATCACACCACTGCGCTCAATTTGGGCAACAAAACGAAACTCTTGTCTAAAAAACAGACAGCAAGCAAGCAAGCAAACAAACAAGCAAACCCACCCCCAAACTCCCCCAAAAGGTCTTGAGGTGGTAGTATTTGTGATCTACTCGCCTTTCCTAGTATGACCACCAGGGGGCGCGAAAGCCCTCCCGGTACTAAGTGGGGGCCACCCTGACTGCGAGAGCTGCGAGCAAAAGGACGCGCGCGGCACGCGAGATAGGACTAGGGCCGAGACCCGCGGGGCTGGCTCAAACAGCCCGACCTCTGCCTTCCGCACCGTATCTTTATGGGAGCCGATGAGGTCAGCAGGGAGCACGCACCCAGATGGCAGAAGAGGGCAAGGTACTGCTAGAATGACGAAGACATTTACGGCCTTTTCACCTGAAAACACAGAGCAGATCCTATTCTTGAGAATTAAATCTTCGGCTCGCCAGTCCCGTTTGTTGAGCTCCACTCTGATGTATGTGTCATTTGTTCCCAAGAAGACAAATTGGGTAGGGAAAAGAGGGGGAGGCGGGGAGAAGACGGGATAAAGGGACGATCTGCTTTTCGGAAGCGGAAGCCGCCTGGGAACCACCTGCGCACCGCGCGGGCTGCAAGGACCGCGAGCGCTCCACTGCAGAGCCCTGTATTTTACAGCCCCTCCTCGCTCACAGGCTTCACGGCAAACTACGAAGTGGGCATCATCTCCGATTTACAGACGCGGGAGCGGGGTCCTCCTGAGAAACGATGCTTTCCCAAGCGTATGCAAACTGAGTGCCCAGTGTCTCCACTGGCACCAACAACGTGAGCTGCTTACGTTTCTCGGAGCGGTCCCCACTTCCAACAAGCAAAAGATCCACACTCTTTGACCGCCCCGAGCCGTCCTGCATCTCCAGATCTCCAGGTCTTTCCTCGGGACACCTCCCCCATACCCCCACTTTCACTGCGAGCACCCCCGAGGCTGATTCCGCTCCTCCGAATGCCTTCCCCCCCGGCGGGTTATTTTTAGAATACTCGACTGACACCCAACCACATCACATTGTCTTGAGTTATTTGTTTTCGGGAGCTTGTCCCCGCCTAGCAACGGGCCTGCTGAGAACTGGATCGTAGCGCGGAGCCAGGCCAGACAGGAGCTCTTGCTCTTCCTCCGCCCTGCGGCGGGATCCGCCGGTGCAGGGGCCTCTCCCCGGACTCCACGCGTGTCTGGAGGGCTCTCGGGTTAGGGAAGCGGTGGCTGGAGACGCCCCGGGCGGCTGGGAGGCGGCGGGGCGCGGGCCCTTTAAGAAGGAGCGCGGGGCGCGGCCAGGTAGGGGCGGGTCCCGGGCGGATCAGCGCTGCGCCGGCGCCGGCCCAGGAGCCGGATTTGGAGCGCGCGGCGCCGGTGGGGGCGGAGGGGGCGGCGCGGCGGAGCCTCCAGTGGCCTCGGACGCTCCTCCTGGCTCGCGGCCGCCGCCCGCCGCCACCTGCGCCTCCAGCTCCTTCGCCCCGGCGGGTCTGGCCGCCGCTTCCGGCAGCTCACCTGGGCCGCATTCACCTGGGCCGCACTACCTGCCTGCGGGCGCCTGGGCTCCAGAATGAAGGACCGGCTGGAGCAGCTGAAGGCCGTGAGTGTCGCCGCAGGCGGGGGGGCTGCCCGGGTGGGGGGGCTGCGTGGGAGAGAGGCTTCCTTTTGCTCCCCACGTCGAGGCTGGAGGGGGCCCGAGCCCGAGGCCTGCCCTCCGCAAGCCCCCACCGCTATCCACGCAGGTTCCGCACCCTCCCCTGCCCTCCTTTGCGGGGTCATGTGCCCGGTGATTCATCGCTAGGCAGTGATTTTCCTGAACGCCTCTAACCCCCCCACCGCGCAAGCTGGACAGTGTCTGTCCAGTGCTGGGTCCCGAGAAGGGTGCTTGGGCCTGGCAGGGCTCACCATGAGGTCAGGGATCCCCTCACCACCTGCCCACTGCTGCCTGGCATTACGCCCAGGACCATCCTCCTCTCCCTTTCCAGTCTCCCTCCTGAGGGGCGCCAGATCTGGCTACCTCTTCCCCCAGGGAGCAGCTCAGAACTCCCTGGTGACTCTGGGGCTGTGAGGCGGTCCCATGCCAGGATAGGTCAGCTCCTCTCCAACTGGTGGTTCGTAATTGTTATTCTGGCATGTCGTTGTCCCCTCCCTCCCCCACTGTATCTTTTGGAACAGCTGTGTAGACTGCCTCCCGCCCTGCTGCCCAAAAGCTGTAAAACCTTAGGCTACTTGCTGAGTCTGTTTCCGTATCTGTCACATGGGAGTTATCATACCCTAAGAATTTGTTGGGAGGATCAGATGATACAATGGAACTTGGTATAGAGAAGGGTTAACGCATGGGGTTTTAAGGCAGATATTCATTGACTCATTCAATACGTAATTATTGAGTTTATTCTTTGGGGAGGTCCAGTGCTAAGCTTGGAGATTCAGTGGCACAGGTTCTACCTTAATAAAATTAGAATATAGCCCTTGACACTTAAGAGTTTGATCCATCTACATTGGAGCTCGTTACAACTTTAGCATCTTAGGTCTCAGTCTAGCCTCGCAGAATCGGAATCTAGGTTTTCATCAGTTTTCCCAGGTGACTCATGGGCACATAGTTTGGGAAGCACTGGACTGGACTAGAACTGGGGTTGCCTCCTTGCTCCACCGCTTACTGGCGACCTCTTAAACTCCCAGCCTAAGTTTTCTCGTTTGTAAAATGGGTACTTGTAGGGTCTAAAAGCAACAGAAAATGCATACGAACGCTTTTATGGTGCATGGCACGGGGGGGGGGGGGAGGGCTTAATAAATGGCGAATATTATGCTAATGATTGTGAGTGCTCTTTGGAAAATGCAGAGTTTTCCATGATGTTACAAGAGTTTATCCTTTTCCTGCCTTGCTTGGATGAGACCTTTATGTCTGTTTCACCTGTTCTGGATAACAGGGCTGTGGAGGAGACAGAGAACTGGGAAGTGAGAGAAGCAAAGGGACAGTTGTCTGTTGTGGGAGTGGCCTTCTTGCCTCAGGCTTGTTCTTAGTCATCTGAGCCTCACAGTGTCCAGGTTACTGATCGAGAAGAATTTATTGCCCCTGTTTTTATAGATGGGGCAACTGGTGCTCACAAGGTAGGAGGGATGCCCCAGGACACAGAGCCAGCCCGGGTATGACCAGGAGAGGAACACAGGTTCCTGACACTCTCCATGGTGCTCCTTCCCTTGAAGCATGCTGACTGTGGAGGCAGGAGGAAAAGAAGAGCATGGTTTTGACGATCTCTCTGTGTTGGCACACCCAACCGTAAAAAATACAAAACTGAACAGCAGACTCCTCAGTTTGTTAGGAAATCCATTTCCAGAGGAAGATACTCCCCGGCCCCTTTTCAATAGCTCATTGTCTACAATGAGCAAAGAGTCTTAACTGAGCTTTGAGTTCCAAGAATACATTTAATTTGCATGGGAAACCTGAGCAAGTCCCTTTGTCTCTCCTTGGTGCCTCATGGTTACCTTCTGTAAAATGGAATTAATGACGGGTTTCCTCCCTTTCCCTCTTGGGGATGTGGTATAAGTGAGACAGGAGATGGTGGTGTTATTATGGGAGGATTGTTCTGAAATCACAGGGTGGCTGCTGTAGCGTTTTGGAGCAGATGCATGGCAGCAGGTGACGCAGCTGACAGGTTCCAAGACTCTGATCACTGTGTTTCTTTGTGTCACTTAACTTCTCTGCTTCTCAATTTGTCCTTTGTACAACAAGGAATTTAGTTGATCTCAGAAGCCCCTTCTGGTGTTATTATAGGTTTCTGTGAAGACTGTTAAGGTTTACATTGATTTTTGGTGTCTAATTCACCTCCTCTTACCCTCTCTCCCCAGCTGGACTCCCAGGGATCACTCTCACTGAAACAAGATATGCATCTTCTCCCTCTGATTTCCATTATCAATGAGAAGGATTCCTTAACCTGCATGAAACAAATTTCACATTGAGCAGCCTATGCAATCTCCTTCTGTGGTGTTCGTTCTAAACCCTGGGGAGGCGGGTGGTAACTACCACCCGAGAGCTGAAGAGCTTTCCTGCCTCAGACTGGCTTTGCTCTGGGTAGATACAGGGAGAGCATGTGGGGTTGATGGGTAGAAATGAGGAATCTATAAGAAAGCATTTTTATTAATGGACCGAGCTGCCCAAGGATGGAGTAGATGGTGTACCCTCCAGCATGGGAAGGAGGCAGGAAGCTTGTTGGGATATTGAATGTTGTAGGAATTTGAGCATCTCTTGGAGGGGAGGTGAACCAGGAGATACAAGGCCTTCACAACCTTGAGAATGCTTGGTTTTATAAAACGATTCATTGTCTGTGAGCCGGTGGTAAAGCTTTGAAGTTTACAAGGACTGAGGCCTCAGAGTTGCCCCTGTAAAGTGGATCATCACCCTTTTCCCATAGGATCATTGTGAGAATAAAATGAGATAATCCGCGGCAGTCACCCACCACTGTTACTGTGAGTTCCCTTGTCTTGGCCTGCTAGTAGCAATGTCCACACAGAAGTGCATCCTTTCATGAGGCCCTGGTCACACACCTGACTTACCTGATGTCATTTCTTTTCTTTTTTTCTTTTTTAATTGCATTTTAGGTTTTGGGGTACATGTGCAGAACATGCAAGATAGTTGCATAGGTACACACATGGCAGTGTGCTTTGCTGCCCTCCTCCCCCTCACCCATATTTGGCATTTCTCCCCAGGCTATCCCTCCCCAGCTCTACCCCTCGCTGTCCCTCCCCTATTCCCCCCAGTAGACCCCAGTGTGTAGTACTCCCTTCCCTGTGTCCATGGGTTCTCATTTTTCATCACCCGTCTATGAGTGAGAATACGATGTCGTTTCATCTCATCTCTTGCACTGCTCTTCCTGGTGGGCTCCCTCGACAGGCTGTTTCCAGTGACAGAGGACAGGCTTGCCAGAAAAGTGCATTGCCTCCACCCAGCCTATCTCAGGACATGGTTCTCTCTGATTTCTCAGCAGCTGAACTTAGAATCTGCTGAGTCTAGTGATCTTTTGCCTGGCCCTGTTTTCATTCAGCAAAGATTTACTAAGTACTGAACACCTACTGTGCACCAGTCCTCGCACTAGATGCGAGGCACCCTACGTACCAGATACGTAAAAGTTCCTTGTCTCTAATCCCCTCAGCCCTGCAAAGGAGAGTGGGTTTTTATGTTATTCTCATTTTACAAGTGAGGGAATTGAGGCTTAGCAAGAAAAGCAAGGATCTTAGATTTTCTTAATCACTCTCCCATTGGTGTATAAACCATCAAGAACATGCAAAACTCAAGGGAGCATCAGTAGAGTTGCAGGGGTATGGTACCTGCTGATCACCATGATCAGACCTTTGTGACCTCCGTGTGCCCCACATCCTGCTGGGCATCAAGTTTAGGTAGGATTATACAAAGTCCTGGTATCAAAGGGTAAATAAATGGTCACGTAGGGAAAACAGAGACATGTAGTACATGACAGGAGGACTAACAGTAATCAAAGGGTGATGATGGTAACGGAGAAGCCAGTGAGGTGTGGAATAGAGGTTGAAGGCTTTGGGCCCCCCTGGAGACTTATCTGTAGAGGATTAGATGTGACGTGGATGTAGTGGCACTTTGAAGACCGGCACCAACAGGAACACGCTAATGAAATAGACCGCCTGGGACTCTAAAGGCCACACTGACTTTTTACTACCCCAGTGTGTAGTACTCCCTTCCCTGTGTCCATGGGTTCTCATTTTTCATCACCCGCCTATGAGTGAGAATACGATGTCGTTTCATCTCATCTCTTCAGTAGAGTTGCAGGGGTATGGTACCTGCTGATCACCATGATCAGACCTTTGTGACCTCCGTGTGCCCCACATCCTGCTGGGCATCAAGTTTAGGTAGGATTATACAAAGTCCTGGTATCAAAGGGTAAATAAATGGTCACGTAGGGAAAACAGAGACATGTAGTACATGACAGGAGGACTAACAGTAATCAAAGGGCGATGATGGTAACGGAGAAGCCAGTGAGGTGTGGCTCTGTTCTGTCTTGTTTCTTACTCCTTTCTAAATGGCTGTTGTTGGCCTCCTTCCCCACTGGAAGCTCCAGAATCTTTGTGGAATCATAGTTCCTTAGGATAACATAGTAACCCCATCAGAAATGTGGAGCTGTGTACTTCCTCTTTAAAGCTTAATTTGTTAATAAATATTTATTGAGCTGCTTTTATGTGCCAGGTGCTTTGGATCATAACTGAACCTTAACATACCAATCTGCTGCTTCACTGGGATTCTCTCCTTCTCTAGTCATAAAATTTCATACAAGTCAGGATTCCTGCCTCCCCTCTTCTCTGCACCTGGGAGGATTCATTCTCTGGGAGAGCTGTTTTTCTGTGAGCAGACGGGAAGCAGAGCTGAGAGTGATAGGGATTGAGTAGGGATTACAGCCCCATCAGCCGGAGGCCAGAAAATGCTTGGATGAGAGAAGGGGATTAATTTTATTTTTATTCCTGTGTGTGTGGAGGAAGTTGGGGGAATTCACAGGAGCTAAGGGGGTGGGGGACACTTGTTCATGTTGTCCTCTCCCTCCTCCAAAGTGTCCTCCCTGCCTTTTGTCAAAATTTCTACCCATCTTCCAAAACTCATTCTTTATAAGAGGTATTCTCTAACTGCAACCTAGAATACACTCCTCCATTCTTGTGGCTCTCATGGGCTGCATGTTGCTTTGCAGTGAGGTTTTTTTTTGTTGTTGTTACCATGGAGTAGGTTTGAAACCACTGTCCATTGCTTTTTATAAGTTGGACTCTTTATCTTCTAGGTCCTTTGTCTTTAAGGTCAGTGTTTCTGACAATACTTCTTGTCACCATATCAATTATAATAACTGATGATTTATTGAGGAGCTACTTACTATTGGAGAGACTTATGCTGCATACCTTACATACCTTGTCTCTAATTCTCAACCCTGCAAAGCAAAGTGAGTTTCTATATTACTCTCATTTTACAAGCAAGGGAATTGGGATGTTACTCATTTTACAAGTGAAGGAATTGAGGCTCAGATTTGACTGAGATTCCCATCTGGGAAGTAGTGGGCTCAAGAGTTGAACATGTGTGTCTTGGCTTTTCGTGTCACCTTACACTGTATTTGATTGTCTCCCTAACTACACTGTATGCCCGTGATGCAACAGCAGTTATGACAGTCCTCTGGAGCCCCAGTGCCTAGCTCTCTGCATGATAGACACATGTTAAACATTTGTCTGTTAGTTGATCAACAACAGCTTGGCCCTTACACATCCTTTACTCATTCTTATGACTTGTTTTTCTTGCTCCATTCCCTGTGGGCTGGTGAAACTTTACCTACCTGAAGTGGAACATTTACTGAGGGAACCCATATATTAGCTAATGAAGCCAGAGCTTACAGCTCCATCTCTAAGGACAGAGTTCCAGGGCTGCTAACTACCTAAACACGTAGCCCAAGACAACATGGAAGGTTGCCCTTATTTAGAAAGACAATGAAGGAGAAGATGTGGCTATCATGGTGAACATTTAGCAACTTCATTTTTCTCTGGCAAAATCCTATATATCTCTTATTCTCAGTTCCAGTGTCATCCAGCTTCCCAGGCTGACAGCACTGACCATGCCTTTCTTCAGACCCCACAAACTTTATTTTTGGTGGCATATACAAAGAGCCACATGGTATTGCGATTTCAGATGCTGCTGGCTCTGTTAGGTCCTGTGCTCTGGAAGGGCACAGACCATGCATGTCGCGTTCTCTCTTGTACCTTTTCAGTCTAAAGCCTGTAGAGCTGTAAACCAAACCATCCTATTGATGAATGGGGATATTCTGTAACTGTATTTACCTGATTCTGTAGTCCCTGAGGGGCCTTATCTCCAGCCACCTTTACATTAGGCCCCTCTGCAGCTGCCCCCACCCCATGTCCTCTCTCAGGAGAGCCTGCTTTCTGGCACTGGACCATTTCCATGGCAAACTTCCCCAGTCTCTATTTGGAAACTGAGTGAAGTTCAAACCCCACCTAAAGAGATTAGTGGAGCAAATACCATCTGGGGGTGTGTTCAGCTCTATGGGTTAGGACAGCTTGGTATGGCATCAGGGTTTTTTTTTTAAGTAAATTTTTAAATTTTAGGCTACTTTTAGATTCATGGAAAAGTTACAAAGATAGTACAGAGAGTTCCTGTCTCGTCCTCCCCTGGTTCCCTCACTTGTTCGCGTTTTATACTACGGTGTACACTTAGCAAAACTAAGAGGCTGATATTGGTAGATGACTGTTCATCCAACTCCAGACTTCATTTGGGTTTCCTACTTGTTTCACTAATGTCCTCTTTCTGTTCTAGGATGTGATCCAGGACACCACATTGCATTTGGTTGTCATGTCTCCTTAGCTTCCTCTGGCCGATGACAGTTGCTTAGACTTTCCTTGTTTTTTGTGACCTTGTTGGCAGGGCTCTGGCATCTGTTTTCTAGTGCCCTGGAAGCACGTTTCCTGTGGCTGGTGCTACATGCTACAGCTGGGGTGGAGGTGGGCAGCCATTAAGAGGCATCACTCCAGATGGCTGAGGACAAAGGCCCCACAGTCAGCTGCCCAAGCACCCCCCCAGCTCAGGTGCCCACTGTCCGCAGGTTCTTGGGCAGGCTGCTTGGTGTCTTTACACTTTAGTTTTCTCAGCTGTAAGATGGGGAATAGCCCCAGAAGACCAGCCTAGGGATGAACTGTCATGGTCACTAGAAGGCACACATCTTAGAAGGATCCTTGCTCAGCCCATGTTGAGTGTTCCATGAAGGCTACATGTTGTCACTGTTAAGTATTCTAGAATGACCATGAGGGGGAGGAGGCTTGTGGCACAGAGGCTGAAAGGAAGGGTTGGAGAGAAGGCTGAGGATGGAGTAAGACAGTACTAGTTCCTGTCTTCCTCCTCTCTGTGCCCTTGAGAACTGAACACCATGGTGGGGTCCAGAGTCCAGGACAGGAGACAGGGGAAGGGAGAGGAAGTCAGAGAGGGAAGAAGTGTGGGGTAGAGAAGGAAGGAGCAAAGGACACCTGAGATCTCCAGGAGGAAGAAGGTCTTCCTGGAATCTCCTTGAATGGCTCCTGGGATGAGAGAAAAAGCAGGAAGAAAGTGTGATCTTCTCACCCTGAATGACCTTCTTGTAGGTTTCCTTTGGGTAAATCTACTCATTCCTCAAAATTTCTCCCAGGAGTCACTTCTGCTAACATTCTCTAATAAGCTTCCATCTTCCCCAGGCTCAACCTTGAATTCAGGCAGGGTTGGGCACTGCATCCTCTCTTGGGTGTACAATTCCTTGGGCTAAGCACTGTCATCACATGTCATGTGGTGGTGTATTACATGGACTGTTGCTTGGCATATATTAGATGTGCAATAAATACTGCTGGATGAATGAATGAACAGATGAGTCTGTTACTTTGCATGGAACGTTGTGGCTGTGCTGATTGGTGATAGGACCCTGATGCCGCTCTGAGTTAATGAAGCGGGGAACATTGGATTGGACCACCCGGGGTTCTAATCTTGGCTTTGTTCCTTATTAACTGTGATTCTGGATGAATTAATCTTCCCAGCCAGAGATCCCTCATTAGTATACATCTCCCTAGAGGGCCTCTTACCTCCAACTTCTTTCATTCTTGGGACTTTTATTCTTCTTCTCTAGACCTACTTCAGGTCTGGAGAAGCAAAAACATTCTTACATTTCCAAAATGGATAAGCCTGGGGAGAACAATTATTGTATTAATTTCTAATTGTATCACTATCAGGAAACAGCCTGTATGACTTTTGTTCGGTGAGATTTGGCATTTTCTTTGTGTCTTTTTTTTTTTTTAGACAGAGTTTTGCTCTTTCTCCCAGGCTGGAATGCAGTGACCCGATCTCGGCTCACTGAAGCCTCTGCCCCTCCAGGTTCAAGTGATTCTCCTGCCTCAGTTTCTCGAGTAGCTGGGATTACAGGCACGTGCCACCTGTAATGTAAGATGGCATGTGGGGATTGGACTTCAATGATTTTTGTATCCAACAAACAGAATGTGAGTTCTTTTGAAACAGACATAGAAGATTAAGAAATACCATGTATTGAGACAGAAAGAAGGCTGGGAATAGTGACTCACGCCTATAATCCTAGCACTTTGGGAGGCTGAGGCGGGTGGATCACCTGAGGTCAAGAGTTTGGGACCAGCCTGACCAACATGGTGAAACCCATCTCTACTAAAAATACAAAAAATTATCTGGGTGCAGTGGCACGTGCCTGTAATTCCAGCTACTCGGGAAGTTGAGGCAGGAGAATCACTTGAACCTGGAGGGGCAGAGGTTGCAGTGAGCTGAGATCACATCACTGCATTCCAGACTGGGAGAAGGAGGGAAACTCTGTCTCAAAAAAAAAAAAAAAAGAAAGAAAAAGAAAAAAAAGACACAAAGAAAATGCCAAATCTCACAGAACAAAAGTTATACAGGCTGTTTCCTGAGAGTGATACAATTAGAAATTAATACAATAATTGTTCTCCCCAGGCTTATCCATTTTGGAAATGTAAGAATACCTGTCTAAATAGCTCTTAGGCTAAAGATACATCAAAGTAGAAATGACAAACTATTTAGAAATGAATGATCACAAGAGTGGTAAATATCAAAATTTGGGAGAAGTAGTAGAAGAAGAATTGAAAGGGAGCTCTGTTTCTTTAAAAGCATATAGTAGAAAAATGGCAGATTTAAAACACATGAGGTAAATGCCAATGAATGTATGAAATTCTCTCCTCCTGAGACATCTGGTGTCACCATCTAAGAATTGGCATTCGAATTGCATCTTTAACAGAAACTCTTCTTAGCAAAAACAAGGCCCAATTTTCTACTTTAGATGGCACAATCTTGGGTGATTAATACATGCCCAGCATTGCTCTAAACATTTCACTTGTAGTACTGATTTAATCGTCACAACAATTCTATGAGCAGATTATTCTTGTCATGCCGCAAATGAGGAAACTGAGGCACAGAGAGGTTAAGTAACTTAAGAACATGTATAGCTATTAAGTGGAAGAGCCAGGTTTTCAACTCTGTATCTCTGTAGAGATACAGGGCTTTCTTCAAAGTAGAGATACAGAGTACATCTGACTGCCTGAGTTGGATTATATACACTGGTATCTTTTTCACTCCTGCATATAGATTAATCCAACTTAGTTTATGGATGTTGACGCATCCCCTGAAATAAGCAAGAGCATGTTTACTGAGCTGGAGTGAGAGGGAGGATACTTTCAGGTGTGTGTAGTGGGGAAGAGCAGGAGCCCTGGGCTCCCAGAGACCTGCCTGTGAGTCCTAATGATGTCATTTAGGATGAATCATTTAGGATGAATTATTTAATCTAATTAAGCAGTTGTCACATCTGGAAATGGGGAAAGTAATATTTGTCCCTCATAGGGATGATATGAGAATTAATATATTTGAAACCACAAAAGTGCCTGCAACAACATACACATTATCTATTGTTACTATTGTTAGGGCACAGTGGGTGGAGTGGGGTCCTCAGGGTCCTTGGCTCTTGTCCAGTTGTCCACTGACACTCCGGCCTTGCGCTCACTGATAGGGTTTATTCTGCAGTGTCTTCATCTTTCAAATAGGGCTAATTCTTTCCTCAAGTTGTTCAGCTAGGGCTTTCTTCAAAGTAAAAGCATGAGGCCCACTTAGGATATCATTGTCTGTCGATTTCCTCTTGATTTCATCTGAGGAGTGTTGGGAAAGACACATTTAAAAGAAAAGGGGAAGTGTGTTCTCTGGGAGGGTTTCACTGGAAGAGAAAGTACAGTTTAGTGAGAGAACTGGGCACTGGGGAAGAGTCATCTGACTCTTTAAATAGGAAACAGAGAGCACCAGGTGCCTGTTGAGAACCTACACACTCAGAATTTTTCTGGCTCTTTAAATAAGAGGGACTGGAGAAACCAGATGTTGGGCAGTGTGTGCATGGGTGTGTATGTGTGTCTGTGTAACCCTTGTATAAGTGATGGTGTTTGTCTTTAGGACTCCCCAGACCCTCATCTGGAGGGAGGCAGTTTGGGGACGTGGGTAGAAAAACCAGGTACCAGGCTGGGTGTGGTGGCTCACGCCTGTAATCCCAGCACTTTGGGAGACTTAGGCGGGTGGATCACCTGAAGTCAGGAGTTGAAGACCAGCCTGAGCAACGTGGTGAAACCCTGTCTCTACTAAAAATAGAAACATTAGCCAGGTGTGGTGGTGTGTACCTGTAATCCCAGCTATTCGAGAGGCTGAGGCAGGAGAATTGCTTGAATGAAGGAGGCAGAGGTTGCAGTGAGCTAAGATTGCACCACTGCACTCCAGCCTGGAAGATAGAGCAAGACTCTGTCTCACAAAAAAAAAAAAAAAAAAGGAAAAACCAAGTGTCACTATGTCATTGTCTCTTTGAGTTACATTTATTAGGAGATAATCTGGATTTATAAAGAAGCGTCTGTGTCTCCGGAGCAAATAATTGTTTAAATTTGGAGAAGAGAAGGTGCAAGAATTTGTACTCACCTGGTTGTGCCAGGAGGAGTCCTGCCCCATCAGCCCACAAACCTTTAATGTCCCACTGTGGGAAGTTAAAGACCATATCCTTTTCTCTCTGTTATTCCTTTGACCCAGAAACTTTCCTGGGAGGCTCTTGGGCATTCTGCCTTGTCCTGGGACCCTCTTGTCTCTCTGGGGTCTGGCACCTCTTTCAGAAAGAGAATCAGAGCTGGTGAACAGTGTGCTTTTCATCTGGGATGACTTCC
The DNA here is from genome assembly GCA_031835075.1 of Saguinus oedipus. Classification (NCBI taxonomy): domain Eukaryota; kingdom Metazoa; phylum Chordata; class Mammalia; order Primates; family Cebidae; genus Saguinus; species Saguinus oedipus. The sequence continues at coordinate 57,954,060 of CM063178.1, read as the reverse complement.
TTTATCTTTGTCTTCTTCTGTCTTGCCGCTCTGATTTGTAAAAATTCTTAAGGAGATGCTGATGATTTAAACTTACATTGCAGATGTGTTTTAACTTGGAAAGGAGGGGCAGAAAGCACTTGTTCATCTACTTCTGTGATTTTCCAACTTTTTTTCTTTCTTTTATGACAGCAGGACTCTTTTTTTTTTTGAGACGGAGTTTCGCTCTTGTTACCCAGGCTGGAGTGCAATGGCGTGATCTCGGCTCACCGCAACCTCCGCCTCCTGGGTTCAGGCAATTCTCCTGCCTCAGCCTCCTGAGTAGCTGGGATTACAGGCACGCACCACCATGCCCAGCTAATTTTCTGTATCTTTAGTAGAGACGGGGTTTCACCATGTTGACCAGGATGGTCTCGTGATCCACCCGCCTCGGCCTCCCAAAGTGCTGGGATTACAGGCTTGAGCCACTGCGCCCGGCCGGATTCTTTCTTAAAATGAAATCTTGGCCAGGCATGGTGGCTCATGTCTGTAATCCCAGCACTTTGGGAGGCCAAGGTGGGTGGATCACCTGAGGTCAGGAGTTCCAGATCAGCCTGGATGGACAACATGGTGAAACCCCATCTCTACTAAAAATACAAAAAAATTAGCTGGGCATGGTGGCGGGCACCAGTATGTAATCCCAGCTACTTGGGAGGCTGAGGCAGGAGAATCGTTTGAACCCAGGAAGCAGAGGTTACAGTGGGCCGAGATTGTGCCACTGCATTCCAGCCTGGGTGACAGAGCAAGACTCTGTCTCAAAAAAAAAAAAAAAAAGAAATCTTATATTTATTCTCAGCGTATAAAGCAGATAAAAGTAAAGCTCTGTAGATTGAAGAGGCTCAGGACGCCTATGGCCCCCCATTGGCTCCCCACTCCCCGAGTACCCTGAGTGGTTTCTGAGGCACATGTGAAGTATCCTGGGTTTACAGAAATTGGCACTGGAAAGCCAAGTTCCTTAACTGATGAGAAAATCAAGGCCTAATGGAGACAAATATTGTTCCCAAGAGCCACAGCTCCACTCTTTCAGCCCAGGATGCTTTCTGCAGGGCTGGGCTGCTTAGCTTCTGGGCCCTGGCTGGTCTCAGCGACAGGCTGCCCTGGGCAGGGTGCAGTGCGATAAGAAGGGCTTAGGACAGATGACTTAAGCTTGAGCCCTGGCTCGGCAAATCAGTAGCTGGGAGACCTTGAATAACTTATACCTTCTCTGACCTGCACGTTCTCAACTACCTACTGCAGCTGGGATTCGTTGACACGGTGTACACAAAGCAGCTAGAGTCTTGTGGCCACCTAGCACCTACTAGGGGCTCTATGGGTTGCAAATATTTTTTATAGATTTTTATGAGCTGATAAAGTGAGGAACCTGTGGTCAGATAGACTAAGAATGATAGAGAAGGCAGTTGAGACAAAGACAATGAGCGCTGGGAGAGGAGAATTGCAGTTCATTTGCTTCAGGTTGCATTCTGGGCCCCTGAACTCTTTCTACTTTCTGTCCAGAGAGGAGGTCATAACCCTGGTTGTCCTTTCTGGATTTTGGGGCACACTTGAGAGGTAGGGTCAAGGGGAGGTAGATCCCAGGTTGGAGTTCAGTGTTGCCGGAGTCATTGGTGATATCGCTCATCTCTGGGGAGAGAGGCATCTGGAGTTAGGGGAGGGGAGGAAGTGGATGGCTGGGCTTGTGGTTCCCTTGTATGTTTTTTATGGTGGCTGATATTGCAGCTACTGTAATGTTCTATTACCACATACCTTGATTCTTTGATAAAGATGCTGAAGTTCTCTTCTTGGCTGAGCTCAGTTATGTGGGCTGAAGATAAGGGCATTGTGTGCTTTCCTTGCCCTTGGGTTCTGATGCCTCTTGATCTGCAAGAGAGCACATGTGTGTCAGAAGGGAAGGAGCCCTTGCCCTGGGATTGGTTGAGCCTGCTCTGTAGGGAAGCCTGTTGGTAACTCCAGCTTCATGTGACTCCAGATAACATGGGATGATGACCTCTTCCTTGAATTTTCTGATCTGGACTAAATGTTGTTGTTGTTATTTTGTGTTTTTGGAAGTGGCATGCTACAATAGAAAAAATTCTGCATGGGAAGATGAAAATCCAGAAACCTGGGTTCTGTTCCTTTCTGTGTCAGTAATTCATTATTTTGTTTTGGACTTGGTTTCCCCTTCTCTCTCTCTTTTTTTTTTTGAGACAGAGTTTTGCTCTTGTTGCCCAGGCTGGAGTGCAATGGCTTGATCTTGGTTCACTGCAACCTCCGCCTCCTGGGTTCAAACGATTCCCCTGCCTTAGCCTCCAGAGTAGCTGGGATTACAGGCATGTGCCATGATGCCTGACTAATTTTTAGTAGAGACAGAGTTTCTCCATGTTGGTCAGGCTAGTCTCAATCACCTCAGGTGATCCGTCTGCCTCAACCTCCCAAAGTGCTGGGATTACAGGTGTGAGCCACCATGCCTGGCTGGTTTCCCCTTCTCTAAGTGAAGGGATTTGATGGTAAATTCTTTAAGATTGCATTCAGCTCTAAAAGTCCTATATCTAAAGGTACCAGGTCATAGCTATAGAGAAGTTGATTTAGCTAGATCTTATATATATGGTTGCTTTATTGAGTTCTTTTTCTTTTTTGAGACAGAATCTCACTCTGTCACCCAGGGTGGAGTGCAGTGGTGTGATCTCTGCTCACTGAAACCTCCACCTCCTGGGTTCAAGTGATTCTCCTGCCTCAGCCTCCTGAGTACCATGCCTGGCTAATTTTTGCATTTTTTTTTCTTTTAACTTTTTTTTTTTTTTTTTTTTTGAAAAGACGGGGTTTCACCATATTGGTCAGGCTGGTCTTGAACTCCCGACCTCATTTTTAATAGAGATGGGGTTTCACCATATTGGCCAGGCTGATCTCGAGCTTTTGATTTTGTGATCCGCCCGCCTCAGCCTCCCAAAGTGCTGGGATTACAGGCGTGAGTCACTGCGCCTGGCCTGCTTTATTGAGTTCTTACTGTGCGCTCTACATTGCATAGGGAACTTTATTATCTTATTGAATTCTCACAACAGCCCTGGCAGATAGCATGTATTTTTTATAGAAGAAGGAGGCAGGGAAGAGGGGTGGATTTTGCAGGGGTTCTCTCTATTTCAGTAAAACCAAAGAGTAAGTTTAGGTGGTACTGGTAGGCATGCAGTCACATTGCATATGACAGGCAGATTCAGTCAGTTGATACCAACTTCAACTTTCTATGTGCCCAGGGGCTACTAGTAAGACTTATGAGATACTATCCCTGACCTCAAGTTGGTTAAAATTGAGCTTGAAGTTGAGATTGAAACTCATAAAACTATGTGATAAATATGAAGTGGGGCAAGTTTTGTGGAAGAAATGGGACCTGAGCTGGACCTGGAGAGTTGTATTTGGATAGCAGAGAAGTATATGAATATTGGTGGTGGTCGGGAATAAGGGGCATAGTGCTAATATGGCTGTTGGTGGTGGTTGGGAATGAGGGGACGTAGTATTAACAGAAAGCCCAGGAGCAGGAGTCAATGGGATGTGTGCAGAAGACAGTGAGATCAAGTTGATGGAGCAGAAGGTGCCTGGTGGAGAGTAATGGGAATATAGCTAAACACATAAATACAGTCAGCTTCCAAAGGGTTGTGACAGACAGACTGAGGACTGTTATGAAGTAAGTAATAGGGAACCATCATGTTTTGGGAAACAGGGACATAATGGGATTGGACCAGAAAGATAATGGAGGTGGGGATGGGCAGGAGGCTTTTGCGGTGGTATAGGTCTCCTGCTGAAACAAGGTCCAAAAACACTCAATTATTCCTATTTTACAGATGAGGAAGTTGAGACTCAGAGGTGTGTTACATGTGCGTAACTTTAAGGGGAGGTAGAAGTGTGTGGAAGTGTAGTTTTGTTACATGGCTATATTGCATAATAGTGAAGTCTGGGCTTTATTGTATCCATCATCCAAATAGTATTGTATCCATTAAGAAATTTCTTATCATCTACTCCCTGGCCGTGTGTGTGTGTGTGTGTGTGTGTGTGTGTGTGTGTGTGTGTATCACATTTCTTTATCCAATCATCCATTGATAGAAACTTAGGTTGGTTCCATATTTTTGAGGCTCAGAGGGGTTAAACCATCTGTTTAGTGTTCAGTGAGTAGCATGTGATGGACCGTGGCATAGAGCCCTGGCCATCATGTTGCTATGGAGCTAATCTTATTGACTTAGCCTTTAGTTTGAGAACTTCCTGTGGAGGAGGAGGAAGAGGAGGATGAGGAGGATATAGACAGTGATGATTCGCACATCTTTTCAGCAGGGCGATGGGGTTAGGTGCTGATGTATGCCTGGTATTGTGCTTTCCATATACCAGGATTTCCTCCAGTCCTCATGAAGGTCATAATGTCTGGCAGTGGGATGGTTGGGGGGTGTTACTACTTACAGGTTAGAAACTCAGAGAGGTTCGGGACTTGACTGAGGCATCCCAGCCAGCAATTGGCAACAGCAGGTTTTGGACCTAGGCTTCTCTTTGCCCAGTTCACAGATTCTCACTGAAGGTGACCAGGCTGCCTGGCTAGATCTGCTCAAAGCCAAGAGGTAGCCATTATGGTTGTGGGGAATCCCTGTAAGGATACTAGGGGTCTCGAGAACTTACATCATGATGGAGTGATAGGTGTCTGCCTCCCATGCTCCAGGTCACAGTTGTTTCCAGCTTCTGGAAACTTCCTTTAATCTATGCCATGATGGTAGCCTCTTCCCATTTCCTCACATGTGTGTTTGAAGACTCAATTGATATCTTGTAGGGTATACATGTGTGTGTTTGTGGGCATATATGTATGTGTTTGGGTGTGTGGGGAGGGTGTGTGGGTGTATGTGTGGAGGGGATGTGTTGGAGTGTGGGTGTATGTGTGTAGTGGGGTGTGGGTTGTTTGTGGGGCATATGAGTGGGTGTGGGTGTGTGTGTCAGCTTGTAGATGTGTGTGGGAGGGTTAAGAATGTGTGTGAAGAACACTGGAGAGGAATGTAGAAGCAGCTCAGTAAACAGTGAACGGCCCTTATGCTGGGTGGGAATGGGATCACTTCCTTTAGATGGCCATTTTGTGATTTCTGCAGAGGAAGTTGAATGATATTGAGAAAGCTTGAGTCCTTAGAGGTGGCTGGGGCTTGGGGGAGAGCTTCCTTTTTCTTATAAACAGGAGCTTCTGACAGGGAGTGACATAGCACTGTTTGCTTTGTAATAGGGTGGTTTCTAAAAACAGGAAAATCTTTACTCTTACTGTGAGGATTGAAAGCTTGTACTTTGGAGGAATCGTGTCTGGAACCTGTTTGGACAGTGTGAAGAAGGGTTTAGCAGCCCTGGGGTTCAGAAAGGATGAGTTCAATTCTACCGATTGCCATAGTTTAGTTGTGTGGTTTTTGTCAAGTTACCTAACCTTCCTAAGTTGTAGGTTCCTCAGCTGTAGTGAGTTGCAGTAACTACCACCACCACCGGCAACAAAACCTAGCATGTGTTGAACTTACAGTGTACCAGGCGCCATGCAAGAGTGTCCTATATTCATTATCTCTTTTATTCCTGATGCAACCCTATGAAGCAGGTAGTGTTGTTATCAGCATTTAACAGATAAGGAAACCTAGGCACAGCAAGATAGGTAACTTGCTAGTTCCTCCCTTTCTCACCTTTCACCTACTGCAAAAAAAAAAAAAAAAGGAAGAAAAAGTAATTGGTAGAACTAGGATTTAGTTTCAGATGTTGAGACACCAGAGTTGTTTGATATATCATAGAGCTGTTATGAGTTATAAAGGTAATTATGTGTAAAATGCGTAATATAGCTCCTGGTACTTCATGAGCTTTCAATAATGTTAGCCATTTATTGTGTTTTTAGTTTCACCCTTTTCATTTTTGTCTTTTGCAGAAGCAGCTGACGCAGGATGATGACACTGATGAGGTCGAGATTGCTATCGACAACACAGCTTTTATGGATGAGTTCTTTTCTGAGGTAGGCAGGCTTCCTGTATTTTTTTCTAAATGTACGTAAGGAAACACTTCTTCTTTAGTAAGAATAAAAAAACCTTAGATTTTTCAGGGTAGCAGAGGAAGGTCACAGTCTTTGGCTAGGGTGGATGGCTGGATGAAGAAATTAAAATGACATTCTCTTTTCAATATTTACTTGAAAGGGTCTGGATTTTTAAAAATCTTGTTAAGAAAGTCAGTAGAGGGTCAATTTTATATGTAATTGAATAGATGCTGTTAAAGTCTTACGCCATATGACAACATTTTAATAATATCCTTTCTTGCTTAAAGTACGTAACAAATACAGAATCAGCTGTAGGATCACAACTGTGAGTATAAAACATTGCATCTTTAGGCTTGTGATTCAGATACATCAAATGTGTCACATAACAAATGCAGAATCAACCATAGGGCCACAACCGTGAGTATAAAACATTGTATCTTTAGCTTGTGATTCAGATACATCAAATGTGTCACATAACAAATACAGAATCAACCATAGGGCTACAACTGTGAGTATAAAACATTGCATCTTTAGGCTTGTGATTCAGATACATCAAATGTGTCACATAACAAATACAGAATCAACCATAGGGCCACAACCGTGATTATAAAACATTGCATCTTTAGGCTTTTGATTCAGATATATCAAATGTGTCACATAACAAATACAGAATCACATAGGGTCACACCATGAGTATAAAACATTGCATCTTTAGGCTTGTGATTCAGATGCATCAAATATGTTTTGTAACAAATACAGAATCAACCTGTAGGGTCACAACTGTGAGGATAAAACATTTTATCTTTAGGCTTGTGATTCAGATACATCAAATGTGTCACATAACAAATACAGGATCAACCATAGGGCCACAACCATGAGTTTAGGCTTGTGATTCAGATACATCAAATATGTCACGTAACAAATACAGAATCAACCATAGGGCCACAACTGTGAGTATAAAACATTTTATCTTTAAGCTTGTGATTCAGATACATCAAATGTGTAGCTTCGAAAATTTTTGGGCCGGGCTGGGTGGATCACGCCTGTAATCCCAGCACTTTGGGAGGCTGAGGCAGGTGGATCACTTGAGGTCAGGAGTTTGAGATCAATCTGGCCAACATAGTGAAACCCCGCCTCTACTAAAAATACAAAAATTAGCCAGGCGTGCCTGTAATCCCAGCTACTCTGAAGCCCGAGGCAAGAGAATCACTTGAACCCAGGAGGCAGAGGTTGCAGTGAGCCGAGATTATGCAACTGCACTCCAGCCTGGGCAACAGAGTGAGACTCTGTCTCAAAAAAGAAAAGAATTTTGTAGTTCCTTTGACTTAATTCTAGTGGTAACTGAGAAACCAAAACTTCCAGTTTATTTTTGTAAAAGTTCAACAGGGGCAAAACGGGTTCATGTCTATTGATCCACGTACTCTGATCTTAGAGGTCCTCATTGAGAGGGTGCTGTGATAGGTAGGTGATTCACCTCTACAAGGTGAAAAGCTTGTAGAGGCGGTAGTATATCATGGATGAAAATACTGGCGTTGGAGCTGGGTAAACTTGGGCCCGAATATCAGCCCTGCTTCTGAGAAGCTGTTGATTTCATGAACATTCCTTAATCTGTGTCTGGGTTTCCTTACCTGTAAATTAGGGTTGATAATGTAATTTCCTGTAGGTAGGATCACCTGAGCCCAGGAGTTTGAGGCTGCAGTGAGGTATGATCATGCCACTGCACTCTAGCCTGGGCAACAGAGTTAGATCCTGTCCCCTTTAAAAAAAAAAAAAAATCACTGGTGATCCAGCTTTTAGGTAAGAAAAGAAAAACACCCTAAACAGCAAAAATCTCCATGGAGTTTTGTAAGGATTAAGAAGGATAATGTTTGAAACACAGCATAGCATCTGACGTGTATGTGCTTAATGAATGATACTTCACTATTGTAGAAGTCTCTGCCACCATACTATGGTTTCTTAGGATTTTAATTTCCCTGGAAAGAAAGCAAGAGGTATTGTGCTCTTTTTGCAGAAAGAATATGATGCTTCCCAACCTCTAGACTGTGGATGTGGAAAAGTAACCCTCCAGTTCTTTTCTGAATGGAATGGAGTAGGGCTTGATGGTTCATGCCCATTTATCTGTTAAAGTAACAAAGAGAAATTAAGAGCAAACTTGAGTGTGTGCTGGCCTCATTGGGAAGTTGGCTGTAAACTCTCCACAGATCCCCACCCTCCTCACGGGCAGGTCCATCAGAGTCATAGTGAGATCAAACAACACTTAGGCTTTGTGAGTCCAGTGTTATGCCAATTGTGGATCATGGAAGGAAAATATCCTTGCACTCCCTGGTGGGGGTGGACTTAAGGAGATGTTTGAAGTCTTTCTAGCCTGTCTCAGTCTGCCTTGGAGAACCAGATACATTAAAGATCTTCCCTAAGGTAAGGACTCTTCTCCAATAACTATGTTTTCCTTTTTCTTCTGAGCCAGTCAGAGCGTTCTCTAAGAGGACTCTCTTTGTTAGGTGGGAAGATGGTGGGCTTTGGCCCCTAAAACATGGTTGAGTCTACTTTTCAAGCATTTCATAGCAGTGTGACCTTGGTCAGGTTGCTTAACCTCTCTGAGCTTTAATGTCCTGCTCTGGAAGTTGGGAGTGTTGGTACTTACCTTTCAAGGATGCCATGAGGATCATATGAGATCACACGTCTGGGAAGCATCATCAGACAGAAAAGCACTGGATGGGTGATAGCTACTTCTGTAGAGGCCTTTGAAGATTTAACAAGACCTCCAGGGGTGCTTCATTGCTTATTGCTTTCTCTTTGTTATATGCATATCTGTCATTTAGGGAAAAACCCCATGAAACCTATATCATATTTAGGGTAGAGAAGAGGGACAGCATGGGGAGGTGGAAAGAGCATGGTCCTTGAATTAAATTTCATATCTGCCACTAACTGTGTGATCTTGGTCACATTCCTTAACTATTCCAAGTATCAGTGGGCTTATCTGGTTATCTAATTTGCAGTTGTCTATATTTCCCTTGGTCTGTTTGCTCACTTGGCAGAGAGTAAAGTTTCAGAGGAAACAGACCTGTGTTTGGAGGCAGAAGCATTAGGGGTTCATTGTTCTATATTCATTTATCTATTCTTCAAAATATTTGAGTGCTTTGTAAATATTTTATCTGTAAAAAAGAGAAGAAAATATTCATGTCATAGATTTGGTGGAGATTAAGGTAACTAATGCTCAGAAAGTGCTTAGCATGGGGTTCAGCAGTGTGACTTTCCTCTTTTCTTGGATCTGAGAGAGCACAGAGATGATATTCCTGGGGGTAGTGGGGAGAAGTAAGAGGAAGTGGATCACGTAGGCTCTGGCCCCACGCAATGTGGTCTGAATCTCAGCTCTGTCCATTACCAGTGGTACAATTTTTAAAAAGTTAAGTACTCTAAACCTCAGTTTTCTCTAAAAAAAAAAGAATATTGTCTGTCTTTTTTGTGGGTATAAAATGAGAAGGTTATGGATGCACTTAGCACAGTGCCTGACGTCTAGTAGATGTGTTCAGTACATTTTAGTTCTCATCACCTTTCTGTCCCCCAGTGTACTTACGAATAAGTAGACCACAAAGTTTGCTTTATAGAATGTGGTGTAGACATACTCTTGAAATTGGAATAAATTATGTTTCAAAGAATAGGGATTTGGGGAAGTGAGACACTGTCCGCCCCCCCCACCATGTGGCTGGCAAGCATGGTCACTACACCCTGCAGGTTATATAGCTAATCACTTTCTTGGGCAAGCACTCTTTTGATAAAACTTACTTTTTGGACTGATTCCAACAAGTCACCCTTGGTTATTTGCTGAGAACATGAATCACAGCTTGGTCATAGAGGCATTTGCAAGGTGCACATGAAGTCACAGGACCAGGGTGTTTTCAGAATATGATCTGCACTGTCAGATTCCATCGTATCTTCTCCAGCTTCTTGGTTGTTGGAGAAAAAGAATGGCCCTTGGGTTTTCAAGCCACTTTAGCTGATCAAGCCAGAGCCTGGTAAATGATAAACCCCATAGTTTTGTCTAATTTGCAGTTGTCTATATTTTCCTTGGTCTGTTTGCTCACTTGGCAGAGAGTAAAGTTTCAGAGGAAACAAACCTGCCTTTGGTGGCAGAAACATTAGGGGTTTATTGTTCTATATTCATTTATTTATCAAAATATTTGAGTGCTTTGTTATGCTTACTGTCTTCAAGACAGCATGTTGGGTGCTGGGGATACGATGTTCTGTGTGACAGGATTCTTGCCCTCTGGTGTCTCCTTATCTGGTAAGGGAGATAGAAATTTTTAAAACATTGTTATATGGTAGTAAAAGTGTCAATAAGGAATCATGGGTGCGCAGAAGAGGAAGCGTTACGTTCTGCCCGAAGAGAGGAACGCAAGGGAAGGTTTCCCTGGTTCTTAAATAGACTCATCATCAGAATCACCTGGGGAGTTCTGATTTTAGGACTGGAGTGGCTCAGACTTTTGGATTTGTAGGAAGTTCTTCCAGAGAGTTCTGTTATCTACTGCAGCTGTGCACCACTGCAAAGTGATGGGGAACCTTTGAGGGTTTAAACAAGAAAGTGATGGACTCAGAGTGTGTTTCAGAAAATTCATTCTGATGGCGGTTAGTGGAGGGTGCGAAAGACCCGCAGTGGAAAGACCAGCAAGTTGGCTGATGGAGCCCAGGGGATAAAGGATGAGAGCTTTGACCTGAATCTGTGATCCAGAGCAGCAGGGTAGCCTGTTATTTAGGGATGCTTTTGACTAACTGTGGCTTAAGCAATAAAGATATGTGATTATTTTGCATATGAAGAAGTTTGGGGTTAGGTATGGTGCTGTTTAAAGGTCAGTTTGGGGTTCTAGGTCAGCATTGCTGTGATCCTCTTGGCTTTTGTCTTAGGATTGTGTGTGAGAGAGAGTCTATTCTGATGATCTATTGTTATATCACAACATAGCCCTGACATTTAGTGGTATAAAACAATTATTTTGTTATGCTGACAGATTCTGTGGATTAGAAATTCCAACAGGGCAAAGTGGGTCTGGATTATCTCCACTCCACAATTTCTGGGACCTTTATTGGGAAGACTTGAACAGCTGCAGGCTAGGATCTTATAGAGGCTTTTTAAATTCTATAATCTGGTGCCTTTACTGGGGTGGCTCAAGGGAAAAGCTTAGCAGAGACTGTCCATTGGAGTACCTACACTTGGCTTCTTTCTGTGGCTTGGGCTTCTCCTAGCTGGCCTACTTAGGGCTATTGAGCTTGTTACATCGAAGCTCAGGGATGCAAGGCAAGTGTTCCAGCTACAGAAGTTACATAGCACATCACTTCTGTTTGGCTCTATTATTGAAGCAGTCACAAGCCTGCCAGATTCAAGAGAGCAGTACATAGGTCCCATCTGCCTGTGTTTTGAAACCACCAGAGACACAGCTCCATTTGGCATCACCCTGTGACAACATTGCAAGCATTAAAAAAGGTGCGGCTAGAAAAGTCCAAAGATCCTTTCATCAGGGAGGAAAACTGCCCAGCTTCTCCAACCTGACTTCCCTTGTGGCCTCCTGGATAGCACTGGGTCACATTGTGTGGACACCCTTAGCTGGAAGGGACACCAGGAAAGTGAGTACTCAGCAAAGGGACAGGATTGCCAGGATCACCATCGAACATATCATGATTCATCCTCTGGGGCTAGCGATGCCACTATCCAAACAAAGTTAGACTTCTGTTAAAAAGAAAGGAGGAGAAGGGACAAGGGAATGGCTATTTGTTGGGTCAGTCAGAGTGCTTTGTCATGGATGGCAATGTCAGATGCAAAAGGCCTTCTGTGATCAAATATGTTTGAGAAATGCTTTCTAATCCTTTCTTCTCTTGGAAACTTAAAATGCATATTAACTTACTGAAAGCTCTAAGGAGTCCTGTAAGAAACCAGCTTAACTTGGCTTAGCATTTAATTTTTCACAGTATGTTTTCTAACATGGAACTTCTGTTAACAAGGATGAAACTTTTCTTTCTTCTTCTTCTTCTTTTTTTTTTGAGATGGAGTTTCCCTCTTGTTGCGGAAGCTGGAGTGCAATGGTGCGATCTTGGCTCACTACAACCTCTACCTCCTGGGTTCAAGCGATTCTCCTGCCTCAGCCTCCCAAATAGCTGGGGTTACAGAGGCCCACCACAATGCCCAGCTAATTTTTGTATTTTCAGTAGAGGTGGGGTTTCACCATGTTCGTCAGGCTGTTCTTGAACTCCTGACCTCAGGTGATCCATCCACCTTGGTCTCCCAAAGTCCTGGGATTACAAGCGTGAGCCACCATGCCTGGCTGTAAGTTTTCTTTTTTGAATGCTATCTTAGTTTGGGCTGCTATGAGAAAGTACCATAGACTGAATGGCTTATAAACAATGAGAATGTATTTCCTACAGCTCCCAGAGTTCCACCATGATCAGGTTCTGGTGAGGACTCTCTCCTGGGTTGTGAACTGCCATCTCGCTGTATTCTCACATGGTGGAAAGAGCAGGCTAGCTCTTTGGCTTCTTCTTGTAAGTGCACCAAACACAGGAGCCCTTATGACCTGAATGCCTTCCAAAGGTCCCACCTCCAAGTATCATCACACTGGGGATTAGGCATCAACATATTAATTTCAGGAGAACACAAACATTCAGTCCATAAGAAGTATGCTTAAAAAAAGAGACGATTTGCAATGATATAAGAAACTTGCTTGTCTCCTGCAGTTACTTATATTCATTTATTTATTCAACAAGTGTCTCCTGAGCGACCCCACATGCTTGACACTGAGGAATATCAATCAAGTAGTCTAAGTTGAGCAACATGTTGTCCTAGCACTTGAGGGGTCTGAGTCAGTTCTGGGAGAAGTAAGGGTGAGATAATTGTGGGCGCAGTGCCACAGAGCCTGGCTGGGGGTGGGTGGAGCAATACCTGGCTAGAGGAGCTGTGAGGTGACCAGTCTTGAAGCATAGGGATTTGCTAGGTAGGCTTGATTTTGTTAGAACTATGAACCTCAAAGTGAATGCAACTTGGAAATCCAGGCATTAAGCCTGGCAGGTTAGTTTGTAGTTCTTTAATTAGAGCATTGGATGTCAGTGACCTACCATGTAAACTGGTAGATTCTGCATTTCTGGGCTCTTCCAATGGGGCAGGCCCTTGTCAGTCATTTGCCTATTTTGTACTCAGGTCCATTTCTCTACTGTCCCTCCTGTGCTCTGCTCTGTATTGCAGGAAACTACATTTCCCAGGTTCCCCTGCCAATTGCTTTGGTATACTTGACCAAGGAGAGTGTTATGGACTGAACGTTTGTGTCCTCTTGAAATTCATAAGCTGTACTCTAATCTCCAATGTGATGGTGTTTGGAGGTAGGGCCTTTGGGAGGTAATTAGGTCATGAGGGTGAATTAGTACCCTGATGAAAAGAGACATGAGAAAGATGATCTCTCTCTCTCAGCCATGTGAAGATACAGGAAGAAGGCTGTCTACAAGCCAGGAAGAGGGTCCTCCCCAGACATCAGATCTGCCAGTGTCATGATCTTAGACTTCTAGCCTCTGGTACTGTGAGAAATATACCATGTGTTTAAGCCACCTAGGCTATGGTATTTTTCTTACGGGATCCTGAACAGATTAAGACAGTGAGGTACTAGCAGAAGACTCAAGAAGGAGGGAAGAGGCCATGGTTTCCTCCTTGTGTCTCCTCCTCAGACATGTCTTCTTCATGGCCTCAGCTCTTTCTCAATAGACCTTGCCTCCATGGTCCCAGTTCTGCTGGTCAACTCCACTGTGGTCTGGTCCCCATCAGACAGCTCTGGCTTTAGTCTCTGATGACCCTACCTTCCTTCTGTTTCCCTCTGACCTGCTGTTGCTAATGTTCAGAATGCTCCACCAAACTTCTGTTTGGCTTCTTGACCCTTCCATCCCTGCATAAACAATCCCTGTTTTATACTACTTTGATTAAAATAACTAGATAGGCTTTCACTTTCCTGACTAAATTTTGAGTGATGCAAAGTCCCAAAACACTTAATTAACTTGAGATTATTATCTCTAAATACTTGTTTTCATTGGTCAGTATAATTCTGAGATCATTCTTTTCATTCATAAAAGGAGAATTGAAACATTAGTCCTGGTCTTGATAAAATGCCTTTGGGAACTCGACTATCATTGCTTGGTTGACTAAGGTGGCCTTTTCCCTCCCTTTTCATCAATGTTTGTTTCGAAAGCAAAGAAGCAAACAAATTAAAGAGGACTTGACTCAACAGTTCACATATGAAGACTGTTTGGGATTCTGTCATTTTAGGGGGAAAGTAAAGGGGTATAAATTGTGAAAAGGAGTGATCATTTATTTGACAGTTATAGTCACATTACTCTTATCACCTCAGAATAAGTTTTTAATACATAAATATGCAGAAATTAATGCTCAACTAGAGGTACAAGGTATGTGGGAGTTTAGGAGAGGCAGAGACTAATTCTTAGGGAGAATAACCAAAGCTTTTTTGCTTAGCCTTCATCTTACCCCATATAACCTGCCAGTTTTACAAAGTAGTACTTTCTCTGCTTTTCCTTGCCTAATTAGATTCCACTGGCTAATTAGGTCCAGAGGGAAGAGGTCATCCATATCTTGAAAATAACTCCTTCCTTTTAGTTAGTTTATGGTTGTTAGTATAATATGGTAATTATATTTGGCAACACGTAGCATGAAGACTCTTGACTTGGGTGTTGACCTTAGATTTCCTTGGGTGGTTACTGATGACATCAGACTGTTTTGTTAAGACCGTTTTGTTACAGGATTGCTGTAAGGATTAAATGAGGCATGCCTGTAAAGGCATTCCACAGTACTTGCATGTGATAAATGTACAGAAATTGCTGGCATTTTTGTGTTTCTCATTGTCATCACCTAACATTTACTGAGCATGTACTTTGTGTTAAACATTTGATATGTATTGTCTAATTCAGTCTTCACAAAAACTCTGAAGTGGGTATTATGATAATTCTTATTTCACAGAAGAGAAAACTGGTGCTTAGGCACACTAAGGGGCGTGTTCAAGGTCATAAAACTGCTGAGAGATATAGAGCAAAAACTTGAAACTGGTCTGTTTTATCTTATTTCCTTAAATTCTATATTATCTGGATTCCCATATTACTAACAAAGCATTGAAAAATACATTGAAAACCGGGCATGGTGGCTTAGACCTGTAATCCTAGCACTTTGTGAGGCTGAGGTGAGTGGATAACTTGAGGTCAGGAATTCGAGACTAGCCTGGCCAACATTGTGAAACCTTGTCTCTACTAAAAACATACACACACACACACACACACACACACACACACACACACACACACACAAATAGCTGGGTGTGGTGGTGTGTACCTGTAATCCCAATTATTCAGGAGATTGAGGCAGGAGAATTGCTTGAACCCAGGAGGTGGTTGCAGTGAGCCGAGATCATGCCACTGTACTCTAACCTGGGTGACAGAGCAAGAGTTTGTCTCAAAAAAAAAAAAAAGAAAAAAAGAAAAGGAAAATACATTTTAATAAACAATGTACGAGAAGGCACTGGGAATATGTTAGCTACAAATTTTGCATGGTGATTTAGAAAAAACACTTTTACATTGGTTTCCTCAGTCAACAGTACTTTTTGAGGGATCATTGTGTAAAAACCTTTCTATAGAAAGCTGCGGTGAGAAGACAGAGAATCAAGGAACATAATCTCTGTGACAGGCAATTGATCCATTCTCCCAGACCAGTGGATTGGACATGCACATTAACCTGATGTAGGCTGAATATGCATGAACTTGGGAGAGAAGATATAGGAGCCTTCCGTAGACATTTACCTGGTTCAGGAGACGGGGTTTAGTATTCCTGAGTTCAAGCCTTGGTTTTGCCTCTTTCTGCAGTATAACCTGGAGTAAGTTTCTCTACTTGTTTGGGCCTTGATATTCTCATATGTATACAAAGGAGATGATGATAGCCTCATAGAAGTAATGTGAAGGGCATAGCATTGTTTCTGATACAAAGATATATTCAGTCAATTTTAGTTCTTAAATATATGAATACTCAGTAGTGTTAGATGTCAGTATACTTAACCCCAAACAGACACATGCAATAGCACTTAAACTTTTAGATTGGGCACTTGTTAGTTTCCTATACCCTTTTTCTCCACTCTCCTCATGATTTTTTGGTTATCTGGCAAATGCACAAAAGGAAGTCACATGTAGCTGCCGTTTTACACCATGAAATATTCAGAAAGTCACCTTAGAGGAAAACCAGCACTTCTAAGAAAAAGCAAAGCCATGAAGTTCAAAAAAAGAAAGCTCTATGTTGGCTATGTGCCCGCCTTGAAGTCCCACAAAGGTCCTGTGATTAGTTGGTGAACTGACTAAATTGCTGTGAAATCAAATTCCTGGAAATGCCTCCAAATAGAAAGGTTGATGTGGACAGAGACCACAAAGGGACCAGCCACAATGGGTGGAGGGGGGTGGGGTGGAACGGAATGGAGTGCTCACTGGGCCTGGGAAGTCCCATAGGCAGGTTGAGGATAGAGCACCCAGGACCAGTTCTTCTGTGCATAGGGCAGGATGCGTATCAGCCATCAAGTCTCCAAATGCCTGTAGTGACACTGAGCCTGAGGCCTGGCAGTCTCATCCTAGAAACTTCCTATCTCTTCCTGTTTCTACCGTTGACTAAACTTTGGGTCAGGATACTCTTCACTTTATAAAATAATTTTCCAGATGAGAGAATTTCTATGACAACCAATCCATTGAACATGCAAACTCTAAGTCCTTCATGGCTTGTTAAAATTTGATCAACTCATTTAAAAATGGTTATTGTGTTTTCTTCTAGAAAGCCTTTTCCCCCCCTCAATCCTGTAAAACAGTGTAATGCCTTGGCAAGACAGTCGTGTGGTGGAAGTGGAAACATGGTGTGATGCAATGACATGATTATAAGAGGGGCCAGTAGCCTCTGACGTGGTCACACCCCCGGAGTCTGTGAGTGTATTAGTCCATTTTCACGTTGCTGATGAACACATACTGGAGACGGGGCAATTTACAACGGAAAGAGTTTTAATGGACTTACATTTCCACATGGCTGGGAAAACCTCACAGTCATGGCAGGGGTCAAGGAGGAACAAGCAAGTCTTGTCTTTCATGGATGGCAGCAGGCAAAAAGAGAGCTTGTGCAGGGAAACTCCTGTTTTAAAACCATCAGATCTTGTGAGACTTACTATCACGAGAACAGCATGGGAAAGAACTGCCCCCATGATTCAGTCACCTCCCACTGGGTCCCTCCCATAATACATGGGAATTATGGGAGCTACAAGATGAGATTTTGATGGGGACACAGAGCCAAACCATATCACTGAGTATTCATAGGTTGTAACAGAGGCCCTTTTTATAGTTGAGTAGGGCTGGGATGCTGCTAAAGTAAAACAGTACTGATAATTTAAAAAATTAATGGAAAAAAGCATCCCAGTTGGAGTGTGGAGGGCACTGTTTGTGTGCTGTCTCTACCACCAGGGATGTGACCTATGATTTCTTTAAACTTGTTTCCTTGTTTGAATAATGGTACTGATACAGTCTTATAGGTGGTTTTGCAAACTGTTAAAATGTTTCACAAATATTTGGGTAGTTACCTGCATGTATATTTACACTCCCATGACATTATTACTTTGTAATTTTATTCTACATCTTTAAGCAAGTGACTCTACTCTCAAACTCAGAGCATCTAAGCCAATATATTTATAGAGGGGAAAATCCTGTGCTCAAGTGGCACAAATACTGATTTGAGAGTTAGAGAGCTCAAGTGTTATTTCTCCCATTTTCTTCCCTCCCTCCCTCCCTCCCTCCCTCCCTCCCTCCCTCCCTCCCTCCCTCCCTCCCTCCCTCCCTCCCTCCCTTCCTTCCTTCCTTCCTTCCTTCCTTCCTTCCTTCCTTCCTTCCTTCCTCCTTTCCTCCTCTCCTCTCCTCTCATTTCTTTTTTTCTTTTCTTTCTTTTCAACAGAGTCTCACTCTGTTGCCCTGGCTGAAATGCAGTAGCGTGATCATAGCTCACCATAGCCTCAACCTCCCAGGCTCAAGGGATCCTCTGTTTTAGCCTCCTAAGTAGCTGGGACTACAGGTGCATGCCACCATGTCTGGCTGATTTTTGTATTTTTTGCAGTGACAGGGATTTGCTGTGTTACCCAGGCTGGTCTCGAACTCCTGGGCTCAAGTGATCTGCCCGCCTTGGCTTCCCAGAGTGCTGGGATTACAGGTGTGAGCCATTGTGCCTGGTCTCTCCTATTTTCTATTCAATATGAAGAGCTAAAATCAGGTTTTAAAAAAGGTAAAGTATCCACAGGAAGAGAGGGATGCTGGAAGCTGCATATGCATTGAGCTGTGTTTTCGTTGCATCTTAGATGTTAGGATCCTACCGTATGACATTTTACAAGATTTCTGTTTGTTAATTGTTGCAATGTTGATGTGCCCTTCACTTTGAGAGTGAAGCGGATAGACACTGCAGGTGCTGAGGTCTCTCCTTCCTGCCCTGCTCCCTGTACGTCAGCTTCCACTGCAGCAGGGCTGTGGTAGCAGTGGCATGGGCACCTGTGAAGGGGGAGCCGAGGCTGCAGTCAGACTTCATTCAGGAATGTCTGGTAGAGGTGTTCTATCTGGGAATGAAGTGCTAATGGAAATATTTTATGATACCCACAACCTTGTACAATCAGGAGCCTTAGAAATATGCAGAAATGGGCTGCAGCTCGAGCTTCTGGGTCCTGATCATCTGAGGAAATCAGTTGGTACAAGAACATATGTCCTAGAGAAGCTCAGGCTCTCTTGAGACCTTCATTGCCTAGTGTCTCTTTTTTTTTCTCTTTCTCCCTCTCTCCTTGTCTTTTTTTATCTGTTTCTTTTTCTTCCTCTCATTCTGTGTTTTTTACTCTCTAGATTTGTCATTTTCCTTTCACTTCGTTTCCTTCCTTTTCCCCCTCTCCTTCATCCTCACTCCTCACTCTTTTTTCTTTCTTTTTGAGATGGAGTCTCACTCTGTTGCCAGGCTGGTGTGCAGTGTTGCGATATTGGCTCACTGTAACCTCCGCCTCCCTGGTTCAGGTGATTCTCATGCCTCAGCTTCCTGAGTAGCTGGAATTATAGGCACACACCACCATGCCCTGCTAATTTTTGAATTTTAGTAGAGATGGGGTTTCACCATGTTGGCCAGGATGGTCTGGATCTCCTGACCTCGTGATCCACCTGCCTCTGCCTCCCAAAGTGCTGGAATTAAGAGGCATGAGCCACCACGCCCAGCCTCATCCTCACTCTTTTCTGTTCTCACTTTTCAGGGCTTAAGGCTCTGTCTGCTAAGTCTGCTGATTGTCCCCCTCTGATCACTCTTCATGGGTTTTTCTTTTTTTTTAATTGTATTTTAGGTTTGGGGGTACATGTGAAGATCATGCAAAATTGTTGCATAGGTACACACATGGCAGCGTAATTTGCTGCCTTCCTCCCCATCACCTGTATCTGGCATTTCTCCCCATGCTATCTCTCCCCAACTTTCCATCCCCCACTGTACCTCCCCTATTTCCCCCCGGCAGACCCCAGTGTGTCATGCTCCCTTCCCTGTGTCCATGTGTTCTCATTGTTCAACACCCACCTATGAGTGAGAACATGTGGTGTTTGATTTTCTGTTCTTGTGTCAGTTTGTTGAGAATGATGGTTTCCAGGTTCATCCATGTCCCTGCAAAGACCATGAACTCATCGGTTTTTATGGCTGCATAGTATTTCATGGTGTGTATGTACCACATCTTCATGGGTTTTTCTGGCTCTTGCTGGCTTTGGCCTGAATCCTTCCATCCAAAGTGGGTGAACGTATTACTCTCAGGAAGCACCAAGTATGGATTTTTAACGACTGTCCTGTTGGGGTGACTTTATCTGACCACGGAAAGGGTACTCACTGGGCAGCTGAGGACTTTAATTCATTATCTTCTTTCACAAACCCAGAAGATGGGCAGCTTTCACCAGCAGATCTGCCAAGCATTGACCTCAGCCATGGACTTATACTTCCTCTTTGATGATGAAGGTTATTGTCTTTCTGATTATAGATTGAGGAAACTCGGCTTAACATTGACAAGATCTCAGAACATGTGGAGGAGGCTAAGAAACTCTATAGTATCATTCTCTCTGCACCGATTCCAGAGCCAAGTGAGTGTTGACTTAGAACTGAGTCACCCAACAATCACCCTTTCATTGGGTCTGAGCCAGCCTTCTTTTCTTGCCCTTCGTGAGCAGCAGGGGAGTGTAGAAGCTACAGGGCACTAGTGTCCTTACTATGTCATTTCCGTCTCCTTTGCCTTACCTGAGCTCCTACTGCCTGACCACGGTCAGGGTTTCCAATTCATGATCCCACTCGAACCATTTAGCGAGACTTTCCTATTTCCCAGCTAGTCCCTCTCCTGACTAGCCACGACTGTCACTGCTGCTCGCACACACCGTGCCCTGTCCTGCCTCTGAGACTGCTTGTGCTAGTTCCCCAGCCTGAAATGCTTTTCCCAGTTCCCTTTCCAAACCTTGCTAGAGCAAGTCCATTTTTTTAATAAGGTGTTCCAAAATGGTTCAAGTTCACAGAAATCCCTTCTATCCCTAAACTTTTGTTTGTTACCACCGCCAAGGCAAACTTTCCTCCCCTAACTGTTTGCATGAGCGTCCAACCTTTTGGCTTCCCTGGGCCATATTGGAAGAATTGTCTTGGGCCAAACATAAAACACACTAACCGTAGCTGATGAGCTAAAGGAAAGGTTTGTGCATAATTTTCCTGATATCTGCCACCACAGATAAAAAAAGTCAATGCATTCCAAGGGTTGGGCACAGCTGGTTTAGGGCTGTATTTTCAGTTTATAAGAACGGGGAACAAACCTGACACACTATCATTCCACTCTTTCATTTTTCCCATGGGCCCTATTACCTAAAGACTGAAGTGGGAACACTTTAGCAGAGCATGTGGGAATTGTCTTGGTCACAGTCCTGTCTTCCCAGCTAGCCTGTCTCCTGCCATCCTCCTCCTGCTCTCCATGCTTCAGCCAGACCAACTCTGGCTATTCCCCAGACATTTCCTATTCACTCATACCCTTTACTTATGGTTTCTTCTCGTGAGATTCCTGCTGTTAGTCTCTTTCTCTACCTGGTTGACTCACAGTTCTTGAGACTCAGTCCTGCTCACCTCTGTCTTTAGAAGCTTTTCCAGGTTCCTCTAGGCTGTGCACACCTTGACCAGAACTCATACTTTACTCCACACTGGATGTTAGAGCTGCTGACTTATTTCTCCCTTGTCCTCCACTAGGCTCTAAACACCTTGCAGGAAATGTCTAGATCTTCTTTCTGATTCCATAGTTTCTAGCTCTATTCCAAAGCTGTAGTAGGGGCTGAAGGATGGCTTTTGGATGAATGGTTCTAGCTAACACTAAGTTTGCTCCATACAACCTAGGACTGCTCTGGGTGTGTAGTAGGTATGTCATAAGTATTTGCCTCATTTTAAGTTGATTAGCCTTGCTTGAAACCTCTTTTCCCGTAAGCTCCCTAGAACCTTCTCAACTGAAGCCCCCATGGTACGTTCTTCCCTCTAAAAGCAAACTTCTCACAATTTTATGTGTTGTAGGATTACCTGGGAGGGTTGAAAGAGCTGATTTTGCAATTCCAACTCTGGGTGTTTTTATTCTGTGGACTGGGATTGGGTGCCTGGAAAATGCCTTTTAAAAAATAAGCAGTCTGTGATCGTAATGACAGATTCTGGGGAGTGCACTGGGATAAATACTATTCTGGGCAGTGGATGCCTGAGAAAGCTCCCCTCCTCTGGTTATGATTGCTGTAGCCCACAAAAGAATCAGTCCTCTCCTTTCTAATGGATTCTGCCTACCTTTGTTTACCCAGAAACCAAGGATGACCTAGAGCAGCTCACGACTGAGATTAAGAAGAGGGCCAACAACGTCCGCAACAAACTGAAGAGTAAGGAGGGAACAAAGGGAACAAGCCAGTCCCCACCACCATCTGTCTCAGCTCGCACACCTATAATCCCAGCTACTTGGGAGGCTGAGGCAGGAGAATCACTTGAACCTGGGAGGCGGAGGTCTCAGTGAGCCGAGATCGTGCCGTTGCACTCCAGCCTGGGTGACAGACTGAGACTCCAGCTCACTCTGGGTCCAGGTTTCCGAACTGAAACTCCTCTTGTTGGAAGGGACACCACTTAGCCCATCTTTGCTTGTGGTTTGGGCTCTGTCCCTGCAATGATCCATTGTAGCCCCAGAAATTTACCTTTTCTTAAAACCTCACTGTACTTGAAAGAGTGCAGAATTGAAGCTAGAAGATGAGATTAAAAATGTGCCTTTAGCTGCTGAGTAGTTGTGTGACTTGGTCCTGGTTCTTAAACTTAGTCTTTGAACCTTTTTTTCTTTTCTTTTCATTTTTTTTTGAGAGAGAGAGAGTCTCACTCTGTGTTCCAGGCTGGAGTACAGTGGCATAATCTCAGCTTATGGCCACCTCCACCTCCTGGGTTCAAGCGATTCTCCTGCCTTAGCCTCCCGAGTAGCTGGGATTACAGGCATGTACCACCATGCCCAGCTAATTTTTGTATTTTTAGTAAAGATGTGGGGTTTTACCATGTTGGCCAGGCTGGTCTGAAACTCCTGACCTCAAGTGATCCACCTGCCTTGGCATCCCAAAGTACTGGGATTACAGGCATGAGTCACCGTGCCCGGCCCGTCCACTTTTCTCTTATTGGTCTTATTCCCCTGGCAACTACATACTTAAAAAGAAAAAGAAAAAGAAAAAGAGTTTTGCTCTGTTGCCCAGGCTGGAAGGCAGTGGCACAATTTTGGCTCGCTGCAGTCTCTGCCTCCTGGGTTCAAGTGATTCTCATGCCTCAGTCTCCCAAGTGGCTGGGATTACAGGCGTGCATCACCACGGTCAGATAATTTTTGTATTTTTAGTAGTGACAGGGTTTTGTCATGTTGGCCAGGCTGGTCTCGAACTCCTGGCCTCAAGTGATTCACCTACTTCAGCCTCCCAAAGTGCTGGGATTCCAGGTATGAGCCACAATGCCCAGCTACTTACATACATTTGAATAGTCATTTTAGAGATATATAGATGCAAGAGATATCATTCAGTCTACAGATATTTCTTGGTGGGCTAGGCATACTACCTTCTCATACCCTCACTCTCCCCATTTGGGAGAGGATAGTTCAATGAAGCTGCTGTCATAGATTCAATTCTTCCAGAGCCCAGAAGATTTACTTAGTACTGTGGCAATAGCCTGCATTCTTGCCCAGTGTATTTGGTGCATGCATGCTATTGATCAGAGGAGAAAGCGTTATTGCTTAGCCCAGTTTACCATTTATTCCCCTCAAGTAAATTGCAGTAACTATTTTAACTGGAGGGGTCATTAGCAGCAGATTCCAGGAATAACAGTGATAGTGCACCTGCCACTGTGCTAGGCACTTTATGTGTCTTCTGACTTAATCTTCACATTAGTATTGTGAGGGAGGGACTGATACTGTGTTTTACAGATGAGAGAATAGGTCCATTAAGAGAGGTTAAGTGGCTTTTTCAAAATCACACCTAGTAGGGCAAGGATTCAAGCCTAAGTCTCTTGGTGACCAAAACCCGTGCCGTTAATTGTTATGCTAAAATCTGGTCATTGTAAAGGTTGTGGAATGCAGATCCTGTGGCTCACCTGGGAGATGACCTTTTGAGGTGACACCTACCTGTTGTTCCATCTCCATGGGCTGGGGTTTGTGGGAATGAGTGAGGAAGTTTCATTGAACAGCATGTTTCTTGGAGGAGGAGATAGACTGTGAATATAACCTTCCTCTCCTCTTCAGGCATGGAGAAGCATATTGAAGAAGATGAGGTCAGGTCATCGGCAGACCTTCGGATTCGGAAATCCCAGGTAAGACTTTCCCTGGTCTAACGATTACCTAGTCCAATCTCTTATTATTTTTCCTTAACTGTAGAAGGATTTTTTTTTTTTTTTTTAAATACAGTCCTTATTTGAAACTCAGTTTTAAGAACTGGTAGAGGGGAACTTTCCAGGTTGAAATAGGGATCAGGGCCAGAGTCCAGCCCTTTTGGCCCCTCTCTTGTACCCTCTTCTCTAAGGAGAAGAGCTTCTTCAGGCTTCCTAGAGTACAGCATAGGATTCAGTGTGCCTCCCTGTTTTACAGGAGAGGAAATTAGTATCTTCTCTCTAACAATTGGTAGTCATTGGTTGTCACATTTGGACCTAGGCACTTTAGGGGTCGTCAAATATATGATCCTTGTCTTTAAAGAACTGGCATGCCATTCAAGTGGCATAGAAAGCTATTACCTAAGACCCAGCAGGAGGATGGGATAAGAAGACACATGTGACCAGGTGCGGTGGCTCACGCCTGTAATCCCAGCACTTTGGGAGGCCGAGGTGGGCAGATCACCTGAAGTCAGGAGTTCGAGACCAGCCTGGCCAATGTGGTAAAACCCTATCTCTATTAAATATACAAAAATGAGCCAGGCATGGTGGTGCATGCCTGTAGTTCCAGCTACTCGGGAGGCTGAGGCACGAGAATTGCTTGAACCCGGGAGACGGAGGTTGCAGTGAGCTGAGATCGTGCCACTGCACTCCAGCCTGGGTGACAGAGCGAGATTTCATTTCAAAAAAAAAAAAGACACATGCATGGTGCTCTCAGCATCCAAAGATGTCAGGAAGAACTGGGGGTTGCCAGAGGAGGCTGAGCCAGAGTGCCAACGTGAGCAGGCTCAGGAAGCAGTTTCCCCGCTCTGAGAGGTACAGGGGCAGGAGTAGGGTGTATGGTGGTTGGTAGTGGTCGGAGGTAGATGTAAGGGGCAGACATGAAGACAATAGGCTTTCTGGAGGAAAAGGTTTGCTGTGGGATAGTGTGCACATAATTTTTAGTAGATAATGTAGTGCCACATTCTAGAGGTCTTTGAGGAGCAGTCTAGAGAATTTGGATCTGATGTTGTAACTTACAGGCATTTGCTTCAGGCGGCGGTATATTAGGAGGATTATTATGGTAGCCATTTAGAAACTGTTTACAAGTGGGACGGAGGCAGGGGACTGGAAGGCCCCTAGTTAGGTTTTTGCAATGGTGTTGGTCTAAATTTGCATGGTGGTAGTGGGTTTGGAAAAGTATAAATATTGGTGATTTTCCAAAGGAAAAACCAGTAAGTAGGGCTTGATGCTGAGAGGTGAGTGAGGAATACAGATTCTTAGGAAGGTTTTAGCTTATGCATCCGGGGCTATTGAGAGAACATCTGCTTAGAAGCAAGAGAAGTTGGGAAGATGAGTTTAGGGTAAGAACTCAAGGATGTTTGGTAAGTATGACATGTGGGAAGGGAATCTGACAGTTTTAGAATGCAAGCGTTGTGCCACAAAAATGCTGCTAGTCCATATGGCTGTAGGGCTTAGAGATTTAGAGATGACCGCTGGCTTCACAATTACCTTGTGAGGTCAGCAGTAAACCGGTTTCAGTAAACTGGTGCTGAAACCATGCTTTGGAAAGGGCAGTGGACTCTGCCAGGGGCACAAAACTAGGAAACAAAAACCTTGGGTTGATACCTGGTCGATTCCAAGTCCAGTGCTACTGTAGATGGCTATGTGGGGACGGGGAGGGGTTCCATAACAGTTACAGAACCACTGGGGGCTGATTGCATTTTACGTCATCCCACAGCACTCTGTCCTTTCTCGGAAGTTTGTGGAGGTGATGACCAAATACAATGAAGCTCAGGTGGACTTCCGAGAACGCAGCAAAGGGCGAATCCAGCGGCAGCTCGAAATTAGTATGTGCTTGAGGTTTGGCGTGTGCCCTCCACCTTTCCTGCCACCTGGTTGTCCATCCCAAGTTTTGAGGCCCAGGGAGAGCAAGCAGCACCCACACTTTGTGCCTAAGTCTAGGGCAGATCCTATCTCACTGGCATATCCTGAATGCTGTGCTGTAGGCTGAAAGGTGACACCATGTTTATCAGGCCCAAGTAGTTTTATTGCATGGGGTCCAGCATCTTCTCCTCTGTAGAAGGGAATTGCTTGCCAAACAGTTGCTCTCCTGTGGACTCATTGTATCATTTTGCTGTCTGTTTGACAGCAAAACACATTTATGAAATAAAAAGAGTGGTGTAAGTTGCTGGGAGGAATAGAGAAATAAATAAAGCCATACCCTTTAGGAATTTAGTGTGGAAGGCAGGGCCCTTCGGGGTGGAAGGTGCTTTGGGTGAGAGGAATGGTATGAACGTAATCAAGCAAGAGCAAGTGTGTTTAGGAGTGGCAGGTCGTCCAGGGTCTGGGAAGAGGGTGTGTCTGGAGTAACTTCAGGTTAGGATGGATTGAGGGAGGGCTTGCCCACGAACTGGCATGTTATGAGGGCCTTGGACGCCATAGTGTAGTGAATGCGGCAAAGAAATGCTCTGAGCTGGGAAGCAATGTAATGAGATAATGTGCTTTAGGAAGGTAACTGCTGATAATGTTTAAGGATTGCTTGGATTAGGGGAGAAATAAGATGAGTCAGGAGACAATTGGGGAAGTGTTGTAAAGACCATGGTCTTTATAGGGAAGTCACGTTCCTAGTTTCAGGGACCTTATCAAATGGTATTTCACTGTGATCTTATATTTGATGCTCTGCTTCTTTTGTTATAAAGCCGGCAAAAAGACAACAGATGAGGAGCTGGAGGAGATGCTGGAGAGTGGCAACCCAGCGATCTTCACTTCTGGGGTGAGTGCCCTGTGTGCTCCGATAGCACATCCCTCTCATGGGCAGGGAGGCCACTGTGGAGCTCATGCAGTCCAGCAGGTGGAGGGGGTGCTGCAGGTGCAGGAGGCAAGGAGGTCCCCAGGAGTGTGTGTGAGGGTTGTGACAGGGGCAGCCTTTCTTGCAGGGGTAGCTGACAGTCTCTGTGTGTGGCCTGTTGTAGATCATTGACTCACAGATTTCCAAGCAAGCCCTCAGTGAGATTGAGGGACGGCACAAGGACATTGTGAGGCTGGAGAGCAGCATCAAGGAGCTTCACGACATGTTTATGGACATCGCCATGCTGGTGGAGAATCAGGTAAGTGGCAGTGAGTCCCAGCGTGGGGAGGGAGGAGAGGAAAGCTCAGGGTCTCTGGAGAACAGGGAGAAGGGAATACTGGAAGCCAGTGAGGTAGGGTGGGAGAACCATTGGGAATTTGCATAAAAGAGAAACAGAATTCCATGGGAAAGTGTGCATTCAAATTGAACGCTGACACTTTGGGTGATTTTGGCCTTTTAATACTTGCCCATCTTTTTGGCCTTGCAGTCGTTGATAGTTGATGCAGAGGTTGATGTGTTCTGTCAATTACCTAGTTTACCCAGATTTAAAAATTTTTAAATTTATTTTTATTTTTAAGGTGAGGTATTGCTCTGTTGCACAGGCTAGAGTGCAGTGGCATGATCACAGCTCACTGTGGCTTGTCCTCCCAGGCTCAAGCAGTCATCCCAGGATTTGTCTTTTTTCTTTCTTTTCTTTTTGTAAAAATCAGAGATGGGGGTTCCTAACAGTGATGCTTTAAAACAGTTTCCTGATGTGGACTAGTTCACTGATGACATTGAAAATGTGATCTTTTCTCTGGTTCACAGGGAAAGCTTAGGTTTAATAGAAGTTTTTGTTTTGTTTTTCCTATTTGTGTTTTTCTAAAGATTTTGACACCTTTCACTAAGGCACAGAGCAGACAACAACACGAATGAAGGAGTAGTGAAATAGCATTTACAGAAAGACTCACAACACTCATGGTGTTTAGTTTGACAGCTCACTTTGTCCCAGGCATGCTTGCTTGGGATAGAGTTCTGGATTGCCTGCATAAGATGCTAGTTTCATGTAGTCAGATGGTTCCCAGTTCTTATAGGACAGTTAAGTGTGCCACAGGGTCATGGGTGCTGTGCAGTGTTGCCATGAACTTCCAGCTGCTCTGACACCTGGATAGGAGGGAAAATTGCTTCCATAGTAGGCAGACTACAAAAACCTAGTTGAAGCCCGAACATGGCTTGACTGGTTTTTGATGTTGGTTCCCTGCTGACGGCCTGGGTGGTTTCCCCGATTCCCCACTGGCCTCCCAGACCATTTCTCAAGTCCCTCCATCCCACCTTTTCTTTTTCCCCACACCGCTTTGCCGAGGAACTGGCTTGAGATTCAAGTGATGGTAAGTGCCTTGTTCTGTTTACAGACTGCCATAAAGTGAAAGAGCAGGGTTGAGGAGGGTCTGGGTAGTTGAGGAGAATTTCTAAGACGCCTAAGATTCACTGGAATGATTAAACTTCCCTGTCAGGAAGTAATTGCTAGGAAACGATTGGGAATCTTATCAAGAGACCACTGTCCCAAATAGCCTGGGTAAACCCAACGGCTGTCACTTAGAGGGCCTGGAAATAACTTAGAGAAAGCAAATGTTCCCCACCTCAGCTACTTATTGAGCACCTACTGTGTGCCAGGCACTCTTCTGCAGTTAGTGAATGTACTCAATTCAGGCTGAATGATGTTGCTTCAGGTCTGAATGACCAGGAAAAGGCCAGCATCCTGGTGATGTCCTAAGAACATGAGATATCCTTATTTTGGTTCTTCTCCATGTGCTTAAGTGTGAAAAATAAATAAAAAAGGTTGTCCAGAGATACCTCAGAGTGTATTTATACATAGTTACCAGGCATCTAGACAGTATGTTCTGGATGCCTGGTGGAGTGCTGGTCACAGAGAAGTAGTAAAATTCAGTGAATGCTTCTTGAACAAGTGACCGCCACCCCAACCCACCACCAAGGACTGAGGAGCCACAGGTAGTCCCATGGAAAACGTGAATGGGTGCCCTCTGGAAGGCCATGCATCAAGGTTTCTGGATTCTCCTCTTACCACTGAAGATGGGAAGAAAGAGAATCCCTTCCCCATATTGGCTAGGACTGTCCTGGGGCATTTATTGGGTGTGACGAGAGTCTGTTCTTTGCAGGGCGAGATGTTAGATAACATAGAGTTGAATGTCATGCACACAGTGGACCACGTGGAGAAGGCACGAGATGAAACTAAAAAAGCTGTGAAATACCAGAGTCAGGCCCGGAAGGTGAGACTCTCCTGTTGCCTTCAGAGAAGAGAGTCCATTTGGTTAGCTGTGTCTCGCTCTTTCTCTTCCCTCTCCCTATTTCTGTTTCTGCTGCCGCCACCTCTTGCATCTGGGGAAAGGGATCCATGATTGACCGTATTGAGAACAACATGGACCAGTCAGTGGGCTTCGTGGAGAGGGCCGTGGCAGATACCAAAAAGGCTGTCAAGTATCAGAGTGAAGCCCGGAGGGTGAGCACCTTAGTCTCAGCTGTCTTACCAGCTTCTCCTCTCCCTGGCCATCCGCACCTATGTCCTTGAGCCCACCTTCCCTATCGTGACCTCATCAACCCCTCCCTCAGCCTTTCCTAGATACCAGCTGGCTGCCCTTCCTTCTCAGGTGTGCCTTGCATGGATCTGGCTCACAAGCTATCTCCCCAGGAACCCACACTTGAAAGGCAGTTCTGTAGGACGGATGCATGGCCCACGTGTTGCTGCTGATCTTCTCCTGGACTTAGCTCATGAGACTTTCAGATGTTACGCTTGACTCCTCTGTTCAGAAACCCTCTTCATTGTCTTTCACTCCAGGCTCCCAAACCCTGCCTCCCTTCTCTTTTTCTTTACATTGTACTTGGCCCATGCTAACTGCTATGTATACATTATCTTATAGCTGATGGAGTACCTGTTATTTCTACTTTATAAAGGAGACAGTTGAGGGTCAGGGGTTCAGTAATTGACTTCATGCCACCTAGTGAGTAGAGGCACTGGAATTCAAGTTTCAATCCCAGGCATTCTCTTTCTACCACACCACCATATTTGCCCACCCTCTGGTGCCCCTCCTGCTTAAGGATTTCTAGGCTTCTGGGCTCATCACTGTGGGTATCCAGCTCTGGCGGCTTCTGCTTTTTAGACTTTTCTCCTTTGACTAGTTCTCTTGGGCTCTGATACTGTTGTTCTTTGTTCTTTTTCCAACTTTACCTATTGCTTATACAGGGATTTAGGGGACTGGGAAGTTATTTGACATGGCGAATCCAGAATGGATGGCATTTTCTCATATCCAGGCAGTGGACTGGGTCTGACAGGTAGAAGTGTACTTTAGGGGACAAATGGACAAAAGTAGGAAATGAGGACTCTATCAAAAATGCCTTTACATTCCCTCTTAAAAAGGGAAAAATCAGTTAGCCACTTTTTATCTTGGCCAAGTGCTCTTTAGAGACCCCATGATAGTGGTTCTGATTATATTTGTCCACGTATGCAGAACTGCAGTGTGAGCTGAGAGCTGAGAACTGAGAGCAGCCTCATATTTCCCTCTGCTGGCATTGCTAGCCTGTAAGTAATTTAAAAAATGTAAAATGTCCTAGGCTGGGTATGGGGGTTTATACCTGTGATGTGATTACAAGTATAAACCACCATACCTAGCCTTCCTTTTGGGATGCCGAGGTGAGAGGATTACTTGAGCCCAGGAATTTGAGACCAGCCTGGGCAACATGGGAAGACTCTGTCCCTACAAAAATAAAACAATGAGCTGAGCATGGTGGTGCATGCCTATAGTCCTAGCTACTCAGGAGGCTGAGGCTGCGGTGAGCCATGATCGTGCCACTGCACTCTAGCCTGAGTGATAGAGAAAAACCCTGTCTTAAAAATAAAGTATCCTAGAAGGATGTCTGTATGTAGAGATGTTGGCTTCTCATTCAGATTGGTAAGGTATTTTCTGTGTAGAGGTGACAGGGGTTGGGTTTTGGATGATTGTTTTGTTTTTTGGTTGTTTGTAATAATTTGTTTTTGTCTTATTCCTCTCTCCAGAAATTGATAATTATCATTGTGGTAGTAGTTGTGTTGCTGGGCATTTTAGCATTGATTATTGGACTTTCCGTTGGGCTGAAATAAGAGTGGCCTAAGAGGCTGCTGCACTGAAATGTAAGTAAACGAATGGTTCTTGGGGACTCTGGATTTGGCTCCTCAAGAGGAAATTAGCTTGGGATTTCAAATTATTCTTCTTTCCCACTATGATTGTCCTTGGACACACTGAGCTTGCTAAAACTTTTCAGTAGCCTGTGGATTCTTTATCTCTTTACAGTTCTATTCTTGGTTTCTGGCTGCAGTACATGGGTGAGGTCTCTGTTTGTTCCTACCCTGTAGATTCTGTCCCCAGTCTCTGTCTTGTCATATTTCTCACCACTTCTCCCAGCGTACCTGAGCACCCCATTCAACTCCCCTTACTCAGGAAGCATGCTCCTAAGTTGAGTACATTGGATCTGGGGTCTATCTTCTGAATTCTTACTGATTTTCATAGATGTTGGGCTTTATTTTCTGTATCCTTTTCAGTGTAAATGAAGCTCTGAATTAGAATTTGGGTCTGCAGATTTTTTTTGTTGTTGATTGGTTGGGTCTTAAATGATGATAGTTAACACACTTTGGAGTGTCGCGTTGTACCAGACAATGTACTAAACACGTTATACATGTATCATTGAATCCTTACAACATCCTATGAGACAGATACAGTATGAGGCACATTTTATAGACAAAGAAACTCAAAGAGAAGTTCACACAGCTAATAGGGGACCTAGCTTCTCTTTGTAAAAGAAGGTAGCCATTATCATTACCTGTAAAGCCTGGAGAACCTTAGAAGATAGTGATGTTAAAATTTAGACTATTAATTTTTTTTGAAAACTTGTTAAAAATGATAGACATATCACTGAATCACTGGTTGTTTTTGAGACAGCCTTGCTCTGTCACCCAGGCTGGAGTGCAGTGGCATGATCTAGGCTCACTGCAACTTCCGTCTCCTGGGTTCAAGCGATTCTCCTGCCTCAGCCTCTTAAGTAGCTGGGATTATAGGCATATGCCACTGCACTCGGCTCATTTTTATATTAGGTAGAGATGGGTTTTTGCCATGTTGGCCAGGATGGTCTTGAACTCTTGACCTCAGGTGCTCCTTCCATCTCAGCCTCCCAGAGTGCTGGGGTTACAGGCGTGAGCCTCTGCGCCCAGCCTGAATTGCATTTAATAGTAGCGAGCATATCAAGAATCTGGCTATTGCGACTATTAAGACTTTTGTGACTTTTTAATTATTATTTTTTTCTTTTTTACTCCACATATGCAATTGAAGACTTTTGTGACTTAAATTTTTTTTTTTTTGAGACAGTGTCTCATTATGTTTGTCACCCAGGTTGGAGTGCAGTGGCATGATCTTGGCTCACTGCAACCTCTGCCTCCCAGGCTCAGGCGATCCTCCCGCCTCAGCCTCCTGAGTAGCTGGGAGTACAGGTGTACACCAACATGCCAAGATAACTTTTATACTTTTGTAGAGATAGGGTTTTGCCATGTCACCCAGGCTAATCTTGAACTCCTGGACTCAAGTGATCTGCCTGCCTTAGCCTCCCAAAGTGCTGGGATTACAGGCATGAGCCACCGTGCCCAGCCAATGACTTTTAAAATATTTTTCTGAATAAAATACAGCATGTATTGTTAAAAAAACTGACCTATAGAATTCAGAGAAAATAAAAGTAGTCAACTTTTAATATTATTGCTGATAACCCTGTGGCATGTTCACACATTCAGACATAGTTTTACACAGTTCAGATTATTTTATCCATAGTTTTGTGCCCAGTTACAAAATCATAAGCATCATTCCACAGCACTAAAATCTTTTTGTAAATCTAATTGTCAACACGAGATTGTGGCCATACTCACAAATATTTAACACTTTCACAAGGTTGGAGGTTTATGTTATTTTGCTATAGCTGACAGTGTGACTAATCTTATTTAATATTTTTCTCACTTAAAGTTTCTCTTTATTACAAACTCATGAGTTGGATTACTGAGATAATAGGCATAAACATTTTTAAGACTTGGCACGTAATACTGTGGCAGTACCCAGAGCTGTGCCTTCCTTTTATATTTGTTTCAGTGTGTCTCTTCTTACTCCTCCTCCTTCCATGTGACCAGAGGGTTTAAAAGTCAGCTTACTATATTCAACTTCATCTTGAAAAGTAAGCAACAGTGAGATTAACAGCCTCTCATAGACAGGTGGTTAGTTGATTTTTTTTTTCCCCTTCTTTTTTCTGGCACTTGGAGACTAGCACTTGACTTTTTTGTGTGAAGTTTAAATTTTGTTTTGGCTCTGAACAATCTGATTGGAATAGATGTTGAGATTTTAGAAAGATATAATAGTTGTTATTATCCCATATCCTTGGATGAAATATGATATGCAAATTCATGGTGCCCCTTTCCATTCCTAATTCCAGGACTTCCGAATGTGTATGAATCATTTTTTGAGGATGTAACTCCTCAAAGAGGAGCAGACTAATTAATATGTTGTTTTTGGTTGACTAACTCTATATTTAACATGCTAAATTGCTGGGCAGTTGTTAAGCTGCTTTTATTGTAGTTTATTCCGTGTTCCCTAATAAAGTCAAGACTAATTGTTGCCTTGGTCTGGACTCCCTCATCCTCCATGTCACCCAAGGGAGAGGGGTCTCTGAACAGGATGGAGGGAAGACAGTGTGTTTTTATTTCCTAGTACTGTGCCAGCTGCTTGTTCTAGGATCATAGTATCCTCATTTTACAGATGGAGAAAGAGCAATGAAGTTAAGGAATTTGCCCAAGGCTACATAGCTCATAAGGTGGAACAGCCGTAATATGACCCCTGAACTTTTTCCATATGCTTCGCATTGTGCCCTTCTGCTTTCTAAAAGAAAGGCAGCAGGGAGTTCATGAAGATTGAGAACCGGAAAGCAGCTCCTGCAGCCTGTCTTCAGGAGAGTGCTGCTGTGGGCCCTGCAGAGCAGGTGTTTTCACTAGGGATTGTTCCTTCCCACCACATCCTTCCATGGGCGTGGACAGCCTGTGAGAAGGCTTATAAAAGGCTTAGAGGCTTTTCTATTTTTTTCCCCTCTCACAGTAGGGCTTGTGTTCTTTGTACAGTGGGATATTTAACTCCAGGTTCTGTCTTGGGTTTGTCTATTTCATAGTGAGTTCTGGGCTTTCCTCCCCACCTTCTCGGTTTGTGGATGACTTTTTCTGTTGCCCTTTGCCTTCTTCCTTTGTACTGATCAACTCCTCCTTTCCCTGCCTCCTAGAAAACTGATTTCACTCCAGCCTGGTGTGGCCACCCTTGTCTTCAGATGAGAATGGAGTCTGAATGGCCTTCCTGAGAGCGAGTGCAACCTGTTCCTTTGTTTCCTTGTGACCACCCTTGGACCTGACACTCAGCTAACAATCTAGCCCTGGGGGAAGGCGATCTACCTGATGCGACCCTGAGTTCTCCTCAGAGCCTCCTCCTGC
This sequence comes from Saguinus oedipus, assembly GCA_031835075.1. Taxonomy (NCBI): domain Eukaryota; kingdom Metazoa; phylum Chordata; class Mammalia; order Primates; family Cebidae; genus Saguinus; species Saguinus oedipus. Next base: position 57,919,733 of record CM063178.1, on the reverse strand, counting down.
CCCACTGGCTCTCAAGTACCTTTTCTCCTGGACTGTGTGAACCCACCCTGCTTCCTTCCTCCCTGTCCTGTTTCAGATTTTGCCTTGCACCTGGGAAAGCCCCTGGGAGATCCTCCCAAGGTGTTGTATTTTTCTACCTCATGGAGTATTCTCCCAGAAATTGCAATGTATTTTTTTAGGGGAATATCTTCAACAAAGCAGAAGGACTCTTCTAAGTTTGGCAACAATAAGGCTTGCATCTGAGTCTTCTACCTGGCAGGATGCCAATCCTGTTTTTTGTCCCTATGTCCTGAAAACATGAGGGACTGGCAGATGTCATTTTGGTCTGAAGAGTTGACTTGTTGAAATTCAGCCTTAAATTAAGCTCTTAGTTGTTCAGCTTGGAGGGCAACTTTGATTTTTCTGTATGTTGTAGTCTCTTGTATTCACTCGAGGGATCAGGATGATGCAGTCATCTGAGGTTATGCTTTGCAAAAGGCTGAGGGTATGGAATATTTGTTTCCATGTCTGAGTCTTAGAAATTGCTGTGATGCTTTGTGAAGCTATTGCCTTGGGGCCAAAATAATCAGGGATTTTAAACTGGGTAAGGGACAAGGTGCTAGAATCTTAAGCTCTGGAAATATTTCATGACACTGAAATATTCACTCATGTGTTCCAGATGTATTCTAATTGTGTATGAGATGTTTGTACACATGTGTGTGTCTCTCAGGAAGTAGGAAATAAAAATGGAAGATACTATGACCTCAAAAAAAAAAAAAAAAAAGCCAACTTTGAGCTAAGATAAAAATTGGGTAAAGGACATTTGCTTGCCTGCAAATGAATCACTATGGAAATGTGATCTTCCCATATCATCAAGAAACTTGTTTTCTGGATGAGTACTGGGAGAATAAAATGAGAACTCTGGAGTGAGCTAAACTGATCCCAATTAAGTTTTTCTGCTTAGCAGACAGAAAGTATAATTTTTTGACAACCTTCCCCACATGCTGCCTGTGCTAGGCTTGTCCTGGGAACGTCCCTCAGTAATTTGATATTTATGTGGCCTACGGGATGTCCTGTCTGCAGGGCTGAGTCAGTTGGGGAACACCAGAGGCTACACAGGACCTCTTCCTGCTACTGGGTTAATAAGCTTGGCAGGTTCTTTGTCTCACCCAATTCTTATCATGTAAGCAGCAGCAGCCACCAGGAACTCTTCAAGTGTACCACAAGTCTGTGCTACCCCAGTGGTAAAATCCTTTAGATCCCCCGCTGGTCTCTGGCAGTCTCCTTGATTTGGGGTACCATGTATATTTTCAGCTTTGACTTTAATGCTTTCTACGATGGGGTGAGCACCCTTAATCGAGGCACTATCCATTAGCTTCCTTTGTGAAGGCTACTTACTGCCGGTCACAATCCAGCACTCAGACAGAGCCAAGGGGATATTCCTTGCCCACGGCTATGATGTCAGACAGTGCATGGGTTCTAGCAACAAGAGACAAGATCACCAAAGGCCTTTGCTCCCCTCTGACATGGAGGCCTGGGGCTTACAGTTTGGAATACAACATGTGAAGGGTATTTTTTTGTTGTCGTTTATATTTTTAAAATGTAAATTTGATTATTTTATTGCTAATTTAAAAATAAAAATGACTTTATATTGATTGTGAAACAGTTTTCTGGCTCTATCTCTGTGTAGAAACACTTAGTGATTTGGTGCCACCATGTGGTGATTTTAATTCAGGTTTTAGAATGCAGTTCAAATCTTTTTAAGCCATGGTTCAAAAGTTCAATGTTTGAACATGGTTTAACTCCTACAGAATACAGTGCCACTATGTTTGTGTTTCAGATTTGAGGTATTCCCCCCAAAAGAATTTGGTTCAGTCCTTGAGAGTATCTGGCTCTAGGAGGAAATGGGGAGATTTGTCATATTATCTAGAAGGCAGAATGACCATACCAAACACCCTCGGGGACTCTGATCTAATTTTTGAATTTCTCAGCAGAAATAACATTTCTACGAACATTCTGGGTTCTAGAAGCCAGATCCATCTCCCTTGTCCTCCTGTTGCTCTCTTCCTTCATACCCTCTTCCATGCCCACATGCAGTCGTCTCCCTTCCTGCAGAAGCTTTTGCGGTGGTTTCTCATGTGTTCTTTCTTTCCTTGTCTGGATGAGCAGAAGAAGATCATGATCATGATCTGCTGTATTATCCTTGCGATCATCTTAGCTTCCACCATTGGGAGCATATTTGCCTGAAAAAGGTGAGCCATGTGTGGGGAGGGCCAGGCCTTCTTTTACTTACTTGAAACCTTTGTGTCCTGGGGGCACTCTAGGTGCCTTAATCTGGGTGGGATTAGGTACTGATAAAGGTTAGAGAAAACTAAGGGAAGGGGTGTTTCAGAGACAGAAAAGTGAGCGAAGAATTAACTGTTAGCAGGTAGTCTGTGGGAGGAGGGGGGAAAACAGAAGGTGGTGATCTGTCCTGTAGCCAGGTGTGGCACAATGCTTTGTACAGGTCAAGGATATTGACTATTGCTAAACAGTTTGAGCCTTGGTATCTGGAAGTGCAAAAGGAACAAGAAGTAGTTCTTGCATTAGATGCGTCTTGAACTTTTTGGAAGAGGGCCGGCCACACAGTAAACTCGAATTAAGTTTCTTCCCTTTCAAGGTTAATGAAAGTTAACACAGCCTTGTGTATAGCCCCTTACCCCTGCTTAAGAGGGATTTGGTGATCCCAACCACAAACACCATGCTATATAATCTATGACTTTTTTCCCTTCATTTTTCTGTTATCTCCCACAGCCCTCACAGATTGGTCGACTGGCATTTGTAATCCTCCTTCCACTTCTGTGGTACCATCACTTCTCCACGCAGACTCCTCATCAGCTTCTCCTCTTTCCATTATGAAACTTCTTAGGAAACAGGGCATCAATCAACTACTTATTAAGAATTATGCAAAGAAGAACAAACATAAAAATACAGATTGGGTGGAAGACAGGGACAGGGAGTAGATACATAGCTGATTAGGCAGATGGCTTAAAGGAGGACTGCAGGGTAGAGAAGAAAGCAGACTGGGTCCCTCTTTAGGAAGTGAAACTTAGAGCCTGCACATGCAGCATGGCTGTGAAGGGGCAAAAATCATAGTGCACCTAACTCAACAGGTTCTCACTTGAACTGCTGTGAGTTGGTCGTCAGGGCACTTCTGCTCTTCTAGGTCTCACCTTTGACCACCTTACATCTGTTTCCTCTTTCAGGCTCCAGTAGTAGTCTTAAAAGTGAAGTTTAAGGATAGGCATATGCCTATCTTGCTCACTGCTGTGTCCCCACTTTTTAAGCACAGTGCCTGCTGCTTACAGGTACTCAAATATCTGCTGACTTATAATTAAGCTCTTACTTCAGTCATGGACAAATCCTTAGGTTTGACTCCTAAACTCTTTAGGGTACCAATGAGAACATGGTTTGTTATTATTATCAGGGGCTGTGTAAAGCTGCTTGGGAATGGGCTGATCTATTAATGCAAAAATGCTGCCAACCCTTCCCCCCATTACCACATCAACTTAAAGTGCTTTTTCTATGGGTGGTGATGGTGGACTTCTATCAACAGCCTCTTAATCTGTGGAGAATATGGCTGGCCCCAGGACTGTGGTTTAATAACTAAATACAAGCCCACAAAATAAAAGATACAGGTTTTTAGTATGACTGACCTCTCACATCAGTGGCACACTCTGAACCATAACAAAGAACAGATAAAGGCGTCAGCTGAGAAAGGTAAAACGAAGTTATCACTCACTTCACCGCTCACCTGATTTGTGTCGTTAGCTGAAACTGCTGGCCAGTAATAGAAGTGTAAGAAACTGTTATAGGTTGGGTGCAGTGGCTCACGCCTGTAATCCCAGGATCATGGAAGGCCGAGGCAGGTGGATCACCTGAGGTAAGGAGTTTGAGACCAGCCTGACCAACATAGTGAAACCCCATCTCTACTAAAAATACAAAATTAGCCAGACAAGTGACTCATGCTACTTGAGAGGCTGAGGCAGGGGAATTTCTTGAATGCAGAAGGTGGAGGTTACAGTGAGCCAAGATGGTGCCACTACTGCACTCCAGCCTGGGCAACAAGAGCGAAATTCCATCTCAAAACAAAAAACAAAACAAGAAAGAAGCTGTTCTAAATACTGTCCCCAGCTCCATTCAAGGTTCAGTTGTGTTCAGCTTTAAAATGAGCTATGTGAATGTGTTCTAGTGCAGATAACTTTGTGATACAGTTACAAGAATTTCACTAAAAATTCAAAAAAATCACAGTATACAACTGTGAGGAGCACACAACTGGTAAGTTTGTACTTCTGAAAGTAAATTATTACTTTGTTTCATACTTTACTTTTTAAAAAAGTGAGATTAAAAATATTTTGGTCAGTGCTGTATTCTACCCACCTTCAAAAGCCAATGGTTTAATATTTCTATTAATTTGTGCTTCCTTTAGTTTGAAAAGGGGATAGAAGACTGCAGCTGGCTAGCTCTGGAAAACATTAATCTGGGCAAACAGGGAGCTGGAGCTGGGGAGATGAGTCCTAGGGGGCCCTGATTCACTAGCAGTTAAGAATTTACATGTGGCATGGCAGGTAGCACTGTACTGGATTCTGCAGGGGCACAAACATAGAGCCAAACATCCTCCCTCTTTGGAGAATTTCAGACCTAGAAAAGGCCACACAGTTTTAACTTTTGCTATTGGTTCCTTTGCTAAAAAGCAAAGGGTATGTTCCTGGCATATTGTCCAACATTCCCTTTCCAAGATTGAGAGAAGATGGGTGGCTGGGCATCAATAAATGTTGAATCAATTGACCTATGTACTATTGTTTTTTTCTTACGTTAAAAATGTGTTACCTAGTAAAATATCACGGAAACTGGCTCCTGAAGTATGTACATATAAAAGGCAGTAAAGTAGATTCGCATCATAGATGGCAGAATGCAAACCTTTGTTTCAGCCTTCATGTTCATCTTATATCCCAGAAGAACCAAGAGCACTTTACAGTCATTCAGGCCTATTTTAAAATCTCTTAAGGGATTAAGAATGACCGATGAGAATTTATATCCTGATGTTCAAATTTTATTTAATGAAAATATAATACAGTTTTCATTTTAAATCAACAAATGTCATTGTTTTTCAGAAATCATCTACTCATATGCTGCTCCGCAGTTATGACTTAAGAGCTACCCAAACACTTAAGTGGGTAGGCTGAGGGAAAGAAAAATGCAGAATCCTTCTTTCAATAGCCTGTATACAGTTATCTCCTACAGTCGCTACACACGTTCGGGCATGTAGAACTTGCCCCAGTATTTCCCCTTCTGAGTCAAGTCATATGGGCTCAGTACTTTCCGAATGCCCAGCATGTTGGCAGTGGCTATTCGCTCAAATGTCCAGGGGTTCTGGTTGTTACGTTCTCTTTCCTCTTGATCTTTCCGCATCTTCGCTAGAGTCTCGCGGCTCACGGCCTTTGCTGCAAAGGGCAACTTGTGGGCCACCTGGTCAAGGAAACCTTGCACTTCTTTGAATTCACAACGCCCACCCATCTCTACTACAAGGCGGCCAGCCTTTACAGGTGTCACATAGTGGTCAATGGCACCTTTGCCTCCCCCCATGCGGTGCCCAACACTTTTGCGAGTGATGGGCTTGAAAGGGGCTGGTACTCGCCATATGGCAAACATGTTCTTTGGGTCCATAGAGCGGTTGATTGTCAGGCGCATCATTTCAAAGTGGCCCCAGTGGAGGTAGCCACCACCCAATGCCTAAAAGTGAATGGGAGAATTACAAACACATGTGACTTCGATATCTTCCATGGGCTCTTCTATTATGTCTCTCATAGTAACTATGGCTTCAATGATACAATTGAAAATACAAATTTAAGGTCTAATAAGTCCCATGGAGGAAAAGCGTAGGGTGCACAGTAATAAACAGAGTGAGGGGGGACCCACTTCAGTGGAGAGGCAGGGAAGGCTTCTTTGAAGAGGTGACATCTAAAGCTAAGGCCAGAATAAAAAGAACAACCAGCCAAGAGAAAACAGAGGAGTGTGCCAGGCATAAGAAAGGCTTCTGTGGAGGCCCTGACACAACAGAGGACTTGGCGAGTTGAATAGAAGCCAATGTGGCTGGAGTAAAGTGAGGAAGGGGGAGAGTAGGCAGGAGGTTCTGAGAGGTCAGTAGGGGTGATCATGTACGCTGCAGGAGGAGGACTTTAGAATATCACTCTGGCTGCCTGTGGAAAATAAATCCTAGGACACACCCATTTGTGTAGCTGCAGACATCAAGTCTTCATAGAAGCTTGATCTTTCCGCCTCTTCGCTAGAGATACAACAAGTAAAGAAACTGCTATTTTCCACATCCTAAATTGTGGATAGTTTTATTTTTTCCAGGGCTTGAAAAGATCTCATGATCTGATTATGGGGCAAATTAGGTAGCCCCTTCCTTCTCCTGCTTTTACATTATTTTCACTCTACATTAAAAAAAAAAGTATAACCCAAATGTTTACTGGGTACCCAGCAGCCTCTGTACACATCAGTTTAGAGAGCAACTGGTGGCAGTTCTAATAAAAACTGCAGAGGAAGAGACTAGAATTAACTCAAGAAGTATGAGATTCTGTTACTCCCTAGCTTCTATTCCAAAGCTGCTTGATGCTGAATTCACTCACCAAGATTGCAAAATTGCCTTCTGTGAACTCTGTAGCTTCAGTGGAAGGTCCCCGTATGTCACTCAAATTTCTAGGTTCTTTTTTTACTTTTGGCACAAGTGGTACCCTTTCAACAAATCTAAGCTTGGGTTTTTCAGGAATGGAAACATCTAAAAGGAGCACAGACAACCAGGATAAAGTAAAACTACACATCTCAAAAGATTTATTTTCTCCCTAGAAAGATTTATAACAGATGAAAGACTTAATTTCTTTCTTCTTCATTTTTTTGATAGAGACAGGGTCTCACTATGTTGCCCAGGTTGGTTTCAAACTCCCGGCCTCAAGTGATTTTCCTGCCTTTAATTCCCAAAGTGTTGGGATTACAAGTGTGAGCCGCCATATCCAGCCTGAAAGTCTTAAAGTTACCTCTGAACAATAATTCCAAAGGTACATTACATTTTTGCAGATGCTTTTACTGAAACTGGAATATTCTGGCTATAACTAGGGCAAATGCAAATGTTTCTAACACTTTAAAGATAGCAAAGTTTTAACTTTTGAATCCAAACGCATTTAATTAATCACCAACTCTGTACTTAACACTGTAACAGCAATTGTTTGGAAATCACTAGTTCATTTAATCTTCAGAACAACTTTATAGCTTTGGTATTCTTTCAGGGCTTCCTTTTTAAAAATTTTAAACCTGTCAAAGTTTAACATAGATACAACAAAGGGACAAATTAAAAATATACAGCTCAGTGAATTACTAGAAAGTGAACACATGAACACATGTCACTAATAACCAGATCAAGAAACAGGACGTTAGGCAGACAGTCTATGTAATCTCCATTTTATAGAAGAACCTGAGGCCTATTTAATCTCCATTTTATAGAAGAACCTGAGGCCTAGAAACATTTTATTTTTGGTCTATGCCATCCAGTTAAACAGCAAAGCTACACAGCATGTCAGAAAAACATATATATATATTTTTCACTGCCTCTCTGGATGTTAATGGGGGTAGTGGAAGAATACTATACTGTACTATATTGTATATCAAAATATCTAAGTTCTCCAGGTCTGCCACATTACTGTTGAGAAACTACCTAGAAATCCTTTGATCAATGCTCCTTCTCTCATATATGCAGGGACTTTTCATGCTGAGGCCTGCACAGGTACTCACTGTGCAACAGCATGCCAGGTTTGGGTGGGTGGGCACAACTTTAAGCCAGACATGTGATATCTTCTTTATTATCCTTACTTGACAATTTGGGGAAAAAAATTAACATGTAAGTCATTTAAAAAAATTTCTAAAGTGAACCAAATATGACTTTATAATGGAGACAAATATAAAACAGGAGACTATGAGGAAACTGTCAAATTATTACTATCAGAATTTCAGAAGCTGCCCCCCTCAGCTTCTCTGTGCAGCTACAGAGAAAAAGTACTGCTTTCTTTCAACTACAAGTCAAAATGTACTTTCAGAACATATGGTGGTTAAATAATTCTGTATAGAAGACCCTCAGATGTACAGACCCTATTTATTTTTTGAGGGTTCCAGTATATATATATATATTTTTTTATTTTTTATTTTTTTTATTTTTATTTTTTTTGAGACGGAGTTTCGCTGTTGTTACCCAGACTGGAGTGCAATGGTGTGATCTCGGCTCACTGCAACCTCCGCCTCCTGGGTTCAAGCAATTCTCCTGCCTCAGCCTCCCGAGTAGCTGGGACTACAGGCGCGCACCACTATGCCCAGCTAATTTTTGTATTTTTAGTAGAGACGGGGTTTCACTTTGTTGACCAGGATGGTCTCGATCTCTTGACCTCATGATCCACCTGCCTCGGCCTCCCAAAGTGCTGGGATTATAGGCGTGAGCCACCGCGCCTGGCCTATATATATATTTAAAAGTAAACTAGTTCTACAATATTGTACCTTACCTTAAATTTAACAAAGCTTTTTACATATTGTATATATGCATATTTGTAACCTTCTTTGGAGAGAACATGAAAAGTCCAGATTTTTTTTTCCTTTGAGACAGAGTCTCACTCTGTTGCCCAGGCTGGAGTGCAGTGGCCTTCTGAGTAGCTGAGATTACAGATGTGCACTACCATGCCCAGCTAATTTTTTGTATTTTTAGTAGAGACGGGGTTTCGCCTTGTTGGCAGGCTGGTCTTAAACTCCTAGCCTCAGATGATCTGCCCACCTCCTCTTCCTAAAGTGCTGGGATTACAGGCTTGAGCCACCGTGCCAGCCAAAAATCCAGATTTCAGGCCTATTACTACTGGCTGAGTGGACCACGGGCCACACACAAGTGGGAGGCGTTAGGGAAGCTATATCATTAGACACTGCTCCATAAGAGCAGGGAACGTTTTTAGTTTCTTTTGTTCTTTGATTTATTTCTAGTGCTTAGGATACTGGTTGGCAAGATAATAGGTTCTAAAAACGTATTTATTCAAAGAGTGAACGGGGATAGGAAACACAAGAACACTCCTATGTCATCTCACACCCTCTGCTGGTTTCCATCAGACAAAAGACTTACAAACAGGAGAAAGACAAGTTCTCACCTTCAAAACTTGGTACTGGGAGCAGTGTCTTTAGGCCAGCACCGGCGGGGAGGGGTGCCCAAGAATCTACAGAGACAAATTAAGTTAAACGACGCAGGTGACAAGGCCGGAACCCCGGTACAACCTGGGCCAAAGGTACTTTTTTTTTTTTTTTTTTGAGGAGTCTTGCTCTGTCGCCCAGGCTGGAGTGTAGTGGTTGCTCTGTCGCCCAGGCTGGAGTGCAGTGGTGCGAACTCGGCTCACTGCAACCTCCACTCACGGGTTCAAGAGATTCTCCTGCCTCAGCCTCCGGAGTAGCTGGGATTACAGGCACCTGCCACCACGCCCCGCCAATTTTTTTTTTTTTTTTTTTTTTTTTTTTTTTTTAGTAGAGACAGGATTTCACCATGTTGTCCAGGCTGGTTTCAAACTCCTGACCTCAAGCGATCCGCCTGCCTCGGCCTCCCAAAGTGTTGGGATTACAGGCGTCAGCCACCCCGCCGGCCCAAAGGAACTTCTGCCGGAGGAGTCTTGAGGTGTGGGATGCGGGTTCCACTAAATGGAATCAGAGGCCCAGGCCCCGCAAAAGGCCAGCCGGGGTCTCTGGGCGCTGAGTCCCAGACGCAGCTGTGACCCTCCTGCACGAACCCCTACAGTGGAGGTCCGCGGCGGGATAGTGCAGTCCCTAACCAGTGCTTCATCCAACATATGCAGAGCCGCTTTTGGGTTAGGGAGAAAAAGCACAGGAGGGTGGGGGAGGAAAAGAGATAGTCTTTAAGAACCAAAGGGGACTTCTGACCTGACAAGGGCACCCGCAGGAGCGGCGCACTAGCGCGAGCCAGCAGCCTCCACATGGTCACGGGCGTCTGGGGACGCCGAGCTCCCCACAGCGGCAACAGGGAGCCAACTCCACGCCTGCAGGCAGCTGCGTTCTAAGGCCTCACTGGAATCGGCTTAGGACGCTGCTCAGTGAGGGCGGAAGTGATGCTTACTCCGGCACACTCCGCAGAGTCCCGACGGAAGCGGAAGAAACGCGAGCTCCGGCGGGTTGAGTTCCGGCGGGTTGAGTTCGTGCGATGGTGTTAGCGAGTCAAAGGCGCGATTCTCCCAGCCACGCCCAGGGCCTCTGTTGGTTCTCTAGCTTTCGCCTTCCAATCCCCAGTCTTTCCCCATAAGAGGGCGGCGGGGCAGGGATTCTTTTGTTTTGTTTAGTTTTTTTTTTTTTTTTTTTTTTTTTTTTATCTGTGGAATGTGCCTGCCGGTCGCTTAGCAAACTGGTCCCGTAAGGTCCACAGCCTTTGAGACCTTTTTCTAGGGGACCCCGCAAATACATTAGGAAAACACTAGATTTGTCATTGGTTTAACATTTATGGGGCAATTGCAATGTGTCATTGAGTACCTAATTGGTTAGTTCTGCCAACGAATCTATGAGGTAAGTCATTATACTTACTTTGCGGATTCCATCCCGAGGGTGAAATGATTTAACTTGTTCTGGGTCATACAACAGGAAAATAATACCATCAGGATTTGAGCACAGTCTGTGATTCCAGAGATCTCAGTGAATGAACAATATTGTTGATGAAGCAAGTCAAACTCTGTAAGATTTTGGAAGAGATTTATTCTGAGCCAAGTATGAGCAATCATGGCCCATAACACAGCCCTCAGGAGGTCCTGAGAACATGTGCCCAAGGTGGGAGGGGTGCAGCTTGGTTTTATATATTTGAGAAGGGCATGAGACACCAGCCAAATGCATTTAAGAAATACATTGGTTTGGTTCAGAAAGGTGGGACAAGTCAAGGTGTGTGTGTGGGGAGGATCTTCCAGGCTATGGGTAAATTTAAACATTTAAATTTACATTAAACATCTGGTTGACAGTTGGTTGAGTTTGTCTAAAGGCCTGGGATTGATAGAAAGGAATGTTCAGGTTAAAGATAAAGGATTGTGGAGACCAAGTTTTATTATGCAGAGGAAGCTTTTATATAGCAGACTTTAGAGAAAACCTGTTTGATACCGTTTTTATTAATCTGACTAAAAGTGTGCCTGGAGGCCAGGCACAGTGGCTTATGCCTGTAGTCCTAGCACTTTGGGAGGCAGAGGTGGGCAGATTACCTGAGGTCAAGTGTTCAAGACCAGCCTGACCAACATGGTGAAACCCCATCTATATGAAAAATACAAAAAAATTAGCTGGGTGTGGTAGTGGGCACCTGTAATTTCAGCTACTTGGGAGGCTGAGGCAGGAGAATTGCTTGAGCCCAAGAGTCGAGGGTTGCAGTGAGTTGAGGTAGTGCCACTGCCCTCTAGTCTGGACGTGACAGAGCGAAACTTCATCTCAAAAAAACAAACAAAGAAAAAAAGAAACTGGGGGTTGGGTGCCTGGCTCTTAGTTGTTTATATCCTGGATCTGGGAAGGAAGGAAGGAAAACAAAGGGGACAGAGAATTCCTATAGAAGTGGATTTTTCCTGGAAGAGACTTTGCAGGACAATTTCAAGGTCTAGCAAAGAAATATATTTTGTTTTTGTTTTTCCTTGTCTCGTAATGTTATGCCAGAGTCAGATTGAAAAGTAAGTCACAATATATACGATCAAATAAAACTCATCTGATAATAATTTATGGTTTGTAGGGCATGATTCCCTAGACCCCTAGGTAGGAATCTGGGCAAGATAAAAAATCAGAGCTTAGTCCTCAAGTTGAATATTGTGTAATATTGTTTTGAGTGAAAAATGAAATGGCAATAAAATCACTGTTTGATTAGTCAGTATGTCTTTTGGCACCCCAAAACTTCTACCTTGTTGTTTATTTCAAAAAAATCAAAAAGCGCACTCTGCAGATCCAGTGCAGTCCCTATCAAAATGCCATGTCATTTTTCACAGAAAAAAACCCTTAAGTTCATTTGGAACCACAAAGACCCTGAATAGCCCAAACAATCTGGAACAAAAAGAACAAAGCTAGAGGCATCATACTCCCTGACTTCAAAATATAAATTGATTGTAATCAAAACAGCATGGTATGGCAGAGAAACAGACACATTGACAAACGAATAGGGTAGAGAACCCAGAAATAAACACGTACATTTATAGTTCATTGATTTTTTTTTTTTTTTCAAGATGTAGTCTCATTCTGTCGTCCAGGCTGAAGTACGGTGGTGTGATCTTGGCTCACTGCAATGCAACCTCTGCCTCCTGGGTTCAAACAGTTCTCCTGCCTCAGCCTCCCTACTAGCTGGGACTACATGCCACCATGCCTGGCTAAGTTTTTCTGTGTTTAGTAAAGACGGATTTTGCCACATTGGCCAGGCTGGTCTCAAACTCCTCAGGTGATCCACCCACCTAGGCCTCCCAAAGTACTGGGATTGCAGGCATAAGCCACCACACCTGGCCCAGTCCACTGATTTTTTTGACAAAGGTGCCAAGAACACATAATGGGGGAAGGATAGTCTCTTCAACAAATGGTGTTGGGAAAACCAGATATTCACATGCACATTGAAGTTGGACCTTTGTCTCATACCACATACAGAAACCAACTTAAAATAGATTAAAGATTTAAATATAAGACCTGAAAGTATAAAACTGTCCGAAGCGTTTGAACCAGAGTGACTCCGTCTGGAATACAGGCTGGGTAAAATGAGGCTGAGATCTACTAGGCTGCATTGCCAGGAGGTTAGGCATTACTAGTCACAGGATATCTGTGGTTAAGAGAACAGTTAATAATGTTTACCAGGGCCAGGCATGGTGGTGTGCACCCATAGTCCCAGCTACTCAGGAGGCTTAGGTGGGAGCCAGGAAGGCAAAGGTTACAGTGAGCTGTGATAGCGCCACTGCACTTCAGGCTGGCTAATAGAACAAGACCTCATCTCAAACAAACAAACAAATAAACAAAATAATGTTTACTGAAAAGACTCAGGACTTAACAGATGCAGGATATGTCTTGATGTCCTGATATCTTAATAACAAAAGCATTTCTAGTGTAAGAATAAGTTTCCTGGCCTGGTAAGCCATGGCTCAAGCCTGTAATCCCAGCACTTTGGGAGGCCGAAGTGTGTAGATCACCTGAGCACAGGAGTTCAAGACCAGTCTGGCCAACATGGTGAAACCCTGTCTCTACTAAAAAATGCAAAAGTTAGCTGGGCATGGTGATGGGTGTCTGTAATCCCAGCTACTCAGGGAGGTTAAGACAGGAGAATCATTTGAACCCAGGAGGGAGAGGTTACAGTGAGCCAAGATTTTGCCATTGTACCCCAGCCTTGGTGACAAGAGTGAAACTTTGTCTCAGAGAAAAAAAAACAACAGTAAGTTTTACTTTCAATTTAATAACATAGCTTCTTGCAAAAGACAGTAGTTACACAAAGATTAACAATCCTTTGTCACAAGCACTTGTAGCAGAACACATCTCCCCCTGATTTTTTTGCTTTGTTATCTTGTATATAAACAAGCATTGTACCTAAGGTGGATGTGTTCCTCCTCTTACTTTTGGGAATGCTCTGTCTGTGGAGTAGCTATTCTTTCTTTCTTTTTTTTTTTTTTAGATGGAGTATTGCTCTGTTGCCCAGGCTGGAGTACAGTGGCACAATCTTAGCTCACTGCATCTCCACCTCCCGGGTTCAAGTGATTCTCCTGCCTCATCCTCCTGAGTAGCTGGGACTACAGGTGTGTGCCACCATGCCCAGCTAATTTTTTGTATTTTTAGCAGAGACAGAGTTTCACCATGTTAGCCAAGATGGTCTCAATCTGACTTTGTGATCTGCCTGCCTTGGCCTCCCAAAGTGCTGGGATTACAGGCATGAGCCACCACACCCTGACCTTTTTTATTTACATTCTTAATAAATTTACTTTCACTTTGCTCTGTGGACTCACTCCCAAGTTCTTTCTTGTACAAGATCCAAAATCCCTCTCTTGAGATCTTATTGAGAGACACTTTCCTGTAACAAAACTACTAGAAGAAACTGTAAACCCCTAAAATCAAAGACAGGTCTCAGTTAATTTAGAAAGTTTATTTTAACAAGGTTGAGGATGTGTGCCCATGACACAGTCTCAGGAAGTCCTGATGGCATGTACTCAGGGTGGTCAGAGCACAGTTTGGTTTTAAACGTTTTAGGTTTATACATTTTAGGGGGCCAAGAGATATCAATCAACATATCTAAGATGAACATTAATTTGGTCTGGAAAGGCTGTACAACTCAAAGTGGGGAAGGGACTTCCAGGTCATAGGTAGATAAGAGACAAATGGTTCCATTCTTTTGAGTTTCTGACTAGCCTCTCCAAAGGAGGCAATCAGATATGCATTTATCTCAGTGAGCAGAGGGGTGACTTTGAATGGAATGGGAGGCAGGTTGGCCCTAAGCAGTTCCCAGCTTGACTTTTCCTTTTAGTGATTTTGGGGGCCCAAGATATTTTCTTTTCACAAAACCATAGAGGAAAATGTCCACAACAATGGTCTGAGCAATAATATTTTGCAAATGACCTTGAAATTACAGACAACAAAAGCAAAAGTAGACAAATGGGATGGCACAAAGTAAAAACTTCTACACAGCAATGGAAATAACTGACAAAATGAAGAGACAACAGACAGAATGGGAGAAAACATTTACAAATTAAACAGCAGGAGTTAATATTAAAAATGTATCAGGAACTCAAACAACTCAACAGCAAGAAAACAAATAACCTAATTAAAAAATAAGCAACGGACCTAAACAGACATTTCTCAAAAGAAGACCAACAAAGAGCTAACAGGTACATGCAAAAATGCTAAGCATCACTAATCATTAGGGAAATGCAAATTAAACCATAATGAGATAATCACCACACACCTGTTAGAATGGCAATGATCAAAAAGATGAAAGATAATATGTTGGCAAGTATGTGAAGAAAATGATGTAACTCTTGTACATTGTTAGTGGGAATGAAAATCAGTACATTAATGTTATGGAAAATGGGATGGAGGTTCCTCAAAAACTGTGTGTGTGTGTGTGTGTGTGTGTGTGTGTGTGTGTGTATGTATGCATGCATGTGCATGTACACTATCTCATTTTATAGACCACATGGGTTTTTGCTGATCAGGTTGTAAATATAATGTCATAATAAATCACCATGAAACTTTTTCACTCCAAGCCTGAAAAACTCCTCAAGGGACTTGTTAATATTAGCTTCCTCATCAATTTAGCTTCTAAAGTCCTGGTGTGGTGGCTCATGCCTATAATCCCTGAACTTTGAAAGGCCAAGGTAGGTGGATCACTTGAGCTCAGGAGTTCGGGACCAGCCTGGCCAACATGGTGAAACCCTGTCTCTACTAAAATACAAAAATTAGCTGGGTACAGTGGTGTGTACTTATAATCTCAGCTGCTTGGAAAGCTGAGGCAGGAAAATTGCTTGAATCTGAGAGGTGGAGGTTACAGTGAGTCAAGATTGGGCCACTGCACTCCAGCCTGTGTGACACTCCATCTCAAAATAAAATAAAATAAAATAAATAATAAAATAAAAATAAAATGAGCTTCTACATGGTTTAGAGCATTTCTAAAGGGGCAATGATACCAAAGATTTTGCCAGAACAAAAATCAATGTGCTCTAATAAAATATTAACCATTAACATAAACTATTAACATATTGGCATGATTTACTCTTTACAAAGGACTTTCACTCACACACATATTTTATTGAAATCCTATTTTGTACATGATAATGGTGGATATGGCACACAGAAAACATTAAGTTTATCATGATCATTCCACAGAGCTGGGTTTCCATGCAAAGTGCATTTCCATTTATTTAACAAACATCTCATGAGCATCTACCATAGTGCCATGAGCAAGATTAATGTGTCTACACTTATTCCAAAGGTTCCAAGGTGAATTCAGTCTCAACTTGAAGAGTTACTAAAGTTTTACAAGAAAGCTATCTCAGCTCTTCTCATCTATTAAGTCAACAGGTGCAAAGAATGGATCAACTCCATAATTGTGTGACCAAGAAGAAAGAACAACTCCAATTAGTCTTCTTGTTTTCTGTCTCAGTATTCACGGGTTGTATTAAAGTACTTCTATGAATATGTTCATCATAATGAATATTGTTGTTCAGTTAAATTATTTACAAATCTATTATTATAGGCCATGCTGCAGTAAACAGTCTTGTACACTTTTGGTATTTTGTATTTCTTTAGGGCACTTTCAAACAGATAAATTAATGGATCAAAGGGAATGTTTGTTTTAAATCTTTTGACTTTATACAGTTGTGCAAAATTGGCCTTTGTGAACAGCTTATCAGAGTGCTTTCTTGATCAACACCCTTGCTGAAGAAGGACATTATAATTTTTCTAGAGCTTTGCCAATGTGGAAGGGGAAAAACACCACTCAGTGTCACATTTATACCAGGATGTTAAAATGTGATTGTTTCTGCCTCAGTTTTGCCTAGGACCACAAGGTAATCTCCACATTTCAAAGTGAGGTGCTGGGCCTCTTAGGCAGTTTATGCAGCAGGTGGTAGGAACTAATTTTAGCTGCCCATTCTCTGCCAGTCTGTAAAAAACACTAGAAGAGCCAAGAAAAAGAAGTGGAGACTGGAGATTACAATAAAGATTTTGTTAACAGAGTTATTGGCGTACTCTGAGTTTATGCCTCCTCTCTTCAATGGCAAGGGTTGTGGGTGTTCTGTTAAGCCCAGTGAAAGACATTTCTAGATCATTCAGAGAGTTTGATATAATTCTGCAGTTTGAGGGACACTGTGTGTTGAGGTTTGACACCGGCTTGAAAAAATGGTATGTTGGGAGGCTCGTAGAAGCTGCCTGTGGCATGAAAGTAGAGAGCTGCTGTTGGGAAGTAGCCACATTTCCATTAATGGTGGGGCAAAGGCATGCGTGTCCTGTTGACTAGGTGTGAACTCCAGTGTAGAGTGCCAAGGTAGGGTTTCTTACATTCTGTCCAACAGATTTGCATCAAAGACAGGGAGAAAGAAGGTGGAGTGATGATAGATATCCTGGGCCTGAGGGAAGAAGCATGTGCAACCAGTCAATAATTCAGCAGAGATGAATTTGCCTGCATCAGGGGAATGGTAGATGAGAGATCCTCAGCAGATGTGTGTGTGTGTCTGTGTGTGTGCGTGCATGCAAGTGAAACATTTGATATCTTGAAGTCATAGCCCCTAGCACTTCAGAATGTCAGAGAGGTCCTGGAAAAGATCCTCACAGCCCTTAGAAGAAACAACCAACCCCGAGACACCTTGATTTCAGACTTCCAGCTTTCAGAGAAGTGGGGCAATAAGCTTCAGTGGTTTAAGGAGTCTATTTAAAAAGTCTGGGTATAATTTAAAGGACCCTCTTTCTCTCATGAATGCTTTATACGTTCTTCTTTAAGAAGGAAACTACTGCTGAGTGCTGTATTAGTTTCCTACAGCTGCCATGACAGAGTACCACAGGCTGGGCTCAGTGGCTCACACCTGTAAGCCAGCACTTTGGGAGGCTGAAGTGGGAGAATTGCTTCAGCACAGGACCTTAAGAACAGCCTGGGCAACATAGTGAGACCCTGTCTCTAAAAGCAAACACAAAAACAAAAATCAAACAAAGTACCACACACTGGGTGGCTTAAACAACAGAAGCTTATTGCCTCACTGTTCTGGAGGCTGGAAATCTGAATCAAGGTGTCTGCAGGGTTGCTTGTTGCTTCCAAGGGTGGTGAGGAAGGATTTTTCCCAGGCCTCTCTTTGGCGTGGAGATGACCATCTTCTTCGTACATCTCTTCACGTCATCGTTCTTCTGTATGGGTCTGTCTGTGTGTATGCAAATTTCAGCAAATTGGATTACGGCCCACCCTGATGACCTCATTTTAACTTGATTACCTCTGTAAAGATACAGTTTCCAAATAAGGCTATATTCTGAAGGGCTAGGGGTTAGGACTTCATGATATCTTTTTTGAGGACTCCTGTTCGGCTCAAACCAGGTGCCACCATCTCAGAGGAGTCATAAGCAGTGAGATACTGGGGATAGAAAAGATCTTACTTGATTAGTAAAAGTGCAAGGTGAGGAAATAGGGTCACCCCCTGCTCCCCATTTATTTTCACTATTATCTCTATCTGCAGCAGGGCTGAGCTGGGGGAGGAGAGTCACTTTTCTTTTAAATGGAATTCAGAGTTGTGACTGTTAGACAATATTAGACATTGTAGGTACTGAAATGAGAATGTTTTCTGTGATTAGAAGTGACAACATAACTTTTTAGTTTTTATGTTTTAAATCAGAGAGTAGTGAGAAAATACAAAAATCAACCAAACAAAAAACACACACGCAAAAACAAACCCAGTCCAGCCTCCCTCATAAGAGTTGATTTGGGTAACCAGTAGTAAACTAAAGTTGATTTCTGATAGTGTTCTCCGAGTTTTACTTAATATAACCTATGTACTGATTATAGGTTAGATTGCATTTCCTTAATGATAAGTGATGTCACACTTTTTCTCATGTCCTTGATTTCACATATTTTTGTCTATTTGTTTTCTGTGTGTGATTTGCTTGTATAGTTTGTCTATTTTTAATTGTTTTGCTTTTTTTCCTATCAATTCAAACTGCTTATGTAATAAATATACTACCTCCTATTAGGTTGTGTATGTTTTATTTTTATTTATTTATTTATTTATTTTTGAGATGGACTTTTGCTCTTGTTGTCCAGGCTGGAGTGCAGTGATGTGGTCTCGGCTCACTGCAACCTCCGCCTCCCAGGTTCAAGTGATTCTCATGCTTTAGCCTCCCGAGTAGCTGGGATTACAGGCATCTGCCACCACGCCCAGCTAATTTTGGTATTTTTAGTAGAGACAGGTTTTCACCTTGTAGGCCATGCTGGTTACGAATCCCTAACCTCAGGTGATCCACTGGCCTTGGCCTCCCAAAGTGCTGGGATTACAGACATGAGCCCCCGCATCTGGGCAGTTGCATAGGTTTTAATTTTTTTTCAGCTTTCAATATATCTTGGTTGTTTTTGAAGTAGGACCATTTATAATTTTTATGCCAGTAAAATCTGTTAGCAATTGTCTTAAGAATTTTGACTTTAAGCCAAGTGCAGTGGCTCATGCCTGTAATCTCAACACTTTGGGAGGCTGAGATTAGAATATTGCCTGAGCCCAGGAGTCCTAGCCTAGCTTGGACAAAATAGTAAGAGCCCATCTCTACAAAAATAAAATATCAGCCAAATGTGGTGGCTCATGCCTGTATTCCCTGTTACTTGAGAGGCTAAGGCAGGAGGATTGCTTGAGCCCAATAGGCTGAGGCTGCAGTGAGCTGTGATTGTGCCACTGCACTCCAGCCTGGGAAGCAGAGTAAGACTCTGGCTTAAAAGACAAAACAAAACAACAAAAAAGAATAAGTCAAATGTTATTATGTTAATCAATATATAAAATACATAATATGATGTATGTAATAAAGATATATAAATAAAATATATAATATAATAAGATATTAAAATATTAATCTATTTGACTTCCTTTGATAAGTCAAAATATATTAATACTGCTTATAAAGGCCAGAGGTTAGGGATATAACATAATTCTTTCTCAGAGTTGAAAATTCTCATTTAATATGTGACTTTATTTTAATTTTTAATTTTTTTTTGAGACGAAATCTTGCTGTGTTTCCCAGGCTGGAGTGCAGTGATGTGATCTCAGCTCACTGCAGCCTCTGCCTCTGGGGTTCAAGTGATTCTCCTGCCTCAGCCTCCGAAGAAACTGTGATTATAGGTGCTTGCCACCATGCCCGGCTAATTTTTGTACTTTTAGTAGAGATGGGGTTTCACCACGTTGGCAAGGCTGGTCTTAAACTCCTGACCTCAAGTGATCTGCCTGCCTCGACCTCCTGAAATGGTGGGATTGCAGGCATGAGCCGCTGCACCCAGCCTTAATATGCGACTTTATGATGTATTAAATTCTCACATCTTTTGGGAGTTCCTTTTGACATTTTCTTCCATTCCCATGCTCTGAGGCTGGTGCTACATTATTTTAGTCATTGTCACTTTACTACACATTTTTATATCTGCTCAGTCAAGTTGTTTTTTGCACTTTGCAAAAAAACATACTGGCTATGTGTTGCCTGTTTGTTCTTCAAGATAAAATTTAGAACTGTTAAGTTCCACACTCTCTATTTTTATTTTCTTGACTACAATTCTCAATCCTCTCTTTTTATTTCATTTTCATCTCAGAACCATTTGCTCTTCTGACTGAGACTTGGGGCTTTTGCTATTTCAAAGAATTGTAGGATCTCAGTTTGAAGGGACTAGAGGTGTCAGATATTTAGTTCCAGTTCCTTAAAAGTGTACTTCAACCACGTACTTGTTATAGGTTATTCACACATCTAATTAAAGGCAAGTACAATTGTATACAATCCCTAAATGGAGGGAAAGTATTTGCTAGCAATCTTCCCTTTTCCTCATCTTCATGAAATGGCTATGCTCATTTAACCCTTCCCCTCAAGAAAGTTTAGACTTTACCATGTATGGCCAGTAGAGGTCACAAAGTACTTATTATAAACACTGAAATCTGAACAAATGCATATGTGGGCACTCTCATTATGCAATAATGAGTGCATATATATGATTATAATTAGAGGGAGTTACAATTTCGTTCTCTATCATACTCAGTACATTAGGACAGAGAGCTTATTATAAGCAGTATACGTATCTCAGAGAACACAATTCTTAAGACTTTTCCAGAATAAAGAGAATTTTAGAGATGATTCTATGCCAACTCTCTGATTGTGTAGATAAAGAAACTGATCTTTGAGTTAGAAACTTGTCCATGTCACTCAGCTTGTTTACGAGCGAATACAGGAGTGACAGTTCAAAATCTTTTGATTCCAAGATCAGATTTCTTCTCACATTGTATCTGTAGACTATGTTTTCCAACGGTAACTTATCTTTCTGAACTATAATAATTAATTCAATATAAATTTTATGCCAGGTGCTGTGCTAGGTGGTGAAGACATATCGTTAAGCAAAAATGATCCTTGCTTGTGAGACTCTGAGAAAAATGTTAGTAGAAGCAGTAAAATAATGATCGGAAGAACCTCTGAGGTAATGTTAGGTCTCTCCCTGACAGGCACTTTCTATCCATATTTGGTACTGATTTTGTTTAGTATCTTCAGTACTTTTAAGATCTTCCAATTTTTAAAATTTAATTTATTTTATTTTTGGAAGTTAGAATTTGTATTATTTCATATGAAGAAAAATAGTTATCATATTACAAATTTCTTCTCATTAATTCCTATGGGAGTTTACTATTATCCAACATAAAACTGAGTGCATAATAAATACAAATGCATCCTTCCATAAAGCTCCCTTCATAAAAATTAAACATTAAATTTCCAAGTAAAATGAAACACTACAGTGTTTAGTAAATGTATTTGCTTCATTTTCCAAATCTGCATGTGTCCATCCTTTTTTTTAAAAAAAATTTAGATTCAGGTGTACGTGTACAGGTTTGTTACGTAGGTATACTGTGTGATGTGTGGTTTGGGCTTCTAATGCACCTGCCACTCAAGTAGTGAACATAGTAGCTGATAGGTAGTTTTTCAATCCTTGCCTCACTCCTTCTGTCCCATCTCATCTCCAGTGTTTATTGTTTCCATCTCTGTGTCCATATGTAACCAATGTTTAGCTTCCACTTATTTTATTTTTTATGGTTTTTGAGATGGGCTCTTGCTCTGTCACCAGACTGGAGTGCAGTGGTGTGATCATTGCTCACTACAGCCTCAACCTCCTGGGCCAGGTGATCCTCCACCTTACCCTCCTATAGCTGTCATTATAGGCATGTGCTACAATGCCTGGCTAATGTTTACATTTTTCGTAGAGACAGTGTAGTGTTTCATTATGTTGTCCCAGCTGGTCTACGAACCCCTGGGCTTAAGCAATCCTCCCACCTTGGCCTCACAACATGCTGGGATTACAGGTGTGAGCCACTCTTCTCAGCCTTAGCTCCCACTTATAAGTGCAAGCATTCAATATTTGGTTTTCTATTCCTGCATTAGTTCATTTAGGATTGCAGCCTCCAGCTCCATTCATGCTGCTGCAAAGGACATGATTTCATTTTTTAATGGCTATGTAGTATTCCATGGCCTATATGTACCATATTTTCTTTATCCAGTCCACCATGATGGACATCTGGGTTGATTCCATGTCTTTGCTATTGTCAGTAGTGTTGTGATGAACGTATAAGTGCAGGTGTCCTTTTGGCAGACAATTTATTTTCCTTTGGGTATATATTTAGAAATGAGATTTCTGGGTTGAATGGTAATTCTGCTTTTAGTTCTTTGAGAAATCTCCAAACTGCTTTTCATAGGAGCTGAACTAATTTGCATTTCCACCCACAGTGGATAAGCATTTCCTTTTTTCCTCAACCTTGCCAGCATCTGTTATTGATCATTTAATAATAATCCATTCTGACTTGTGTGATATGCCCTGTCATTGTGATTTTGATTTTCATCTCTCTGATGATTAATGATGTAGAACATTTTTTCATACGTTCATTGGCTGCTTATATGTTTTCTTTTGAGAAATCTCTGTTCATGTCCTTTGCTTACTTTTAAATTGTTTTTTTTTTTTCTTGTTTATTTATTTAAGTTTCTTACAGATTCTGATTCGTTCTTTGCTGGATTCAGAGTTTGCAAATGTTTTCTCCCATTTTGTAGGTTGTCTGTTTGTTGGTAATTTCTTTTTTTTTCTTTTCTTTTCTTTTTTTTGGAGACAGAGTCTCCCTTTGTTTCGCAGGCTGGAGGGCAGTGGGCATGATTTCAGCTCACAGCCACTCCTGCCTCCAGGGTTCAAGCAATTCTCCTGCCTTAGCCTCCCAGGTAGCTGGGATAACAAGCACCTACTACCACGCCTGGCTAATTTTTGTGTTTTTAGTAGGCATTGCATTTCACCATGTTGGCCAGGCTGGTTTCGAACTTCTCACCTCAAATGATCTGCCCTCCTCACCGTCCCAAAGTGCTAGGATTACAGGCATGAGCCACCGCACTGAGCTGGTAATTTATTTTGCTAAACAAAAGAGTTTTCGTTTCATTAGGTCTCAATTGTCAACTTTTGGTTTTGTTGCATTAGCTTTTGAGGGCTTAGTCATAAATTCTTTGCCTAGGCCAATGTCTAGAAGGATATTTCCTACAGTTTCTTCTAGGATTCTTGTAGTTTGAGGTGTTACACTGAAGTCTTTTTCTTTTTGAGATGGAGTTTTGCTTTTGTTGCCCAGGCTGGAGTGCAATGGTGCAATCTTGGCTCACCACAACCTCTGCCTCCTGGGTTAAAGTGATTCTTCTACCTCAGCCTCCTGAGTAGCTGGGATTACAGGCATGCGCCACCACTCCCAGAAAATATTGTATTTTTAGTAGAGACGGGGTATCTCCATGTTGATTAGGATGTTCTGGAACTCCTGATCTCAGGTGATCTGACTGCCTCGGCCTCCCAGAGTGCTGGGATTATAGGCGTGAGCCACGGCGCCGGGCCACAATTAAGTCTTTAATCCATTTTGAATTAATTTTTGTGTATGGTGAGAGGTAGGGATCCCATTTTATTCTTCTGCATATGGCAGCAGTATTTATTGAGTAGGATATCCTTCCCATTGTTTATTTTGTTGACTTTGCAAAGATCAGTTGATTTTAGGCCGTGGCTTTGTTTCAGGGGTATTCTCTTCCATTGTTACCACCTTTTTAAAAGAAATCAGGTACTATATATTAAAAAGTCGCCTAATTGATAGTTTCTTCTTAATTTACTGGTGCTAAATGACTATAACATGGGAATTATGGGCAAGAGAAACAAGAGAAGCAGTGCTAGAAAAATATCCTTAAACTGTGTGGTAGTCCCCAAATGAACAAGGAAAGATCCTCAATCTGTGAGATAATGACAAATGGAAACAAGCTGGAAAATGTATTGGAAACATATTAAAAAATGGAAATAAGTCTTGGAAAATGGGTATTTTTATATACATGCACTCATATATATGATATATATGCTTATATATAAATATATAAATAAAAATATATACATATATAATGGGTATATGTATCTATATATCATATGCATGATATATTTATACATTATATAATAATACATAAATGTAATATATATTATATATTATATATCTATATAATCTATATCATATTTATATTTATATAGATTTACTTATAATGGGCATATATACCTATTATATAGATTAATATATTCCTATATAATATATATACCTATATTATATATATCTATATAATATATATACCTATACTATATATATCTATATAATATATATAACATAAATCTATGTTTAGATTTATATATAACAGGTATATATACCTATTTATGTTATTTGTATATTTATATACCTGTTATACAAAAATATATAATATATATGCCTAGTATTATATATTATACATATATTATAGGTATGAATATTGGTATATTTTATATATAGACATTTATATTATATATTTAAAAAGATACATCTTTTTAGACATGAGCTTGCTCTGTAGCCCATGCTGAAGTGCAGTGGAGTCATCATGTGTTACTTCAGCTGAACTGTCCAGGCACAACCCTCCCATCTGGGCATCTCAGAGAAAGTACCTGCTCTCTGAATGTTTTAGTGGTGATTTCTGTGTGACAGAATTATTGGTGATTGGGTTTTTTTTTGTTTGCCTCTCTGTTTTATAAGTTTTAGCTATTCAACACATAATAATTGAGCAACTGGAAAATGGAAAAGCCCAGTAAGACCTTGTGGGCTCAAGCATCAAGCAGTTCTCTCAACTTAGCCTCCCAAGTAGCTGGCATGTGCCATGGGCATGTTTCATAATTCCTGGCGAATTTATTTTTATTTTTTGTAAAGATAGGGTCTCCCTATGTTTCCCAGGCTGGAGGTATATTTTATAAACAGAAGTGATGTGACTTCCTGCTGCAAGGTACTTAACTTCCTGCCCCACGGTACTTCAGATGATTTTCTTTTGCTATATTTTCCTACTTAAAAAAAAAAAATCACTTAAGACAATTACCTTCATTTTTATAGTGTATGCCAATGTAAGTACATTTTAAAGCACTTCCTCAGCCGGGCGAGGTGGCTCACACCTGTAATCCCAGCACTTTGGGAGGCTGAGGCAGGTGGATCACCTGAGGTCAGAAGTTTGAGATCAGCCTGGCCAACATGGTGAAACCCCATCTCTACTAAAAATACAAAAATTAGCTGGGTGTGGTTGCAGGTGCCTGTAATCTCAGCTACTTGGGAGGCTGAGTCAGGAGAATTGCTGGAACCCGGAAGACGGACGTTGCAGTGAGCCAAGATCACACAGTTGCACTCCAGCCTGGGTGAAAGAGCAAGACTCTGTCTCAAAAAAAAAAAAAAAAAAAAAAGCACTTCCTCAAAACAGAATTACAACTTTCCAACCTGTTTCCCTGTCTCTAGCTCTGCTAATATATATGAACACACACCAGTTAAGTCCTAGAGAGGCAGCCAAAACAAGATTTTCATTATATGACACAAATCTGTGATTTTCTTCTCTTTGTTTCCTCCCTAGCCTTGTTTCCTCAATTTCCATTATTAGAGCAAAGGCTGGGGACAGAACTCTTCCATACACCCATACACACACACATGCATGCGTGCACACACACAGACACACACAGAAATCTCTTTGGCTGCCCAATTTATTGTTAAAAAAGCAAAAATAATCTTTGTATAAAATAATGTTTTTTCCATTTTCCAGTTGTGCAATTATTATGTGTCAAATGGCTAAAACTTAGAGAACAGAGAGGCAAACAAAACTCCCAATCACCAATAATTTTGCCACACAGAGATCACCACTAAAACACTCAAGCATGGATGATATTATAATGTGGTCGTGTAGTAGCCTTCATTCACTTCATTTATTCACCTCATTCACTCACTTCATTCACGTTCATCATGAATGTCTTTCATGTCAGCAAAAATTTATCTTCAACATGACTTTTAGTAACTTTTAAGTATCCCCTCATATGGTTGCACCAGAGGGTTTGTCCATTGTCCAATTTTTGGACATCTAGATTGTTCTTTTTTTGCATGTTATAAACATTACGATATGTTGTGATCCGAGAGCACTTTATTCACCACCCCTGAGATTTCCTTATATTACAGTGACAATCCTGGCCTTTTTCTGAGATGAGGGCCTGGACCTTTCTCCTGGGAGCCAGACTGTTACCAGAGAGCATGTACTTGCTCAGAGATGCCTAGATGGGAGGCTTGTTCCCGGGCAGTTCAGTCTGATTCTGGGTTCAGTTTCAGGAAGTATATTGTGCCTGTACATTTTACACCTAAGCTCTGGTCTATAATAGTTACCGCGGACCTTTTGATTCTCTATTCTTTTTGTATATTTATGTGTCCTCTTATATATATTTGTATAAATTTCAGAATTGGGAGTTTTTCGGTGAAAGTGGGTATATTTTAGGTCTGTTTTTTTTTTTCTTTTTTTGGAGATGGAGTTTCATTCTTGTTTTCCAGGCTGGAGTGCAATGGCGCTATCTCAGCTCACTGCAACCTTCATCTCCTGGGTTCAAGGGATTCTCCTGCCTCAGCCTCTGAAGTAAAATACAAAATTACATGCATGAGCCACCACGCCCGACCATTTTAGGTCTTTTGATACAAATTTTTATATTATCCTCTAGAAAGTTTGTACCAGTGTTGACTCCCACCAGCAGAGATTAGTTATGTTTATCTTTGAAGGCTTAAATTTTTTTCCAAGATCTATATCTCTTTATCATATAAAATATATAATATGTTAAATTATATATAATCATATAAAATATATATTAAATTATGCATAATATATTGAATATGTTAATTTACATTTTACATATGTAAATTATCTAAATATATATTTGAAGTTATATGAATTTAACCAAAACAAATATTGGAAATAGAAGGAGAGAGTTAAAACATAACATCATTTACCTAGTTCTGAACCATCTGGGAGTTTTATATATTGAAATGTTTGGCCATTTCATGTATACATGTATGTACATACATGGGCATGTTTACATTAGGCAACTTGAAAAGGAGCCCTTGGTATAACAAGAAAATATGAGATTTAAAAAATATATAATTTATAGAAATAGGGAATGTGTTATTTAATTAATCAAGAAATCAGAATGACATCCAAAAATATCAGCTACTCTCTCTTTTCCCCTTGCCTTAGGTTTAAATGGTGATTGGCAGTCATTGTGTTGAGAAGCTGGAAATTTTATTTTCATGAGTCATAGATGTTGAGACTCCAGTGAACTTTGCATTTTTATTTTATGTAGTGGTTTTCCATGTTTTTACCAGGAATATGGTGGCATCACAGGCATTTACTTTTTTGCATAGATTTGAAATGAAGTGGAAAAAATTTCACCCATCTTTTGGAGATGTTTGGTAGAAGCTGAACCCACCTCTTCCTTAGTACTGTGTGAAATTGGCTGTGATGTGCTCGTGGTTGAAGGGTATGTAGTCAGCAACCCCTGGAAATAAGCAGAGAGTAACACGAGGTGACTGTGGTGCATGTAACCACCTCCATCCCACAAGGGATGCAGTGAGCTAGATGACATGAACCCATTACATTTTTAAAGGAGTAACCTCATCCTAGAGATAAATAGGCAGTTTGATTATGCAGAGAACATGAAATTGAGATTTAGGAAGTTCTTCTTTCCACACTCTGGTCACCATTTCAAGGAGTATGTCTTTGAGTATACCCCTTAAGATGCATGAGCCTCTTTTTTTCTCACATACAAGATTTTGTAAATAATATTTACTTTGAAGAATTATTTTCAGAATTAGGAATAATGACCACTAGGTGCCTAATACAGTACCTGGCACAGAATAATTGTGCAACAAATGGTGGTTATTGCTAAAATGGCTCACTTAGGCCAAAATCAGGGCATTCAAGGCAGAACCTCATGTTCATTTTTGAAGATTTTTTTTTAAGAAATAAGAAAGAGCAGTGGGTTGAGAATTTTTGGCTTTCGGGACAGGAAAGATAGATGATGGCAATATCTGTTACCTCTTACGTAGTTGGGCAACAGAAAGAATGACAGTTTCAGGCCCAAATCTTTTTTTTTTTTTTTCAGAGGCCTTTATCATTCTTTCTCCCAGGGAAGAAAAGTAATTGGTAGACATGAGGATATGCCTGATTTAAGTTCCTGGGGCAATTACTTTCTTTAAAAAAAAATTCTGGTTATTTAAAACAGTTTTAATTTTTGTGGGTACACAGTAGGTATATATATATTTATGGGGTATATGGGATATTTTGATACAGATATTTCTTGAGATGAAGGTGATAGGAAAACTAATAATGATGAATAGTATTTTTGAACACATGCCATGTAAAAAACATTGTATTTAATCATTCTAAGTATATTATTTCCAATCCTCACAATAACCCAAGTAATGATTAATGCAATTTCCATTTTAAAGCTGTGGAAAGTGGCTCAGAGATTTACTACTAATGTAATGCAGCTGTTAAATAAGGGCAGAAGCTTCTAACCAAGTCCTCTAAGACTCCAAGATCTTTATATGCTTTGCTGCGATTCCACAAATTCTGACTGGCAAGATTTTGTTAAATACATGATAGACTTTAAAAAAATCTCCACCTACTGTAATGTTAGATAATGAAGTGTCTTTACCAACCTATGATGTTGGCTCTACTGTGACTTTATTTGGTTTTACATGTCTCTGCATGGTGACAGTTAACCATTAGGTGAACTAGGTAACATCATGCTTAGACAAAAGCCATATACTAATGCTCTTTAAATTTGAGAATATTTTAATATGTGTGCAAAAGCTTTAACGAATGTTAAGGTTTTGCTGGAGTCTGAGTTTTATTCTTCCTACTTTCTCCTAATTTTTTCAGGGGAAACATGCAGCAATATGCACATGTAGGCATTCTTCTCTTCGGAATTTTTTTTTTTTTTAAAAGAAGGTGAAGCATGAATTTTGAGTGAAACTATTACAGAAAGTAAGTCTGTCCTAAAGTTTGGAAACCTGGGTTTAATCATCCACTTTTACATTCTCAATGAATACCTTGTACAAGTCCCTTCAATGTTTCTAAGACTTACTTTTCTTCTCTGTAACAAGTATTACCACTGCCTACTGAATTAATCTCTTTATCTAATGATTATATATATATATATACATACAAAATATATATGTGTATACATATATAAGCAATCACTGTCTATAGAATTATTGTATATACACATGATCTCATAATTATTAATTGATTAAATGAATGAATGAATGAATAAATCAAATGAAAAATATAATTAAGGAATGTAGCCTTCAGTCTGTGGAAGATAATGCCTATGGCTTTTCTTCCCTCACCTTCATTCAAAGGTGTTACGCCACTAAGGAACTGCCAGTATGTCTTGTGATTAACATTTTCAGCGATATTGTTGATAGAAGAGATGACAAGACCCCAAGATGTCATTGTGGTTTCAAATCTAAAAAAATATTTATATATGATTAATATCTCACTTTAGGTCAGGGAATATGGGGTAAGATGAAGGGATAGAGGCATTCAATTAATTAGTTATAACTATTAATTTTTTTAGAGACAAGGTGTGTCACTTTGTTACCCAGGCTAGTGGTGAGATCCTAGCTCATGGCAGCCTTGAAATCCTGAGCTCAAACAATCCTGCCGCCAGGATAGAGACATTTTAAATGCTTCAGATAAATGCTTCAGACATTTTAAATGATCATTCTCTTTTGAGTGCGATTTTATATGATCATTTTATCAGATAAAATCATGTTCAAAAGAGAAAATGCTTTAACCAGTCTGCTACTAATGGGCATTTAGGTTGATTCCATGTCTTTGCTATTGTGAATTGTGCTGCAGTGAACATGGATGGAGGCCATTATGCTTAGCAAACTAACACAGGAACAGAAAACCAAATACCACAGGTTCTTACTTATAAGTGGGAGTAAAATGATGAGAACACATGGACACGTAGAGGGGAACAACACACACTGGGACCTGTCAGAGGGCACAGGTTGGGAGGAGGGAGAGGATCAGGAGAAATAACTAATAGGTAGAGTTAATACCTGGGTGATGAAATAATCTGTACAACAAACTCCCATGATACAGTTTACCTGTGTAACAAACCTGCACATGTACCCCAAACTTAAAATAAAAGTTAAGTTAAAAAAAAAAAATGGGCCGGGTGTGGTGGATCATGCCTGTAATCCCAGCACTTTGGGAGGCTGAGGAGGACAGATTGCTTGAGCCCAGGAGCTTGAGACCAGCCTTGGCAATATGGTGAAACCCTCTCTCTAACAAAAATACAAAAATTAGCCGGTCTCATAACCTGATCTCTAAATAAATAAATAAATAAACAAATAAAGCAAACATGTGAATGACTAATGAATATGAAATTACTTCACTTAGATTGAAATGAAATGAAAATGAATGGATTTTGAAAACACGTATTAATAAGGAAATTAAAAAAATGTAAATTCCCCCTAATGGCTAAATAATTAGATGAGTGATTGAATGAATATCCAAGACTAAATATTTAGAAGCCATGAAAATATTGTCAAAAATTTTCAGTAACACAGGAAACGACTTGTGCAATAATGTTAAGTGAAAATATGAGATACAAATTTTACATGAATTATCTGTCCCATGTATATGTTGGATCACACCTATGTGTAATATGCATAGAAAATAACACCTACAAAAGTTATAAAAATATTACAATTGTGATATTGTAGGTGGACTATAGAGGATTTTTTTATTAATGCTTTTCCCCTCAAAATTTCTGCTCTGTGTATTTATTACATTTATAATCAGAAAAAGAAAAATCAGGTAAAATTAAAGCTAAGCTCAGAGAATTAAAGTACAGTACATTCAGAGGTTTTAAAATCAAATATTTTGGGGCCAGGCATGGTGGCTCATGCCATTAATCCCAGCACTTTGGGAGGCCGAGGTGGGTGGATCACCAGAGGTCAGGAGTTTGAGACCAGCCTGACCAACATGCTGAAACCCCATCTCCACTAAAAATGCAAAAATTAGCAGGGTGTGGTTGTGCGTGCCTGTAATCCCAGCTACTCAAGAGGCTGAGGCAAGAGAATCTCTTGAACCCAGGAGGCGGAGGTTGCAGTGAGCTGAGATTCCACCATTACACTCCAGCCTGGGTGCTCTCAAAAAAAAATGAATAATTTTGAAGTGCAATTTTTATCCTGACCTGTCTGTGGAAGTTGGGGAAGTTATGGAGTCATGCAGGAGGCAGCAGACACAATGTGCTCAACAGAACTGGGTGGAATAGATCCCCACATGGTATCACTCAGTTGTCAATTCCTTAGCTTTTGTCAGTATTCTTTCTTGATGTCTCCCTTAAGAATTTGGATCTTATCATCTTTTC
Organism: Saguinus oedipus; assembly: GCA_031835075.1. Taxonomy (NCBI): domain Eukaryota; kingdom Metazoa; phylum Chordata; class Mammalia; order Primates; family Cebidae; genus Saguinus; species Saguinus oedipus. The sequence goes on along the minus strand of CM063178.1, from coordinate 57,888,217 downwards.
TTTGAAAATACCTCCTTTTTTCCTTTCTATGACTTGGCACTTTTCTTCCTCTACTCTTATGGCTTAGACTTCTCCATGTTTCTTTACTGCGTCCTCTTTTTGCAAACTATAAACATTCCTTAAAATTGAATTTTCTTCTCTGTGATTCATTTTGGCATCTTCCCCAACCCTGATAGGGTATCAGATTCAGTCCAATCTGGGTTCAGCTCTCTATTAGTTGCATGTTATGTGATCTTAGGAATATTACTAACATCTTGGACCTAAGGGTTCTATCTGTAAAATGAGAATAACTAAATCTGTCTTATGGTTTCGTTGGGTGCATGTATCTGCTACCTACTGCACAGGTTCTTGCCTTTGGTCATCACCTCTAAGAGATGACTGTCCAATTTTTTTTTGCCTGTCCTGACCTCTTTTCCTAGTCCTTCTTCTATACCTCCAAAAGCCTTTTTTTTCCCTTCCTTCCTTCCTTCTTTCTTTCTTTTTTGGAGATAGAGTCTTGCTCTGTCTCCCAGGCTGGAGTGCAGTGGCACAGTCTCAGCTCACTGCAACCTCCGCCTTCCAGGCTCAAGCAATTCTCCTATCTTAGCCTTCTGGGTCACTGGGACCACAGGCATGCTCCACCATGCCTGGCTAATTTTTGTATTTTCAGTAGAGATGGGGTTTTGCCATGTTGCCCAGGCTGGTCTCGAACTCCTAACTTCAAGTGATCTGCCTGCCTTGGCCTCCCAAAGTGCTGTAATTACAGGCGTGAGCAACTGTGCCTGGCCTATACCTCCAAAAACCTTCTAATGTTCCTATTTCAAATGCCCACCATTAAACATATCTAAGGAATTTAATCCCTTTCTTTAAAAGGTATTCTTTCTTCTTGACACTTTTATCCATAGTTTTGAAGCTTCTTTCTCTTGATCTCTATGTCCTGTCACTCATAGAGCCTTAGTGTGGGTCTGTGTATCCCAGAGGAAGTCATCATCGCTTCACAGCTCCATTATTTCAGTCGTGTCCAGCATTTTGGCCTTGTCTCCTATTATTGTGACCCAAACAACATTTTACAACGTGGATTTTATTACTCAAAAACTTGCAAAACAAAGTCCAGTCTCCTTAGCCTGATATTTCAAGACTTTTACACTGTCACCCAACCTGGTGTGTCCACCTGGCTTACTCACTGGCCCCAGATTCCTTGCTCAGTCTTAACGCAAATATTTGTTCTAGCCATTTCTTTTCCTGCACTTACCCCTTCCCACATCTTCCTAAATAGTACCTATTCTTTGTGGTTCAAAGGTACAAAGTCTCCTTTTACTGTTCTACTCTGCAATAGACTTTGGAATCTCCTCTGATTTTTTGTTTTTAAAACTTCATTGTACATTGACTTGTATGATTTATGTTTTCATGAAGCCTTACCTATTTATTAGATTGTAACTTGCTCAAGGGGCTATTAAATAAAACTCTGTTATCAAAAGGAAAAAGATTAAGAAAACAGAGGATGAGAAAAAAATGAGAGTTCAGATTAGACCTGGAGAGAATGATGAATGACACTTGTAACACTCACTTGAACATAGGATTTTTGCGCTGTGCTTCTTCTAGGACAGTCAGTAACACTGAACCACTTTTCACACTAACGTCAATGGTCTCATTGAAGAGCAGCTCAACGCCCCTCAGCTGGTTGTTTATGGTGTATTTGACAGTGATGTTAGGTGTGGAGGTGGGGACAGGGCCAGGAGGGCTGGGTAGAGTTGGTTGTACCTCATGATCTGTGAAGGACAAAGAGGCCACATTTGTCAAAGATTATGGGGTTTGTATTATAGGTGCACAATCTCTGTTATTGGCAACTCGTCCCAGAAAACATTTCAAGAAAGCAGTGAGTTTCATACCATTTAACCAAGTAATTGGACAACTGGTGTAGAATTCTGGCAAAAACTCCATGGCCACTTTGTTAAGGTTGGGATATCACTGGGAAGCAGCCTAAGGGGTTAAGTGAATGTGGTCATGTTTGGAAGGATTGGGATCAGTTTGCTTGACTTTGGGCTCCACGTTCTGCATTGGGATAGACAAGAAACTTATTAATCTCTTCTTGTCTTAGGAAGTTCATGCAATGCAAGAGAAATGATATTTTATGTTAGCATTAAAAAAAAGGGAGGTCGAGGAATCGATACCAAACATTAGTAATCTCTGGAGTGATAAGTTTTTATATAAGACCTCCACTTTCTAAATGCGTATTTCTGTAATGTTTGAATTTTAAATATTGTTCAATTTTATGCATAATGGGATAAAATAAAGGTAGTTTTAATTAAAAAGTGGCATGCTAGGTTTCCACTCCATCTCATCCATGTGTCATGTGCATCAAGTGTTCATATTTAGATCTTTAAGTCTCAACTTAAATATGAATTCAGTTCTTCTCTAAAGCCTCCTAAACAAAATCAACAACTGGTCACTATTTTTCTTTTTTTGCATTTGCACCTTGTGCGGCTTTAACTTCTATTTAATACTTACGTGATTGTCCCAAATGTTGTAGTTTTTGTTTACACATCTGTCTTCTGACTTTGTGAAAGGCAGATATGATAAGATATGCATAGTGTTTGATGGTACATTTGTCAAATGAATAAATGAAACTATATGTTATTTGATTGTTGGGACCACAGACCTTCTCCTACCTCTAGTATCCCACAAGATGCTCTGCACATAGTAGGTACTGCATAAATATATGCCAAATGCAGTAGATATGGGGCTGAGTTCTGAGTGCAGGAAGGTCTATCTGTGTGCTGCTGGCACACATTCTTTAGGACTGGAAGTCAGGTGTGCTCTGCTCACATGGGAATAATGGACATTACAAGCCTACATGCCACTTAACATCGATCCATATGTCATTCCTGGCATAAGTTGCTGCTTTATAACATAAGGAGAGGTGGATGTCTTACCAGGGCTACAAGTGACCTGGGGCACATCTAGGTATGTCTTGCCTTTCAGGGAAGGGAGGATTTGAGCAATGGACATGGGGTTGTGGAATTTCCCCTGTTTAATCTCATCGAGTATCATATCCATAGTCTTCTTGCAGTTCCATTCCTTTGTAGGTGGCTGAGGTGTTACAGAGAGAGCCTGGAACAGGAAGAGAGAGAGAGAGAGAGAGAGAGAGAGAGAGAGAGAGAGAGAGAGAGAGAGAGAGAGAGAGAGAGGAATTAGGCATAGCTGAGAGTTGGCTCTTACATGTCTTAAGAGATAAACTTGATTACTAATCATTGTGATCACCTAATCAACCAGAATGCAAAGCCAATGCTATGTAAGTTTTGGAACACAATGCTATGTCCCCACCACTTAGCACAGTCTCTGTCACACAGCAGACACAGAACAAATATCTGTGCAATGATTAGATGCAGGGAACACTATTAGTCAGTCATATTTACCAATGATTCTTGAATGTAGAGTGAGGGTGAGAGCTGGGCTCCAGAGGGAGCTTTAGTCTAGGACAGGCTGGGCTCTAGAGGGAGCGTTAGCCTAGGACAGTCTAGCCACATAAATGGAGTAGACCCCTTGTTTTATGCTGTCATGCACCCTCTTTGGTGGACTTTTCCCTCACTTTGTGCTTGTGTCAAGACTGTCAGTCAGAGGCTCCACAACCCTGACTCAGGATGGACTCATGACCTGGGCTGGGCTGATGGTGGTGCCCATCCCCTTGATGACAGTGATTGGTGGACACTTGTACTAATTAGAGTTGTTCCCTGACATACAGACATTGGGAGACCAAAAGAATTTTTTTCCCCGCTGAGGTTATTCAAGTAAGACCAAGCAAGTACACATTAAGCTGCTAGTGAGCATCTTTCTCAGCCACTTTGAAGAAGAAGCCCTGTAGCAGGAAAGAATGAGGAAAATCAGGGCTGGACAATGAAAAAAGAATGGCCACTGATATCATGATTTGAGCCCTTTATTCTGGTTATTCTCGAAACAACCTAGTTCAGCCCTAGATTTCCCAGTGTATGTGAGTAGTAAATACTCATTTTTTTTCTTCAGCTAAAAGGATTTGGGTTTCTGTTACTTGCAAAATGGGTCTTGATTAACACATCAAGCGATTCACCTATTTTGCTGAGTTACATATTGTATGAATAAAATGGAAATCATAATTTCTGCCTATTCTTAGGATTCATTTGAGGTTAAGGGGCTAATGTATAAAAGCATTTCGTGATGTGTGATGTGGAATTTGTCATTACCACCTCCCTTCCTTTACAATGCTGATGACGGCCACCAGGGCATGTTAATGGGCTGAGATTGTTGATGACTGGCTCACCTGAAGCTTGGAATAGGTCATGGGAGAAGGGAGAGAGGAGTCAGAAATGGCTGTCTCAGCTGGGGTCACTATGCACAATTGGGCATTTGTGACAGGCACGACCATCACTGTTAACCTCAGCATCCATGAACCATGGCTCTGGACAGAGGCCGAAACAAGGCAGTTTGGTCTAATGGCCATCTGCATGGTGCTCCTCTGCAAAAGCATCTTGTCCACTTGTCATATGCATCTACCAAATTTCACTAAGCAAGAACATCATTAATAACTCCATCAAGAAGTTCGTCAGATCTCTTTTCTTTTCTTTTCTTTTTTTTTTTGTTTCTGAGACAGAGTCTCACTGCAACTCGCAGGCTAGAGTGCAATGGTGTGATCTTGGCTCACTGAAACCTCTGTCTCCTGGGTTCAACTGATTTTCCTGCCTCAGCCTCCCGAGCAGTTGGGATCATGGGTGCATGCCACCATGCCTGGCTAATTTTTGCATTTTTAGTAGAGATAGGGTTTCACCATGTTGGCAAGGCTTGTCTTAAACTCCTGACCTCAAGTGATCTGCCTGCCTCGGCCTCCCAAAGTGCTGGGATTACAGGTGTGAGCCACCACGCCCGGCCTATCAGATCCCTTTTCAAGATAAGCGCCTATCAGAGGAATCTTGAAAGCCATAGGATATTCAAGGAAGAGAGAGGAGAAATTCTAGAACACAGGAAATGCCTCATGAGCGTCTTTGGGTAGGGTTGAGTATGGCTTGGGCCACTGGAAGGGCACTGACTTCTTGGAAGAAGGTGAACAAAGACTGAAAATAAGGTTTGCTAGCATCACTGTTCTGCTGAGACAGATCGCAAACAATTGTTAAGCATGACATTATGCATGAGATTTTTTTTGTTTTGTTTTGTTTTTGCATACCACATTTTATTTAACTTAATTGCAACCTTGCTACTAGGGGGAAGATAAAATTTGGGGAACTTCAATATTTGTCGGAGATGGTGGCAGGTCTGGGAGTCAAACCTAAATTGTGATAGCTCCAGAGCCCTTTGATTTTCTATATCAGAATATTTTAGATTAGGAAAAGATTATATATTAGAACCTATTGATTCCAGATCTCAGAATGCCTAAGTAAACTAAGATAGAGACGCTAAAAAGGGTAGGGAGAGACTATGTATTCTGACTAGAAATCCACGTGGCCTGTGGTATTTGGATACAGACACAGTCCTGCCTTCTGATAAAAAAAAAAAAAAGCTTTAATTCCCAGGTACAGCTTATCAGAGTGTACTCAGCAGGTGATAAAATCCAAACAGAATTCACAAACCAAGTTAGCAAAAGTAAACATTTCTCTGTCTGGTGCTAAATTGAAGCAAGGTTATTTTTAGTGAGTCACACATTTACAGAATCCCCAAACCATCTTTTCAATCTCTTCCAGACTGCCTTTTTCCTTCCAAAAAGCTTCTAGATTAGAGCACTGGGAATGCTCTTGTAAAATTCAGCCATGGAAAAAACAGGGTTTCGTTCTATGACAAAGTCTCCTTGACTGTGACATAGAAGTGAACTTTGTTTTTTATTAGTCACTTCTGTACATGGTCCATTGACATGAAATTTTGTTTTTGCTCTTATGTTTAACATGAATCAATTCTTAGGTTGTTTATATCCTTTTCTAATGTTTAATGTATGAAATCTCAATACCAGTCTCTATTGTTTTACCCAGGAGACAATTTATTTCTAGTAGTCCAGGACTATGTTAGGTCTGGGGCTGGTGTCATCACTCCATGATTCTTCCTTTCCTGGGCTTTCTGGGGTGAAGATTCCCTGGTCCTATTAATTCCCATAGGACATTTTGAGACATTAGAGCTCAAACCTCTTAGTTGGAGTTAGAGGATTCAGCCACAGATGGTTGCTAGTTTTTGATTCTAGTTGGTCATTTTTGCCCACTATCATTGGTGTATCTGTCTGCTATGGAAGAAGCTGCCCTAATCAACCAGGGTAGAGTGGGTTGTTGGATTTAGAACTATTAATACCAAGCACATCTTGCAGAATCCAAGCCTGGGAATACATGCTAGGAAAGCATAGAATTAAGTATGGAATTGTCTGCCAGATATGTCTGCTTTACCATTTATGTGAGTTTTTCGGAGGTTTAGTCAACTTTAGGTTATTGTCCTTAATCATTTTGAGTATAAACTTAACTATTTTTGGATCAAGGTAAGGTACTGAAAAAGAACACTTGGCTGGTAAGATTGCATTAGAAAATTCTATATTTTTTGAGGGCCTACTTTAGTATTCTTGTTATTTGTACATCAAAATTGCAATAATCTGTAACTATTACAAATAAATCGATCATTGTTAATAATAAATCAACATATTTATTGATTTATTTGTTTCATTTTTTTTCCCAAGGAAGAGAAATGTGTTTATATAGATTTGCTTTCACACTTTACATAGGCGTTAGGGAGGAATTAACACTTACCTGCATTTTACCAGTAGAGAAATTGAGGCCCAGGCACCACAAAGAATATATCTCAGGTCATACTAGCTGGACTTTGACAGAGATGTTACTAGAAGCACCTGGCCTCTTGAGTCTGCAACCCAGGCTTATTGGCAGGAACCCAACAAGAGCATCCAGCGTGTGTTTACCTGCATGGCGAGGCCAGTACTGTAGATGCCTCCAATGATGCCATTATCTTTGATCCTCTTGCTGATATTCTCCACAATATCCTTTAGTACCTGACCAAACAGGGCTCTGTAACCTTCCTCTGAACCTACAGGGATCTTGTTGTACATGCAGGTCAGAGCCAGGGTTGCCATTGCTCCTGTGTCTGTGAATGACAAAGGGGATAAGATCACCATAGTCACCACCGCAATATGAACAGCTAACATTTATTGTGTGCTTATTGTGTTCTGGTTCTATGATTTTATTTGCTCCTCAGAACAACCTGTGAAATAATACCTGTAATTGTCTCCCTTTAAGAGACAAACAAATGGAGGCTCAGAAAAATTAAGTAACTGCCCAAGGCCACATAGTCAGTAAGTACAGGGCCAGGATCTTAACCCAGAACTATACAACTCAACATTTCATGCTTATAATTAATGTAGACTGGCAGTATGTTCAATCACACTGCTCTTGTGCCAGAAAAGACAAACGCGGTCTCTTTTCTAAACTCCTGTAGCATTTGTTGTTTATATATCTGTTACAATTTTGGGGCTCTCTTTTATTTTTTGTTACTGTGCTCTTAGATGTGAACTCCTAGATGGTGGGAACTTCGAATCCACCACAGCATGCCACAAAGGGACTTTTTCTTGTTTGCATGCAATAAACATGTGGAACCAATGAGCAAGTTCTGGGATGACAAGAACTTGCTATTTATTCTATTTATTCTATTTCTAGAATAAATAGAAAACTTGCCAGTTATCATCTTTTATTTCATTGATCTCCCCCTCCTCACCTTAATCTCCATTTGAAAGTTGCATAACTTCCTTAAGGGTGATAGTGTTATTGACAACTGGAAGCAAATCCAAACTCTTGGAGGCAGAGATGCCCCAGAAATGTGTGAGGTCCCAGATGTGAAAGGGACCAGCCTGTTCTTGACCCCCAGGGAGGATCCTAGAGCAATGAAAGTGAAACTGTTTGTCTGACAGAAACTGAAACAAGAGAGGTTGCTGATGGGCCATGCGTAAGGGAGTGAAAATCTGAGATAGTACTGCTTACTGCTTGGAGAGTTGGCAGAGGAGAAAAGGTGACCATGAATGCGGGCTGTGACAGTGGCCCCCACAGAGAAGGATCATTATCCATAGAAGGGGACAGAAGGAGGACATGATGTTGCAGAGGAAAAGGCTCCCATTTACAAACAGCCATGTGCTTGCAGAACAAAGCTGCAGGGTGGTCCCTGGGTTTCCATGAAGGGAAACATTAGGAGTTAGGGTTCCGAGAGTAGCTGTTTCATAGAGAGAGGTTATTTGGATGTAATGAGGAGAAGTATTGAGAAGAATGGAGTGTGGGAGCATCAATAGTGATTAAAGAGAGGATGCAGGGGAGAAGGGAGAAGCAAGACATTTATTTTGGGAAGAGCTTCTGACTTGAACGACAGGACTATTGTTCCCAGCGGAGATTCTGTAGTTGCTAGACATATCAAGTATTGTATTTGTTTCTAAACGCTGCTATCTCCCCTTCCTTCATGTGCTCCTCAATTCACACTCCAACAGACATCTGCTAAGTATCTCCCATCCACAGGCATGTTCACAGTCCTTAGCTCCTCCTCCATGGAAAGCTCTCCTTTCCCACTTCCCTGCCAGCTCCACCATTCAGTGCACAATGCCTCTGATGTTCCCAGTTCAGGGCAGTGGTGACCTACTCACCTACGTTGAAGGGAGAGGAATTGGCCAGCAGGGTCTTGGCAAAGCGGACAGCTATTGGTAGGGTCGCCTCAGAGTTCTTCTGGCACAGTGCCAAGATTGCTAGACTGGGCCCATAGAAGGCTGATGCTTCAGCGTTGGGGCCTCAGAAGGGGACAGAGAAGCTTCATCAGACTCAAATTCACTATGATGAGATCATTAGCAAAGAAAGAAAAGCCAAGCCTTTAAAATGGAAATTGCTAGAAAACCTGCCCCCAAAGAGACACAGCACAGGCAAAGAGCAACTTCAGTGTTTTTCAAAAGAATGTTATTAGGCATCTGTAAAGAATGAAAGAGATGACTCTGTGTTTTTAGATAGGTGATGGCTCAATAAGCTTGTGCCCTTGGGGTCATGGCCATTTCTAGTTCACTTTGGATTGGAAATGAATCCAATCCTTTTGTGATTATCAGAAGGAGCAGAGTGAAGGATACATTGTGTATCTTCCCTGACTTTCCTTTCTCTCCACCCCCACCCTTTTCCTTTCTGGACTTAAAATTCTTAGGAAAACCCCTGTGCCTGATTCTCTTCTCCCTTCCAGTGAGGTCTTACTGGAAGGTGCCCAGTTCTCCATTTGTCTTTGTAGGATGGATACTTTATTCCCAGGGTCTCGGCAGGAGGAGGTGAGGGCCATGATGGTAAGGCCAAGCTGCCCAATGGTTAGATCTGCAGAGAAGTGAATAGAACAGTTAGACAGAGACATTCTCAGGAAATGCAGAATTTCTCAGGAAATGCAGGAAATTCTCAGAAAAAGCAGAAACCTCACCCCTGGTTCCTCTCTCCAGGAGCCAGGGGTGAGGTTTCTGCTTTTTATCCAGAGCATTTTGACTTTTTAATAAAGAGCAGTTTTTTTATCTGTCTTTCCAAAGAAAAAAATATGGGAGACTATGTAAAGGAATATTTAATCTAGCAGCCTCTGTGTAACTTGGTGTCTCTAGTATTCAGTATTTGAGAATCCCTGATATTTGATTAGAAAAGCAGCAAGAACACTCATATAGATTTATATACAGAAATTTACAGTTATGCAATAATTAAAACTTTATTATCTAACTTGGGCCTCCAGGCAACTCTTGGGAGATAGGCAGAACAGAGATTTTATTATTATTATCATTGCTATTAGTATGTTAGTAGTAGAAGTAGGGTTATTGTTAGAATCATCTGGAAGGTGAGGCTGAGCAGTATCTGGTGACTCGTCCCAGATTCCAGAGTTAGGAAGTGGCAGAGCCAGAACCAGAAGGCTGCTTTTTTGTTGTTTGTTTGTTTTTTTAAAGATGGAGTCTCCCTCTGTCACCAGGCGTGATCTTGGCTCACTGCAACTTTTGCCTCCCAGGTTCAAGTGATTCTCCTGTCTCAGCCTCCCGAGTAGCTGGGACTACAGGCACACGCCACCATGCCCAGCTAATTTTTGTATTTTTAGTAGAGACGGAGTTTCACCATGTTGGCCAGGATGGTCTCAATCTCTTGACCTTGTGATCCGCCTGCCTCAGCAAGGCTGCTCTTTTGGGGTCTAGTCCAGAGCTTGCTCTGCTTGACTGACCTCCTTCATGAATGCTCTAACTTCACATGTGTTTCTTTCTAGGTATCTTCCAGGTATGTAGGGAAAGGTGTTTGGGTAGTTTATGTACAATCAGAGGCAGCATTGGGGGCAGGGGGCAGGGAGGACACTGAGTTGGGATCTGGAGGTGGTGAGTGACGTGCGAGATTCAGGGAGAGTGCGAGCAGCTGGATGTCTCACCGTCGGTGTTGCTGGACATGAGCTGGTAAGTCAGGAGCTTCTGGGCTTTCAAGCTGTAGGCTCCAACTAGATTCATGGCAATCAGGATGCTGGGGTTTGGGTAGGCCGATGAAGTCACCGAGCTCTCCATGAGCACTTGTATGCCATTGACCAACTGCTCCTGTGCTGAGGGCACGTCTGAGAAGAGGAAAGCCATTTAGTAACCTCCTAATCCTCATCCCTTCTCAGAAACATGATTCCTGTGTCTTTGATGCCTTTTAGGAGAATAGTTGGTTAGCACTGGTATCCTAAGTGTCTAAAGAGAAATGGAGAAATGGTGAGATTTTATTTTTGAGGACGATTAGTCTCTACATCTTCCCAAATAACTGGTATCCTTAAGAAAGCAAATTTTAAATTTAGTAACTTAAAGCAATATGACTCATGACATTTCTCATAATTTCTATCACTTTCCTAGGAATCACTGATTTCCTTACATTTATTTTGTCCTCACTTTTCCATAAAGAACAGTAAAGACTGGGGATACAATTTATCCTCAGTGAGTACCAAAATCTCTCACTAGTATGTAGTGGTGTCAGGTCACAGTAGCTGCTGAGTGTCTGTCTTTGTACCATCAACCATCATTCCTGCAGTAGTACTTCCATCTCTCTTATTTTTATTTATTTATATTTTGAGATAGGGTGTTGCTGTGTCATCTAGGCTGGAGTGCAGTGGTGGGATCATAGCTCACTGCAGCCTCGACCTCCTGAGCTCAAGCGATTCTACTACCTCAGCTTTTTGAGTAGCTGGGACCACAGGTGCATGCCACTGTGCCAAGCTAATTTTTTTTTTTTTTTTTTTTTTTTGAGACAGAGTCTTGCCCTGTCACCCAGGCTGGAGTGCAGTGGTGTGATCTTGGCTTTCTGCAGTTCAGGCAATTCTCCTGCCTCAGCCTCCCAAGTAGCTGGGATTACAGGCACATGCCACCATGCCTGGCTAATTTTTGTATTCTTACTAGAGACAGGATTTCACCATGTTGGCCAGGCTGGTCTCAAACTCTTGATCTCATGATCCACCTGCCTTGGCCTCCCAAAATGCTGGGATTGCAGGCATGAGCCACTGCGACCAGTCCATGCCCAGCTAATTAATTTTTTTTTTCTTTGTTTTGTAGAGATGGGGTCTTGCCATTTTTCCCAGGCTGGTCTTGAACTCTTGGGCTCAAGCAGTCCTCCCACCTGAGTCTCCCAAAGTGTTGGGATTATAGGTGTGAGCCACTGCACTTGGCCCCATGTCCTCTGCTATTTTCAACCACTTTCTCATCAGCAGAGCTCAGCGTCAGAGGTCACAGCCCCTCCCCAGTACAACTGCTTTGCTGACCTCCTTGGAAAAAACATCATACTCACAGCATGAACTCCGGGTCTGGGTACTCGTCCCAGCCACAGCCCAGAGAAGGCTCAGGAGGTACAGAGCAAACCAGGCCATCTCACTCTCCCGTCCACGTCTCTCATCCACAGGTACCGTGATTTGCAAGTGGAATATTTCTTTACCTTCTCTTATATGTGCTTCTCTTTGTTAAATAATCTCCCCCAACCCAGCCACTCCTAACTACCTCTGTGCCGATCACTCCTTTCCTGATACAAGTAAGCAAATTTTCATTTGCTTATCTAAGTTTACCTACTACAGACCCTCCAAAGTGTTTGAAGGTGACTTCTAGGTTACACAGTCATGTGAGAAGAAACCTGGCGCTGGGTATGCAGTGAAGGCAATGTTGAGAAAATGTCCTTTACCAAAGTCCTGGGTCAGATATCAGGAAGTCTGGCTAACATGCCTGTATCAACAAGACTTCTCCTAGCCCTTATTGTATCCAATTACACAGTCATTGGGCTGCTTTTTAGTAACCACTCACCAGGATTTAGGCCATTCGTTGCATCGGCTCATTTTATGAACCTAGGCACCTGCTTTACAATATACCCTTTTAGGCTGTCAGGCGGGGATATGCCAGGTGACATCTGGCTTTAGGAAATTAATTATGTCTACCTGGACCTGGATTCTAGCCTAGACTATTTGAAGTTCTTTGACTTTAGGCAAGAAATGGACCTCGGCTTCCCAGAAATGGTTTTGGTTGATTTCTCTTTCCTTATCTGGGAATAAAAGCAGTCTCAAACACCCAAAGCTTTCAGATATTATCTTTTAAAGTAAGTAATTGGAAAATGTGCCATCAGTTAAGTATACGTATTTCAGATGTGTAGCTATATTAGAAAACAAATTATACCTCTTTATAAGCGAGAACTGAAAATGGTATCTTGAAATTAGAAAGCTTTTTTTTTGTCTCTGCATGTAAAGGAGCTCATTTTAAGGGGAAATTCTCCAGTGGCTCCCATCATAGCATAAAAGTCAAAGCTGGGCGGGCGCAGTGGCTCACACCTGTAATCCCAGCACTTTGGGAGGCCAAGGCCGGTAGATCAGGAGATCAGGACTTCAAGACCAGCCTGGCCAATATAGTGAAACTCTGTCTCTGCTAAAACCAAAACCAAAACCAAAATTAGCCGGGTGTGGTTGTACGTGCCTGTAGTCCTAGCTACTTGGGAGGCTGAGGCAGGAGAATCGCTTAAACCCTGGAGGTAGAGGTTGCAGTGAGCCGAGATTGCACCACTGCACTCCAGCCCAGGTGATGGAGCAAGACAAAGCCCTTTTCATGACCTACAAGGCCTTAGAAGATCTGGCTTCTGGTCTCTTTCTGACCTCAGCTCCAAGCGTTATCTCCTTTGCTCACACTGCTCCCATCGCACAGAACTTCTTATGCCCCTTGAACACTTCAGCTACCTTTGCACATGATGTCCCCTCAGCCCAGCACCCTCTTCTTTTCAATAGCCTCATGGTGGCTTCCTTACATCCTTCATGTCTCTGCTCAGAGGTAAGCTTTTAGAGAGGCCTTCCCAGGCCATCCTACATAAGAGCCTACATACTCACCTCCACTGACACTCATATGCCCCTGGCCTGCTATAACTCATCACCCTCTGTCGCACTATGTGTGTGGCTGTCTACCATTTATCTCCCTACAGGAATGACTGCTACCTGAGGGAGGGGCTTTGTCTCTTTGGCTCACTGCTTTATCCTTAGCTCTTACAGCACTACCTAGCTCACAGTAGAAATAAAATATTTTTTGAATGAGTGAATTAATGAGCAAATGTAAGACATGAATAATAAAGCAGTTTTTTCCCCCTTGGGAAACTTGGTGAGTTTTGTGAGATGAGAGCATAGGGTACATATTGGGGTGTGCCGGACAATTTCTAACATGGCTCCATGTTTTCACCTGCTGGTATTCATGCCTTGTGTAGTCCTTCCCCCTAGAGTGTGGGCTGGCTGGGGCCACATTCTAATATAATGAATATAATGCAGCAGAGGTGATGGGATATGGTCGCAGAAGACCAATTTTCCTCTTGCTTGCCTTCTCTCTCTTGCTCTTCCTGCTCTGATGAAGGCAGCTGCCAAGTGTGAGCTGTCTTATGGAGAAGCGCATGTGTGGACCCCTAAGAATAGCCTCCAGCTAATATCCAGGGAGGAAAGAATCCTTCCCCAGTGAGCTTTGAGATGAAGGCAGCCCCAGCTGACATCTTGATTGCAGCCCTGGAAGAGACCCTCCTAAGCCAGAGGACCCATGTAAACCCTCCCTGGATTCTTGACCCACAAAAACGATGGGATAATAAGTGTTGTTTTAGGTCACTAAGTTTTAGAGTAACTTGTTATGCAGCAATAGCTATCCAATACATGGTATATGGTGGAAGATAAGGCTGGAAAGACAGTTTACATCTACTTGGTGGAGAGCCTTGTATGGGGTGTGAAGGAGTAGTAGGCAGAATAATGCCAGTGCCGGTGTCCTGCCAAATGCTCATGCCTAATCCCTGGAACTTGTGAACATGTTATGTGGGTTATATGGCCAGGAAGAATTAAAGATGCACATGGAATTAAAGTGGCTAATGAACTGACTTTAAGAGAGGAAGATTAGCTTGTATCATCTGGGTGGGTCCAATGTCTTCACAGAAGTCCTTGTTAGTGGCAGAGAAAGGCAAGAGAATTAGAGTCAGAAAAGCAATTGTGATGTTGGAGGCAGAAGTCAGAATGATGCGATTGCTGGCTTTGAAGGTAGGCAGGGGCCATGAGCCATGCAATGTGGGTAGTCTCTGGAATCTGGAAAAGGCAAGGGAATGGATTCTTCTGTAGAAGCTCTGTTACTAGGGCAGCCCTAGCAAAATAGCTGGGAAGGCTCCTTATTTTCTTAAACAGCTTTTTCCCCTTAGTCTTTTTATCAATAGGTGCCACTGCTTATAGAGCTCCAGATCTTCCAGGATGCCGCAGGAACTTCATGATCCCTTGCCAAACACCAGAGGAAGAAAACAATTTTCTTTTAAGGGAAAAGAATCTAGTATTATAATGATATGTTAATGATCTAAAGGTAACTAGGGGTTGCTGGTTCTGGTTTCCACCTGTCTCGTGCAGCCTGTCCCTTTCCCATGCAGCATGAGACAGGTGCAAACCAGAACCGAAAACCCCTAGTTACTTTTAGGTCATTAACATATCATTATAATACTAGATTCCTTTCCCTTAAAAGAAAATTGTTGCCATGTTGTGTACATGCGATGTAGGAAGAAGTATGCCTGGGGGTTGCGCCTGCGTGTTTGGAACTCCACCCTTGGCCTGCTTACATACTTCCCTGCCCCATGTCAAACTCTTGAAAACTCCCCTGCTGCCTATTGCTTAAGGAGAAGGCAGGTGCCTTTAGAGAGAAGCTACCCTTCTCCATTCCCTGGCCAGTGAATATGACCTGATTGCTTTTGTCCAATTGCATGTTCTTTCTTTGTGATCCATAAAAAATAGGGTAAGAACTTGGTTTCCTGGTGCCACCTCTAGAAGGAACACAGCCCTTTTGAAACCTTGATTTTAGCCCAGTGAGACTTCTGACCTCTAGAACTGAGAGATGACAAATTTGTCTTAAGTATCAAAATTTGTGGTAATCTGTTACAGAAACAATAAGAATCTAATACAGAACTATGAGTCCGATATGGTGCTGACTTTGGGTTCTAGAGCCTGCTCCTGATCATCCTGAGATGATCCACACACCCGTGGCCTGCCAGCTCTAACCACTCACTTCCTTGTATTAAAAATTGCCATTTACAACCAGGGCTGCTGCAAGACTGATCGTGACACAATTGTAGCAGTTAGTAAATCCCAGAACAGGAACCACGCAGGCCATACATTTCTTAATAGAGGCGTTTTGACAGTCCTTGGTTAACTATTGACTGGAATTGTGTGTTCATTTATTTCCTTGTTTCTCCTGTGCCTAATTTTTGGATATTAAAGCACTCAGACTCTCTCTGGACATAAGTAAGGCTTATTTGTGGTGATTATTCTTTCCTATGGTAGCAGAAGCAAGTTTCTCTCTTCAGGCTCAGTTCAGGGTCTACAATAGTCTCAAGCTGTAATAGCTTCTTGTTAGGCAAGTGTGGCCTGAACTATGTCTCTTTCTTTCTTTCTTTCTTTCTTTCTTTCTTTCTTTCTTTCTTTCTTTCTTTCTTTCTTTCTTTCTTTCTTTCTTTCTTTCTTTCTTTCTTTCTTTCTTTCTTTCTTTCTTTCTTTCTTTCTCTCTCTCTCTCTCTCTCTCTCTCTCTCTCTCTCTCTCTCTCTCTCTTCTTTCTTTCTTTTTTTTTTGACACAGAGTCTGGCTCTGTGTCCCAGGCTGGGATACAATTAATTGTGTGATCTTAGTTCACTGCAACCTCTGCCTGTAATCCCAGCTACTTGGGAGGCTGAGGCAGAAGAATCACTTGAACCCGGGAAGCGGAGGTTGTAGTGAGCCGAGATGGTACCACTGAACTCCAGCCTGGAGACAGAATGAGACTTCATGTGAAAAAAAAAAAAAAAGAAAGTGACTTCTTAGCATGAAAAAGATTGATTAGAAAAATAAAAAATAGAAAAAAAGGAAAAAAGTAAATTCTGTGGAAATGAAGATTGGAAGTGTTTTTTTTTTTTTTGCATGTGCATTTTGATATGAATATTGGGGTGATTTTATGGGGAAATAAAAGGAAAATAAACTTAAAAGAACAAGTAGGACCCAAAGGGAGATGGCTGGAGGCAGGGGATGAGACTGTTTCTCCAACTATGGTCAGACCTTTTATGTATATGCCTCACTTTCTCCTTCTTCTGAGCAACATGTTGTTTTCTACCCACCACACGTATGAGGTCAGTGTGACCACTGGGTTCCTCTCTTGCATCTGGGCCTCAGAGAGCTCAGTCTCCTGCAGAGTTTCCGCTTGATCTCGCTGGTTGCTGCTGCAATGTTAGACCTAGAACCTTATCCCCATTTTACCCAGTTGCCCAATGCCACTTAGTAGAGAACCCTGAGTAGAACCCCGCTTATTAGACATGTGGGCTTTCCTCTAATACATTTTAAAGTCCTCTAAGAATGAACTAATTAGAACATGCTCTTTTTGTATAGTGGTTAATCTTTTATTGAACATGTAGAGAGAGAAGGGGAGGTTATTAACTCTCCTACTGATACTGGGATAAATGAAGAAGAAGGCATAAGGCCAGTTGGCATGGAACTCCACTGCCAATGGATTTCATCCAGCTGAGGAAAGTTTGGGCTTATTAGTATGTGCTCCAGCGAACCTCCAGGTTTTCTCCATTATGGACAACGTAACTTCCAACTCCTGAAAAGTAAGAAGAAAGAGAACTGGGTCAAATGAATGACCACTAAATCACCAAATAATGGATGGCATCTCTTCTAACGCCTTGGCCCAATCGCCACAAAGGCTCACAGCCCTCTCCATGCTTTGGGCATTTTTGGCACAAGTCTTTTTGGCATGTCTCTGGGTCTTCTTGGCATGTCTCTTGCTTACCTTGGCTCAGTGGTTTGCCTCCACTTAGAAGTTCCCAGTAGGTTCTGTCATTATTGCTGGCCCATAGACCCTGAACAGAGGTGATGTAGGGCCCCCATGAGCGCTCCTCCATTGTGAAGCTGTGGGCGACAGCAAATAGGTTACTGGAACTTAGAATTGTCAAAGGAAACCCTCAATGGGCATTTCTCAAACTTTAAGTACCTGAGAATCACTTGATGATATAACAAATGCAGATTTCCTGGCCTTATCCATAGACACTTTAATTTTAGATATGAGGTGGGAGTCAGGAAGCTTCATGTTTTATAAACACTCCAGATGATTCTAATGTAGGCACTCTACACTCCGTGCTAAATTAGAGAAATGGTGCTCATGGTTTCTGCTTCTCCCCCGCCCCTCACCTGCTATGGTAGATACTTTTCAGACAACAGCTTCAACCTTCCACCCCAAGATAGTAACAGCTGAAGATACTGATTCAGTAGAAGAACTTGTTAATCTCATGTCCTGGAGGTACCATAAGTTAGTGAGTTTTCCCTTAGGAAAGAGGAACAGGAAAGTATAATTTGATATTTCATATTGTGTTTACTAAAAAGTGACATGGTCAATATCTGTTTTGTATTTCTTAGTCATTTTCTACCTTCCTTAAAGCCCTCTTTATAATATATATTATATTATTATTCCGATTTTCTTTATAGCATCCCATGCTATGTTGTTAAACACAATAAATAACTGTCAACTAGAGTTAAGGAGCCAAATAAATCATACTTTTCAGAGGCAAAGCCATTATTTTAATTTTAATACTTGACCTCCTTGGCCAGTAACTTTAATTTAGGGATCTATGAATTTTCTGAAATCGAGGGCAGGGAGAAGCTTCAGAGCATCTGTGAAACTCCCAATTTAAATGCCAAATTTGGCAGTGGCTCATGCCTGTAATCTCAGCACTTTGGGAGGCTGAGGTGGGCAGATCTCTTGAGCCCAGGAGTTCAAGACCAGCCTGGACAACATAGTAAGACTCTGTCTCTAAAATAAGTAAACAAATAAATGCCAATTTTTGTTTGTATGTTCATTTTTTTCTGGGGTGTACATTCATTGCATTCATCTGATTTTCAAAGGGGTCAGTGATTCAAAAAGAGTTGTTTGACTTTAGAAGTTATATTTATTGAAAAACTTTTACTGAAATAAGAGAGAACCTTGGGACGAATTAATCTATTAAGTGAATATTAATTTACTACCTAATAGGAACAAGAAGATGAAATATCTCACCTCCTATTTTAAACTCCTCCTGTGAGATGTAGATGGACAGCAAAGCTACTGACCCAGAAGCGTTTTAAATATACTTTGTATTTAGGTACAAATGCGTTCTTACTGCATCTTTAGAAATGACAGTAAACACCTTAACCTCAAGTTAGGTAAAGACCTACCAAAATATAGTATGATTTATTTTCTGAGCTTTCTCCATCACAGTGAGGAAGACAGAACCATCTGGCACAGTGACATTGGCTGAATATGTTTCATTAATTCTCACAGAGTAATTGACTGAGATATGTGATTGTGACTCAGGAGGTGTCACAATTATAGGCTCAGGAATGGAGATGTTGAAGTTACCTGAGAGAGACAGAAAAACCCAGAGCAATATTCAGAATAATAAAAATGATACTAGAGTTTGCAGATCTACCTACATAAGTCCTATCCAAGGACTCCTCACCTTTATGCAGACATGGATTTACTATAAAGAACAATTATCATTACTCAAGGGGCAAATTTCTTATATAACTAAAGCAGAAACTAAGACCAAAACTCACCAGCTTGTGAATGTTGGCACATGGCTCAGCTCCCAGCTGTTTAAGCAATTCAGTTGCTCTAACTTCTGTTTCTCACAGAGGATCCTGACTTTTTTTTCTGTTTTTTTTTTTTTTTTTTTTTTTTTTTTTTTGCCTTGGTACAGCATACAATAATGCTTACCTTTTCTCCTTTTCAATTGCTTAACCTTTATTGAAAACATATGAAGTGCCAGGCATTGTACTAATCATTTTAAATGGATTGTCTCATTCAATCTTTACAAAAACCTACATTAGATATTGTCCTTGTTCCCAATTTTTACATTAGAAAACTGAAGCTTAGAGGTTAAATATTTTGTCCAAGTTTCCTAAATCTGTAAGTGGCTGAATCAGGAGAGGGCAGAGATGTAAGAAAACGTCTCCTTTCCTTCTACCTGGTTGCAAAGTCATTTGTTTGAATAAGTAATGTATGCTACAATTTTCGAATACTGGCATATCCTTTCTACACAGATGTCTCATTTCCCTGAAGGATCACTCAAAATGGAAAGTCAGAGTCACAATACCGATCCTCTCTGCTTTGTTTAGGATGAGAATGATGCTCAGATTCTTCTATACCCAACAGTCAGAAAATACGCCTTTGGAGATAGATATTATTTAATCAAGTCTGCCTTGTTAATGTTTGAACTAAGAAGGACATCTAGCACTCAGTTAAGAACAAATCCTCAGGTGGCTGTAATCCCTGATAACATGATGAAAACTGAATTCTCTCTGGTAACTGTTATGTTTTGGAGGTTTATCTGGTCACTTTTGGTTTCTAAGGACACGTGAATCTCACATGCTTTGGGTGCTATGGTGAAAAGCAAAACAGTGTGCTCTTTAATGCTTATACCTGAACCAGAGACACAAGAAGAGTCTTTGTTAACATCCAAGTAGGTCTTTCCCAACAGGGCAGGTAAGACCTGGGCTGCAGCAGTCGGAATACTAAATGCTCCTTGGGAAATTTCCATGAGTACTGCGTTCAGAGTTTCTTGGCAATTCCACTCATTTTCATTATAATAGTCTGATGATACAAAGAGGGCCTAATGAGGCAGGGCAGCGGGAGGGGTGACAAGGTAAAGAGAGACAGAGAGAGAATATGAGACACTTCAAATAAGAACTAATTAAGTATTAATTGAACATTGACTACCTAGGAAGCACCTCAGAGAACTCAGATATCTTTCCTGTTATCCAGAAGCTTCTAAACTAGTTTGGGTGGGGAGGTGAGAACTGTTTAATAACATAAGCTATAATAGTTCCAATGAGAGCAGACTTTGCCACATTCATTTCTATATCCCAATACTGGGAAATACTGGTCATATAGGAGACATTCAGTAAATATTAACAAACTATTTTAAAAAGAGATGCCAGAGGAATATCCTAAGGGATGCATCTAGTGGCATGTCTCCTTCGAAAGAGGAGAGGAGCTCACACACATTTAATGAGGCCAAAAAAAAAAAGCCTCCTGGAGAAGGTGGTATTTGAGTTAGGCCTTGGAATGTGAGATAGAATTTAAATGCCAGCTGAGATGAGAGATGGGGAGCTCTGTACTCAAGAGGAACAGTATGAACAAAGGTGTTAGGTAGGAATGGCCAGGACGTGATCCGACAGTGATGAGAGTATCTGCATTTTAGCAAAGTTTCTCAGGGGATTTTTCCTGGTTTAGGAGAACCGGTGTATAGGGAACATTGGAGGCAACTGTGGAAGAACAGGCTGGAGAAGGAAGTTGGGCTAGACTAGCAGATGCTTGAATTTTATGGTGAGGTGTCTGACATCATTTGTTGACAACAAGAGGAAGTGTCTGACATTATTTGATTGACAATGGGGAGTCTAATAGTTCATTAAACAGCAACTCTCTGGGCAGCAAAATGTAAGCTCTATTGAAGGGGCAGAATTGTGAGGTAGTAAAAGTTAGGAGGGTATTGGGGTGAGCAAGACAGTAACTAAAGTGGGTTGGACTTGAACACGCTGCTCTGTAGTTTCCCAGGGATGGACAGGTCCTGTTTTCATCTTTTCCTGGAGGTTCTTAAGCTAACCAAGTGATCCACAAGCATTTGTGGGATATTAAGAAAAAAGAAAAATTGTTCGTAGTACATCTCTTAAGACACGTCAATAAATGTTATTAATATACATAACGATAAATTAAATGTTATTAATATTTAAAAATGCCCAGCAATGTCTTGTAGACAAGTAGCTCTTGATCGTACTGTGAATCTGTGTCACCTGTAGGGCTTTTAAACAAGAGCAAGGCACAGGCTCACCTCTAAATTTCTGTACTACCTGGCTGGTGTGGGCCTAGGTTTTAGTGTTTTCTAAGAGCTCTTTCAGGTGATTCAAATGTGCAAACAAAATGGGAAACCAGTTTTATCTTCAGTTCAAACTTAGTAAGGCAACCAGCAACATAAATAGTAACAACAACAATACAGATAACCTTCTGGCTGGACCCATGCTCACACCTCCAGCCTCCTGTTATGTTTCCCAAGGACTATGCTGGCCATGCCGAACACCTTGACCTTAAAATGCCTGATGGGGGGAAGGACACAGCAAACCACCAAGGCACGTGTATATCTATGTAACAAACCTGCATATTCTACACGTGTAACCCAGAATGTAAAGTATAATGATAAAAAAGTGCCTAGTTTTTTTGCGCTTTTGGGTCTTTGTCCTTGCTGTCTTCTTTCCCTTGTAAGTCCTCTCACCCAGAGTCAGCCTGGAAAACACCTGTTTATACTGAGGATGCAGTAATTTTTTTTTTCTGTAAGCCTTCCTCGATTGCTTCTTATAGCTTCCCCTTAGAGTTTGTAAATCAATGGATGAATGAGTGCAGAAATGAAGTCTCAGACCTCAAGGAGTGTAGGCATGACAGGGTAGGTGCTGAGTGTCAGTTTTGAGAACAACTGCCCAGGTCCCCTCCTAATCTGCACCATTTCCTGGTTTTGTGAGATTAGGTAAATTACTGACACAGTTACTGTGACTCGTGCTCCTAGTTTAGGAAGTGGAGATAATGTGGTAGTTCCCTCTTATCAGTGGGAGATGCATTCCAAGACCTGCAGTGGATGTCTGAAACTGTGGATAGTACTAAGCCTTAAATATACTACGTTTTTTCCTATATATTCACACCTATAAATAAAGTTCAGTTTATAAATTAGGGACAGTAAGAGATTAACAACAACAATAATAATAACATAGAACAATTATAATAATATACTACAGCACTGTTACTCTTGTGCTTTGGGGCCATTATTAAGTAAATAAGCGTTACTTGAACACACACCCTTCAATGTTGGGACAGTTGATAAGATAACGGGTTACTAAGTTATTAACAAGCATAGACAGAGAGATGAATCACTTCCTGGGTGTAACAGAGCTGGAAGGTGCAATATTTTATCATACTACTCAGAATTATGCACAATTTAAAGCTTAGGAATTGTTTATTTCTGAAATTTTCCATTTACTGTTTTCAGACCTTGGATGACCTTGGGAGACTGAAACTGTGGAAAGTGAAACTGTGGATAAGGGGCGACTACAGTGTGTGTGAAAGTGTAAAACTACATGAGATAGAACAACAGGGTAGATTGTGTAGACTCTAGAGTTTCTTAGAGAAATTGTAGTTAGGAAAAACTTTCTAGAAGCATTGGTTATGGAGAAGTAAAGCTGAAGATGAGAAGAGTACATGTCAGGCAGGGGAGGGGAATCATACGAGCAAAATCAAAGTTAGTATAGGAACCGCAGAATGGATAATAAGATCTTAGGAGGCCAATAAGAAAGGATAAAGATACTGGCCAGATGCAGTGGTTCATGCCTGTAATCCCAACACTCTGAAAGGCCGAGGTGGGTGGATTACCCGAGGTCAGGAGTTTGAGACCAGCCTGGCCAATATGGTGAAACCCCATCTCTACTAAAAATAGAAAAAACTAGCAGGGCATGGTGGTGGGTGCCTGTAATCTCAGCTAGTCAAGAGGCTGAGGCAGGAGAATAGCTTAAACTCAGGAGGTGGAGGTTGCAGTGAGCCAAGATCACACCATTGCGCATCAGCCTGGGCAACAAGAGCGAAACTCCATCTCAAAAAAAAAAAAAAAGATGCTACTGCTTTCTTCCAGAGAAGACTCCCTTCTCTGCCTCCTGTTTCACCCTTTGACTTACCTGCATGGCATCTCCTGTACTAAATGTGTTTCCAATGAGACCATTTCTTTTTTTCTTAGACAGAATCTTGTCTACCAGTAACTTTGTATAGTTACTGATCTTCATCAGATCCCCTCCATCTGCTTTGACCTGCCCATTTATTAGACTCCTTTTCACACAGGTCAGAGCCAGGACAGCCATTGCACCAGTATCTGTCAGGAAACAAAACATTGTTGGTAGGGGACCAACCATCTTAGTTTGTCCTGGGCTGAGAGGTTTCCTGGGATGTGAGATTTTCAGTGCTAAAAGAAAAACAGATTTAGAAAAACTGGGATGGTTGGTCATGCTAATTGATGATGAAAGATTTCAAGATACAGCAATCAACTCTCCAGCACTAACCACTCAAATATTTATAGATTTCTTCCCAATGTTTGGTTGCCATGTACTCCATACTTCATACCTCATACTGCAGTGTGATGGGTCTCCCACCAGGTTACTTAAGTGAGTATGTCTGATGCCTGAACTTTGAAGCCAAGGCCATGGTGCTGAACTGAGGAACAGGTGTCTCTGAGAATCCAAACATCCTGGAAAGCATCTAAGAACTTCCCGAGGCAAAGAGACCCATCACACATACATGGCAGGTAAAGAGCCAGGAAATTACCTTAAAAGCAGCATAGGAATGGGATGTAGCACAGATATCTAAAGCTGTCTTGCTGCCATGAGGAGTGGTTTTTTTTTTTTTTTTTTTGAGTTGGAGTCTCTCTCTTGCTGCGCAGGTTAGAGTGTAGTGGTCTGATCTCTACTCACTGCAAACTCTGCCTCCTGGGTTCAAGCGATTCTCCTGCCTCAGCCTCCTAAGTAGCTGGGTTTATAGGTGTGAGCCACCAGGCCCAGCTAATTTTGTATTTTCAGTAGATACAGGGTTTCACTATGTTGCCCAGGCTGGTCTTGAACTCCTGACCTCAGGTGATCTGCCTGCTTTGGCCTCCCAAAGCGCTAGGATTACAGGTGTCAGCCACTGCGTCTGCCTTTTTTTTTTTTTAAATGCAATTCTGAGTTTTTCTCATTACACATACCTTAGTCATAAACACCTATGGATTTGTAGCTGCATACACATGGACAGTATTTCACTTTTACATGTTGGTTGCTCTCATCTTTTCCATTTTTCTCCAGTCTTGTAGCCATGTTGGCTGAGGAATTGAGAAAATTTAGGATGATGCATCAAAGAAATTATGTCTTTGTAAGCCTCTCAAAGGTTTCATTAGACTGATTAGAAAATAGTACTTAACAGAGTTATTGCCCAGTAAACCTCTTTAAAAAAGAGGATGAGGCAAGAGATTGGAAGAAGGAAAGATAAGGACTCATTTTCTGGCTTGATGCTTGGTCTCTCCTGTGTTCTTTAGCATGGGACCTTTCCTCTCTCTTGGGAAAAGAAGTCTGAGAAATCTCACAATTCTCCTTACTATCCAGAAATACTAAATGGTGACTTGCTTTGAATTTGAATTTGGAGAAAGATGAACTTGTGTATCTGGATCCATAGAGGCTAAGCACCTATGCTAGCTGTCTAAAGACTTCTTTTCGGATGTTAAAGCTGATGCAGTGGGAAATTTCCGGTTCATTTCCCAAGGTGAAATATACTTTATTGATGATAGTATTGGACTTTGTCACTGGAGAGGTGGTATTGTTCAAGACAACCTAGGTATTCAAATTGTCCCAATAAGCCAGAGAAAGAGGCAGTGTTAAGATAAACGAATTCCATTGCACTTCCCTTTTCTAAAACTTAACATTTCTAAAATGTTTCATGTAAATATTCTCATGCTTTATCCTCATTTTACAGATGGAAAAATTAAGATCAAGAGTTAACATACTTTGTTTATATAACTCGAAGAGCTGGAGCAGAAACCAGGTATTTCTAGTATACCACACATCTAGAAAGAGGATTAAATGCCATCCATCATCCATTCTTCTCAAAAAGAAAATTCCCTTTTGAGGAGACTAGAGCAAAGACGGTAGAAAATAAAACTCAAGTACTTACCGGTAGAAAAATGCAAAGGGCAAGACCTACTGGTGACCATGTCCTCTGTATCAAGGGCATTGGGCTTAGTAACTCACCTACTGAAAACTGGCTACCAAAATAATAGTTTTTATTTTCGGGATTGAAGCGTTTGACAATTTCAGCGGTTGAGTAGTTGCCATCAAACAGACACAAGGCCAAAACATCCAGGCTGAGCTGGTAGTAGTCAGTCAGGGGATTGTCACTGTGTGTTTCTAGAAAAGAGAAGAAATACCTCCCTTACCCATGGAAGCAGTAATGGAGTATACATTTTCAATCTGTTCCTACTTACTCTATTTCAGTTTCTTTACATTTAAGGAAAGGTGGATAATAGAAGCATGAGGTCACGCATAGAATCAGAAAATCTGAGGAACGTAAAGGCTTTTAAGGGCCACTAAATTCCACTCAACTTCTTTCATTTTATAACTTAGGGGACACAGACTTAAAGAGATTAAGATGCTATCTAGATATCCAGGTGGTTACAGAGCTAGGGCCAAAATACAGGTTTTCTACCTCCAAGACTCTTGTACTTTCAATAGCAAGGTGTTGAAACTGTAAGTAGAAACCTAGTTTGGAGCCCATCTCAAAGGAAGATGGACTTAATGAAAAATAGAATAAATATTGGGTGGGAGTTGAAGTAAAAACAATGCACCTCACTAGTGGCTACCATGGCCGGTTTATTTTTCCCAGTGATAATGTACTCTGGCCACCTTTAGCTCATACACTAGCATTACATATTTTGGTACTTAATGCCACTGTGTCCTGTGTTTTTAAGCTATTTCTGGTGTAGTTCATCATTTGATTAAAAGCCAAGCTCCTCGAGGATTAGAGAATGGTGTCGTGTGTGTGTGTGTGTGTGTGTGTGTGTGTGTCTGCCATCATGTGTAAAGCAGTACTTGACACAGGGTCAACGCTTAGCTAAACATATTTAAAAAGAAAATTCAAGATGCATACTGAAAGGGAAAAGGAAAGTGCCCTGTAAAGATATAGTGAGATGAATAGGTTTACGAGGAGAAGGAAAGAGTGGAGGGAAGCTTCATATAATCTGAATCAGTGGAGGAGAAGGTAAGGTTCTCTATGGTCTCTAAATATTTGATTCTTACCCATATTTTTGATTTCTGCTTGGAACTTATTTTCTAGCTGGTCAATCAGGTGGTAATCATATATTAAGGTTTCATCAGGGCTATGACATGCTCCCAAAGCCAGTATAATCAAGGCAAGCTCTCCCGAGCTTAAATCTGACACTGAAAAGAAAAATATTCGAGCTTAACAAGGTACATGCTTGTGATTTTTTGGGGCTCCCGATTTCCTTGAGACTTACATTGCCTGTCGCTTCTTTCTTCTGTTGCACTCTGTACAGTCTTGTGTCGCCTAATGATAGGGATGAATTCTGAGAAACTGGTTGTTAAGCGATTTTGTCACTGTGCAAACATCATAGAGTGTACTTACACAAATCTAGATGGTATAGCTGACTACACACCTAGACTATAGGGTACAGATTTTTGCTCTCAGGCTGAAAACCAGCACAACTTATTACCATCCTGAATACTAGAGACAATTGTAGCCCAATAGTATTTGTGTATCCAAACATATCTAAGCACAGAAAACGTACAGTAAAAATAGAGTATTAAAATCTTGTGGGACCGTTGTCCTATATCTTCATCATTATGTGACACATTCCTGTACTAATATTTGATTCCTTTCTTCTTTATCCCCAAAGCAGAGCCTTTTAGAGCAGTACTGTATAAATGCAAACTAGATCTTGGTCTTTTCATTTTGGAATCATGCAATCCTTCTAAGAGTGAATAAAGGGGAAAAATAAACAACATCTTGGGATTTTTTTTTTCTTTGTGGTGCCAGCTTGCTAGGATAGTAGTACTTGCTTTTTTAATATTCTGCCTCATAGAATATCAAAACTTTCCGGCTTCTCATAATTCTTATACTAATATTATGAGGTAGATAAGAGTGGCTTCATTTCCCCTTATGCTAAGTAGAAAACTGAGGCTCAGTATTAACATGACTGGTTCAAGGCCAACTCACACCTAGTCCAAATCTGGTTTGCTCCATGGTTGCTTTGCCATCACTAGCTTTCTTAGTTGTGATCTGTATTCCCATGTGGTTGTGAACTAAGCTAGCTTATATAACAGCATTAATGGATAAGAATCAATAGCTTTTGTTTGTTGCTTCTTGAGGAAAAATTATTATTATTATTTTCGGTTTTTTAAAATTGTACTTTAGGTTCTGGGGTACATGTGCAGATCATGCAGGATTGTTGGCTAGGTACACACATGGTAAGGTGGTTTGCTGCCTTCATCCCCCAATCACCCATATCTGGTATTTCTCCCCTCATTATCCCTCCTCACCCTCCCCACGCCCCACTGTCCCTCCCCTAACCCCCACCCAATGGTCCGCAGTGTGTGATGCTTCCCTCCCTGTGTCCACATGTTCTAATTGTTGAACACCCACCTATGAGTGAGAACATGTGGTGTTTGGTTTTCTGTTCTTGTGTCAGTTTTCTGAGAATGATGGTTTCCAGATTCATCCATGTCCTTATGAAGGACATGATTTCGTAGTTTTTTATGGCTCTATAGTATTCCATGGTGTATATGTGCCATATTTTCTTTACCCAGTCTATCGTTGATGGACATTTGGGATGGTTCCAGGTCTTTGCTATTATAAACAGTGCCTCAATGAACATTTGTGTGCATGTGTCTTTATAGTAGAACAATTTATAATTCTTTGGGTATATACTAATAATGGATGGCTGAGTTAAGTGGTATTTCTATTTCTAGGTCCTTGAGGAATCACCACACTGTCTTCCACAATGGTTGAACTAATTTGCACTCTCACCAACAGTGTAAAAGTATTCCTATTTCTCCACATCCTCTCCAGCATCTGTTGTCTCCAGATTTTTTAATGATAGTTATTCTAACTGGCATGAGATGGCATCTCAATGTGGTTTTGATTTTCATTTCTAATGACCAGTGATGATGAGCATTTTTTCATATGTTTGTTGGCCTCATATATGTCTTCTTTTGTAAACTGTCTGTTCAT
Source organism: Saguinus oedipus (assembly GCA_031835075.1). Classification (NCBI taxonomy): domain Eukaryota; kingdom Metazoa; phylum Chordata; class Mammalia; order Primates; family Cebidae; genus Saguinus; species Saguinus oedipus. The sequence goes on along the minus strand of CM063178.1, from coordinate 57,859,928 downwards.
ATCCTTTGCCCACTTTTGAATGGGCTTGTTTGTTTTTTCCTTGTATATCTGTTTTAGTTGTTTGTAGATTCTGGATATTAGCCCTTTGTCAGATGGGTAGATTGCAAAAATTTTTTCCCATTCTGTTGGTTGCCGTTCACTCTGATGATTGTTTACTTTACTGTACAGAAGCTCTGGAGTTTAATTAGATTGCATTTGTCTATTTTGGCTTTTGTTGCCATTGCTTTTGGTGTTTTAGCCATGAAGTCCTTGCCTATGCCTATGTCCTGAATGGTTTTGCCTAGGTTTTCTTCCAGGGTTTTTATGGTGTTAGGTCTTACGTTTAGATCTTTAATCCATCTGGAATTAATTTTAGTATAAGGTGTCAGGGAGGGGTCCAGTGTCTGCTTTCTGCACATTGCTAGCCAGTTTTCCCAACACAATTTATTAAACAGAAAGTTCTTTCCCCATTGCTTGTTTTTCTCAGGTTTGCCAAAGATCAGATGATTATAGGTGGTGTTGCTTCTGAGGCCTCCGTTCTGTTCCATTGGTCTATGTCTCTGTTTTGGTACCAGTACCGTGCTGTTTTGATTACTATGGACTTGTAGTATAGTTTGAAGTCAGGCAGCATGATGCGTCCAGCTTTGTTCTTTTTGCTTAGGATTATTTTGGCTCTTGCACTCTTTCAAGACTAAACTGGGAAAAAGTTGAGTCCCTGAATAGACCAATAACAAGGGCTGAAGTTGAGGCAGCAATTAATAGCCTACCAACTAAGAAAAGTCCAGGTCCAGATGGGTTTACAGCTGAATTCTACCAGGAGTACAAAGAGGAGCTGGTACCATTCCTTCTGAAATTATTCCAAACAATCAAAAAGAGGCAATCCTCCCCAACACATTTTAGGAGATCAACATCATCCTAATACCAAAACTGGGCAGAGACACAACTAAAAAAAAAACTTCAGGCCAATATCCATGATGAACATTGACACAAAAATCTTCAATAAAATACTGGCAAACAGAATGCAACAGCAAGTCAAAAAGCTTATTCATCATGATCAAGTAGGCTTCATCCTGGGGATGCAAGGCTGCTTCAACATATGCAAGTCTATAAATGTAATCTATCATATGAACAGAACCAAAGAGAAAACCACATGATTATCTCAATAGATGCAGAGAAGGCCTTTGGCAAAATTCAACAGCCCTTTATGCTAAACACTCTCAATAAACTAGGTATTGATGGTATGTATCACAAAATAATAAAACCTATTTATGACAAAGCCACAGCCAATATCATACTGAATGGGCAAAAGCTGGAAGCATTCCCTTTGAAATCTGGCACAAGACAAGGATGCCGTCTCTCACCACTCCTATTCGATGTAGTATTTGAAGTCCTAGCCAGAACAATCAGGCAAGAAAAAGAAATAAAAGGTATTCAATAGGAAAAGAGGAAGCCAAACTGTCTCTATTTGCAGACGATTGTATATTTAGAAGACCCCATTGTCTCAGCCCCAAATCTTCTGAAACTGATAAGCAACTTCAGCAAAGTCTCAGGATACAAAATCAATGTGCAGAAATCACAAGCATTCCTATACACCAATAACAAAGAGCCAAATCAAAAGTGAACTCCCATTCACAATTGCTACAAAGAGAATAAAATACCTAGGAATACAACTAACAAAGGATGTAAAGGACCTCTTCAAGGAGAACTACAAACCACTGCTCAATGAAATAAGAGAGGACACAAACAGACTGAAAAACATTCCATGCTCGTGGTTGGGAAGAATCAACATCGTGAAAATGGCCATACTGCCCAAAGTAATTTATGGATTCAGTGCCATCCCCATCAAGCTAATGACCTTCTTCACAGAACTGGAAAAGACCACTTCAAACTTCAACTGGAAGAAAAATTATTTTTAAGACCAAAATAAGCAAGACCTAGCTCTAGGGTGAGTGGTGTGGGCATGTATTTTGGGCATGTTTCTGTTACCTCAAGTTTGGTACCATTAGAATGGATGTAGCAGGGATACTTTGGATGCATCATTTTTAGGATTAGTTGCAGATAATCTTTTAGATAGGTAGATTTTAAGAGTCTCTGTAAATCTTCCAGAGAATACAGAAACTTACCTCTCTTTTTCACATTGTATTTGATTTGTTTGATCATCTCTTGCCTCAGGATTTGGTTCTGGATTCCAACAAGTTTGAGGGACAACAGGACATTGGCAGTGCTGGATCCCCTGGTATACTTTGAATTGATCATTGTATTCAACAGAGGGTTTATGTCATTTTGTTTACTTACTTCTGTGGCAGAGGAGGAAGAAATAAGAAACACATATACAGAAAATAGTAAGACTTAGAACAGGGGTTATATAAAAATATTTAGTAACAGGTATGGCACAGATGTATACCAATCCAGTGGCTGCTGACTGTGTTGGTGGAATAATACAAAGGTGGGTCTTGAACCACCTTCCCATGCCGGACATGACTCCTTTAACAACTAGCATGAAAATGCTTTAATATTTTAACAACTGGTACAGCCTTACCATTGTGTACTGGCAGACTCCTTGCCTGGGATATCTAGCATCATTCCCTAATTTCATACATGACGCTTAGAGAGAGTGTCTTAAAGAAACCTCCATAATTAGAGGCTTAGCTGAAACTAGACTACATGTCTTCTGATTCTTAGTCAGCAGGACTTTCTACTTTCTGGATTCAGTTCTTTCCTTCTCCATCTTCTAAATCAGTTGGGCTAATGCTGAAAAAATGCAGGTACAAATTCTGTTATATTGGTGATTGACCCCAAAACTTCATTGTCTGATTGCCCAGATGGCTGGGCATCAAGATCATTATTCAGCATTATGCAGCCTTTGAAAAAGCCTCCAGTTTTAGTCTACAATATGCCCCAATTCCAGAGATGGAGGGAAGTCACATTATACTGTGGAAGTAGGAGAATCTGGAGCTCCCAAAGAAATAGAGGTGAATAAAAAGAGTTACTATTTAAAACACAGGACAGTTTCTCAAAATGTTTTTCCATAATCTTGAGGGGTAGCCCCAGATCCTACCCTTCTCCATATTATCTAACGGATTAGTGGGAGAGTGAGAAGAACATGAGCTTTGGATTCATATTTTGTCCACTCTCTGTGCTCCTTAACTTATGACTGTGAATAATAAGTTACATAGCTTGTTTTACCCTTAGTTTTCTCATCTAAAAATTGTGGCTGTTAACACCTACCTTACAGATATTGGACAATAAACCACTGAATTAACTGTAAAATGCTGCACATATTATTATTTCTAACTCAACTGGAGTTTTTATCGCTACACTTGAGAATCAAGGAAATGTAATTTCCCTTGCCCAGTTTTCTTCGCTTTAAAAGGAAGAGTCAAGAATATCTGAATAGAGTGATTGTAGAAAGGTCATGATGTGTTGCAGACACAATGGACCAATTGAGTCAATTCTCTGAGATTTTGTGGAAGCATCTAGCTCAGCAGATTTTCTGGCCCTGAAACAGACTTTTTAGTTCCTGGTCAACAACTCAAATCAGCTTCCTTGACTGCTAAAGATAAATTCAATTATTATTATTATGACTTAAAACAAATTGAACTCTAAAACCTACATAGCCATCCCCTATTCTTAAGATCCAACAAGGGAAATGTTAGGCCAAGAAGAAAAATTAGCCAGAAGAGTCTATGCTGTAGCCTGTATTTATACAAGCCAGTCTTCTGTGGTGGCATTCTCTTCTTACTGGTTACAGAGCACAGATTGTACCACCTAATCATCTTTGGATTGAAGCTCAATTTCAGAGTAAAGTCTCACAAAAGAGAAGTCATGCACCTGAGAACTGCACCAGACTTCAGGAGATAATTTGCTTCAATAGTCTCCCCTCATTATCTTTCATTTAGGAAGAAAGCTAAAGAAATTCAAAAATGTTGGGTCATTCAATGGCTAAGGGATCAAACTAAACATGAATCTAGTTTTCCTTTCTCTTGCTTTATTATTCTTTTACAGAACCACACAATCTCTCGGGATAACATCCAGGAAAGAGATGATGGAACTTTATCCCATGTCTCCTAAGAAAGGGTTGAAGGGAGGTGGACATGCAACTTGGAACATCTAAACTCTCTCATGACAAGACAGCAATCATCACTATTTGAAAGAGATTATTAGTTTTTTTCTGTGTGGTTACAAGGGGTTCACCCAAAAATCATGGATTGAATTTCAGAAAAAAAGATTGTGTATCAAAACCAAAAGATCACTTTCCATGATCTAGAAAAGTTTCTGGGAGCATAAATTTTCTGTCATTGGAAATTCACATGAATAAAGAGTTACTTGGCAGGGATGCTGTGCTGGAGAGGCTCTGAGCATAGAAAGAGCAGTTAGGCAAGTTAACATACAATCTATAATTCCTCTTACAACAGCATGCATTGTGGGACTTTCCTCACCATCTCCTGCCACCCTTGCCATCATTCATGGAGTCCAACCACATATGGAACAGGAACGGGATCTTTTCTCAGGTAACTCTACATAGAGTCTCTTGTCAACAGTCTTCAGCAGACTATCACTCAAGAGTAATTTTAGCTCAAAGTGTACTCACCACAGATCTCACATAGCTGGCTTGGAATGAGAGAAAACAGTAAGAGCCCCACTAGGGGCAGCTGGTGTGACTGCCTCATCTCTTCAACAGTGTACCGGAATGTTGAGGGATTGGCTATTTATTAGGTAATGGCCAGAAGGTAATGAGAGCTCCTCCTTCAGGTTGCCTCAGCTTCTTTTCACTCAAGCAAATATTGAGAAATGTTGGAAGGTGGTCAAGTGTATTTGTCCATGTAATGTAATAAATCAGGAAGAAGAATTGTAAAGTGTGGTTAGAAAGAATGAGGAAATAACTTTCCTTTGTTTCCTGCCCTAAACTTTCAGGATTCATATCCATTATTTGCCTTCCACTCAGTGAACATATATTAGGTGAATGACTCCTCTAATGTTTCCCTTTTTTCCATTTCACTTTATGTCTTGTTTCCTGACAAAGTAGATTTGATCATGCAAACACATACACCATATAAAAATGGAAGTAAAATAAGACATCGAAATGGCAAGCAGGCATATGAAAAGGTGCTTGCAAAGGTGCTTAACATCACTGATCATCAGAGAAATGGAAATCGAAGCTGCAATGAAATATCCTCTCATCTCAGTTCAAATAGCTTTATCCAAAAGACAGGTAGTAACAAATGCTGGCAAGACATAGAGAAAAGGGAACCCTCATACACTGTTGGTGGGAATGTAAATTAGTAGAATAACTATGGAAAAAGAGTTTGAAGGTTTCTCAAAAAACTAAACATAGAGCTACCATATGATCCAGCAATCCCACTGCTGGGTATATACTCAAAGGAAAGGAGATCAGTATATAGAAGAGATATCTGCATTTCCATGTTTGTTGAAGCACTGTTCACAATAATCAAGATTTGAAAGCAACCGAAGTGTCCATCAGCAGATGAATCAATACAAAAAATGTGGTACATATACACAACAGAGTGCAATTCAGCCATTTAAAAGAATGAGATCCTGTCATTCGTGACAAAATGGATGGAACTATGTTAAGTGAAATAAGCCAGGCATAGAAAGACAAACATTGCATTTTTTCACTTATTTTTGGGATCTAAAAATAAAAACAATTTAACTCACAGAGACAGAGAATAAATAGATGGTTACCAGGGGCTGGGAAGGGTAGTAGTGGCGGGAAGGAGGAAGAGAGGATTAATGGGTACAAGAAATTAGAAAAAAATGAGTAACAGGGTAACTATAGACAATAATAATTTTATTGTATATTTTAAATAACTAATAGTATAATTGGATTGTTTGTAACATAAAGGATAAATGGTTGAGAGGATGGATATCCCCTTCTCTATAATGTGATTATTATGCATTGCATTTTGTATCAAAACATCTCATGTGCCCTGTAAATATATCCACCTCTTATGTACCCACAAAAATTAAAAAAATTTAAAAACAGAAGTAAAAGTCATAAGTCTGAAATTGAAGCAGGCAGTATTGGAGAACCCAGCACATGAAGGGATCTTTGCCATAGTGGTTTTTGACCTATGATTTTTCTCCTAAGATAGATCCCCTAGCCAAGGAGGAAAACCAGAAGGCTATGAATCAAATGTGGATTTCCTAGCCAAGGAGAAGAGAGAGAGTTTCCTAGCCAAGGAGGAAAACCAGAGAGCTATGCACCAAATGTGAATTTCTGACCTGCCAGGATAGTTGCTACATGTGAGAAGTGTTGCCTATCACAGTTCTGAGAGCTATTAGCGAATACTATCAGCCTAGCTAAGGATGTCATGACTTAGTGACACACTATTTGCATTGTATCTCTGTGATGGTTACTTTTCTGCATCAACTTGATTGGCACCTGAGTGTACATATTAAGCACTATTTCTGGATGTATCTGTGAGGGTGTTTCCAGATGGGATTAGCATTTTAATTGGTGGACTCAATAAAGTAGAATGCTATCTCCAGTGTAGGTGGGCATCAATCAATTTGTTGAGGCCCTGAATAGAGAAAAACCGTGAAGGAAGGAGGAATTCACCCCTTTTATGCTTCCTGCCAGCCTGTTTGAGCTAGGACATCTTATCTTCCCCAGCCCTCAAGCTGAGATTTACATCAGCTTCCCTGGTTCTTGGGCCTTCAGTTTGGTCTGAATCACTCCACTGACTTTTTTGGGTCTCTAGCATGTAGACAGTAGACTGTGGGACTTCTTAGCCTTCATAACTGCATGAATCAATTCCTTGTAATAAATACCTTTCTTTCCCTCATATATTTACGTAATACATACGTGGAAACCACCATTCTACTCTCTGTTTATATGTATTTGATATTTTTAGAATCTACATATAAATTAGATCATAGTATTTGTAACTTATTTCATTTAGCATGATATTCTTCAGGTTCATCCATGCTGTCTCAAAGGGAACTATGTCCTTTTTTATGGCTGAATAATATTCTATTATGGTAATATATATACACACACACATACACACATATATGTGTATGTGTGTGTGTATCACAATTTTTATCCCATCATCCATCAGCAGACACATAGGTTGTTTCTGTGTCTTTGCTATTGTGAATATTGCTGCAATGAATATGGGAGTACCTATATTTCTTTGAAACACTGATTTTGTTTCCTTTGAATATATACGTAGAAGTAAGATTGCTGGATTATATTGCAGTTCTATTTATAATTTTTTGAGGAGCCACCATACTCTCTTCCATAATGGTTGTGCAAATTTATATTCTGCAAACACAAAAGATTCTCTTTTCTCTACATCCTTGCCAATACTTGTTATCTTTTGTCTTTTTCATAGTAGCCACTCTAACAGGTATAAGGTGATACCATATTATGATTCTGATTTGAATTTCTCTGATGATTAGTGATATTGCACATGTTTTCACATGCCTGTTGGCCATTTTTATGTCTTCTTTGGAAAATGTTGAGGTCCTTAGCCCATTTTAAAATCAGATTGTTTTGTTTTTGTTTTCGTTTTGCAATTGAGTTGCATAAGTTTCTTACATATTTTTGATATTATTATCAGGTTCAGGTTCACAAATGTTTTCTCAAGTATTCCACAGGATGCCTTTTCATTTTTTTGTTTTTGCTTTGCTATTCATAAACTTTCTAGTTTGATGTAGTTTTTCTTTATTTTTACTTTTGTTGCATATGCTTTTGATGTCATATAAAAAATCATTACTATGAGCAATGTCAAGGGGCTTTTCTTCTATGTTTTCTTTTAGGAGTTTTGCAATTTTAGGTCTTGACATTATTTTTTGTGAATAATGTATGAGAGGGGTCTAATTTCATCCTTTTTTGTGTGGATTTTGAGTTTTTCCAGTACTTTTTATTGAAGAGACTATTCTGTCCTCATTGTGTATTCACAGTGCCTTTGTTGAAAATTAGTTGACTGTATAGATGTGGGTTGATTTATGGGCTGTTGACTGTTCCATTGGTCTGTGTGCCTGTTTTTAATGCCAGTACCATACTGTTTTGATTAGTATAGCTTTGGAATATAGTTTGAAACCAGAAAGTGTGAGCCTACAGTTTTGTTCTTTTTGCTTTGGTTATTTGAAGTTTGTTGGTTACATATGGATTTCAGGATTATTTTTTCTATTTCTGTGAAAAATGCCATTGGAATTTTAAAAAGGATTGCATTGAAACTATAGGTCATTTTGGGTGATATGGACATGTTAATGATATTAGTTCTTCCAATCCATGAACATGAGAAATGTTTCCATTTATTCCATTTATTTGTGTTTTCAGTTGCTTTCATCAATATCTTGTAATTTTCAGTGTACAGATCTTTCACCTCCTTGGTTAAATTTATTTCTATGTATTTCATTATTTTTGATGCTATTATAAATGGGATTATTTTATCTATTTCTTTTTCAGATTATTTCATTGTTAATGTAGACAAATACAACTGATTTTTGTTATATTAATTTTGCTTTTTTGCAATGTTATTGAATTTGTTTATTAGTTCTAACAGTTTTTTGGTATAGTCTTTAGGGCTTTCTTTATATGAGATTATATTATCTGTACACAGAGATAATTTTAGTTTTTTTCTTTCCCATTTGTGTGCCTTTCATTTCTTTTTCTTTTTTCTTTTCTTTCTTTCTTTCTTTTCTTTTCTTCTCTCTCTTTTTTTTTTTTTTTGCCTATTTGCTTTGGTTTGGACTTCTAGTGTGATATTGAATAGAAATGATAAGAATGGGCACCCTTGTTTTGTTCCTGATTTTAGGAGAAAAGTTTTCAACTTTTTACTATTGAGCATGGTGTTAGGTGTGGGTTTGTCATATGTGGCCTGTATTATGTTGAGGTAGATTTCTTTTTCTCTTTTCTTTTACAGTGATGAACAGATTTCCTTACTGTCAGATATTCCCCAGCCTCCAATATCTAATGCCTTTTGCCTCTCTATAAAGGAAAATTTATTATACATTAGGCTACATTTCTACAAATGTTGGACCATGGAACACAGAATTCTTCAATTGTACTTGGTCATAGAACACTTTTTCTGTGAAGGAACTGTGAATATCCTGGGGAACTATTTTTTCAAAAAATTAATTTTATTTCAATAGCTTTTGAGGTACAAGTATTTTTTTTGTTAAATGAATGAACTATATAGTGGTGAATTCTAAGATTTTAGTGCACCTGTCACCTGAGTAGTGTACATTGTACCTACTGTGGAGTTTTTTTTCTTTCTGGCTTCCCTACCCTCCTTCCCTTTCTGAATCTCTAAAGTCTCTTATATCATGGTGTTTGCCTTTGTGTACTCACAGCTTAGCTCCCAGTTATAACTGAGAAAATATGATTTTTGGTTTTCCACTCCTGTGTTGCTTAGAATAATTGCCTCCACTTCCATTCATGTTGCTGCAAAAGATATTATTTCATTTCATTTCATGGCTCAGTAGTGGATTTCTTCTATACCTAATTTGTTGAGAGTTTTTATCATGAAAGGATGCTAAATTTTTTCAATTGCTTTTTTTTTTTGTGTCTCTTCTTTTAATGTACCATTGAATTTGGGTTGCTTGTATTTTGTTGAGGATTTTTGCATCTATGTTTATTATGCATATTGGCCTGTGATTTTTTTTTGTTGTTGTTAGTGTCCTTATCTGGCTTTGGTATTAGGTTATTACTCATCTTGTAAAATGAGTTTGGAAATATTCTTTCTACAATTTTTAAAGAACAATTTGTGAGGAATTGCCATTAATTCTTCTTTAAATATTTGATCGAATTCACCAGTGAAGAATCTTGTCCTAGGCTTTTCTTTGTTGGGAGGTTTTTAATTACTGATCCAGTCCCCTTATTTATATTTTTGATCTGTTAAGATTTTCTATTTCTTCATGATTCAGTACTGGTACATCGTATGTTTCTAGGAATTTATGCAGTTCTTCTAAGTTATCCAATTTGCTGGCATATAATTGTTCATAGTAGTCTTTTATGATTTTTTGTATTTCTGTGATAGCAGTTGTAATGTCTTCACTTCTTTCATTTATAATTTTACGTATTTGAGTTTTCTCTCTTTTTTTCTTGATTAGTCTAGCTAAAGGTTTGTTGATTTTTAAAAATCTTTTCAAAAAACCAACTCTTAGTTTTCTTGATCGTTTGCATTGTTTTTCTATTCTCTATTTTGTTTCTTTGGTTTTTCTTTGTTGTTTCCTTCTTTTTGATAAGTGGTTTTTGATACATGGGTTTAGATTATGCTTTTTCTAGTTCCTTAATGTGTAAACTTAGTTTGTTCATTTGAAACCTTTATTTTTTCTTAATGTAGACATTTATAACTATGAACTTTCCTGTCAGTACTGACTGCTTTTGCTGAATCCCATGTTTTCAGATATTGCATTTACCTTTTCATTTGTCTCGAGATACTTTTTTACTTCCTTATTTATTTCCTCTTTGGCTCATTGATTGTTCCAGGAGTGTATTATTTAATTTCCATGTATCTGTAAATTTTCTAATTTTTCTCACATTTTTGATTTCCAGTTTTATACTATTGGAGTCAGAAAAGATACTTGATATAATTTCAATATTCCTAAATTTGTTAACAGTTACTTTGTGACTTAGTGATCAATCCTGGAGAATGTTTTATGTGTGCTTGAGAAGAATGTATACTCTTCTGCTGTTGGGTGGAATGTTCTATATATGTCTGTTAGGTCCATTTGGTCTAAGTATTGTTCAAATACGGTAGTTCCTTATTGATTTTCTGTTTGGATTGTCTATCCACTGTTGAAAGTGGAGTATTAAAGTCACCTACTATTACTGTTTTGCTGTTTATTTTTCCCATTAGTTCTGTTAATATTTGCTTTATGCACCCAGTGTTGAGTAAATAAATATTTACAATTTTATATCTTTTTGATGAATTGGCTTCTTTATCATTATATAATAATTTTCTTTGTCTCTTGTAACAGTTTTTGAAAATGTCTCTTTGTCTGATATAAGTATAACCACCCCTGTTCTCTTTTGGTTACCATTTGCATGGAATATCTTTTCTCATTCATTCACTTTCAGTCTTTGTGTGTCCTTATAGCTACTGTGGGTCTTCTGCATGCAGAATCTTGTTTCTTTGGTTTTTCTTTGAGACTGATTCTTGCTCTGTAGCCTAGGCTGGAGTGCAGTGGTGCAATCTTGGCTCACTGCAGCCTCCGCCTCCTGGGTTCTCCTGCCTCTGGAGTAGCTGGGACTACAGGTAAGCACCACCATGCTTGGCTAATTTTTGTATTTTTAATAGAGATGGGGTTTTAGATTATTTGGCTTTAGTTGAGCTACCAGATGATTAAAGTCACATGAATAACAATGAATAACAGTGGCCAAGACCAATGGAAGTGCCTAGCTAACTCTCACCCAAGTTGTTACACATAGATTTGTGAGAAAATGATTGTTTTAAGCCACTAAGTCTGGAGGTAGTTATGTGGAAGTAGATAAATAATACACTATATTTAGAAGTTTTTCCAGTTATATAGTTAAAGCAATATTTTAATCAGTTGACCATCTATTTAATTCCCAGTTACCTCATGTTTTGTTAGGTGATGTCATAAATCATTGTGGATCAATCAGAGTGACACTTCTGTTGTCACTCTGATTCTATAGCCGGCTATGGTAATTTCTACAACTTGTCTTTGATGATTAGGTACTGCCATCTAATTCTGGCTAAACTGGGAACACATTACAGTGACTGAGATAATTTCAGTGGCTAAATCTTTCACTGTCAATCCCAACAATTTGCTTTCACTAATTCATATCTTAATGTCTAATTAAGGTAGTATTCTGTGGGCCTTTCCAGGAAAGAAAGAGGCCAGGTGAGTTGGAACAGATTTTGTGCTTGCCTCCTTGGGGCATAATGGGATCCAATCCTAATGATAATTCTAGAGGCAATTTAATATAGTACATAATAAATCCCCTTCTAAATTCTTATCTCTCTTAGCCTTTGGCCACACAATTCTGACATCTCATTGAACTGAAGAATGTAGTTTAATGGTTTTTAGTGTATTCACGAATATGTGTAAACTGTCACACCACAGTCAATGATAAAGCATTTTTATCACCTCAAAAGAAATCTCATACCCATCAGCAGTGACTAACCAGTCCTCCCAGTCATAGGAAACCTTATCTACTTTCTCTCTATATACTTTGCCTATTCTGGAACATTCATATAAGTGGAATTATACAATATATGGTCTTTTATAACTAGTTTTTTCATTCAGTATAATGTTTTCAAGTTTCATCTATGTTGTAGCATGTATCAGAACTTCATTTTTAAAAAATTTTTTGAGATAGAGTTTCACTCCTGTCATCCAGGCTGGAGTGCGATGGTACAATCTTGGCTCACTGCAACCTCTCCCTTTCAAGTTACTCTCCTGCCTCAGCCTCCTGAGTAGCTGGGATTACAGGTGCCCGCCACCACATCTGGCTACTTTTTGTATTTTTAGTAGAGTCAGGGTTTCACCATGTTGGCCAGGCTGGTCTTGAACTCCTGACCTCAGGTGATCCATCCGCCTTGGCCTCCCAAAGTGTTGGGATTACAGGCGTGAGCCACCATGCCCAGCCCAGAACTTCATTTTTAATGGCCGAATAATATTCTATTGCGTGGATATATAACATTTATCTATTCAGTAGTAGGGTTTTTTTTTGTTTATTTGAGACAGGGTCTCACTCTGTCACCCAGACTAGAGAGCAACATGATAAACATTTCTCACTGCAGCCTCGACCTCCCAGGCTTAAGTGATCTCTCACCTTAGCCTCTGAGTAGCTGAGACTACAGGTATGCACCACAATGCCCAGCTAATTTTTGTATTTTTTGTAGAGATGGAGTTTCACCATGTTGCTCAGGCTGTTCTCGAATTCCTTGGCTCAAGAAATCTGCCCATTTTGGCCTCCCAAAGTGCTGGGATTACAGGCGTGAGCACCATGCCTGACTCTTTTCAGTAGTTGATGGACATTTAAGTTGTTTCTATTTTTTTCGCTAATGCTGCTATAAACATTTGTGTACAAGTTTTCTATGGACATTTTCAATTCTTTCTGTGTATATTTAGGAGTGGAATTACTGGGTCTTATGGTAACATGGTAACATTATCTATACCTTCTGTAATGACTAGTGAGGTTGCATATCTTTTCATGAAATTATTGGATATTTGTTTATATCATATATATATATATATATTATTTTTTTTGAGGCAGTCTTGCTCTGTTGCCCAGGCTGGTGTGCAGTGGCAAAATCTCAGCTAGCTGTAACCTCCACCTCCTGAGCTGGGATTACAGGCATGTGATACTGCATCCAGCTAATTTTTGTTTTTTTTTTTTTTTTTGTAGGGCTACTCTCTCGATACTCTGTACTTTTGTTTGCAGCACTTATGAGAATAGCAATTAATTTTCTGCAGAATTATTTCTTAGCTGTGTGTATTTAATGTTTGTCTCCCTGCCAGACTACGACTTCCTCAAAGGCAGTCTTTCTTGTTCACTATGGTGTCCTCCACTGTACCATGCAAAATGCCTATGATGCAAGAAGTTATCAAATATTTGCTGAAAGGAACCTCAGATCCTTAAGCCAAATGATAAATTAATAATACGTATCAGGAGATAATCTCATTGGATAAATATTAGAAGTTTTTACAGGAGCAAACTAGAAAAGAAGTAAATGATAGAGGTGCATTCCATGGAAATCGAGGGTGCGGTAGGGATGTAAACATCTGGGGTTGAAGTCAAAGTGGCCCAAGCCTTAAGTATGTTATTGACATTTACCCAGCATTCCTTTATCTCCTCAAGCAGATCCACTTTGAAATAATCAGGACTCCTTTTGTTTCGCTTCTCTCCATGCTCAATAAGACCTATGTAATTCTGATTATTTGCTTGACTCGCTGAAGGTGAACATTGATGAATGACCTAAGCACAAAGATGTTTAGTAAAACCCAGGTCCTTTGATGATTATTGGCAAAGCAAGACAGGGTCCTAAGAGAGTTCCCAAGGAAATCAGTAGGTATCTCCCAAGACAAGTTATTAGGTTGGTTCAATAGTAATTGTGATTTCTGCCAATAAAAGTAATTGCAAATTAAAAGTAGTGGCAAAAACCGAGATTACTTTTGTACCAACCTAATAGTTTGTGTGGAGGGCAAACGGCTGCAATTCTGCTCCCAACTCACATGCACGGGAACTGGAGCAAGGGAACAGGTGGTGGCACATAACGTGTATATTTATATAAAAGCTTTAAATGAAGAAACTAGTAAACAAGATATGTTATGTCTCCTATTTTGACAAACTTTATTTATTTTAAAAAATTTTTCATTTTATGTATTTATTATACTTTCAAGTTCTGGGGCACACATGCAGAATGTGCAGGTTTGTTACATGGGTATACATGTGCCATGGTGGTTTGCTGCATCATCACCCTGTTATCTACATTAGTTATTTCTCCTAATGCTATCCCTCCCCAATCCCCCCATCCCCTGCTATCCCTCCTCTAGTCACCCCACCCACCAACAGGCCCCAGTGTGTGATGTTCCCTTCCCTGTGTCCATGTGTTCTCATTTTTCAACACCCATTTATGAGTGAGAACATGTGATGTTTGGTTTTCTGTTCTTTGTCAGACAAACTAACTTTCATAATGAGATAGAAAGATAGATTTTAATCTAGAATTCTAGAAAGATAGATTTTAATCTAGAATTCTCAGAGTCCTGGGAATTTCACACTGGAACACTGCATTGTGTTGAGAGCTGCCATCTGTCTCCACTCTACTACCCTCCCCTGGTCCATGGCCAAATCCCTCCTCTTTCTAACCCCACTCTGACTTGCATTGTAGAGGTCCTCGAGTGTACATGTGTAGACACTCCAGGTGTTGTGTCCAAGCTCCATTCATATTTCCAGCAGACAACTGCCCCTTGGCCAGCATTAGGCCCAGGGCTATATACGCCTGAGAGAACCAACTCAGGGAAGGGGCTCAAGCAGTCCTTGGATGTAAGTTCAAGGCCATTTAGGCAGGAAATTATGAAGGCTTGGGATTTGGATGGCATGTTCCCTTGTTTCAACACGTTTCTTGTGCCCAGAGAAGAACATGACAAAGAAGTTCAGAGTGAAGCCCTCTTAACACACGGGTCCCTGAGCAAAGGCTCTTCCTTCGCATATCTGAGGGTGATTCAAAGTAGTATGGTAGCAAACTGATTTATTCCATCTCTTTTTTTCTGTTATAATATGTAGGTGTGTAGAAGAAGCTAAAATTGGGAGGGAGGTGTGAAATGTTTCATTGGGTGAAGGAATTTTTATTTTATTTCTTGTATCTCTTATGGGAAGACTTTGTTTAGACTGCTGATTCTAGAACTTGGCCCAATGTCATGCTAGTTGTACTGGTCTCTGTTTTCTTTTAGGTCATTGCAGATTCTCAAAAGATAATGACTAGTAGCACAGATAACGTACATGTTTTTCAGGGTTTATATTAGAGATGTTGGAAGTCTCAGGAGACTATATGATGAGAAATAGGATTTGGATTTATGGTTTTACTCCTTATTGATCCATCAAAGATGTCATTTATTGAGTAGCCCCAGGCACATCTGATTTTTTATTTAAAATCATGATGTTACATTTCAGGTCAAAGGATGCTGAGAAGTTATCATGTAGGTGTTTTCAAAAAAAAACACCAGAAAGATCTAATATAAAACAGATAGAAATAAAATGAAAATAATTGAAGGCAAATTGGAGATCTGCCCTCCTTGCCTCATCAGCAGTCCTGAGGACTTCTGCTCAGAGTTTCTCAAAGTATGAGCCTCCAGGAATCACCTGCGGGCAGTCATTAAAAATGCAGATTCCTGGGTCTTGACTCACTGAGTTAGACTGTGAGAATTTAATTGTTTGACAAGACCCTGCAGTGACTTATATGCGTTCTTACACTTCCAACTACAACAGATCTCACTGGACTAGATTGGGGTTAGTATACACATATTTTTAAAGTGTTCCAGATAATTTTGAAAATTAATCTAATATTTGGGAGCTATTGAAATAAATACTTTCTAAAGTGACAATGTCTGAAGGAGTGGTTCTCAAAGTATGATCCTAGGGCCAGCAGCATCAGCAGCACCTGAAAACTTTCAGAAATGTAAATTCTCGGCCCTCCCACTCCCAGGCCTGAATAAGAATCTCCAGAACATGGCCCAGCTATCGGTGTATTAACAAGTTCTGTAGGTTTGGAGTGCCTGAAGAAGTCACAGTTCTCAAAGATTGGTCAGTGACATTTTATTTGCAGTCCTGATATTGGTTCTGGAGTGATCAAGAGAATGTCAAGTTTCAGCAGGTAGAAAAAAATCTTTCTGTGAATATAAAAATAGTCATTTTTATAAATAGTTTTTATTTTATTCTTTATACTTTCTGTATTTTTCAAATATTAAACAATTTAGATTGGCAAAAACAATACAATTCTGGAAAATATAAGCCATTGACAAAAAGCGATTTGTAAATGTAGTCAGCTGGGTGTGGCAGTGGGTATAAAAGTATCCAAGGCAGGGCAGCCGCTTCCAATTGCCTGAATTTTTCAGGGGTCATTAGTTGGCTGCTGACGTCATGAAGGATTTTGTGGTGTTGCAATCGTCTTTGCTTTTGTGCATGATTTTGACTCTTTCTGAGCAAAAGTCAGGTACGAGTGACCCTTATATTTTGTTTAAAGGCATGGTTTCTTAATGGTTGTGGGCCTTTTACTGTTTGTTGTTTTGAGTAGAAGTGACTTTCCGATATAGTTTTCTGACTTCTGTAGTGGCATTGCTTCCTCTTGTTTGTTCTCTACCACCCATAAAGCAAATGACTGATCTCGTTTATCCTAATGCTTGGGAGAGAGCTAGTTTTCATTATTCCTCTGGATTTAGGTGTTTTCTGTTGCGTTTGGTCACCCCATTCACCCTTCCTGTGGAAAAATATTTCTCTATTTAAGGTTTCAACTTGATCTCCCGCCTCCCACCCTGATCTCCCACTCGTAATCCTGCTGCCTGCCTCCTGTCCCGCCCTGTTGCCTCCTAAGTGATCATGAGTTAATGATCATAAATCAGGTTGTGAAAGCTCTTCATTCTTTCTCCTCTCATTTCTTATTCTTCCTAAGTCATAAAGTTGTTATCATTAATATTGTTTTATTTGTATTCCACTTACTTTTTCCTTGTGTCCTACCCACCTGCAGCTTATTTTACAGTAATCTTCTCATCTAAACTATATGTTTTTTCTTTATTTAAAAACTTACTCGATAGAAATGCCACATATAAAATAAATGTAATTTTGTTATTTCTAGTATTTTTTTATCATGAAAATACAGTGATGAATCATTTGTTTAGACAAAAACATGTTTTTGTCTGAGTTAATGACAGTTAATGTCTGAGTTAATTGTCTAGAGTTAATGGACACGAGTGAGGAAATGCTGTTGAAACACCACAGCTGTGAATGTTTTGAGTTGGCAGACTCACCAGACGTGAATAGGTTTTAATCTGAGACGATCTTCCTTTTGCGTCATAGAAGGATGCAGCGTGGAGACATAGCAGGTGCAGCTTTTTATCTTATTAGCAGGTCTAGCAAATGCTCAAGGGTACAGTTTTCTTTGTCTCTTCACCCACACGGGTTGTAGATATCTGCCAGGGATGAGAATAGGAGGCCATAGAAGCTGCAGCTTCAGTGCCCTATCAGTCATTTACACAAGCCTAATTATGTAAACTCAAGCCAGCTTGAGGCTCCTCCAATCCAGAAAGCAAAAGAAGCAGAGACAGCATCCCACATTTAGCTTACTGTTGAACTTTTTTTTTTTATTGCATTATAGATTTTGGGGTACATGTGCAGAACGTGCAAGATAGTTGCATAGGTACACACATGGCAGTGTGTTTTGCTGCCTTCCTCCCCTTCACCCACACTTGGCATTCATCCCCAGGCTATCCCTTCCCAGCCCCCCCCCCCGCTATCCCTCCCCCATTCCCCCCAATAGACCCCAGTGTGTAGTAGACCCCCTCTCCGTGTCCATGTGTTCTCATTTTTCTCACCCACCTATGAGTGAGTATATGTGGTATTTCTTTTTCTGTTCTTGTGTCAGTTTGCTGAGAATGATGTTCTCCAGATTCATCCATGTTGAACTTTTAAGGAAACAGTACTAGAAGTGTGGGGAAGACAGAGGTTGTCTCTAGATAGGCTTAAATAGGACTGATCCTCTATTTATAATTTTACCATTTCATCTCAATGATCATATTGTATCTCTCAAGGATATTTTACAGTAGTATCTTTTTTAAAAAATATGCTATGTTCAAACTTTCTTTTGGTGTCCTCTAGCATAAAGTTTCTATCTAAATATTTTTAAAAAATATTTTTCAACAGTGTCAGTAGGATGTACTTCCTCTATGTTCTGGGTTGTGGCTGAACCAACTTTGCTTGGTCAAGGTCATATTTCGCATTCTGATGAAGTGTCTCTAGGAACTGGCTGTCCTATAACCAATGTAACTGCGAAGGGATATGAGTTTAATTACCCTGTCACTGAGTGTGGGATTCAGAAAGGTAAGAGCTGTGAGCATTTCAAATAATAAACTAACCTGTCGATTGTACCTTGCGGTAGCACTGTGTGTACTGTCAGTGTGAGATATTTTTATGGCACTTGAATTTGGTATTTTGAGGATAGGAAAACCAGTGGGAAGCTTGATTTGGCCATGAAATATAATGGCTCATGGCCATTGTGGAGAATACTTCCACATACATATATATTATTATAACTTTCCATGCACTCTCTTCTTCGTCTTCTTTTTTTTTTTTTTTTTCTTTTTTTTGAGACAAAATCTTACTCTGTCACCCAGGCTGGAATTCAGTGGCACGATCTCGGCTCACTGCAACCTCTGCCTCCTGGGTTCAAGTGATTCTCCTGCCTCAGCCTCCCTAGTAGCTGGGATTATAGGCAACTGCCACTGTGCCTGGCTAATTTTTTGTTTATATTTTTAGTAGAGACAGGATTTTACCATGTTAGCCAGGCTGTTTTTGAACTCCTGACCTCATTCCACCTTTTTCAGTTTCCCAAAGTGCTGGGATTCCAAGCACTTGTAAATCTTTTTTAGTTCTTACATCCCCTAAAGTCTATAAGCACTGTAAAGCAGCCATTGTTCCCAGTTTTCACAGTAAGTAACTGAGGCTAAAGTGGGTAAACATTTACCACAGATTATACATCTGTCCAACAGATATATAACTGAAACTTGCATGTTGGTAAATTAGGATTTACAATTCTCCCTTCAAAGAAGAAGGCAATGAAATAAAGTGGGTAATAACAGAGGTAGACTTCACTAGGAAAATCGGAGGAAAAAAAATCTGAGGCGATTTGAGGTTAAGGTGGATTTGCTAGTATGTTGTTTTTAATTTTTACATCTATGTCTATGAATGAGATTGGTCTATAACTCATTCTTTCTCATATTGCTCCTTGTCAAGTTTTGAAACAGTTTAGTTAAGACTGGAATTTTTTGATCCTTGAATGCTCAGTAGAATTTGGCGATAAAATCTTCTCTATCTTTTGTTTTTCTCTGTGGTTTTATCACTGGAGTGAAGTTGAATCTAGGTGATTAAGGCAATCAAATTAGGGAGGAAGAGAGCCAGGATTTTCTGACAGCAACGTACAGACTATTCCACATGAACCTTTGATGGAGGATGAAAATTGGACTCTGCATTCAGCATGCAGTGGTTTTACAATGTGAAAAAAGTAGCATATTTTGGGAGGCTGAGGCTGGTGGATCACCTGAGGTCAGGAGTTCGAGACCAGCCTGGCCAACATGGTGAAACCCTGTCTCTATTAAAAATACAAAAATTAGTCAAGTGTGGTGGCAGGTGCCTATAATCCCAGCAACTCAGGAGGCTGAGGCAGGGAGAAGAATTGCTTGAACCTGGGAGGCGGAAGTTGCAGTGAGCTGAGATTGTGCCAGTACGCTCCAGCCTGCATGACAGAACAAGACTACATCTAAAAAAAAAAAAAGTAGTATATTTATAGGAAAATTAAGTGGTGAATAACCACACTCTCCATTTAGAGGTATGTATGTCCTATACAAACAATTCTGATTTCTTCCATATGCTGTTTCACATCTACAAAACTTATTAATTTAACTTTACATGGAAGTTTACAGATTTCTAATTTCTTTGGCCTTAGTAGTTTTTCCCATATTTCAAAGTGTGACTTATTATGGATATACAGAAATCATTACAAAGGCCAAAGGATTAATAACCTGACTTTACTAAGTCTGTACAACTAAATATGAGACACCAGGAGAGGCAGAGACGTCAACCACAATGTTATTACAGGAGCCACAAACTATGAAGTAAAATAACCAATGAGAGCTGTAGGTTTCTTTTGAAGGCCTTTTTCCCCCTATGGCATGAAAACCATTTCTAAAGTTTTCAGGGTCTTATAAGACCCCATTGAAATTACCCTTTAAAGGGCAGATTGTATATGGAACAATTTGGTTAATGTTTAAAACGTTCCTAAGTTTCTGTAGTATACAAAAAACAATGTTAATATTCACATGAGTAATTTGATTTAATAACTTATCAAATCAGGTTCTTTCAAGGAGTTTTGATGCAAAGGATCTCTCTCTACCTTGGTGGCGTCATTTCTTTCTTAGGTTTTTAATTTATTATAAAGATTTTCCATTTAAAGGGCAGGATCTAGAATTTCAACCATATTAAAAACAAAATGAAGGGCTGTAGCACTCAGTCTTAAGTAGCAGGCATTGATTAGGAAAGAATTAAACATTTAAGCACACAATACAGTGGTTTTTAGTACATTGAAAAAGTTGTGCAACCATCACTGCTATCTAATTCCAGGATATTTTAATCACCTCTCAAAAAAATGCACCCATACCTATTAGCAGTCACTCCACTGCCTCTTCTCCCCTACTTATAGGCAACCACGAGTCTAATTTCTGTTTCTATAGATTTGAATACTCTGGATATGTCATATAAATTCAATCACACAATATGTGGCCTTTCATGATGTTTGCTTAGCATGTTTTCAAAGTTTATATCATAGCAAATCTCAATATTGTGTTTCTTTTTATGGCTGAATAATTGTTTTTACTTTTTGTCTGTTACTGCTATACATTTGTGTACATGTTTATGTGTGAACGTATGTTTTCGGTTGTGTTGCATAAATATCTAGAACTGAAATTTCTGGCTCATATAGTAACTCTGTTTAATTTTTTGGAGTTGCATAGTCTTTTATTTTTCTAAAGATGATGAGTCTTTGGCTGGATGTCTTCAATAAAAGGTCTAGCAATCAAAGTTAATAATTTATTTGTCCCAACTCCAACTCTTTTGTGGGAACAACTCTTCATTCTATTGTTTGGTTTCTTCCTTTAGCGCCCACCCAAAATACCAGTTTTAATGCTCACAGGATCAAAGCAAAACACTGAAACACCAGAGTTGTTTTAAATGAGTAGATTTTTTAAACAGCCAATTTGGACACCTGTTCCTTGGAACTTATTTTTGCTTCAGCTTTAGTTCTTTGAGAAATGCAGGAATTCTTTTCACCAAAGTATCAGCCTGATCCAAGAATGTTGAAAAGTTAGCTGCCATTGCTACCTCCAACCTCTAAAGAAACCTAAAAACCTTAGAAGATTAAATGTAGTAAAATGTAAACAGGAACTATAATGTACAAGCCATTTGAGAACTATAATTGTGCAGAATTTACCCATTTTTCAAATTATTTTTCTGAGTGAATAGAATATTTGTGAAACAAAATATATGGTGCTTAGAAGAGTGGTTAAATGATGGGTTAGCTTTAGTACAAAACTTTTTCTGTCTTAGTTGGGCGCAGTGGTTCACCCCTACAATTCCAGCACTGTGGGAGACCGAGGTGGGTGGATCACCTGAGGTCAGGAGACCAGCCTGGTCAACATGGTGAAAACTCGTCTCTACTAAAAATACAAAAATTAGCCAGGAATGGTGGCGGGCACCTGTAGAGCTGCTACTTCAAAGACTGAGGCAGGAGAATTGCTGGAACCCAGAAGGTGGAGGTTGCAGTGAGCTGAGATCACCCTACTACACTCCAGCCTGGGCAATGAGACTCCATCTCAAAACAACAACAACAAAATAGAAAACTTTTTCTGTCTTAAGAAAGACAGGGGACTGCACAATCATCCTGCCAGGTAGATCCTCTTATCCCCATTGTACAGAAGAGGAAAATGAAGTTCAAAAAGATTAAGTAACCTTCCAAAGATCACACAGCCGTGACTGCCAGTCTCTTCCTGGACACTGCAAACTTAGCTACTTCTAAAAGAAGATAATTTTAAATTGAATACTAATTGTTATCCACAAAATGAAAACATTATTGTGATTTTGTGAAACAAAATATTTCTCAGATAATGGTTTTATAGAGAGGTTTAAAAAAACCAAAGTTAAGGATTCTGGATTCATATATAAGGATTTGGATTCTTTTTCAAATATAAAACACTCCTAATATTCTTGGTTCACTATTCAGAGGAAGGGAAGAATCTTGCAGTGGCTCAAATAACAAACAGCAATTTAATTCCTGGGTATATATGCAAAAGAATTAAAAACAGACATTTAAACAAATATACCTGCACATATGTTCCGGAAATGAAAAGGAGAGGGCAAAGAGAGACACAGAAGAGAACCACTGCAGCTGCTGCCAGGATCCAGCTGAACTTGAGATCGTTTTATTAATTTTATTTTCAAGTTGTTCATTGCTAGTGTAGAGAAATAGAATTAATTTCTATCTATTGATCTTGTCTCTTATAACATTATTGAGCATGCTTATTAGTTGTAATAGTTTTTTTGGGGTGGATATCTTATGATTTTCTATATACAAGATCATGTCTTATTTATTTATTTAAAGATGGAGTCTTACTCTGTTTCCCAGGCTGGAGTGCAATGGTGCAAACTCAGCTCACTGCAACCTCCACCTCCTGGGTTCAAGCAATTCTGCTGCCTCAAGGCTCCCAAGTAGCTGGGACTACAGATGTACACCACCATGTCCTGCTGTATCTTTTTATTTTTAGTAGAGACCGGATTTCACCATGTTGGCCAGGCTGGTCTTGAACTCCTGACCTGAAGTGATCTGCCTGCCTTGGCCTCCCAAAGTGATGGGGTTACAGGCATGAGCCGCTGTGCTAGGCCTCATGTCATTTTTAAATAGAGATAGTTTCACATCTTCCTTTCCAATCTGGATAATTTTTGTTTTATCTTCTTGCCTAATTTCCCTGGCTAGAACCTGCAGTACAATATTGGATGCAAGTAGTGAGAGTGAACATCTTTGTATTATTTTTGATTATAAGGGAAAAGCTTTCAGTCTTTCATTGTTAATGATACTGGCTGTGGGATTTTCACAGGTACTCTTTATCAGGTTGAGAAAGTACCCCTTTGCCTTTCATTGTAGAGAGTTTTTTTTTTTCCATCACAAATCATATTGAATTTTACATCTTTTCCCCCTGAAGCTATTGAGATGATCATATGGGTTTTGCCCTTTCTTCTATTAATATGGTGTATTACACTGATTTTTGTATGTGGAGCCAACATATGCTTTTCCTGGGATAAATCCCATTTAGTCATAGTGCTTAATCCTTTTTATAGTTGCTGGATATGGTATGTTAACGTTTTGCTGAGGTTTTTATTTTTTTGTTGGTGGGGGGAGTGGTTAGACAATGGTTTCTTTCTTTTTTTTTTCTTCAACTTTAAGTTCAGGGGCAAATGTGCATTATGTACAGGTTTGATACATAGGTAAACATGTGCCATGATGGTTTGCGGCACAGATCATCCCATCACTTAGGTATGAAGTCCAGCATGCATTAGCTATGGACTGATGTTCTCCCCCACTATATCCCTGACAGGCCCCAGTGTATGTTGCTGTCCCCCATGTGTTCTCATCATTCAGCTCCCACTTATAAGTGAAACATGTGGTATTTGGTTTTCTGTTTCTGCATTAGTTTGTGGAGGATAATGGCTTCCAATTCCATCCATGTCTCAGCAAAGGACACAATCTTGTTTCTTTTTATGGCTGCATAATATTCCACGGTGCATATGTACCACTGTTTCTTTATCCAATCTATCATTGATGGGTATTTGGGTTGGAATTTTTTATATGTACATTCATAAGGTACATTGATCCGTAGTTTCTTTTTGTGATGGCTTTGGTTTTGTTATCAGGGTAATACATCATAGAATGAGTTGAATAATGAGCTCTCTTCTATTTCTTTTTTAAAAAAATTTATTTATTTTTTTTAAATTTTGTTTTAAGTTCCAGGGCACATGTGCTGGATGTACAGGTTTGTTACATAGGTAAATATGTGCCATGGTGGTTTACTGCAACTGTCAATCCATCACCTAGGTATCCAGTCCAGCATGCACTAGCTATTTTTCCTAATGCTCTACTCCCCCACCCTCCCCTGACAAGCCCCTGTGTGTATTGTTCCCCTCCCTATGTTCATGTGTTTTCGTTGTTCAGCTCCCACTTATAAGTGAGAACATGCAGTGTTTTCTTTTCTGTTCCTGTGTTAGCTTGCTGGGAATAATGGTTTGCAGCTTCATCTAAGCCCCTGCAAAGGACATGATCTCATTCATTTTCACAGCTGCATAGTATTCCATGGTATATATGTACCACATTTTCTTTATCCAGTCTATCATTGATGAGCATTTGGGTTGATTTCATGTCTTTGCTATTGTGAATAGTGCTACAATGAATATACACATGCATGTATCCTTGTAATCCAGTGATTTATATTTTTTTGGGTATATACCCAGTAATGGGATTGTTTGGTCAAATGGTATTCCCAGTTCTAAATCTTTGAGGAATCACCATACTGCCTTCCACAATGGTGGAACTAATTTACATTCCCACCAATAGTGTAAAAGAGTTCCTATTTCTCTGCAACCTTGCCAGCATCTGTTGTTTCTTGACTTTTTAATAATCGCCATTCTGACTGGTAGGAGATAGTATCTCATTGTGGTTTTAACTGGCATTTCCCTAATGATCAGTGATTTTGAGCTTTTTTTCATGTTTGCTGGCCATATGTATGTCTATTTTGAGAAGTGTCTGTTCATGTCCTTTGTCCACTTTTTTTTTGAGACAGAGTCTTGCTCTGTTGTCCAGGCTGGAGTGCTGGAGTGCAGTGGCATAATCTTGGGTCACTGCAACCTCTGCCTCCCAGGTTCAAACAATTCTGCTGCCTCAGCCTCCTGAGTAACTGGGAATACAGGCATGTGCCACTATGCCTGGCTAATTTTTTTTTTTGTATTTTTAGTAGAGAACAGGTTTCACCATGGTGGTCTTGAACCCCTGCCCTCAGGCTGGTCTTGAACCCCTGCCCTTAAGTGATCCATCTGCCTCAGCCTCCCAAAGTGCTGGGATTACAGGCATAAAGCACCATACCCCTTTGCCCACTTTTTAATGGGGTTGTTTGTTTTTTTCCTGTAAACTTACTTAAGTTTCTTATAGAGTCTGTGTATTAGACCTTTGTCAGATGGATAGATTGCAAACATTTTCTCCCATTCTGTAAGTTGTCTGTTTGCTCTGACGATAGTCTCTTTTGCAGTGAAGAAGCTCTTTAGTTTAATTAGATTCCATTTGTCAATTTTTTGCTTTTGTTACAACTGGTTTTGGCGATTTCATCATAAAATCTTTGTGCATGCCTATGTTCTGAATGGTATTGCCTAGATTTTCTTCTAGGTTTTCTGTAGTTTTGGATTTTACATTTAAGTCTTTAATCCATCTTGAGTTAGTTTTTGTATAGGCATAAGGAAGGGATCCAGTTTTAATTTTATGCATATGACTAGCCAGTTCTCCCAGCACCATTATTAAATAGTGAATCCTTACCCCATTGCTTGTTTTTGTTAGGGTTGTCAATGATCTGATGGTTGTAGATGTGTGGTTTTATTTATGAGTTCTCCATTTTGTTTCATTGGTCTATGTGCCCATTTTTGCACTGGTACCATGCTATTTTGATTACTATACCCTTGTAGTATAGTTTGAAATTGGGTACCATGAGGACTCCAGCTTTGTTTTTTAGCTTGGATTGTCCTGGCTGTATGAGCTCTTTTTTGGTTCCATATCATTAAAAAAAATTTTTTTTCTAATTCTGTCAAGAATATCAGTGGTACTTTAATGGGAATAACACTGAATCTAGAAATTGCTTTGGGCAGTATGGCCATTTTCACGATATTTGTTCTTCCTATCCAAGAGCATAGAATGTTTTTCCATCTATCTCTGTCCTCTCTGATTTCCTTGAGTAGTGGTTTGTAGTTCTCCTTGAAGTCCTTTACTTCCCTTGTTGGATGTATTCCTAGGTATTTTATTCTCTTTGTGGCAATTGTGAATGGGAGTTTATTCAGGATTTGGCTCTCTGCTTGTCTGTTGTTGGTGTGTAGGAATGCTTGTGATTTTTTCACATTAATTTTGTATCCTGAGACTTTCCTGAAGTTCTTTATCAGCATAAGAAGCTTTTGGGCTGAGTCCATGGGGTTTTCTAGATCACATGATCTGCAAACAAAGACAATTTGACTTTCTCTCTTTCTATGTGAACACCATTTATTTCTTTCTTTTGCCTGATTTCTCTGGCCAGAACTTCCAGCTATGTTGAATAAGAGTGGTAAGAGAGGGCATCCTTGCCTTGTGCCAGTTTTCAAGGGGAATGGTTACAGCTTTTGCCCATTTGTTATGATATTGGTTGTGGTTTGTCATAAATGGCTCTTATTGTTTTTAGGTATGTTCCTTCAATATCTAGTTTATTGAGAGTTTTAAAAATGAAAGGGTATTGAATTTTGTCAAAGGCCTTCTCTGTATCTACTGATATAATCATGTGGTTTTTGTATTTGGTTCTGTTTATGCGATGGATTATGTTTATGGATTTGCATATGTTGAACCAGCATTGCATCTCAGGGATGAAGATGACTTGATTGTAATGGGTAAGTTTTTTGATGTACTGCTGGATTTGGTTTGCCAGTATTTT
Organism: Saguinus oedipus; assembly: GCA_031835075.1. Lineage (NCBI taxonomy): Eukaryota > Metazoa > Chordata > Mammalia > Primates > Cebidae > Saguinus > Saguinus oedipus. Next base: position 57,832,982 of record CM063178.1, on the reverse strand, counting down.
ATTGAGGATTTTTTGCATTAATGTTCATTAGGGATACTGGCCTGAAGTTTTCGTTTCGTGTTGTATTTCTGTCAGGTTTTGGTATCAGAATGATGCTGGCTTATAACCTGAGTTAGGGAGGAGTTCCTTATTTTCAGTGGTTTGGATAGTTTCAGAGTAAATGGTACCGGCTTCTCTTTGCATCTCTGGTAAAATTCAGGTGTAAATACAACTGGTCCTGGGCATTTTTTTTTTTTTTGGTTGTTAGGCTATCTATTACTGCCTCAATTTCAGAACTTGTTATTGGTCTATTCAGGGATCGAACTTCCTGGTTCAGTCTTGGGAGAGTATATGTGTTCTGGAGTTTATCCATTTTTTTTCTAGATTTTCTAGTTTATTTGCCTAGAGGTGTTTATGGTATTCTCTGATGGTTGTTTGTATTTCTGTGGGGTCAGTGGTAGTATCCCCCTTACCATTTCTGATTGTGTTTATGTGAATCTTCTGTCTTTTCTTCTTCAATAGTCTAGCTAGTGGTCTGTCTATTTTATTGATTTTTTTTTTTTTCAAAAAAGCAGCTCCTAGATTCATTGATTTTTTTGAAGCGTTTTTTTTCATGTCTCTATCTTCTTCAGTTCTGCTCTGAGCTTGGCTGTTTCTTGTGTCTTGCTAGCTCTGTGGTTTGCTTGCTCTTGTTTCTCTAGCTCTTTTTAGTTTTGACGTTAGGGTGTTTCTAGCTTTTTCATGTGAGCATTTAGTGCTATAAATTTCCTTTTTAACACTGCTTTAGCTGCATTCTAGGGATTCTGATACATTGTCTCTTTGTTCTCATTAGTTTCAAAGAACTTGATTTCTGCCTTAATTTCATAATTTACCCAGAAGTCATTCAGGAGCAGGTTGTTCAATTTCCATATAGTTGTGTGAGTTTGGGTGGGTTTCTTAATATTGAGTTCTAATTTGATTATGCTGTGGTCTAAGAGACTGTTATGATTTCAGTTCTTTTGCATTTGTTGAGGAGGGTGTTACTTCCAATTATGTGATCAATTTTAGAGTAAGTGCCATGTGGCGCTGAGAAGAATGTATATTCTATTGTTTTGGGCTATAGAGTTCTGTAGATATCTGTCAAGTCTACTTGATCCAGAGCTGAGTTCAAGTCCTGAATATCTTTGTTAATTTTATATCTTGATCTGTCTAATATTGACACTGTGTTATTAAACTTTCCTGCTATTATTGTGTGGGGGTCTAAGTCTCTTTGTAGGTCTTTAGGAACTTGTTTTATGAATCTGACTACTCCTGTGTTGGGTTCATATATATTTAGGATACATAGCTTTTCTTGTTGAATTGAAACCTTTACCATGTAGTGCCCTTCTTTGTCTTTTTTTGAACTTTGTTGGTTTAAAGTCACTTTTGTCAGAAACTAAGGTTGCAACTCCTGCTTTTTTCTGCTTTTCATTTGCTTGGTAAATTTTCCTCCATCCCTTTATTATGATCCTATTTGTGTCTTTGCATGTGAGATGTGTCTCTTGAATACAGCACACCAATGGGTCTTGTCTGTTTATCCAGCTTACCATTCTGTGTCTTTTAATTGGAGCACTTAGCACATTTACATTTAAGATTAATATTGCTTTGTGTGAATTTGGTCCTGTCATCATGATGCTGGCTGGTTAATTTTGCAGACTTGTTAATGTAGTTACTTCATAGTGTCATTGGTCTACATACTTCAGTGTGTTTTTGCAGTGGCTGTTAATGGTTTTTCCTTTTCATATTTAGTGCTTCCATCAGGAGCTCTTGCAAGGCAGGCCTTCTGGTGATTAAATGGATTTTATTTCTCCTTTGCTTATAATGCTTAGTTTGGTCAGATATGAAATTCTGTGTTGGAACTTCTTTAAGAACGTTTTATATTGACCCCCAATTTCTTTTGGCTTATGGGGTTTCCACTGAGAGGTCTGCTGTTAGTCTGATGGGCTTCCCTTTGTAGGTGACCTGGCCTTTCTCTCTGACTGCCCTTAACATTTTTTCCTTTATTTCAATGTTGGAGAAGCTGACAATTATGAGTCTTGGGGTTGATTTTCTCATGGAGTATCTTATTGGGGTTCTCTGGATTTCCTGAATTTGAATGTTAGCCTGACTTGCTAGGTTGGGAAGTTCTCCTGGATGATATCCTGAAGTGTGTTTTCCAAATTGGTTCCATTCTTCCCATATCTTTCAGGTATTCCAATCAGTTATAGGTATGGTCTTTTTCCATAGTCCCACAGTTCTCAGAAGTTTTGTTTGTTCCTTTCCACTCTTTCTTCTCTAGTCTTGTCTGCCTGCCTTATTTCAACAAGATATTCTTCAAGCTCTGATATTCTTTCTTCCACTGGTCAATTTGGCTGTTGATACTTGTGTTTGCATCATGAACTTCTTGTGCTGTGTTTTTCAGCTCCATCAGGTCATTTATGTTTCTCTCTAAACTAGTTATTATAGTTACCAGATCTTGTAATCTTTTATCACGAGTCTTAGCTTCTTTTTTTTTTTTTTTTTTTTTTTTTTTGCCAATCATTGAGAGCTTGTAAGGTTGCTGAGGTTGGTTGGCCTTGAACTCTTGGCCTCGCCTTCGCAAGCGCCATGACATCAGGCCGGAGCCACTTTGGGCCCCAAGTCTTAGCTTCTTTTTATTGGGCTGGAACATAATCCTTTAGCTCAGTGAAGTTCATTATTACCCACTTTCTGAAGCCTACTTCTGTTAGTTTATCCATCTCAGATTCAGCCCAGTTCTGTGCCCTTACTGGAGAGGTGTTGCAATCATTTGGATAAGACATTCTGCTTTTTTGGAACTTTCAGCATTTTTGCATTGGTTTTTTCCTCATTTTCTTGGATTTATCTACCTTCAAACTTTGAGGCTGTTGACCTTTGGATGGTGTTCTTTTGGGGTCTTTTTTTTGATGTTGTTTCTTTTTGTTTGTTTTTCTTTTAACAGTCAGGCCCCTCTTCTGTAAGTCTGCTGTAGTTTCTGGAGGTTCACTTCAGACCCTGTTTGCCTGGGTATCAACTGTGGAGGCTGCAGAACAGCAAAGATTGCTTCCTATGCCTTCCTTCGGAAGTTTTGCCCCAGAGGAGCATGGACAAAATGCCAGCAGTTACTCTCCTGTATGAGGTGTCTGGCAACCTCTGTTGGGAGGTCTCATGTGGTCAGGAAACATGGAATAGGGACCTGCTTAAGGAAGCAGTCTGGCTGTCCCTTAGCAAAGCAGGTACACTGCACTGGGGCAGGGCGAGGGAGTCTTCCAACTGCTGATTAGAGTCTCAGTAATGGTGGTGGCCCCTCCCACCAGGAACTTGGTCATCTTAGGCAGACTCCCGGCTGCTGTGCTGGCCAGGGGGGATTACAAGCCAGTAGGTCATAGCTTGCAGGATTCCATGGGAGTGGGACCTGTTGAGCAAAGCATTTGGATCCCTGGCTTCAGTCCCCTTCCCACAGTAGTGAACAGATCTCTTGCCTCACTGGAGTCCCAGGAGCTGCCAGAGTATGCAAACACTCCTGCAGCTCAGTGCCTGCCTAAGCGGCTGCCATGGGTTTACAGAGCTTTGTGCTTGGGACCTAAGGCTTGATGGTATGGGCTCATGAGGTAATCTCCTGATCTGTGGGTTGTAAAAATCCATGGGAAAAGTGTAGTTCCCCAGACGGGTAGCACAATCCCTCACCCATCTCCCTGACTGGGGGAGGGGTTGTCCCTTTGCCCTGTGCAACTCCTGAGTGAACCATTGCCTCACCCTTCTTTTCCTTGCTCTCTGTCGGTTGCATGAACCACCTAGTCAATCCCACCAAGAGAATCTGGGTACCTCAGTTGGAAATGCAGAATTCAGTCACCATTTATGTCCATCTCTGTGGCAGCTGCAGACTGGAGCTGTTTCTACTTGGCTATCTTGGCCCCTCCCCGCCTCCACTTCTATTTGTTGGGAGATTTTGTGAAGCACTAGTTTTAATTCTTTTTTACATGTTTGATAGAATTCAGAAGTGGAGACTGGTGGTGCTTGGACTTCATTTGTGGGTAGTTTTTGGCTACTAATACAATCTCTTTACTTGTTATAGGTCTATTCCTTTTGATCACATTCAGAGTCAAGTTAAATAAGCAGCATTTCAGGAAAAGTAAAAAAAAAAAAAAGACAATTCTCTGAAGATGGGATTTTGAGGAGCTCCAAACCATCTGTTTCCTGTGGATTCTGCTAGGCTGTTGGCTTCCATATATACTATGGACTGGGAAGAGGGAAATTGAAATAGAACAAGTTAAAATGCCACAAAGCTATAATTCTGAGATTCTACCACTTTTTTCTTTAATAAATGCTCCTTGAATTGTTACAAAACTTAGGATAACATTCAGAGCCTTAAAAAATGTTGAATTTGATAATTTCTGTCATTTTCTTATTGTTTCATGAAAGAGTTGATTTTTTGGTCATCCTTACTTTGCATATTAGAAGTGACTATTGAATACATAATTACCAAGAGAAGTAAGGAGCATATAGTATTTGTTTTATACACTTTAGATACAATTTATATACTCAACTAAAATAACCTTCAATAGCAATACAATAGAAAAGTAATCATGTTATTGAATGCTATATTCTATGCATTCTTTTTGGAAACATTTCTATGAGATATTTATTGTATAATTTAACAGGTTGAAAAATAATAATTCAGTAAGACTTTTTGTAAAAATTATCAATAGAAAAACATACATCTAAATACATTTACAGAAGTTATTCCTGTGTTAAGATTATGAATCTTTGACCATAACCATAGTGGCTTTTTTTTTGATACAGAGACTTTTTCTGTCATCAAGGCTGGAGTGCAGCAGCATGATCACAGGTCACTGCAGCCTCCACCTCCTGGGCTCAAGTGATCCTCTCATCTCAGCCTCCTGAGTAGCTTGAACCACTCAACCCAGTTGATTGTTTTTTAATTTTTAGTAGAGAGGAGATCTTTCTATGTTGCCCAGGCTGATCTCCTGAGCTCAAGTGATCCTCCTGCTACTTCCTTAGCCTCCCAAAGTGGTAGGATTACAGGTGTGAGACACCATGGTGGACCAATGTAGCGTTTTTGAAGTCTTCACAATAAGCATGTGTTCAGAAAACACAAATCTCCAATTGGTTCAGTATTTTCAGACATTTGGGATATAGCACTGTGATAATGTTTAAGGGCCAAATCTCAGGGAAAAAAAACTTTAGAATTGTAATCTTGTTTCTAGTCTGGGAATTCAAGGTTACAATCTTATTTTATTTTCACAAATATTAACTGATTGCACTGATGATCAAAAGCCTTGGATGGTGTTTTCTTAATTTTTCTGGGGACTCAGTTTTTTTTTCCAGCTCTATGCAGAGAGACCTTGTTGAGTATAAAGAGCTTACATCTTGACTCGATCTGTTCATTGTTCAAATGTCTTTAAAACACCTATGTGACATGACATCAACTTACAAAGTCTTTTTGTCCCACTAGGTTTTCTCATATGGAACAGTTTTTTATTCAACACTCTACTGTAATATAATGCAGAAAGGAGTCACTGGCAAAATTCCTTTGATGTGCATTGTATACAGGTGAGTATAATGAACAAGATGTTTCACAGTTTGTCCTCTAAGAACTAATTAAAAGGAAAACATTTTGAATATGAAGCTTTATATCATTAGAACCCTAGAGTGATGCTGGTTTGCATAGTTTCTCCGTGCGATGAGGTATTTATCTATGCCATTTGGCTATTACAGATGCTCTGGCCAAATCCCCTGGAACCCACCCCCCGCTCCCCCGCTCACTTCTGTTTGCCTCTCTCCCTGCTTGTGTGTGATCTGGCTTTCAGTGATATGAATTAGGCTTGAAAACTTAGAAAATGCTTCCCACTCTCATGATGGAGTGATTTGAGACTGAAAAGCCAGTTCTGTTTCTTGAGTCAGGGATAAACTTGGTGGCAGGATTTAACTTTGGAGCTCACTTGAGGGTCCTTCTGGGGCAAGGACTCTGCCTTAAATAGCATTTTGGCTTGTCTTTACCTTCTATATCCTGCTTTTCTCCCATTCCCTTTCTGGGAACACTTCTATAATAAATCACCTGCACGTAAGTGTCCTTGCCAAGTCCTGCTTTTGGGAAGTCCAAGTAAGACATAGTAAAATGAGTTAAACAGAGCTCAGGTGATTGTGTCCATGATCATGTAGCTAGGGAATGCCAAGTTAGGACTTGAGCACACCTTCTCACCTAGCTGCCTCCCTGCAGATCAGAGGATGCTTGGAGAAACAGGAATAGTAGCCAGATTAGTTTTCAACTCTTTAAGGTCAAATTAAAAAAAATCTTAGCCTAAACTGTTCTTTATTCTATATAATTCTCTTTTTTCTCTTTTTGATCTGATTGGCCTTTACTGGACACTGCACAGAACAACAGCAGAATGTATAATATTTTCAGGCATATGTGGAATTTTTACCAAGATGGTCCATTAATGTTTTACATAATTCTTAACTTTCCCCCCAATTTTGATAGCTTATATAAATCAAAAGGCTTGAGTGGGCATAATTGTATTAAAATATTTTTTCAAAAGCAATAATTTAGATATTTTCTTAATATACTATGGCCCTATGGCTTTTGGGGGAAATCCCCAAAACTTTGCTATATCTTCAGGATCCAAGGACAAATGCTGTTAACCTTTTAATAGTTTATGAATGACAACTTTTAAAAGATCCAGGATTCTCAGTTAATACTTGTAAGAAATTGTCTTGGGGATTTAATTTAGCTTATCAGAACTAATGTTTTCTGTCTGGAATATATTTTCCAATGGTAGGACTTCTTTTTTTTTTGGACTAACACCCCTAAATGGAGGTGTGTTAATCCAAAAAACAAAAAAACAAAGTCAAGTAGAGGGCAGACAGGTAGCAGTGGTAGTAAATCTACTGCTAAAGTAGAAAGAACAAAAATGAATTGAGACAAAATGAGTCTTACTGGTCTGTTTATTTTTTAATGTAATCTGACATAAAAATTGTGTTTTCTTTAAAACTTTTAGCTCATTTTTGGATACCACTCCAAGCACTATCCATAACAATCTTATAAAATTCCAAAATGATCCTCCCTGTACCAGTTCTCATTCTGCCTGGAACTTAACCAACACTTGTCTATTTGGATTGCCTCGGATTCCATATTTTCAACACTCCTTGGTGAGGATTCTTACAATAGACAAAACATGGCAGTGTCCACATAGAAATGATCATATTGTTATAAGGAAGAAAAAAGCTCAAATCTCTACTAAGGAGGGTTTTTGTTGTTTAAATAGTGTCTAACTATGTGATGGGTCACACATTACATTTCAGTCTTGTTTAGAATGAATGCTACTTCCATATGTCTGCATATATCCTGTCTTGTCAGTAAGTCTCCCTTTACTCTGGTTATGACAAAAAAAAAAAAAAAAAAAAAAAGAAAATCTCTAGTATAGTTCAAACATAATCTGAGTTGATAAACCATTCACTTTAAATAGTGCTCAGATACTTAAATAAAATTTTTCAGCTCTTTCAACCCTTCCCTCTAATCCCTGGCACACAGTAGGTCCTCCATGTTTACCAGTTAATATATTAGTCAATGTGTTTTCTGTGCTAAGCTTATCAATGGGTTACATTGAAAACTTTTTATTAACTGCTTTTCTTTTTTCTCTGCAGGTAGAGGCATCTCATCAGTCACTTCTTCTTAGTATGTCTCATCCATTAGTCCATGAGAGTGCAAATGTAGCTATATTCTAGGTTCTTCCATCATAATCCTGATAACTCTGTTGCTATAGCTTCCTTAAAATTTCATTTTTGAAGCACTCACTACAGATTTCATCGCTTTTTGGTGCCACTTCCTGGGAGGACATTGGGTTGGGCAGTGCCCATTGCTTCATATGTTTTTTAAGTGTTACTTTTAAACAAAGGCCATGATGCCCTTGCATAGTCTCTTATAATAAGATGTCTATGTATAATTTTTAGACGTGGAGTTTATCTTACAAATAAAATGTGTTGTGCCTTTGGCTACACTTCCTGATGACTGGGTTATAATCTCAAAACAGAACTTAGGCTGGGATGTAGGCATGGAAGGGTCTCTGTCCTCCACCTGCTGTTAGTGTACAAGTCATGTTTTAAATACAGTAGACTGAGAATAATGCTACATGGTTGTTAGTTTAATTCCTTTAAGAAAGATTTAGTATCCATGATGGAAATGAACACATTGGATCAACCAGGAAATAGAGTAGAAAGTTTGACCTCTTGTAGACATACGGCTTTGGGAAACAGCAATACAAGAATATTTCTTTATCTTTATTCAAGATCAATAGGGTGAGACTAGTTGTCATTTTTGGTGCTCTAGGAGCTAAACCTTTAGTGATCCCTTAGGACCATCCTTCTTTATTTCAACGACCACTCTCCAGTTAGTAATAACATCATTTCAGAATGATGTTATTACTAACTGGAGAGTGGTCGTTGAAATAAAGGGGTCTAGCTCTGTTGGGGAAAGGGGGTCTACCACTACTGAGGCAGTCCACAGTTACCAAGGCAGTCTGCCATTACTGAGGGCAATCCGCCATTATTGAGGCAGTCTACCATTATAGAGGCAATTCTATACCTTTATAAACAAAACCACAAGGAAGTTCACATAGCAGCTGGGCAGAGCCCATGGCAGCTCAGCAATGCCTCTGCTGGCAGACAGTGACTAGGCTACCTTCTTGCGGGACAGGGCATCTCCAAAAAAAAGGCAGCAGCACATCAGGAACTTATAAATAAAGCCACACCTTCCCAAGACAGAGCACCTAGTGAAAAATGGTAGTTATGAGTTCTGTTGCAGCAGACTTAAACGTACCTGACCAGCATCTCTGAATGGAAGAACAGAGCTCACAGCTCAGCACTTGAGCTCCTATAAGGGACAGACTGTCTCCTCAAGTAGCTCCCTGACCCCCATATATCTAAAGAGACACCTCATAAAGCAGAGCTCAGGCTGACATCTGGTGGGTATCCTTCTGGGACAAACATAACAGAAGAAGAAACTGGCAGCATCCCTTACTGTGCTGCAGCCACTGCAGGTGATCCCCGAGCAAACAGGGTCTAGAGTGGACTGCTAGCAGTCCTACAGCAGAGGGACCTGACTGTTAGAAGGAAAACTAAAAAACAGAAAGAAATAACTTCATCATCAACAAAAAGGATGTTAACTCGGAGACCCCATCCAAAAGTCACCAACTACAAAGACCACAGGTAGATAAATCCACAAATATGGGAAGAAACCAGTGCAAAAATGATGAAAACACCCAAAACCAGAGTGCCTCTCCTCCTCCAAGGGATCACAACTCCTCACCAGCAAGGGAACAAGGCTGGATGGAGAATGAGTCTGATGAATTGACAGAAACAGGCTTCAGAAGGTGGGTAATAACAAACTTCTCTGAGCTAAAAGAACATGTTCTAACCCAATGCAAAGAAACTAGGAACCTTGAAAAAAGGTTTGATGAATTGCTAACAAGAATAAATAGCTTAGGGAAGAATATAAATGGATTGATGGAGCTGAAAAACACAACATGAGAACTTCACAAAGCATATGCAAATTTCAGTAGCCAAATTAGCCAAACAGAAGAAAGCATATCAGAGATTGAAGATCAACTCAATGAAATAAAATGAGAAGGCAAGACCAGAGAAAAAAAGAGTAAAAAGAAATGAACAAAGCCTTCAAGAAATATGGGATTATGTGAAAAGACCTAATCTACATTTGATAGGTGTACCTGAATGTGATGGAGAGAATGAATTCAAGCTGGAAAACACTCTTCAGGATATTATCCAGGAGAACTTCCCCAACCTAGCAAGGCAGGCCAATATTCAAGTCTGGGAAATATGGAGAACACCATGAAGATTTTCCTCAAGAAGACCAACCCCAAGGCACATAATTGTCAGATTCACCAGAATTGAAATGAAGGAAAAAATGCTAAGGGCAGCCAGAAAGGCCAGGTTACCCACAAAGGGAAGCCCATCAGACTCATAGTGGATCTCTCAGCAGAAACTCTGCTAGCCAGAAGAGAGTGGGGGCCAATATTCAACATCCTTAAAGAAAAGAATTTTCAACCTAGACTTTCACATCCAACCAAACTAAGCTTCATAAGTGAAGAGGAAATAAAGTCCTTTATGAACAAACAATTGCTGAGAGATTTTGTCACCTCCAGGCCTGCCTTGCAAGAGCTCCTGAAAGAAGCACTAAACATAGAAAGGAACAACCAGTACCAGCCACTCCAAAAACATACCAAATGGTAAAAAGCATTAACAAGTGAAGAAACTGCCTCAACTAATGGGCAAAACAACCAACTATCATCAAAATGGCAGGATCAAATTCAAACATAAGAATATTAACCTTAAATGTAAATGGGCTAAATGCCCCAATCAAAAGATACAGACTGTCAAATTGGATAAAAAGTCAAAAACCCATCAGTGTGCTGTATCCAGGAAACCCATCTCATGTGCAAGGAAACACATAGGCTCAAAATAAAGGAATGGAGGAAGATTTACCAAGCAAATGGAAAGCCAAAACAAAAAAAAAAACAAAAAAAAAACCTAAAACAAACAAACAAACAAAAAACCAGGAGTTGCAATCCTAGTCTCTGAAAAATATAGGCTTTAAACCAACAAAGATCAAAAGAGACGAAGAAGGACATTGCATAATGGTAAAAGGATCAATGCAGCAAGAAGAGCTAATGATCCTAAATATATGCACCCAATACAGGAGCACCCAGATACATAAATCAAGTTCTTAACAACCTACAAAGACAGACTCCTATACAATAATAATGGGAGACTTTAACACTCCACTGTCAGTATTAGACAGATCAACAAGACAGAAAATTAACAAGGATATCCAGGACTTGAAGTCGGATCTGGACCAAGCAAACCTAATAGAGATTTTAGAACTCTCCACCCCAAATCCAGAGAATATACATTTTTCTCAGCACCATGTCACAGCTACTCTAAAAATGACCACATAATTGGAAGTAAATCCCTCCTCAGCAAATGCAAAAGAACAAAAATCATAATAAACAGTCTCTCAGACTATAGTGCAATCAAACTAGAACTCAGGATTAAAAATCTAACTCAGAACCACATAACTTCATGGAAACTGAACAACTGGCTCTTGAATGTTGACTAGATAAATGGTGAAAAGAAGGCAGAAATAAAGATGTTCTTTGAAACCAATGAGAATGAAGACGCAACATAGTGGAATCTCCAGGACACATTTAAAGTAGTGTTTGGCAGAAAAAAAAAATTTTTTTAATTGTACTTTAGGTTTTCGGATACATGTGCAGATCATGCAGGATTGTTCCATAGGTACACACATGGCAATGTGGTTTGTCGCCTCCATCACCCTGTCACCTACATTTGGCATTTCTCCGCATGTTATCCCTCCCTGACCTCCCATTCCCCCCACTGTCCCTCTCTTGGCCCCCCCAACAGACCCCATTTTGTGATGCTCCCCTCCCTGTGTCCATGTGTTCTCTTTGTTCAATACCGACCTATGAGTGAGATCATGTGATGTTCGATTTTTTATTCTGTGTGAGTTTGCTGAGAATTGTGGTTTCCAGATTCATCCATGTCCCTTCAAAGGGCAAAAACTCATCATTTTTTATGGCTGCACAGTATTCCATGGTGTATATGTGCCACATTTTCCTTGTCCAGTCTATCATCAATGGGCAATTGGGTTGGTTCCAGGTCTTTGCTCTTATAAACAGTGCTGCAGTGAACATATGTGTGCATGTGTCTTTATAATAGAATGATTTATAATCTTCAGGTATATGCCCAGTAATGGGATTGCTGGGCCAAATGGAATTTCTATTTCTAGGTCCTTGGGGAATTGCTACACTGTCTTCCACAATGGCTAAACTAATTTACACTCCCACCAACAGTGTAAAAGTATTTCTATTTCTTCACATCCTCTCTAGCATCTGTTGTCTCCAGATTTTTTAATGATTGCTGTTCTAACTGGCATGAGATGCTATCTCAATGTGGTTTTGATTTACATTTCTCTAATGACCAGTGATGATGAGCATTTTTTCAGATGTTTCTTGGTCTTATATATATCTTCTTTTGAAAAGTGTCTGTTCATATTCTTCACCCACTTTTAAATGGGTTTGTTTTTTTCTTGTAAATCTTTTTTAGTTCTTTGTACATTCTGGATATTAGCTCTTTGTCAGATGCATAGACTGCAAAATTTTTTTCCTATTCTGTTGGTTGCTGGTTCACTCTAATGATTGTTTCTTTTGCTGTGCAGAAGCTCTGGAGTTTAATTAGATCCCATCTGTCAATTTTGGCTTTTGTTGCTAATGCTTTTGGTGTTTTAATCATGAAGTCCTTGCCTATGCCTAGGTATTGAATGGCTTTGCCTAGATTTTATTCTAGGGTTTTTATGGTGTTAAGTCTGATGTTTAAGTCTTTAATCCATCTGGAGTTAATTTTAGTGTAAAGTGTCAGGAAGAGGTCCAGTTTCTGCTTTCTGCACACTGCTAGCCAGTTTTCCCAACACCATTTATTAAACAGGGAATCCTTTCCCAATTGCTTGTTTTTATGAGGTTTGTCAAAGATCAGATGGTTGTAGATGTGTGATGTTGCCTCCAAGGCCTCTGTTCTGCTCCATTGGTCTATGTCTCTGTTTTGCTAACAGTACCATGCTGTTTTGATTACTGTAGCCTTGTAGTATAGTTTGAAGTCAGGTAGTGTGATGCCTCCAGCTTTGTTCTTTTTGCTTAGAATTGACTTTGCTATGCGGGCTGTCTTTTGGTTCCATATGAAGTTTAAGGTGGTTTCTATCCAGTACTGTGAAGAGGGTCATAGGTAGCTTGATGGGGATAGTGTTGAATCTATAAATTACTTTGGGCAGTATGGCCATTTTCACAATACTGTTTCTTCCTAACAAGGAGCATGGAATGTTTTTCCATCTGTTTGTGTCCTCTCTTATTTCATTGAGCAGTGGTTTGTAGTTCTTGAAGAGGTCCTTTACATCCTTTGTTTGTTGTATTCCTAGGTATTTTATTCTCTTTGTAGAAATTTTGACTGGGAATTTGCTCATGATTTGGCTCTCGGTTAGTCTGTTATTGGTGTACAGAAATGCTTGTGATTTCTGCACACTGATTTTGTATCCTGAGACTTTGCTGAAGTTGCTTATCAGTTTCAGTAGATTTGGGGCTGAGATGATGGGGTCTTCTAAATATACAATCATGTTGTCTGCAAATAGAGACAATTTGACTTCCTCCTTTCCTAACTGAATACTTTTATTTATTTTTCTTACCTGATTGCTCTGGCTAGAACTTCCAATACTGTATTGAATAGGAGTGGTGAGAGAGGACATCCTCATCTCATGCCAGATTTCAAAGGGAATGCTTCCAGTTTTCACCCATTCAGTATGATATTGGCTGTGGGTTTGTCATAAATAGTCTTTATTATTTTGAGATATGTTCTGTTGATACTTAGTTTATTGAGAGTTTTTAGCATAAAGGGCTGTTGAATTTTGTCAAAGGCCTTCTCTGCATCAATTGAGATAATCATGTGGTTTTTGTCTTTGGTTCTGTTTATATGGTGAATTACATTTATAGACTTTCATATGTGGAACCAGACTTGCATCCCTGGGATGAAGCCTACTTGATCGTGATGGATAAGCTTTTCGATGTGCTGTTGCAATTGGCTTGCCAGTATTTTATTGAAGATTTTTGCATCTATGTCCATCATGGATATTGACCTGAAGTTTAATTTTCTTGTCGAGTCTCTGCTGAGTTTTGGTATCAGGATGATGTTGGTCTCATTAAATGATTTGGGAAGGATTCCCTCTTTTCAAATTGTTTGGAATAGTTTCAGGAGGAGAGATACCAGCTTCTCTTTATATGTCTGGTAGAATTCAGCTGTGAACCCATCTGGACCTGGGCTTTTTTTGGTTGGTAGGCTATTAATTGCTGCCTGAACTTCAGCCTTGTTATTGGTCTATTCAGGGTTTCGACTTCTTCCTGGTTCAAGCTTGGGAGGGTGTAAGTGTCCAGGAATGTATCCATTTCTTCCAGATTTACTGGTTTATGTACATGGAGTTGTTTGTCGTAATCTCTGATGGTAGTTTTTATTTCTGTGGAATTGGTGGTGATATCCCCTTTATCGTTTTTTAATTGCATCTATTTGATACTTCTCTCTTGTCTTTTTTTATTGCAATTTAGGTTTTGGGGTACATGTGCAGAACATGCAAGATAGTTGCATAGGTACACACCTGGCAGTGTGATTTGCTACCTTCCTCCCCTTCATCCACATCTGGCATTTCTCCCCATGCTATCCCTTCCCATCTCCCCCACCCGCTGTCCCTCCCCTATTCCCCCCAATAGACCCCAGTTTGTAGTGCTCCATTCCCTGTGTCCGTGTGTTCTCATTTTTCCTCACCCGCCTATGAGTGAGAATATGTGCTCTTTCATTTTCTGTTCTTGTGTTAGTTTGCTGAGAATGATGTTCTCCAGATTCATCCATGTCCCTACAAAGGACACGAACTAATCGTTTTTGATTGCTGCGTAATATTCCATGGTGTATATGTGCCACATTTTCCCAGCCCAGTCTATCATCAAAGGACATTTGGGTTGGTTCCAGGTCTTTGATATTATAAACAGTGCTGCAATGAACATTTGTGTGCATGTGTCCTTATAGTAGAACGATTTATAGTCCTTTGGATATATATGCAGTAATGGGATTGCTGGGTCAAATGGAATTTCTATTTCTAGGTCCTTGAGGAATCGCCACACTGTCTTCCACAATAGTTGAACTAATTTACACTCCCACCAGCGTGTAAAAGTGTTCCTATTTCTCCACATCCTCTCCAGCATCTGCTGTCTCTAGATTTTTTAATGATCACCATTCTAACTGGCGTGAGATGGTATCTCAATGTAGTTTTGATTTGCATTTCTCTAATCACCAGTGATGATGAGCACTTTTTTATATGTTTGTTGGCCTCATGTATGTCTTCTTTTGTAAAGTGTCTGTTCATATCCTTTGCCCATTTTTGAATGGGCTTGTTTGTTTTTTTCCTGTAAATCTGTTTGAGTTCTTTGTGAATTCTGGATATCAGCCCTTTGTCAGATGGGTAAACTGCAAAGATTTTTTCCCATTTTGTTGGTTGCCGATTCACTCTAATGACTGTTTCTTTTGCCGTGCACAAGCTGTGGAGTTTGTTTAGGTCCCAATTGTCTATTTTGGCTTTTGTTGCCAATGCTTTTGGTGTTTTGGTCATGAAGTCCTTGCTTACGCCCATGTCCTGAATGGTTTTGCCTAGATTTTCTTCTAGGGTTTTTATGGTGCCAGGTCTTATGTTTAAGTCTTTAATCCATCTGGAGTTAATTTTAGTGTAAGGTGTCAGGAAGGGGTCCAGTTTCTGCTTTCTGCACATGGCTAGCCAGTTTTCCCAACACCATTTATTAAACAGGGAATTCTTTCCCCATTGCTTGTTTTTGTCAGGTTTATCAAAGATTGTATGGTAGTAGATATGTTCTGTTGCCTTCGATGCCTCTGTTCTGTTCCATTGGTCTATATCTCTGTTTTGGTACCAGTACCATGCTGTTTTGATTATTGTAGCCTTGTAGTATAGTTTGAAGTCCAGTAGTGTGATGCCTCCTGCTTTGTTCTTTTTGCTTTGAATTGACTTTGCTATTTGGGCTCTCTTGGTTCCACATGAAGTTTAAGGTGGTTTTTTCCAGTTCTGTGAAGAATGTCATTGGTAGCTTGAAGGGGATAGCATTGAGTGTGTAAATTACTTTGGGCAGTATGGCCATTTTCACAATACTGATTCTTCCTAACCATGAGCATGGAATGTTTCTCCATCTTTTTGTGTCCTCTCTTATTTCATTGAGCAGCGGTTTGTAGTTCTCCTTGAAGAGGTCCTTTACATTCCTTGTTAGTTGTATTCCTAGGTATTTTATTCTCGTTGTAGCAATTGTGAATGGCAGTTCATTCTTGATTTGGCTCTCTTTCAGTTTGTTATTGGTGTATAGGAATGCTTGTGATTTTTGCACATTGATTTTGTGTCCTGAGACTTGCTGAAGTTGCTTATCAGTTTCAGGAGATTTGGGGCTGAGACAATGGGGTCTTGCAGATATACAATCATGTCATCTGCAAATAGAGACAATTTGACTTCCTCCTTTCCTATTTGAATACCCTTTATTTCTTTTTCTTGCCTGATTGCTCTGGCTAGAACTTCCAGTACTATATTGAATAGGAGTGGTGAGAGAGGGCATCCTTGTCTAGTGCCAGATTTCAAAGGGATTGCTTCCAGTTTTTGCCCATTCAGTATGATATTGGCTATTGGTTTGCCATAAATAGCTTTTATTATTTTGAGATACGTTCCATCAATACCGAGTTTATTGAGGGTTTTTAGCATAAAGGGCTGTATCAATTTTGTCAAAGGCCTTCTCTGCATCAATTGAGATAATCATGTAGTTTTTGTTTTTGGTTCTGTTTATGTGGTGAATTACGTTTATAGACTTGCATATGTTGAACCAGCCTTGCATCCCTGGGATGAATCCTACTTGATCATGGTAGATAAGCTTTTTGATGTGCTGTTGCAATCAGCTTGCCAGTATTTTATTGAATATTTTTGCGTCTAAGTTCATCATGGATATTGGCCTGAAGTTTTCTTTTCTTGTTGAGTCTCTGCCGGGTTTTGGTATCAGGATGATGTTGGTCTCATAAAATGATTTGGGAAGGGTTCCCTCTTTTTGGATTATTGGGAATAGTTTCAGAAGGAATGGTAACAGTTCCTCTTTGTGTGTCTGGTAGAATTCAGCTGTGAACCCATCTGGACCTGGGCTTTTTTTGTGTGGTAGGCTCTTAATTGATGCCTCAACTTCAGACCTTGTTATTGGTCTATTCATAGTTTCAGCTTCCTCCTGGTTTAGGCCTGGGAGGACACAAGTGTCCAGGAATTTATCCATTTCTTCCAGGCTTACTAGTTTATGTGCATAGGGTTTTTTGTAATATTCTCTGATGATGGTTTGAATTTCTGTGGAATCTGTGGTGATTTCCCCTTTATCATTTTCTATTGCATCTATTTGGTTTTTCTCTCTTTTCTTTTTTATCAATCTGGCTTGTGGTCTGTCTGTTTTGTTGATCTTTTCAAAAAACCAGTTCTTGGATTTATTGATTTTTTGAAGGGTTTTTCATGTCTCTACTTCAGTTCTGCTCTGATCTTAGTTATTTCTTGTCTTCTGCTAGGTTTTGAGTTCTTTTGATCTTGCTCCTCTAGCTCTTTCAATTTTGACATTAGGGTGTCAATTTTGGATCTCTCCACTCTTCTCATGTGGGCACTTATTGCTATATATGTTCCTCTAGACATTGCTTTAAATATGGCCCAGAGATTCTGGTATGTTGTGTCTTCCTTCTCATTGGTTTTGAAGAACTTCTTTATTTCTGCCTTCATTTCATTGTTTATCCAATCAACATTCAAGAGCCAGTTGTTCAGTTTCCATGAAGCTGTGTGGTTCTGAGTTAGTTTCTGAATTCTGAGTTCTAACTTGATTGCACTATGGTCTGAGAGACTGTTTGTTATGATTTCAGTTGTATTGCATTTGCTGAGGAGTGATTTATTCTCAATTATGTGGTCAGTTTTGGAGTAGGTATGATGTGGTGCTGAGAAGAATGTATATTCTGTGGATTTGGGGTGGAGAGTTCTGTAAATGTCTATCAGGTTTGCTTGTTTCAGGTCTGAGTTCAAGTCCTGGATATCCTTGTTAATTTTCTGTCTGGTTGATCTGTCTAATATTGAGCATGGAGTGTTAAAGTCTCCCACTATTATTGAGTGGGAGTCAAAGTCTCTTTGTAAGTCATTAAGAACTTGCCTTATATATCTGGGTGCTCCTGTATTGGGTCCATATAATTTCAGGATCATTAGCTCTTCTTGTTGTATCGATCCTTTTACCATTATGTAATGTCCTTCTTTGTCTCTTTTGATCTTTGTTGCTTTAAAGTCTATTTTATCAGAGAAGAGAATTGCAACTCCTGCTTTCTTTTTGCTCTCCATTTGCTTGGTAAATCTTCCTCCATCCCTTTATTTTGTGCCTTTGTGTATCCTTGCATGTGAGATGGGTTTCCTGGATACAGCACACTGATGGGTTTTGGTTTTTTATCCAATTTGCCAGTCTTTGTCTTTTGACTGGTGTATTTAGCCCATTTACATTTAGGGTTAATATTGTTATGTGTGAATTTGATACTGCCATTTTGATGCTAGCTGGCTGTTTTGCCCGTTAGTTGATGCAGATTCTTCATTCTTTTGATGCTCTTTAGCAGTTGGTATGTTTTTGTTGTGGCTGCTACTGGTTGTTTTTTTCTATTTGTAGTGCCTCTTTCAGGAGCTCTTGTAAAGCATGCCTGGTGGTGACAAAATTTCTGAGTACTTGCTTGTTTGCAAAGGATTTTATTTCTTCTTCACTTATGAAGCTCAGTTTGGCTGGTTATGAAATTCAGGGTTGAAAGTTCTTTTTTAAGGATGTTGAATATTGGCCCCCACTCTCTTCTGGCTTGTAGGATTTCTGCTGAGAGATCTGCTGTGAGTCTGATGGGCTTCCCTTTGTGGGCGACCTGACCTTTCTCTCTGGCTGCCCTTAGCATTTTCTCCTTCATTTCAACCCTGATGAATCTGAAGATTATGTGCCTTCAGGTTGCTCTTCTTGCGGAATATCTGTGTGGTGTTTTCTGTATTTCCTGGACTTAAATATTGGCCTGCCTTGCTAGGGTGGGGAAATTTTCCTGGATAATATTCTGAAGGGTAATTTCCAGCTTGGATTCATTCTCTTATTCACATTCAGTTACACCTATCAAACGTAGGTTAGGTCTCTTCACATAGTCCCACATTTCTTGGAGATTTGGACCATTCCTTTTTGTGCTTTTTTTTTTCTCTAATCTTGCCTTCTCATTTTATTTCATTGAGTTGATCTTCAACTTCTGATATTCTTTCTTCTGCTTGGTCAATTCGGCTGTTGAGACTTGTGCATGCTTCGTGAAGTTCTTGTGTTTGTGTTTTTCAGCTCCATCAATTCACTCATTTTCCTCTCTAAGTTGTCCATTCTTGTTATCATTTCCTCAAATCTTTTTTCAAGGTTCTTAATTTCTTTGCATTGAGTTAGAATGTGTTCTTTTAGCTCATGGAAGTTTCTCGTTACCCACCTTCTGAAGTCTGATTCTGTCATTTCATCACACTCATTGTCCGTCCAGCTTTGTTCCCTTGCTGGTGAGGGATTGTGGTCCCTTGTAGGAGGTGAGGTGTTCCAGTTTCAGGTGTTTTCCTCCTTTTTGTGCTGGTTTCTTCCCATCTTTGTGGATTTATCCACCTGTCATCTTAGTAGTTGCTGACTTTCTGATTGGGTCTCTGAGTGGACCTCCAGATTGTTGATGATGAAGTATTTGTTTCTTAGTTTTCCTTCTAACAGTCTAGCTCCTCTGTAGGACTGCTGAGGTTCACTCCAGGCCCTGCTTGCCTGGGGAACACCTGTAGCAGCTGTGGAACAGTGAGGGTTGCTACCAGTTTTTTCTTCTGCTATCTTTGTCCCAGAATGATGCCTGCCAAATGTCAGTCTGATCAGTCCTTTTTGAGGTGATTCTTTGGATATACGGGGGTCAGAGAGCTGCTTGAGGAGACAGTCTGTACTTTATAGGAGCTCCAGTGCTGAATTGTGAGCTCCGTTGTTCCTTCTGGGTTGCTAGGCAGGTACGTTTAAGTCTGCTGCAGCAGAACTCACATAGCCCCTTTTTTAACTCAGGTGCTCTGTCCTGGGGAGTTAGAGCTTTATGAGTATCTGTTGCACTGTCCTGCCCAGCAAGGAGGCAGCCTAGTCACTTCCTGCCTGCTGAGGCTATACTGAGCTGCTCTGGGCTCCGCCCTGCTGCCATGGGCTCTGCCCTGTTGCCATGGGCTCCGCCCTGTTGCCGTGGGCTTTGCCCTGCCATCATGGGCTCTGCCCTGCCATCATGGGCTCTGCCCTGCTGCCATGGGCTCCACTCTGCTGCCATGTGTAATTTCTTGTAGTCCTGTTTATATGGGTGTGGTTAGAACTGCTGTGGCGATGGTGGCCCATCTCTGTAATGGCGGACTCTCTCTTTTATGGCGAGTTGCCTTGGCAATGGCAGGCTGTGTCAGCAATGGCAGAGCACCTCTGTAGGAGTGGAGTGCCTCGGTAATGGCAGGACCCCTCCCCCACAGAGCTGCACTGTCCTGGGTTCAGCTGTGCTTGCCATGAAGCTCTCAACCCCTAGCATTTCCAATTGCTGTTTTGTTTGTTTTTGTGGGGGTGGGACCCGCTGAACCTGATCACCTGGCTCCCTGCCTCAGAGCTCTCTTTTTTTTTTAAGTTGAATGGTTGACTCTCTCCCAGTTGTTTTAGTCACCTGCTGAAAGGGTGCCAGGATCTGTGTTATTTCCTTTGCAGCGACCCAGTGTGCCAGCTGAAACAACGTCACTGCCTGGGAATCTCCTGGCCTGACTTACTGTTTAAGTCCCATTTAATCAGATGAATGTGCTAATCTGCCTTCCCAAATCTCAAATTGCCTGTTTAACAGGGCAACCAGACCAGTGTATTTTGTACAGAGTGCCACTGCTCTGTGGCGCTGGCTGAAACAGCCGTGCTAGCTGAAATGGCCGCACCAGCCAAAACAGCCATGCTGGCAGCCCATGGGGCTCCTACACCTGGGAATCTCCTGGTCTGTGGGCAATAAAGATCCATTTGGAAATGTGGCATCCACTCACCCTCTGCACTTTCACTGGGAGCTGCAATCCTGAGTTGCTCCTATAGCACTATCTTCTCCTCTCCTCTCCTCTCTTGTCTTTTTTATTAATGTGGCTAGTGGTCTATTTTGTTGATCTTTTCAAGAAAACCAGCTCCTGGATTTATTAATTTTTTGGAGGGATTTTTGTGTCTCTACCTCCTTCAGTTCTGCTCTCATCTTAGTTATTTCTTGTCTTCTGCTAGCTTTTGAGTTTTTTTTTTTTATCTCGCTTCTCTAGCTCTTTCAATTTTGATGATAGGGTATCAATTTTAGATCTTTCTCTGCTTCTCATGTGGGCATTTATTGCTATACATTTTCCACTACAATGGGGAAAGAATTTCCTCTTAAATAAATGGTGTTGGAAAAACTGGCTAGCAGTGAGCAGAAAGCAGCAACTGGACATCTTCCTGACATCTTACACTAAAATTAACTCCTTGTAGAAGTTTTTTGACTCCTTGGCTACATATATTCCTGAATGTTTTCTTTTATTTTTATTTTTGGCAGCTATTGTAAAAGGGGTTGGGTTTTTCATCTGATTCTCTGCTTGGTTGCTGTTGGTTTATAAAAGACCTACTGATTTGTGCACATTAATCCAGAAACTTTGCTGAATTTGTTTTTTAATCAGTTCTAGGAGTTTTCTGGAGAAATTTTTAGAGTTTTCAAGGTAAATGATCATGTTTTCAGCAAACAGTGACAGTGTGATTTTCTCTTTACCAATTTTGATGCCCTTTATTTCTTTCTCTTGTCTGACTACTCTGGCTAGGACTTTCAGCACTATGTTGAAGAGGAGTGGTGGGTGTGGGTATCTTTGTCTTGTTCCAGTTCTCAGAGGGAATGCTTTCAACTTTTCCCCATTTGACATTATGTTGGTTATGGGTTTGTCATAGAAGGCTTTTACTATGTTAAGGCATGCCCCTTGTATGCCAATTTTTCTGAGAGTTTTAATCATAAAGGGATGCTGGATTTTATAGAATGCCTTTCTGCATCTATTGAGATGATTATGTTATTTTTGTTTTTAACTTTGTTTATGTGATATATCACATTTATTGACTTGCATGTGTTAATCCATCTCTGCAACACTGGTATGAAACTGACTTGATCATTGTGGATTATCTTTCTGATATGTTGTTGGATTTGGTTAGCTAGTACTTTGTTAAGGATTTTAGCATCTATGTTCATCAAGGATATCGGACTGTAGCTTTCTTTTTTTGTTATGTCCTTCCCTGGTTTGGTATTAGTGATGCTAACTTTATAGAATGAAATAGGGTGGGTTTCTTCTTTCTTTATCTTGTGGATTAGTGTCAAAAAAGATTGGTATAAATTCTTCTTTAAATATCTGGTGGAATTCTGCTGTGAATCCATCTGGTTCTGGACATTTTTCTGTTGGTAATTTTTAAATACCCATCATGCCTTCCCAACAATCCCCCAAAGTCTTACCTCATTTCAGTATTACCTCAAAAGCCCACAGCCCAAAGTCTCATTTTAGACAAAGCAAGTCCCTTCTGCTTAGGAGCCTGTACAATCAAAAGCAAGTTAGTTGCTTCCTAGATACAGTGGGGGTACAGGCATTGGGTAAATACAGCCATTCCAAAGAGAAGAAATCGGCCAAAACAAAGTGATCATAGGCCCCATGCAAGTCTAAAATCTAGCAAGACAGTCAAATCTTAAAGCTCTAAAAAGATCTCCTTTGACTTTATGACTTACATCCAGGTCACAGTGATGCAACACATGATGCACACAATGTTGGGCAGCTCTGCATCTGGCTTTGCAGGGTACAGCCTCCCTCCTGGCTGCTTTCATGGGCTGGCAATGAGTGTCCGTGGCTTTTTTAGGCACACAGTGCAAGCTGTTGGTGGATTTACAATTCTGGGTTCTGGAGGACAGTGGCCCTCTTCTCACAGCTCCACTAGTTGGTGCTCCAGCAGGGACTCTGTGTGGGGGCTCTGAGCCCACATTTCCCTTCTGCACTACCCTAGCAGAGGTTCTCCATGAAGGCCCTGCCTCTGCAGCAAACTTCTGCTTGGGTAACCAGGTGTTACCATACATCTTCTGAAATCTAGATGGAGGTTTCCAAACCCCAATTATTGACTTCTGTGCATTCACAGGCTCAACACCACATGGAAGCTGCCAAGGCCTGGGCTTGCACCCTCTGAAGCCATGGCCCAAGCTCTGCATTCAGCCACAGCTGGAGTGGCTGGGATGCAGGGCACCAAGTCCCTACACTGCACACAGCACAGGGACACTGGGCCCAGACCACAGAACCATGTTTTCCTCCTAAGCCACCAGGCCTGTGATGGGAGCGGCTGCTGTGAAGACCTTTTATGTGCCCTGGAGACATTTTCCCCATTGTCTTGGGGATTAACATTTTGCTTCTCATTTATTATGCATATTTCTGCAGCCTCAGAAATATATCACCTACATGAGATTTCTAGTGCATAGAACAGAACCAGCACATGATATATTTTATCCATAATAACATGGATAGTTTTTTACATAGTAAAAAAAAAATCAGAATTCACAAAGTTAATAATCAAGTATATATAAGGATTGGCCAGTGGACAGGAATGCTGTAGCTGTCATCATTTCCTTAGAAAATGGGATTTTCTTTTCTATTGCATTGTAAGGCTACAAATTTTTGAACTTTTATGTTCTGCTTCTGTTATAAAACTGAATGCCTTTAACAGCACCCAAGCCACTTCTTGAATGCTTTGCTGCTTAGAAATGTCTTCTGCTAGATACCCTAAATCATCTCTTTCAAGTTTAAAGTTCCACAAATCTCTAGGGTAGGGGCAAAATGCTGCCAGTCTCTTAGCTAAAATGTAAGAGTCACCTTTGCTCCAGTTTTCAACAAGTTCCTTATCTCCATCTGAGGCCACCTCAGCCTGGATTTCACTGGCAATATTATTATCAGCATTTTGGTCAAAGCCATTCGACAAGTCTCTAGGGAGTTCCAAACTTTTCCACATTTTCCTATCTTCTTCTGAGCCCTCCAAACTGTTCAAACCTCTGCCTGTTGCCCAATTCCAAAGTTGCTCCACATTTTCAGGTATTTTTTCAGCAGCTCCCCACTCTACTGGTACCAATTTACTGTATTAGTCCATTTTCACAATGCAGAAAGACATGCCCAAGATTGGGCAATGTACAAAATAAAGAAGTTTAATAGACTTACAGTTCCACATGGCTGGGGAGGCCTCACAATCATTGTGGAAGGTGAAAGGCACATCTCACATGGTGGCAGGCAAGAGAAGAGAGCTTGTGCAGGGAAACTCTCATTTTTAAAGCCATCAAATCTCATGAGACTTATTCACTATCATGAGAACAGCACAGGAAAGCCCTGGCCCCATGATTCACTTACTTCCCACCAGGTTCCTCCCACGACAGGTGGGAATTGTGGGAGTTACAGGTTAAGAGATTTGTGTGGAGACAGCCAAACCATGTTACCCCTTTTCCTCTATGATCAGTTCTTTTGACAAACAAAGAAGTCTGCTTAAATGTCAGCTTGTTAGTGAGGCCTTCCCTGAATAAAAAAATCACATAAAATCCTATCCTCTGTACTACATTAAACTTTTTACCTACTTTATTCTTTCATAGTATTTATCACCATCTAACATGATATATATTTTTTTTTTCTTTGAGACAGAGTCTTGCTCTGTTGCCCGCTTGAGCACAGTGGCATGATCTCAGCTCACTGCAACCTCTGTCTTCCAGGTTCAAGCAATTCCACTGCCTCAGCCTCTCGAGTAGATGGGACTCCAGGTGCATGCCACCATGCATGGCTAATTTTTTTTTTTATTTTAGTGGAGACTGGGTTTTAAAATGTTGGCTAGGATGATCTTGATCTCCTGACCTCATGATCCACCTGCCTCAGCCTCCCAAAGTGCTGGATTACAGCCATGAGCCACTGCCATTTTTTTGTTGTCCATATTCTTTCATTATAATGTCACCTACATGATATTTCCAGTGCATAGAACAGAACTGATACATGATATATTTCATCCATTTTAACATGGATAGTTTTTTTACAAAGAAAAAAAAATCAGAATTCTACAAAGTTTACAATCAGCTATATATAAGGATTGGCCAATGGACAGGAATGCTTAGCTGTCATCATGTGCACATGGACAACTTGGTCTGAAGTCTTCTGCTGGTACCTTTTTGTAAGGTCAGAGAGTGCTGGCTTGAAAATTTGAGAAATAAGTGCCACCAGTTGGCATACAACCTGGAGATAAGAATGAAGCATACTTTTTTCTTTTCTTTCTTTCTTTCTTTCTTTCTTTCTTTTTTTTTTGAGATGGAGTCTCACTCTGTTGACAGGCTGGAGTACAGTGGTGCAATCTCGGCTCACTGCAACCTCTACTTCCTGGGTTCAAGTGATGCTTCTGCCTCAGCATCCTGAGTAGCTGGGACTGTAGATGAATGCCACCACATTCAGCTAATTTTTATATTTTCAGTAGAGATGGGGTTTCATCATGTTGGCCAGAATGGTCTGAATCTCTTGACCTCGTGATCCTCCCGCCTCAGCCTCCCAAAGTGCTGGTATTACAGGCGTGAGCCACCGCGCCCAGCCAGCATTCTTCTAAGAGATGTTACATCATCAGTGGTGGTGATGGCTCAAAGAACAATATATCTGTGGAGAAACAGTAACATTGATGACTGTGGTATAAGAAGTGATTTAGAAGAGTGAGACTCACTGTAGAAATATTTTAGGATTACTTTAACCAATTAATTTTGTTTATACTTGCTTTTGTATGCAGCACAAGTGTGGTATGATTAAAAATGACCATAAGAGCTCTTTAAATATTTTTAAAATGATTCAAAGACTAAGTAGTAGTGTGCCTGATTCATTGGCAGTTTATTTACTCTTACCATTATTTTAAAAATGGTATAGCTAAAGCTTAGATTCAATGAAAAAATGGGAGCAGATGCTCAAATATTTGTTAAATGAGTGAATAAATGTTGACCTCAGAGTCTTTCTTCCCCCATCCAAAGGTCCCTGTGGCTTCTTTCCTCTAAACCCATTAAACAGTGCCATCTGCAGGGAAGGTAGCTCATGACATCCTGTTTAGATAGAAGTGCAGTAACAGCATGGAAGGTAGAGCTCTTTATACATACCACTACACACATTATCCTTTAAAACTTGTAGAGGCCCATTTTTTTTTAGAAGATGTGAACTCAGAAAGCCAGAAATGACACTCAAGCTTTGAGTTCTTTCTGCTCTAATATAGCTTCATGTTTAAACATTAGAAGAACAATAACAAGGTAAAATCGGCAATGCCACCATCCAACTCTCTGTATCTCTTAAAACTAGCAAGTTTATTTTGACCCATCATGAGTCAGATCTAAGATGAGCAGTTATTATCTTTAGGCAAGACTGAGTAGGCACGTCATATAGATAAAGGAAAGAGAGATAAAGAGTTAGAATGTTTGTCCAGCCTATATTTTTCTGGCTAACAGCCACTAGGAAAAGCTAGATTGAGAAAGACCTATATTAACTTCCTTGTGTTCTAGTAATTAAACTTTTAGGCAAAGCCTAAGACTGTCCTGTTTAAACCAACTATTTCTATTTAGTGGGAAATTATAATGATATGGTATGATGGCAAAGCTACTTTTGAGGCCTGGACTCTCCATTAACTATAGCAGTTTATCAGAGGACAAGGTCTCTTCCACAATCCATTATCCTAAAGTAGCACGTGGGTGTTGGAGATGGGTGATGGTCTGACAGCTCCATATGAGTATCAGGGATGAATAAACGGAAAAGGCTGCTGCTGCTAAATCCAGCCCTATAATTATGTTTTGGCCTCTGGGTCAGTTCCAGGTCACTAGCATCTCAACTAACCTAAAACCCATATAATGCTTATTTGTAATTTTAATTTTTGGTTCTATATTAATTGCATTTTATATGCCCCTGGTTATAATGGAACAAGAGTCAATTTGGGCATCAGAAATGCTGATTTTGCTATGGGTAGACTCTCAGGCCTGTGTGCTGTCTGAATGCTCATGCAGTGGTTGTAGATACTGTACTTTACCTGTTAGATGGTGAGGATGTTGAAAAGGTATTTTTTTCATTTCCGCATAGATGCTCTTGTGATCATAAAATCAGTTTTACAATTAAAGTGATGCCTAGATTCCTGCAGTGCATCCCTTATCAAGAGTCTTGTTTAGTCATCTCTATATGCAATGAAAGGGTTGCATCTCTCTCTTCTGCATCTCTCATGGGCTGTCTTCCTTTCCCTGGTGCCCTCTGCTGTATTCTTTCTTTGACTGCCAGTCCTGGTTTCTGACAATGTAACCTCAGCTGGAACTTAGGTGAAGATTTTGCTTTCCTTGTTTGGTTGAGTAAACTTGTAACCCCAGGAACATGTGGAAAAAATAGATATAAAGTGTACATATTGTGTTTATAGACATGTAGTTAAACATTTTCCAATCATTATGCTGCTTTATGGGTGCTGTGACTTAAGGTGCTTAAGGGGATTTGAGCTACTAAGTATCTCAGTTCCAGTTTGTATTTATCAATGTGATTTTAGCCATTGGGAGAATTTATTCTAATTAGCAAGTATGCTTTGCTAGACATTTGAAATGTTTGAGAAAATCAGATATAATGAATATATAACTGTACTTAAAATATCCAAGGATATTGACATTAACTGTGATCAAATGAGTAGGGAAGATATCATTTGTAAACTTGGATTAATTGTACATTAATCAAAGAAAAAGTAAAAAAGTATTGATTTTAATACTTGAAAAAATAGGGTTTATAAGGTTGAGATACTTTAAAAGTTTCACATATATTTAATCAAAATAATACTGATTAGAAGAAAAAATAAAATTAAACTTTTAATGCACAGAAATGCTTTTAAGATAGTAAAATGTCAGTAACAAATATCACATATTTAAAAGTTAGTTCCATAGAGATATGTGATCTGGAAAACTGCAGTTTCTTAACAACTTTGTGCTATCTTGGAGAAAACATTTGTCTAAAAGGTAATAGCTTCATGAAGGAATAAATGATTGATAGGCCCTGAGTATGGGAAACAGGACACTTATAGCTAGAAACACTTTCTCCAAAAATTACTGGGTATCTTATGATGCCTTTAGGAAAAAAGGCATCTACTGAGCTGGTCATATGATTATTCTTTTTCATTATATCCACTAGAAATTGTGGTAATTTTCACTGGATATTGAATACTAGATTGTTATTTTTTAAGTCAGCATTTTGAACATGAATTTTTGTCTACTGTTCTCCCTATTTCCTTCTGATACATCAGCCTTCATTCCTGTTATTCTCTTATTTGTAATGTGTCTGTATTAGTTTTTTCTCACACTGTAAATAAATATCTGAAGCTGGGTTACTTATAAAGAAAAGCGGTTCTGCAGGCAGTATCGGAAACACGGCTGAGAGACCCCAGGAAACTTACAATCATGGCAGAAGGCAAAGGGGAAGCCAGCATGTCTTAAATGGTGGGAGCAGAAGAAAGAAAGATGAAGGGGGAGGTGCTACATACTTTTAAACAACCAGATCTTGTGAGAACTCATTTGCTGACATGAGAGCAACAAGGGGAAATTCATTACTATGATCCAATCACCTCCCACCAGGTCCCTCCTCCAGCACTGGAGATTACAATTTGACATGAGTTTGGAAGGGGATACAAATCCAAGCCATATCAGTGTCTTTTTAAAAAGCCCTGGAATCTTTTTTATATTTCTTGTTTGCAGCAGGACAATTGTCTTTGTACTGGCACTTCAGTTGCACTTTGCATAGGCATTGCGTTTCTCTATCAGGTGGGCAGCTTCTGGATGGTATGGTTTACGATATGACCAGTGGAACTCTTCTTGATCATGCCCTTCAGTTCTTGTTATAAATGAGTCCATTGGTCTGACATGATGTTATCTGGGATCTATGCTGATGGTGAATTAAATACTCTAAGCCCTTGGGTAGTGGTGTTGACTAAGGCCCTGAAGGCAAACTTATACCTGGTAGGCATACGATGTGGTCACATTGTCACCAAGTTGCTGGTTGGTCTCTTCCAGTGCTATGTGGTCTCAGGGACTTAGAATTATTGTCAGGTTGGACATTTGGCAGCGGCAGTGGCTCGATTAGTTTTGTTAAGTTAGAACCCATGCTATTGAGCCAGATATAGCCTCCATCCTTGCCATCACAGCCATTCTGTTCAGGTTCTTTTGTGCTAACAGTGGAGTGGGTAATGACAGAAACTGGTCAATGTCAACTGGCCAAGTTGTTTTGTTCTCACTCATAGGTGGGAGTTGAACAAAGAGAACATGTGGACTCGGGGAGAGGAGCATCACACACTGGGGGCAGTTGAGGGGGTAGGGGAGGGCGTGGAGGGATAACATGGGGAGAAATGCCAGATATAGTATGCATCTAAAGTAAAATAAATAAAATTTAAAAAATCACCAATTGCTCTTCACATTGCTTCACCAATTACCCTCCACATTCGCTAAGTCCAGTGGTTGTTTTGCAGTCCTCTTCTTGCTTTATCCATCAGTAGCACTTGTCTATTTTCCCTACTGGTATTCTATCTTGACTTCCATGCTGCCACACTTTCTGCCACACTTTCCTCATTTCCTCTAGTATAACCTCACTGGCTTCTTCTTAGCCTTTGCTGGTTCCTCTTCATCTTCCTGGTCCCTAGCATTAGAAGGCCCCAGAGCTCAGCCTTTGACAATCCAACTTTTACTAAATTATAGACAATAATGATAGACATCTAATGAGATAAAATAAACTTTATTCATAAATATTATCTCATATAAGCTAAAATTGAAGAGAGTGCCTACTGAAAAGGGATTATATAAAGGTACATGACCATTTCATATAAAAGTAAATTATTTTCTCAAGTGGAAGATAGCCTATGGAATAATTAGTCCCAGCTTTCTGAAAATGACTAGGTAGCTCATCTGATGCATAATCCTTAAGCAGTGATGGAAATTGGTGTCAAGATAGAATTTGGTTGGAGTTGTATCTTAAAAGAATATGCAATGATGTTCTGGAGGGGAAGAGAGGCAATGAGATAAGGGAGGCCAGTTAAGAATGTATAATTGAGGTACCAGCAATGGCAAGAGAGTGTCGTGGAGAAAAGCAGATGGTCCAAGGATGACTTGGTAGGAAATTCTAGTAGCTGATAAGTAGGAAAAAGCAGGAGGAGAAGAAAGACTATTTCTGAGAAACCTCAGAGAAAATAAGACCAACTTGAGTGTACTACCCTCCTTCACCCAGTGGTATTAGCTGGAGCCAAGGGGGAAAAAGCATGGGACTAAGAAGAATTATTGAATTACAAACCTTTAGGATGAAGCCACCAGGTTCTGGCAACTCCAAGCCCCATGACTCATGGTCAGTGAGAAACTGTCCCTTCAAGGCACCATAAGTCAAGATCCTGCCCAGAACACATACAAGTCAAGGAAACAAGTATAAATAGCAGTCCTCCTAATACTGCCAGGGTCTTCATTATGCTGGATCATGGGCTAAGACCTCCTGAGGCAACAGAATTTGGAAGGTGCTGGGAAGCCTAAAATGGTTTTAGAGCCAGTGCCACACCCAGATGTATTCAATTAACCTAATTCAGAGATGAGAGAAAATCTTTCACATACTGATGGTATAAGAAACCACAGTGTTATACAGGGAACACAACAAAGCATTATGTAGTGCCCTTAGAACTGTCATTTAAGTACTTTTGAAATGCATAAATAGATGTCATTTGCTGGCCAATTTTTAATACTATATAAGCTGATTTAGAAATGCCACAAAACTTTGACCTGATGATGTACTTGTACTTCATTATCCACAGCTACAGCCATTATTCAGTCTCTCTCTCTCTCTCTCTCTCTCTCTCTATATATATATATATATATATATATATATACACACACACACATATATATATAAATTAGTCTTACATACACACCCCCAACACCCCCACACATGTATGGGTGTGTGCATATAAGACTAATAACTTGGAATGCTAGTAGGAGCTGCACCAGTATTTGCAGAATTTACCTAATATTATCAACCTGGGAAGGAGAAGCCCAACCTTGACTACTTCTACAGTTTGCAAAGATCATCCTCGAAGAGTCCCATTCACTTAAGTGATTTCTGAATGTCCTCCTCAAGTCTAACACTTAGATTTCTTTTTCTTTTCTAAAAAGGTTTTACATATCCCAGAGACACTGTGTGTGCCAGGTGCTGATGGATGCTCCTGGGTGAACTATGTGTATCTCCTGGAGAGTCTGTTTAATCTGAAGATTCTCAAAAAGCTTAAGTCTCCTTTAAGTTGATTCCTATGAAAATATTTATTAATTTCTCCAGTAGTTTTCCTTTTTCTATATTGAGATTTGTACAAGATTAAGAATATGCTGTCACTGTGTTTTGGGATTTTTGGGGTGTCAATTTTCTTTCTGAAAATTTTTGTGGCCAGTGGTGCCTTTGCCTGAGTTCTTGTTTTATATCCAGAAAGAATGGGGTACACACACAGTGAAGGGTAAAGAAGACCAAGAGGAGCTTTATTTGGGGTTAGAACAGCTCAGTGGAGACTGGAAGTAGGTAACTCCCCTCTGCAGGCAGGCAGGTTGTCTGTGGAGTGTCAGCTTTCAGCAGAGAGGGTAACTCCTCTCTGCAACTGGTCCTCTGGATGTCTGTTAGCAGAGAGGAGGTCCTGGAGAGGGTGGTTTCTCTCTGCAGGCAGGTTGTTTGGTCATCTTTGCAGGTCTCTGAAGCTCTCAGCAGAGAGGGTAGTTCCTCTCTGCAGCTGGTCATCCTGTGTCTGCTCAGCTCTGGTTGAACCCAGGGCTTTTATGGGCCTCAGAGGGGAGGAAGTGCATGCCAATTGGCCTATGGGTGGCCATGGTTGGGCCTGGAAAAGGCACTAGTTCCCACTTGGGTAGGTGGGACTGGCAGCCTGGTCCCTAGCCTTCAAGCCCTCCCTGGCCTGAAAGAGGGACCTTACTGGAAACCCACCCACTCCTACTTAGAACTTTGGCTGCCTCCTGCTGTTCATGGTGGCTGGGCTTGGCTTGACTTTGCTCCAAGATTGAAGCAGGTCCCAAGAGCAGGGAGAAGCCAGACAGTGGAGGCAGGCACTTTTAGCCTGCAAGAGTGGGGTGGGGTGGAGACCATCCCAGGTTCCCAAGAGGGCAGGCATGCCTGAGTTTGGCAGCTAAAGTTTGGGCACCTGCAGTCTCTCCAAGGAGGACAGGTCTCCTGCCGGCTATGTGGAGCATGCAGCCCCAGTGGTGCCTCCCTGCTGCAGCTGGGATGATGGCAGGCCAACTAGGGTGGCTTCCACCACCAATTGTACCACAATATAATCAAAGAATGGATATGGGAAAATTTCCCAGAGAGTCTATTAAGAGAGTTATTTAATGACTTATTTGGGCAATTTAAAACATTATTTAAAATGTAAATAAAAAGCATGCTGTTGTAGAAAGGAAAGGAAGATGCCTATGAATATGAGTAATTAGAATAAAACTATATTGTAGCATGCTGCTTCCAGATATAACTCTATACACTATGTTGCTTATCTTTTTCCATTTCAGAAATAGTTTAAAAAGCATCAGATAAGTAGATCTGAAAATGTCCTTAATTTTAGAAAATGACTTAAAAGGTATATCAGGTGAAGCAAATCCAGTATCTAAGTTTTAAGCATATTTCTGTCAGAAGCTGAGGGCAGGGGAAGTACTAATGAAGACAGGTGGCTTTAAGAAAATTCATGAAATAATATAAAATGCAAACAAGACAAAAATGTTAAACATAAAAAACTAAAGTCTCATCAAATACATTCCTTGGTGATAGCCATTGTGATCAATTTTTCTAAAGTTTTTCATAGTGTATGGATGCATATATATAAAATTAATATATAAATTATGTAGATAATTTATGTAAAATTATATATTATATGGTAACATTTAATACATTAATATTCAATGTTATATATTATGTAATACATATAAAATTAATGCCATAGCTCTTGCCAAGGAATTTATATATATACTATAGAAAACTTTGTACATATATATATGCATGTGTGCTGTGTATATATGTATACTATAGGTATGTGTGATAGGCATGTATGGTATATATATACTGTAGGTACACAGGTTTGTTATTTTTAATTGCTGAATATCAGTGCATTGTATTGATATACCACAACTGATTTAACTCATATCAAATGATAGACTGTTGAATTGATTCTACTTTGCTAATATTGCCAAGAGTACAGTAATTGGTATGTTTTAAGATAAACTGTTGCAATCTCATATCAATATTTCTATGGGATAAAATATTAAATTAAGAATTGTGATAAAGAATAAACATACTAAAAACAGTATTTATTGCTAAATTATTCCCTGGAAATGTATCAATTTACTTCATCATAGGAAGTAAATGATACTATTTCTAAGAAAACCATCATGACTGAATGTTAACAAACTTCTTGAACATTTTTCCCCAGAAGAGTGCAAATGATACCTATTTATTTAAATTTGAAAATGTTTGCCTATTGTTTTTGCTCAGCTAGCTTTTTTTTTTTTTTTTTGTAGCACAGATCCCTTTCACAAAGGCAGACCCATCCTTGGGTTTTTCTTTATGGGTTTGATTTTCATTGAAAATGATCTTATCCAAGTTAATTTATTAAAGTAGTCATTGGTTGGTTTTATTTTTTTTTGTTACATGAAAAATGATTTAGAGATAATTGTAGATTCATACACAGTTGTAAGAAACAACACAGAGAGATCAACAACACAAAACGTATGTGCGTTGGTCTCCTAAGGACACCTACCTGGCTACCTTTCATCAAAGAGACATTGCTCTATGAAATCGGGGGTGGTGGGGGGAGAGAAATTCAAGCAAATTCAGAGATTCAGCCACCAAGGGGTTCAGCTCATTACTTCTCACCTTGTGAAAGGTACCTGGTGACCTTCAGCCCTCTGAGGGACACGCAGGATGACCCTCAGACCATAAACATCTGGGACATCCTTACAGGGCACAAGAAAGATTTTTCACTGTGAGAGCTCAGCCCATTAGCGTTTTTTTTTGTTTGTTTGTTTTTTGAGACGGAGTTTTGCTCTTGTTACCCAGGCTGGAGTGCAATGGCGCAATCTCGGCTCACCGCAACCTCCCCCTCCTGGGTTCAGGCAATTCTCCTGCCTCAGCCTCCTGAGTAGCTGGGATTACAGGCACACGCCACCGTGCCCAGCTAATTTTTCGTATTTTTAGTAGAGACGGGGGTTTCACCATGTTGACCAGGATGGTCTGGATCTCTTGACCTCGTGATCCACCCGCCTCGGCCTCCCAAAGTGCTGGGATTACAGGCGTGAGCCACCGCGCCGGGTCCCATTAGAGTATTTTTAAATGGAGCCATGATGGTAAATTCTTTGCCAGAATGACCCTGGGTACGCTTAGTATCTATGAAACTCCTTCTATGGGTCTTTTGGATGAGAAGAGTCTGACGATCTCTGGGATAAAAGACTTTTCTTGGTCTCATGGTGGTAACATAATTGCCTTCTGGGTGCCTTAAGACAAAGATATTCCAGCCAGGGTAACCCTGACGCAGCTCCCTACCAGGCAAGGGATCCAAGTGAGGAAATTTTTCAATGTGGTGGATTGCAAGCTGCACTGGCAGAAGAACGGAGATTACTTGTGTGTGGAAGCAGACAGGACTCCGAAAGGTACCCAGGGTGTTGTCACAAATTTTGAAATTTTCCAAATGAGGGAAAAACAGGTACCTGTGGATGTGGTCGAAATGACAGAAACCATCATAGCCTTTGCCTGGGAACCAAATGGAAGTAAGTTTGCCGTGCTGCACAGAGAGGCTCCACGGATATTTGTATTTTTCTACCACGTCAAAAACAATGGAAAGACTGAACTCATCAAGATGTTAGACCAACAGCAAGCAAACACCATCTTCTGGAGCCCCCAAGGACAGTTCATGGTGTTGTCGGGCCTGAGGAGTATGAACTTTGGACTGCACGGTCATGAACATCGCAGAGCACTACATGGCCTCTGACGTCGAGCGGGACCCTGCAAGCGGCGCTGCTAAGAGTCTGCGAAGCCAACCCAGGTGGTTCCGACAGAAAACCCCAAACAAGAAAGAAGCCTTAGTGGTGCCTTAAATCCCCCCACTGCAGACACCAGGGGCTGAAAGGCACAAAAATGTGTCGAAATGGCAGAATCCCAGTCGAGGTCACAGTCCAGGGCAAGAGCACGGGGAGGTGGCGGGAGTCGCTCGGGCTTCCCTACAGGGCAGCCTCGGCTCCATACCACACACGCTGTACGCAGCGCTCCCCAGTCACTCCTGATTCCCGAGGGAGATGCTTTCTTCAGTGATAGAGAACTCGATGGTCTCCTCCTTCCAGTAGTCCACGTTACTGTCCAGCCCGTCAGTGTATCCCTCCTCGAAACTCCAGGCGCTCGTTTTTCCGCTCCATATAGAGCTCCTGGGCTGTCTTCCGGTACTTCCGGAAGTGTTCCATCTTGGTGCCCCGTCTCTCCACCAATTCCTTTGAGATTTTGGACTGGCTCAAACGTTCCTTCTGTTCAAAGATCTTAGAGAATTTCTTCAGATCCTTTTTAATTTGCTTGATTTGGTCCTGGCTCAGGAGTGTTGGAGGCCGGGGCTGCCACAGCAGCTAGCAGAAATGGTCCTTGTTGATCTGCAGGAGGCTTGCCAGGTTCACGACTACGCTAAATGTCATGTTGAGGTCTGAAGGCAGTGGGTGGATGTGCAGAACACTCAGGGGGGCCGTAGGCAGGTGAGAGATGATTTTATTCAGCAGCAACTTTCATCAACAGCTTTCTCACACTGTCCCCCCTGTCTCGGCGCCTTAGTCCAGAGGCTCCCACACAAAGCTGCACGGCCCGCTCTCCCTTGCCTTCAGGGTCAACAGCTTAACTCTTTCTCTTTCTGGGCACCGCAAGCCAAGCTGTGCCCTAGTTCCCTCCATCCATCTGCAAAGATGGACAGCTTTGACTCTCTCTCTTTCTCTGGATGCCAGTGCGAGCACATGTACAGTGTTAGCAGGGCAATTATATTTTTTACAGACAACAGTGGCTTAGAGTCAAGTGGTGGTCTTCCTATGTTATGAGTACATGGCTATGATAACAAGAGGACACAGTTGCTAAACTAATAACTGGCGATTAGAGAAAAAAAAATCAGAATGTATTTGAACCATTCATTCATTTAGGCTTCTTTTGGTAATGGAATTTTGAATTTCTCATTTTTAAGTTGACCTCTTCTGTTTTGAAGAAAAGAATCTTAAGTGTGACTATTTTCAGGCATTTCTACTCACAATTTAGTCCGCAGAGCAAAATTACTGTTAAAAATGCAGAATCTTAGCCCTCACCCCAGACATTCTGAATTAGAATCTTCATTGTAACAAGAGCGTCAGGTGATGTGTATGCTCCTTAAAGTTTGAGAAGCAAGCACCGCTGCTAATGGGCGTCAATACAGCATGAACCCTGAAGGCAAAACCCTGTAGACCAGGGATTCTCAAAGTGTGGTCCCTGGGTGGTCAGTATGAGCGTCACTTGGGAACTTGTGAGAACCATCAATTCTCAGGTCTCAGTCCAGTCTTAGTGAATCAGAAAACTAAGTGATTCTCAGCTGTGCTTCAACAAGCTCTCCCGGTGATTCTGATGTCTATTAAGTTGGAGAGCCACTGTTTAGAGATTGGTTGGTGAAAACAGGTGAAAGTAGGTGAAATCTTTCAATTTCCATGTTCTTGGGGCTTTGCTTTCTGAGATGCATGGAACAATCAAATTATCATACAGTTATTTCTTTGGCATTCAGATGTGGAGGCAGATGTTACAGGATGACAGGAAGTTTTAATAAAGTAAACCTTAGTGCATAAAAATATATCTGATGCTTTGGACTCTAAAGCAAGTGAAGCTTTCTATTATACTCAGCACATTTTGCTTTTTCTTTGCTCTTGTTTTTTGACATTGAGTAAAAAGTATAATGTTTTAGAAAATGAAACAAAATTATATTCATGGGGCATGTGTGCTGGCCAAAGTTGTAGTTGATGACCCACACCTGTGTATGGCTTCAGGTATTTTTGCATATAAGGCTGTCTTTTCTCCCCAACTTCCTGTTTCTTGAGAGATTTAGTTTTCAATCTGGGCAAATGAAGACCATTCTGAGGTTAAAAGGGCTCTTTTTTCTCCATTCCTTGATATGGACCTGTGCTGGGGACTTCTCAGGTATAACTTATGACTTGGGGAATAGAAGTTTCTTAAAGAGGGCTGAAAGATGTGGCTTTGGATTCTTTACACAAAGTTTTGGTCTGGTTGCATCTTAATAATAGTCAAGCACACATGGAGGGGTGCAGTCTCTTTTAGATGTGTCATCTTGAGATACCATGTTTTTCTCTTGCATATCAGCACTGAGACAGAGAATGTGCTTTAACCTGAGACCGTCTTTCTCCAACTCCCCCTTCCTTTTGATCTTCTTCTGACCATATCAATTCTTGAGGCTCAAATACTTGAACTGGGTTTAATATAAAGAGTGTGGAGTGGCCTGGAAAGCAGAAGAGGTGGTGGGAGGAACTCAGGACTCTGTGGTTTGTCACATACAGGGAGAAAGCCTTATTTGTAAAGGCTGAGACTTCCTTTACCTTATCCTCCAGCGATCCTTTTCATTTGAGAGGCAGCAGTCAGTGCCTCCTAAGTGAGGTCACCATTGGTTCAAGTTTTTCCAGTACTTTTCCTGCTGTTAGCCTCCTGTTAACCTCTTGTCAGAATGACTGGTAGCAAACCAGAATGATTGATAGCCCTGTGTATAAACTGGCTGTCAGTTTCTTTCTCTTTCTCCTGTTCTCCCTCTCTTCCTTTCTTTCTCTCCTCTTTTTTCTCTCTTCCTTTCTTTCCCTTTCTCCTCCATTCCCTCCTCCCTCCCTTGTTCTTTTCTTTCCCTTCCTTCTTTTCTTTTTCTTTGAGACAGGAGTCTCACTGTCACCCGGGCTGGAGTGCAGTGGTGCAATCTGGGCTCACTGCAGCCTCTGCCTCCCAGATTCAACTGATTCTTGTGCTTCAGCCTCCTAAGTAGCTGGCATACAGATATGTACCATCATGTCCAGCTGATTTTTGTATTTTTAGTAGTGATGGGTTTTCACCATATTGGCCAGGCTGGTCTCAAACTCCTAGCTGCAAGTGATCTTCCCACCACAGCCTCCCAAAGTGCTGGTATAACAGGCATAAGCCACCATGCTGAATCTTTCTTCCTTTCCTTTCTTTTCTTTCTTTCTTTTTATCTCTCTTTCTTTATCTTTTGTTGTCTCTCTCTTTTCTTTCTGTTTTGTTGTCTCTCTTTTCTTTTTTCTTCTTTCTCCTCCTCTTTTCCTTTTTCTCTTCCTGTTCCCTTTCCTTCCTGTTCCCTTTCTATTCCCGTTCCCTCTTTCCCTTCCTCTTTCTTTCTATTCCTTTTTCTCCCTTCCTCTTTCTCTTCCTTTCTTTCCCTTCATCTTCTTTCTTTTCTCTTGTCTTTCTCTTTCTTTTCTCTTCTTTCCCCTTCTCTTCTCTTTCTTCTTCCCTTTTCCCTTTTCTCTCTTGCTTGCTTCTTTTTTCTTTCTCAGGTGGGAGTGCAGTGGTGCCATCTTAGCTCACTGCAGCCATGAACTGCTAATTAAAAAAAAAGTGATCTGCCATGGTGGGCAGATCTCTTGAGGCCAGGAGTTTGAGACCAGCCTGGCCAATATGGTGAAACCCCATCTCTACTAAAAATATAAAAATTAGCTGGATGTGGTGGTGTAGAGACTTGCTATGTTGCCCAGGCCGGTTTACCACTCTTGACCTCAAGGAATCCTCCCATCTTGGCTTCCCAAAGCTTTAGGATTACAGGCTTGAGCCACTGCTTCCTGCCTGGGGGAAGGAAGTTTCAGTTTCTCTACTGAGTTTGCAGTGTCTCCTGACTCAGGCTCCTTCTAGTATCTTAAGTGCAACTGATAAAGTATTCCTTTAGTGGAGTCTAGAAGAATAGCCAAACTTAGAAAACAAAAACAAAAACAAAAAACGTACGCTACCCAGTCTCATAATTTCTAGTTTGTTCTAATTCTCTTCCTTGGGACCTAACTTAAGTAGCAGATTATATCAGAAAATTATTTCCAATTCCAAATTTAAAAAGCCTAATGTCCAGATATTTCAAGATAGAAGAAAAAGGATAGCACTGTTTTCACTCAGTTTCTATAAAAGCCTGATTGCTAGCTGGAGTTTTCTGGACAAGTCTTTATATATCATGAAACTGTGGATATGAAAATGGAAACTTGTTTGCTTCCATCAAAATGAAAGGGCTTGCTTCAAAGAGCTTTGGTTGAACAAGGGAGACAGAAAATCCTCTATACTTAGGATAAATATTATAGATATAGTCTTGTGATTCTAGTTCTATGATAAGTGACTTTGGAGAGTTAGACAAAATCTTATTTTGTATTGACTTTTCCCCCCTGCATATAGATTCATTAAAGAGTGTATCTGAAGGATGAGTATATACGCATGTATTTATTACACAGAGACCATGTTTTGCAAACTTGTTCACCTCTGAAGACATTTTGTTTTAGTAATGGATGATCTCTTCATTTGTATTAACTGGGTATGCTAAAATTTTTTGAGGTGATCCATGTAACTGCATACTAACAGAAAGTTTCTCTTTTCTGCTTTTCAGCTATTCGAGTACACTGCACCCAGTTTTGGTTCCCTGCCAGGATTAAACCCACGATATTTCACAATTTGTATATGAATTCTGATGAAGTGTTTCTAGGAGATGGCTGCCCTGTAACCCATTCTTTGTCAGATGTCTACTATGAGTTTTTCTACCATCCTCATGACTGTGGTATTGTATCTCAAGTAAGAGAAATGACTATCTTACTTAAAACCCAAGTGTCTTATGGTTCCTTCAAAACACCTCCAAACTAGAAGTCACTGTCTATTTGTAATATGGCTAGACTCTTTAATTATCACATTGAGGACAGAAGCAGTTAAAAAAGGAGATGTTGGCTGGGTGCGGTGACTCATGCCTGTAATCCTAGCACTTTGGGAGGCTGAGATGGTGAATCATGAGGTCAGGAGTTCAAGACCAGTCTGGCCAACATAGTGAAACCCCGTCTCTACTAAAAATACAAAAAATTAGCCAGGCATGGTGGCGTGTGCCTGTAATCCCAGGTACTCGGGAGGCTGAGACAGGAGAATCGGTTGAACCCAGGAGATGGAGGTTGCAGTGAGGTGAGACCTCACTATTGCACTGTAGCCCAGGTGACAGTATAAGAATCTATCTCCAAAAAAAAAAGAGAGATGCTAAATACTTCTTTTTCTTTTTGGCTGGTAATTGCAAACACTAATTATTCATTTAGTGATAAAGCAGGCTAGAGAGTTGAAATTTTTGAAGGAGGGAAGTATTTTCCATGTATCACAAGGTTTTTCAGCAGTTTCTCTACTAATTATTTGTTATATTTCATGAAGTTTGGTCAGTTGCAACCAGATGGAGGGAGTAACACTAATCAAGCATTAGAAGCCTTTTCAATGTAAATATTCATTAATCTCCCAGCCCTAGCCCCTCCTCACCAGATATTTTGGGTATACTAAGTCATTGTGCATATCACTGATAAACATATAACTGGAATTTTGACTTGATTTAAAAAGTTTTTTAAATTAGTAAAATCTTGCTATGATATTACTTATTTTTTTCATAATCCCAAATAAAATGCTAAGAGAAGTAATAGAATTTGATCAGGTTTAGATAAATGCCACAGATTGGGTAACACAGAAAGCAAAAGCAAAATTCGAAGTAGAGTTGAGTGTGCAGAATATTTATTAAGAAGTGCTTTTGGAGAAAGAAGATTGGGCAAAGGTCAAAGCTGAGCTGTGATGCGGGCTCAAAGACAGCTTTGGCTGACCCTGCACAGGTCTTCACATTCCTGCTGGGTAGGTGATCTGAAGCGGCCACCCTAGGAGAGGGGTGTGGCCATGGGTAAGACAGCCCTCAGCAGCTCCACAATTCCTCGAGGGGCTGAGAGCTGAGAGCTGAAGGCTGAAGGCTATCTGGTAACAGCATGCTCAGCAGCTGGGCAGCAAGCCCTCAGGGTATCTGGGAAGCAAATTCCAGGTCTAATACACCACAGCATGTATTAGGTGGGCACTTGTCAACCTTGATATAAACTGAAGAGCGGGGAGGAATATTCACATGTTAACTGAAGAATTTGAGTGGTGGTAGTATGTTAATTTCATTTTATCTATGCGTATATTTTCAAATTATCCAAAGAGAGCAGGATATATCTGAGGAAATAGAAACATTTAAAATTATGTAATGAGTACGGATATCTCTGAATCATCTTATCCTCCTATGCTGTCAAGTACTGGGCCTTATATTGAGAAGCATATACAAAATGTTCTTAGAAAAATATTTTACTTTGATTAGGTCCCATTTGTCTATTTTGGCTTTTGTTGCCAATGCTTTTGGTGTTTTGGTCATGAAGTCCTTGCCTACTCCTATGTCCTGAATGGTTTTGCCTAGATTTTCTTCTAGGGTTTTTATGGTGTCAGTTCTTATGTTTAAGTCTTTAATCCATCTGGAGTTAATTTTAGTGTAAGGTGTCAGAAAGAGATCCAGTTTCTGCTTTCTGCACATGGCTAGCCAGTTTTCCCAACACCATTTATTAAACAGGGAATCCTTTCCCCATTGCTTGTTTTTGTCAGGTTTATCAAAGATTATATGATTGTAGCTATGTTGTGTTGCATCCGATGCCTCTGTTCTGTTCCATTGGTCTATATCTCTGTTTTGGTACCAGTACCATGCTGTTTTGATTACTGTAGCCTTGTAGTATAGTTTGAAGTCTGGTAGTGTGATGCCTCCCGCTGTGTTCTTTTTGCTTAGAATTGACTAATGGGACCTAATCAAACTCCACAGCTTCTGCACGGCAAAAGAAACAGTCACTAGAGTGAATTGGCAACCATCAGAATGGGAAAAAAAATCTTTGCAGTTTACGCATCTGACAAAGGGCTGATATCCAGAATTCACAAAGAACTCAAACAGATTTACAGGAAAAAAACAAACAAGCCCATTCAAAAATGGGCAAAGGATATGAACAGACGCTTTACAAAAGAAGACATACCTGAGGCCAACAAACACATGAAAAAATGCTCATCATCACTGGTCATTAGAGAGATGCAAATCAAAA
Source organism: Saguinus oedipus (assembly GCA_031835075.1). Lineage (NCBI taxonomy): Eukaryota > Metazoa > Chordata > Mammalia > Primates > Cebidae > Saguinus > Saguinus oedipus. Next base: position 57,791,075 of record CM063178.1, on the reverse strand, counting down.
CCACATTGAGATACCATCTCACGCCAGTTAGAATGGCGATCATTAAAAAATCTGGAGACAACAGATGCTGGAGAGGATGTGGAGAAATAGGATCACTCTTACACTGTTGGTGGGAGTGTAAATTAGTTCAACCATTGTGGAAGACAGTGTGGCAATTCCTCAAGGACCTAGAAATAGAAATTCCATTTGACCCAGCAATCCCATTACTGGGTATATATCCAAAGGACTATAAATCGTTTTACTATAAGGACACATGCACACGAATGTTCATTGCAGCACTGTTTACAATAGCAAAGACCTGGAACCAACCCAAATACCCATCGGTGATAGACTGGACTGGGAAAATGTGGCACATATACACCATGGAATATTATGCAGCAATCAAAAATGATGAGTTTGTGTCCTTTGTAAGGACATGGATGAATCTGGAGAACATCATTCTCAGCAAACTGACACAAGAACAGAAAACGAAATACCGCATATTCTCACTCATAGGCGGGTGAGAAAAATGAGAACACATGGACACAGGGAGGGGGTCTACTACACACTGGGGTCTGTTGGGGGGAATGGGGGAGGGACAGCGGGGAGGGCTGGGGAGGGATAGCCTGGGGATAAATGCCAAGTGTGGGTGAAGGGGAGAAAGGCAGCAAAACACACTGCCATGTGTGTACCTATGCAACTACCTTGCATGTTCTGCACATGTACCCCAAAACCTATAATGCAATAAAAAATAAAAAATAAAAAAATAAAAATATTTTACTATTAATCGTGTTAACTCCATTCCCCCCTGAAAACAGCTATTCTTCCTGTTAGGTATTTACTACATGCTGAGAACTTAATTAATATTATTCTTTACCACCACAATTATTGCTTTTTTTTTTTTTTTTTTTTAGAAATAAGAAAACAGACTTAATTGTTTAAACACAGTTTCCAAGAATTCATGATGAGTAGAGGCAGCTCCAAGATTCCAAATGTGATTCTATAATTTCAAAACCCATGCTCTCTTTGAATAAGCAATGTATCACTACAACTGTGTGTCTCAAAAAGAGGTGCCAAATGCTTTCTCAAATTTGAATCACAAAGCTCCTTTCTCTTTGAACTAACAAGTATTGCTTGCCTTTTATGTACAAGCACTATGCCAGATTTTAACACATCTGTCCATTTGGAAAATGGTCCTGTTTCCCATGAACAGATGCTGTTTATAGTTTAGTGAGAGTGTGACCATTTTTAGGAAGCTTGATGTATCTATAAGTTCCTATTTAAGTAAGTGCCTCTAAGTTTCCTGGGATACTTGAGACAAACATGGGTTTAAAACTTCTCTTTGTCTTGTAGCCTCTCCAGGAAGTTACTCTGCTTAGAACTAAAATCAAGTATATCTCAAGAGATTCTACTGTCCGATCTGAAATGCCTCTGTCGTGTGTTGTCCACAAGTGAGTATGGAGTGCCAGACCCCTCTCCTAGCCCTTGGCTTCATTTACTGTCCAGATAAAAATCCCAAACCTGAAAAGCTAAATGGTACAACCAGTGATGGGAGTGGGGGAGACACCAAACCCTAATGCTAACACAAATCTCTTGATCGCTGGTGTCTTAGTCTTCTGTTGCATTGCTATAAAGAAATACCTGAGACTGGGTAATTTGTAAGAAAAGAAGTTTAGCTCATTGTTCTGTAGGCTGTACAGGAAGCAAGGCTGGGGAGGCCTCAGGGAGTTTTTACTCATGGCAGAAGGCAACAGAAGGCAAAGCTGGAGCAGGCATCCCCATGTGGCTGGAGCAGGAGGAAGTGGTGGGGGGACGTGCTATACACTTTTAGAAAACCACATCTCCTGAGAGCTCTATGATGAGACCAGCGCCAAAGGGATGGTGCTAAACTAGAGGTCCCCAAACCCTGGGCCATGAACCTGTAGTGGTTCCTGGTCTTTTAGGAACCTGGCCATACAGTAGGAGGTGAGCGGCAAGCCCACATTACCACCTGAGCTGTACCTGCTGTCAGATTAGTGGTGGCATTAGATTCTCATAGAAGCATGAACCCTATTGTGAACTGCGCATGTGAGGGATCTAGGTCGCACACTCCTTATGAGAATCGAATGACTGATGATCTGAGGTGGAACAGTTTCATCCCCAAACCATCACCCCCATCTGTGGAAAAACTGTCTGCTGCAAACTTGGTCCCTGGTGCCAAAAGGTGTGGGGATCACTGTGCTGAGCCATTCATGAAGGGTCCACTCCCATGACCGGATCACCTGCCACCAGGTTCCACCTCCAATATTGGGGATTACAATGAACATGAGATGTGGGTGGGAACACAAATTCCAAACAATATCACTTGGCCTTGTAGTCCTCAAAATGTTACAACTGTCCCCTAGAACATAGGAATACTAGGGATATTATTGAAAAATTAAATGATGACTTAGTTTTTGATATAAAAGAACTTAGTTCTTTCAGGGTCACTGAAAACCTAAGTCTTAGCCAACCAAATCAAGTTATTTAAGTTGTAAACTTGAGCCCATATGCAAGTTTCCTGAAGGCAATAAGAGAAAGTATAATGACATCTAAACGATACTGAACTCATCACGTGTCAAGATCAGCATGTGCTATGCAGGGCTGACACTGTTGGGAGAGAGACGTCTTAAAACAGGATTTGTGGGTTAAGATCAGGTCTTTTTTTGTTTTGTTTTATTAATTGACATTTTTGAGAAAGCCTAAATGCTTATTTCATATTACATGCCTGTATCAAAACATCTCATGTACCCCATAAATACATATACCTACTATGTACCCACAAAATCTAAAACTAAAAAAAAATTTAGAAAAGATTAGCAGCCACTTTGATCAGGTCTTAGCAAAAGTGTGATGATATACTTGGCAGGACTTTGGGTAATTTTTCAGTTAGGGTTTTCTGGTTAAAATCCTGAACTGAAATGTTTTTCCCTGAGTAATTATTGAAGGGCCATATTACACAGTGCTCTACCCACAGATAATAATTATAATAGTGGCTGACATTTATGAATCACTTACTGTATGCCTACACTGTGCTCATATGAATGCATTTTTTCCTCCTGGGGACTCAATGAGGTAGATACTATTCTTTTTTCTTTTTTTATTTTTAAGTCGTGGAACCTCATTATTTTGCTCAGGCGGATCTCGAACTTCTGGGTTCAAGGAAGTCTCTCTCCTCAACCTCCCACATATCCGGGACTATAGACCCCCAGATGTGGTGATGGATAATGTTATGCCAAATTCAGGGTGAGAAAATTGAGACACAGAGAAATTAAGTTACGTGGCCAGTATCATTTGCTGGTAGATTGTGGAATCAATAAGTTGAACCCAGAAGTCTGTTTATTAAGTTTTCACTTCTTAGCACCATCCTGCCTGTGATGTTATGGGGCAGGGGTGGGGCGGGAGGCAGAAAAAGCAGAAATCAATATGTCTACTAATAATAGGAATTTGGCCCCAAGTTGAGCCTTGTAAATGCTAAGATCTGAGTGGATCTTAACCACTATGTGATATTTTCTCTCTTACTTTAGTCAGAATCCTCTTTTAAATGCAGTTGAAATGAGAGATGGGGAAAATGTTACTGAATGGGAGATAGATGTGAGGATACACGTTGCGAATGAAGATGGGGCAGTAACTTCTACAACACAATCTTGGTAAGAACTCTCAAAAACTGGCATCTAATGATTGTTGTCCAGGTATGTCCTAGATACCAGTCAATACAATTGTGAAGAAAATGGCATACATTTGTACTAAGGTGCATTGTGCCTAAAATGTTCCCAGTTCAAGAATGTAAGTTCATGCTTTCCTATGTTTGTTGAAGATTTTATTGATCACAGTGGTCTTGATAATCTGTTACTAACTGGGAACACCATATGACTAAGAGCTATTCATTTTGGATATTATATGAAATACTATAATTAAAAGGAAAATACCTACCAATTTCAATATCAATAAAGTTCTGAATTATAATAAATGACTATTAACACTGAGCCTACAAAGTGGATTAGATATGTTGATGATCCCTGGGAAAGTGAGCTCAGTAGTGTCATAAATCTGTGTTGCAACTTTTTCTGGGAAGTATCAAATGATTGTACTATGGTTTTTCATTCTTGAGTTCTATATGAAGGTATATTATGAAAAATCTTTCCAGGTGCAGTGGCTCACGCCTGTAATTCCAACACTTTGGTAGGCCGAGATGGGTGGATCACGAGGTCAGGAGTTCGAGACTAGCCTGACCAACATGGTGAAACCCCGTCTCTACTAAACATACAAAAATTAGCTGGGTGTGGTGGTGCGCACCTGTAATCCTAGCTACTCCGGGGACAGAGGCAGGAGAATCACCTGAACCCGGGAGACGGAGGTTGCAGTGAGCCAAGATCGTGCCACTGCACTCCAGCCTGGGCGACAGAGCGAGACTGTCTCAAAATATCCACATGTATTAATATTTGGGTATTAATAAAAGGATGGAGCTATGTTTAATAGAGAGTAAACAGGACACCTAGAATGTTTGGAATGTACTTCATAACTTAGAGGGCAGAAGTATCCTTATTCACTTATACATATGTCACTTGAATCATTGTACACTTAAGGATACAGTCTCAAGGATAGAACATTGACTTTCTCTTTCTTCTCCTCCCTCAGTTCCCACTTATACCTTTTCCCTTCCTCCCATACATATGTATTGCTTTATTTATGAATAACAGGCTCTTAGAAGTAGCGAAGTAATGTTTACATTGGGATGTATTACTTCCAATCTTTCTTTTGTCTTTCTTCCTGTCTTCCATTTCAGTAAGAATCTGACTGCTACATGCCCTTGTTCATCAAATGAGTGCCTTTATTTCAAGAGAAGAAACAGTGCTGTCCGCTTTGGTATTGAGAGGCAATTTGAAATCTCTGCCATGACTGCTTAGGACTGAGGATTTACTGTGCTATTTTGTGAAAATCTGAGAAGCAGGAAGGGGATTTAATGATCTCAACCATCATTCATCTGAAAAACCTAACTTGAGATTTTGAATAAAATGGCAGGCTGCCTTCTACTATTTGCTTTTTAAAATAGGAGATTTCTCTACTTTTAACCTCATGAAGTTTTATTTATGAATAAAGTTTGTACTATTATATGTTTGTTTCTAATTATTGCAAGACCGACTTGCATATAATTGTAAGCTTGTAAGCTTCAATGCTCCTTAGAAATAGGTATTTAAGGGTACAGTTACTAACTTTTCTCAGTTGCTGATTCATATCCTTAGCTAAGGCTTAGCTGTGGTTGGTCCTGGTAACAGTGCCTAATCATTTATTTATTCCACAAAGATGCCCTCATGGAGTTCACATTTTAGTAGGAGGAGGCAGAGTATGCACAGAAAACATACTTTATAGTATTCTAAGAAAGAGTAAACAGAGGCAGAGAAATAAAATAGGGGGGTGAGAAAGTGGGGTGAGAGTTGTGGTCCTAACTATGGCATCAGGGAAGGCGTCCCTCGAAGGTGATGATTGAGGAAAGAACTGGAGGAGGTGAGGGAATGAGCCCTGCAGATCCTGGAGGAAAGGTCATTCAGAACTGTGGGAACAGCTGGTGTAAAGTTGCTGAGTGTTTGCGGAACAAGGCCAGCAAGATTGGAGAGGGGAAGTCATACAGATGAAGTCTTAAAACAACCTGAACACCTAAAACAATGAGCGGAGGGCATCATCTAATTTCTCAAAGTTGATGGACACGCTTTAGTTTGAAATAAGATGGGAACCCCCTGGAAAGTTCCAAATGGAGGTGTGACGTGATCTGACTTGGATTTTTATTATCAGGATCACCCTGGCTGCTGGATGGAGAATGAACACCAAGAGGGAGCAAAGATTGAAGTAGGGAGAGGGATTAGGTAGTGATGATGACAAGGCCAGTGGTTCTCATCCAGGGGCAATATTACCCTCTGAGGGCTGTGTCTGAAAGTAGCTTTGTTCGTCACAGTGATGGTGTTAGTGTGTTACTGGCATCTGTGTAGGCCCAGGGATGCTGCTGAACATTGACAGTGCCTAAAACACCCACTGATGACAAAGTGTTATCTGGCCCCAAAGTCAATAGTACTGAGAATGAGAATCCTGGTTTAGAATAAGAACCACGTTAGTTTTAGCATGGATCTATAGGAAGAGATCAGGTGATTGATCTAAGGATTTGCAGACAGCTAGAAATAAAGTACATTAGAAGAATTTGGAGAGTTTAGGATTTATGACCTACTGTAAAGTGGGAGATGCTACTATCTTGGATAAAAATGTGGAAGATGTTGGTTCAGAAACCTTATTTTGAAAATGTCATGTATAAGATGCTGCTTAGATCTCCCAGAGGAGAGAGCAAGTGAATAATTGAATATATAGGACTGGAGTTCAGAGGGAGAAGGTCCAGACTGGATGTAGCATGTTAGGATTCATCAGCACATACTAATATTTAAAGCCAGTAAGATTGCATGAGTTCAAAGCAAATAAGTGAGGAAAATGATAAGAATCAGTCCAAAGTTTGGGTTTTGGGATATCAAATGTTAAGAGGTAGCTGAGAGAAGTCAAAACCTTTGAATGAGCCAAAGAGAAGACAGTGAGGGCAACTGGAAGTAAAACCAGGGCAGAGTTTGGTCCTGGGAGCCATGCAGGTAGAGCTGTCGCCTGTATCAACTGTTGCTGTAAAGTGAAGTGGGATGAGAACTAAGCGTTGACCATTAGATATAGCAATGTGAGGGGCACGGATGACTTTGATAAACAACAGTTTTGGTGAGGAGGTGTGGGTGAAAGTTGGCTGGATCAGGTTGAAGGAAGGATGAGAAGAAAGAAACCCAAAAGAATGAGTATAAATAGCTCTTTCTAGGAGTATGACTAAAGAGAAAAAGAGGAATGAGGTCATTGTAGAACAAAGTGGAGACAGAAACTAGTGTACAAGGTAAGTACTTGCACATGGTAATAGTTTTTTTCTTTAATAGATTGCCATGAATTTCTGAATACTTTTAAAAGAGATCTAGATGTTTATAAAATGATTAAGAAATTTGGGCTTTGGATTTGTATCCTTAAGTAAAACCTGCCTGCATTACTATCACATAGTAAAAAGTCCCAAACATTTATAATAATCACTACAGCTATTTATGATAAATCATTAAATTACAAAAAATCCACACTAGTGTACAGGTGGAGGGATTGCTGAAATGCTCCGATAGTGTATGTCGTAGGATGAATTGCTGAAATGCTGAATATAAAAAAGGTGGGTAAGAAGCTCAGGCACATCAGTAAGTCAGGTAGGGTCTCCTTGTGCTGCTCAAATTACCCCTACAATAACAGATCCTAAAATAAAAAAAAAAGGCATGACATTATACACATTTACTTTTCTGTCACTACCATAGACCTCAAAAAGAGATAGATCTCTAGGTACAATCATTTTCTTCTTTTCCTACTCTCTTGAACTTTAGAGCCCAGGTACTCAAGGAAGGCTAGGATTTATAGAAAATCGGGCTGAGTACATGGTCAGGCCTTAGGAGGTGTGCAGATGCAACACCTGAGTTCATTGTGCGCTATAAAATCACCTGAGGCAGCCGGTTGGGCTTCATTCTGTGGTCTGCATCCTGAGAGGCGGTTGCTTTGGATCTGGTATCATGAAGCTGCTCTTGGAGTTAGCTTTAGTTCGTCTCCTTGTAGCTGTGACTTTGTTTGGGTGTGGAGAATCAAGTGGTATAAAGCATAAATATGAGAAATTTGTTCAAAGAGATGGCTTTTGTTGACATGCTCAATTGGTGTGTTGAATAAACTGCATTCTTACTTGATTTTCTGATTCTTATTGTTCTGGCTGGATATTAACTAGGGAGTAACTAAGGATTTTCTGGCTCTAATTAGACTCAGGACCAAATAAATGTTACTGTTTTATTTCCTTTTTTGTTCATCATACCCGCATAGGTATGATGGTTTTAAAGTGCTAATTAAAAAAAACCTGACCACTGGCTGGGGGAGTCTTCGTTCAGTGGCTAATTTAGGTTCTATGTAGACAGATTTGTCTCGGGGGAGAAAGGAGCTAGCTAGTATAATAGCAGTTCCTAGTCATCTTAGCAGTAGGAATTTTGCTTTAAATTTCCAGCTGATGTGCTGAGTTCAAATTGGTATTATTTTTGCTTTTCTTTCTTTTTTTTTTTTTAAATTTTTATTTTTATTTTTATTGCATTGTAGGTTTGGGGGTACATGTGCAGAACGTGCAAGATAGTTGCATAGGTACACACATGGCAGTGTGCCTTGCTGCCTTCCTCCCCTTCACCCACACTTGGTATTCATCCCCAGGCCATCCCCCCCAGCCCCCCCTGCTGTCCCTCCCCCATTCCCCCCAACAGTCCCCAGTGTATAGTAGACCGCCTCTCTGTGTCCATGTGTTCTCATTTTTCTCACCCACCTATGAGTGAGTATATGCGGTGTTTCTTTTTCTGTTCTTGTGTCAGTTTGCTGAGAATGATGTTCTCCAGATTCATCCATGTCCCTACAAAGGACACAAACTCATCATTTTTGATTGCTGCATAATATTCCATGGTGTATATGTGCCACATTTTCCCAGTCCAGTCTATCATCGTTGGGCATTTGGGTTGGTTCCAGGTCCTTGCTATTGTAAACAGTGCTGCAATGAACATTCGTGTGCATGTGTCCTTATAGTAGAATGATTTATAGTCCTTTGGATAGATACCCAGTAATGGGATTGCTGGGTCAAATGGAATTTCTATTTCTAGGTCCCTGAGGAATCGCCACACTGTCTTCCACAATGGTTGAACCAATTTACACTCCCACCAACAGTGTAAGAGTGTTCCTATTTCTCCACATCCTCTCCAGCATCTGCTGTCTCCAGATTTTTTAATGATCGCCATTCTAACTGGTGTGAGATGGTATCTCAATGTGGTTTTGATTTGCATCTCTCTAATGACCAATGATGATGAGCACTTTTTCATATGTTTGTTGGCCTCATGTATGTCTTCTTTTGTAAAGTTTCTGTTCATATCCTTTGCCCATTTTTGAATGGGCTTGTTTCTAAAACACTATTTAAATATCAGGGATTTTTTTTTTCTGGTCTCAACTCTACCTTTTCTCTTCTGCTACATGTGTCTTCTGTATTTGAATCCTCATTGCCAGAACAACTTTTAAAAAATCTCTTTTTCTGTTCTTGTGTCAGTTTGCTGAGAATGATGTTCTCCAGATTCATCCATGTCCTTACAAAGGACACAAACTCATCATTTTTGATTGCTGCATAATATACCGCATATCCTCACTCATAGGTGGGTGAGAAAAATGAGAACACATGGACACAGAGAGGCGGTCTACTATACACTGGGGTCTATTGGGGGGAATGGGGGACGGACAGCGGGGGGGCTGGGGAGGGATAGCCTGGGGATGAATGCCAAGTGTGGGTGAAGGGGAGGAAGGCAGCAAAACACACTGCCATGTGTGTACCTATGCAACTATCTTGCACGTTCTGCACATGTACCCCAAAACCTATAATGCAATAAAAATTAAAAAAAAATAAAAAATACATATATACTAAAGTATCAAAAAAAAAATCTCACTGCCATGTGTGTACCTATGCAACTATCTTGCACGTTCTGCACATGTACCCCAAAACCTATAATGCAATAAAAATTTTAAAAGAAAATAATAAAAAATAAAATAGAAAAAAAAAATCTCACTGGTCTCTGCAGCCCTAATCACCTAATTCTCATCCACAATGATCATCCTGAATGAATTTTCTTTCTTTTTTAAAATTCTTTTTGAGACGGAGTTTCTCTCTTGTTGCCTAGGCCGGAATACAATGTCATGATCTTGGCTCACCACAACCTCTGCCTCCAGAATTCAAGCAATTCTTTTGCCTCAGAGTCCCGAGCAGCTGGGATTACAGGCATGTGCCACCACATCCAGCTAATTTTGTAGTTTTAGTAGAGACAGGATTTTGCCATGTTCGCCAGGCTGGTCTTGAACTCCTGACCTTAGGTAATCTGCCCACATCAGCCTCTCAAAGTGCTGGGATTACAAGCGTGAGCCACTGCGCCAGGCCCTGAATGAATTTTTTTATGCTTCTCATCCTCCAGCTTCTGCAGAAGCACTTTATATTAACTGAAACTTGTTTTTCCATCTTCATCTCTTTTTCCTCTTGCATGTAGTTAATCCAGAAGTGACTAATTGGCCTTGGCAATGAGCAAGTGAACTGGAAAGAAGTAGTTGTCAGATGTTACTCATTCTACATGAAACCTTAGGAAGTTGAGTGATACCTAAGTGAGTCTCAGAGGGACACATGAGCTGTTGGACCTCATTGCTGTCCTTGTTTATGGATTTGTCTGAAAAGTTCAGTTTGGCCAACAGGACTCTTGAGGCTCTTCTCCTGAGACAACTTGTAATAAATCAGTGTGAGTAATTTTGAAATAACCCAATTAGACTTTAATGTTGTTAGCTATACATAGCAGAACCTCAGTGGCAATTATTTTAGATTGAATTTTTTCTCAGTGAGAAAATGTAGTTGTTACCAATGTGTTTCCTCTCTGTGAATGTAGTGGCTGTGATTTGTGGCAAAAGGAGATTGGAGGCTTTCTGGAATTAAGAGATGTCTGGGCCGGGCGCGGTGGCTCAAGCCTGTAATCTCAGCACTTTGGGAGGCCAAGGTGGGTGGATCACGAGGTCAAGAGATCGAGACCATCCTGGTCAACATGGTGAAACCTCGTCTCTACTAAAAATACAACAAATTAGCTGGGCACGGTGGCGCGTGCCTGTAATCCCAGCTACTCAGGAGGCTAAGGCAGGAGAATTGCCTGAACCCAGGAGGCGGAGGTTGCGGTGAGCCGAGATTGCGCCATTGCACTCCAGTCTGGGTAACAAGAGCGAAACTCCGTCTCAAAAAAAAAAAAAAAAAAAAAAAGAGATGTCTGGTCCAGGCATGCCACATGCAGTTTAAGTATAATGTGAATATGATTTTGTGGACAGGAATCTTCAAAGGTCAAGCCTCTAAGATCAAGCATTGTTGAAAGCATGTGAACCTTAAAACATATAAACCCTTAAAAAGGAGGGAAGAAGACAGCCACAACCTTAGTTGTAGAAATAGACCTGGAGTAACTTTCTAGCAACACAGTACATACAAGTTCTTTGTGCCTCATAGAAACAGTAATGTGAAGAAGTGAGCAATAAGACGTGTTTAAAACATGGGGCCAGTTCTAGATGTTTGTTATTTAAATTTCCCCCCATAGGTATGATGGTTTTAAAGTGATAATTAAAAAAAAAAAAACCTGACCACTGGCTGGGGGACTCTTCATTTAGTGGCTAATTTAGGTCCTATGAAGAAGATGTGTTTGGCGGGAGAAAGGAGCTAGCTAGTATAATAGCAGTTCCTAGTTATCTTAGCTGTAGGAATTTTGCTTTAAATTTCTAGCAATTTGTTCCCCACCGGCATCCTAAGATTCTTGTACCTAATTCCTGATATTTTAAAAAGTAAATGTGCATTCCTTTAAAATATTTTTAATGATATTAAATATTTTATTAACTTGAATACACACATAAAAGCACATAAGCTATTGCTTAATAAGTTATTTTAAATTGAACACTTACGTACCACCCAGGTCAACAACATGACCAGTACCCCAGAGGGACATCTATAGAGATTCTTCCCAAATGTAATGCCTGCCACAATCCCCACCCCCATTTAATCATTGCCTTGAAAGTTTTATGGTGATTGTTTCTTGCTTTGCTTTATTCTTTCATCATCTAAGTATTCATGTATAAGCTTTGTCTGTTAGTTTTGTTTTTCACCTTTGTAAATATGATTTTGTGTTTTGACTTTTTCCCTTGCCATGAGTTTTATGAGACTACCCCAAGTTGGAATTTTCATGACTTGCCATATTCTATTACACAAAGATATCACATCAGTAGTCAATTTATGCACATTTGGGTTATGAGCACTCACCTATTTTTAGCACACATACACATTTACAGTTTTAATGTATGTGCAGGGGTACAGGGCATGTTCAACTTTTAGATACTACAATTTTTTTTTTCCAAAAGGTTTGTATGAAATTTATAAAAGTTCTGGCTGCATCACATCTGAGTCAAACTTAGCGTTGTCAGTATTTTTCATTATATCCAGGTTAGTGAGTATGCAGTAGTATTTTATGGTGGTTTTATTTGGCATTTTCTCTTTAAAAAATGAAGTTTTCTACCTTTTCATAAGTATGTTGGCCATTTAAAGTTTTTGGAGAAGTGCTTTTACCAGTCTCTTGTCCAATTATTTTTCTATCGAATTCACTTAGGAATTTTCTAAATTTCTGTATGTATTCTGGATGTGAACCAGTGGTTTATGTGTTGCAGATATTTTCTCCCATTCTGTTGCTTAACTTTTTACTTTTTTAATGGTCTGTTCATGATCAAAAGATCTTACTGTTATTGTCCCTCATTTGTATTAATCTTTTTCCATTATGGCTGGGGACTTGCTAAGGAATTTTACCTGAGCTAAAAAGAACACAAAATCTCATTCTCTGCCAGCTCTGTTTTGCTGTTAATATTTAGCTCAATATTGTAGCTGATTATTCATGCACATGATGTGAACAGTGAATCAAGTTGCTTTTATATGAATATCCAGTTGCCTCAGTTCTAGATATCACGAAGTTTGTCTTGTCCTTTCTGCCCTATAATTCCATCATTGTAAAAAAAAAGAAAGTGTCCATAGATTCATGAGTATTCTTTTCAGCTGGTCTGTTTATCTTGTATTCTGGCATATATATATATATATATATATATATATATATATATATATATAAATCAATGGTATAACATAAATCAATATTTGAAATGGATCACTAGACCTATTATAAAAGCATTATATATATATCAATGGTATAACATGAATCAGTATTTGAAATGGATCACTAGATATCAAGACCTATTATAAAAGCATGATATATATCATGCCATTGATTTCATTCAATTGATTCATGTTATGTCAAATATCACATGAATCAATGGAATGTTAACAATATTTTTTATCATATATATTCATTCAAATTAAAGTAAGAAATTACTTGGCTGATCAATCAATCTTCTGGAACTAGTGAGGTTGATTAATTTTTAATTTCCAACCAGTTAGGAAGTTTGACTTTTTAAAAAAATTATAAAGATGGAAGCATGATTTTGGAAACTTGTCCAAATAGTGGTTGTCAGCTAAATAAAAATTGTGTGACTCTTTGTAGCAACAATAATTGTTGGGCATCCAGCTTCTACTGCATCATGAGAGCTAATAGTACATATTTCTTTGCAACCCCATGTTCAGCAAATGCTAGTAATGTGTTATGCTGGGAGTATTAATACTATGTGCTATGATTTCAATGTGTCCCCTCCAAATCAGCAGTTGCCACTGTAATAGAATTAAGATGTGGGGCCTTTAAGAGGTAATCAGGACTTGAGAGCTCATACCTTGGCAATGGGATTAAGACCTTTGTGAAAGAGGATTCATGCAGCATTTGGCTAACTTGTGCTCTTGTGTATACAGTGTTTTTCCTCTCTGGAGGATGTAGAACTTACAAGACACCAAACTGGCCAGTGCCTTGATCTTGAATTTCTCAATCCCCAGAACTGTGAGAAGATAAATTTCTCTATAACTTACTCAGTATCAGGTATTCTGATATAGCAGTGCAAATGGACTAAGACACCATGGAAACTGGAAAACACTGTATAGCTGTGTTTTTCCATGTCAGAATCAGTTAAATATTTACCATTCCACTATTGAGTATAAAGGTAGTGGCTAAGCTAAGCTGATGTAACAAATTTCAAGTGGACTAAATAACAATTTATATTGTTAATGGGTGAGTCCAGAGACAGTGATGGTCCAGGACATAGAGATGATTCCTCCATGATTTCACCCCATGTCTTAGAGTCAGCAGCACTGATGTCCCAATGCTGCACCCAACTGACTGCTGCAGTTGACACCACTTTTCAGTTAATAAGAAAGGGGAATGAGGATCTCTAGTTCAAGTGTTTCTTTTTCAAAAAAATGACCCAGATATTGTACATATCCCATCACATCTGCCAAGTCCTACTTAGGTGGCCATACTTAGCTGTAGTGAGAACTCGGAAACAGGGTCTTTAGCTACACAGGTTTCTAAAACATCGAAGTGTTCTATTTCTAAGGGCAATGGTACTGGAGAACATATAGAAGTCTCTGCCATAGTTGGTCTTTCTGGCCACATTATAGTGATACATACCCTTGCAGACAAAGAATTTATTAACTTTTTCTTATGGGAGACCTAAGGTCCTACAGTAGTTATGGATAGCATGGCCCAAGTCGATGTAATGTATGGATATTATTAAGCCATATCTAGAGAAATTATCAACTGCAGTCGGATCTAGCTGAATACTCAGAATGGGATGGTGGCATGATGTATTTGCTAAGAACATCCTGGCCATCGGTTGAGGGATTTGTCCCAGGGGAGTATTTTTAGCCTGGGCCAGAACTTGGAAGACAGGAATGTTTTCCATGCTGTTTTGACGTCTTCTGATGACCGCAGCCGTCCATGCACATAGGCCCAGTAGAGGATGTTGTCTAAATTTTCATGAGTCATCCTCTTGCAGATTTAGGAAACAATTGGCAGCACCTCTGCTCTGAAATAGATAATATAATTCAGTCTCCACATTTATTTGACAAACAGACTGCTCATTGGTTATGTTCCCCTTTGTCAGTGTAAACATTTATTAGAGTGTCCGGATTGGTAACAAAGAAACCTATTAGTAGCAGAGCTAATTTTTATACAACTGTCTCATCTCCACCAATGGTCTTATTTATATGCCACTCCAAGTCTTGCTACTAGCCTGACCAGAAAACTGGCTATCAGTCAGTGAAAATATATCATGGCTCATTTGCCAGGGTGGACAAATAGCAATCCATATTGCACAAAGCTTTGCTCAGTGTGACAAGTGTCCCTTACCATGCTCAGTAAGAGAGAGGTCACTTTAACGTTGAAATACAGGCTTATCCTCGTCAATTCCTGTAGAAGCTAACTGGAAAATCCATGAGTGAACCAGGCTCTGTTTGAGCTGAGAGGTCTCTTTATCTGTTTCCCCATTGGGCCAGTAGATCAGTGTCTTCTTGGGTGATTTACCGGAGAGACAGGGGGACATTCCTGAGACATTTTCATAGAGCTACAAGACCCCCAGCTTGCCCGTATTTCATCTACTCCTTTATGTACTGTTTCTACTTCACTTCAGAGGATTCCTGGGCTATCCTATTGGTGATTTGAGGTCTCTGGATATACACGATTGGGATTTCTGGTCATAAAATCACTTCATGGTGATGGATCATGTACTAATTATCTAGTAAGGTCCCTATTAAGGCCAATATGTTTTTACTAAATATTTAAGAAAAAATAATCCAATCTTAAGCAAATTCTTTGACAGAATTGATAACAAAATAATCTTTACCTCATTTTGTGAAACTGAGATAATCTTGATAACAAAATGTGACAAGGACAATAAGAAAGGAAAATAATTGGTCATCATTCTCTGTTGCAGATTCTGGGGAGAGTACTGGGTAAATAACGAAATTAAGGCAGAAATAAGTTCTTCGAAACCAATGAGAACAAAGACACAATATACCAGAATCTCTGAGACACAGCTAAAGCAATGTTAAGAGGGAAACTTCTAGCACTAAATGCCCACAGGAGAAAGTAGGAAATATCTAAAATTGAGACCCTAACATCACAATTAAAAGAACTAGAGAAGCAAGAGCAAACAAATTCAAAAGCTGGCAGAAGATAAGAAACAACTAAGAGCAGAATTAAAGGAGATAGAGACACAATGAATCCAGGAGCTGTTTTTTTTAAAGATTAACAAAATAGATAGACCACTACCCAGACTAATAAAGAAGAAAAGAGAGAAGAATCAAATAGACACAGTAAACAATGATAAAGGGGAGATGACCACTGATCCTACAGAAATACAAACTACCATCAGAGAATACTATAAATATCTCTACACAAATAAACTAGAAAATTTAGAAGAAATGAATAAATTCCTGGACACTTACATCCTCCCAAAACTCAACCAGAAAGAAGTCGAATCCTTGAATAGGTCAATAACAAGTTCGAAAATTGAGTCAGTGATTAATAGCCTACCAACCAAAAAAAGCCCAGGACCAGATGGATTTACAGCCTAATTCTAACAGAGGTACAAAGAGGAGCTGGTACCATTCCATCTGAAATTATTCTGATCAATAGAAATAGAGGGACTCCTCCCTAACTCATTTTATGAGGCCAGCCAGCATCATCCTGATACCAAAACCTGGCAGAGACACGACAAAAAAAGAAAATTTCAGTCCAATATCCCTGAAGAACATGGATGTGAAAATTCTCAATAAAATATTGGCAAACTGAATCTAGCAGCACATTAAAAAGCTTATTCACCATGATCAAGTTGGCTTCATCCCTGGGATACAAGGCTGGTTCAACATATGCAAATCAAGAAATGTAATCCATCACATAAGCAGAATCAATGACAAATACCACATGATTATCTCAATAAATGCAGCAAAGGCCTTCAATAAATATCAACACTCTTTCATGCCAAAAAAAAAAACAAAACCCCAAACAACAACAACAACAACAACAACAACAACAAAAACTCAATGAACTAGATATTGATAGAACTTATCTCAAAATAAGAAGAGCTATGTATGTATGTATGACAAATCCACAACCAATAGTAAACTGAATGGGCAAAAGCTGGAACCATTCCCTTTGAAAATCAGCACAAGACAAGGATGCCCTCTCTCACCACTCCTATTTAACTTAGTATTGGAAGTTCTGGCCAGGGCAATCAGACAAGAGAAAGAAATAAAGGGTATTCAAATAGGAAGAGAGGAAGTCAAATTATCTTTGTTTGTATGACATGATTGTATATTTAGTAAACACCATCATCTCAGCCCAAAAACTCCTTAAGCTTATAAGCAATTTCAGCAAAATCTCAGTATACAAAATCAATGTGCAAAAATCACAAGCATTCCTATACACCAAAATAGATAAACAGAGAACCAAATCATGAGTAAACTCCCATTCACAATTGCTACAAAAAGCATAACATACCTAGGGATACAACTTACAAAAGATGTGACCTCTTCAAGAAGAACTATGAACCACAGCTTAAGGAAATGAGAGAGGACACAAACAAATGGAAAAACATTCCATGCTCATGGATAGGAAGAATCAATATCATGAAAATTGCCATACTACCCAAAGTAATTTATAGATTCAATGCTATTCCCATCAAGCTACCATTGACTTTTTTTCACAGAATTAGAAAGAACTACTTTAAGTCTCATATGGAACCAAAAAAGCCCATATAGCCAATACAGTCTTAAGAAAAAAGAACAAAGCTGGAGGCACCATGCTACCTAACTTCAAACTATACTACAAGGCTATGGTAACTAAAACAGCATGGTACTGGTACCAAAACAGATATATGGACCAATGGAACAGAACAGAAGCCTCAGAAATAACACCACACATCTACAACCATCTGACCTTTGACAATGCTTACAAAAACAAGCAGTGGGAAAAGGATTCTCTATTTAAGAAATGGTGTTGGAAAAACTGGCTAGCCATATGCAGAAAACTGATACAAAATCCTTTCTTACACCTTATACAAAAATTAGCTCAACATGAACTATTTAAATGTAAGAACTAAAACCATAAAAACCATAGAAGAAAACCTAGGCAATACCATTTAGGACATAGGCATAGGGAAAGTCTTCATGACTAAAATACCAAAAGCAATGGCAACAAAAGCCAAAATGGACAAATGGGATCTAATTAAACTAAAGAGATTCTGTACAGCAAAAGAAAGTATCATCAGAGTGAATAGGTAGACTACAGAATGGGAGGAAATATTTGCAATCTATCCATCTGACAAAGGGCTAATATCCAGAATCTACAAGGAACTTAAACAAATTTACAGGAAAAAAAACCCAACCCCATCAAAATTGGGCCACAGATACGAGCAGACACTTCTTAAAGGAAAATATTTATGGGGCCAACAAACATATGAAAAAATGCTAAACATCACTGCATTAGAAAAATGCAAATCAAAACCAGAATGAAATACCATCTTATGTCAGTTAGAATGTCAGTCATTAAAAAGTCAGGAAACAACAGATGCTGGAGAAGATGTGGACAAATAGGAATGCTTTTACATTGTTGGTGGGAGTATAAATTAGTTAACCAGTGGGAGACAGTGTGTCAATTCCTCAAGAATCTAGAACCAGAAATACCATTTGACACAGCAATCTCATTACTGGGTATATACCCAAAGGATCATAAATCAAATTTGTCATAAAGACACATGCACACGTACATTTATTGCAGTGCTATTTACAATAGCAAAGACTTGGAACCAACCCAAATGCCCATCAATGATAGACTGGATAAAGAATATGTGGCACATATACACTATGGAATAATATGCAGCTGTAAAAAGAATTCGGGAAACATCATATGCCGGGGCCTGTTGGAGAGGTGGGTGGCAAGGGGAGGGATAGCATTAGGATAAATACATAATGTAGATTATGAGTTAATGTAATCAACTAAAATATTAAACCCAAAACTATAAAAACTCTGCAAGACAACCTAGGCAATACCATTCAGGACATAGGCACAGGCAAAGATTTCATGACAAAGATGTCAAAAGCAATTGCAGCAAAAGCAAAAATTGACAAATGGAATCTAATTAAACTAAAGAGCTTCAGCACAGCAAGAGAAATCATCAACAGAGTAAACAGACAACCCACAGAATTGGAGAAACTTTTCCAAACTATGCATCTGACAAAGGTCTAATATCCGATCTATAAGAAACTTAAATTTAGAAGAAAAAACCCCATAAGAAGTGGGCAAAGGGCATGAACAGACACTTTTCAAGACATACATGTGGCTGACAATCATATGAAAAAAGTTTCATATCATTGGTCATTAGAGAAATGCAATTAAAACCACATTGAGATACCATCTAACATTAGTCAGAATGGCTACTATTAAAGAGTCAAAAAATGACAAACTCTGGTGAGGTTGTAGAGAGAAAGGAACGCTTATACACTGTTGGTGGGAGTGTAAGTTAGTTCAACCATTGTGGAAGACAGTGGGGAGATTTCTCAAAGACCTAAAGACTGAAATACCATTTGATCCAACAATCTCATTACTAGGCATATACCTATATACCTAGTAATAGAAATTTTTTCTATTTTAAAGACATGCAAGTGTATGTTAATTGCAGCACTGTTCACAATAGCAAAGACGTGGAATCAACCTAAATGTCCATTGATAGATTGGATAAATAAAATGTGGTACACGATGAAATACTATGCAGTCATAAAATAGAACAAGATCAGGCCCTCTGCAGGGACATGGAGGGGTTGGAGGCCATCATCCTTAGAAAATTAATGCAAAAACAAAAAACCAAATACCACATGTTCTTACTTACAAGTGGGAGCTAAATGATGAGAACACATGAACACGTACAGTGACAAAACACACACTGAGGCCTTTTGGAGGGTGGAGGGTGGGAGGAGGGAGAGAGTCAGCAAAAATAACTAATGGGTACTAGGCTTAATGCCTAGGTGATGAAATAATCGGAACAACAAACACCAGTGACACAAATTTACCTGTGTAACAAACCTGTACGTGTAGACTTGAACTTAAAAGTTAAAAATACACAAAACAAAACAAAAAAGAAATGTAAAATAATACAGCCACTGTGGGGGAGTTTGTCAGTTTCACTTCTAGGTTGTTACGTAAGGACTAATATTAAGGCCTGATATCACGTGCTATCTCAGCATCTGGTGAAAGTGGAAGGGCTACAATGGCCTAACTGCACATTTCCCTCCCTACTCTGCCCCTGCGGATAAGGTTCCTGCTAAACCACTCTGCTTATCAAGGAGACCAGATACAGTTCCCGCTTATCTCTGAACAGTGGGTTTCAGTTCCCTGGTAGCCAGTAGAATTATTCAAACAAGCCAATCATATGCTCCTGTGGGATCTAAGGGTCACCCCACCCTCTTGATATTACAAAGCTTGTGTCCCAGAGCCCCTGATTTTTCCGTCTGCTCCTAAGTGCAGTCCTTGTGTGGACCTATGTGCTGTGTGGCATTCTCTCCAAGGCCTGAATGTACATACCAATGAATTGCTTTTGAGCGCATCTGCTCAGTGTCAGGTGTTGTGTGTTTGGCTATCACCATAACCCTAAAATAGGAATCTCTCCCTCAGCAAGGGGATGAATAGGAGGCGATTAAAGCTGAGTCATATACCTAAAATAATTGAAAACAGGTATTCAAACAATGTTGAACAAGTGCTTTCAGAGTAGTACCATTCACAAAGATGGAAACAACCCATAAGTTTATCAGCTGATGAAGGACTAAACCAAACGTGCTATACTCATAAATCAGAAAACTATTCAGCTGTAAAAATAAACGAAGTATGGATTCATGATACGATGTGAACTAAAAATAAAATTCTAGGCCTTAAACTGATTGAATGAACCCCCTGCTTGGCCAGAGTACCCCAGAGAAACCCTAAGAATTATGTTCCCAGCCATCATGAGATATGGGGTTGGACGTGCCTTGTTACACCACTTCCCTTCTGTGGTTTAGACACAACACCTGACCAGCATTAATGTTAAAAAAGAGATCATAAGGCTGACACAGCAAACTCTTTGTGGCAATAACATACCAAATTATAAAGAGGACCAAGGCCACGGCAAACAATGGTTAAGTCACGCACCCCTACACTTAAAGAATAAACTTTGTTCTAACTGCCACAGGGTTTTTCTTTTCTTTTTTTTTCCCAGCAGCTAAACAAGCACTGGCCTTGAGATAAGCAATATTAAAACAATTACAGCTTATCCACTGCCAGAGGCTAACTGACCTTCCTGTGCCACAAGCTGTAACTACAGCTTTGATTGGGCAAGAGACTCAGCAACTTTCTCCTGATAAGATAGGACTGACCAAGGACTGGTTCTGGCCAGTTAGCGGAGGTTGCACACTTGCATAACTTTCTGTCCTGGAAAGACCTTTAGATGTATAGGGCCTAATTGTAATACATTTGAATGTTAAGTCTCCACCCTGAAGTGAACAGGGGTCATATATAACACGCGTGTTTATTCAGCACTTATGTGTTAGGACCACCTCAATGAATATTCATAGCTTCTCCTATAACCTGTTGAATATGTATACTTGGCCAACCCATTCAGCAGAAATTCCTGTCTCACCCCTCCCTTCCTGCCATGTGCCTGCCTTTCAGGCTTTGCTGGAGGCTGTGCATCCCAGCCTGTTAGGATGGCCATCTTGCAGTCTGTAACCCTTTATAAGAAATGAAGCCTCCTAATTTGTAAATAAATAAATAAATAGTGTGAGTTTTTAAGTTAAGAGTATGTTTCAAGTTTTACAAAATGTCCAGAATAGGTATATCTGAAGAGATAGAAAGTAACTTGGTGCTTGCCAGGGGCTGGGAGAAAGGAGGAGTGGAGAGTTGCTTAAGAAGTATAAGTTTTCCTTTGGGGGGATGATGAAAACATTTTGCAACTATAAGGGTGATGGTTGCACACGTGTATGTACCAAGTGCCACTGAATTATATATTTTAAAATTGTCAATTTTATGTAAATATAACACATAAAAATTAGTGGTTATTTCAATAGAGGAGGAAAGCATGTAAGTTTTTGGAATTAGAAATTCCAGTATTATTTTTATCTATTTCTATGTAGTTAGCTATTTAAAATAACGTTATTTATTCCCCTTTTAAAAAAGAAAACAGATAAGTATTTTCAAATAAAAACCACTGATATATTCTTCACAAATTGAATCTACTGTAAGGCTCTCATTCCCAAATATAATTTAAGTGTTAGATACCTTAACATGAAATCCAACTAATTTTAAAGAACATGCAATATAATACAAATATTTAGTAGAAAGTTCTTCGAGGTTTCTGATGTTCATAGATGTTTTTGCTTGCTTTTTGTTACATCGGTTCATAGTCCTGGAGATTTACGTAGCTAAAAACAACCATTATTTTTTACTTAGAAGCTGAGGCAATCTATGTGATATGCTATACAATTTCTAAAAATAATTTATTAGGCTTTTACTTTTGAGATGAAGATTTTTGGAGGTTGATTTCTACCAAAATGTAGAATCAGGTGATGTTATTCTTATCCATTATCCCCTTTTTCTTACAATTTTTCATTACTAGATTCAATTGTCCAAAAATGCCCTGAGTGAATATTTCTTTAGTTCTCTAGATATGGGCACATTCATAATAAAATGCTTCTAGAGAAAGCAAACTTATACCAGAAAGCATTGTTTTGGCAACGCTTAGACCACAGGTGTGTGGATTGTTCACCTAATCAAAGCCTCCTGAAGCTGATTGCAAGCACCAATTAGTGAGTGCATCTGGTCCCAGGCTTATTGGATCTGAATCATTGGTTGGGAGGTAGAGCAATAGCTTTTTTTTTCTTCACAAGAATGCAGAGTGAATATAATATGCGGTACTGTTATTCACTTCATAAACAATCCCTTTGTATCACCCACTTGAATTTCTCAAATCATCTTGCAAAGCCCTACTTTAACAATTCAATAGATAAATATCAAATATTATGTCAGACTTAATTTCAGACACATTCACATGATTGAGAAAAAAGACACAGTGGTAGGGGGTGCAGCCTAGAATCACTTTCCATATCTTCTTTCCTGATTTTCTGATTTATTTTTCAATGCCAAAAAATGCAATTACTTTTGCACCAATCTAATAACTTCAGCTGTGAGGATGAAAAGCCAAAACTATGCTAAGGGCGTCTCAGCGCTTTCCGGCATGATAAATCATCACTCACACCTGAGGAGGCAAGCGGTTTATAAACACCTGTGGAGGCCCACTTCCTTACCCTTCCTTAGCTGTTCTGTTTCCTGTGATACCTTGGGCTGGGATCTGAAGCAATGAAGATCCCTTTCGTGTTAGGAGAGCTCCTCATGCTTTTTGAGTTGATTCATGGTCTCCAAGATGGTAATACAAAGAGGGAATTTTTGGAGGTGGCAATTTTAAATAGCAGGGCTTTTTAAAAAAACATATTGTTGACTTTGGGGGTTTGTTTTTATAACCTGGTGATCAACTGCTAGTAACTAATGATTGCAAAGGTACAGCCAGACATAGTTTTATCTTTACCCCTGTACTTCCTCTTGAATTTTTCCTCTAAGCTAATCTCGAGATGCTGTTGTTTTTAATTTTTCCTACATGCAAAGTATTTCCAGGTTCTCTGCTGGATACTAGCTTGTTACTTTGCTGAATGTGAAGTACTTACAGTGACTGGCAAAATCAGGAGAGACTGCCTGGCGCCTAGGGGAGGAGGTCACCTAGGTCCACATTTCTTGCCATGGGGTTTGAAGACTGGACAGAGTAGTCAGCTGTATTCAATTGTAAATGATTCCTTTTCAGAGTTGAGGCTCTGAATAGATTTTTCATAGGTTTTAATCCTGATCTGCCGCTTAGCAGCTATGTGACTAAATTTATCTGTGTGTAAATATGGCATAATAATAAAATTGATGTCATAGAAATGTATTGAAAATGAAGACACCAAACCAAAACTTAACATAGTTGAAAATCATAAAAATATTATCAAAGTAACTGCAATATTATTTTGTTTCAGAATTCTTTAGTTTCACATACCAGTTAATATTTATTGGCTCAAATATTTTGATGCAAAATAAAATTTTAAGTAGAAGCACATTATATATTTTTCCATTGTGTGCAACCAAATATCAAAGCTTTTTCTTGTTTCTCTATTTCAGATAGATATCACTTTTACACCTAGATATATTTCATAAATGTAGTCATGAGACCTGTTAGTAAAATTTGAACAATCCCTAAAAAAAAAGTGTACATGTTGGGATATTTGACTTATTTAGGTTAGAAATTCTCAAGAAATGCTTCTACCATTTTTCCACATTCTGATGAAAAAGCAGACACATAGAGATTAAGTA
Source organism: Saguinus oedipus (assembly GCA_031835075.1). NCBI lineage: Eukaryota > Metazoa > Chordata > Mammalia > Primates > Cebidae > Saguinus > Saguinus oedipus. The sequence goes on along the minus strand of CM063178.1, from coordinate 57,767,067 downwards.
ATAGACCCAAAATCTCCCAGTAGAAAAATATACAAATAGAAACAAAACATTTTCACTCTACAGTTGGGAATTCAGCTCAAGAGGTTGAAAGTTTCCTGAGCTATTTGTTTGGGAGCAGACATACTATTTGACATTTTCCCTTTTAAAATTTCTCTTTCAACAGTGGCTGTAACCTGTACTGAATCCTGGCTCCAGGTCAAATTTAGACAAAGGCCCCTGATAAATGACCTGCAACCTTTGCAGCATGAACTCTTTCTAGGAAGTGGCTGTCCTGTAAACCTCGTCGAGCAGGATTTCTTTGTGTTCCTTTATCTTCTAACTTTTTGTGGCATCGTAGTGACTGTAAGAGCAGTTATTATTTCAAAAAACAATGTATCTTTTGGCTGTTTTTGGTCTAGAAACCAATGACTAAAACTGTAGTATTCAAATTTTAATGTCGGTTGATTTAATAGTTCGTGTAATATTTACTACTCTAACATTTTTGGATATTGCTTCTATCTGTAGGAAAAACAAGATTTGGGATTGCTATTTCAAAAATTATTTTTTCAGGCCAGGTGCGGTGGCTTACACCTGTAATCTCAGAACTTTGGGAGGCTGAGGAGGCTGAGGGGGGTGGGGGCGTGGATCACAGATCACAATGTCAGGAGTTCGAGACCAGCCTGATCAACATGGTGAAACCCCGTCTCTGCTAAAAATACAAAAATTAGCCAGGCATAGTGGTGTGCACCTGTTATCCCAGCTACTCAGGAGACTGAGGCAGGAGAATTGGTTGAACTTAGGAGGTGGAGGTTTCAGTGAGCCAAGATCGTGCCACTGAACTCCAGCCTGGGCGACAGTGAGACTCCATCTCAAACAACAGCATCAACAACAAAACCTATTTTTTGGCCACATATCTCTTTTGTCTGTAATAGTGATTTTTAAAAATATTCTCTGTGGTAAAATCTAGTTTGAGGGAAACATTTTGTTTTCACACAGTACCACAAATAGCCCACTCTTGTTGTTGACCTAAAATTTTGAGGAAAATGGGGTGTATCAGATTATATAGCTCCTGTATTAATAAGAGAAATCAATCTTTCCTGTCCCCAGAAGACTTTATTTTTTATAATGTTAACTTGTTGCCGTTTTGTAATAACAGCCTAGTTTTTCCTTTATGGAGTCACATCTGTTTCTGGTAAAGATTGTTTAGGTGAACAGATTCTATTATTGGATCCAGGTGCATGACTCCATTTGTTTGTTGCTGTATCTCTAGCATCAAAAAAAAAAAAAAAAGAAAAGTCTAGAATTTGCCAAGTACTCAACTTAGTATGAGGCTGACTCAACTGCTTTTCTAAAGCTGTCAAATATCTAGCTAAAATTCACACTGAATAATTTAGGTCTGCCTAAGTCAGACCCTGACCCTTAAACAAATGTGGTGATCAAAGGTTGTCTTTGCAGACTCAACTGCGAAATACAATGTCCCTGCTCCTATGGCAGGGGCTGTTAATGTCTGTTCAAACCAGGCATTTTTATCACTTAGCTCTGCTCTTCTACTGTATGCTTCCACTCATACCTACTTTACTTTATAAGGTAAAAATAAAAGTAAAAATTACTTTGTTTTTAATCTATATTTTAAAAATAGAATTTGAAATCATTTGAAAGAGATATAATTAAGATAATTTATATTCTTTACACCTTTAGGAACAGCAAGTAGGTATTCTCATTGAAAGTGCAATCGTATATAACTCTGCAAATTTTGAGTTCGATGTACACATCCCAGTATCATGCTATATTCAAAGGTAAGTGCAGTGGACTACTGAGATTCAGGCTATCTAACATTATCTTTGGCTTCTAGGTGTTCTGATCAGCTAAATGGCTGGACATTATGCTACAGTTGGGCAATGGATCAAATTTGATACATGGTGTTCTGTTTGGTCATGTGAGTGGATCTAAAAAGATTTAGTTGATTCTCTCAATGTAATTTCTGAATGAGTAGAAAAGGCTCAGTTGCTATATGAGAATTAAATTCTAGAGTCACTAAACAGATTATATCAAAAGGGTTTGTTGATAATCTTTCCTTTTCTGTGGTGTTCCTTCTCCGGACCCACCCATGCTGCCTCATCCATGACTATTAAAGGAGCTCTTAAGTTTTTTGGACAAACCATACCACCTTTCTGTAGATGTGGGGAGGAGCCAAGAGATTCAAAATCGATATTTTCTCACAATTTTAAAATGAGAACTGAGTCTCAGATTTGTCAGGTTCTGCAATATAAAAAAAAATAAGACTTTCTAATGATCAAAATTCTCTCCTTATTGGAGAAACTTCTCTGCAATGAGAGAAGAAAGCAGGAGAACCTGTTGACGAAGGTGGAGGTAATTCTGCTTGTGGTTAAGTCCCTGGGTGAGCTGTTCCCAAGGCCCAATTGCATGTGTGTTCTCTCTGCTCCTAGAGTGTTCATTCCAACCTACTTTGAACAGTCTGGCTTCTGGAGACACAGAATTTAATGGCTATATTTATCTTACAACCACTGACTTCAACTGTGCTGTGTGATATCTGCTTTTCTTATTTAACAGCATCTTTGGTCCTTCTCATAAGTGAAAATCAAGTTAGGTCCCTATCTCCAATGTTATATGAAATTTAGGTTTCCTTTAGGACTCCTAGAGTTTCACAGAGCACATAAAAGATTTGGAGAGGAAGACAGTTCAGGATAATCTCTGAGTAGTACATTTCCCTCTGCTGCTTTTATTTGCATGTTTTGCTGGGTATGATAGGATGAAAGAGCTTGGGTCACAATCATCTCATGGCTATATGGTGTAATTGCAGTCCATTTCTAGCAATGCTGGCCAGATAATTATACCTTCACCCAGAAGTTTACCTCGAATTATGGATGTGTGAGTTTTTTTAGTTCTTAGGAAGGGGGTGGTCATCACAACTGCATATTTCCTGATGGACCAATCTAGACAAGACACTTCTTCTTCCATGCAAATGCTACCATGGGCCTCCACACAACCTCCTCATTTTCTGTCTTGGTTGTTTTTCATTCCAGTATGTTGACTTCTTGAGGTTCCCCTCTCCAGTTGACAGGTAATCTTGAGTGATATCCTGGAAATATGGCTAAAACATTGGTACCTGTGGGGGAAATTACTTAGTCATACTACAATACATGGTGGGAGAATATGCCCATTCTGTCCCCTTTTCTACACCTCCATGTCTCTCGCATGTCATTCTGCTGCATAGGCAGATAGGAGTAAAATGTCAGCCTCTTGCTGCAGGCACCTCAGTGTTGGAGAATCTGATAAAAACACCCTTATTTGGCTTCATTAAGGGAGGGAGAATTTTAGTGACCTCACTTATTCCTCTGTCATAGGCCAAGAACTCAGAACTGCGTGCTTCTAATTCTCTGCAGATGTCTGGTGAGATGATTAGAGATAAGAGCTGCTTCAGACACTTATTAAGAGTTTTTGGTATTTGAATGTCTATGAAATTAGCTTCAGATCACAATAGTACATTTTGGGAAAATGAAAAGTTGTATTTAAACTTCTGTAACATTTTTCTCATATTCTGTGAAATAAGAAATTTTCATATTGGTCTAAGCTAGTGGATTTGGCAGTCTCTCACAGCCAAAAGAGATCTGTCTAATTTAGATTCTTTCTCCACACTCCAACTTTTTATCCACCCTGAAAAGCATAATAGACACAAAACTTAAATCTATGTATTTTTTTCTCTTGTTAAGAAGGTTTCCAATATTCTTCATGGTGAGAAGGAGAGAGAATAATAGACGTGAATGCAGAAGGCCAGTGGGACAGCATCGCTCACTATCACAGGAAGTTAAGGACTTGGGAATTCATCCAGGAGCATCTTATGCGTAAGAGTATTTTGAATTAGGACCATAAATGTTTACAAGTACATTCATATAAAAAAGGCCAGGGTTTAGTAAGGTGGTGACATATGCCACACTTTATGTACTATTGCCCAGGAATGTTGCCTTTTTTATGGTTATTAAGGATATATTTTTATCTTGGCATGTCTTATTTCCTTACGTAAAAGAGATTTGCAATTGTAACATCAGTATTTCTTTTATCAATTTCTTTCAGCTAGGGAAAAAACATCTTTGGAGCATGTAATCTAAGTATGCAATGGGATCATAGAGTCCCATAAAGATAGTAATTAATATCTATGTTAGCTCTAATTTTTGTTCTGAAAGAACTAAATGCCTGCAAGAGAGAACTCAAATGAGCTGTAAGACTATTCAAGTAGGCTATAATCCTTGGACTTCAGTATGCTAGAGGGACAGGCCCTTATTCCACATATCGACCAACCTCATAATTCTAAACTTGAGATGGTACACTCATGTACAATTTATAATCATTTGCTAAGTCATTTACTAAGTGTTTGATAACTCATAGCTATATATACACACAATATATATATGTATGCATACATGTGTATATATGGTATTTGTGCTACTTGAGTCATTAGAATATTATAATGGTTCCTGGGGTTTAAAATTGATGCCTTCTTTTCCCGCTTTCCCACTTTGTTGAGCCTCAGTGGTTCTTTAGTTGGATAGTAGTTTCCTATCAGTACAACAACGTGACTGTTTCCTTTCCTTCCGTACAGGAACAGTATTCCCTTGTTGAGCTACATAATGTTATCCCTTCCTAAGTGTAAGAACCAAGCTATGCATTCTGCATGATGAGGCAACCCTACTTCACCTGGTACTCTGGCTGCTTGAAGATTTCATTGCCTTTTAGAAGTTGGACTAGTCACTGGATATTGTCTTTTGTCATTTCAAATGTGTTATTTTTAAATGATAAATGAGAAACGGGCTCTGTTGTCCATATTTGTGAACTGTTCGGGTAGGGAGAAAAGCCTTTCCTTCCCATATTTTAAACTTGTAATAAAGATAAATAAATAAACTTTTATAATTCTTAATAGTTATTTATAATTTTTAAAGAAAGCTTAAGTCCTGATTCACAGAGCATTATAAAGTGTGAGGCAGTTGCATTTTGTGAACAGGCTTACCTATCATCTGTTTTTGGTAGCAATTGAGTATTTAATATACAGTAGTCCTCCCTTATTAAGTTTGCTTCCCATGGTTTCAGTTACTCGCAGTCAACTGTGGTCTCAAAATATTAAAATATTCTTAGTATCTTCATGGAAATTCACAATCCCATTACATACTTGTTATCCACTCCAAAGAAAGAGATACACATTCACATAAGTCTTGTTGTAGAGTATTTTACATTTTATTATTGTTAATGTCTTACTGTGCCTAATGAAACTTTATCATAGATACATATAAGAAAAATTAGATTATAGTGTATATATAGGGTTTGGTACTAACCCTGATTTCAGGACTTCCCTGAGGGTGTTGGAAAGCATCTCCTATGGATAATGGGAACTAATGTATTGTAATCTAATTCTCCACTTGATGCCCATTTCACTGACTTCTAACGATATGTGTAAAATAAGATGAAATCAGAATTTTCTTTGTAATTGGGTCAGAAAATAGACTATTTCAGTCTCCACTTTTCTGTATTTTTTTCCCCTCTGTATCACTTTCCTTTTGTGTGTTAGCAATTTCAGATCAGTTTGGGGATTTACGTTCATCCATCCTGCGCCTATCAAAAGGCTAGAATTGAGAGGAAATACAATTCCAGTTAGTTCCTGTATTATTTATGATTGCTTTTGATTTCCTTCAATACTTTTCCTTTCAATCAAAACTCAACTGTTGGGCACAAGAGGCCTAGCTTTTGGCTGATTTTGGCTTTTGACGTGTTTTCCTCACTAAGCTTAACCATTTCTATATTTTGATTCAAAGTAAGAAGTGTGCAACTCTTTCATGTGAACACTTAAGGGCCATCATAGGGTTATTAATTCACATCTTAATGTTGCTGTCTCTGGAAATAGACAGGGCTGAGAAAAGGAAGAGAGATAAGAATGCTGGTCAGTGGAGCAGTAGGAATATACATAACATTTATTACGTTTGCTGTCTTTATGAACTTGCTTCCTGGTGCCCCAAAACAATTACAATAAACAATTAAAGATCACTGATCACAAATCACAACACATACAATACTGAAAAACTAGAAATACTGTGTGAATCATGAAAATATGACACAGACACGAAGTGAGCACATGTCGTTGGAAAAATGGTGTTCAACTTTCTCAATGCAGAATTGCTACATGGCTTTAGTTTGTAGGAAATGTAATATCTGCAAAGAATGATAGAGTGAAATGCAATAAAATGAGGCATGTCTGTATTTTCAACAGTGACAGTACAGTCTGCAAAGACTGAAATATTCTCTGGCCAGTTTAACAACCCCTGAGTTATATTATCTCCATTTTATAGGTAGGGATTGTAGAACCTGCTCTGAAATGATGAAATATTTAGTCAAAGTTCATACCCATAGTAAGTTGCAGAGCCTATCCTATAATACAGGCCTGCCAAAATTAGATCTTTACACTTAAACAAATGTGATCAGGAGGTGTCTACACTGTGGCAGGCAACAAAATGTGACATGATGTCAGGAGCTATTACTTGGGTATTTTTTCTAAATGTAAACATTTTATTACTTAGCTCTGTTGTCCTTTGACTTAAAATAATTCCTGAATTTTAAAAACTCTTATTTTTGAACCATTGGATTTAAGGAAAATAAGTGCACACTTTTTTTTCTCTTCAGGAATGTCCATGTGGCATTCTTGTTGAATTTCATCAAATATCAACCAGTGGTTTTGATGATCAGAACTTACATCCCAGTAAGATGTTCCCCAGCTGGCTACAGAGATTGAAGTTCTCTGACATTTGTTTGGCTGCCAGGAGTTTCTGATGAGAGTAAAGATGTTAGAAAATATGCTGAAGTCCAGCCCTGAGACCTGTCTGACTGATAGATGGTGTTCTGTTCTTTCATGTGAGTAGATATGTCATGCAATGTTTATTTATATATATGGCTGACTGTCTCAGTGTATTTTATTGATAAAAATGAGCCTATTAGTTTGTTTCACTGGTAGCTGACACTTTTAGTTTTACAAAAATTTTTAAAATTTTAATTATTGTGGATACGTAGTAGATATATATGTATGAAATACATGAGATGTTTTGATTCATACATGCAATGCATAATAATCACATGGATAATGGGGTTGCCATCCTTTCAAGCATTTATCCTTTGAGTTAGAATCTAATTAGTCTCTTTTGGTTATTTAAAAATGCACGATTAAGTTATTGACTACAGTCACCCTGTTGTGCTATCAAATAGTTGGTCTTATTCATTTTATTGTAACTATTTTTTTGTATGCATTAACCATCCACACCTCCCCTAACTTCCCACTCCCCTTCCTAGTCTTTGATAGCCATTCTTCTACTCTCTATGTCCATGAGTTCAATTGTTTTGATTTTTAGATCCCACAAATAAGTGAGAACATGTGATGTTTGTTTCTCTGCCAGGCTCATTTCACTAAATGACCTCCAGTTCCATCCATGTTGTTGCATGTGATAGGCTCTTACTCTTTTTTATGGCCGTGTAGTACTCCATTGTGAATATGTACCACATTACCTTTATCCATTCATCTGGATAAAGTGGATGCTTATGTTGCTTCCAAACCTTAGCTATTGTGAACTGTGCTGCAACAAACATGGAAGTGTAGATATCTCTTGAACATACTGATTTCTTTTCTTTTGAGTATACACTCAGCAGTGGGATTACTGGTTCACATAGTAGCTCTATTTTTAGTTCTTTAGGGAACTTCCAAGCTGTCCCCCATAGTGGTTGTATTAACTTATATTCTCACCAACAGTACACAAGAGTTCTCTTTTCTCCACATTCTCACCAGCATTTGTTATTGCTTGTCTTTGGGATACAAGCCATTTTAACTGGGGTGAGATGATATCTCATTGTACTTTTGATTTACATTTCTCTGATCAATGATGTTGAACACATTTCCAAATGCCTGTCATTTGTATGTCATATTATGTGAAATGTCTATACAAACCTTTTGCCCACTCTTTCTTTTATCAGATTAATAGATTTGTTTTCCTATAAATGTTTGAGCTCTTTATATATTCTGGTGATTAATCCCTTGTCGGACGGGTAGTTTGTAAACACTTTCTCTCAGCCTTTGGGTTGTCTCTTTACTTTGTTGATTATATCCTTTGTGGTGCAGAAACTTTGTAACTTGATGTGATCACATTTGTCCATTTTTGCCTTGGTTGCCTGTGCTCATAGGGTATTGCTCATGAAATTTCTGCCCAGACCAATGTCCTGAAGATTTTCCCTAATGTTTTCTTTTAGTTTCGTTGTTTGACATCTTAGATTTAAATGTTTTAATCAATTTTGATTTGATTTATTTGCATGTGGGAAGAGATAGGGATCTAGTTTCATTATTCTGCATATGGATATCCAGTTTCCCAGCACTATGAAAGAGACTGTCCTTTCCCCGGTGTATGTTTTTAGCGCCATTGTCGCAAATGAGTTCACTATAGGTGTGTGGATTTGTTTCTGGGTGCTCTATTCTGTTGCAGTGGTCTATGTGTCTGTTTTTATGCCACTACCATGCTGTTTTGGTTACTATAGCTCTTTAGTATAATTTGAAGTTAGGTAACTTGATTCCTCCATTTTTGTTCTTTTTTGCTTAAAATAACTGGCTATTCTGGGTCTTTTGTAGTTCTACACAAATTTTAGGATTGCTTTTTCTATTTCTGTGAAGAGTGTCATTGCTATTTTGATAGGGATTTCAATGAATCTGTAGATTGTGTTGGGTACTATGACTATTTTAACAATATTGATTCTTCCAATCTGTGAACATGGAATATTTTTTCATTTTTGGGGGCATCCTCTTTAATTTCTTCAGTATTTTATAGTTTTCATTATATGGATCTTTCATCTCTTTGATTAATTCCTACATATTTAATTTTGTGTGTGGCTATTGTAATTGGGGTTACTTTTTAATTTATTTTACACATCATTCATTGTTGACATATAGAAATGCTACTGATTTAAAACTTTTTAATTTTTAATTTTAAAATTTCATTAGGTTTTAGGGGAACAGGTGGTGTCTGATTACAATAATAAATTCTTTAGTGGTGATTTCTGAGATTTTGGTGCACCCATCATCACCCAAGCAGTGTGCACTGTACCCAATGTGTAGTATTTTATCCCTTGCCACCCCCACGCTTTCCCCTGAGTCCCCAAAGTCCAATGTACCATTCTTATGCTTTTGCACCCTCATAGCTCTCACATATGAATGAGAATATATGATGTTTGGTTTTTCATTCCTAAGTTATTTTACTTAGAATAATAGTCTTCAATTCCATTCAGGTTGCTGTGAATGCCATTATTTCATGGCTTTTTATGGCTGAGTAGTATTCCATGGTATGTATATACCACATTTTCTTTATCTGCTTGTTGATTGATGGGCATTGGGTCTGGTTCCATTTTTTTGCAACTGCAAATTGTGCTGCTATAAACATGAATGTGCAATTTTTTTTTTATATTATGACTTTTTCTCTGGGTAGATACTTAGTAGTGGGATTGCTGAATCAAATGGTAGATCTACTTTTACTTCTTTAAGGAATCGTCACACTATTTTTTATGGTTGTACTAGTTTACATTCCCATCAACAGTGTAAGAGTTCCCTTTCTACACCATCCATGCCAACATCTATTATTTTTTTATTTTTTGATTATGGCCATTCTTGCAGAAGTGAGATGGTATTGCATTATGGTTTCCATTTGCATTTCTCTGATCATTAGTGATGCTGAGCATTTTTCCATATGCTTGTCAACCATTTGTATATCTTTTTTTTTTTTTTTTTTTTTTTGAGACAGAGTCTTGCTCTGTTGCCAGGTGCCAGGCTGGACTGCAGTGGCACAATCTCGGCTCACTGCAACGTCCACCTCCCAGGTTCAAGCAATTCTCCTGCCTCAGCCTCGCAAGTATCTGGGACTACAGGCGCATGCCACCACACCCAGCTAAGTTTTGTATTTTAAGTAGAGACGAGGTTTCACCACATTGGCCGGGATGGTCTCGATCTCTTGACCTGGTGATCTGCCCACCTTGGCCTCCCAAAGTGCTGGGATTACAGGCTTGAGCCACCGTGCCCAGCCTCTTCTTTTGAGAACTGTTTATTCATGTCCTTAGCCCACTTTTTGATGGGATTGTTTTTTTTTTTTCCTTGCTGATTTATTTGAGTTACTTGTAGATTCTGGATATTGGTCCTTGGTCAGATGTATAGATTGTGAAGATTTTCTTCCGCTCTGGGTTATCTGTTTACTCTGCTGACTATTTCTTCTGTTGTACAGAAGCTTTTTAGTTTAATTAAGTGCTATCTATTTATCTTTGTTTTTGTTGTTTTTGCTTTTGGGTTCTTGGTCATAAAGTCTTTGCCTAAGCCAGTGTCTGCAAGGGTTTTTCTGATGTTATCTTTTAGAATCTTTATGGTTTTAGGTCTTAAATTTAAGCCTTGGATCCATCTTGAGTTGATTTTTGTATAAGGTGAGAGAAGGTTTCATTTCTTTTCCATGTGGGTTGCTAATTATCCCAGCATTATTTGTTGAATAGAGCGTCCTTTCCCCACGTTATATTTTTGTTTGGTTTGTTGAAAATTAGTTGGTGATCAGTCTTTGGTTTTATTTCTGGGTTCTTTATTCGGTTCCATTGGCCTATGTGCCTATTTTTATGCCAGTACCTTACTGTTTTGGTGACTATGGCATTATAGTATAGTGTGAAGTTGGATAATGTGATGCTTCTGGATTTGTTGTTTTTACTTATCCTTGCTTTGGCTATGCAGGACTTTTTTGGTTCCATGTGAATTTTAGGACTTTTTTTCCTAGTTTTGTGAAGAAGGATGCTGGTGTTTTGATGAGAATTGCATTGAATTTGAAGATCGTTTTTGGCAGTATGGTCATTTTCACCATATTGATTCTACCCATCCACGAGCATGGGATGTGTTTACCATCCCATGGAAACACTTTTTTGTGTGGTCTATGATGCATTTCAGCAGTGTTTTGTAGTGTCCCTTGTAGAGGTCTTTCACATCCTTTGCTAGGTATATTCCTAAGTATTTTGTTTTTTTGAAGCTATTGTAAAGTTGAGTTCTTGATTTGACTCTCAGCTTGGTTGCTGTTACTGTATAGCAGAATTACTGATTTGTGTACATTAATTTTGTATCCTGAAAGTTTGCTAAATTCATTTACCAGTTCTAGTAGGTTATTTTTTGGATGAGTCTTTAGGGGTTTCTAGGTATATGATTATATCATCAGCAAACAGTGACAATTTGACTTTCTCTTTATCGATCTAGATTCCCTTTATTTCTTTCTCTTGTCTGATTGCTGTGGCTATGAATTCCTGTACTATGTTGAATAAAAGTTGCATCTATGTTCATCAGACAAATTGGCCTGTAGTGGTGAAAGTTGGCATCATTATACTGTTCCAGTTCTCAGGGGGAATGCTTTCCAACTTTTCCCTGTTCAGTATAATGTGGGCTGTGGATTTGTCACAGATGGATTTTATTACCTTAAGTTATGTTCCTTCTATGCAGATTTTGCTGAAGGTTTTAATTATAAAAGGATGCTGGATTTTGTCAAATGCTTTTTCTGCATCAATTGAGATGATTGTGTGACTTTTGTTTTTAATTCTGCTTATGTGGTGTATCACATTTATTGACTTGCATAAGTTAAACCATCTCTGAAACCCTGGTATTAAACCCAGTTGACCATGGTGAATTACATTTTTGATATGCTGTTGGATTCAGTTTGCAAGTATTTTGTTGAGGATTTTTGCATCTATGTTCATCAGACAAATTGGCCTCTGGTTTTCTTTTTTTGTTACATCCTTTCTTGGTTTTGGTATTAAGTTGATATTGGCTTCATAGAATGATATAAGGAAGATTACCTCTTTCTCTATCTTGTGAAATATTGTCAATAGGATTGGTACCATTTTTTCTTTGAATGTCTGATAGAATTCAGCTGTGAATCTGTCAGGTTCTGAACTTTCTTTCTCAAGCAGGAGTTTTGCCCCACAGCCACCATAGCTGGTAATGTGGTAAGTGCCACCTGAAGTCAGCAGTCTCAGAGGCTTCCCCAGGCCCTTAACGTAGTACCTGCTTATCACTGCTGGTAATTCAGGGCCCAAGAGCTTCTCAGTTAGCAGGTGACAAATGCTGCCAGGACTGCATCCTTGCCTTCAAAGCAGTGGGTTCCCTTCTGGCCACGGGTGTGTCTAGAAATGTTGTATGGAACTAAGACCTGGAATGGGGGACTAACAACTCTGTGTTAGTCTCTCCTTCTGTGGTTGAACTGGCATTTAAGATGCAAGACAAAGTCCTCCCAACTCTTCTTTCTCTTTTCCTCAAGTGGAGGAAAGAGCTCTCTTTTGGAGCCACAAGCTGTGCAGCCTGGGTTTAGGGGAGGGGTGATGCCAGCACTTTCTCAGCTGCCTGGCTTGTGTCTTAGTAGGTCATGTTTTCCCCCAGTTCACTGTCTCTGGGCCCAGCTCGGCACTAGGAGGCACCTAAGAGTTGCAGTCCTCATGGCCTAGACTGCCTTTTAAGTTTACTTGAGACTCAGAGCACTTTAGCCCTCTGTGGCAAGGTTCATGGGGGCTCAAGTTCTGACTGCTGGGATTGGTGATTCCCCTGTAGCTAGGGCTAGTTTAAACGTTCTCTCTGTGAATGGGCATCTGCTGAATTTGGTCTGGTTTTTCTTTCTTCTCTAACAGGATTTTGTTAGTGAACTTTCCTTTTCCTGGGCATTTTTTGTCATACCCACTGCTTCCAAACTGCCCAGTCCCAAGGCTATCATAGGTACTATTAATTTCTTCTATGAAAATACCACCACTCTGCAGCTGATTGTCCCAGGGAAGAGAATGGCCCAAGAGATTCAAAATGATATTTTTTCTTCCAAAATTTTCAAACTAAAATAGAGTCAGTCTCTGATTTACCCTAAGTTATAACAGCCAAGACTTGCTAGTGACCACCATTTTCTCCTTGTTTTTAAGAACACTTTTGCAATGAGAGAATAACATAGAAGAGCCTGTAGATGCAGAGGTGAGGTAATTTGGCTCATTCTTGACTCAGTTATTTATGTGGCCCAATTATATGTCTGCTGGAATTTTAAATATAATCTACTTTTTGAATTATATGAACTATATGAAAGCATAATAAGTAAATGATTATATATATTTTTTCAGTAAGTCAGCTCAACTCTGTTCTATAAAGTCTTCCCTTCCCATACCATTACTACATCTTTTGCCCTTTTCTCTTAATTTATGATAAATTATGCTCAATTAAAACCTCAATTTCATATCAAATTTAACATTCCCCTCCTTTACTACTGCCAGCCCTGGGTACAAATGATTGGAGAAAAAGAGGACTCAGCCTAATCTATAAATGCTTTATCTTGTACTTCCTTTACTGCCTTGGTGTGTTAACACAGGGGAAAAGGATAAAAAGAAAGGAAGGCTGAGTGTCAACCTGGCACAGCTGTCATCCATTTCTAGTAGCTTTGATTAAGTAAGTTTTTACTATGCACTCTAAATGTTGCTCAGATTTGCTTGCATCTTTGGGACTCACTAAAGGCATAGAGATGCCAATGTGCACATTTTGATGGGGCAATCTATAGAAGGCCAAATGTTACTTTTGATACCCCTCCTCAGTCTCCTGACTTGGTTGTTGATCATTGAGCCTCTAATTTCTTGGGGACTTCTACAATAACCTGCATGTATAAAGCATTGCTAGTTGTTATACTTCAGACATAACTCAGTCCCAGGCATTAGTAGGAAATCTCCTACCACATGTTGGGGTTGCATTGCTCTTCCACTCTACTCTTGTTTCTTCTTGGACCTCCCAATTTTTTTCCCCTCCATACTAAAGAGGCATATGTGGAAGATACACCAGTCTACTACATGAGCAGAGAGCTACTTGGAAGTGAGATGCCAGTCTCCAGTGCAGGTATCCTCAGTGTCTAAGTCTTCATTTAAAACACTCTTACTCTGGCTTCACAAAGAAGAGGAGTATTTCGGTAGACTCCTCACCCACCAGGCCAGAAACACAAAACAGAATTTCATTATTTTCTTTAGACTATAGAGTGACATGTTTAGAGATACCTGGTTCAGCAAATTTTAAAGCTTCTGGCATTTGCTACTATTTTGATTTTACTGGGTCAGAATAACTAATTCTGGAGTAATGGAAAGTTCTAACTAACATTTTGTTAGAAACTTTTCCTCATCCTTCTGGAAAATAACAAATTTCCATTTCAACATATAATGGCTTGATTTGGTGTTCTATCCTTTAAAACCTAAATAAAGAGAGATGTTAGTTTATTTCTATTCTCATATTCCCAGCCATTACAAAAATAACAGTAATGTATATACCAGCCTCAAATCCCTGCATATGTGTTTTTCCTGTTTTTCAGAAAGCCTCCTTTATTTGAACAAAATGTGGTATGGAATAACACTGATACATCTAAGGAAACAGTCCAACCTCAGTATCATCAATTAAAAAACTGTAGTATCCAGGAGTGTTATTTAGGTGAGTACTTCGACTTAGTATTCTAAATGTTTCCAATATATTAATGGAAAAAAAGTGAGGGTTCAAGGTGACAAACACCATACATTCTACAGCATGTGCCCATATAATTCCAGTTTAGGATCATTGTTACCATGCATTTGTGGTGATTAGGGATATATTCTGGCAGTGTTTCTCATTACTATTTTGAGTAAAATGTGGCCAATTTGCAAGAAACACTCAATAGCTATGAATCCCAATCAACCAAAGAATGAAAATTTGACTACAACATGAATATAGAATGGGACTGGAAATTTCCAGGAATTACCATAAAGATAGTCATTGATATGCATGTTAACTCTTGTGTTTTGTTCTGCAAGGACAAAATGCCTACAAGAGAAGACCCTTCTTGGATGGAATGTTGGGTCCTAAGAACTATTCATATAGCCTATAGTTCTTGGACTTTAGCATCCCAGAAGACACAGACCTGTACATTCTTATTTCAGGTATCTATTAACTATCTTAAATTAAAATTTAAGATGCTGGTATTTGAATTTTATAAATATTGGTTAATAATAACTATACATAAGTATCGCATTGCCTATACTTGGATCATTACAACATTGTAGTCAATTCTGCAGTTAAAATTTGGAATTACCACAGTATTATAGTAAATTCTGCAGCTTAAAATCAATGCCCTCTTTCTCAATCCCTGTATTCCTCCCTAGCTGAGCCACATTGAAATGTCTAAGATCTTTATGTAAAAGTTTCTAATCAGTACTACTGCCTGTTTCTTTTTCTTCCTAACAGGAGCAGTTTTTTCTCCTGTTGGACTAGGTAATTTTTATTCCTTGAACTAAGCAGAGGAATTAAGCTTTGCATTCTGGTGATTGAGGCAATCTTTGTAACCTTGGTACTCTGAGTACTTGAGAATTGTACTACCTTTCAGAATTGGCATAATGCCATGGATGCTATCTTTTGCTGTTTTAATAATATTTTTAAAAAATAAATTTGTTCTACTGTATATGTTTATAAACTCTTTGGATGGGGTAAAAAGAAGCCTCTCCAGACTTTTAAATTTGTAATGAAGGCTACTTTTAAAAATAAAGTTTTGATATTTGAATAGTTATTTCTCTTTTTTGAAGAAAGCTGTAATCCTGACTTACAGGATATTTTTTCAGGCAACTATATTTTGTGAAGGGTAAAGGTGTACTTATTACCCAACAATCTCTGTGGAGACTCAGTAACTATTACACTGAGGTATATAGTTTTTTGATTAATTGACATTTCACTTCTTTCTAATGATGTGTATAAAAGTAGATGAAATCAGATTCTCTCTGTAAGGTTGAAAAAAAATAGGGTATCCGATTTCCTACTTCTGGCTTTTTTGTCATTTTCTTTTGTCCTTTTTGTATCACTTTTCCTTCTTTTCTTTCTTTCTTTCTTTTGTTTTTTTTTTTTTTTTTTTTTTTTGAGACGGAGTTTCGCTCTTGTTACCCAGGCTGGGGTGCAATGGCGCGATCTCGGCTCACCGCAACCTCCGCCTCCTGGGTTCAGGCAATTCTCCTGCCTCAGCCTCCTGAGTAGCTGGGATTACAGGCACGCGCCATGGTGCCCAGCTAATTTTTTGTATTTTTAGTAGAGACGGGGTTTCACCATGTTGACCAGGATGGTCTTGATCTCTTGACCTCGTGATCCACCCGCCTCGGCCTCCCAAAGTGCTGGGATTATAGGCTTGAGCCACTGCACCCGGCCCTTTTTCCTATATAGTAGTAATTTCAAGTCAGTTTGAAAATTTGGGTTCATTCACTTTGTGCATATGAAGGAGCTATTTTTTGGGGAACAATAATATTCTAATTGATGTCACAATTCATGACAACTTTGAACCAAAAGTGAATCTTGTCTAACTTCTTGTTTATGTATCTCAAAATATTTGAAGTGACGGATTAAGTGGTGATATTTGAAAAATCATAAAAAAAACACACATGCTTTCAGGTGTTCTCCTGAACCTACATACATATGTTTCTCTGGATGTGGAATCATTTGGCAAAAATAACAAGGAAATCATAATTACAATGTGTTCTTTATTCCTCACATAACTCCTGACGATAAAGTAACCTCCAGAATAAAATCAGGCTTTTTTTTGAATAGCATGACATTTTGTGGACTAAATCAATCCCAGGATGGGACAGTTTTCATACTGCAAGAGACCTGGGAGCCCGGCAGATTCCAAGGGGGTGGGAGTGGGCAGCAAAACACTAGCTAAGTGTTGAGTGACTTTTTTTCCAGCTTACAGACAGGATGGAGATTGTATTATCTCATGAGGAAGGAGATGAAGTTATAGTCCAGAAATACATCTCAAGTGTGTCATCTTCTTGGGTAGTAGAGTAAGTAAATACATTCCCCCAGTGCTATTCATTCAGCTCTACCTTCCTGCCTCTATTTTTGTTTATTTTCTACTTCACCTCCTTTCCCTTTCTAACAAAATACTGACTAGCGGATTCATTGATTTACTGTGGAATATCTCTAAACCTGAATATAAGAACATGGTTTTTAATCTCAATTTATCCCAAATTATTTTTATTTTTCTTCTCTGGAGATTAAATCACTAGAACATCATAAGTGATTCATTTCTACTAGATTGAGGACAATTTATTTTAGCTGTTTGAGTTTCAGTAATTCTTTCTGTAAAGGAATATCCTATATTACAAAGTTACGTATTCCCTACTTGTGCTACAACTCAAATATTTCTGAGTTAGATCTAGCTTGCTGAAATTCTAGAAAGCCAAAAATCGAATGCAATCAGGCAAGAAAAAGAAATAAACCATATTCAATTAGGAAAAGAGGAAGTCAAATTGTCTCTATTTGCAGATGATATGATTGTATATTTAGAAGACCCCATTGTCTCAGCCCCAAATCTCCTGAAACAGATAAGCAACTTCAGCAAAGTCTCAGGATACAAAATTAATGTGCAGAAATCACAAGCATTTCTATACACCAATAACAGACAAACAGAGAGCCAAATCAAAGTGAACTCCCATTCACAATTGCTATAAAGAGAATGAAATACCTAGAAATACAATTAGCAAAGGATGTAAAGGACCTTTTCAAGGAGAACTACAAACCACTGCTCAAGGAAATAAGAGAGGATACAAACAGATGGAAAAACATCCCATACTCATGGTTAGGAAGCCCCCAATAAAAACAAACCCTGGATAGTATGTCTCTAATGACCTTCCTGGACAGACAAAACTTCACATGTTGTCACAAATCAGTGTAGGAGGAATTAAGTCCATCCTGTGTGTCCTCACCGGGAGAGGAATTTTGGAAGCTTGCACCTGGTTTCCTTCGGACATCATTCCATGGACCTTTTCCCTTTGCCGATTTTGCTCTGTATCCTTTTTGTGTGATAAATCATAGTGGGATACATGCTGAGTCCTGTGAATCCCATATATATATATATGAGGTGACTTATATATACGTTATATATATAAGTTCATATATATGTTATATATATATATATATATATATATATATATATATATATATATATATATATGTTCAAAGAAATATATGGGGACTCACAAATTGCCAGAGAATTAACTATGTAGAAGCAAGGCAAATTAAGTAAAACTCAGGTGTAAAAAGAAAAATTACGATAAGAACATAAAATAATACAGTGGGAATAATCGAAAATTATCACTAATCAAAATATGTAAATAGTTTACATAATCCTTTCAAGAGTTTTATAATTAGAGTTTTTATAAATGTTATGTAATTTTAGGCCAATATATTTGAAAATGAAGATGAAATGAATAATACTTTCGGAAAATATTACAAGATAGGTTTAAGATACAGAAAGTCTGACGAGAATTAGAGACCAATTCAGAAGTTGTCACATATTTAGAAATAATATATTTGTTAGCATATGTTATAAACAAATTTTACTAATTGTAAACAAAAATATCTGTATTTTATAAGTAATCTCAAAGTCTTAAAAATTAAAGACATATAATCCTCTCCAATCTATAATAACTGGCCAGGACAATACAGGCATCCAAATTGTTGGCCTATATTTAAATATATGCATATAAAAATAGAGAAAGAGATTCAGACATATATAATTAGAAAACTTAATGTGACATCTTAAAAAATTATCCAAAATGAATTCAAAGTAATATTAACAGGCATTATATTAATGTACTTCAGTATAATAACAGATTCAAGTGAGAAAAACAATTTTTCATTGCAAGGACATGCTCCAAGTAATTAACCCATCAATCAAATGAATTAACACTTTAATCCACACAGCCCAGCAATCCTCTATAGTACATTGACTATTTTATTCTCTACAGAGCAAATAACTGGGGCAAATAGAGGTTAAGTAACATTTCCTAGATCATACTACTGCTAGGCATAGCTTCAGAACTTTTGCTTTTAACAATTATATCTTACTGTTTCTCTGTATTAGAGAAATTTTAGTAGTAAAAACAAAATAAAATTTTTAGTAATTATTCACCTAATTATAAGAACATAAACTAAAACTGTATTAATATATAGTTTTTCCAAAATAGAAATGGTGATGCTGAAACAGGTTTTAGAAATTGACCTATACCTAGGTGTATGATTAATTTATGATGAAAGAAAGTATGGATTATTTTATAAGGCATGTGGATTACACTTTTAGGTACATCTCTACACTCTGCACAAAAATAATATTAAGAGGTGAATATATTTTGAAAGCCAGAATAATTATAAATGATATACATTATATATAATATATAATGTATATTTAATATAACATAAATATTTATAACATTATAAGGTAAACTGATACAGATGATCTTTTCTTTTCTTTTTTTCCTCGCTCTGTCCCCCAGGCTGGAGTGAAGTGGTGCGATCTTGGCTCACTGCAACCTCTGCCTCCTGGGTTCAAGTGATTCTCCTGCCTCAGCCTCCTGAGTAGCTGGGATTAAAGGTGCACACCACCATGCCCACTTAATTTTTGTATTTTTTTTTTTTAGTAGAGACAGGGTTTCACCATGTTGGTCAGGCTGGTCTCGAACTCCTGACCTTGTAACCACCCGCTTTGGCCTCCCAAAGTACTGGGATTACAGGTGTGAGCCACTGAGGCCGGCCTAGATAATATTTTCCAAGCAAGTATCAATATCCAGAAATCATTAAGAAAATATATCTTACACTTTTATAACACAAATTTTGAAGATTAATGACAGAAAACCATCACTAAGTATAATTTTAAAAGCTTAATATCCAGATTATAAACTTATATCTATGTAAAAAGAATAAACATTGAATAGAAAAATAATAAAATGATATAAATGATCCACATAGATGACTAATAACCATCAAAAAAGGTCAGTCTTATTAGAAATCAAACAAACTCAATAACAAGAAAACAAATAGTCAAAAAATGGTGAAAAGACCTGAACAGACATTTCTCAAAAGAAAATGTATGAATGGCCAAAAGGAATATGAAAAAAATACTCAACGTTACTAAACATCAGAGAAATGCACACTAAAATCACAATTAGATATTAGAATTTATAGCCATTATAAAATGGAGAAAAATTCACAAATTCTGGCAAGAATGTGGAGAAAAGGGAACCCTTGCTTTCCTATTGGTGGAAATGTAAGACAGCCATTATAAAAACCACTATGGATGCTTCTCAAAAAGCTAAAAGCTGAACTACCATATGATTCAGCCATCCATTTCTGGATAGATATCTAAAAGAATTGAAATCAGTATGGTGATGAGATACCTGCACTCTCATATTCATTGCAGCAGGATTTACAGTGTCCAAGATAATGGAATCAACCTAAGTGTCCATCAATGGAGGAATGGATAAAGAAAAATATGGTACATATGTGTAATGGAATATTATTCAGCCTTAACAAAAGGAAATTCTGTCATTGGTGACGACATGGATGAACCTGGATAACATCCGAAATGAAATAAGCAGACAAAAAAGGGTGAATACTGTATGATCTCACTTACACATTTTATCTAAAATAGTCACTCCTACAAGTGGAATGTTGAATGGTCATTACCAGAAGCTGGAGGGTGGATAAGAGGGGGAGATGGAGAGATGTTATTCAGTTAGGAGAAATAAGGATTTGAGATCTATTGCACAGCATAGTGACTATAGCTAAAAAGTAATGTATATTTTGGGCTGTTCTTGGAGATCATGGCAGACGGGAGGCAGGACTAGATTGCAGCTCCTACTCGGACAGACAGAGCAGTGGTGCAGAGGCTTGTATTGTGAATTTTAGCTCCGGATCGACTGCAAGAACAAACCAGCAATCCCAAGAGAACCCACAGACCCTCTGAAGAAAGCAGACTGCTCCTGCAGGACCCAGGAGACACCCCAAATACTGTGAGTGCCCCAACTACCCATCCCTATATCCCTATGGTGTCGTCCTCTGGGTATGGGGGAAAAGGCATGGGATCCACCATCTGGTCTTGTTGCCACCGAGGCACAGACATGGCTACATGGTTTCTATGACCCTATTAAATGATTCTTTCAAAGAAACTGGATTTGTCAACCACTTTCTTCTGCCCCTCAGCTTCCTTGGATTTTGGGGTAGGTTTTCTTAGATCTGCCCACAGCAAAACAAGTCTTCTATTAGATATGTCTTTTGCAAATATTTTCTAACAGTGTATGTCTTGCCATCTCATTCTGTTGAATACCAGTTTTGTTTTTTTTTTTTGCTAAAACTTGGCAAGCTGGTCTTAAAATTTACATAATTGGTCAAAAAATTCAGAATACTGAAAAAGAAAAAGTAGGAGGACTTGCTGTACCAATATCAAGATAAATCTATGGTAAACAAGATATATTGGTATTGATACAGGAATAAATAAATAGATAAGAATAAAATAGAGACTCTGGAAATAGGCATACACACCTTGACTTATGAAAGACAGACTGCAGAACTGTGGATAAAGATAGGCTTTTAAATAAATAAATGATTTCAATCCCCAGATGGCTATCCATATGGTCAAATATGCTTTTCTATTCACAAAAATCATTTCCAAGTATATTTAAAACCTCAATATGATGAGCAAAATGATAAAGTTTTTAGAAGACAATATTGGAAAAACTTGTCAGGGATTTCAGATCAATAAAGATACTAAGAGTCATAAAATGCACAAACTCTAAAGAAAAAAATGGATTTGTTAGACCATGTTAATATTTAATTATTCTGTTTATTATCATTAAATAAATACACCATGAGGAAATTAACAAGATTACCTACTGTATTATTTGGGCTCTCTAGAGAAATAGAATCAATATGAGATGTACGTATATGTGTGTATAACATACCATATATATGTGAGATATGCATACACACACACACACATCTACACACACATACAATAAGGAATCGGCTCATGTGATTCTCAGTGTCTCAGAAGTTCCAAGATCTGCAGTCAGCAAGCTGGGGATTGAGAAGAGCCAAGGGTATGGTTCCAGTCCACGTCAAAAGGCCTAAGAACCAGCAGAGCTGATGGTGTACTAGACTAAGTTCAGGTCAGGAAAAGGAGAAGACCAATGTTCCAGCTGAAGACAGTCTGGCAGAGAGAGTGAATGCTCCCTCTCTCAACCTTTTTATTCTATTCAGGCCTTCAACAGATTAAATGAGGCTCACCCACACTGGGGAAGGCAGTTTGCCTTACTCAGTCTACCCATTTGAATTTAATCTCACTGAAAAACTCCCTCATAGACACACCCAGAATAACGTTAAACCAAAGATCTGTGCACCTTATGGCCCAATCAAATTGATATATAGAATTAACCATCACAGTACAGAGTGGTAGAAAATATTCACAATACACATAAACCAGAAGACTCATATTCCGAATATATAAAGGACTCTTACAAATTAACTTTAAAAATACAGATGAAATAGAAAATTTGGAAAATGATTTCACAAGAGAGGGTATCCAAATGGTCAGTAAATGTTAGAGAAGGTGTTCAACCTCATTTGTAGTTCAGGAAATTTAAAATTGAACCACAATGAGAAAATTATGGTGAGATGAAATCACAAGTGTGTCACCTTATCAGTCACCTGATGCTTGTTAAATCCTAGAGTTCTCATTCCTTATAATTTAATAAGTATCATACAGGCATGTAGGACCTCACCAAGAAACATCCACATACCTAGAGATGTACAATAGAATTAGTAACTTTATTTACATCATGATTTCTAATTTTAAAATAATTTTTTAAAAGTCAGTAGTCAGGTGACCCAGGCTATGCTAAGAGAAATGCCTCTCAATTTTAATATGCGTGTGGACAACTTGGTAATCTTGTTGAAATGCAGTTTGTGATTGATATTGTAGGTCTAGAGTGAAACCTGAGATTTTGCATCTAACAACCTCCCAGGTTGCCTATGGCTCAGGTGAAGTGATGCAGCTACTGCCAGCTGATCGATTATGCATTGAGAGGATGCTAAGGGATTTCCCTGGGCTACCCAAGCAGAGGGTAATTGCAGACAGCTGGATGTGGCCAAAGGTTTATAGGCATTCAAGGAACCCCAGCTCCTTGCCATTTCCTGTTCCCTGGGTTGTGTCTTGGAGTCTGGAGCAATGAAGATCTCTGTGCTCTTAGGCAGGTCTTTCCTCTTTTCTTTTGGAATTCTTCTGGACTCAACCCAGGTATGAATAAGAATCTTCAGAGGATGGTGATTTAAAGTGATAAGAATCTTTCTAAAACACTGCTGTGTAAAAAGCTGACTTTTTTTTTTTAATTCTCCCTGATTATAAACCAACAGGTAGGGCTGCCCATTTCTAATTACTCAGTTAAGAAAAAATTACTGTGTTTCTAGTCACATAAACTGTGCTCAAAGTATTTTCTTTTTCTATAAACCAATTTATGGGTTCTCCAGTATTTATCTTGTGCCATTATCTTGTCATTCTTCTAATGACGAGATCCATGTTTCTGATATAACTGAGACTCCTGTAATTTTGGAGAACCAGGGAAAGGAACGGCTGTCTTAGAGATCTCTGGGTTTCCAGGGAGGATTCCTGGCCTTCTTGGCCTATCCATGGTCAGCTGGACAGATAGAATGAAAATTATATAGATAGTGAGCAGCCGAATTCCGATGACTTCTTCTTCTCCTTTTTTTTTTTTTTTTTTTTTTTTTGAGACGGAGTTTCGCTCTTGTTACCCAGGCTGGAGTGCAATGGCGCGATCTCGGCTCACCGCAACCTCCGCCTCCTGGGTTCAGGCAATGCCTCAGCCTCCTGAGTAGCTGGGATTACAGGCACGCGCCATGGTGTCCAGCTAATTTTTTGTATTATTTTTTTAGTAGAGACGGGGTTTCACCATGTTGACCAGGATGGGCTCAATCTCTTGACCTCGTGATCCACCCGCCTTGGCCTCCCAAAGCGCTGGGATTACAGGCGTGAGCCACTGCCCCTGGCCTCCGATGACTTCTAATTGCTTCCTCTATATATTGAAGTTTGGGAAACAGTTGAACCCCAACTTTGTACTTGCTAGCTGCATGAACTTGGGCAAGTTACTTGAGGTCTTTCTACCTAAGTTTGGTCGCCAGGAAAAAGTTACTAGGAATGTATCATACTTTAAAATAAGGTGATGAGAGAGCCAGTAAAATGAAAACACTCAAATCTCAGTGCTGGAATGATGGTGAGGAAATGAGGAGATAGCTGTTTGGTTCAGGGCGCCAGAGTGATGTCAGCTGTGTCTAATATCAGTGTGAGAGATTTGGCAAAGAAAGCGGCCTACGGACTTTCTCCTGTATCTGTAACCATGTGTTGCTTCTCTTCCACCTTTACATTAGAATACTGGTTCTCAGTGGGTGGTTTTGCTCTCCAGGGAACATTTGGCAATGTTTAGAGGGATTTTTGGCTGTCACAAGAGGGTTTCCCACTGGTATCTAGTGGACGGTGGTCAAGAATGCCAGTACACGCTCTGCAACATATAGCCAACAACTACAAAATCTCCTTGATTGTAGATCAATATAATGATGCAGATTATAGATCAATAGGGCTGAGTTGAGAAACCTAGCCTTGTGTTTTACTTCAGCTTCGAAGCACTTTAAGGCATGTATTTATGAGACCCCTTTTCTAAGCAAAACTGGTGCCAGACCTGAAACCAGCTGAAACCACTGCTACGTTTCATATAATCTTGATTTCTAATAACTGAAGCTAATGACCACCTCCTTGCAGGGGTCTCAGTAAGATTTGTGGGGGCTACCCAATATCAAATCTCAAATCTGTGATTACTTGTCTCATAATTAGACTTGGCTTCTCTGTTACACCTGTTTGTTTGATTTTTCTTTGGATTTCAGTGCCTTAATGTCTTTTTTTTTTCTGTGTGGGTCTAACTTCCTCTGTTGCCATTCCATGAGACCAAAATTAGAATATGTAGTTAAGGGTGGAATTGAGACATGTGTACTTTAGTCATATTAGATGAATCCAGGGAAACCTAGGGAGTAAAATGAGTTAAAAACCTTGCTCCTGTAGGCCAGGCATGGTGGTTCATGTCTGTAATCCCAGCACTTTGGGAGGCTGAGGCGGGCAGATCACCTGAGGTGAGGAGTTTGAGACCAGCCTGACCAACATGGTGAAACCCTGTCTCCACTAAAATACAAAAATTAACCGGGCACAGTGGTGGGTGCCTGTAATCCCAAATAATTGGAAGGCTGAGGCAGGAGAATCACTTGAACCTGGGAGGTGGAGGTGGCAGTGAGCCGAGATAGTGCCATTGCACTCCAGCCTATAGGACAGAGTGAGACTCCATCTCAAAACAACAAAAAAACCTAGTGCCTTTAATCCCAGCACTTTGGGAGGCCTGGTTGGGCAGATTGCTTGAGCTTGGGAGTTCAAGATCAGACTGGGCAACGTGGTGAAACCTCATCTCTACTAAAAGCACAAAAATTAGCCAGGTGTGGTGGTGAATGTCTGTAGTTTCAGCTACTCCAGAGACTGAGGCAGAAGAATCACTTGAACCCAGGAGGTGGAGGTTGCTGTGAGCCAAGATCCCACCACTGCATTCCAGCCTGGATGACAGACGGTTTCTATTTTTAAAAACAAAACCAAATCTCTCCTGCTCTAAGAGTACCATCAATTGATTTTTTGATGGTTTTGTAACTGTGGTCTAGCCATAATGCTTGGCACACACAAGGTCTTCCATCCTTGAACTGGAAATCATTAGTTACATAAAAATTGAATGAATGGCTATGTGAAAAAAATCTGGCCTCTTATCCATCTCTTCATATGTTTTTATCTGCTTTTGTTATATTCAGTGGTCATCTTGTAGCTCTGAATGTTGGTACCTCTTAGCCAGTTCTCAAACTTTGTATATATAAGTCATCTTATTAAAATGAAAAGTGAGTCAATGGGTTAGAGATGAGATCTGGAATTCAGTATTTCTTTCTTTTTTTTTTTTTTTTTTGAGATGGAGTCTTGCTCTGTTGTCCAGGCTGGAGTACAATGGCATGATCTTAGCTCACTGCAACCTGTACCCCTCCCAGGTTCAAGTGATTCTCCTGCCTCAGCCTGAGTAGCTGGGACTATAGGCACTTGCCACCACACCTGGCTAATTTTTTTGTATTTTTAGTAGAGACAGGGTTTAACCGTGTTAGCCAGGATGGTCTTGAACTCCTGACCTCATGATCCACCTGCCTTGGCCTCCCAAAGCAATGGGATTACAGGCGTGAGCCACTGCGCCCAGCCTAAAATTCAGTAGTCCTAATGAGTGGTCAGGTGATGTTGACATTACCATTTATAAACAGGTCTTTGATTATTGAGGCTTTAGATAAATAACTCACTGGCCAGCATTATTAATAGAGCATAGAGAATTGTTTGTGAATAGAGAATAATTAACTGAAACATGAGTCAGGCACTCATTGTTATTCTAATTCTCCCCTTTTCACTCCTACATCTCCTGAGACACAGATCTTCAGTGGATAAAGAAGACACTGTTGAGACTGCAGCAGTGACTGAGTGGACTACTGATGGCTTGGATCACTGTCTGACTTGGTTTTAGGGTCAGCCACATTTTGTACCAGACTTAAGATTCGAGTAATTTAATGGTTTGAGCATTTCATTTCTTATCTGGAAAATGAAGAGATTATCTGTCCTATCTCAGGTTTTCTTTGTTGGACTCAATAACAAGAATGTAGCCCAGGTGCCATGGCTCCCGCCTGTAATCCCAGCACTTTGGGAGGCTGAGGCAGGTGGATCACCTGAGGTCAGGAGTTTGAGACCAGCCTGACTAGCCTGGCCTATCTGGTGAAACCTCGTCTCTACTAAAAATACAAAAATTATCTGGATGCGGTGGCATGTGCTTATAATCCCAGCTACTTGGGAGACTGAGGCAGGAGAATCACTTGAACCCAGGAGGTGCAGTTTGCAGTGAGCCGAGATCATGCCGCTGCACTCCAGCCTGGGCAACAAATTCAGATTCTGTCTCCAAAAAAAAAAAAAAAAAAAGAAGTATGTGGTGACATTTGACCTAGGAATTGGTGCATAAACAGCAGAACTTTTTATTTTTGTGACAGTAAATGTGGGAATCCCCCTGGGAACAGGCTTGTGGTCTAACATATTAACCCTGACCCTGAAATGACAGCCTGGCCCTGAAAGCTTTGCTTTTTAAGATAAATACATCCATTCTTGGGATACAAATACAAAATACATAGGCTACGGCTCCTTTCTTAGTCTGAATAAAAGGAGGGCATTGATAGTAATGACAATTCCCATTTCGATATGGTCCATGGACATTGTACCATAGTCCTGCTTGCCATGAGGTAAGTGGATTGCAGATTTTTTTCATCCTCACCCTAAACTTCACTTCTGCAGCTGTCATCACTGTATTTTCTATTGGTATCTATCAAATTCCTTATATAAATAACTTGTACTGTTAATCTCTCTTGGAAAATACTTTCTCAAAATTCTAAATGCTGAGTTCCATGTTGCACTTATGTCTCTGTTCTTCTAGCTGTCCCAATAAGCATGTGTCAAGTTGGTAACCTCAGGTTTCTAGGCCAAATAAGGCTCATTCTAAGCCAAACATTTTGCTAAGGACAGAGTGCTGTAGATCCTGACAAAAACAAGCAATGGGGAAAGGATTCCCTGTTCAATAAATGGTGTTGGGAAAATTGGCTAGCCATGTGCAGAAAGTAGACACTGGACCCCTTTCTGAAACCTTACACTAAAATTAACTCCAGATGGATTAAAGACTTAAACATAAGGCCTAAAACCATAAAAACCCTAGAAGACAACCTAGGCAAGACCATTCAGGACCTAGGCCCAGGCAAGGACTTCATGACTAAAACACCAAAAGCATTGGCAACAAAAGCCAAAATAGACAAATGGGATCTAGTTAAACTCCAGAGCTGCTTTACAGCAAAAGAAATGATCATTAGAGTGAACCAGCAACCAACAGAATGGGAAAAAATTTTTGCAATCTACCCATCTGACAAAGGGCTAATATTCAGAATCTACAAAGAACTAAAACAGATTAACAAGAAAAAAATAGACAAACCCATTCAAAAGTGGGCAAAGGACATGAACAGACACTTCTCAAGAGAAGACACATATGAGGCCAACAAACATATGAAAAAATGCTCATCATCACTGGTCATTAGAGAAATGCAAATCAAAACCACATTGAGATACCATCTCATGCCAGTTAGAATGGCAATCATTAAAAAATCTGGAGACAACAGATGCTGGAGAGGATGTGGAGAAATAGGAACATGTTTACACTATTGATGGGAGTGTAAATTAGTTGAACCATTGTGGAAGACAGTATGGCAATTCCTCAAGGACCTAGAAATAGAAATTCCATTTGACCCACCAATCCCATTACTGGGTATATACCCAAAGGATTATAAGTCATTCTGTTATAAAGACACACACACACGTATGTTTACTGTGGCACTGTTTACAATAGCAAAGACATGGAACCAACCCAAATGCCCATCGATGATAGACTGGACAAGGAAAATGTGGCACATATGCACCATGGAATACTATGCAGCTATAAAAAAACGAGTTCATGTTCTTTGTAGGGACATGGATGAATCTGGAAACCATAATTCTCAGCAAACTGACATGAACAGAAAATCAAACACTGCATGCTCTCACTCATAGGTGGGTGTTAAACAATGAGAACACATGCACATAAGGAGGGAAGCATCACACACTGGGGTTTGTTGGGGGAAATAGGGGAGGGACAGTGGGGGGTAGGGAAGTTGGGGAGGGATAACATGGGGAGAAATGCCATATGTAGGTGATGGGGGGATGGAGACAGCAAACCACATTGCCGTGTATGTACCTATGCAAGACTCCTGCATGTTCTGCACATGTACTCCAGAACTTAAAGTGCAATAAAATATGTATGTATATATACATGTATGTATGTATATATACATGCATGTATGTGTATATATGTATGCATATGCATATACATATATGTGTATATACACACATGCATATATGTATATATGTGTGTGTATACATATATATTTATATATATAAAGGTGGTAAGGAGCTAGGCACGGTGGCTCTCACGTGTAATCCCAGCACTTTGGGAGGCTGAGGCGGGTGGATCACCTGAAGTCAGGAGTTTGAGACGAACGTGGTCAACATAGTAAAACCCAGTCTCTGCTAAAAATACAAAATTTAGCTGGGTGTGGTGGCAAGCACCTGTAATCCCAGCTACTATGGAGGCTTAGGCAGGAGAATCACTTGAACCTGGGAGGCAGAAGTTGCAGTGAGCCAAGATGGTGCCATTGCACTCCAGCCTAGGTGACAAGAGGGAAACTGTCTCAAAAAAAGTCATAAGGTAAGGCCTGTGCCTTCTCAGTTTTACTACCTCTGTCTGCTTTCAGATTTTAATAGTTTGGAAGATTGTGTATGAATATATGCAACTAGGGGACTACTTTGGAGAAATCACAAATACTTTAAAACAGACCCAGAGACAAATATGTTTTTCCTATTCCACATCTGGTGTTAGACATGGGAACAAAGAAGTTGAAGGATGAGAAGAAAAGGGAGAATAAAGTATTTCTCACTGAGGTCTATTTTATTTCTGTTAAATTAATGTGAAATGCCATTTCCAGATTTTCCTAAAACAGATTCTTTTTTTTTTTTTTTTAAATTTTTATTGCATTATAGGTTTTGGGGTACATGTGCAGAACGTGCAAGATAGTTGCATAGGTACACACATGGCAGTGTGTTTTGCTGCCTTCCTCCCCTTCACCCACACTTGGTATTCATCCCCAGACTATCCCCCCCTAGGCCCCCCCGCTGTCCCTCCCCCATTTCCCCCAACAGTCCCCAGTGTATAGTAGACCGCCTCTCTGTATCCATGTGTTCTCATTCTATTAAGATTATTAAGCCACCAAAATAATGCCTTCCTTTATTAAAACTCTCAATTGTTTCAGATCTTCCAAAGAAATGTTGCCATATTATCAGAGATCAGTTACAGACCAATGTCGCATACTCCCTATAAATTTCCAGCAGTTTGCTTTGTGAAGAGGTATGTGTAGCTGCTTCTCTTACACATTCTTAAATTTATTTTCTGGTTGATAGATGTTTCTGTTAAGAATACAGCTATAAAAATGCACTAGAGGGATGCATGTGTCACAGTTACAATTTCTAAAGTTTCTCTAATCCTTAAGAAAATGTTCAAATGTATAGGATAGAATTTAGAAATAATACCCAGATTCTACCATTTTGCTAAACTTTGTTACACATCCATTTCCCTATCTATCAATTTTGATGCACTTCCAATTGAAGATATGAGTACACGTTCCCCTAAGTACTTCAGCATGTATATCATGAATTAAAGATCAATATTTAATGTATTTGAAGAAAAACTTACTTGCAATGAAATATATATATGTTACACAGTATATGCATTCGTTAACTGAGCTTTATGTTTAACATAATACCCTATTGACATGCATAAGACTGATCACTGCAGAAAGTGGATCTTCCCAGTTGGTTCCTGCTGGCCACACCTCACTGTTCTTGTCTCTGCTATAACTTTGTAGAAATAGAACCGCAGCATATATGCTTCTGTGTCAAGCATATTTCATTCAGCAGAATGTTTGAAACTCATTTATGTTGTATATTCCAGCAGCTTGTTTCTTTATATTGGTGAGTGATATATTTCATTATATATATATACACATATATATATGTGTATATATATATATACACAGACACACATATATATGTGTATATATATATATATATATACACACACACAAACATATATATGTATGTATATATATAAT
The DNA here is from genome assembly GCA_031835075.1 of Saguinus oedipus. Classification (NCBI taxonomy): domain Eukaryota; kingdom Metazoa; phylum Chordata; class Mammalia; order Primates; family Cebidae; genus Saguinus; species Saguinus oedipus. Next base: position 57,736,292 of record CM063178.1, on the reverse strand, counting down.
TTGTTGAAAATTTGTGCTGTTTTTAGTCCCTGGTTATTATGAATAAGTCTATTATCAGATGTTTGCATGTCTCTGCGCAGATGTATATTTTTGTTTCCTTTAAATACCTAAGAATGGGATTGCTTGATTATAGGAAGTATGTTTGGTTTTGTAAGAAATGAATATTTTCCCAAATAAGGTTCTTTTGGCACTAATATGAGGAATGTTTGAGAGTCCAGTGGTTTCACCCTCTGATGTCAGTTTCTTATTCTAACCATCTGAATAGGAACATAGTATTATTTAATTTGTATTTTCTGATAACTAATTATTAGTGCACATTGGCCATTTGTATGTCTCTTATGAGCCATGTCTTTTGTTCATTTTTACTGCATCGTCTGTTTTGAGTTTTCAGTGGTCTTCATATTTTGAAGACCAGGACTTTGTCCGATGTATTTTGCCCCAGCCCCACATTGTTTATTCATTGTGTTAATGTGTTTTTTGATAAGCAGACATCTTTGCTTTTGGAGCTTAACTTATAGACTCTTCCTTCTAGTTATTGCTTTCTATTCTGTCTTAAAATTCTTTGCTTACTGCCAAGTCTTATTTTCTTCTAAAAGCTTTATGGTTTTGAATATATTTGGGTTTATAATCCATCTGAACTTATTTTTTGCATGTAGTATAAGGAAGGTCAGGGTTCTTTCTTCTCCATAGGGATGTGTTGTTGATATAGTACCATTAACTAAAATGATATTTCTTTCATGCTTGAATTGCTTTGACTCTTCATTTATATCAATGGCCTTATAAGCTTGGATTTCTCTGGGCTCTTATTTATGTCCTAATGATCTATTGGATCTTTATCTTGACCGAAGTTCATTTGCAATTTAGCAATGCTATTTTCAGTTGTTCAGGATGATGTCAGACCAATTCTCACTGTATCCTCAAACTTGCTGATGGGTGGAATGGGTCAGAGAAAATGAAGGCATCCTGCAAGGCTTGACTCAAAATTAGCTTTGAAAAGGAATCTGTGTTCTTCAGACTTCACCAGTCATCTCTAAACCTTTGCTGTCTAACATAGTAGCCAGTTGCTATTGGTAACATTACATTTAAATTAACTAAAATTAAAACAACAAAAAATTTAGTTGCACTAGCTATTTTTTCAAGTGGTCAATAGCAGCATGTGGCTAGTGGTAACATTTGCACAGTGTAGACATAGAATTTTCTGTAATAAAGATTTACTAATGGACAGTATTGCTACATCAGAATAAACATACTTTTTAACCAAACAATAGCTAAATATCATAAATGTTCATGTTGATCTTAAAATGGTTCTAACCTTTGTTTTTAATTTTCTAAATTTTTACTCTTATTTTAGGTTCAGGGAGTACATATATAGGTTTGTTACATAAGTAAATTGCATGATTCTGAGGTTTGAGGTACAATTGACCCTGTTACCCAAGTATCGGGCTTAGGCCCCAGTAGGTAATTTTCTCATTTTCCCCACTCCCATCCCTACCCCCCTAAATTCCTTTTCCTCCCTGTCAGGAAAGGAAAGATTTGACAGGGGGAATGAATACTACAACTCTTAAAATAGGATGGTGTAGGGTTGAGATGGTAGCTAAAGGTGATGGAATCTAACTGCTTTTTAAACTTAGAATGGGGTGTCTCCCTCTCTTTCCTGGCTAAACTTTGGTGGTAGTTTTTGGCTTTTTAAATAACATGCTTCCCTGACCATGAGGAATTTTTACAAATTGGTATGAGTCCCCCATATTCCTTGGAACAGAGGTAGAAAATGTACCTCTGTTGTACCCTCTTTTAATCTGAGAAAGTATGTTTGTTCTTCTAACCCCCAATTTCTTTTCAACCTCTCTGGCTATAATATTAGCTGTTATATTGTTATAGGCACCTCATATCCTCTTCCACTTAATTGATACAGGGGTGAGGACCCGACTTGGGCAAGGCCAGTTAGTTTTTCAGAGAGCCTTTCTAAACTTGTTAGCCTCTGAGCCAGTAATGGTTATGAGATTAAAAAAAAAAAAAAAAAAAAAAAAAAAAAAAAAAAAAGATCCCAGCACTTTGGGAGGCCAAGGCAGGTAGATCACTTGAGGCCAGGAGTTTGAGACCAGCCTAACCAATGCAGTGAAATCCTGTTTCTACTAAAAATACAAAAATTAGCCAGGCATGGTGGTGCATGTCTGTAATCCCAGTTACTTGGGAGGCTGAGGCAGGAAAATCACTTGAACCTGAGAGGTGGAGGTTGCAGTGAGCCAAGATAGCACCACTGCACTCCAGCCTCGGTGACAGAGTGAGACTCTGTCTCAAAAAAAAAAAAAAAAAAAAAAAAAAGCCATCAGTCTCCTTTTGGCTTGTGGAAAGATGTGGTTCTTACAGCAATGGAGTCAGGGAAATGAGCATGTTAATGTGGTTGTAAGTTACATGTCAAATTCCTACTTCTGATTCTTGAGATGTAGTTGCCTTTACAGAACAGAGGCATTGGAGGCAACAGAACATATCTACAACCATATAATCTTTGATAAACCAGACAAAAACAAGCAATGGGGAAAGAATTCCCTGTTTAATAAATCGTGTTGGGAAAACTGGCTAGCCATGTGCAGAAAGCAGAAACTGGACCCCTTCCTGACACCTTACACTAAAATTAACTCCAGATGGATTAAAGACTTAAACATAAGACCTGACACCATAAAAACCCTAGAAGAAAATCTAGGCAAAACCATTCAGGACATAGGAGTAGGCAAGGACTTCATGACCAAAACACCAAAAGCATTGGCAACAAAAGCCAAAATAGACAATTGGGACCTAATCAAACTCCACAGCTTCTGCACAGCAAAAGAAACAGTCACTAGAGTGAATCGGCAACCATCAGAATGGGAAAAAAATCTTTGCAGTTTACGCATCTGACAAAGGGCTGATATCCAGAATTTACAAAGAACTCAAACAGATTTACAGGAAAAAAAACAAACAAGTCCTTTCAAAAATGGGCAAAGGATATGAACAGACACTTTACAAAAGAAGACGTACATGAGGCCAACAAACACATGAAAAAATGCTCATCATCACTGGTCATTAGAGAGTTGCAAATCAAAACCACATTGAGATACCATCTTATGCCAGTTAGAATGGCGATCATTAAAAAATCTGGAGACAGGATGCTGGAGAGGATGTGGAGAAATAGGAACACTCTTACACTGTTGGTGGGAGTGTAAATTAGTTCAACCATTGTGGAAGACAGTGTGGTGATTCCTCAAGGACCTAGAAATAGAAATTCCATTTGACCCAGCAATCCCATTACTGGGTATCTGTCCAAAGGACTATAAATCGTTCTACTATAAGGACACATGCACACGAATGTTCATTGCAGCACTGTTTACAATAGCAAAGACCTGGAACCAACCCAAATGCCCATCGATGATAGACTGGACTGGGAAAATGTGGCACATATAAACCATGGAATATTATGCAGCAATCAAAAATGATGAGTTTGTGTCCTTTGTAAGAACATGGATGAATCTGGAGAACATCATTCTCAGCAAACTGACACAAGAACAGAAAACGAAATACCACATATTCTCACTCATAGGCAGGTGAGAAAAATGAGAACACATGGACACAGGGAGGGGGTCTACTACACACTGGGGTCTGTTGGGGGGAATGGGGAAGGGACAGCGGGGGGGGGCTGGGGAGGGATAGCCTGGGGATAAATGCCAAGTGTAGGTGAAGGGGAGGAAGGCAGCAAAACACACTGCCATGTATGTACCTATGCAACTATCTTGCACGTTCTGCACATGTACCCCAAAACCTATAATGCAATAAAAATTTAAAAAATTAAAAAAAAGCGATATTGGTATATTCACCTTTTAATTAATTATTGGATAGTCTAACCTTGCAGAAAGTAGTTTTGTAGTCACTGCTTTTTTTTTTTTTAAGGAGTCTCCCCGCCTTTTGTTTTGATAGAATCTCCCTCTGTCACCCAGGCTGGAGTGCAGTAGCACTATCTCAGCTCACTGCAATCTCTGTCTCCTGGGTTCAAGCAATTCTCCTGCCTCAGCCTCCAGAGTAGCTGGGAATACAGGTGTGTACCACCATGCCCGACTAATTTTCATATGTTTAGAGATGAGGTTTCACCATTTTGGCCAGGCTGGTCTTGAAATCCTGACCTCAGGTGATCTACCCATTTTGGCATCCCCAAGTGCTGGAGTTACAGGTGTGAGCCACTGCACCCCATGTGTAGTCACTGCTTTTATGCAACGTAAAATTTTCCTCAGTGTGCCGGGTGCGGTGGCTCAAGCCTGTAATCCCAGCACTTTGGGAGGCCGAGGCGGGTGGATCACGAGGTCAAGAGATCGAGACCACCCTGGTCAACATGGTAAAACCCCGTCTCTACTAAAAATACAAAAAATTAGCTGAGCATGGTGGCTCATGCCTGTAATCCCAGCTACTCAGGAGGCTGAGGCAGGAGAATTGCCTGAACCAAGGAGGCAGAGGTTGCAGTGAGCCGAGATTGCACCATTGCACTCCAGCGTGGGTAACAAGAGCGAAACTCGGTCTCAAAAAAAAAAAAATTTTTTTTTTCCTCAGTACTTGACAGCATCTTGAAGGTCATTTTCTGGTTATTAGACTTGTGAAACCCTAGTGGAGTACAACTTAATGCTAGAATTTCATACTTAACTTACTTTTCTTCCTTCCCTTCTTTCCAGTTCCAACGATGCTGGGGTTTGAGGTATTGGAGTAGATTCTTAAATGTGATCCTTTTGTGGTTTTAAAATCAATTCTCTTCCCGAACTACCTTTCCTGCGTTTGCTGGGATAGGGTAATGGTATTAAGACCTGAAGTGGTTGTAGGGGTCTTTTGGCCAACACTGAGCATAGATGCCTTCTCCGTGGTGAGTCCAAATGCTGGTCTTGCTCGCTTAATGACTTTCTGAATGGGTCTATCATGAACATCAGATTTGATCCTTGAATTTCTCACTTGGTGCTGGCTGTCTTAAGGAGGATCTTGGCAATATAGTTCAATCCCAACTACTATCTATCTAGGCATCTACTAAGCTCTCAAAAAATTGTTTCAATAGCAGATGATAGAAGTAAAGGCTATTATGCCTTATCTATCTGCAATCTGTTTTTCTCCCGGATCAAAGACATATTAGCCTTTCTCAATTCAACAAGAAATACTGAAAATTTGAATGAGATTTTAGCCTCCCTTTACACATGCACTCTGAATCTGAATCATTCTGGTACTGACTACATGCTGGCTTTGGGAGATGAGCGAACCACATTTGCTTTTCTTACATGCAGGGAAGGAAAGACCAGCAGTGGGAATAAACACTGCAACTCCTAAGATAGGATGCGGAAGGGTTGAGATGGTAATTAAAGGTGGTGGAATCTAGATGCTTTTAAACCTTGAAATGGGGTGTCTCCATGTCTGTATTTCCTGCCTAAGATATTGGTGGTAGGATCTTTTTGCATACATACAGGTCTCTGCTTTCAATTTATAATCTTGGAATGTGTGAGTGGCTGGTTTGGTTGAGTCATAGTCCATTTAGCCATAGATAGAATCTTTGTCCCATCTAACAATCACTTTGCTTTTCAAAACTTTTATCAACCCCGGAGCCTCAAAGTCAAGTCTAGGATCAATTCTGGATCAATAAATAACATCCTATTCAAGATTCTGTTACAAATTCTTTATTTACATTGACTGAACTAATTTGCCTTTCCCCCAAAAGTCAGTTATTTTGGGTTATCACTTTTAACTAACATATATCTAATACACATTTTCCCACAGAAAGGTCTGTATAGCTATTAATCCTGTGCTTTTCTTTTGTTTGCTCTGTGTTTAGGCTTAAATTCCCATCTGTGATACAATTTGGAATAAATGGGTTTGATGCCAACACCTTGAAAAATATTCCTAAAAAAACGGAAGAACAAGAGCCACCAGCTCCCGTGCAAAGTAAAACATGGGAACCTAATTTTAAGGGTGTTAATAAGGTGAGAATATTAGGGTTTCTTATTTTATAGTTAACCATAATTTGTTAAATATAACTTCAGTGAAGGAAATGTGAATTCCTATTTGAATGCTGCATGATGAAATTGCTGTGGTTTCAAGGTGAACCCTGTAGAAATAGGTATCCTGTTCTGTACTTAGATAAAGTTAGTTTTCTTGTTGCACATCAACATGATTAGGGTCCATACTGGTCAGTTTCTTTACCTATTCTCTTAGGTACTAAATTGTTCATTTTCAATATCGTCTGTGACAAAATGAAATAGTTGTCATGGAAGGCTCATAGCAGATCTCTTACTTTATACTAATATCTGCAGAATAACATGTCTATATACATATAAGTAAGCAGATAGGTAAACTAGGCTTACATTGAGAGGAATTTGCTACATATAATTAGCAGTTTTCCTGAAATTAATACCTGTAGAAAACACCTTTCTTAGAAAGGGTTTTTCTACTGAGCTTATTTTAAAAGAATGCCAGAAAACTTCTGCATATTGACAACAGCCTTGAAGTTGACATTTCATGAAGAAATATGCTTTGTTCTAGAGATCTGAAAACCACTTAAAGTTGAAGTGTGTGGCAACTAACATCAACTAGTGGGCAAAACAGTCAGCTAACATCAAACGGCAGTAATCCTAAATTTAAATAGACTAAATCCCCCAATTGAAAGATACAGCCAAAACCCATCGGTATGCTGCATCCAGACCCATCTCACATGCAAGGATGCACAAAGACTCAAAACAAAGGGATGGAGAAAGATTTACCAACCAAATGGAGAGCAAAAATAAATAAATAAATAAAAAGCAGGAGTTGTAATTCTCGCCTCTGATAAAATACATTTTAAAGCAACAAAGACATAATGGTAGGGGGATCAATGCAACAAGAAGAGCTAACTATTCTAAATGTATACGCACCCAATGCAGGAACACCGAGATACATAAGACCTATAAAGAGACTTAGACTCCCACACAATAATAATGGGAGACTTTAACATCAATATTAGATAGATCAACGAGACAGATGATTGATAAGGATATCCAGGACTTGAACTCAGATCTGGAACAGGTAAACTTAATGGACATTTATAGAACTCTCCACTTTAAATACACAGAATATACACGCTTATCAGTACCACTTCACACCTACTCACAGGTTTAAATGAAATATTGGTTGGCCATTATTAACCACAATTATTGGCAAAAAAGAAGTTTTCAATACCCATTTTTAGAATAAAGCAACACTCCCGTTCTCTCTCCCTCCTCTTCTTCCTCTTTCTTCCTCTCCTTCATTCCTTTTCTCTTTTAAAAAAAAAAAAGACACACACACACATATGTTAAAAAAAAAAAGAAATGTATGGCATAATTACCTGATAGTCTCAGAAAGGCAGTGATCTAGTCAGTATGTAGATGCTAATCACTTCTAATAGCATAATATCTAATGATTGTATTTGATATAGTTGGGTAATGCCAGTGATTACATTTTAGGGTAGAAATTTGATTTTTTTTTACTTTTTTTTTTGAGACACAGTCTTGCTCCATTGCTGGGCTGGAGTGCAGTGGCATGATCTTGGCTCACTGCAAATTCTGCCTCCCTGGTTCAAGTGATTCTCCTGCCTCAGCCTCCTGAGTAGCTGGGACTACAGGTGCTTGCCACCATGCCTGGCTAATTTTTTTTTTTTTTTTTTTTTTAGTAGAGATGAGGTTTCACCATATTGGCCAGGCTGGTCTTGAACTCCTGACTTTGTGATCTGCCTGCCTTGGCCTCCCAAAGTGCTGGGATTACAGGTGTGAGCAACCATGCCCAACATTTTTTTCACATTACTTCTAACTGAGCACCCACGAGGTTATCTGAACATGTTTTTTTTTTAAGGTAAGAGTTATATTTAAGTAGCTCTTAACCGCTTCCTCCCTCCCCATGCTACAGGAGCAACTACCCATGAGTCACTGCATCAATAATGCCTGTGTTATAACACCCTCTCCTCCCTGAAGTATGGGAGCAAGTGGTACATGCTTGTCTGAGAACCAGTTTCATCAGTACTGTTGTTGTATCTGTCCAGAGATGAGTAGCAATATCTGTTACCAATTTCACTGCCTATTGGAGTTTTGGATAACATATCTATACCATGATATTTACACTTTTTAGTGAGTTAATTTTAAGTGAAATGGCCATTTTAACTCTGTGAAAGCAAGTTCATATGTAATAAAGCTTGTCCATATCCAGTGTGTACTTTTCTGAATGAACATTCAGCATTTTTATGATTTAGTTGCTCACTTTAATTTTATCCATTATGCTTAGTAACTATGTCTTAGTGAAATATATTGAAATCTTCCTCCCATTTTATAAGGAGGATTTTTCCATCAGTCCTTCATCTTTGACTTTCTATACTGCTTTTTTTCTTTTCTGTTTCCTCGTAATGTCTCATGAGGAAACATTGTAAACTTATTTTGGCATTGTACATTTCTTTCCTATTACCTTGATAAAACAAGTCTAGAAGAAAATAAGATTCCAATTGCTCTTTGGCCTAATTTTGAAAGTGTTGTAACCATATAGGGCCACAACTACACGATCACACCACCCTTCCCACCATCAGTGCTTTGCTGGTGATTTTCTTAGTGAACAAGATCACTTGCTCTTCCTTTTGAGGCTCCTGAATTGACTGGTAAAATGTTGAGCAGGGAGATCCAGCTATAAATCCCAGATGAGGATTCCTATTGCATGGAGGTTGGCAAAGATCTGTACACCAAGCCCTATGATGTGCAGTTTACATATATAACAAACCTGCCCATGTACCCCGAACCAAAAATTAAAAAATAGCCATCTGTTGCCCCCAGTGCACTAGGATACATGTATTTATTTAACAGTCACTGTAGTAACGAGGCAGGTACTCATTAACTCAACTTAAAAAGTCTCAATGGTGAATTCAATTGACCAAAATCTCTATATGTCAGCATGAGGTTTTGATCCAGATGGTTTTGGTTTTAGACCTTGATTTTTGACATTAAATGTCTGATACTTTGAAAAATCTTAAGTTTTTAAAATTAACTTTTAGTGTAAGTATTCACTAATTTCAATCATAATGATTTCAGGAGTATACAGTGTATCAAAGGGAGATGAGACAGATAATAATCTGTCTTATTTTTAGGAAGGATTTATGCAGCCATGAAAATGAAGAAACAGTATCTCTACTTTAAAGAATCTTATTAATTTTCTGGAGGCATAGTAGTAACAGGCTGACCAGTCAGAAAGTTGGTGAAAACTGTTTTTGAATTAAAAGGTTAGGGACAAGGGTCAAGAGAAGTGGTACAATTAAGGATATATTTTGCAGGATATTAAAACATACAAATGGTTTAGACATTGAGTGTGAGAAACACACTGAAATCAAGCATGTCTCCTGTGATTTGGGGCTATAAGTGGGTGACTTGTGGTGCTACTTAGATAAGAAAGGTTTCTTTGGGAGTCAACACTTAACATTTGTACATGCTTAAAAATATAGCATCTTTTAAGTCTTAGCAGTTTTGCTGGTTTTCTCTCTTTCTATCTTGAGTTCTTCAATGCCAAAAAAGAGTGGGCTCAAAGTTAATGTGGTTAGGGGAGTTAGCAGGTTTTGTCCTCCTTAATAGTTATAACAAAATATAGGACAAAGGCAAACTGAAAGTCAATTCCAGGGTTGCCCTAGTCAGAGAATGGGATGAAGTGGGGCACAGGTAGGTGTCAGATGGGTGTGATCAGCGATGGCTGCTACGCCTGCTGGAACCTGAATAATCCTAACAAGGGCATTTAAGTAATGTAGTCTTTCCATCCTTTGCTTCTATCATATACAGTGTAATCTAGATAGCTGCAGAGAAAACTGCTGCAATATTTATGGTTTAATTTTGATAAATTGAATCAAATATTTCCACATATGAGTTCATTATGCTAAGATGTGTTTTGTGTAATACAAATAATTACACATGTGGTCTCTGCCAAGAATACTTTGAACAAAGTGTGTATAACTTTAAATTTTCCTTATACCCTTGCTTTATTCTGCATGTGTGTTATAGAAAAGTTGTTCTATATTAGGATAAGGTCACAGTGGTGGTGCAGTTTGAGTTGCCTCAAATCTTACACAAACAGACAGTGCAACTAATATATTGAAAGAAAGCACATGGACTGTTCTCTTCAGAACTTAGTAATCAGGAATTCCCAAAAATTCTAGAACACAATGAATAGGGCCAACCAACTGTCAGTATGAGGTCCTCTACAGATTTCATGCAAGTTTGGAAACAATTGCTAACGGGATTCTTTTATTCTTATTTTTTTTTTCAATTTGATTGATGAATCCAAATTAGCACATATGACTGCTTTAAGTGTTTTTTGAGTAGTAATATCCATCGTTTGTTGAATTTTTAATCAGTTTAATGATTTTTTAGTTGATTCTCTTTTTTTAAAAAAATAAGTTGATTATATCAGCTGAAACTAATAACGATATTAACTTTCAAGCCAGGCACAGTAGGTCACACTGTAATCTTAGCACTTTGGAAGGCAGAGGCAGATGGATTGCTTGAGCCCAGGTGTTTGAGACCAGCCTGGGAAACATGGCAAAACCCCATCCCTACAAAAATTAGCCAGGTATGGTGGTGGGTGCTTGTAGTCCCAGCTACTCAGGAGGCTAAGGTAGGAGGATCATCTGAGCAGGAGATTGAGACTGCAGTGAGCCATGATCGTGCCATTGAACTCCAGCCTGGGTGACAGAGTGATATCCTGTTTCAGAATAAACCAAAAGTAACTATTTCAAACATAATAAGCTTTTTGTCTCTTGTTAGAGTACAATAAGTGTTTTTGTTTTTCTGCAATAGCAAAGATGTAGACCTTGTTTTGTGCCTAGTTTTAATGGAAATAATTATTCTCACTTAGTATATCTCTGGGTATATTATTGATATGTTAATTCTTCCAGCCAATTTTTAAAAAAAATCTGGCTTCTGCAATAGCATCCTTTCTCAGTGATCACTGTTTTTCTTTAGGAGCTCCTCCGTGGTTGAAATTTCTCTTCTTTTCCTGTTTATTGGGGTTCCTAGGGACAGGACATTGAACTGCTCACCCCATCTATACATATCCTCTCCCTTGGAGAGTTTATTCAGTCTCATTGTTTTAATTAACATCTCTATGTTGATGGCTTCAAGTTATATCTCTATCCTGGACTTCACCCCTGAAAGATAGACTCAGTTATTCATTTTCCTGTGCAACATATTCATGTAACTGGTAAAAAAAACGGCTTAACCAAAATATGTATAACGTGAACGTGCCTATATTTCTTTGCCACTCCAAACCTCCACCTTAACCTTCCCTGTCAGAATGTCACCAAGATATTCTGTCCTATGTATTTCTCTTAAAAAGTTAGTTTTGCCTTTCATATTTAGATGTGTAATATAATAGTTTTAATTTTATTTTTAAGAAGATCTATGTAACTTAAAATTTACCATCTTAACCGTTTTTAAGTGTACAGTTCAGTAGTGCTTAGTACATTTACATTGTTGTATAACAGAATTCTTCATCTGTACATTGTGAACAGAATTCTTCTTCTTGTAAAACTGTAACTTTATACCCGTTAAAGAACTTTGCAGCCACAATATGATAATGCTGGCTGCTCAGACTTTTAAAATATTTTTTAATTTTTAATTTTTTGCTGGTACACAGTAGGTGTATATATTTATGGGGTACCTGAGATATTTTGATGTAGGCATGTAGTACATAATAGTCACACCATGGAGAATGGGATATCCATCTCCTCAAGCATGTATCATTTACATTATGAAGAATCTGATTACTCTTTACTTTAAAATGTACAATTAAGTTATTACTGACCATTTTACTTTAAAATGTACAATTAAGTTATTACTGACCATACTATTTGTGCTATCAAATAGTAAGTCTTATTCATTCTTTCTACCTTTTTTGTATTCATTAACCATACCCTTCTCCCCTCATCCCCCCACTACCCTTCCCAGCCTCTGGTAACCATCCTTCTATTCTCTATGTCCGTGAGTTCAATTGTTTTGATTTTTAGATCCCACAAATAAGTGAGAACATGTGATGTTTGTCTTTCTATGCCTGGCTTATTTCACTTAACATAGTGACCTCTAGTTCCATCTATGTTGTTGCAAATGACAGGATCTCATGACTTTTTATGGCTGAATAGTACTCCATTGTGTATATGTACCACATTCTCCTTATCCATTCATCTGTCGATGGACACTTAGGTTGCTAACAAATCTTAGCTATTGTTAACAATTCTGCAACAAACATGGGAGTGTAGATATCTCTTCAATATACTGATTTCCTTTCTTCTGGGTATATATGCTGCTCAGAATTTTTGATGTCAGGACTCCTTTAGACTACTAAAAATATTGAACTAAAAAGAGCTTGTATTTATGTGACTTTTATCCATCCAAATTACCAAATTAGAAGTTAAAACTGAGTTAAAATATTAAGTAATTAAAAATAACTAATAAACCCAACAGGTGTTAACATAAAATGGTGAACATTTAGGGAAAAATTACTGTTTTCCAAAAAGAGAGTGACATTGTTTTATATTCACATTTTTCAAGTCCCTTGTCTGGCTAAATAGAAGACAACTGGATTCTCGCATCTGCTTCTGCATTTGGTCTTTGTAATATGTCACTTTGGTTAATGTGTATAAAGAAAATTCTGCCTCACATTGACATGTTGTTGGAAAAAAGAAGACATTTTAAAGGCCTTTTCAGATAGCTGTGGCTATTTTTTTTTTTTTTTTTTTTTTTGGTACAACACCAAAACTTGCTAAGGGGCAGTATCTTCGAGGTTTGTTGAACATGGGATCTGAAAATATATCAATAAACTGTTCATACTTGTCTACATTAAAATCCACTGGTTCCTCTTGTACTCTGCCCATGAATATTTCTGTAACATTATGTGTATATAATTTGGAAAATTTTAGTTTAGAGTCATGCAGATGTTTTAAATGATGACATTTTATTATGCAATACAAGAAATCATAGTTACCATATCACCACTGAGCTGCCAAGTTCGTAGTACAGAATACAATTTTTTCTAAATTCTAATTTTTCCTTTAAGCTTGAATTTTATCACTGGGTATAATTGTTAGTTGTCTTCTTTGAAGTGACAAGCTTACATCATTCAACTTCAAAAAATGTCAAATACCCACGGGCAAATAATCATTGTCTGTTAGTCATTCTGTAAATAAAGATGGTGTTCTCTGTAACAAGTGACTAGTTTAGCTCACAGCTCCAACAACTGCACAGATTTTCCTTGAGACACTCTTCTTACTTTGATATGCAGCAGGGATGTATTATACATGCTTTCTATTTTATCATCCTGAATACTAAAAAGGCATGCATTCAAGGCATTTAATAAAACAAATTATTTTTACTGCTTCAAGACTTAAGTGAAACTGCCTTTCCCCCTTTACTGTGAGTGTATGGCAGTGAAGAATACAATGATAACTAACACATGAACACATTTTTGTGCCACTATCTTGATTGATGCTCAAGAGGCAGCAGCATTTCCCACCACTGTTTTTGCACACCTGTGCAAATGTCAACCTTGTGAAAAAGATAATGTGTTCATGTTATTGTGAAAACAGATTCGATCTCATGGACCCCTCCATCATCTAAGGTCCGATTATTGAGAGTCAGTGTAGTAGAGGAATATCCTTATTTGTTGGATATATAATTGAAAATATTTAGGGTCAAGGGAATATCTTAACAGCCACTTACTCTCAAAAGGGCCAGGAAAAATAAAGAGTTTTTTTGTACTGTAGTTGCAACATTTCCCTAAGTTATAAATTGTTTTAACATATTTATTTTATCTCTGCTTTATCTCTATTTTACATTAAAGTTATATTTAAATTCCATTACTCTTTCACCGGGAAATTGTGTATTAAAATTGGAATTTCTGGAAAATAAACTTTGTTAGTTCTGTGGCTTTGAATAATCCTTGGAACATTGCATAAAAGCAATTTACTAACTGTGCTTCAAGATAAAGAGTCATATATTATATATATATATTTTGTAAACTATTAACTGGAGCTAGGCTGTTTACATTTGTTATGTCTTATTCACAACAAATTTAGAGAGAATATATATCCCCTTTTTACAGAGTATGAACATGAGCCTTAGCTTTTTTAACTAACCTTCTCAAACTTACATAAATACAAGAAACTGGCCAGTGATTCCTTTTGGAACAATATTAGATGTTTACATAGGCAAGATTTAAAAGCTGCATATGAAGTTAATACATTTTAGCTCCTGAAACTGTTCATAACATCAGAAGAATGTTTAAAAAAATGAAAGACAAAAAATAACATGTAGACTTACCCTTCTCTATCTCTAATACTCCTTCCCCACTGGTGGTTGATGACTGGGTTCTCCAGGCCTTCCTGACACAGAGCACTGTGTGGGTCACAGCTTTGGAGATCTCATTGTCCCCAAGAGAATGTCAGAAATGGAAGCCCTTCTTAAACACACAGAGAGGCTCTGTGCATGCAGTAATTTGACAGCAGATTGTAACATTAAAAATATAATTCAGATATGACTAAAAACAATAATAGGCATTTAATTCAGACTCTGAATTTTATTTACTGTTAGCCTTTGATTTTCAAGTACCCTTAAAACCACACAGTCACATTCAGACTGTGACTAACATTTTTAAAAAATACAATAGGTCGGGTGTAGTGGTTCATGCCTGTAATCTCAGCACTTTGGGAGGTGGAGGAGGGTGGATCACCACAGGTCAGGAGTTCGAGACCAGCCTGACCAATATGGTGAAACCTCATCTCTACTAAAAATACAAGAATTAGCCAGGTGTGGTGATGGGTGCCTGAAATTCCAGCTACTCAGGAGGCTGAGACAGGAGAATTGCTTGAACCCGGGAGGTGGGGGTTGCAATGAGCTGAGATTGTGCCACTGTACTCCAGCCTGGGCAACAGAGTGTGACTCCGTCTTAAGAAAAAAAAAATATATGTATACAATAAAAATCTTTGGCTGGAACTTTTATTTTACTTAAGTATTGAAATGAATTATACATGTAAAGTTATGATACCTATTAGGTTATGTGTATATATGTGCATATAAAATATTCTCTTGTCTCATAAAGTTTGAAATGTCTAAAGTTACTGAAACATTAATTTAGAAAGAATCAACACAGATGGATTTGTCAACTTTCCTAACACCAATAGACTTCACTTTCCTTTGGGTGCCTGTCTTCTCCTAGGGATTTATGTTCCTGGTTAAGTCACGTTATCATTTCTGCTTTGCTTCTTCCAGCCAAACCCATAGAGATGAAAAAATAATAGTCTTTTGATTTCAAGTATATGAGATCTAGGCTGTTCTCATATTAGATGGAAACTTACACCTGAATGTTAGCTAGTAAAAAGAGTTTCTTGTAATTTAGTATTTATTGAAAGCATTGTGTGCCATGCCATCCACCTGATGTTTGTGACAGGTTTGTGTAGACTATTATCAAATAACACTTTTTTCTTGATATGTCTCTTTGAGCTTCAGTGTTTGGATAATCGAGAGACTCTCAGACTTAGGTAGTTGAGACTGTGATAAGTGCATCCTGGGAACTACCCAAATAAGGAGGAAAACAAAGGCAGCTGAGTATGGGATGCCATATAAAAATCACTTAAACCAGTCGTCACTTCTTGTTTCCTAAGTAGTCCTGTGCTGGAGGTCTGCCCAGATGAAGGTCTCCATGGCTTTAGAAGCGCTGATGCTCCTTGCTGTCTTGATTTGGCCTGGTGCTGAGAACTTACATGGTAAATAACCTGTTTTAGACAATGTTTCCTTGAAGGAGTTATTCATAATGACCACTTTCCATGCAAGTATTCTACTCCGTGCAGAAATCGGATCTTATTCTAACTGGCTAGAAGATGAAATGCTTTCAGGTCGAGTAGACTTGTGTCAATATACAGAGGATACATTTTCTCTTTCTGTCTAAATGTCCCAGTTCTCACGCTTTTATTTCTCTCTCTCTCTCTTGGTCTTCTCTCTGTCTTGAGGCTTATTTACAGAGGTTCTTCAGGAATAGTCCTTGGCTCTTTTTCTAACTTTTGAAAAGTCTAACTTTTCAAACCCACTGCCAATTGCTACTGCTTGATTGTATCATATTGTAAGGTATTTGGTTTTATCTTAACGGATCTTCTTGCTTCCAGGCTTTTCATGTTTTGCTTGATGATGATATTATTGCTCTTTTGTTCTCTTAAAAAGATTGCTCTGACCTTCACTCATGCTAAACTCATCAACGGTTCTGCAAAGCTAATAGGATAAAGCTAAGTCAGCTTGTTGCTGTCCACAAGTTGATTCCAATGTATCTTTTCTGTTTTGCCTGGAATCTAAATGCTTGCCAGCTCCAAGGCCTGACTAAATGTCATCTACTATAAAGTAGCATTTCAATATTACTTTTTGTGTTTTTTTTTTTTTTTTTTTTTTTTGTAGACTTCTTCTTTTGTTTACTTGAAATTGGGTCTTTCTTTGAAACCAGTATGTCAATTTCTTATCCATTTGGCCTGTAATCCCTTTGGGAGAAAAGACCACATATAGCCTCTGATATTTTTCCATTTTACCGAAGATGAATCTTAAGAATGCCTAGATCAGTGCAGCTCACCACATAACAGTTAATTATTGAAATGAATAGCACATAGAGAGAAAGAGTGACCATGAATTCTGGCTATCTGGGGTGGGTAAGGAGTTCAGGCCCTAACTATCTTCCACGAAGTCTGAGCAAAAGGAAGGTTCTGCTGCAGTGAAAGTATCTATGTGTGTTCCTCAGGCTTTTCTTAGCTATTTGAGAGAATGTCAAACTAAAACTTGACTTTCTGGCCAGCATGGTGACTCACACCTGTAATCCTAGCACTTTGGGAAGCTGAGGCGGGTAGATCACCTGAAGTCAAGAGTTTGAGACCAGCCTGGCCAACATGGTGAAACCCTATCTCTACTAAAAATACAAAAATTTGCCAGGCATGGTGGCAGGTGCCTGTAATCCCATCTACTCGGAAGGCTCAGGCAGGAGAATCTCTTGAACCTAGGAGGCGGAGTTTACAGTGAGCTGAGGTCACGCCATTGCACTCCAGCCTGGGTGAAAGAGCGAAACTGTCTCAAAAACAAAACCAAAGGTCTCGACTTTCTAATGATGGTGTGAAAAAGTGCAGTGAAATCAGAAGTATGAGTTTCTTGTGTGTCCATGTCCACTTATCCTTTCCATCCATCTTTCATCTCAGTTGCTGGAATTTATTTTCCTTTCAGAAGGACCTTCCTCATCATCTTTCCTAGGCGATGTGAGTACAGTATTTCAAACACATGGAGAGACGTGATTTAAAGGTTGTGATCACTAATGTGGAACACATGCCTTCTCTACACCACCTTTTCTGAAATGTACATTGTCTTACATTGTTGATGATGATTTCTCTCTAAAGGCAAGACCTCCAGGCTCCAGGAGTGGTGGAGTCCTCTGTGGCCACTTGCTCATTAATAATAAAAGTATGTACTTTTTATGAAGGAAACACTCAGTTCCTCCAAATAGAATCTATTACAAATAATGATTATTATTGCCTTACTGATGATTTAAATATAGACGATAAAGATGGGTTTTACAATAAAACTTGCATGAAACTAACATCCCAGATAAAGGGTTTTCTCTCTTCAGACTATTTCCTTTTATGGCTGAGGCTGTTTCTGTTTGTGGCTGCTCTAGACATGAATTCTGTTCAAGAACCACCCTTTCACCTCTCTCTCTCCAAAAAGTATACTGGGATGATATCACTCTTATTCTACTGCATTGCAATTTACTTCTGTCCCTTATGTTTTGTCCTAAATATGTCAGCCTCCATGGAATATAACTTATTTAGGAGAAAGCAAGGGGCTATACGGTTATGCTTTTTCTCATCCTTGCATATTGATCCTCCTACCTCCCCCCCGAAATTACTGAAATCTAGTTACTTGGGGACATAATTAGTTAGATATTTTGGAAAACAATGTTAATAATGTTTATAGGAAAACCTTAAGCCATGGTTACCCTTGCCAGAGGAAAAAAAACACCTTTTATTTATCACAAAGGACAGAATTGAATATTCTTTGAACACTTAAGATAGACACACTTCTGATGCCTTTCATATGGTTCTTTCCACAGTGAAAATAAATTGCTCTCTGGACTGGTTGATGGTTTCAGTTGTCCCACTTGAAGAAAGCAGAAATCTGTATATATTTGCAGATGAATTACATCTGGGAATGGGCTGCCCTGCAAATCGGATACATACATATGTATATGAGTTTATATACCTTGTTCATGATTGTGGCATCAGGACAAGGGTGAGGACAGTGATTGTTTATAAAAATACTAAATGTTTTGTCAGACGTTTATGCCTAGTATTACAATTATCTTTTTTAAAAATAATCTTTGTTCCTTGTTATCGTAATTTATGGGTAGAGGACAACAGAATTTCTCATTTATTCCTTGCTGAATATTGGTTCATTTTGTGTGCATAGGACCTTAGATCACAGATTTATAGATTGGCTAGGGAACTGATTCTAAGTTGCCTTTAGGCTGCTACTATATTTTACTAAATATTAGTAGATGGCTTTAAATTTTATTTAATTCTTCTAATGTGGGAGGTCACCAATCTCGGGAAGCTGTATCACGTTCAATGTTAGGCCATTTGAAATCTGTCCATGTTCCATGAGGATTTGTGTCAATATATGGGTTGGATTTTCATGGAAATGAAATCTCTTGTTGGTTATTCAGCTAGGCACAAGTCCTAAATTGCAATGTTGTCTTAGGATATTATCTTCTCATAGATTCCCAAATTTAAACAATGTATATTCATACTACACAAATATTTTGGACCAGGGACTAATTATTATAACAATCCTTTTTGAATAAGGTATTGCCTTTGTTTTAGAAATTAGGAATTTGGAGCTTCAGAACGTGCTTTGCCAATTTTTCCAGGGATACACAGTTTGGTGGTGGTAGTTTAGATGCCAGACCAGGATGAACACTCTCCAAATCTTGTGCTTTAAACCACTCTGTCATTTGACTTCCAAATCACCTTTCTCAAAAGAGCTGTCGGAAACCTTTTCATTAATGAATCATAAAGATGTCTATAAGTGGCAATTTAAATTTGCTGCAATGAATTAGGATTTTTTTGCCCCCAGGCATTTTAAATTCACTGTGAGAGAGAACACTCCTCTTCTTTCCCAGCGAGTTGTCAGATCTTCATTTATACCTAAGAACAACAGTAGCCATTTTTGAGATTGTGAATGTTTTTCTCCATCCTATTCAAGTGTGTGTATTTCTCCTCTGCTACTTCAAATATCTTTCACTTAAACTTTGTGCTCTTCCTAGGTAATTTCTGAGGAAACGCTCCTTTTTCAAACGGAGCTGTACTTTATCCCAAGGAATATACATCATGACCCTGAGGAAATCTCTTTGGAGTGTTCTGCCTCTAGGTAAGTCCAGCAGATCTGTTTCCTTTGAAATGTTTTAGCTTTACCTTTGTTTATTAAAAACTTCTCCAGAGGCTTGGATTTTAGAAAATATAACATGATTCACCTATAACTATAATTATAACCCCCAAATTAACATTTACACAAATATTTTAATGAATACTTTAAAATGTTTTAATATTTTGAATGCAATGGTTACTTTAGCATAAAAATATGTAGATATATAATGGTCCTAACAGACAATCTAGTATAACTAGGTTATTTTATAATAACTCAACTGCAAAACAGTCATTAAATACTCCATTACTTTTAGTAAGTGATAAAATTGAGCATTGATATTATCGTTCAATGTTTTGTCCTTTATAATATTTTTTTCTGATACATTTTATTGTTCAATTTCATCTTGTAAGAGTAAGTGGCTAAAAATGTAAGAAAATCAATCAGTCCATTTAATACTAACTCATGGTGAATACATGAAAGAAGGGCTTATGAGCCTAATAATTAAATGTACTTTGCTTGTAATTTTGTGGAACTGAGATATTGAATCCCAAGAGCCCCACATGAACTTTGGGACCAAGTGGAAAGGTATCCTGACATACTTTTACCATGCCATTGAAATATTTATGTAAAGTTTTATAAATCTGAGTGGCCAATCTTGGAAACTACCTCAAAACCACAGGAAAATTTTATCCTTGTTTAATACATGGAAATAGTTGACATCAAAATAAGAGTTTAGAGCTTAGAGCCAATATGCGATGTCTTTTAATGAGATTATAGTACTTTTTTTTTGAGGGGGAGGCAGAATTGTTTTTCTTTAAATTTTGGTAAAATATACATAATATAAAATACCATTTTAAGTGTACAGTTCAGTGACATTACTTCTATTCACATTGTTAATACTGTGAACCTTCCCTTTAACTTATTTCATAAGTCTGATGGGTTTAGTGATATTCTATTTAAACCTTAAATAGAAACTATCCCTTGATTCTCTGTCTTTCTCTGTCTCTTTCTGTGTATCTCTCTCTGTCTCTGTGTGTCTCTCTCTCTCTCAGTCTGTGTCTCTGTCTCTCTGTCTCTGTCTCTTGATCTGTCTCTGTCTCTCTGTTTTGTCCCTGTCTCTGTTCTGTCCCTGTCTCTGCCTCTGCCTCTCTGTCTCTGTCTCTGTTTGTCTCTGCCTCTGTCTCTCTCTCTCTGTCTCTGTCTTTGTGTATCTCTTTGGCTCTGTCTTTCACATACATATATATGTTTTCGATTTTATAAACTACCCAATGCTTGGAGCAACACAGAGTTCTGACCTAATGCCCTAGAACTACTGCCTCTCCGTAGGCTACCAGAGTTATAGTGATAAACAGATATTCCTATTTTGATAGTAACTAGTATGTTGCTTGAAGCCTACTTTCCTTGAAATTAGGAAGATGTGAGCAACAAAAGTGTCTGTTTAGGTTTTGGGTACACAAATTTTACTGTTGTATTCTCATTTTTATTCTGTCTCTGTCTCTGTCTCTCTCTCTCTCATATTCACTTACTCACATTGACATGTAGAATTTTGCCGCCACCACAGTGGGTCAGTTAAGCTTTAGGTGGCTTTTACTTACTGGTCTTAGGATCCATTTGGCTGAGTTTGTTTTGCTGCGCACATTGGTACTCTTCTAATGCAAGCATCACAAATTATCTAAGACCCTTAATCTTCCTACTCAGTGTTTGATGCAGAAATCATGGGGAGACTAGCTGTAATTAGTTCTTCTATATGCCTATCTGCTCAAATCTCATGCAAAGAGTCCACAAGGATCTAGAAGGTGTAGTATGCCGGCTCTACACCATACTCCTGAATGACCGTTCTGAAAATGATCGTGGTATCAAACAGTGGTAAAACCGACTTGATCCCAAGTGTGCCAACACTGTCTGCTTTCTCTCTCCCTTTTCTTTAGGAAATCAGTGTGGCTTACACCAGTTTCTACTGAGAATGACCTAAAATTGGATCCTAGTCCTTTTACTGCTGACTTTCAGGCAACACCAGAAGAGTTAGGATTATTATCTTCTATCAAAGTGCTCTCAGCTAAAGGAGAAATGGAAACTTGAAGGTGGCATTATACATTTGGGAGGAAAACAGTTTGTTTTTTCATAGCAAAAATATAGTTGCTATATATCTCTCCTTAAGTCTCTGTTTTCTAAAAACCCTACTTCAATAAAGGTCCTGATTAGTTGATTAGTGAATGTGTATTTCTAAATATTTGTATTCAATAGGGGTATGGCTTATTAACTTAATGTTAACTATTAGGTAATTCATATTATACATTTATTTAGGTTTTTTTTCTTTTCTGTGTAGAAGATTCAGCAATACGTCTTCAATGATAATGACTTGATTTGATTGATATAAACCTCCAATAAATATGTTCTAATATTTTTCAGGAAGAATAAAGAATAGAGACAGACATAAAAATGTGCAAGAGGAAAAACTTTGAGCCTAGTGTAAAATTTGACATATTAAGTATCACAAAACACAAAATCCTTTTATGTGCAGATACTGTAATTCACCTAGACTTTCCTATTAATCAGTAAAGTTGAATCCTAACCATAATGCAATGTGACAACCTATTTAGATTATTCCAGAAGTAAATTCAGTTTATTTTCTAACCACTGCGCTAGCTGAAATTTGATGTTAGGTTTTCCTTTCTCCTCAGTATGGTCCTTCCACACTCAAAATGATTGATTGGTTGAGTTGGTCAAGCAAAGACTTATCCTGACACCTAAGGGAATTCATTAAAAAATCATTACCACCTACTTTATACTCTCTTCTTTCCCTTAAACATGGAGTCTGTATATGTAATATATCAAAAAACACTTCTGATTTTTGTAGATTTCTTATATCGAGGGTGAGAATTGAACTGTGCCATTGGCTGTTCAATCGCTTATTGAATCTACGTTTTGATGCCACATCCTCCTGGAAACAATTTTTTGCCAAGATGCTATTTATTATTATTTTTAATTAAAGTGGTACTATTCCATTTCCAACAAAATGCTGCCTATAGCTGTTTACTTGTCAAAGAATTTGACACTGTCATAGTGGGCATCTCTCTTTGGCAGTTAATAAGCAGCTAAGAGGTAATACTCCTATGGGACTTCCTAACCACGGGACTTACGGTTCTCGAAGCATAGAACCATGAGAACACATTGTCAGAATATGGTACAAGTACATTGCAGTGAGTTATTTAACCTTAAAGAGAAAACTGTATCACTATTATCCCAATTTTGCAGATAAGCAAACAAAGACAGGTTAAATCATTTGCCGGAGTCTGACAACTTGTTGGTGTTTGTTCAAGATTTAAAATCAGGCAGTCTGCCTCTAGGTCTGTCTCTACGCTTTCTGTTTGTACATTGGCAACTATACTCTACTGCTTGTAATTATCTTAAGTTGCTGAACTTTAGTGCTCTAGAAAACAATTGATATTCAAGCAGTTACATAACTCTCAATAAAACTTAACGTTTAGCAATAGTGTTTCTCTTGAATATGGAAGTAAAATTTTTATTTATTTATTTATTTTTTTGAGACAGAGTCTCACTCTGTCACCCAGGCTGCAGTGCAGTGGTGCAAACTTGGCTCACTGCAAACTCTGCCAGGGTTCAAGTGATTCTCTTGCCTCAGCCTCCTGAGTAGCTGACATTATAGGCGCCTGCCACTGTACCTGGATAATTTTTGTAGTTTTTAGTAGCGATGGATACTGGGCAGGTGAATGGTTGCTAAAAACAAAGTAGATTATTGAGTGTGAGACAATACATATGTACAAGATGAGGAGGGATGATGTGGCTGGATTTTAGAAGGGTGGCTCTAAAACCTCTTGTCTTGCTATTTCACTTTTTCCTTTATTTTTAAAAAAATTATGACTGACACAATGGTATGTATCAGCTACAATGTGATGTTTCAATACATGTATAAATCAGGTAATGAGCACTTAGTATACCAACCACCTTAAATATTATTTCCTTTAATAAGAACATTCAAAAACCTCTCTTCTAGCCATTTTGAAATACCCAATGCACTATTCTTAACTTTCATCATCCCATTACACAATAAAACACTAGAACTTATTCCTCCTAACTAACTCTAGCTTTGTTGGCCTGTAGTCCCAGCTATTTGGGAGGCTGAGGCAGGAGAATCACTTGAACCCAGGTGGGGAAGGTTGCAGTGAGCTGAGATCGCACCACTGCACTCCAGCCTGGACGACACAGAGAGACTCTGTCTCAACAACAACAACAACAGCAAACATAATAGGGAACCTCTCCCGGCTACCTGCAGTGACATACAGTTTTCATCTTGGAGAGATAAGAAGCTGTTACAGGCACTGTAAAAAGACATGGGTCGTTTTCATTACAGATCCTATATTCCTCTGATGCTTCCAAAATAGTCAGAATTTCAAAAAGTTGCATAGTTTTTAATATGTGAAACTATATATTTAAAAGGTTGACTGGAATGGAAGTCAAATTAATGATATTTAAAGTCATCCCTAAAATTAAGGAGTGATCCTGAGGGCAGGGGATTCTATATTCTGTGAAAACACCAGAATTCCTTAGCATCTACTCTTCTTCTTTAGAGAAGGTTGAAAAGGCATTTTAAAATTGAAAGCTAATTTCA
The DNA here is from genome assembly GCA_031835075.1 of Saguinus oedipus. NCBI lineage: Eukaryota > Metazoa > Chordata > Mammalia > Primates > Cebidae > Saguinus > Saguinus oedipus. Next base: position 57,712,199 of record CM063178.1, on the reverse strand, counting down.
GTGAAATGTATGTTATACTATTCTAATCAAATAAATCTACTGATGGCTCATAGGAAAACAAGTCCAAAAAGCTAATAGAGAAATGAAAACCAGAAAAGAGTCATGATATAATATTTACACCTTGTAGCAGTCAGGGTTCAATCAGGTAAGCAGAACTAGATTGAGTGATATTGATAAGGGATTTATCATAATTAATTTTGAGAACTGAGCAATAATTCTGTGGAAGGCTCTTGCTTTTGCATCTGATGGTGAGCCTGTTGTTACAGGTCAGCAGGGCTGGCAGCCTGGGAAACAAGCTGGACTTGAAAAATAGTTAAGATGGTACATATTATGTTATGTGTTTTGTACAGTAATTTTTAAAAAGTTACACTTGAAGCATAGAACTGTAAGAACACATTGGAACCACATCTTCCTCTCACTTCCAACCTCAACCACAAGGATGACCTGGCATCCATCGCTATGGAGTTGTGCAAGTGCCTGGTCCAAGACTCAGAGTGCTAAAGGAGATTTGGTGAGAGCAGGAGAAATTGCAGGCCCAGCTATGGTCCAGTGCTAGGGAGGTGAGCCAGAGGATTAGAGACAGTGTGTGTAACCTGCACCTAAACCCACTTTGGAGCACCATAGCTACTGTCTTACTTTCTACCTTCCAAATCTCGCACAAATTTCTTATATGACCAACCCAAGGACTGTTCAGAAAAATAATTCTAGTAAATGTAGTTACAGCTTAGCTGAATTGACCCAGAAAAACTCTTAGGCTGATAAAAAACGGAGTTGAATAGTGCCATGGGTGGCAGTAAGTGGGAATATTGAATGCCACATACACTATATGTGTGCTCATAGAGGTGGGGGCATTCTGGAGTATTCTACCTGGCATTCCTCAGTCAAGTTGATTATGTGCACATCCTATGGCCCAGTAATTAGGATTTTGATCATATATTGCAAAGAAATTCTCATACAGAAATAAGGAACATGGATATGAGAAGGTTCCTGATATCAATCTACAATCCCTGTGTGTTCATTTATGGGTGGGTGGTTAGATAAAACATGGTGGATGTAGGTGCAGCATTAGGATACAGCAGACTGCACACTCACAGTGGCTCATGCCTATAATCCCAGCACTTTGGGAGGTCGAGGCCGGTGGATCACTTGAGGTCAGGAGTTCGAGACCAGCTTGGCTGACATGGTGAAACTGTCTTTACTGAAAATACTAAAATTAGAGGGGCGTAGTGGTGCATGCCTGGGATCCCAGCTACTGAGAGGCTGAGGCAGGAAAATCACTTGAACCTGGGAGGCGGAGGAGGTTGCAGTGACCTGAGATCATGCCACTGCACTCCAGCCTGGGTGACAGAGTAAGACTTTGTCACAAACAAACAAACTTGGGTATTACTAACAGAGCTGAGTGAAAAAGAGGACCATGACATATATTAACACAATGGAATTTATGTATACCAAGAATGTTTGCATGTAGAACTCAATGGTTACCTTTGGTGAGAAGAATCCAAATCAAGGCACAAGAAGACGGAAGAGCTGTAATATTTCATATGAAGCCCATCTTGCTCTACAGAAAATATACTTATCAGGGTGAAATCCTATTAAAATGGCTGCCAGTGAATGAAATCTGCTTAAATCCAAACTAAGATACAATTTTACACCCTAAAATAGAGTATATAGGCCACCCCAGGAGAAGAGGTGATCTTTCTTAGAGAAATGCATATGTTCTTTCCTGTCTCATTTCCAACTATCTCATTATAAAGTCCTTTTAGACATACCCAGTAGTTCCCCAATCTGGCTTCACGTTAGAGTTACCTTGGGACCTTTAAAAAATATTCCTGCTGGGCTGGGTGCAGAGGCTCATGCTTGTAATCCTAGCACTTTGGGAGGCTGAGGCAGGTGTATCACTTGAGGCTAGGAGTTCGAGACCAGCCTGGTCAACATGGTGAAACCCTGTCTCTACTTCAAAACAAAACAAAACAAAACTAAGCTGGGCATGATGGTGTGTGTCTGTAATCCCAGCTACTCAGGAGGCTGAGGCAGACGCTGCAGTGAGCCGAGATTACACTCCAGCCTGGGCAACAGAGCAAGATTCTGTCTCAAAAAAAAAAGGTTAAAATTCCTGTTGGGTTTATGACAAATGTTCTGAGTTAATGTTTTATAAACTCCCCCGAAGATTCCACTAGGTGGTTGAAAGTAGAAGCGTTGTATTAGCATTTTCTAACTAGGCTATTTCCATGTTCACCAATAAGTGTCATCATAAATTCTTCCAGTTTTCTTAGGAACTTTAAAAAAGAATCCCTTTATTCAAATGCTAAGATTGAATCTTTAGTCTATTCTTCTCATTTATTTGAAAACACAGCATGAGGTCAAAACAAAGAATCAAGGCTAGTTTTTGATTGATGATTTTATTTTATCTGATGGCTTATTTCAAGACCTCTTGGAACAGCAATCCTTGTCCGTCTTAACCTTTTATTAATCTTACAATTGTATTAACTAATGCCATCTCAATGTGATTTCAAAGTTGTGACTTTTGAAACATTATGAACTAGTAATTTACAAATGAAACACATTTAATGCATCCCAAAGTCAAAAACCTTAGGTGGTTAACTGTTTTAAGAGCTTATACATGCAATAAGATATATAAAGGTACTGCTTCATTAAGAGTGATTTGAATATGTACACACACGGGCATGAGTGTGTGTGTGTGGGGTAAAACCGATAATGCAAGCAATAGTATTTAGTAAGTAGATAAAACAGCAAGTCTTGAGAAATATATCACTTTTTAAATAGTCAAACATGGCACTTGTAAATGAACAGCTAGACTATCAGTGAATTCACTTGAAGATTTCCTTTTCCTTTTGGAAATTTGCAACTTGAGTTTTGAACTCAATTATTCTTTAAGGTACTTCAGCACTGGAAGCTACTGAGTCTCTCCTTGATAACTGTCCCTGCCATTAGGAGATATTGCATGCAAGTGGAAGACAGGTCTATGAATCTTCCTTTTTCCCTTTTTAATTTGTTTTTTTAAATGTTACTTATTTTTATTTATCAGCCATAAAAAAAGAATAAGATCCAGTCATTTGCAACAACACGAATGGAACTGTAGATCATTAAGTCCAGGCACAGAAAGGCAAATATCACGTATTCTCACTTACTTGTGGGATCTAAAAATAAAAACATTTGAACTCATGAAGACAGAGTAGAAGGATGGTTACCAGAGGCTGGGAAGGGTAGTGGGGGGCTGTGAGCGGATGTGGGGATGGTTAATGGGTACAAAAAAATAGAAAGCATGAATAAGACTCGCTATTTGATAGCAAGCAGGGTGACTGTAGTCAATAATAACTGTAGATTTTTTAAATAAAGAGTGTAACTGGATTGTTTGCAATTCAATGGATAAGAGCTTAAGAGGATGGCTACCCCATTCTTCATGATGTGATTATTGTGCATTGCATGCCTGTATCAAAACAGCTCATGTACCTCATAAGTATATACACTTACTATGTACCTACAAAAATAGGAAAAAAAATGATTTTTATGAATTTATTTTACTTTTTTCCCCTCTCAGCTTTAATGAGGTGCAATTAGATAAATATGTTCTGGGAATCTAATTTGTTAAGATCTCTCTTAACATGGATAACTGGAGTTAACAATACTGTACTGTATACTTAAAATTTGTTAAGAGAGATCTTAAATGTTCTCACCACCACCACCAAAAAAAAAAGGTGATTATGTGATGTGATGGATAGATTAATTATCTGCTTTGTGGTAGTGATGTCACAATGCATACATGTATCAAAACATCATGTTCATGGTAAGTATATTAAATTTTTATTTGTGAATCTTCCTTTGAAACTGGTTTCTCACAATCATTTTCTCTCTAAGGAAATGAAGAAAGAGCCCAATCATTTTTATTCTTTATTTTGAACTCATGTGAAGATCTTAGTTACTAAGACCTTTGCGCACATTCTGTCATTTAAACTTTATGCCCCAAAGTGAGCACCATGATCTTCAATTTACAAAGGGAGAACTGAAGTCTTAGAGAGTAAGTAACTTCCTTTCATGGTTTTTTCCACAGCTCCAAATTCAAAACAAGCATGTTGAAAGCATCCACTCTTTTTCCTTTCACTTATTCATATTTCTTTCTCTTCTTCGCTGAAGGCATTTTCTTGTCATCCCTTTTTTCTTCAGTATTCCACTTGCAATGGTTCTGGCTAAAATGGGAGGGAAGGATCCTGTCTTTACTACCTTCCTTTTGGCTATTTCCTTCTGACTTTTGTCACTGTCTTCTCTTTCATCAGTCCCTTTCACTCCTAAACCTAGATCCTGGAGAGCTGCTGCCCTACGGCTCAGGTGCCAGCTCTCCTAGCAGAGAGCCTGTGCAGAAGGTTTCTGGCAGCTGGGCCCCTGCTCACTTCATATTCACAATCTCTGCCCCACACACTATGCTTTGGTCTTGGTATCTGGCCCTCTTTCTCTTTCCTGTGATCACATTGCCACTTATGCTCCTGTTTGTAGGACTAGGACCTCACTTTCCTTGCTGTGAAAATTCTTCTCTGTTTCACAGACTCCCCTGGGGCATCGATCAGGGGCTGTGCCCTTGTTCTGGGCCTTCCTCTCAGGCCTGGCCCCTGTGAACTTCATAAGGATTGTGGTTTGAATCTTCACATGTTACCTACTTCCTTACTCCCTGTCAGGTGACTCTGATCTTTCTATCACCTATTTTAGAACATTTATTTAGGATGATTATATAATTTGGCCACTTTTGAAACTGAAAGGAGGCTGGGCACAGTGGCTCACACCTGTAATCCCAGCACTTTGGGAGGCTGAGGCAGGTGGATCACCTGAAATCATGAGTTCAAGACCAGCCTGACCAATATGGTGAAACCCCATCTCTACTAAAAATACAAAAATTAGCTGGGTTTGGTGGCATGTGCCTATAGTCCTAGCTACTCTGGGGGCTGGGACAGAAGAAGTGCATGAACCTGGGAGGTGGAGGTTGCAGTGAGCTGAGATCATGCCACTGCACTCCAGCCTGGGCAATAGAGCAAGACTCCATCTAAAAAAAAAAAAAAACCCCAAAAACAAAACAGACCAAAAGGAGGGGTTTTAACAGTCATATTAGGATAACAGGCACACTTTGGGCTTTACCCTTGTATGAATTGGAGATTTTGCACAAGGCTTTGTCAGTTAAATTTTAGGAAAGCCGGGTCACATTTCTATATCATAATTTTCCCTACCATAAAATCAGGTTAATAGTATTACCTGGGTCCTGAGTTATTGTGAGGATGAAATGAGTTTACATATGTAAAGCATTTAGAACAATGACCTATACATAGGAATCATTTAATATATTTAAACCATAATTAGCATTATTATTATATCTATGATATTGAGCAAAGTAATTAACTTCTCAAAGTATGTGAGAATTGAACGTGATCATGCATGTAAGGTACATAGCGCTGTTGCTGGCACATCACGTAAAGTAAGTGCCTGAGTGACCACCTCCCTCCTCCAGACCCTTCTCTTACAATATGACTTTATCTCTTCTTGCTATACAACTAACTCTTTCTACCTCCATCCACAACCTCTCCTCACTTGTCTACCCGTGTCTGTTGCTTGTATTTCCTGTTCCAACCATGTGTTAAGCAACATCTGAAAGCCAGAAGACAGTTGCCCCTGACACCAGTTTCCTAATCATCACTAAGGCCTGGGGAGACGCAATGGACCAGCCAGGCACCAAATGCAGATGCAATTGGCACACTGGTTGGTCAGCCTGCAAAACATTTTCACCAACTCCTCTGAAGTGTTGCATAAGGCAAAGATACTTGTTAAGTCTGTGGAGGCTGCCATTTTCTGGAAAGGGCACTGTAGTGATCTTTTCTGAGTGTCTCCCACTTATGACAAGTTGGACTTGGGAGGAAAGACATCTGCCAAAGCCTGAAGCCTCCAAGGTATAGATTCCCTCTCCATAGAAATTCCCTTTTCTTTTATATATTTTGTTAAAAATGCCTTCTGGTGGACTACTGGGGCTGTCTGCTAAGGTTTCTGTTTGGTTGCTACGTAGAGGTTTGGAATATTTCACTGTGAGCATGGCTTCTCTTTAGGATGTGATTATTCCTTTGGAGTCATAATAAAATGTTAGACGTAATAATGCAGGAATTTCTTCAGAAGAAATGTGGGTATGGATACACACACATGCACACACACCTCTTAGATATACTAAATCCCACTGACTGCACCTGAGTTTGTCTGCCAGCTCTGGTAATGAGGGGTGGCCTGGACGTGCCTGAAGTATGGGGTCTGTAAAATGCATTTTAGTATAGTTTAGGGGACAGTAGAGTGTAATGATCATTTGAGATGGATTACCAGGTTCTGACTTGTAGTTTTTCAAATAGTTGTCTGTGTGGGCTTGGGAAAGTTATTTAACTTCTCTGTTCCTCAGTTTCTTCGTCTGTTAGGTGGAAAGGGTCATAACAGTAGTACCCATTCATCTGATATTGTGAGAACTAAATTAGTAAACATGAGTAAAGTCCTTAGAACAAACACCTGCCACATACTAAGAGCTGGAGAGGTGAACTTAACTGGTCGTTTCCTAGAAATCTACATTTCTCTGATTTTTTTTAAACAAATAAATAACTGATTTGACCACATTTTAGAGAACATAGTTTGTTTCACCTGAAGGTTGAAAATTCTCCCTATTTTGATTATTGAAACAAATCAAGTTAAATAATATGGTTAGGTATTTTCTCTCTGCAGAAATGCTCTTGGAGTTTCTAGGATGAGAGGCTCCAGTGCTTGCAGACATATTTTCCATTATAATTTATCAGAGTGGCTACCTTGGGCTGGACCAAAAGTCTGGTTATTGATTGAACATGTGTTAGAAGTGCTTGCCATCTAATGATTCTGAGCTAGGCACCGGAGTGGCAGTTGTGGGTGGATAATGAGGTAACAGACAAGTATCCAGGCAATTAAAGCTCAGGTTGATTAAGTGGTATGAGAAGGGAAGTTGAGGAAATTGTGAGAGCATCTAAAAGGGGTGCATCTTCCAGACTTGGCCAGAACTAAAAACAATGTCCTGGAAATATGACACGTAGGCTGAAAATCAGTCTGGAAGGGCCGGGCATGGTGGCTTACGTCTGTAATCCCAGCAATTTGGGAGGCTAATGTGGGTGGATCACCTGAGGTCAGGAGTTCGAGACCAGCCTGGCCAGCGTGGTGAAACTCCATCTCTACTAAAAATACAAAAATTAGCTGGGTGTGGTGGTGCACACCTGTAATCCCAGCTACTTGGGAGCCTGAGGCAGGAGAATTGCTTGAACCGGGTCATGGAGTTTGCAGTGAGCTGAGACTGGGCCACTGCACTCCAGCCTGGGAAACAGCAAGACTCCATCTCGAAGAAAGAAAAAAAAATCAGTCTGGAGGGAGAGCAGAAATTATCTATGTAAAACTTGAGGGGACTTGTCTTTCAGGAATAGGGGGATAGCACAAAGTATTGAAGACATTTGAGGGCTTGGAACTTCTGAAGGAAGACAAATTAATAAAACAAGGCTGGTTGGAGTTTTGAGATAGGGAGATGTAGGCAAGAGATTTAAAAGTTGATACCAGCTGTTCATCCAGTCTATCACTGATGGACATTTAGGGTGATTCTGTCTTTGCTATTGCGAATAGGCGAGAGATTTTCTGATTGTAAAGCAGCAACTCTCTCCATGTTGCATGAGTCTTAGTTGATTAGATATTTAATCCAAAAGACATATAATTTTCCAGTGGATAAGTCTGAAGTCTTGGCTTTTTGACTATTTTTATTTGTCCTTCTTGCAATAATTACATTAGGAACTCATTCACATAGTTTGCTTTAAGCTCTATTGATCTTCCCTTGCTCTTGGGTTCTGTACCGTGTTGAACATGGGAGGTAAAGGCTCCTTGTTGTTTTACATTCATCTATATTTAAATACACAGAGAATGTAATTTAATCCTAGCATGAAAATCAGTGTTGGTAGGAAACTTTGATGAGGAGTATTGGTAGGAAAATTTTATGACATTTATAATAAACTTTTTACCAGAATTGGTAGGCAACCTTTACGAATTTTTATAGCATTTCCCAGTATAATAATAAAACATGGCCTGACTCTCACTTTCTTTTAAATTAGTGCTTAGTAAATTTGTTACCACACTTAAATGAGGGTCATACATGTCCCCACAATGGAGAATTAGAAAGGTAAACATCCTGTAAGTGGCATGTATTTAGTGTGGCAAAAAAACTAAGTTATTAGAAAAATGGATCTGGTATATAATTTCTAACAAAAAGTAGAAATTAAGATACTTTGCTTTCTTTTTAAATAAAAAGCTTTTATTTTACATTTAGGGGTACACATACATGTTTGTCGTATAGGGAAGTTCATGCTACGGGGGTTTGCTGTGCAGATTGTCACCCAGGGACTAAGCCTAGTACCCAATCATTATTTTTCCTGATTTCCTCCCTCCTCTCTCTGATAGTCCCCAGTGTGTGTTTTTCCCCCTCTATGTGTCCATTTGTTCTCATCATTTAGCTCCCACTTATAAGTGAGAACATGTGATATTTGGTTTTCTGTTCCTGTGTTAGCTTTCTAAGGATAATAGCTTCCAGCTTCATCCATGTTCCTGCAAAAGAAATGATCTCATTATTTTTTATGACTGCATAGTATTCCATGGTGTGTATGTACCACATATTCTTCATCCAGTCAACCATTGATGAACATTTGGGTTGATTCAATGTTTTTGCTATTGCGAATAGTGTTGCAATAAATGTTCTTGTGTGTGTGTCTTTATTAAGATCTTATTCTTAACCCAGTCAATAGTTTTGACAGAATTCAGCATCATTTCGTGTGTTTATGGTTCATCCCATGCCATCTCCCTTATCAGTTATAAAGCATACAAGCACTTTACAACCATTCTGTGTTGGAGGGTATTATGAATTAGAAAGTTATACTGTCCAGCATTCAGAAGTTCAATATAAACATTCTGTGTGTACTTTAGTGATACCTATTTTCTAGCTATAATGATTTGAGGTGGTTGTTTTGTGACCTTATATATGAACTTGAAGTCCTTTTTGTCAGAAGGCAGAGTATAATTTTAGAGTTGATACCACCTGTTCATAGGTTAAGAATTCTCTATGTTATCAAAGTCAACTCTTGCAATGTTAATATGAAATGAAAATTATTCCCATTATTACAGAAGTGAAAACTCAGGTTCCCATGACATGGTCTATAACCAGTAAATGATGAAATCTGGATTTGAATTTGATCTTCCATAGTACTTAAACTCTGCCATGTTATGTTGATACTCAGAAAGACATCTCCTGTATAGTGCTATATAATGTAATGATTTGAAAAATATTGGACCTTAGAGTAGACTTTTTTTAGTAGAATACGAAATCATTAAAGCTATATGAGTTTGGGTAAGTTTCTCAACCTCTCTATATCTCAATTTTTTCATCTGTGAAATGGAAATAATATTACAAGAAACAGGATTAAATATATTAATATATTCACAGCAACTAGACAGTGCCTGGCATATAAATTAAGTACTAAATAAATGGTACCTACTATTATTACTGGAATGTGACTAAAGCCATCATTCTTATGTAAGAAACCACTGCTCAGAGAATCCAAAGGTCTGGTTACTCACAACTGATTTGAAGAAAGGCAGGGGCTATTTATCAGTGCATGCAAAATGAGAAAGAAATTGCTCTTTACCACTCCAAAGTTAAGTGAAGTACCAAGGCCTACTACAATGACCTAATGATGTCCACTACTCCAAGGCAAGACAGAATTGAATATTGTACAAACTCTGTTACTCTGCCCTGGTGTCCCACATGTAGAGAGTCATTGTAATGTATGGACAGAATTGAATCCTTCTATAACACTCAAAATTTTAGTAGCTAGTGGAAAAAGGGAAAGCATAAAGCCTTTGGATTTCTTTTCTATCACAGTTATAAACAACCCCAAATGGCCTCCCATGAAGTTGATGATGCAGAGCTGGGGTCAGCCTCAGCCCATGGTATCCCAGGCAGTGAGGCAGGACCAGACGGGGTGAATAATTCTGTCTACCAGCCCATTGATGGATCACAAGACTATCAGAAAGGAGAACTACAATTCCTTGGGGTAAGTCAGCCTTAGTTTAAAAATTGATTTAAGAGGGAAGAAAAAAATTCAGTTGACCTGTGAACAATGTGTGTTTGAACTGTGAGGATTCTTTTACATGTGGATTTCTTCCACCTCCGCCATCCTGAAACAGCAAGAACAACCCCTGCTCTCTCCTTCTTCCTCAGTCTATTCAATGTGAAGAGGATAAGGATGAAGATCTCTATAAGTGGATGAAAATCCACTTAATGAATAGCAAATACGTTTTCTCTTTCTTATGATTGCCTTAATAATATTTTAGTTTCTCTAGCCTATTATATATCATATGTCACATACAAAATATGTAATAATTGACTGTTTATGTTATTGCTAAGGCTTCTGATCAACAGTAGGCTATTAGTAGCTAAGATTTTGGGAAGTCAAAAGTTATATGTGGATTTTCCACTGTGAAGGGGTAGACATTCTAAACCCCTATGTTATTCAAGAGTCAACTGGATCATGTGAATTACTCTTTAATAATTTTATAAATGATACACTTTTATTAAATGAAATTTATAAATTTTATGATTCTGAGTTATTTATCACTGAGTTAATGAAGAATTGGAGAAAAGACAGGGCTTTATTATAGATCTGGGGAGCAGTAATGCAGAAGCATTCTCTCATGGTAGAAAACATCAAACCTTGGAGAACAGATTCCAAGATCCTTTATTTTTTGCTTTGTGCCTTTAGCCATTTCAGGAGGCTGAGCTCTATGAAGCTTATATTCTATATTTTAAATTCAAAAATTGGGTTGAGAGAAAGGCTGAGTAGAATATGGGTTACCCTCTGTCCACCTTCATCATATTATGGCCTCAAAACATGGTGGGAAGAGACTTTGACTCCATCTACCTTACCAGCCATGTTTCCTTTACTCTCCTGCCACTTGAGGAATTCGTGAGAATGAATAGAAATGTGGGGGAGAAGTGAAGATGAAAGGTTGCTGCTGGAATTGGTGGGGATAGGGACAAAAAGCACTTTCAGATAAGCTCTTGCCCAGTTAATTTAGGCTTGACACTTAAACCATTTCAAGCACTGATATCTCCTTTCCAAGGACAATTAAAATGGTCTGTTTTCAGTGTACACTTCAGTAAATGATTGTTATGACTCTTTTCCCCCTTCTTTTCTCAGGCCATGCAGATTCTGAATTCAGCAATGATTCTCGCTTTGGGTGTCTTTCTGGGTTCCTTGCAATACCTGTTCTACTTCAACAGGCACTTCTTTTTCTTCACCTTCTACACAGGCTACCCAGTTTGGGGTGCTGTGTTTGTGAGTATTCATTCATACTCCCCTGGCTGTGTGTTATTTCTTAGATATCACTGCTGGAGATGTGTTTGATGACAAAAGTATTGTTTGTAGGTTATTTGAAGGTTGCATGCTGTGGTTTGGAATTGCAATTCTTGATACAAGCATTTAGAAACAAACTTTTTCTATTTTTATTTTTCTTTTTTTAAAATTTTATTTATTTATTTATTTTTATTGCATTTTAGGTTTTGGGGTACATGTGCAGAATGTGCAAGATAGTTGCATAGGTACACACATGGCAGTGTGTTTTGCTGCCTTTCTCTCCTTGACCCACATTTGGCATTTCTCCCCAGGCTATCCCTCCCCAGCTCCCCCGCTGCTGTCCCTCCCCTATTCCCCCCAATAGACCCCAGTGTGTAGTACCCCCTTCCCTGTCTCCATGTGTTCTCATTTTTCCTCACCCGCCCATGAGTGAGAATATGTGGTATTTCATTTTCTGTTCTTGTGTCAGTTTGCTGAGAATGATGTTCTCCAGATTCATCCATGTCCTTCAAAGAACACAAACTCATTATTTTTGATTGCTGCATAATATTCCATGGTGTATATGTACCACATTTTCCCAGTCCAGTCTATCATCGATGGGCATTTGGGTTGGTTCCAGGTCTTTCCTATTGTAAACAGTGCTGCAATGAACATTCGTGTGCATGTGTCCTTATAGTAGAATGATTTATAGTCCTTTGGATATATACCCAGTAATGGGATTGCTGGGTCAAATGGAATTTCTATTTCTAGGTCCTTGAGGAATCGCCACACTGTCTTCCACAATGGTTGAACTAATTTACACTCCCACCAATGGTGTAAGAGTGTTCCTATTTCTCCGCATCCTCTCCAGCATCTGTTGTCTCCAGATTTTTTAATGATCACCATTCTAACTGGTGTGAGATGGTATCTCAATGTGGTTTTGATTTGCATCTCTCTAATGACCAGTGATGATGAGCATTTTTTCATGTGTTTGTTGGCCTCATGTATGTCTTCTTTTGTAGAGTGTCTGTTTATATCCTTTGCCCATTTTTGAATAGGCTTGTGTGTTTTTTTTCCTGTAAATCTGTTTGAGTGCTTTGTAAATTCTGGATATCAGCCCTTTGTCAGATGCGTAAACTGCAAAGATTTTTTCCCATTCTGTTGGTTGCCGATTCACTCTAGTGACTGTTTTCTTTTGCCATGCAGAAGCTGTGGAGTTTGATTAGGTCCCATTTGTCTATTTTGGCTTTTGTTGCCAATGTTTTTGGTGTTTTGGTCATGAAGTCCTTGCCTACTACTATGTCCTGAATGGTTTTGCCTAGATTTTCTTCTAGGGTTTTTATGGTGCCAGGCCTTATGTTTAAGTCTTTAATCCATCTGGAGTTAATTTTAGTGTAAGGTGTCAGGAAGGGGTCCAGTTTCTGCTTTCTGCACATGGCTAACCAGTTTTCCCAACACCATTTATTAAACAGGGAATTCTTTCCCCATTGCTTGTTTTTGCCTGGTTTATCAAAGATTATATGGTTGTAGATATGTTGTGTTGCCTCCGATGCCTCTGTTCTGTTCCATTGGTCTATATCTCTGTTTTGGTACCAGTACCATGCTGTTTTGATTACTGTAGCCTTGTAGTATAGTTTGAAGTCTGGTAGTGTGATGCCTCCCGCTGTGTTCTTTTTGCTTAGAATTGACTTGGCTATGTGGGCTCTGTTTTGGTTCTATATGAAGTTCATGGTGGTTTTTTCCAGTTCTGTGAAGAAATTCAATGGTAGTTTGATGGGGATAGCATTGATTGTGTAAATTACTTTGGGCAGTATAACCATTTTCATGATATTGATTCTTCCTAACCACAAACATGGAATGTTTCTCTGTCTCTTTGTGTCCTCTCTTATTTCGTTGAGCAGTGGTTTGTAGTTTTCCTTAAAGAGGTCCCTTACATTCCTTGTAAGTTGTATTCCTAGGTATTTTATTCTCTTTGTAGCAATTGTGAATGGCAGTTCGTTCTTGATTTGGTTCTCTTTAAGTCTGTTATTGGTGTGTAGGAATGCTTGTGATTTTTGCACATTGATTTTATATCCTGAGACTTTGCTGAAGTTGCTTATCAGTTTCAGGAGTTTTTGGGCTGAGGTGATGGGGTCTTCTAGGTATACTCTCATGTCCTCTGCAAATAGAGACAATTTGGCTTCCACCTTTCCTATTTGAATACCCTTTATTTCTTTTTCTTGCCTGATTGCTCTGGCTAGAACTTCCAATACTATGTTGAATAGGAGTGGTGAGAGAGGGCATCCTTGTCTAGTGCCCGATTTCAAAGGGAATGCTTCCAGTTTTTGCCCATTAAGTATGATATTGGCTGTTGGTTTGTCATAAATAGCTTTTATTACTTTGAGATATGTTCCATCAATATCAACTTTATTGATGGTTTTTAGCATAATGGGCTATTGAATTTTGTCAAATGCCTTCTCTGCATCAATTGAGATAATCATGTGGTTTTTGTTTTCGCTTCTTTTTTTTTTTTTTTTTTTTTTGAGACAGAGTTTTTCGCTCTTGTTACCCAGGCTGGAGTGCAATGGCTTGATCTCGGCTCACCACAACCTCCGCCTCCTGGGTTCAGGCAAGTCTCCTGCCTCAGCCTCCTGAGTAGCTGGGATTACAGGCACGCGCTACCATGCTCAGCTAATTTTTTGTATTTTTAGTAGAGACGGGGTTTCACCATGTTGACCAGGATGGTCTCAATCTTTTGACCTCGTGATCCACCCACCTTGGCCTCCCAAAGTGCTGGGATTACAGGCTTGAGCGACCACGCCCGGCCTGTTTTTGCTTCTGTTTATGTAATGAATTACGTTTATAGACTTGCGTATGTTGAACCAGTCTTGCATTCCCGGGATAAATCCTACTTGATCATGATGGATAAGTTTTTTAATGTGCTGTTGCAATTGGTTTGCCAGTATTTTATTGAAGATTTTTGCATCTATGTTTATCATGGATATTGACCTGAAGTTTTCTTTTCTTGTTGAGTCTCTGCCGGGTTTTGGCATCAGGATGATATTGGTCTCATAAAATGATTTGGGAAGGGTTCCCTCTTTTTGGATTTTTTGGAATAGTTTCAGAAGAAATGGTACCAGCTCCTCTTTGTATGTCTGGTAGAATTCGGCTGTGAACCCATCTGGACCTGGGCTTTTTTTGTGTGGTAGGCTCTTAATTGCTGCCTCAACTTCAGGCCTTGTTATTGGTCTATTCATAGTTTCCACTTCCTCCTGGTTTAGGCTTGGGAGGACACAGGTGTCCAGGAATTTATCCATTTCTTCCTGGTTTACTAGTTTATGTGCATAGAGTTGTTTGTAGTATTCTCTGATGATGGTTTGAATTTCTGTGGAATCTGTGGTGATTTCCCCTTTATCACTTTTTATTGCATCTATTTGGTTGTTCTCTCTTTTCTTTTTTATCAGTCTGGCTAGTGGTCTGTCTATTTTGTTGATCTTTTCGAAAAACCAGCTCTTGGATTTATTGATTTTTTTGAAGGGTTTTTCGTGTCTCTATCTCCTTCAGTTCTGCTCTGATCTTAGTTATTTCTTGTCTTCAGCTAGGTTTTGAGCTTTTTTGATCTTGCTCTTCTAGCTCTTTCAATTTTGACAATAGGGTGTCAATTTTGGATCTCTCCACTCTTCTCATGTGGGCACTTATTGCTATATATTTCCCTCTACAGACTGCTTTAAATGTGTCCCAGAGATTCTGGTATGTTGTGTCTTCGTTCTCGTTGGTTTCGAAGAACTTCTTTATTTCTGCCTTCATTTCATTTTTATCCAATCAACATTCAAGAGCCAGTTGTTCAGTTTCCATGAAGCTGTGTGGTTCTGAGTTATTTTCTGAATTCTGAGTTCCAACTTGATTGCACTATGGTCTGAGAGACTGTTTGTTATGATTTCAGTTGTTTTGCATTTGCTGAGGAGTGCTTTACTTCCAATTATGTGGTCAATTTTGGAGTAGGTGTGATGTGGTGCTGAGAAGAATGTATATTCTGTGGATTTGGGGTGGAGAGTTCTGTAAATGTCTATCAGGTTTGCTTGTTCCAGGTCTTAGTTCAAGTCCTGGATATCCTTGTTAATTTTCTGTCTGGTTGATCTGTCTGCTATTGACAGTGGAGTGTTAAAGTCTCCCACTATTATTGTGTGGGAGTCTAAGTTTCTTTGTAAGTTGTTAAGAACTTGCCTTATATATCTGGGTGCTCCTGTATTGGGTCCATATATATTTAGGATCGTTAGCTCTTCTTGTTGTATCGATCCTTTTACCATTATGTAATGACCTTCTTTGTCTCTTTTGATCTTTGTTGCTTTAAAGTGTATTTTACCAGAGACGAGAATTGCAACTCCTGTTTTTTTTTGCTCTCCATTTGCTTGGTAAATCTTCCTCCATAGCTTTATTTTGAGCCTTTGTGAATCTTTGCATGTGAGATGGGTTTCCTGGATACAGCACACCGATGGGTTTTGTTTTTTTATCCAATTTGCCAGTTTGTGTCTTTTGATTGGTGCATTTAGCCCATTTACATTTAGGGTTAATATTGTTATGTGTGAATTTGATACTGCCATTTTGATGCTAGCTGGCTGTTTTGCCCATTAGTTGATGCAGATTCTTCATTTTGTTGATGCTCTTTAGCATTTGGTATGTTTTTAGAATGGCTGGTACTAGTTGTTCCTTTCTATGTGTAGTGCCTCTTTTAGGAGCTCTTGTAAAGCAGGCCTGGTGGTGACAAAATCTCTGAGTACTTGCTTGTTGGCAAAAGATTTTATTCTTCCTTCACTTATGAAGCTCAGTTTGGCTGGATATGAAATTCTGGGTTGAAAGTTCTTTTCTTTAAGGATGTTGAATATTGGCCCCCACTCTCTTCTGGCTTGTAGAGTTTCTGCCAAGAGATCTGCTGTGAGTCTGATGGGCTTCCCTTTGTGGGTGACCTGACCTTTCTCTCTGGCTGCCCTTAGTATTTTCTCCTTCATTTTAACCCTGGTGAATCTGACGATTATGTGCCTTGGGGTTGCTCTTCTTGCAGAATATCTTTGTGGTGTTCTCTGTATTTCCTGTACTTGAGTATTGGCCTGCCTTGCTAGGTTGGGGAAATTTTCCTGGATAATATCCTGAAGAGTATTTTCCAGCTTGGATTCATTCTCTTTGTCACATTCTGGTACACCTATCAAACGTAGGTTGGGTCTCTTCACATAGTCCCACATTTCTTGGAGATTTTGTTCATTGCTTTTTGCACTTTTTTCTCTAATCTTGGTTTCTTGTTTTATTTCATTGAGTTGATCTTCAACTTCTGATATTCTTTCTTCTGCTTGGTCAATTTGGCTGTTGAAACTTGTGCATGCTTTGCGAAGTTCTCGTGTTGTGTTGTTCAGCTCCTTCAATTCATTCCTATTCCTCTCTAAGTTGTTGATTCTTGTTATCATTTCCTCGAATCTTTTTTCAAGGTTCTTAGTTTCTTTGCACTGATTTAGAACATGTTCTTTTAGCTCACCGAAGTTTCTCATTATCCACGTTCTGAAGTCTGATTCCGTCATTTTGTCACTCTCATTCTCCGTCCAGCTTTGTTCACTTGCTGGTGAGGAGTTTTGGTCCTTTGTAGGAGGTGAGGTGTTTCGGTTTTGGGTGTTTTCCTCCTTTTTTGCGCCGGTTTCTTCCCATGTTTGTGGATCACCTGTCGTCTGAGTAGTTGCTGACTTTTCGATTGGGTCTCTGTGTGGATGCCCAGATTATTGATGATGAATTATTTCTGTTACTTAGTTTTCCTTCTAACAGTCTAGCCCCTCTGCTGTATGACTGCTGAGGTCCACTCCAGGCCCTGCTTGTCTGGGGTACACCTGTAGCAGCTGTGGAACAGTGAGGGATGCTACCAGTTTCTTCTTCTGCTATCTTTGTCCCAGAATGATGCCTGCCGAATGTCAGTCTGATTAGTCCTTTTTTGAGGTGACTCTTTGGATATACAGGGGTCAGGGAGCTGCTTGAGGAGATGGTCTGTACTTTAATGGAATTCAAGTGCTGAGATGTGAGCTCCATTGTTCATTCAGGGCTGCTGGGCAGGTGTGTTTAAGTCTGCTGCAGTAGAACTTATAACCCCCCCCTTTTTTTCCCCCTCAGATGCTCTGTCTCAGGGAGTTAGGGCTTCCTTTATGAGTATCCATTGCACTGTCCTGCCCAGCTAAGAGGCAGTCTAGTCACTATTTGCCTGCCGAGGCTCCGCCCTGCTACTGTGCGATCTGCTGTGCTGCCATGGGGCTCTGCCCTACTGTCATGGGCTCCACCCTGTTGGCGGGGTCTCTCTGTTATGGCAGGTTGTCTCGGCAACGGCAGGCTGCTTCAGCAATGGGAGTGTACCTCAGTAGGGGCGGAATGCGTTGATAGTGGCGGACGCCCCTCCCCCACCGAGCTGCACCATCCTGGATTCAGCTGAGCCCACAATGAAACTCTCAACCCTGAGCGTTTCTAATCACCATTTTGTTTGTCCCTGTGGGGGTGGGACCTGCCGAGCCTGATCACCTGGCTCCTTGCCTCAGAGTCCTTTCTCTCTCTCTGTTTTTTTTTCTTTTTTAAGTTGAATGGTTGACTCTCTCACAGGTGTTTCAGTCGCCTGCTGATAGGGAACTGGGATCTGTGTGACTTCCCGTGCAGTGACCCACTGCACCTGCTCAAATCACGCTTCCCAGGAATCTCCTGGTCTGGCTCACTGTCCAAGTCCCATTTAATCAGATGGATATGTTAATCTGCCCTCCCAAATCTCAGGTTGCTGGTTTCACAGGGCACCCAGACCAGTGAGTTTTGTGCAGGGTGCTGCTGCCCTGCGGTGCCGGCTGAAATGGCTCTGCAAGCCGAAAGCGCTGTGCTGGTGTCCCGTGTCTCTCCTACACCTGGGAATTTCCCCGTTCTTTGGGCAACAAAGGTCCCTCTGAAAATGCGGCTAGGACTCACTCTCTGTGCCTTCACTGAGAGCTGCAATCCTGAGTTGTTCCTACCACACCATCTTGGAAGTCCAACTCTAATTTTTGTATTTTTAGTAGAGATGGGGATTCACCATGTTGGCCAGCCTGGTCTCGAACTCCTGACCTCAGGTGATCTACCTTCTTTTTTTTTTAATTTTTTAATTTGTTACTTACTTAATTATTTTTTTGAGACAGGGTCTTTGTCTGTTGTCCAGGCTGGATTGGCCTCCCAAAATGCTGGAATTGCCAGGTGTGATCCCTGATGCTTGGCCAAAAACCTCTTTCTGATTAAGAGAAATCACATTTGCCAAGTACAAATGAAGTCCTAAAAATTATCTTATATCTATGTGTTACATTTATAGATACTTAAAAAATTGAATGAAAAATGGGTATTGGCAGGTGTGGTGGCTCACATCTGTAATCCCAGCACTTTGGGAGGCTGAGGCGGGTGGATCACAAGGTCAGGAGTTCAAGATCAGCCTGGCAATTCCAGCATTTTGGGAGGCCAACCCAAGAGGACCACTTGTGGTCAGGAGTTCGATACCATCCTGGGAAATATGGTGAAATCCCATCTCTACTAAAAATACAAAAACAAAAATTAGCTGGGCATGGTGGTGCATGCTTGTAATCCCAGCTACTCTGGAGATGGAGGCATGAGAATCACTTGAACTGAGGAGGCAGAGGTTGCAGTGAGCCGAGATCACGCCACTACACTCCAGCCTGGACAACAGACCAAGACCCTGTCTTAATTTCGTGTCCTGGGATGTAAATTTTAAAAAGGAGGTTTATGTGACTATTGCTGGATATCTGCTAATTGAGGGAGAGCCAAGAAGAAAATGATTGAGACTTAATATTCCTTTATCTGTTTTACTTCCTGTTTTCAAACAGTTTTGTGTTTCAGGAACCTTGTCTGTTGTAGCAGGGTGAAAACCCACAAGAACATGGGTAAGTAGCACTTCTTCTTTTTCTATTATCAGAGGAGTAGAAATAAATTACTCATAAACAGTAGGAGAGTAGGGGGTCCATGGATACAACTGAGACACCAACTATCATCTAATGTATAAAACATTAGTTTTCTTAACGTATTCAGATGGTAGGTCAGCAGAAGATCACGCAGATTGTGAGTGTGCATTTTTGGGGTGCTTACTCTGAATATTGGTGAATCTGAAGCTTAGAAAAAGTCTTCTTGATTTTTATGTGTTGCCAAGTTTGACCAATTCTAATTATTTGGATGTAAGAACTCCCACCACTAACTAGTTTCACAACTGTAAGTCCAAACTTCTATTCCTAAACAACTGCTAAGTCTCTATGATGTGTTCTCAGTGAATCATGTAGCCATTGATACTCTACTTTCCTGCTCCATTCATTCACATTCCCTCCTCCATGGAAGGCTATTTTACCATTTTACTCTGGGCTCAAACAGCAATCCTTCTTCTTTCATCCTTACTCACTGCCGATGATGTTTTTGTCTCTTTTGAGAAAACTGAAACCATTAGAAGAGAATTTTCAGATGTCTACTACTTAATGGACTAGATCTTTACCAATATATGTATTTTTTCTAGCCTCTGACCATAGGTTAACTCCCTGAGATTTTCTTTAGCGTGGATCTCCCTACTTGAGTATGAAGTATAAGATTCCATTCTTTTTTTTCCCCACACAAGTGCATCGCTTTAATTTGTGTCACTCTGCTAGTTTTTTTTTCTTTTTACAGATTCTCACTCTGTCACCCAGGTGGGAGTGCAGTGGTGTGGTCACAGCTCACTACATCCTCCACATTCCAGGGCCAAAGCAACCTTCCCACCTCAGCCTCTCGCATAGCTGTGACTACAGGTGCATGCCACCATGCTTGTCTAATTTTTGTCTTTTTTTTTTTTTTTTTTTTGTAGAGACAGGATCTTGCCATGTTGCCCAGGCTGATCAAAAAATCCTGGGCTCAAGGGATCTTCCTGCCTCAGCCTCCCAAAAGGCTGAAGTTAAAGGCATGAGTTACCTTGCCCAGTCTCTAATCAGCATATAAGCATCCAGTTACTGTCCTCAACTTAAAACCAACAAGAAAACTTTGACAGTATTTCTCCCTGCTAGGTATGGGCACAATTTGTATTTACTTCTGTAACTAAACTCCTTCAAAGGAATTATCATGTTCTTTCTCTAATTTCCATCTACCTGGTTTCAATTAAACCCACTTCAGTAAGACTTTATTTTATCTCCTACTATCCTTTTGTAACTTCTGTCTTTAAGATCACTGAAAACTTACATCTTGCTAAAACCATGGTCGATTCTTGATCCTCATCTAACTTAACCTAGGAGTAGCATTTAGCATAGTTACCCACTCTCCTTCCAGGGATTTCCTCACTTGGCTTCCAGCATACATTGGTTTTCCTCCCATCTTTTGGTTTCTCCACCTCAGTCTCCTTTCCTGGATCCTTTCCTTCTCTCTGACCTTTTAATATTCTTGTGTCCCAGAGCTAAATTCTTTGCCACCTGGTCTCCTCAATCTACAGCTACTTCTTCTGTGATCTCACACATTCTCATGACTTCAAATAACATCTATATTCCCATAACCCTGAAATAAGTATTTCCAGCCTAGGTCTCTCTCCTGATCATCAGATTGGCACGTACAGATCCAAAGCTCAACTCCCAGTCTCTTCCTCCAACCTTCTCCTCATGTCAGCTGATGGGAACTTCATCCTTCCAGATTTCCAGACCAAACACCTTACAATATCCCTGAGTCTTCTTTCTTTCACAATCCTGAATCCGATTTATCAGCAAATAATGTTGGCTCTACTTTCAAATTATTACTATATCAGATTTTGACCTTTTCTCATCTTTCTACTAATGACATTTCATCCAGTCCACCTTGTCTCTACTAATCAGGCTCCCAGCTTTTATCGCTGGACTTCTCTTTGCCTTGCTAGAAACAGTGATCCTCTGAAGCCATAAAGCCAAGTATATCATTTATTTCTCCAAATCCTTCATTGGCTTTGTATTTTTCTTAGCATTAGAAACAAAGTCCTTTTCATGATTCTGCAGAGCCCTACATGATTTAGCTCTCTGTTAACTTTCCTTCTTCTTCATTTCCTAATATTGCCCATGTGCCTCCAATGCCATTGGTCCCTTAGCTTCCCCAGAAGATTCTGGCCTCAGGACTTTGAACTGAGTCTTTCCCTAACTGCAAGGATATTCCCTCAGATGTACTTTTGGCTGGTACCCACAGCTCTTTCACGCCTCTCCCCAGTGTCATTTCTGTTCAATATCATGAACCACCTCTCTTTGGATTCCCAGATTCTCCTTATCCCATTTGATTAGCCCCTAGTACTTAATCGCTTTCAAAAATGTTATGTAATTTACCTATTAGTATGTTTATTTTTTTCTTTGTTTTTGTTGCTAGAATGTAAGCTTCATGGAGGGTGGGGGACAGAAATCTTTCTTTGGTCATTGATGTTTGCCTTGCATCTAGGATATCGATGGGTGTGTAAACAACATTCAATCATTGTTTCAATGAATTGTTGCCAGAATAATGAAGAAGCATGTGCTGAAGACATTAATTGAAAATTCTTATTCTTTTTCAGATGCAACACAGTTTTGAAATGAACATTGCCAGTGCTACGATTGCATTAGTGGGGATTGCTTTTCTCTCAGTAAATTTAGCAGTTAATGTCCAGTCATTAAAGAGTTGTCAGTCTTCACCATCACTGGACCTATGCATTTACATGGGCTCCATATCAAATGTATGTTTTTGAAGAATATGTATAATAATAAAATATTTCAAACAATCCAGAATGTACAGAAAAATAATATGTCAGGTACCATGCTACCATAATTTGAATCTTGGGTCTGCTGCCTATTTGCTCTATAATGAAGGGCAAATTAGATAATCCTTTGAATTTTTTTTTGAAATGAGGATAACAACCCATCTCATAGGATTGCCATGAGAATTTAATAAGTTAACATACGATAAAGAATTAAAACAAGGCTTAACATATTATGTTACACAATTATTAATGTTACTATAACAAGTACTATTACACTCACCAGAGAGATTTTTTGGAAGTTTCATTTCATATTTCTTTGCTTAATAAAACAAACGAGAGATTTACAGCTTTCTCTGAAATCTGGACTGTTCAAATCATGACTTGAAGTTTTGAAGGACTTCACTTTAGAATTAAATGAGTATGGTGTTTTAAAAGGAAAGCTGTTTAATAACTTTACCAAGTTTTTTTTTTTTGAGACAGAGTCTTGCTCCATTGCCAGGCGCCAGGCTGGAGTGCAGTGGCGCAATCTCGGCTCACTGCAACTTCCACCTCCTGGGTTCAAGCAATTCTCCTGCCTCAGCCTCCTGAGTAGCTGGGACTACAGGCGCGTGCCACCACGCCCAGCTAATTTTTGTATTTTTAGTAGAGACAGGGTTTCATCATGTTGGCCAGGATGGTCTCAATCTCTTGACCTCGTGATCCACCTGCCTTGGCCTCCCGAAGTGCTGGGATTACAGGTGTGAGCCACCGTGCCCGGCCCCCTTACCAAGTTTTTAAAATTTGTGTTTAGGTATTCTAACTTTTCTGAGGTCTACTTGGAAATTAATATTTTCCCTTGGAATTATCCATTTCATTCCAATGATCTATGAACCATTAGTTATAAACTCACTCCTAAGCTTTCTGTTTTCTTTTTTATTTATTTATTTATTTATTTATTTATTTATTTATTTATTTATTTTTATTGCATTATAGGTTTGGGGGTACATGTGCAGAACGAGCAAGATAGTTGCATAGGTACACACATGGCAGTGTGCTTTGCTGCTTTCCTCCCCTTCACCCACACTTGGTATTCATCCCCAGGCTATCCCACCCAGCCCCCCCCTGCTGTCCCTCCCCCATTCCCCCCAACAGTCCCCAGTGTATAGTAGACTGCCTCTCTGTGTCCACATGTTCTCATTTTTCTCACCCACCTATGAGCGAGTATATGCGGTATTTCTTTTTCTGTTCTTGTGTCAGTTTGCTGAGAATGATGTTCTCCAGATTCATCCATGTCCCTACAAAGGACACAAACTCATCATTTTTGATTGCTGCATAATATTCCATGGTGTATATGTGCCACATTTTCCCAGTCCAGTCTATCATCGTTGGGCATTTGGGTTGGTTCCAGGTCTTTGCTATTGTAAACAGTGCTGCAATGAACATTCGTGTGCATGTGTCCTTATAGTAGAACGATTTATAATCCTTTGGATAGATACCCAGTAATGGGATTGCTGGGTCAAATGGAATTTCTATTTCTAGGTCCCTGAGGAATCGCCACACTGTCTTCCACAATGGTTGAACTAATTTACACTCCCACCAACAGTGTAAGAGTGTTCCTATTTCTCCACATCCTCTCCAGCATCTGCTGTCTCCAGATTTTTTAATGATCGCCATTCTAACTGGTGTGAGATGGTATCTCAATGTGGTTTTGATTTGCATCTCTCTAATGACCAATGACGATGAGCACTTTTTCATATGTTTGCTGGCCTCATGTATGTCTGCTTTCGTAAAGTTTCTGTTCATATCCTTTGCCCATTTTTGAATGGGCTTGTTTGTTTTTTTCCTGTAAATCTGTTTGAGTTCTTTGTAAATTCTGGATATCAGCCCTTTGTCGGATGCGTAAACTGCAAAGATTTTTTCCCATTCTGATGGTTGCCGATTCACTCTAGTGACTGTTTGTTTTGCTGTGCAGAAGCTGTGGAGTTTGATTAGGTCCCATTTGTCTATTTTGGCTTTTGTTGCCAATGCTTTGGGAGTTTTGTTCATGAAGTCCTTGCCTACTCCTATGTCCTGAATGGTTTTGCCTAGATTTTCTTCTAGGGTTTTTATGGTGTCGGGTCTTACGTTTAAGTCTTTAATCCATCTGGAGTTAATTTTAGTGTAAGGTGTCAGGAAGGGGTCCAATTTCTGCTTTCTGCACATGGCTTTCTGTTTTCTGACACTACTCATGGAAGTTTGTGTTCTCATTTTCTTTATTATATTTTTAATGATCTAAATTTATATTTGTCAGAGCCTGATTTTTCTGTAGATTTGGTAGTATTTTTCCACCAGGGATATATTGTATTGGTTGCTTGTAGGTGCCTCAGTAATAATAGTAGAGTCACTAGCCCAAAAACATTTTTATTTTGTGTTTATATCAGCTTAGTGTTTTCGTTTCTAGGGATAAAGTAAATGCCTCAACTCCTATGAAGTACTGTAAATGAAATTGTGGAAGGGTCATTTTTGTTCATTTTCCTAAACTGCCTGCTCCTCTCTTTAGTTTACTACTAATTCAAATTGGAAGGTGTTAGTGACAGTGTCAGAATTTTGTTTCTATAGCTTCCTCCCCCTGTAGCTACTTCACATGAGTTGACATAGAAATACCACACATCTTTCTCTTCAGATAAAATGTTTTCATGCTTTTAGATTGAGATACTATCCCTTCTACAGTGTTATGTGTGTCTGTGCTTAAATCTAATTTATGTTTCACTTTGTTCCATTTTATGGGAAGGAGATGTTTTGTCTGGTTTCCTGCTGACATTTTGTTTTTCCCTCTGGATGTTGCCACTGGGTTTGATATGAGGCATCATATCCCTTAGGGCATGGTGTCTCTACTGCTGATTCTCACCTTCCTGGAATTGTGCATAAGCATCTCTACCTCGGCCATGTGGTGTAATGCAAACTGCTGTGATTCTAGACAGGTGAGATTTTTCAAATGACTGATCATTCACATGGTCTTAAAGCCTCTCTCTAGGATTTGAAGTTGTTTTTGACTCTTAAACCTTTATATGGTAATGATTTGTGGAGTTCTTGGAGTTAGGGATTGTATGAGTGTTAGAGATGGAATGAAGGCTAAAAAAGAATTTGGATGTGAAAATGCAAGAGGAAATACTGTATTTGATATGTAAGAGCACACATTCCCACTTTGAAAAGATGGCCATTGAAGTTGGAGGTTATACAAGGTATACAGGTACAGCTGGAATTAAGTTTTATTATTTTCTAATAACTTGTGACTTTCTACCTATATGACCTAGGAAAAATGAATAATTCTTTCTAAATTTTAGATATATTAACTGTAAAATGAAAATAATATTTTCATTCTCTTCTGATGTTTGTTGTGAGGACTGTCCATATAATCTTTACAGCATTTGGCACAGTAATAATCAGTGAAAGGATTTTATTGATGATTATGATGATAACAGAAAGGGATGGGAGGAGAAGGAGATGATGATCCTGTTCTTGGACATTAATGTTGTTTTATTTTCCAGGCGATTTCCTCATCTCCCAATTCTGTGGAATCAAGAATACCTGCTCATGAAAATAATTCTGACAGCATGAATATTTGACCTTAAATCTCTAGTGACTCAGAGATTTACCCACAAATTCAGGAGAACATGAGCCTGTCTGTAAAGCTCAATCTTTCTATCATGCCACCAATCACAAGAACCTGGGACATCTGACTGACTCTATCCTTTCCCATCCTACTAGTGTGTTGTGGGTATAGAAGGACAGATATATCTCTTCAGGCATTCTTGGATTTGTAACTTCTATGATCATTACTCCAAAGTTGTTTCAGAAATTGGTTCTATTTTTTCTTACCCACCTACTCCATTGCTTTATGAAGTTTAAGGAAGGAAGGTAGTATAATACCTATTTAATATATTTTTCCTAAAATCCGACTCTGATCACCCAGTAGGAAGAAAATCGAGACTTTTTTTTTCATTACAGAGAAATGCTTCTTGACTTTAGCTAACATTAGCATTACAAAAAGTGTCAAATGAAAAAATTACCATCATTGTCATGAAGATAAATTTTCACCGTATTTGAGGTGGGAGGGTTAAGGCTCAGGGATTTTATTTCTGTGAACCGCTGGAATTCACACATGCCCTGATATGTAAATGATGATTTATGTTGGTGAAGCTGAGAGCAAGCCCAGCTGTGTTCTTCAAAGGACAATGGGAGACTGTAAAGTAGAGAAGCAAAGAACAAGGCCTTTAGAATCTGACACATCTGGGTTCAAATTCTGAAACTGTCGCTTATTACCTATATGAACACGGTACCTCATCTCTCTGACCTATTTTTCCACATCTGTAAAATAGATATAATACAGACAACTACTTTGTCAGCCGCTATGAGGGTTAAAAGGAAATAAAAAGAAGATGTGGAACAGCACCAAAGGTACTTGATGATGTTGCTGTTGGTGGTGGTTTTGCTGTTGCTGTTGAAAGCTTAGGTGGGATTGTGGTCAGATGCACTGGAGAGATACAGCGGAAACCCTTACTTACAATTCCATTGTGCCTCCTCGTATAACCTCCAACAACTTCAATGGCCGTCTTTTCAAGGTTGCAATGTGGTGTGAAAACTCCCCTCAGTTCCTCATTTATATATCTGCTTAAGCACTTATATTTCTTACTCATAAATATTCAAGATAAATAAAATGTATGAATTAGAAATATAAACACTTACTGTGTCCATTAATGTATACCCATAAGTTACTCTAAGCTGCTTGTGCATCATATGTGCAAAGGTTCTTCTCTACTACTTATAATAAATATTTCTTTATTTTTTAATCCATTCAATGATCACTTGGGGAGTGCCTATTATGTGTCATGTATTGTGCTAAGAGTTTGGCATATAATAGAGAATGATGCATAAGCTCTGCTCTTAAGTCACTTGTAGTGGGAGATATTGACCCCTAAAAACACATAAGGGCTATGAAAGGAAGAGTATAGGAATTTTGAGAAGCATATAAGAAGAGTTTCTAACTCAGATTAGAGGACATGTCAGTGATAATTTTTCAGAACACTTTTCTTCTCAACTGATATCTTAAAGATAACTGGGAGTTTACACAATGGAAGGGAAATGGAAGAAAAGAGGATACATTCAAAAGCCTTTAAGTTAGAAAAAATTTTGAATATTCAAAGAATAAACTAGGAACTTCAGTGGGTCTAACTTCAGTGTATAATGGGCAGATGGAAAGATAAAAGTTTGAAGAGAGAAGTATATGTCACAAGAGATTGTAAAATGACAGCTCTGAGAATCTTAAGAAGCAACTGAAAATTTATACGAGTGCAGGGCATGGTGGCTCACGTCTGTAATCCCAGCAATTTGGGAGGCTGAGGCGGGTGGATTACTTGAGGTCAGGAGTTTGAGACCATCCTGGCTAACATAATGAAACCCCGTCTGTACTAAAAATATGAAAATTACCTGGGCATGGTGGCACGTGTCTGTAATCCCAGCAACAGCAACAACAAAAATTTTACACAGGGATGTCCTGACATTGGCTTATATTGGTTTGTGGAAGTCAGTTTTAAATTTCCAGGGAGAAAAAGTCAACATAATTTGGGTAGCTTGAAATTAGCTACGATGAGAGGATTTACACCGCAGAGACGGGGAAAGCTATAAGCTTTAGCATTCACATGTAGACTTTGCCTGCAGCAAATACTATTGTGTTGTTCAAAAGGTGATTTTTGTTTCCCTCATTTCTCCTTTATTTATCATTTCAATGTTTTAGTAAGGAAGATTTCTCTCTTCTCTATTATTTATTTGTTAAAGTATTTGTATCATTATCATTTTGTACTCATGAATATTTATATTTTTCTTTTGGTTATGACCAATATTTATTTTGTTTCTCAAAGTTTTCCAACTGTGGCCATTGGGAGCTGAGTTGGTTCCTGTGTAGCTTTTGCATGCTCCATCCCACCTTCCCTTTTTACCACGTTCATATTTTCTGGATCTACAAGGTTCTTCATGTTATTTCACCTGCTACAGACCTAGAATTTTCATTTCTTCAGGGAGCCCTGGTTTCTTTATTTAAAGAACTAAGTTTAGAAAACCTGACCTGGGGGCAAGATATGCTTATTGCTACTGTGTGTCACTGCTTCCTGGCCCTCTCAGGGGACAAAGCTATGAAATATATGCATGCACACTCATCCATGCACACACTTGTCTATATTTGTTATCATATGTATGTATGTATCTATCCACCTCTTTCTCTGTATCATGAATTCCTACTGATAAATTCTACTCAAACATGATCACAGTTTCCATTCTAGCAACCTCCCAACCTTGCTTATTTATAACCTGTTTTCTGAGTATAATACATCTGGCAACGATTTCCATAATCAAGGAGAGGAATCGTCCTTCAGTGTCTTATAAGATTGTTGTAGGAGTCTGTAGGTCATCTTGCAGGGTTGTCTCAAGTATTGAACAAAAGACAGAGGTTCTGAGGAAAAACAGCAAATGGCTCCAGCATACAGAGAGAAAACTGAGAGGGAGCTAAGAGGTATCTACAGTGATGTACTGCTTCTTGGAAAAGTTCTTGATCCCATGCCTCAGAACCAGAGAGCAAAATCTGTTTAAAAATGAAAGAGACTGCTATTGCTGCTTGGCCTGAGGTTGCTGTTGGTGATGACAAGAAAAAGATTGTAGATCAGTCACAACAAGCATACCAATAAGCTTGTGAAATCATCAAAAAGGAAATGCAACCAACAAATCCTATCACATCGGGTCTGGCCCTTAATATCTCTGTCTTCTATTATGAGCTTCTGAACTCCCCAGAGAAATCCCTTTCACTTGTAAAGGCAGCTTTAGCGAAGCCCTTGTTGAATTTGATACATTAAGTAAAGTTATACAAAGACAGCTTGCTAATGCAGTTACTGAGAGACAACTTGACATGTGATTGGATACTCAAGGAGATGAAACTGGAGCAAGGGGAAGAAAAAATTAACCAGCCTTCCAACTTTTGTCTGCCTCATTCTAAAATTTACACAGTAGATGGTTTGTCATTCATGCCGTCCACAAATAGTTTTTTGTTTAGATTTGTGACAGGTTTATGTTCGTTGCAGCAATATTCACAATGGCCAAGATACGGAATTTCTATTTTAATTTTAATACTTCCCATGTGTTTTTTTATGTTTAACATTAGATTAGAGCCAGTTAACATTTAGGGAGTTATCTGTTTTCATTTTGAGATGGCAAAAATGGAGATGTGGAATTTTTATATAAATTATAAATGTTTGGCATAGTACTTTTGGTACATTGTGACTTCACAATCGCCAGAATTAAAGCTGCCTCCAGAATTCATTTATTCAAAGTGTATGTGTGTGCACATGTGTGTGAGTATATGTAGTCCTGAGAGTTTTTACATATATAATTATGCCATCTACAAAGAGAGGTAATTTTACTTTTACTTTTTTCCAATTTGAATACCTTTTGTTTATTTTACTTGCCTAATTTTTCTGCTAGGAATCTCAGTACTATGTTGAATAGAAGTGGCAAAATAGGCATCCTTGCCTTATTCCTTATCTTAAAGAAAAAGTGGTTTTATACTCTTATATGCTTTCATATTGCTTTTAATTGTCCTTTGTTTCAACTTAAAAAATCCTTTCAGCATATTTTGTAAGGCACGTCCAGTGGTGATAACTTTCCTCAGCTTTTGTTTGTCTAGGAAAGTATTTATCTCTCCTTCATTTCTGAAGTATGGTTTTGCCAAGAGTAGCGGTATTGGTTGGCATTTTTTTTTCTCTCTCTCTCTGTGCTTTGGTTATATTATCCTACTTACTTC
This sequence comes from Saguinus oedipus, assembly GCA_031835075.1. NCBI lineage: Eukaryota > Metazoa > Chordata > Mammalia > Primates > Cebidae > Saguinus > Saguinus oedipus. Next base: position 57,682,267 of record CM063178.1, on the reverse strand, counting down.
TGGCCTGCAAAGTTTCTGCTGGAAAATTCTCCTAATAGTCCTATGGAGACACCACTGTGTTAATAAGTCACTTTTCTTTTGCTGCTTTCAAAATTCTCACTTTGCCCTTGACCTTGGATAATTTATTATAATGTATCTTAGTGTGAATATCTTAGTATCATTTTATTTGGGGTCCATTGGGCTTTCTAGATGCCCATTTTATTTATAGATTTGGAATATTTTCTTTATCATTTTTTGAATAAGTTTTCTTTCTTTTTCTATCCCTTCTTTTTCTGAGAATCCTATAATTTTTATATTGACCCACTTAATGATGTCCCATAAGTTCTTTAAGCTTTTTTTACTCTTTTCATTTCTCGAGATAATTTTAATAAACCATCTTCAAGTTTACTGATCTTTTCTTCTGCTTACTCTATCTCCTGTTGAACCTACCTGGTGAATTTCATTTCAGTTATTGTGTTCTTCAGCTCGATGATTTCTATTTGATACTTTTAAATCTTTTTATCTCTGTTAAAATTCTCCCATTCATGCATGTTCTCCTGACCTCATTTTGCTTTTTTATGATGGTTATTTTGATTTCTCTTTCAGGTATATCACATATCTTTGTATCCTTGTGGTCAGTTTCTGGAAACCTATTTTTTAGAGCATATTTTTTGTTTCTTCATTGCCACTGTCTCTCGCATTGATGTTTTCACAATAGTCTCATAGAATGGACTGTTATAGGGGAAGCACTTCACCAGTCTGCCAGTCCAGACATCTGGGAGCATCTCAAGTCCAGATGCTATCTTGGACTGTTATTTTTCTTCTCAGTGGCTCCTAGGCATTTGGAATATGGCAGGACCCGTTAAACTTCTGAGACAGTTGAGGCATAGCCAGTGCCTTAGGCAGCCCTCAGAAAAATCAGACCATTGACCATATGGTTCTCTCTTTTTCTTTACCTTCTCAGGGAGCTGAGTTTTTTTTTTGTTTTTGTTTTTTTTTTGTTGTTGTTGTTGTTGTTTTGGTGGTGGAGGGAGGGCAGTTGTGGTTCACTGTTGTTCTGTTTGTTTTGCCTATTTGCTTTGCCCTGAACTGGAAGGCTGGAATGTGGCATGCACTGCTTGACATTCAAACTGCAGTCTTTGTTCTCAATGTGTCTAGAGTATGCTAGGTCTTGTCTGGCTTTGCCTGAGATAGGCAAGACGGAAGTAAATGCCTCAGCAGCCCCCAGAAAAATTAGAATGCTAAACTTATGGCCCAGTGTTTTCATTCCTTCACCAAGGAGAAGCTTGAGGACCTGCCACACTGTCTTCCACAATAGTTGAACTAATTTATATTCCCACCAACAGTGTAAAAGCGTTCCAATTTCTCCGCATCCTTGCCAGCATATGTTGTTTCCAGACTTTTTAATGATTGCCATTCTAACTGGTGTGAGATGGTATTTCATTGTGGTTTTGATTTGCATTTCCCTAATGACCAGTGATGATGAGCTTTTTTTCATATTTTTGTTGGCCATATAAATGTCCTCTTTTGAGAAGCGTCCTTTTATATCCTTTGCCCACTTTTTGATGGTGTTGTTTGTTTTTATTCTTGTATATTTGTTTAACTTCCTTATAGATTCTGGATATTAGACCTTTGTCAAATGGATAGATTGCAGAAATTTTTTCCCATTCTGTAGGTTGCTTGTTCACTCTGACAATATTTCTTTTGCTGTGCAGAAACTCTATAATATAATTAGATCCCATTTGTCAATTTTGGCTTTTTTTGCAATTGCTTTTGGTGTTTTAGTCATGAAGTCTTTGCCCATGCCCAGATTCTGAATGGAATTGCCTAGGTTTTCTTCTAGGCTTTTTATGGTTTTACTTTTAAGGCTTTAATCCAAGATAGTATAAATTTCAACTTGTAACATGCAAATTCATGCATATTTATTTTAAGAAAATTGAGCATTCAGTTTGAGAAAACAATTGTTCATGTGGGATACAAAAGCAAATTTCTTGTAAGTTTCAAGAAATAAATTTAGTATGTAACTGAAAGAAGAAAAATTGCCTGTCAAAGAGAAAGCCAGAGATGGGTGTGGGTGAAAGGCATGTGCAAAGACCATGCTAGAGGAGGAAAGACACATGGTAGTGAAGGGGTGTTAGCTCTATTATCTCTTCCTTTCAGGTAGCAGTGTAGTTAAAACTCATCTTGATAATTTTGCCTCACCAAAAAAGCCAGTCATTTTGTCATATGTTTCAATGTTCACTATTGTGAAAGATGATAAAACATGGCTGTAGGGAAACAAACTGTGGGCATAGAAGATGATAAGTAACTTACGAAGGGGCCAGGAGGTGCTTGTGAATTTTCATTGGAATAGGAAACTATTTGGAGGCCATAAGTTACGACAGATTCAGATTTGTGTTTTGCAAGGTTCTGTTGACAATTCTCAGAAAATAGCATTGTGTCCAAACACTAAAGACCATCTTCAGTTTGTTTCCTGTCTAGATCTCAAGTTTAATTCCTGATTATTTGCTACACAAATAATGAACTACTCTAAACTACTAAGAAACACCACATAGAACCATGATTTCAGGACTTTTCCTAGCAGGTGTGGGGTAATTTCACTAAGAGAGAGACAATAAGGCCAGAGGCAGTGACTCATACCTGTAATTCCAGCACTTTGGGAGGCTGAGATTGGGAGATCACCTGAGGTTGAGCGTTGGAGACCAGCCTGGCCAACGTAAAGAAATTCCATCTCTACTAAAAGTACAAAATTAGCCAGGTGTGGAGGTGAATGCCTATAATCCCAGCTACTTGGGAGGCTGAAGCAGGAGAATCACTTGAACCCAGGAGGCAGAGGTTGTGGTGAGCTGAGGTCCTGACATTGCATTTCAGCCTGGGCAAAAAGATTGAAATTCTATCAAAAAAGAAAGAAGGAAGGAAGAGACGAGAGAGAAAGAAAGAGAAAGAAAGAGAGAAAGAGAAGGGAAGGAAGTAAGGAAGGGAGGGAGGGAGGAAGGAAGAAAGGAAGAGAGAGAGAAAAAGAAAGAGAGAAAGAAGGGAAGGAAGCAATGGAGGAAGGGAGGGAGGGAGGGAGGAAGGAAAAAAGGAAGAGAGAAAAAAAGAAAGAAAGGGAAGGGAGGGAGGAAGGAAGGGAGGAAGGAAGGAAGGGAAGGAGGAAGGAAGGAAGAAAGGAAGGAAGGAAGGAAGAAAGGAAGGAAGGAAGGAAGGCAAAAAGATAAAATTTCTGGCTGGGTGCAGTGGCTCACTCCTGTAATCCCAGCAGTTTTTGAGGCCGATGCAAGTGGATCACAGGAGTTTAAGACCAGTCTGGCCAACATGGTGAAACCCCATCTCTACTAAAAATTCAAAAAAATTAGCCCTATGTAGCTGCACACTCCTGTAGTTTCAGCTACTCAGGAGGCTGAGGCAGGAGAATCGCTTGAATTTGGGAGGCAGAGGTGGCAGTGAGCTGAGATTGTGCCATTGCACTCCAGACTGGGTGACAGAATGAGACTCTGTCTCAATAAAAAAGAAGAAAGAAAGAAAGAAAGGAAAAGAAAGAAAGAAAGAGAAAGAAAGAAAGAAAGAAATAGAAAGAAAATTGTTGCAGCTATCACTTTAAGTCTGAGTGCTACCTTCTCTGAGAATTTCTTCCCTGATCTCTACATATCCCCTATCAGGCAGAATTGTTGTATGGTTCCAACACCCTCTAGCCTCCAACATATTGGATAATATCATTGTTCTATTCTGCTTGATTGTGGGCTAGAAGGACCCGGGATTTTGGTATTCATCTGTGCATACACAGTGACAGGAGCGGTGCCTGGCATGGAATATTAAGTTCTTTTTGGATGAACGTGTAAGTGAGTAAGGTCTATTCCTTAATTCCAAAGCACCTTGGTTAGGTCCACCAATTCCTGAAGACACTGTGGGAAGATGACATCTGAGTTAATAAACTTGGCTACAAAAGCTATGCCATTATGTCTTTTAGTATATTCTGTTTATGCAAATATCATAGTTTCTTACAAAAATATTTTTTTACACCCTCTCCAAAAAAATTCACACATGATTAGAGGCATGATTTTTATCATCTTAAATTTTATTATTGAGCCATTCAAGATTATGTTTATAATTACACTGAAATAAAAACTTCTTTATCTTATCTGTACTGATTTTGCTATGGTCTAGCTAGTTATGGTATTAGAATGATCACATCAGTTTAGTTCTCATTCTAACTGAGGCATATTACCCAGTCCAATGCTGTTTAGATTTGCTAATGGGATTTGTTGTAAAGGTCATGCCTCTCAGTATTTTCACTATCCCATTCTTGCCATCATAAAGATCTAAGCAGCATTGGTCTAGTAATTTAGCAGACAATGGAGTCGTCTTAGCTTTTACAGGCTCTCAGGTACGGTTCGCAGCAGTTAGAATGCAGCCTGCTGTATTTCCGCGACCATCTGCTGCAGAAAGTCGCGTAAACAGTTTCCGAAAGACAGAAAGAGAGAGAAAGATGATAGATAGTAAAGTCAGAGTTGGATCTAGAGATTCAGAGACTAACACACACTCACTCACATAAAAAAACAGCACTTCGGTTTTGGGTCTATGTGTGAAACCATGTATGCCTTAAACAGGGAAGACACACTTTCCAAAGGTGCAACTGGATAACTTCTGACATAGAAATGGCTGAATTGGGGCACAAATGGGAAAATTCCAGAAGAAGGGCACATCTCTTTCTTTTCTGCTGTTCTCTCTCACCTTCTCCACTCCTACTAGAATGTCTCATGTTTAGATTTTGTAAATCCTGCTAGCCTCAGGCAGAATTATGCTCCAGGGGTCTCAAATTTTCTTATTTCATGTTAGTCTTTATTTAGTAGGCTTGTCAATTTTTCTGTTCATTACAAGTAAAACCCTGTTGATCTTAACAAGCCAAGAAACTTATCTGTCTGGCAATGGCTATGTATAAAGATAATTATCAGTGTCATGAGGTAACCCATTTCAACTGCCAAGCAGAGATGCAGTAGGAGGAAGTCCACCAAGTCTTAATATGACAATATTCTTTACTCCTGGATCGCTCAGCTAATGAAAAAATGGACACAGAATATAATAGGAGAGAAAATCTTGCTCTCCCACAAGAGCCATCCAGGTAGGTACAGGGTATTATTTTTTTCTATTCTCAGTCACTTAGTGGCAGAGGAAATCAGTCACAGTGCTTGGGAAATGAAAATTTATTGATGTAGGCATGGATCCATCTAGTTTAATTAATAAATTGGGTATGAGGAAGCTACTTGCTGTACTTTCCAAGTGTTTCTCTCTTCCTGGAGAGAAAGATTTTTATTCAGCTTATAAACTGAAAATAACAGATTTTCTCACATTAGAGGCTCATTTTCTGGGTATGAGACAGGAGAGTTCATACTATGTATGTAGATCTCTTGCTTCTGTGTCTGATATGTGCTGAGGGACACATCCTTCACAGATGCTTTTGTAAATACTTTATAAAATCACCT